>JAWWNJ010000079.1:0-1207223 GCA_037176885.1 Favolaschia claudopus
AGCTCTGACTTCGCATTTTTGGTTCATTTCCTTGATTTGATACAAAGTTTGAAGGCTCAACTTCGCATTTTTGAAGGTTAGAATGACTTGTTGCTCTGCTTTCACCCTGTTCCCTTATCATTTTCGCATTTTACAATCTATTTATCAGCTTGGGGTTCATTTCCTTTATTGAATACAGAAGTTCAAGCTTCAACTTCGCATTTTTGGTTTATTTCCTTGATTGAATACAGTGATTCAACCTTGACTTCGCATTTTTGGTTCATTTCTTTGCTTAAATACAAAGGTTTAAGGCTCAACTTCGCATTTTTGCTCTATTTCTTTGTTTCCACACAGTAGTTCAACCATTCAGTTCGCATTTTTGATTGATTCCTTTGATTGAACACACAAGTTCAAGCTTCAACTTCGCATTTTTGGTTTATTCCTTTGGTCTAATACAAAGGTTGAAGGTTAAATTCCGCATTTTTGGTTCATTACTTTGATTCTACCAAGAGTTAAAGCTTTGACTTCGCATTTTTGGTTGATTTCTATGAGGCAATACATGAAATCCAACCTCAACTTCGCATTTTTAGGTCATTCCTTTCATTGTACCAAGAGTTCAAGCCTTAACTTCGCATTTTTGGTTGATTTCTATGAGGCAATACATGAAATCCAACCTCAACTTCGCATTTTTAGGTCATTCCTTTCATTGTACCAAGAGTTCAAGCCTTAACTTCGCATTTTTGGTTGATTTCTATGATGCAATACATAAGATCCACCTTCAACTTCGCATTTTTGGGTCATTCCTTTGATTCTACCAAGAGTTCAAGCCTTAACTTCGCATTTTTGGTTGATTCCTGTGATTCAATACAAAGGTTCCAGGCTCTGGTGCGCATTTTTGACTCTGGTGCGCATTTTTGACAGCTTTTAACACTCAATTTCGCATTTTGGGTTGATTCCTTTGATTCTACCTAGTATTCAAGCCTCAACTTCGCATTTTTGGTTCATTTCTTTCAATCAATAGAGAAGTTCAAAGCTCAACTTCGCATTTTGGGTTCCTTTGAATGATTCAACCAGCAATTCAACTCTCAACTTCGCATTTTTTGATTATTTAGCAGCCTTGGGCCATAAAGAAAGAGATTGGTGCGCATTTTTTGACTGTTTTTGGAAGGAGAAAGTTCAGGCCACCCATTGTCAATGCAGTCTCATTGTACAAGTTCAGGCCACCCCATTGTCAATGCAGTCTCATTGTACAAGTTCAGGCCACCCTATTGTCAATGCAGTCTCATTGTACTAGTTCAGGCCATCACATTGTCAATGCAATCCTTTTGTTTTCGAGTTTTGGCTCTGTTTGACAGGGTGGCAGGTGGCCAGAGGAAAAAGGTATAAAGGAGGAGCTTTTCCTGCCACTCCCCAGCATTCTGCACTTCCCCAACTGCCACACAAACACCACTCACACTCCACACCCCATCCTTGCCACCCACATCCCTACCTCTGCCACCCACAACCACACCCTCCCCCTCTGCCACTATGTCCCTCCCTACCCCCAAAACCTTTGAGCAGTTCTATAAACTAGCTCTGGACGATATCTATCCCCCCCTTCCTACCTTCCCCATCCTGCCCAGCCACATGAATAAGGCTTCTGCAACCCTGGAGAACCTGCTAGAACGATTACAAAGTCAGCCCCCCTCTGTTGTCCCTGTACACAACCCTTGTGGATGGGTATAACAAGCAAATCTTGGACGCAGACATCGACACTCCCAATTTGGAGGCTGCCTACTACCAGTCTTGGCACAATGTGAAGAAGTTGCAGGAGTTGACCAAGTGGCATGAAGAGGAGTATGACAAGGAGGAGCAACGTCTGAAAACCAACTTGGATGATGCATATGCCCATTGCCAGGAGTATTGGGTCGATCCAGAGCCCCCCTCAGACGGTGAGGAGGAGGATGATGAAAACCGGGCTAACCTGAAAGAGGAACTCAGACACCAGGTGTTGATTGCATGGGAAGAATGGGATGACTTGCATCGATTTTACTCTATGGAGTTTACAGAGGAGGAGGAGGAGGAGGAAGAGGAGGAAGAGGAAGAGGCTTAAGGACTAGTCTTATGATTATGTATCCAAATTCGCATTTTTGGCTCACTTTATTGCTTTATTTTCGCATTTTTGCTTCATTAAAACTATGTTTGAATGAATTAAAGAGTCAACTTCGCATTTTTGAGTGCTTTTGTAGCTTCCACTTTGCATCTGAGTTGGTTTGAACACACAACTTCGCATTTTGGATCAATTTAACGGCCTTGGACCTTAAAGAAATGTCCAACTTCGCATTTTTGACTCAATTCATAGTCCCTGCTCTACATCCGTTACCAGATTGTCTACTATGTAGTAATACCCATGAATCCCTTTAAACCCCCAAATCCAACCCCCGGATCCCTCCAAACCCCTAAATCCAACCCCCGAATCCCTCCAAACCCCTGAATCCAACCCCCAAATCCCTCTAAACCCCTGAATCCAACCCCTAAATCCCTATATCGTGCGCTAAAATGCTCAAGTTGCCCATATTTCGCATGAATCACAGTCATTTTAACGTCTATGACGGTTAAATAACAACCCCCAAATCCCTGTTAACCCCCGAATCCAACCCCAGAATCCCTCCAAACCCCCGAATCCCCCAAAAAGGAAAGCGGATTCAGGGCCCTGATTCTCGGATGAGATTATTAGGGTTCGAGTCACCCGCGATTGCCCTGACGATATAGCGGGGGTGTCAGAATGGCTAGTTCGCCAACGTCTTGCTGGATTCCGTCGCTAACCCCCTGCATTGCCTTGCTGGATTCCGTGTCCCTCGACTTCATACCGAAAATGCAAGAAAAATTTAGGATCACAGTGGATTCCGTCCCTAACCCTGCATTGCCTTGCTGGATTGCGTGCTGGAGGGTTTCATCCCGGACAGGCCGAAAGATTTTCTATTTTGGTGGATTCCGTCGGGGGAGGGACGTCGCCAACCCTAACATCCGTGCTGCGCGTTTTCGCCCCAGAATCAATTCCCGCCGCCTCCATTTACCACCCGCCAGCCTTAAATACCACCGTCAACCCTACAAGGCTTTAGCCACCGCATGGACTCCAATTCAATCAACGCTACAAGGCTTTGCCCAAGTGTAACCTCAGTGACCCAATAATCACCGACTCGTAATCACCCAACTCGTTTCAATTCAAGCGACCCCGGTAATTCAAGACTATAAGGCTTCGGGTCGCCCGCGATATAGCGGGGACGTCAGAATGGCTAGTTCGCCAACGTCTTGCTGGATTCCGTCGCTAACCCCTGCATTGCCTTGCTGGATTGCGTGCTAGAGGGTTTCATCCCGGACAGGCCGAAAGATTCTCTATTTTGGTGGATTCCGTCGGGGGAGGGACGTCGCCAACCCTAACATCCGTGCTGCGCGTTTTCGCCCCAGAATCAATTCCCGCTGCCTCCATTTACCATCCGCCAGCCTTAAATAATTCACAGTCGCCACCGTCAACCCTACAAGGCCGTACCCGCCTCAATCCAGATGATCACCAACTCGTAATCGTTCTCGGCCCCTTGACTTCAATTCAAAGCTACAAGGCTTCGACTCACAGCTTGACTCAATCGTAACCGCATTGACCACCTCCAACGCTATAAGGCTTGGCCGAATTGTAACCGCTTTGACCCCAATCGTGACCGCAAGCACCACCGACTCCTAGTTGAGTCCGTTGTCTTCAATTCAAGGCTATAAGGCTTTGAGTCGCTCTATACCGCCCCAACCCAGATGTTCACCGCCAATTCGACGCTATGAGGGTTCGAGTCACCCGCGATTGCCCTGACGATATAGCGGGGGTGTCAGAATGGCTAGTTCGCCAACGTCTTGCTGGATTCCGTCGCTAACCCCTGCATTGCCTTGCTGGATTCCGTGTCCCTCGACTTCATACCGAAAATGCAAGAAAAATTTAGGATCACAGTGGATTCCGTCCCTAACCCTGCATTGCCTTGCTGGATTGCGTGCTGGGCTGGAGGGTTTCATCCACCGCATGGACTCCAATTCAATCAACGCTACAAGGCTTTGCCCAAGTGTAACCTCAGTGACCCAATAATCACCGACTCGTAATCACCCAACTCGTTTCAATTCAAGCGACCCCGGTAATTCAAGACTATAAGGCTTCGGGTCGCCCGCGATATAGCGGGGACGTCAGAATGGCTAGTTCGCCAACGTCTTGCTGGATTCCGTCGCTAACCCCTGCATTGCCTTGCTGGATTGCGTGCTAGAGGGTTTCATCCCGGACAGGCCGAAAGATTTTCTATTTTGGTGGATTCCGTCGGGGGAGGGACGTCGCCAACCCTAACATCCGTGCTGCGCGTTTTCGCCCCAGAATCAATTCCCGCCGCCTCCATTTACCATCCGCCAGCCTTAAATAATTCACAGTCGCCACCGTCAACCCTACAAGGCCGTACCCGCCTCAATCCAGATGATCACCAACTCGTAATCGTTCTCGGCCCCTTGACTTCAATTCAAAGCTACAAGGCTTCGACTCACAGCTTGACTCAATCGTAACCGCATTGACCACCTCCAACGCTATAAGGCTTGGCCGAATTGTAACCGCTTTGACCCCAATCGTGACCGCAAGCACCACCGACTCCTAGTTGAGTCCGTTGTCTTCAATTCAAGGCTATAAGGCTTTGAGTCGCTCTATACCGCCCCAACCCAGGTGTTCACCGCCAATTCGACGCTATGAGGGTTCGAGTCACCCGCGATTGCCCTGACGATATAGCGGAGGTGTCAGAATGGCTAGTTCGCCAACGTCTTGCTGGATTCCGTCGCTAACCCCTGCATTGCCTTGCTGGATTCCGTGTCCCTCGACTTCATACCGAAAATGCAAGAAAAATTTAGGATCACAGTGGATTCCGTCCCTAACCCTGCATTGCCTTGCTGGATTGCGTGCTGGAGGGTTTCATCCCGGACAGGCCGAAAGATTTTCTATTTTGGTGGATTCCGTCGGGGGAGGGACGTCGCCAACCCTAACATCCGTGCTGCGCGTTTTCGCCCCAGAATCAATTCCCGCCGCCTCCATTTACCATCCGCCAGCCTTAAATAATTCACAGTCGCCACCGTCAACCCTACAAGGCTTTAGCCACCGCATGGACTCCAATTCAATCAACGCTACAAGGCTTTGGACACCCTATAGACTCGTTAATGGCGCATTTTTGGACTCCTATGAGGGGCTAGAATGCCTTGCTGCCCTTATGCCACCTGTTCTCGCCTCATGCTCGCATTTTTTTGATCTATTTAACACCCCTGGGCCACAAGGAAAGGCTCTAGTGCGCATTTGTGGTTCCTTTATTCAATTCAACAGAGAGGTTCAACTCTGAAGTTCGCATTTTTGCTTTCTTCCTTTCATTCAACTCAGTAGTTCTGGCCTCAACTTCGCATTTTTTGATCTATTTAGCAGCCTTGGGCCATAAAGAGAGGCTTTGGACTTGCCAACTGCGCATTTTTGAAGTCCCTTAAGGGGGTATAATGCTTTGTTGATTTTATGCCACTCTATTCTCTCCTAATTTTCGCATTTTTGGATCTATTTAGCAGCCTTAGGCCCTATAGAAAGACACTGGTGCGCATTTTTGGCTGTTTTGAGAAGGAGAGATTGAAAGGCCATCCCATTGTTCAACTTCAGGCCATCCCATTGTCAATGCAATCCTTTTGTTTTCGAGTTTTGGCTCTGTTTGACAGGGTGGCAGGTGGCCAGAGGAAAAAGGTATATAAGGAGGAGCTTTTCCTGCCACTCCCCAGCATTCTGCACTTCCCCAACTGCCACACAAACACCACTCACACTCACACCCCATCCTTGCCACCCACATCCCTACCTCTGCCACCCACAACCACACCCTCCCCTCTGCCACTATGTCCCTCCCTACCCCCAAAACCTTTGAGCAGTTCTATAAACTAGCTCTGGACGATATCTATCCCCCCCTTCCTACCTTCCCCATCCTGCCCAGCCACATGAATAAGGCTTCTGCAACCCTGGAGAACCTGCTAGACGATTACAAAGTCAGCCCCCCTCTGTTGTCCCTGTACACAACCCTTGTGGATGGGTATAACAAGCAAATCTTGGACGCAGACATCGACACTCCCAATTTGGAGGCTGCCTACTACCAGTCTTGGCACAATGTGAAGAAGTTGCAGGAGTTGACCAAGTGGCATGAAGAGGAGTATGACAAGGAGGAGCAACGTCTGAAAACCAACTTGGATGATGCATATGCCCATTGCCAGGAGTATTGGGTCGATCCAGAGCCCCCCTCAGACGGTGAGGAGGAGGATGATGAAAACCGGGCTAACCTGAAAGAGGAACTCAGACACCAGGTGTTGATTGCATGGGAAGAATGGGATGACTTGCATCGATTTTACTCTATGGAGTTTACAGAGGAGGAGGAGGAGGAGGAAGAGGAGGAAGAGGAAGAGGCTTAAGGACTAGTCTTATGATTATGTATCCAAATTCGCATTTTTGGCTCACTTTATTGCTTTATTTTCGCATTTTTGCTTCATTAAAACTATGTTTGAATGAATTAAAGAGTCAACTTCGCATTTTTGAGTGCTTTTGTAGCTTCCACTTTGCATCTGAGTTGGTTTGAACACACAACTTCGCATTTTGGATCAATTTAACGGCCTTGGACCTTAAAGAAATGTCCAACTTCGCATTTTTGACTCAATTCATAGTCCCTGCTCTACATCCGTTACCAGATTGTCTACTATGTAGTAATACCCATGAATCCCTTTAAACCCCCAAATCCAACCCCCGGATCCCTCCAAACCCCTAAATCCAACCCCCGAATCCCTCCAAACCCCTGAATCCAACCCCCAAATCCCTCTAAACCCCTGAATCCAACCCCTAAATCCCTATATCGTGCGCTAAAATGCTCAAGTTGCCCATATTTCGCATGAATCACAGTCATTTTAACGTCTATGATGGTTAAATAACAACCCCCAAATCCCTGTTAACCCCCGAATCCAACCCCAGAATCCCTCCAAACCCCCGAATCCCCCAAAAAGGAAAGCGGATTCAGGGCCCTGATTCTCGGATGAGATTATTAGGCTTCGGGTCGCCCGCGATATAGCGGGGACGTCAGAATGGCTAGTTCGCCAACGTCTTGCTGGATTCCGTCGCTAACCCCTGCATTGCCTTGCTGGATTGCGTGCTAGAGGGTTTCATCCCGGACAGGCCGAAAGATTTTCTATTTTGGTGGATTCCGTCGGGGGAGGGACGTCGCCAACCCTAACATCCGTGCTGCGCGTTTTCGCCCCAGAATCAATTCCCGCCGCCTCCATTTACCATCCGCCAGCCTTAAATAATTCACAGTCGCCACCGTCAACCCTACAAGGCCGTACCCGCCTCAATCCAGATGATCACCAACTCGTAATCGTTCTCGGCCCCTTGACTTCAATTCAAAGCTACAAGGCTTCGACTCACAGCTTGACTCAATCGTAACCGCATTGACCACCTCCAACGCTATAAGGCTTGGCCGAATTGTAACCGCTTTGACCCCAATCGTGACCGCAAGCACCACCGACTCCTAGTTGAGTCCGTTGTCTTCAATTCAAGGCTATAAGGCTTTGAGTCGCTCTATACCGCCCCAACCCAGATGTTCACCGCCAATTCGACGCTATGAGGGTTCGAGTCACCCGCGATTGCCCTGACGATATAGCGGGGGTGTCAGAATGGCTAGTTCGCCAACGTCTTGCTGGATTCCGTCGCTAACCCCTGCATTGCCTTGCTGGATTCCGTGTCCCTCGACTTCATACCGAAAATGCAAGAAAAATTTAGGATCACAGTGGATTCCGTCCCTAACCCTGCATTGCCTTGCTGGATTGCGTGCTGGAGGGTTTCATCCCGGACAGGCCGAAAGATTTTCTATTTTGGTGGATTCCGTCGGGGGAGGGACGTCGCCAACCCTAACATCCGTGCTGCGCGTTTTCGCCCCAGAATCAATTCCCGCCGCCTCCATTTACCACCCGCCAGCCTTAAATACCACCGTCAACCCTACAAGGCTTTAGCCACCGCATGGACTCCAATTCAATCAACGCTACAAGGCTTTGCCCAAGTGTAACCTCAGTGACCCAATAATCACCGACTCGTAATCACCCAACTCGTTTCAATTCAAGCGACCCCGGTAATTCAAGACTATAAGGCTTCGGGTCGCCCGCGATATAGCGGGGACGTCAGAATGGCTAGTTCGCCAACGTCTTGCTGGATTCCGTCGCTAACCCCTGCATTGCCTTGCTGGATTGCGTGCTAGAGGGTTTCATCCCGGACAGGCCGAAAGATTTTCTATTTTGGTGGATTCCGTCGGGGGAGGGACGTCGCCAACCCTAACATCCGTGCTGCGCGTTTTCGCCCCAGAATCAATTCCCGCTGCCTCCATTTACCATCCGCCAGCCTTAAATAATTCACAGTCGCCACCGTCAACCCTACAAGGCCGTACCCGCCTCAATCCAGATGATCACCAACTCGTAATCGTTCTCGGCCCCTTGACTTCAATTCAAAGCTACAAGGCTTCGACTCACAGCTTGACTCAATCGTAACCGCATTGACCACCTCCAACGCTATAAGGCTTGGCCGAATTGTAACCGCTTTGACCCCAATCGTGACCGCAAGCACCACCGACTCCTAGTTGAGTCCGTTGTCTTCAATTCAAGGCTATAAGGCTTTGAGTCGCTCTATACCGCCCCAACCCAGATGTTCACCGCCAATTCGACGCTATGAGGGTTCGAGTCACCCGCGATTGCCCTGACGATATAGCGGGGGTGTCAGAATGGCTAGTTCGCCAACGTCTTGCTGGATTCCGTCGCTAACCCCTGCATTGCCTTGCTGGATTCCGTGTCCCTCGACTTCATACCGAAAATGCAAGAAAAATTTAGGATCACAGTGGATTCCGTCCCTAACCCTGCATTGCCTTGCTGGATTGCGTGCTGGAGGGTTTCATCCCGGACAGGCCGAAAGATTTTCTATTTTGGTGGATTCCGTCGGGGGAGGGACGTCGCCAACCCTAACATCCGTGCTGCGCGTTTTCGCCCCAGAATCAATTCCCGCCGCCTCCATTTACCACCCGCCAGCCTTAAATACCACCGTCAACCCTACAAGGCTTTAGCCACCGCATGGACTCCAATTCAATCAACGCTACAAGGCTTTGCCCAAGTGTAACCTCAGTGACCCAATAATCACCGACTCGTAATCACCCAACTCGTTTCAATTCAAGCGACCCCGGTAATTCAAGACTATAAGGCTTCGGGTCGCCCGCGATATAGCGGGGACGTCAGAATGGCTAGTTCGCCAACGTCTTGCTGGATTCCGTCGCTAACCCCTGCATTGCCTTGCTGGATTGCGTGCTAGAGGGTTTCATCCCGGACAGGCCGAAAGATTTTCTATTTTGGTGGATTCCGTCGGGGGAGGGACGTCGCCAACCCTAACATCCGTGCTGCGCGTTTTCGCCCCAGAATCAATTCCCGCCGCCTCCATTTACCATCCGCCAGCCTTAAATAATTCACAGTCGCCACCGTCAACCCTACAAGGCTCTATGATTTGCCCTTGCGTGGTAATCTCTGTGAATACTGTTCTTTGCAACCACTCCAGTTAAGGTAGTTGGGTGCTTGGCGAGCTAAGTTTCTGTTCATTTCGTCTTGAAGCTTTCTTATTTTCGCATTTTTGAAGCTGTTGAAAGGTTGCAATCCCAGTTTTGACTTTGCTAGGGAGCGTTGACACCCTATAGACTCGTTAATGGCGCATTTTTGGACTCCTATGAGGGGCTAGAATGCCTTGCTGCCCTTATGCCACTCTGTTCTCCCCTCATGCTCGCATTTTTTTTGATCTATTTAACACCCCTGGGCCACAAGGAAAGGCTCTAGTGCGCATTTGTGGTTCCTTTATTCAATTCAACAGAGAGGTTCAACTCTGAAGTTCGCATTTTTGCTTTCTTCCTTTCATTCAACTCAGTAGTTCCGGCCTCAACTTCGCATTTTTTGATCTATTTAGCAGCCTTGGGCCATAAAGACAGGCTTTGGACTTGCCAACTGCGCATTTTTGAAGTCCCTTGAGGGGGTATAATGCTTTGTTGATTTTATGCCACTCTGTTCTCTCCTAATTTTCGCATTTTTGGATCTATTTAGCAGCCTTAGGCCCTAAAGAAAGACACTGGTGCGCATTTTTGGCTGTTTTGAGAAGGAGAGATTGAAAGGCCATCCCATTGTACTAGTTCAGGCCATCCCATTGTCAATGCAATCCTTTTGTTTTCGAGTTTTGGCTCTGTTTGGCAGGGTGGCAGGTGGCCAAGGGAAAAAGGTATATAAAGAGGAGCCTTGTTGTCAGTTTGCCCACAACTCCCCACATCCAAATCACATCATCCATCATCTCTTCAGGCCTCATGTCTGCCCCTCTCACCAGCTTCACTCAGGCCCTCCTTCAAGGAACCTCTGCCACCATACCCAACCCCCAACCATCCTTTAACCCCATCACCAGCCCTCTCACCCCCACCCCTATGCCCATTGTGCCCATTGCCACACCCCAGGACCCAGTCATCCCTCCTGCCACCCAAACTCCCAACTTTCAGTGCATACTTTCCCTTGTCAGCCAGGTCTTGCATCACCATGATGTTGAAGGCAGGCCTGAGCCTGGCTTATGGATTGGAACCCTTGAGAGGGAAGATCTCACATATCATGGCTACAGAATGGCCCAGAGGATTGATGATCTGGCCTCTCCTGACTCTGAGGTCAACAACTTCACCATGTTCCCCAGGTGGCAAGACATGCTTCTGACAGAGCTCCTGCCACACTACAAAAGATATCCTCAGGAATGGAGGTATTTGTTGGAGGATCTCTGGCAGCTGGAGGTGGAGAACATGAAGAAGAAGGAAGAGTATGATCCTATGCCTATGACAATCTTCCAGGTAGATGGGGTGTTGAAGAGGAGGTTTGGTGTGTAATTTACATGATTTCTTCTTGTATGGCATCGCATTTTTGTCTCTTTTAAACTGTTGGAAAGTTATTTAGCACCCTGAGGCCCTAAAGAAATTTGGTTGACTCTTTCTGACTGACTTGAATACAAGTTCCCTTCTGATTTTCGCATTTTTGGCTGATTCAAAGAGATAGTAACCTATGCCACCCAGTTCTGTTCCCATTTTCGCATTTTTGACTGATTCAAAGAGACAACAAGCCATGCCACCCAGTTCTCTTCCCATTTTCGCATTTTTGAAGTGATTCAAAGAGACAACAAGCCTTGCCACCCAGTTCTCTTCCCATTTTCGCATTTTTGACAAGTCAGGACATACAGCAAGGTTTGGGTGCGCATTTTTTGCCCATTTTGGGAAGAAGAGATTGACAGGCTCTTCCATTGTCCAAGTAATCTCTTTGCCTTCGAGTTTTTGAGCAGTTAGGCCATCCCATTGTCAATGCAGTCTCATTGTTCAAGTTCAGGCCACCCTATTGTCAATGCAGTCTCATTGTACAAGTTCAGGCCATCCCATTGTCAATGCAATCCTTTTGTTTTCGAGTTTTGGCTCTGTTTGACAGGCTGGCAGGTGGCCAGAGGAAAAAGGTATATAAGGAGGAGCTTTTCCAGTCAGTTGCCTCAGAATCCCCCACAAACCACACCCACTATCCAAACACCTCATCCTCATCTACCACTCTCATCATGTCCTCTACCTTCAGACAATCCCTTGATCTTGCCAGAGCAGGGCACACTCCCCCTTACCCCCTCTTCACCATCAAGGCTAGACATGTTGCCACCGCCCTTTGGGAAGTCATGGATCAGCACAGAGACAACATCTATCATGCCACCTTTATGGCATTCACCCTAGAACTTGTGTTGGCTTATGAGATGCAGCTTGGGTCCATGCCAGACAGCCATAGACGAAGGACTCAGGAGAGGAGGATGAGGCTGAGATTCAGACCTGCTTTGGTCACCCTGTGGGCACGTCATTGCATGGGTACAGAGGAGCAGGAGGAGGCAGAAGTGGCAAACATGGTGTAGAGTTAGTTAGCTATGGAATTGCGCTTTTTTGTTGATTTTCTTGGTTGCTGTAGATAGAAGACTTTGCCTTTTTGACTCAATTTACTGAACTTCCTTATAAGAGCTAGGTTCTCGTTACAACAGCTTGTTGCGGGTTTCCTTTCAGTTCTAGCAGCAATGGCTAGTTCGTCAATAGTTTGCTGGATTTCGTTGCAAACTCTAGCATTCGTTTTCTGTGTCGTAGGATTGGTTTGCTATAACGCTCAACTGTTTCGATCTTTGTAATGTATTTAACACCTGTTCATACTAAATAACCCTAGCTGCTCTATCTGACTTGACATCAAACTCATGACTGCATTACATTTTAATATCTACGTATTTGTTGAAAAACCATAACAAGAAGCTCATGCCCCGCCATTCGCCTCCGTCCTCTCGTTGAGACATCCACCGTCCAAACTCTGCGACATCGATCCATGCACCTGGTGCCACCTTGAAGTGCCTCTCTGCTGCTTTCCTGTAGCCGCCATCGTGGAGGACACCAAAGGCAACTCCCAACAGGAGATGAGGATGTGTGCAGCCCAAGTTCCCTTTTGCAAAGGGAGGATGCAAATAGTCGCCTCCACTCGATGCTATATGGCAAACGAAGCAAGGACCTGGTTTGGGATATTTGATCGCTGCCTTCATTGCCTTGAACCGTCCTTGATTTATGACGTTAGGACACTGATCAAAGGCATGCGCTGTGAGCCTTTCAGTCTTGTTCACCACACAGCAGCCGCAGACGTTGCCCAGTGCGTCCATCATTGAACGGAAGGCAGCTTTGTCTCCCATGGAAGTCTCTAGCATCTTGGCGCTGCGCTTTCTAGCCCGGTCTGTCGAGTCCTGAAATGAGGCTTCCAACTTGCGTTTCAGTGTGTGAGGCTCGTCAGGAGCAACCAGCATTGAGAAATCGAGTTGATCTGGCTGCTCAGTTTTCCTCACCACCGGAGCGTTTTCTGCATTCTATTTAGCAACAGTGCTCGCTATATAAAATAATAAAAGCTCACCCTGAATGCATGACGTGCACATGCTGCTGCGACCAACCTCGCTACACGTCTGAGCGTCTCCATCAAAGAGGGCTGTCTCCTGGTAGGTGTGACAGCTTTCAGGATACGTCTGGCCTTTTGGCGGATACAGCACGTCTTTCCACGCTTGCTGTCCAGTCAGGTCCCCGTAGTCCCGCTGCTTGTCTTTGCTCTTCTTGGACTTTGCAAAGAACGGCATGCTGTTGGCAAGGATGTAATTGGTGCCAGGCAAGCCATCCCGGCAGGCACGTCCCATCTGCTGGTTGGAGAGTACCCAATCGTGAGGCACATCAAGATGAATAGTGAACCGAACGTGAGCGTAGTCATTCCCAGCTGATAATGCCGTTGTACAGACAAGGCCCAGGTGAACACCTGAGATCCATTCGCTATACATGTTCTGTCGCTCTTCGTCTGTGATGGG
Source organism: Favolaschia claudopus (assembly GCA_037176885.1). Classification (NCBI taxonomy): domain Eukaryota; kingdom Fungi; phylum Basidiomycota; class Agaricomycetes; order Agaricales; family Mycenaceae; genus Favolaschia; species Favolaschia claudopus. Next base: position 13,463 of record JAWWNJ010000079.1, read on the forward strand.
CAGCTTCTCCGAGTTGGCATGATACAAGGGCAGAGCCAGGGTCTTTGCAGCTTGCTTCCCTGCTTCGACGGTGCTGACAAACACAAGGTATCGGCTTGCATCCGAGGAAGCAAACAGCTCTGAGCTTATCTCTCTTTCAATGATAGCTTCAGCTTTCTCGAGCTGCTTGACAAAGCTGCCAAACGATGTGTTGATGGACAGAGTCAGCTCCCTTCGATGAACGCTGCCGGCGACGTGGACTGGATTGGACAGCTCAAAGGCGTCAACGAGGAACTTGCGCATAAGCTCTGGGATCGTGGCTGAGAGTATGACGATTTGGATAGGGAATTTCCGCAGTTGGAACGGGTTGCTAAAGGCCTTGGCGCGGAAGACGTCATCAGTGGCATAGTAGTGGCCTTCGTCTAGCACGTATCGCAGCACAGGCCGGCTCTGATTGAGCTTCCCAATAGCAGTGTCCCATCTGGAAGTCCTGGCCATGTCGGATGTCACGAGAATGAGGTTATGCTTCCCGTGAAGCTCAGTGTCTCCGCTTCCAAACCGCTCGTATCCGACGCCCATCATGTCCAGTCTTCTTTCCCAGTCTTCAATGACAGAGAGCAGCGGAAGGACAATCACGCTGTAGCCCTTCTCCACCATCGAGCAGAGAACAACAATCAATGTCTTCCCACCACCAGTTGGAAGGGTGACAATGACGTCAGACTTCAGAGCCAGTATATGCTTCACCGCTTCATATTGCTGATGGCTTTTCCAGGTCGCCTTGGCCCCATAGAGCTGACGCAACAGATTCAAGACATCTGTCATGACTTATTTAGCAGCTAGCCACGTTAAATCAAAGCTGTGACTTGCCTGTCATTGGGCCGGGAGGTGGAGCAGGGGTCCGTCCTGCAATCCGTCTGGAAGTAGAAACCACTGGGGGTGAAGGTTTCTGCTGCGGGGGCAGCACGGCTCTAGACGTCGAGGCAACAGGATGGGAAGGCCACTGGGGTTGGGTGGCTTTACGGAGAACAGGCTTGAAGGGAGGTGGCGTGACCTCCAACGGGAAAGATACAATGTCAGACATGTCTTTTTCATGTACCGATGACTTTGTAACAGGAGGCGGAACAGCGATGGCTTTCTTGTCTTGACTGGTTTCTGCATTATCATCCTCGTCATTGGAAATGCCGTCCATACTGAGCTCGTCGTCAGATAAGCGCACAACTGCTTCTATGGGGAGAACACTTCATTTAGTGCCCATGTTGGTTAAATAAAGGAAAAACGACTTGCTTTGATCAGACCCCTCGTCATCATCGGAAATGCCGTCCATGCTGAACTCGTCGTCAGGTGTCGGAACATACCGAGCAGTGGAGCGTACAACTGCTTCTATTGGAAGAGTACTTCATTTAGTGACCATGTCGGTTAAATCAAAGAAAAACCACTTGCTTTGGTGTGTGAGTTTGGCGACAGTTTTCTCTAAGCTATCAACTTTGGCTTGTAACTGCTGGGACGCCTCAAGCACTTGGCGCAGCATTTGCGTTTGCGCTTGCAGCATGGCCTGCATACCTAGCTCGTCTTCAGGCTCAGGGGTCACAAGAGCGTGGAAACGGCTGTGATGAGCCTCAGTGTAGGAGAGTCCCATGCCTCCAGGAACAATGCGAATCGTCTGCTGCCACAATGTGCTGTTTTCCAGGTAGAGGTTGAACGCCTCCTCCGGGACTCCGGCCCAAGCATCAGGAGAGATGCCATAGATACGTTTCTCCGTCTGAGCACTGTGGCCATTGGACAAGGCGTTCAGAGTGACATGAGTGTCGTCGGTGTCCAGGATAGAAGTGCAATGTTTTTTGCGAAACGCTATGTTGATGTGTCGGTGGGACCACAGTGTCAGTCCCCAATCCAGTATGGGAAGCGAATTTATCGCCATCAGCTCGCTGATGTTGTCGCTGACAAACTCCCTGCCAATGTTCATAAACAGCATGCACCGATAGTTTTGTTGCACGGTAACGTCAGAAGGCCAGATGACGCTAGCAAAAAACTGTGCCAGCGGACGGGCAAGAGTGTGCAGCTGCACAATGAGATCTGCCAGAAAGCTGCTCATGGCCAAGGGAACAAGCTTGTCCGACTGTGTGTTGTTGCTAGTTTTGTCGTACTGCCGCACAAGGGCAACAAACTTTCCGAGCCCTGCTAGATTACGGTTGGCAAACGGTGTGTTGCGAGCAAGCATGGACGCCAGCTCAGTGCCCCTGATTACTCCTCCGTCACTGAGTTCTGCAGCAAGCATGATGAGCCCCTCCACAGTTGCCAAGCTCACAAGCCACTTGCGTGCTTCGAGGATGTTCAGCAAGGCCTGTTTAGCCCCTGGCTTCAGCGTCACAAACCGGTTTCTGAGCTTCTCGTCAGCAAATATCTGCCTGACTAGAGTGTTTTTGTGCGCAAGGAATGGGTTGCGAGCGTCTTGAATGAAGCTGTACCCGGGCGTCTTGTTGAGTAGATCGTCCTGGAGATCACCGTAGGGCACACGGAGGCCAAGACCAAACATGATTTCCTCTTCCCACAGTTTTTTGATCTTGTCTTCAAGCCGCCCGACAATCTCTGTGATCTGTCCAAGCGAAATCGGGTTGCCGTCGAACTGAAGCTTTGTCCATTTCTTCCGGTCCAACCAGTTGATATGAGGCATTGACATCCCTTTCATAGCTTGCGACGTGGCAAAGTGCTGCAGGGTGATGAGGTTGGCAAAGCTGGTAAGCTCATTGTCCTTCACAAAAGGCGCCACCATCTTCCATGCATCCATCTGGCTCGCAGCCTCTCCGGAATCGACAAGAGCGTGAATCTCTGTGAGCAATGCCAGCTGGATGCATCGGCAAAGCTGGGTGATGGGACGAGTGGTGTCTTTAGCGGTATGGAAACTGCCATCCGGTTTGAGCCGAAATAGGCATAGGAACTTCATAGTTGGGTCAGCTGTTTTCGCTGCTCCCGTTGCCAGCCATTGGGCCTTCCACAGAGCCATGAAGACGTCATGGAGCGAGTTGTGAGAGATCTCGTCATGCAGGCCGGCAACAGCGTCTGCGAGCTGTGGGGTCGTCGGAAAGGAGTAGTGTGGTGAGTGCCGCATAAGGGCAGCAAGGAAATGGGTTATGGGAACTAGATACTGGTTCAAAGTCGTGTTCCCCTGATGATGCTCGTGCAAAGGGGTATGATTCACCGCACTAGAATAGACAGATTATTTAGGAGCGACAGCCACTAAAATGGTGTTGCGACATACCCAGTGTCAATGTCGTGGCTGTTGATCATGCGTAAGATGAGGAGCTCCGTGTCCTTGATTAGGTCGGTGGCATTGTAATAGTAGTGTTTGATCGATGTAGCCAGTCCTTCAAATTCCTCCGGTTTTGGCATCGCCACAAGCGTGCAAAGTTCGGATACGTGTTCGCGATATGGCTCGATTTCTTTGTGCCACTGATTTCCCATGAGCCAAGTGCTAATCTGCCTGGCATTCGGAATTTCAGCTTGGGCAGGAACTTCGAACTCCAGAATTTCGCTAAGGAGTTCGTCTTGTGCACCGGAAGGAGGCAAGGTGGTCGTGGCAGGCTGCGGCAGGACACGATAACAAGACCGTGCTATGCCATTGTTAAGGATCTGGGTACAGAGTCCAGATATGACATTATTGCCACCTCCACCTCCGTGTTTTTCGTCTCTACAGTGTCGGTTAACAGTTTTGGAGTTTCCAGAATAAGGACAGTCTGGACATCCGAACTGGCCTTCTGTGACGGGAAGACCAGGTATGATAGGTCTTGCTTTGGAATGGGTGTGCAGGTCTGGATAGTCATTCGAAATATGAAAGTGGGTTAGGTCCTGCTCTACGGGCCCGAGTTTTGGCTGAGCATGCTTGCGAGATATATGCTGACTGTAGTTGTCAAGTGTATACGCATTATTGTGTTCAAGACAGATGACAAGGCCCAACTCAGTGTTGACACTGAGCCCAGCAGCACGTAGCGCCGGCGTGGTGACCCAGTCTCCTGTGTCGTTGAGGTGAATGATTTTCTTGGGTATATGTCAGCATTCAGCCACCAAGACAAAATTGAACATGTTCTACTGACCGTCATGTTATGAGGAAAGTTTTTCTTTAAGGACCATAAGTGTTAAAGAAATAGAACACAAGTCAGGTGACTCACGTTATGTAATACGGGCAGAGTAACGGGGTAGCAAAATGGGGGGGGAAAACATTCTCTCAGTCACCCAAGGTCCTTATATACCTTTTCTTCAGAGCTTCAGGCCGTTGTTGTGTGCCATTGTCTAGTAAGCCATTGTCCAGTATTATCATATATAGCAATGTCTAAGCTGTGATTATGTAAGTACTACGTAATACAATTAGTGTAATGTGTTTGTTTTATTCTCTCTCAGCTGGTTACGTGTACTGTTCTCTGTACCGTTTGCGAGCTTTGAACCCATATGGTTTATTCAACACCGGTCCCTCTTAAATTGCTCGTGCTCGTCATTGAAAGCGTATTTTCTCTCAGCTGGTTACGTGTACTGTTCTCTGTACCGTTTGCGAGCTTTGAACCCATATGGTTTATTCAACACCAGTCCCTCTTAAATTACTCGTGCTCGTCATTGAAAGCGTATTTTCTCTCGGCTGGATACATCTACTGTTCTGTGTGCTCTTTGTTGAAACCCTTATGATTTATTCATCACTAGCCTCCGTTAAATTGCTTGTGCTCGTTATTGAAGTATTTCGTCTCTTTCATCTCTCCGGTGAGCTGCGATTTCCTTTACGATATAGCGGGGATGTATGAGTGGCTAGTTCGCCAACGCTTTGCTGGATTCCGTTGCTAACCCGTACACTCATTTGCTGGATTGCGTGTTCGCCGATTTCCTGACGAAAGTGAAGAAAAAATTTTCTATTTGGGTGAATTCCGTTGGGGAGTGATGTCGCTAACCCTAACATCCGTATCATTGCATTTTCACGAACCTTAACGTCTCTGCAGTGCTGATTTCGCATCCATTTGCTTGGACGTCTATATAACTCAAAGTCGATATCCACTGTAGCATTAAAGTAGCTTGACGCATTTCGATTTGCTTTGGTGTCACTTCAAGCCTACTCCGAGGCAATCAGTCCTAGCCGACTTTATGTCTTCACACCACGATCTGACCTTGTTTCGTTCTTCTTAGCGAGTTCACTGTGATTATCGCCTCTGAGAAACAACAATGCTTTTAGACTGTATGCTTTACGACGTTTAACTCCTAGAGTTTATTTAACAGCGGTAGCTCTTAAATCTAGGGTGCTCTCGTTATTGGCGTTAGCTCCGTTCGTTACATCCTTGCTAGCGATTATGCTGTTTATTTAACAACTGTTGCTTCTAAATAATCTTCAAGTCAAGCTGTGTCACTCCTCTTCATTTAACATCTTTCAGGCTTAAATAATAGTGTGAAGACATGCGTGCAATAAAACAGAGAAAACAAAAATACAAAACAAAAACTACACTAAGAGGTTCTGGCTTTCTTAGCTACAGGCTCTTCATCTTCAATGTCATCCTTCTCTTCATCATCATCATCATCCTCAATCTCATCCTCCTCTTCACCATTCTCCTCCCTCTTCCTCTTCAGTTGGTTGGCTTTGTTGAGGGATAAAGAGGCCTCAATAGCTGCAAGGAGGTCTTCCATAGTCCCAAAGCCAACAGGAAGATCCCACTCCTTATCAAGCCTTAGGTCCTGGTCAACTGTTACAGGCAATGCTAGGTCCTCAACATTGACCAAGGTCCCCATGTGTAAAGCTTTGCTGTCTTCATGAGCAGCACAGCTCATCTACAAAGCTTCTAATCAGTACAAGTCATAGATCAGTTTGAAGAAAGTCTGACCTTATAACCTACTTGCAAACCATGCACCAGACCAGGATGTAGTACATTGCCTTGAGGGGTGGAGATAGATGCAATCCCAGACTTGCTAAGAGCAATCACCAGATTCTTCCAGGCCATGTGGAAGTTTTTGTCCATCATCCTGATGTTCTTGTGACTAGCACTGTTGGCAACCAGCTCAAAGTCTGTCCCTGCTGCCCTGGCACACTCCACATCTTCTGAGGTAGGCTCTGCAAGCTTGTACCAGGGCCTGTAGAACTCCAAGCCATCACAGTTTTTCATGATAGCCAGGAGCTCATCCACAAAGCCCACCAAGCATGCATCTCCTTCAATGAGCTCAGCCCTCTGCCTGAAAAGACAGGCCTCTTGAATGAAGTGTTTAGCAAACCTGCCATGGACAGTGTTGGTGTTGGTGCCCCCCTTGCTCCTGAGCCAGTTGTAGGAGCATCTGAAGAGGCCTTGGATAACCATGTCAGGAAACCCCTCTAGCTGCTTGCCCACTTTCTTGGTGGGCCATGTTACCAGAGGCTGAGCATTGACCCATCTGGGAGTGATGACATCCAGCTTCTGGCCCTTGTGACCCTTGATACATCTTTTGGCAGAGTCCAGGTTTTCAGACATAAAGTTCAGCAAGGTTGTGTGGGCATCAGACTCAAACCCATACAGCTCTGGGTTGAAGGCAGGCTCAGCCTTGGGAAGGGTGTTGGCAGCCACAATCTCTGCCTCAGAAAGCAAAAGCTTGGCTCTAGAGGTGAGCAAGAGGCCATAGACCTGGGGACAAGGTTTAGTATCCAATCAAAGAAAGGAATTGACATGTTCTGACCTTGAGAGCACCCACCCATAGATTCCAATCTTCATCAATGAACTTGTAGTTGGGAGCAGAAGTCTGGGACCAGTTAAATCCCTTGACATTCCAGCCTTTGAAGCATTGCATGTGGTGAATCAAGGAATCAGAGTGAGAAAGGAATTCTCCATCTACAGTTCTCCCATTCCTCAGACTCTGTTGGTCCAGGATGTTGGGGACAAAGAGAGAGGTGATCTATGAAGATGCTTCAGACACAAGGGGATAGGCAACAAGGCCAGCAAGCACTCACAAATGTGATGGTGGGGGCCATAGTGTTGAGAAGAGAGTTCAAAGCCTTGAGCCAGCTTGGGCAGAGAAGAGGGATGCCTCTTCCCTTTATATCAGGAAAGAGAGGATATCCTGAGAACTGCCCTTGCACAATGTACTGCAGCTTCTTGTAAAGGGTTTTGAGCACCTTAAGCTGATCAGGGGTGTTTTCCTTGTTCTTTTTAGCTTCAAGAACCCAAGCTCCAATAGAGCTGCAGATCTCTGTCCAATAGGCTTGGAAAGCTCTTTGCAAAGGCATACAGTCTTCCAAGCCAAAATACTGGATGACTGGACCCAGGTGGTTGACAAAAGCATCCTCAGCTATGTCCACAATGTCATTGGCAAACCACAGATCAATGGAGTACTCTCCAGAGAGAGTTGTGTCATACAAGTCAGAGGTGAGGTCCAACCTTGAGTCAGGGTTGGGGATGTGGATGAGGTTGGTGAGGTAGAGGAGTTGGCATTGCCCTCCCTTGATGAAAGTGACCAACATGCCCCATGTAACAGTCTGGGTGTCTAGCCACTGCCTAGGGGTTAAGCCTTGGAGACTGAATGCCTCCATGGCATACAGCTGCCTGATGACCAGACAGACATCAGGGTACTTGTCCATGAGGGTTTTGACTTCCTTGGAGGTGGTGCTCTGGAGATACTTCAGACAGCTCTGTTCATCCTGTTTGTTTTTACTGTTTCTGAGTGCCCTGAGAAGTGTGCTGAAGAAATGGCTGGGAGTGTCTTTCATGGGGGCCAAAGAGATGTTGGTGAACAGTTGGAGCAAAAGGGTCTCCCTGTTGTCATCCAGAAGCAGGTCCACTTTAAGGATGATGAGTGTTAAATAAACCTGAAAAGAAGAAACTCCTTACTGTTGTAGAAAGTCACTAGCCAAGTCCCCTGTACCAAAAGCTTCTGATGCAGCTTCTCCTTCTCATCACCTTCAGGCATCTCCTTCCAGAGCTGGTAGCTAGGTTCCAAGACCTTCCTCAGGGCTGCAACTCTGTGCTGCCCAGCAACCAGATAGAAGAAGGATCCTTTGGCATCATCACTCCATTGCACAAGGATATAAGATCCAGGGTCAGCTGATTCAGGGATTTTTATGTCCTTTTCAAAGGCCAGGCAGATGAGACTATGCTTGGGATCTTGCCTGAGCCACCCTTGGCCTTGAGGACCTCCAATGTGGATAATGTCATTGACATTCCTAGAGCTAAGGGGCCTTTGATTGTGGATAGGCCTGATTTCAGGAGACCTGGAATCAATGCCAGGCAGGAAGTTGACCAATGCAGTGGTTAGGATGTGGTTGGCTCCAGACTGCAGGATGGTGGGTTCAAACTCAAGGTTTTTCTGAAAGCAATCTTATTTAACAACTCTGGCTGTTAAAGAAAGTGAACAACATACCAGTGCATCAAGTCTAGCCTGTTTGGCCTTAGAATCTATGTTCTTCCTAGTGGTTTTAGCATGTTCCTGAAGCTTGATTTAAGGCCCTTGGATGTTAAATAAAAAATCAGAAACATACACTGAGTTCCTCCTTGCTGAACTGCTCTAGAGATTCATCATCACTATCATCAGCAGACTGCTTCTTCTGTTTGGTGGGAGCGTTGCTAGGTCTCTTGGCTTGTAACTGGTTTGGAGGGGGAGCAGACATATGAGATAAGCTAGACATGAGGGGAGCGTTTGGGGGGAAATAATTGACGAGAGCCTGAGTTGTGGTGGCCCTTTTATATCGCTCAGGCCACTGGCTGTCGTCCATCTGGCTATTGCTCTTTTAGGAAGGTCATTGTTCCATATATCATCGTCTTCGTTATATTACTCGTTTGGGAAGGTCATTGTCGTCCATCTGGCTATTGCTCTTTTAGGAAGGTCATTGTTCCATATATCATTGTCTTCGTTATATTACTCGTTTGGGAAGGTCATTGTCGTCCTCCTATGACTCGTTTAGGAATGTCATTGTCGTCCTCCTATGACTCGTTTAGGAATGTCATTGTCGTCCTCCTATCACTCGTTTAGGAAGGTCATTGTGTTCCTAGTGAGACGATTCAGCTATTGTTCTATTGTACAATTTATTTAGTAGCCTTAGACGATAAAGAAAAGCTCTGGTGCGCATTTTTGAGTGTTTTTTTTGTAATTGCTTTGATTCAACCAAGAGTTCAACTCTGAACTTCGCATTTTTGGTTCATTACTTTGATTCAATGCAGAAGTTCTAGCTCTGACTTCGCATTTTTGGTTCATTTCCTTGATTTGATACAAAGTTTGAAGGCTCAACTTCGCATTTTTGAAGGTTAGAATGACTTGTTGCTCTGCTTTCACCCTGTTCCCTTATCATTTTCGCATTTTACAATCTATTTATCAGCTTGGGGTTCATTTCCTTTATTGAATACAGAAGTTCAAGCTTCAACTTCGCATTTTTGGTTTATTTCCTTGATTGAATACAGTGATTCAACCTTGACTTCGCATTTTTGGTTCATTTCTTTGCTTAAATACAAAGGTTTAAGGCTCAACTTCGCATTTTTGCTCTATTTCTTTGTTTCCACACAGTAGTTCAACCATTCAGTTCGCATTTTTGATTGATTCCTTTGATCGAACACACAAGTTCAAGCTTCAACTTCGCATTCTTGGTTTATTCCTTTGGTCTAATACAAAGGTTGAAGGTTAAATTTCGCATTTTTGGTTCATTACTTTGATTCTACCAAGAGTTAAAGCTTTGACTTCGCATTTTTGGTTGATTTCTATGAGGCAATACATGAAATCCAACCTCAACTTCGCATTTTTAGGTCATTCCTTTCATTGTACCAAGAGTTCAAGCCTTAACTTCGCATTTTTGGTTGATTTCTATGAGGCAATACATGAAATCCAACCTCAACTTCGCATTTTTAGGTCATTCCTTTCATTGTACCAAGAGTTCAAGCCTTAACTTCGCATTTTTGGTTGATTTCTATGAGGCAATACATGAAATCCAACCTCAACTTCGCATTTTTAGGTCATTCCTTTCATTGTACCAAGAGTTCAAGCCTTAACTTCGCATTTTTGGTTGATTTCTATGATGCAATACATAAGATCCACCTTCAACTTCGCATTTTTGGGTCATTCCTTTGATTCTACCAAGAGTTCAAGCCTTAACTTCGCATTTTTGGTTGATTCCTGTGATTCAATACAAAGGTTCCAGGCTCTGGTGCGCATTTTTGACAGCTTTTAACACTCAATTTCGCATTTTGGGTTGATTCCTTTGATTCTACCTAGTATTCAAGCCTCAACTTCGCATTTTTGGTTCATTTCTTTCAATCAATAGAGAAGTTCAAAGCTCAACTTCGCATTTTGGGTTCCTTTGAATGATTCAACCAGCAATTCAACTCTCAACTTCGCATTTTTTGATTATTTAGCAGCCTTGGGCCATAAAGAAAGAGATTGGTGCGCATTTTTTGACTGTTTTTGGAAGGAGAAAGTTCAGGCCACCCCATTGTCAATGCAGTCTCATTGTACAAGTTCAGGCCACCCCATTGTCAATGCAGTCTCATTGTACAAGTTCAGGCCACCCTATTGTCAATGCAGTCTCATTGTACTAGTTTAGGCCATCCCATTGTCAATGCAATCCTTTTGTTTTCGAGTTTTGGCTCTGTTTGACAGGGTGGCAGGTGGCCAGAGGAAAAAGGTATAAAGGAGGAGCTTTTCCTGCCACTCCCCAGCATTCTGCACTTCCCCAACTGCCACACAAACACCACTCACACTCACACCCCATCCTTGCCACCCACATCCCTACCTCTGCCACCCACAACCACACCCTCCCCTCTGCCACTATGTCCCTCCCTACCCCCAAAACCTTTGAGCAGTTCTATAAACTAGCTCTGGACGATATCTATCCCCCCCTTCCTACCTTCCCCATCCTGCCCAGCCACATGAATAAGGCTTCTGCAACCCTGGAGAACCTGCTAGACGATTACAAAGTCAGCCCCCCTCTGTTGTCCCTGTACACAACCCTTGTGGATGGGTATAACAAGCAAATCTTGGACGCAGACATCGACACTCCCAATTTGGAGGCTGCCTACTACCAGTCTTGGCACAATGTGAAGAAGTTGCAGGAGTTGACCAAGTGGCATGAAGAGGAGTATGACAAGGAGGAGCAACGTCTGAAAACCAACTTGGATGATGCATATGCCCATTGCCAGGAGTATTGGGTCGATCCAGAGCCCCCCTCAGACGGTGAGGAGGAGGATGATGAAAACCGGGCTAACCTGAAAGAGGAACTCAGACACCAGGTGTTGATTGCATGGGAAGAATGGGATGACTTGCATCGATTTTACTCTATGGAGTTTACAGAGGAGGAGGAGGAGGAGGAAGAGGAGGAAGAGGAAGAGGCTTAAGGACTAGTCTTATGATTATGTATCCAAATTCGCATTTTTGGCTCACTTTATTGCTTTATTTTCGCATTTTTGCTTCATTAAAACTATGTTTGAATGAATTAAAGAGTCAACTTCGCATTTTTGAGTGCTTTTGTAGCTTCCACTTTGCATCTGAGTTGGTTTGAACACACAACTTCGCATTTTGGATCAATTTAACGGCCTTGGACCTTAAAGAAATGTCCAACTTCGCATTTTTGACTCAATTCATAGTCCCTGCTCTACATCCGTTACCAGATTGTCTACTATGTAGTAATACCCATGAATCCCTTTAAACCCCCAAATCCAACCCCCGGATCCCTCCAAACCCCTAAATCCAACCCCCGAATCCCTCCAAACCCCTGAATCCAACCCCCAAATCCCTCTAAACCCCTGAATCCAACCCCTAAATCCCTATATCGTGCGCTAAAATGCTCAAGTTGCCCATATTTCGCATGAATCACAGTCATTTTAACGTCTATGATGGTTAAATAACAACCCCCAAATCCCTGTTAACCCCCGAATCCAACCCCAGAATCCCTCCAAACCCCCGAATCCCCCAAAAAGGAAAGCGGATTCAGGGCCCTGATTCTCGGATGAGATTATTAGTGCTATCAGAGTGCCGGTTTTCGCCCTACAGTTTCCGTTCGAAGCCATATAGCAAGTCAATGAGACCTGTCAGGCCATTCGTGGTGACACTACCATGGTTTGTAGCCCATTTGGGACATCTTTGGTTCCCACAATATTTTTTGGCAGCGTTAATATAGTGCTTTACGGTCGACTATAATAATGATTTTAATTGGCATTAATTATAAGGGCTCGCACTTGGTTCTAAGTTTTTCGCATTTAATATAAGGGCTTGGGCTCGTCTATAAGATTCTTTGTGCACTTTCGAGTTGGTGCTGAGATTGTTTGACAGTGTTCTTTTTATTTTCCTGTTGGCAAAGGGTTGACAGTCGACGCCGTGGATTCCCTGCGACGCCATGGATTCCGGTGATTTGAGGTCCAATTTACACCCTGTTGCATTGATGCGCCGTGGGTTCCTTCCCACGATCCCAACGACGCCGTGGATTCCAGTCCATTCAGAGACCTTTTCACGGAATGCCGCCCTGCATTCCCGGGGAAGATAGCTAGTCTCCCTGGATCTGTCTCCTGATTCCGGCAGTTTGTGTCTTCCTTTGGCACGCAATTCCCTGTCGTTATAGCCTCCTGTTAGCTTGACAAGTCATTATCGGAGTGGGTGCCAGATGCGGTGTTCTACGAGTCTGGTGGGTAGGGCGTGTTCAGTTGACCCGTTCAATGACCTATTGCCCACTATTATGCTCTGTATACTGACACAAGTCCGCCTGATGATGAGTCGATGAACGGGGTCGTGTTGTATGACTCGGACTCCTGCTAGTCTGGGTCTGAGTAGACTGGTGGGTAGAGCACTCTGACTGTGCTCATTGCTGTTGTTGCAAGGGATGATACTCACTAGGCAGGCTGGGTTGATTGCCTGCCATTGTACTTGGTGATGTATTGTTGCCCTTGGTGTTGTACACTTGAGTACGTCCTTCTGTTGACTCGGTGCCCCGCGATTTCCTTTACGTTCTAGCGGGCAGCTGTGAGCGGCTAGTTCGCCAACGTCTTGCTGGATTCCGTTGCTAACCCGTGCATTGCCTTGCTGGATTGCTTGGTCCGTGGTTTCCTTTCCGAAGCTGCCGAAAAAATTTTATATTCTGGTGAATTCCGTCGGGGGAGTGGGACCACTAACCTTAACGTCCGTGTTGTGGTGTTGTCCCAAACCTTAACATCTGTGCTTCGGTGTTGCCTTGTGCATTGCGTATGGCCTCGAACGCAGTGTTTGACCAAGTCGGGAATGTCAGGTGACCTGCGACTCGATTGCTGATGACATCATCTTATAGTCCTCCCCAAGCACTTCCATTCGAGCCTACAACCAAGGCAATCGGCGCTCAATTGATTGTCGTAGTCAGGTTTAGATCCAAGCTGTACGATTTCAATCCAAGTCAATATAGCAAGTCAACAGGACCTGTTCGGGTGTTTGCGGTGACACTACGGTGATTTGTAGGCTATTTGACACCCTTTTGGTTTCCACCAATTTTTCCCGATTGCTCACCAGGCCTTGAAGTTGGCTCATTCAATTGCACTTCTTATAAGCCTTGGCTCTGGCTTATAATTTTTTTCTGGCAGTGAGTCGCAATTATTATAAGGTCTTGCTTGTGCTTATAAGATTCTCGTTTCGTCTTTTGACTTGGAGGGCTCAGATGGCTTGCCCCTCCGAATTCCACCTGCCCCTCCGGATTCCATGAATTTGGATGGATTGAGAGGTGATTTGAAAGGTGCCCCCCCGGATTCTATAAATTCATGGGTTTTCAGAGGTGATTTGAAAGGTGCCCCCCCGGATTCCTTGGAATTCCAGCAGTTTTAGGGACTCTTTGCAAGGAATGCGGCGCCGCATTCTCGGATAAGATAGCTAGGTGTTTGAATTGGTGCCCCTCCAGATTCCCTCCCACGCTGCCAGTGCCCACCCAAATTCCAGTGAATCCCTGCACTTTTGGGGACCCTTTGCAAGGAATGCGGCACCGCATTCTCCGTTACCGTAGCTAGGCATGTGCTGTGAGCCTTTCAGTCTTGTTCACCACACAGCAGCCGCAGACGTTGCCCAGTGCGTCCATCATTGAACGGAAGGCAGCTTTGTCTCCCATGGAAGTCTCTAGCATCTTGGCGCTGCGCTTTCTAGCCCGGTCTGTCGAGTCCTGAAATGAGGCTTCCAACTTGCGTTTCAGTGTGTGAGGCTCGTCAGGAGCAACCAGCATTGAGAAATCGAGTTGATCTGGCTGCTCAGTTTTCCTCACCACCGGAGCGTTTTCTGCATTCTATTTAGCAACAGTGCTCGCTATATAAAATAATAAAAGCTCACCCTGAATGCATGACGTGCACATGCTGCTGCGACCAACCTCGCTACACGTCTGAGCGTCTCCATCAAAGAGGGCTGTCTCCTGGTAGGTGTGACAGCTTTCAGGATACGTCTGGCCTTTTGGCGGATACAGCACGTCTTTCCACGCTTGCTGTCCAGTCAGGTCCCCGTAGTCCCGCTGCTTGTCTTTGCTCTTCTTGGACTTTGCAAAGAACGGCATGCTGTTGGCAAGGATGTAATTGGTGCCAGGCAAGCCATCCCGGCAGGCACGTCCCATCTGCTGGTTGGAGAGTACCCAATCGTGAGGCACATCAAGATGAATAGTGAACCGAACGTGAGCGTAGTCATTCCCAGCTGATAATGCCGTTGTACAGACAAGGCCCAGGTGAACACCTGAGATCCATTCGCTATACATGTTCTGTCGCTCTTCGTCTGTGATGGGCAGCTTCTCCGAGTTGGCATGATACAAGGGCAGAGCCAGGGTCTTTGCAGCTTGCTTCCCTGCTTCGACGGTGCTGACAAACACAAGGTATCGGCTTGCATCCGAGGAAGCAAACAGCTCTGAGCTTATCTCTCTTTCAATGATAGCTTCAGCTTTCTCGAGCTGCTTGACAAAGCTGCCAAACGATGTGTTGATGGACAGAGTCAGCTCCCTTCGATGAACGCTGCCGGCGACGTGGACTGGATTGGACAGCTCAAAGGCGTCAACGAGGAACTTGCGCATAAGCTCTGGGATCGTGGCTGAGAGTATGACGATTTGGATAGGGAATTTCCGCAGTTGGAACGGGTTGCTAAAGGCCTTGGCGCGGAAGACGTCATCAGTGGCATAGTAGTGGCCTTCGTCTAGCACGTATCGCAGCACAGGCCGGCTCTGATTGAGCTTCCCAATAGCAGTGTCCCATCTGGAAGTCCTGGCCATGTCGGATGTCACGAGAATGAGGTTATGCTTCCCGTGAAGCTCAGTGTCTCCGCTTCCAAACCGCTCGTATCCGACGCCCATCATGTCCAGTCTTCTTTCCCAGTCTTCAATGACAGAGAGCAGCGGAAGGACAATCACGCTGTAGCCCTTCTCCACCATCGAGCAGAGAACAACAATCAATGTCTTCCCACCACCAGTTGGAAGGGTGACAATGACGTCAGACTTCAGAGCCAGTATATGCTTCACCGCTTCATATTGCTGATGGCTTTTCCAGGTCGCCTTGGCCCCATAGAGCTGACGCAACAGATTCAAGACATCTGTCATGACTTATTTAGCAGCTAGCCACGTTAAATCAAAGCTGTGACTTGCCTGTCATTGGGCCGGGAGGTGGAGCAGGGGTCCGTCCTGCAATCCGTCTGGAAGTAGAAACCACTGGGGGTGAAGGTTTCTGCTGCGGGGGCAGCACGGCTCTAGACGTCGAGGCAACAGGATGGGAAGGCCACTGGGGTTGGGTGGCTTTACGGAGAACAGGCTTGAAGGGAGGTGGCGTGACCTCCAACGGGAAAGATACAATGTCAGACATGTCTTTTTCATGTACCGATGACTTTGTAACAGGAGGCGGAACAGCGATGGCTTTCTTGTCTTGACTGGTTTCTGCATTATCATCCTCGTCATTGGAAATGCCGTCCATACTGAGCTCGTCGTCAGATAAGCGCACAACTGCTTCTATGGGGAGAACACTTCATTTAGTGCCCATGTTGGTTAAATAAAGGAAAAACGACTTGCTTTGATCAGACCCCTCGTCATCATCGGAAATGCCGTCCATGCTGAACTCGTCGTCAGGTGTCGGAACATACCGAGCAGTGGAGCGTACAACTGCTTCTATGGGAAGAGTACTTCATTTAGTGACCATGTCGGTTAAATCAAAGAAAAACCACTTGCTTTGGTGTGTGAGTTTGGCGACAGTTTTCTCTAAGCTATCAACTTTGGCTTGTAACTGCTGGGACGCCTCAAGCACTTGGCGCAGCATTTGCGTTTGCGCTTGCAGCATGGCCTGCATACCTAGCTCGTCTTCAGGCTCAGGGGTCACAAGAGCGTGGAAACGGCTGTGATGAGCCTCAGTGTAGGAGAGTCCCATGCCTCCAGGAACAATGCGAATCGTCTGCTGCCACAATGTGCTGTTTTCCAGGTAGAGGTTGAACGCCTCCTCCGGGACTCCGGCCCAAGCATCAGGAGAGATGCCATAGATACGTTTCTCCGTCTGAGCACTGTGGCCATTGGACAAGGCGTTCAGAGTGACATGAGTGTCGTCGGTGTCCAGGATAGAAGTGCAATGTTTTTTGCGAAACGCTATGTTGATGTGTCGGTGGGACCACAGTGTCAGTCCCCAATCCAGTATGGGAAGCGAATTTATCGCCATCAGCTCGCTGATGTTGTCGCTGACAAACTCCCTGCCAATGTTCATAAACAGCATGCACCGATAGTTTTGTTGCACGGTAACGTCAGAAGGCCAGATGACGCTAGCAAAAAACTGTGCCAGCGGACGGGCAAGAGTGTGCAGCTGCACAATGAGATCTGCCAGAAAGCTGCTCATGGCCAAGGGAACAAGCTTGTCCGACTGTGTGTTGTTGCTAGTTTTGTCGTACTGCCGCACAAGGGCAACAAACTTTCCGAGCCCTGCTAGATTACGGTTGGCAAACGGTGTGTTGCGAGCAAGCATGGACGCCAGCTCAGTGCCCCTGATTACTCCTCCGTCACTGAGTTCTGCAGCAAGCATGATGAGCCCCTCCACAGTTGCCAAGCTCACAAGCCACTTGCGTGCTTCGAGGATGTTCAGCAAGGCCTGTTTAGCCCCTGGCTTCAGCGTCACAAACCGGTTTCTGAGCTTCTCGTCAGCAAATATCTGCCTGACTAGAGTGTTTTTGTGCGCAAGGAATGGGTTGCGAGCGTCTTGAATGAAGCTGTACCCGGGCGTCTTGTTGAGTAGATCGTCCTGGAGATCACCGTAGGGCACACGGAGGCCAAGACCAAACATGATTTCCTCTTCCCACAGTTTTTTGATCTTGTCTTCAAGCCGCCCGACAATCTCTGTGATCTGTCCAAGCGAAATC
This sequence comes from Favolaschia claudopus, assembly GCA_037176885.1. NCBI lineage: Eukaryota > Fungi > Basidiomycota > Agaricomycetes > Agaricales > Mycenaceae > Favolaschia > Favolaschia claudopus. The sequence goes on from JAWWNJ010000079.1 coordinate 30,704, forward strand.
GGGTTGCCGTCGAACTGGAGCTTTGTCCATTTCTTCCGGTCCAACCAGTTGATATGAGGCATTGACATCCCTTTCATAGCTTGCGACGTGGCAAAGTGCTGCAGGGTGATGAGGTTGGCAAAGCTGGTAAGCTCATTGTCCTTCACGAAAGGCGCCACCATCTTCCATGCATCCATCTGGCTCGCAGCCTCTCCGGAATCGACAAGAGCGTGAATCTCTGTGAGCAATGCCAGCTGGATGCATCGGCAAAGCTGGGTGATGGGACGAGTGGTGTCTTTAGCGGTATGGAAACTGCCATCCGGTTTGAGCCGAAATAGGCATAGGAACTTCATAGTTGGGTCAGCTGTTTTCGCTGCTCCCGTTGCCAGCCATTGGGCCTTCCACAGAGCCATGAAGACGTCATGGAGCGAGTTGTGAGAGATCTCGTCATGCAGGCCGGCAACAGCGTCTGCGAGCTGTGGGGTCGTCGGAAAGGAGTAGTGTGGTGAGTGCCGCATAAGGGCAGCAAGGAAATGGGTTATGGGAACTAGATACTGGTTCAAAGTCGTGTTCCCCTGATGATGCTCGTGCAAAGGGGTATGATTCACCGCACTAGAATAGACAGATTATTTAGGAGCGACAGCCACTAAAATGGTGTTGCGACATACCCAGTGTCAATGTCGTGGCTGTTGATCATGCGTAAGATGAGGAGCTCCGTGTCCTTGATTAGGTCGGTGGCATTGTAATAGTAGTGTTTGATCGATGTAGCCAGTCCTTCAAATTCCTCCGGTTTTGGCATCGCCACAAGCGTGCAAAGTTCGGATACGTGTTCGCGATATGGCTCGATTTCTTTGTGCCACTGATTTCCCATGAGCCAAGTGCTAATCTGCCTGGCATTCGGAATTTCAGCTTGGGCAGGAACTTCGAACTCCAGAATTTCGCTAAGGAGTTCGTCTTGTGCACCGGAAGGAGGCAAGGTGGTCGTGGCAGGCTGCGGCAGAACACGATAACAAGACCGTGCTATGCCATTGTTAAGGATCTGGGTACAGAGTCCAGATATGACATTATTGCCACCTCCACCTCCGTGTTTTTCGTCTCTACAGTGTCGGTTAACAGTTTTGGAGTTTCCAGAATAAGGACAGTCTGGACATCCGAACTGGCCTTCTGTGACGGGAAGACCAGGTATGATAGGTCTTGCTTCGGAATGGGTGTGCAGGTCTGGATAGTCATTCGAAATATGAAAGTGGGTTAGGTCCTGCTCTACGGGCCCGAGTTTTGGCTGAGCATGCTTGCGAGATATATGCTGACTGTAGTTGTCAAGTGTATACGCATTATTGTGTTCAAGACAGATGACAAGGCCCAACTCAGTGTTGACACTGAGCCCAGCAGCACGTAGCGCCGGCGTGGTGACCCAGTCTCCTGTGTCGTTGAGGTGAATGATTTTCTTGGGTATATGTCAGCATTCAGCCACCAAGACAAAATTGAACATGTTCTACTGACCGTCATGTTATGAGGAAAGTTTTTCTTTAAGGACCATAAGTGTTAAAGAAATAGAACACAAGTCAGGTGACTCACGTTATGTAATACGGGCAGAGTAACGGGGTAGCAAAATGGGGGGGGAAAACATTCTCTCAGTCACCCAAGGTCCTTATATACCTTTTCTTCAGAGCTTCAGGCCGTTGTTGTGTGCCATTGTCTAGTAAGCCATTGTCCAGTATTACCATATATAGCAATGTCTAAGCTGTGATTATGTAAGTACTACGTAATACAATTAGTGTAATGTGTTTGTTTTATTCTCTCTCAGCTGGTTACGTGTACTGTTCTCTGTACCGTTTGCGAGCTTTGAACCCATATGGTTTATTCAACACCGGTCCCTCTTAAATTGCTCGTGCTCGTCATTGAAAGCGTATTTTCTCTCAGCTGGTTACGTGTACTGTTCTCTGTACCGTTTGCGAGCTTTGAACCCATATGGTTTATTCAACACCAGTCCCTCTTAAATTACTCGTGCTCGTCATTGAAAGCGTATTTTCTCTCGGCTGGATACATCTACTGTTCTGTGTGCTCTTTGTTGAAACCCTTATGATTTATTCATCACTAGCCTCCGTTAAATTGCTTGTGCTCGTTATTGAAGTATTTCGTCTCTTTCATCTCTCCGGTGAGCTGCGATTTCCTTTACGATATAGCGGGGATGTATGAGTGGCTAGTTCGCCAACGCTTTGCTGGATTCCGTTGCTAACCCGTACACTCATTTGCTGGATTGCGTGTTCGCCGATTTCCTGACGAAAGTGAAGAAAAAATTTTCTATTTGGGTGAATTCCGTTGGGGAGTGATGTCGCTAACCCTAACATCCGTATCATTGCATTTTCACGAACCTTAACGTCTCTGCAGTGCTGATTTCGCATCCATTTGCTTGGACGTCTATATAACTCAAAGTCGATATCCACTGTAGCATTAAAGTAGCTTGACGCATTTCGATTTGCTTTGGTGTCACTTCAAGCCTACTCCGAGGCAATCAGTCCTAGCCGACTTTATGTCTTCACACCACGATCTGACCTTGTTTCGTTCTTCTTAGCGAGTTCACTGTGATTATCGCCTCTGAGAAACAACAATGCTTTTAGACTGTATGCTTTACGACGTTTAACTCCTAGAGTTTATTTAACAGCGGTAGCTCTTAAATCTAGGGTGCTCTCGTTATTGGCGTTAGCTCCGTTCGTTACATCCTTGCTAGCGATTATGCTGTTTATTTAACAACTGTTGCTTCTAAATAATCTTCAAGTCAAGCTGTGTCACTCCTCTTCATTTAACATCTTTCAGGCTTAAATAATAGTGTGAAGACATGCGTGCAATAAAACAGAGAAAACAACAATACAAAACAAAAACTACACTAAGAGGTTCTGGCTTTCTTAGCTACAGGCTCTTCATCTTCAATGTCATCCTTCTCTTCATCATCATCATCATCCTCAATCTCATCCTCCTCTTCACCATTCTCCTCCCTCTTCCTCTTCAGTTGGTTGGCTTTGTTGAGGGATAAAGAGGCCTCAATAGCTGCAAGGAGGTCTTCCATAGTCCCAAAGCCAACAGGAAGATCCCACTCCTTATCAAGCCTTAGGTCCTGGTCAACTGTTACAGGCAATGCTAGGTCCTCAACATTGACCAAGGTCCCCATGTGTAAAGCTTTGCTGTCTTCATGAGCAGCACAGCTCATCTACAAAGCTTCTAATCAGTACAAGTCATAGATCAGTTTGAAGAAAGTCTGACCTTATAACCTACTTGCAAACCATGCACCAGACCAGGATGTAGTACATTGCCTTGAGGGGTGGAGATAGATGCAATCCCAGACTTGCTAAGAGCAATCACCAGATTCTTCCAGGCCATGTGGAAGTTTTTGTCCATCATCCTGATGTTCTTGTGACTAGCACTGTTGGCAACCAGCTCAAAGTCTGTCCCTGCTGCCCTGGCACACTCCACATCTTCTGAGGTAGGCTCTGCAAGCTTGTACCAGGGCCTGTAGAACTCCAAGCCATCACAGTTTTTCATGATAGCCAGGAGCTCATCCACAAAGCCCACCAAGCATGCATCTCCTTCAATGAGCTCAGCCCTCTGCCTGAAAAGACAGGCCTCTTGAATGAAGTGTTTAGCAAACCTGCCATGGACAGTGTTGGTGTTGGTGCCCCCCTTGCTCCTGAGCCAGTTGTAGGAGCATCTGAAGAGGCCTTGGATAACCATGTCAGGAAACCCCTCTAGCTGCTTGCCCACTTTCTTGGTGGGCCATGTTACCAGAGGCTGAGCATTGACCCATCTGGGAGTGATGACATCCAGCTTCTGGCCCTTGTGACCCTTGATACATCTTTTGGCAGAGTCCAGGTTTTCAGACATAAAGTTCAGCAAGGTTGTGTGGGCATCAGACTCAAACCCATACAGCTCTGGGTTGAAGGCAGGCTCAGCCTTGGGAAGGGTGTTGGCAGCCACAATCTCTGCCTCAGAAAGCAAAAGCTTGGCTCTAGAGGTGAGCAAGAGGCCATAGACCTGGGGACAAGGTTTAGTATCCAATCAAAGAAAGGAATTGACATGTTCTGACCTTGAGAGCACCCACCCATAGATTCCAATCTTCATCAATGAACTTGTAGTTGGGAGCAGAAGTCTGGGACCAGTTAAATCCCTTGACATTCCAGCCTTTGAAGCATTGCATGTGGTGAATCAAGGAATCAGAGTGAGAAAGGAATTCTCCATCTACAGTTCTCCCATTCCTCAGACTCTGTTGGTCCAGGATGTTGGGGACAAAGAGAGAGGTGATCTATGAAGATGCTTCAGACACAAGGGGATAGGCAACAAGGCCAGCAAGCACTCACAAATGTGATGGTGGGGGCCATAGTGTTGAGAAGAGAGTTCAAAGCCTTGAGCCAGCTTGGGCAGAGAAGAGGGATGCCTCTTCCCTTTATATCAGGAAAGAGAGGATATCCTGAGAACTGCCCTTGCACAATGTACTGCAGCTTCTTGTAAAGGGTTTTGAGCACCTTAAGCTGATCAGGGGTGTTTTCCTTGTTCTTTTTAGCTTCAAGAACCCAAGCTCCAATAGAGCTGCAAATCTCTGTCCAATAGGCTTGGAAAGCTCTTTGCAAAGGCATACAGTCTTCCAAGCCAAAATACTGGATGACTGGACCCAGGTGGTTGACAAAAGCATCCTCAGCTATGTCCACAATGTCATTGGCAAACCACAGATCAATGGAGTACTCTCCAGAGAGAGTTGTGTCATACAAGTCAGAGGTGAGGTCCAACCTTGAGTCAGGGTTGGGGATGTGGATGAGGTTGGTGAGGTAGAGGAGTTGGCATTGCCCTCCCTTGATGAAAGTGACCAACATGCCCCATGTAACAGTCTGGGTGTCTAGCCACTGCCTAGGGGTTAAGCCTTGGAGACTGAATGCCTCCATGGCATACAGCTGCCTGATGACCAGACAGACATCAGGGTACTTGTCCATGAGGGTTTTGACTTCCTTGGAGGTGGTGCTCTGGAGATACTTCAGACAGCTCTGTTCATCCTGTTTGTTTTTACTGTTTCTGAGTGCCCTGAGAAGTGTGCTGAAGAAATGGCTGGGAGTGTCTTTCATGGGGGCCAAAGAGATGTTGGTGAACAGTTGGAGCAAAAGGGTCTCCCTGTTGTCATCCAGAAGCAGGTCCACTTTAAGGATGATGAGTGTTAAATAAACCTGAAAAGAAGAAACTCCTTACTGTTGTAGAAAGTCACTAGCCAAGTCCCCTGTACCAAAAGCTTCTGATGCAGCTTCTCCTTCTCATCACCTTCAGGCATCTCCTTCCAGAGCTGGTAGCTAGGTTCCAAGACCTTCCTCAGGGCTGCAACTCTGTGCTGCCCAGCAACCAGATAGAAGAAGGATCCTTTGGCATCATCACTCCATTGCACAAGGATATAAGATCCAGGGTCAGCTGATTCAGGGATTTTTATGTCCTTTTCAAAGGCCAGGCAGATGAGACTATGCTTGGGATCTTGCCTGAGCCACCCTTGGCCTTGAGGACCTCCAATGTGGATAATGTCATTGACATTCCTAGAGCTAAGGGGCCTTTGATTGTGGATAGGCCTGATTTCAGGAGACCTGGAATCAATGCCAGGCAGGAAGTTGACCAATGCAGTGGTTAGGATGTGGTTGGCTCCAGACTGCAGGATGGTGGGTTCAAACTCAAGGTTTTTCTGAAAGCAATCTTATTTAACAACTCTGGCTGTTAAAGAAAGTGAACAACATACCAGTGCATCAAGTCTAGCCTGTTTGGCCTTAGAATCTATGTTCTTCCTAGTGGTTTTAGCATGTTCCTGAAGCTTGATTTAAGGCCCTTGGATGTTAAATAAAAAATCAGAAACATACACTGAGTTCCTCCTTGCTGAACTGCTCTAGAGATTCATCATCACTATCATCAGCAGACTGCTTCTTCTGTTTGGTGGGAGCGTTGCTAGGTCTCTTGGCTTGTAACTGGTTTGGAGGGGGAGCAGACATATGAGATAAGCTAGACATGAGGGGAGCGTTTGGGGGGAAATAATTGACGAGAGCCTGAGTTGTGGTGGCCCTTTTATATCGCTCAGGCCACTGGCTGTCGTCCATCTGGCTATTGCTCTTTTAGGAAGGTCATTGTTCCATATATCATTGTCTTCGTTATATTACTCGTTTGGGAAGGTCATTGTCGTCCATCTGGCTATTGCTCTTTTAGGAAGGTCATTGTTCCATATATCATTGTCTTCGTTATATTACTCGTTTGGGAAGGTCATTGTCGTCCTCCTATGACTCGTTTAGGAATGTCATTGTCGTCCTCCTATGACTCGTTTAGGAATGTCATTGTCGTCCTCCTATCACTCGTTTAGGAAGGTCATTGTGTTCCTAGTGAGACGATTCAGCTATTGTTCTATTGTACAATTTATTTAGTAGCCTTAGACGATAAAGAAAAGCTCTGGTGCGCATTTTTGAGTGTTTTTTTTGTAATTGCTTTGATTCAACCAAGAGTTCAACTCTGAACTTCGCATTTTTGGTTCATTACTTTGATTCAATGCAGAAGTTCTAGCTCTGACTTCGCATTTTTGGTTCATTTCCTTGATTTGATACAAAGTTTGAAGGCTCAACTTCGCATTTTTGAAGGTTAGAATGACTTGTTGCTCTGCTTTCACCCTGTTCCCTTATCATTTTCGCATTTTACAATCTATTTATCAGCTTGGGGTTCATTTCCTTTATTGAATACAGAAGTTCAAGCTTCAACTTCGCATTTTTGGTTTATTTCCTTGATTGAATACAGTGATTCAACCTTGACTTCGCATTTTTGGTTCATTTCTTTGCTTAAATACAAAGGTTTAAGGCTCAACTTCGCATTTTTGCTCTATTTCTTTGTTTCCACACAGTAGTTCAACCATTCAGTTCGCATTTTTGATTGATTCCTTTGATCGAACACACAAGTTCAAGCTTCAACTTCGCATTCTTGGTTTATTCCTTTGGTCTAATACAAAGGTTGAAGGTTAAATTTCGCATTTTTGGTTCATTACTTTGATTCTACCAAGAGTTAAAGCTTTGACTTCGCATTTTTGGTTGATTTCTATGAGGCAATACATGAAATCCAACCTCAACTTCGCATTTTTAGGTCATTCCTTTCATTGTACCAAGAGTTCAAGCCTTAACTTCGCATTTTTGGTTGATTTCTATGAGGCAATACATGAAATCCAACCTCAACTTCGCATTTTTAGGTCATTCCTTTCATTGTACCAAGAGTTCAAGCCTTAACTTCGCATTTTTGGTTGATTTCTATGATGCAATACATAAGATCCACCTTCAACTTCGCATTTTTGGGTCATTCCTTTGATTCTACCAAGAGTTCAAGCCTTAACTTCGCATTTTTGGTTGATTCCTGTGATTCAATACAAAGGTTCCAGGCTCTGGTGCGCATTTTTGACAGCTTTTAACACTCAATTTCGCATTTTGGGTTGATTCCTTTGATTCTACCTAGTATTCAAGCCTCAACTTCGCATTTTTGGTTCATTTCTTTCAATCAATAGAGAAGTTCAAAGCTCAACTTCGCATTTTGGGTTCCTTTGAATGATTCAACCAGCAATTCAACTCTCAACTTCGCATTTTTTGATTATTTAGCAGCCTTGGGCCATAAAGAAAGAGATTGGTGCGCATTTTTTGACTGTTTTTGGAAGGAGAAAGTTCAGGCCACCCCATTGTCAATGCAGTCTCATTGTACAAGTTCAGGCCACCCCATTGTCAATGCAGTCTCATTGTACAAGTTCAGGCCACCCTATTGTCAATGCAGTCTCATTGTACTAGTTCAGGCCATCCCATTGTCAATGCAATCCTTTTGTTTTCGAGTTTTGGCTCTGTTTGACAGGGTGGCAGGTGGCCAGAGGAAAAAGGTATAAAGGAGGAGCTTTTCCTGCCACTCCCCAGCATTCTGCACTTCCCCAACTGCCACACAAACACCACTCACACTCACACCCCATCCTTGCCACCCACATCCCTACCTCTGCCACCCACAACCACACCCTCCCCTCTGCCACTATGTCCCTCCCTACCCCCAAAACCTTTGAGCAGTTCTATAAACTAGCTCTGGACGATATCTATCCCCCCCTTCCTACCTTCCCCATCCTGCCCAGCCACATGAATAAGGCTTCTGCAACCCTGGAGAACCTGCTAGACGATTACAAAGTCAGCCCCCCTCTGTTGTCCCTGTACACAACCCTTGTGGATGGGTATAACAAGCAAATCTTGGACGCAGACATCGACACTCCCAATTTGGAGGCTGCCTACTACCAGTCTTGGCACAATGTGAAGAAGTTGCAGGAGTTGACCAAGTGGCATGAAGAGGAGTATGACAAGGAGGAGCAACGTCTGAAAACCAACTTGGATGATGCATATGCCCATTGCCAGGAGTATTGGGTCGATCCAGAGCCCCCCTCAGACGGTGAGGAGGAGGATGATGAAAACCGGGCTAACCTGAAAGAGGAACTCAGACACCAGGTGTTGATTGCATGGGAAGAATGGGATGACTTGCATCGATTTTACTCTATGGAGTTTACAGAGGAGGAGGAGGAGGAGGAAGAGGAGGAAGAGGAAGAGGCTTAAGGACTAGTCTTATGATTATGTATCCAAATTCGCATTTTTGGCTCACTTTATTGCTTTATTTTCGCATTTTTGCTTCATTAAAACTATGTTTGAATGAATTAAAGAGTCAACTTCGCATTTTTGAGTGCTTTTGTAGCTTCCACTTTGCATCTGAGTTGGTTTGAACACACAACTTCGCATTTTGGATCAATTTAACGGCCTTGGACCTTAAAGAAATGTCCAACTTCGCATTTTTGACTCAATTCATAGTCCCTGCTCTACATCCGTTACCAGATTGTCTACTATGTAGTAATACCCATGAATCCCTTTAAACCCCCAAATCCAACCCCCGGATCCCTCCAAACCCCTAAATCCAACCCCCGAATCCCTCCAAACCCCTGAATCCAACCCCCAAATCCCTCTAAACCCCTGAATCCAACCCCTAAATCCCTATATCGTGCGCTAAAATGCTCAAGTTGCCCATATTTCGCATGAATCACAGTCATTTTAACGTCTATGATGGTTAAATAACAACCCCCAAATCCCTGTTAACCCCCGAATCCAACCCCAGAATCCCTCCAAACCCCCGAATCCCCCAAAAAGGAAAGCGGATTCAGGGCCCTGATTCTCGGATGAGATTATTAGGGCTCGCTCCAGCGGAATGTACGTGGTTGGCATGATTTTGTGCCATCGTGTTCCATTGACAAATTGAATCTCTGACCGATAGGCTTGGGGAAGGAATCTACAGTACCCCGCTTTCGTCCAAGTGACTCCGAAATTCATTCTGTTTGCAAGTTGCATTGACGCTTTGTCTAGGGCTGCGCGGTATTCACAGAATACTCGGCGCTCAAGATATCACGCATTGATTCTGAATCGAGTCGTACTCGGGAATACCTATATGACAACCGAGCCGCGCAAGCATTCTACTTCGCCGCCGACAGGATACGATTCGGTTCGTATTTATGCAGCCTCATCAGACCAACTAATGTGATCCGCTGACCGAATCTCTTAGGTGTCCGCGAAAGGTGGCGGGGGCCTCGTTCGGAATAGTGAGACATGTGTGTACGACGAAGATATGATAACACCCGCCTGGTTGTATTTGTTTGAGGCTCCTTGAATATTATTGGCTGGCTCCTGGTTTCAACGTGTTGAAAATTAAGTAAACCTTCGAGATCAAATGAATTGGCTATGTTTCCGAGTCCACAAAGCAGCCAGCGCATACACATTTGGGACCGTAGTCGACGAGCCCATGGTTCCTCCGGTTCCATTCGACTTTGCGTACAATACTTCATCTCTCAAGTTCCGGTTCGAGGATTTTTTTATCCTTGAAACGGTGCGGCCTCCGACGGCGATCTTGCCGTACGCCGGGCAACATCGTCGGCTCGGGTCTCGCCACAGTGCCGGGGAGATCGCAACCGGCTTTCCTCGGCGAAGTGAAAAAGAAATACAAAGATCGTCAAAATATATTCGTAAAACCCGCGTCGCTACAAGGGTAGTTCTATCTAGCTACAGCTACATTCATATCCCAGAAATGTCCATTCATTTCATTCGATCCCGTACTCTCAGGATGTTATATTCCTCCAATTCGTTAACAGATAAATATGTCGTCAGAAAACAAACCTGCTCCCCAGTCCGTCAGAGGCAAATCCAGGAAGGACACGACGCCCCTAGCGCACGCGAGAGAATGATCCCCATGAACAGGAAGTCGACGCAGAGGCGGCGAGCCAAACAGCGACTCGAGCTGTGGGCGAGCGCGGGCTGAAGGGCGGACTCCCGACAGTGATGCCGCGTGCGCTAGGCGGAGTCTTAGGCGAGAGGGTGCGGTTCTCAATGATGGACGTGCTAGTGAGAGGATGATCGTACACTGGAGGAGGCGACCTTTCGATGAGAGGCCCGAAGACAAAGGAGCCGGGATTCGGAAACACCACCGGCATCTTTTGCGGTGTTGGCGAAGGCTCGACCCGCAGATAAATCATACACCCTTCTGTGCACCACCGCTGCTCCCACATCTTCACCACCCATGCGTACAGCTCCGTGATATAGTCGCCAATGCGATCCATCACGGGCTGAATCTGCCGATGGCGGTATTCCAAGACCGCCTCAAACGTCATAGCGTCGGGGGTGCCCGCGCGAAGGGCGATGTGGGCCCAGACGAGCGCGTCGGCATACAAGAGATATTCCGTCACCTGTACGAGGAGCGCGGGGATCATCGTGCCGCGTTGGAGTCTGATCAGGTTGGCCATGGTGGGGTGGTACATGGCGATGAGGGGGAAGATGTATTGCTCCATGTGGGGAGGCCAGACGATGCTGAGGACGTTCCAGGAGAACTGGATTGTGACGATTTGCTTGCATGTCGGTCTCGTCAGCTCTATCAACCGATCGGTGTAGACGCGGAGGACGGCGGCGACGTCGGCGGAGGTGTAGTGCGCCGGGTCGTTCAACCCATATGAGGTGAGGAAGGACTGTATCCCGAGGGGCAGGTGGTCAAACGAGAGTCCACGGTAGAGGTACGAGCCTGGGAACAGCTCCGGAGTCGGTATAGCTGCAGGAATCTGTGCCATGATCATCTTGAGAGGCTGATCTTCGTCGGGGTATTCGAGCACCAAGGGGACGGTGCGAACGGCGGCAGGGGATGTGGGGGCGGCCATGCCGTAGTGTTTTTCGTTTAAATTAAAGCAAAGCGGAGATCAGAAGGATAGTGAGAGCCACACCGCAGCAGAAGGGAGAGGCGTAGCGAAGATTATGTGAGAATGCGAGCCGCTTTTATACTCTTTTCAGTGCCACTCGGTCAGGGTGGCAGAGGCACTAGACAATGCGACAAGAAAACAATAGCTCGCTTTGGTTCAGCGTCGCGTGGACAATCAAATGAACAGACGATTAGCAGCCGCTTTGAGGAATTTGCTTTGAGTGTTGTCTCTGTGTTCCGAGACCAGGTTGCCCACAGAGTTCAAGCAGCAAGATTTTCAGTCAGAATACGAGCCAGAGGTACGGTGTACTGCGCCAGAGACCAGGAATTTACAGACTTTTGAAGCGGTGGCACAAAGGAAGTGGCAAAAGAAGGTGGGAATGTGACTCGTCACCATGATCACATGTGACCTCCGCCCATGTCCTCCGTCGATCTTTTCAAATATGCGCTGGTCCTCCTCCTCCCCGCCGCCTACCTCGCTACTAAATACCTCCGCTCGGCGACCCCCCCTGCATCCTCCGCCTCGCCCACAGTGGAAGAAAAGCCCGTCAAATCAATCATGCAAGCTCCGCGAGATGATCTGGCCCCACCGAAAGACGACCCATTTACTCTGGCACAATTGAAAGAATTCGACGGCTCGAACCCTTCGAAGCCTATATACGTCTCGATAAAGGGTCAGTCCCGCCTCCCCTTCCCTGACAAGTCGAATTGAAGCGAGTTACAGGCACCGTCTTCGACGTAAGCGCAAAGGCGGATGTATACGGCTCCGGCAAATCATACAACATTTTCGCGGGCAAGGACGGGTCCAAGGGGCTCGGGATGTCGAGTTTGAAGGAGGCGGACGCGGTGCCGGATTATAGCGAGCTGAGCGATGCGGATCGGAAGGTGCTGGATGACTGGCATGGGTTTTTCTCGTATGTGGCGCCGAAATTCCATTTGCGTGCTGTGCTGACGTTTTGGTGCCAGTAAACGATATAATGTTGTGGGGAGGGTGGTAGATCTGCCTGCCGTGGTGAAACAAGAACGGGAGGCGTCCTCTGAGAATCCGACTCCTGTTGCGAATCCGCCTTCCAACCTCTAGAATTTCCGCTTGCTCATCAATTCGTCTTCATCGATCCTCGCTCTCGTATTTGCATCTCTTGTATGGTTATCCTATGGCAATCTTCTTCCCTAGCTTGACTTTCAAGGCTTGTTCAAAGCTACTTCATCCCTGCGCAATATGGCTCGACTCGTTTAAATTTGTCGGAAATTCTGTCAGCTTGCGCATTGGCTCAACGTATTTATACCCACCGCACGACTCGGCGTTCTAAATGCGCATCATCTCGTCTCCGCGATCTGCCTCGCAACGCCACCTTCCCGCTGGTAGATCCCGTCGTAACAACTCCGCATCTCAACAGCACCGCCCCCGAATCATACAGAGAATCCCGGTGCCTCAGCCAGTGCCAGTGAATGCATCGTACTGCTACGGAGCCCCACTCCCTCACCATGGTGATAAATCCATCTCCCTCTCCACGTTTCGCTGCTTGTTCCACCGTCACAAAAGTTCTCGACTGCTGCTACATCACCATCGCATCAAACGCACGCGCGGGAGTTGGACAGCCATGAGAAAGACGCCGAACTAGAAGTACGTTGCATTCCATGACGGACGTCGCCTCTCTGTAGAGCCCCGCTTCTCTATCGCTTTTGCCAGCGCACTCTTCTTCTCCTTTTTGTTTCTTCTTTCTTTCTCGTTTCCCTCCCCTTCAGCCGGTCGCGCTCCCAGGTTGGAATGCTCTGTGCTCTGTACGTCCCATCATCGCTAGCCTTGAATGAGAATCTGACTGACTCATTGCGAAGTTCTTTTCCCAGTGTATCATCAATCCTCTCAATTCTGTATATGTTCTCGTTCTTGCCCTTCGCCCGGTACGTATGATTTCATTCTGGGTCTCCAGCTCTGCGACTTACGCATGCCTCCACAGAGCCTTTGATGATAACTTGCATCTGTCAGTATTGCTCTTTCTTTTCATGCATGACGCTCATGCGCCCTGGATAGCCGCACCGATGGAAACCGCCGGCGTTCGTTCGACACAGACTTCAATAATACCAGCAATGCCTTGAGGTATGTACTCCCTCCACTCATTTTCTCGAATGTCACCAACTAACCAATCACGTACCTTCCAATCCAATCCAATGCCGTCTCCTCCCAGCTTCCAATCGAACACCTCCTCTCAAATCGGCAGCCTCACTACAGCCCACTTCATCACTCTCATAGTCCTCGCCGTCGTGCTCGTTGGGTCACTCGTTTGGATCTGTTACCGCGTGAGGAGGCCAAGGGCGTACGCGGTTCAAGACGTAGAGACCCAGCAGCATTCCAATCTCAATAACATTCCGCCGGCGAGTTGGAATCCCCACCTCCTCGTGGCGTCTGGCCCGCCGCCTATACCGCCTCGCCTTCTTCCTCATTCCGCTCCTCAGTCCAATTCATCGCCTGCTCTCGCTCCTCCAACGATTCCCCTTCCACCCACCGCACCACCGCTCTCCGCCCCTGCGCGCTCCCTCTCCCTATTGAAACGCGACCAAGACGAGGCGATCCCGCGATACGAGGATATCCACGTCGAGCCGGACGTCCTGGTGAAGACGTCGAATGGGCAGTTGCAGCTTTTGCCTGGCGTGCCGGCGCCGGCGGTGGGGGATGAGGGTAGGAAGAAGAAGAGGAGTTATAGGCCTTTTTGGCGGGCGAGTAAGTAGAGGGGTGTTAGAGGGACGCGGGGAGAAGTTTGTATTATCTAGATTTTGGAAGCGCGGAGAGGAGGGGATACCAGAAATTACTTCTTTGTACGTACTTATGTTTGAAATGTAAATCGATATTGCACACTGTAGAACGGAAAGTAAGAGATGAAAGTATTGAATCAACTTCACACACGGTGCTCCTCAACAAATATATTATTGCGACAGTAATTCCCTTGAATGATTTACTTCTCCCGCTCGATTGACATGGTCGTGGTTCATATAGCAACACGGGCGCTTGTCTCTCGAACGCTGTTATATTTGATTCTCGTCCATCTTTACCACGTCTTTCTTCCCTCTACATTTCCCCCTCGATCCTCAGAAGTGTTCTGAAGTGCTTGCCATCGAGTCTTGACGCTTCTCCTCACCTTTGCAGGCATAGATGGTGGTCGATCATCGGCAAATACCTGAACACCTAGCTATACCATGCCGTGCGCCCTTTTCGTCTATGCTATGCAATCCCACGTACATCTCAACATCTCGTTCCCTTTCCTTGCATGCAGCTCAGTATCCAACCGTGGCTCCACCGGAGAAATAGGAGAAGCAGCAGCGAAAACCGCATCAAACTTTGGGACGGTTCCCATGGCCGTTACCATCGTCTCCGTGGTGCTCCTCGTCCTCGCGATTGTGGCGGCGATGTACAAATATAACGAGAAGCATCCGTGGAAGGGAGCCGATGAGACTTAAACGAAAGCTCTTGCTGGAAATGACGCGGATTCGCCAGGCAATCCCGAGCCCAGTCCGCCGCCTGCCGCTTCTCCTACTTCGGCGCTGGTTGCTGCAGAGGGCGGGGCTTCAGAGAGGGTGATAAATTCGGAGAATGCAGAGAATTCAGAGAAGCCAGAGAAGCAAGACCAGAAGCTCAGATGGTTCATAGGGTTTGAAAAATAGAGAAAAAGTTGGATTTATTTGACTACACCGATCGGGCGAGCTGAACCTTGAAATGAGGACTTAAATATTTGGAATCGTAGCTCGAATTCGAAGTCGGCGTGCCTCACGGTAACTCGCGTTGGCCGGAGGGGACGCATCGTCGAAGACGGAGCAATGTTCTAGACGAGATCAATGAACTAAACCTATTATTGCTATTTCTGTTAGATGGAGATGAATGCCTTAGTATTACCAGAGATCGCGACGAATTCCCGAAAACAAGAAGACGGTGCTTCACTGCACCATTGGAACAGATCGAGTTCCCTCTGGTCCAACTCCCTGCAGCGTATATATTTTCTCCCGACGCATTTTAGCGAGAAGGATTTGCGCGGCTATCGTATCCACGCCTGTTCCGGCGTCACGGATGATTTGTATATCGGAGGGACGCATGGGCGTACGCAGGAGCAGCTGATCTTTCTTGTCTGAACGGATGTGCGTGTTCATAAATCTTTCAACGAATCAGGAGTTGTTGTATAACGAAGATAAAATATAACGAAAGAAAACTTACTCCATGCAAGTGTCGATGTTGAATGGCACCTCCGACTGCTGACCTGTAATTGCGGATCTCATGATCCATGGATCTGAGAGCCGCACCATTTCAAGCGCGGGGTTGGATATGAAAACGGGACAAGTGATAGTATGTCCCCCGACGTCGCCGTTACCGAATTCCACCAAACCGACGGAATGATTTTGGTTTCCGTGGGCGTTGGCACTGTCTCGTGCGTTGTTCCAGATACTCTTCCGCATGGGTGTGAGCTTGGGCATCTCCGAAGCTGGGAGAGGAGTGAATGCGTTGATTTGGAGCATGCCTTGCATTTTCTCCTGCTGATCGACCGGTTCTCCCATGAAGATGGAGACGAAGTTGCTCAGTTCTGCGGGCTCGATGGCAACGTCGACGCGGGCCATGAAGGGTTTGTCGAGTTGCGGGCGGTTGAGGAGGTCGAAGTGGATGACGAAACAGGCTTGGAGATGTTGTTGGAGGAGTGGATTGGAATAGAAATTTTCAACGACTCTACGGATGCCGGACCCGTCGATCTTTTTACAAGTCAATTTATGTTTCGACCTATGCATAGAGGATGATAGTTAGTTTTCGATGAGCTACGAGAACAAAGGACGAACCAGTTGGCTCTCTGACACTGTTCACGGTAACCACATTAGACAACGGAGTGGAAGACTCGAGTGAATCCTACCTCTTTAGAACAATACCAAACGCTTTTGCACTCAAGGAACGAAGGGAAGAAACATGTAAGATTTAATGCAGGAGTAGATTGATTAATAAGAGGGGCTTACGGTAGCACATCTCTGCATCTTCACTTCTGGATATTCACCGTCCGTCTTGAGACAATTGGTACAGGCGGTGTGCACCAGGGTCCGAGAGCTCCTGATGTCGGTCGTTTGGGTGGCTAGGGCTTTGAAAATGTGGGTAGCCTCAGGGTTACTGGCAACCACCATCGGCTTGGATAGAAAAGGACTCTTTCTAGTCGACATTCCGAGATTTGGGTTTCAGGAGAGATGGCCGGCGAGACAAAGGCGTAATGTCACGGTGTCACAGAAATGTCACGACATGCGGAGGCCGGAATCTGATTGCCGGAGCCGATTCGTGTAAGCAAGACCACACAATGAGTCTTTGTTCCTGACCATCGTCGTTGCCTTTGTCCCCCGCACTCTCTCCGTGCGGCCCGTTCAACCGTTGGTCACATATCTAGACTCCTACGTCTTCTGATACATCGTACGCCCCACTTTCACCGTACGCCACACTTTCACACTGTTTTATTTGTTTTTACCAAGTTTTCGCAAGATTTTTACAAAATTGAAGGGCAAGTACACACTACATACGTACGCTCAGCAAGTTGAGTCTTGTTGTTCATGTACACGAGTTTCTAACTGTTCAGTGTTCACTACAAGAATATTCACTGCGTTCAAACGCCCCCTAGATTTTTTGATGTCTAGATGATGGCCGCGAGACGGCCTCGGCACGTCCTGTCGAGCTCTGCCGTGACGTGTACACACGCCTCGCCATGCGTCTAGGCGCGTCTAGACGGCGTCTCCGTTCCACCGCCGTCGCGGAGGTAGACGCCCCTCGGCCGAGAAATTGTGAGGCGGCCGGCAAAGGCCGGTTCTAGACGCAACTCCTTGGCTCCGTGGACCTCCACTGGCCTCGGCGATCACCTCAGCGCGCCTCGCCACCGGCCATTTTAGGGACTGTTTGAACGCAGTGATTCTGAAAACTCCCTCTGGAACAATGCATCCTTTGCTCCGCTTCGCAAATTTGGATTCTCTGAGTCTCTCTATCAGGGTGAGACTTGAGTTCACTCCATCTCTTGGTCAGCCTTTTTGATTTTCGCGATTAGCGCTTTGCGACTCCCGCCTCAAATGGCTCCGTCAAAGACATGGAGCGTCTCGTCGATCTGCTGAAAGATCTGCGAGACAATGAAATCTTCACCAAATGCCTCCCCGTCTTTTACGCTGCTTTACATCCCGGTAAAATCCCGACAGACTTGATCCATGACGATAAAAATGCCGCCACCTGCGCTTTTCTATCGCTTTTTGCTCTGCGGCAAATCAACGACTCTCATCGTTCTATATTTGCCGACCTCTGGCCGCGACTGTGGCCATGGCTGCGCTTTTTCCACCTTCACCCTACCTACGTCACGCCATTCGAGAACGTTCGGATCTGTGTCGAGGCCGTCCAGATGGTTGCTTTCTTCAGTTCTGACGATAACGCCGCTGAGCTCATCGACGAGACTCCCGGCGTACGCGTTATGGTCATGGAGGCATGGGGCTTGATCATAGGTTCAAACGATCAGTCCGTCCTGCGCGATCTATGTGCTATCTTGCTCAAGATGCGAGTCCCAAATTCAGCAGTATTCAATGAGATCTTGGGCAGCACGCACGGGGTCAACGGGCTCATTGGCTTGATTGTTAATACCATCCGGCGCCTCTTCTCGATCAACGAGTCTGTCCCACCCGAGAATCTCGACTCCCTGCGCAGCATCCTCTTCTTTCTCTGGTCTCTCGGCAACAAAGATACCATCTCCCCCGTCCTCGTATCGGCCGGCGCCTCCTCGATCCTCACCAGCGCTGCCAACGCCTGCATCAAAAAGGGGATGGATTTGAACACCGTCACTAAGCGGCGCGACATCATCCTACTTTGTGTCGACGCGCTCTCCGGCGCGATTCCGTGTTGCGAGGCCATGTGCGACTCCCTACGCTCGGGACTGCTCCGATGCATCGGTTTTGGGGTATCTTTCCTAGAGTCAGACTCGGAAGACTCACCCTGGATGGAGGCATTCAAAGACGTTTTGAAGAACGTTCTTCCTGCGTCTACGGTCTACCACTCTGTCTTGGTGGAACTCCGACAGGAGCTTCCGAAATACAGAGAAATGACAAGCTTGGACGCGTTCAAGCTGTCCCACCTGTACGAAGATTGGGCCGCCTTCGAGGTCATTGCGCTCGACCGCATCACCTTCATGATTGATATGGAAACCGACAAGACGTCCTTGAAAGCGTGTTGTAACACTGAGGTCAAATATCCCTTCCATAGCGTTATTTGTGGTAGCATTATTTGTGGCTGATTTCGAGGCCAGTGCGGCGTGATTCTGGACAAATTCAAATTCAAATGTTGCTCGCAATGCAAGCAGGTTGTATACTGCTCCGCCACTTGTCAAACAGCGGACTGGACGAGGGGAAATCATCGCTTTCATTGCAGACCCATGATACTCGCCACCCTCAGTGCGTCGTCGCTCATTTGAATATCTTCTCCTTCGTCGTACAATTCATAACGTTTCCCAGTGAACAAAGATCTTTCCCCACGAAACATCTCCTTCATGCGAAAACTACTCCACCGCGACATCATGCGAACGACAAACCAAAGCGCGCAATTCCCCGAACCATCTCTTCGCCAAACCAAAGCTCTCGCTCGTCGCCATAGCACCCACCCCTTCGTCACCGTCCACGACTATACAATACGAAAACCGATGACGGCGCTCAGCGACGTCTATTCGTTGAAAGCTTCCGACACGGAAAAGCAGGTTTATTGGGACGAGTTGATCCCACGCGTCGCGCGCAGTGGGGGGCGGATGGAGCTCCATCTCATGGTTGTGCCGCATCGCTGTGCGACTCGTACGAGACGCATGCGGTGGGTGCTGTTTCCTCAATGGTCTGATCGTCCGGCGTTCCATCATGGGTTGCATCGTCTCTTGAGGCAGGAAGGGGAATTTGATCATGAGGCGGAAATCAAGGAGCTGTTCAAGGAATGCGAGAAGATTGTTCGCGTTCATTAGGTACCATTTACTTGTCGTTTCGAATAGCCGACTGAAAGCATCCACATAGGCTAGTTGGCATTTTCAAATTCGTGGACTTCAGAGGCCAAATGAAAACGAACAGCTGATTTTCGATTAAACATAAGCTACAGTAAGGCAAGGCGAGCAAAATTTGAGACGGCGACCGCCGAGTGGATTTTGCCTTCGCTGAACTTTTGGACTATACTGAGCTTCATCCGGCCCGAATCCTTTACCGTAAACGTTGCCGCCGAATTGGTTGATTCTGCTCCAGCGTCACGAATGATCTGCATGTCGGCCACAGTAGCAGCGTCGAATCGAATCTGCGTGTCTATATACTCATCCGCTAATCAGATTCTTTTTCAATGTTCAGATTTTGGTAGGAATCATCTTCGCGCTAGGCTCTTTCCGAGTCAGGTTGAGTTTCGTCTACGGTTTCGCATCACTCACTCCATGATCTAAAATGTTCCGTCGATCGTCCGGGGGAGATAGGTATGATCTGAGTGAGTGCCGAGTACCGGCCAACATACAAAGCGGATCATTTTTAACCAGTGCCGCGTCGTTCAAATTGACAACTGAGGATCTCGAGCACTCAAGACAAATTTGTAGCCGTCACTCCAACGGACAACATAGGTCACAGTACAAAGGAGCTATCAGTAAGACTGGATACAACTCGGACCACATCCGAACTTCAAGCGCACGCCGCAGTTGAGATCTTCACTTGAGCTTCACTCCAGAGTCCACGATTGGAACATACCTGGCACCTTTCGGCCCTGCCAGCAACGTCGTGAACACACTCTCCCGGCACATCTTGTCTATCATAAAATTCGCTGCCCTGCCATCAACTCCTGCGCCGGCGTCTCGAATGATCTGCACGTCCGAAGGGCGCATGTGGGCGCGCAGAAGGAGTTGGTTCTTCTTGTCGGCCCGAATATGCATGTTCATATATCTATCAGTAAGTCAGATGATGCGTCTGGCGATGAGGACCTCTGAATAGGAACACACTCCAGACATGAGTCGATGTTGAACGGAAGTAATGTTTCCTGTCCCGTGATCGGATCCTTCACGATCCAGGGTTCGGATTTTTGTACAAGATGAAGCGCCGCAGGTACGATGTGGACGGCAAAAGTGATCGTGTGGTTGCCATCTCCATTGCCGAATTCCATCATGCCTATAGAACGCCCCGCGCTCACTGGATCAGCGTCGGCCTTGGTTCGTTCCCGACGCCACATATTTTGAATCGTGGACGAGCGGAATAAAGGATCCGTGGGTCGAATGAGAGAGACAGAGTTTATCTGAAGCATGCCTTCCATTTTCTCGTTCATCCCCAGCTTAGACTTTTCTCCTCTGAAGATGGCGAGAAAGTTGGACATATCCGTGGGCTCGATGGCGACGTCGAAACGAGCCATAAACATTCGGTCCGAGTGCGGGTCGTTGAGAAGGTCGAAGTGGAGGATAAAACACGCTTGGAGATGATGGTGGAGAACCTCGTTGGAGTATAGATTCTCCAACAGGCGAGCGATGCCCGATCCGTCTACCTCGCTGCAATATAATTTATGTTCGGGCCTGTGCATGGATCTTGGCTTGTCAAAGCGTTTGAGAAGGAGAGATAGAACGAACCAGTCCTCTTTCTGACACTGAAGACACAATGGACACATAAGACGCAAGCTCTCAGAACGCTTCAGTCGATAGCTCCTACCTGTTTTGAACAATACCAAACGCTTTTACACTGTAGTAAGTTTAACGAATAGACGTCAGACAAGCCAATAAACAATTCATCAAAGACGCCTCACCGTACCGCACCTTCGAAGTTTCTTGGCGGAATCTTCCCCGTTGTCGACTTTGAGACACGTTGAGCACATCGCGCGCACAGTGGACCTAAAATTCTTGATATCTTCTGTTTTCGAGGCGGTAGCGATGAAGTCTTGAGTGGCAAGGGGATGGGGTGCGGAAATAACTGGGACCGATCCAGAGTGCAGCGAGTTTGTGATTGGGGGCATACGCCGCAAACAGGGCTCAGAGTGAGATGATGGTGGTGGTTAAGAAGAAACGAAGGTTCGTGACTCGTTACACAGGCAGTCACGAGAAGCAGGACTAGCTCCGCTGAACGACCACTCGGACCAATTCGGGGCGAAATTCGAGAAGGTCATTCATCCAGGTTAATTTAGCTTTCGACTAGAATCTGGGTGTTTTGTCAAGAATATTGAATATTCACCTCGATATCTAGTCTAATACCCAGAAAGTCCCAGCCCATGTCCACGATCCTAGCGTTCGAACTTGACGCTCGTCACGTTCTATTGAGAATCTGCCAAAGCCTCTTCCACCAACTGCCTGATATTCTCCTTACGAGCCGAAATGACGCAGGGAAAGTCATTCGGATGACTATCAAATCAATTCGTTGTAATGGATAAACACTCGGATGAAATATGAGCGCTCACCTTGACACCCCATCGCTCATCGAGTGCTCTGGAATAATCGGATTGCCGTTCTCATCAATCGCATTGGAGATTGTGCAAGTAGCCAAGATCGACGCGATGGCAATCCACAAACTCTGGTCGGCGAGGTGCTGACCAGAACAAATCCTGAAATCCAACGGTTCAGAGTTCGTGCAGTTGCAATGAAAAGAACGGACCTTCGTCCGAACCCGTATAGCGAGGCAAAAGCTGGTTCTCCTCTGCCCATTGGTTTCGGAAGGAAGCGTTCTGGGTAGAAAACTTCGGGCGAAGAATATACACTCTCGTCTAGGGACATCGCGCTGGAGACGTCAGCATTGGGAGAAGCATTCCTTAAGTTGGTCGCACCGAATGTTGGGAAATACGGTCGTACCCTTGGGTATGAACATCCCTTTATAAACATCGTCTTCCACAAGACGATGAGGCACGCCTATTTTGTTGTGAGCCCAAGGGAGGACAGCACCTCTCAGTCGAATTCTCGTACCCAATTCCGTCGGAGGATGCCATCTACAAAACAACTGTTCAAAGAGATTTATGACAGAGTCAGATAATGAAACACACCTTAGCGTCTCCTGCATCATGCAGTCTAACAAAGGCATATCCTCCCGATCTTCAAAACACGGTAGACGGGTTTTCCCGACGACGCAATCGATTTCGGCTTGGGCTTTTACTTGATATTCTGGGTGCAGCAGCATGGCGAGGACAAAAACGGTAACGGAGCTCCATATCTGTTGAAGCTAGAGTCTACACCCGAGGGAGAGGCATGATAGAAAGGGAACGAAGGGAGCTTACGGTTGACCCGAACATCCCCGCCGCAGCCCACTTGATGTCGTCGTGATTGTGGGGCTCCGGCGTCTGCCGAATTTTCTCGAGGTACGTTCGCAAAAAGGAGGGCTTGGCGCTTCCGGACTCCTGTTCAGCGAGAGTCGGTCATTCGGCGACGTGCAAAAAATGGAACTCGACTTGCCAATTGACTTTGCACCGCCTGTAATGGAAAGTCGTACAACTGCTGGAGTCTGGGCCTGCACTCCTTCGCGATGGAGCTATACGGGATGCCAGGAAACCAAGAGGGCAGATATCTCACTGGAATACCGTCAACATGGGCGAACGGAGAGGAGCATTGCGCACATACAAATTGGGAAAAAGTCGAGTGCTGTAGATCCCGGCACCCCGGAGCGACCTAGTGAATCGCGTAAAGCCTGCGTAGTCTGCATATACAGATCATCATCGCCCTCAATTTTGTGGCCAGCCACGATCTGTGAAATAACCCCAGTCGAAAATCTGAATATATGAGGGCCGCAGATGATGGATAGTAGTCATACGCGAGACTCACCTGTTGATCATATTGTTGTACTGCTTGGGAGGGCAATTCAGTAGATTATTGACGAGAGAGTAGGCCTCGAGGGTCTGCATAGGTCGGAATTCGCGGCATTTGTTGCGATTCAAGTAGGAGTGGTGCAGCTGTCGGTGAGTCGAGAATTGTTTCCCGTATGACATGAGACTCAATGTTGTCGACCAGCCGATCCTATCAGCTTCAGCTACGGTCATGGGTAACTATGCAATGAAAGCAACTTACATCTCGTAGAGAACGAACCGAGGCCGGTCGCTGTATATCGAACTTCGTTTGTTCAAAAGCTCAATCGCCACTTGTTCGGTGTTGAGAACGATCATAGGTTTCCCAAGAACGTCAAGGTAAATGACATCCCCTGGAATCGAGAGCTGATGTTTGTCACTACCTTGGGAAGAAAAGCACGACGAACCGAAGGTCTTTGCCCATTCGCGGAAAACCATGGCACGGTTCGTGGATGGCATATAGCGTAGGTGGCCAATGATGGGATCTTTCGGTGGGCCTGGAGGATACGAGGGTGAGGATGGTCTTCTGAGGCGATGCAACAGATACAAGGGCACAAGGACTGTCGAAACAGCGAAAAGGATTAGTTGGAAAGGCATATCGAGTCGGAGAAGTGGACGAGACAGAACGATACCTCAACTTATATGCACCTTGAGATTTTTGCGTTCCATGCCTTTCCTACATTCCGAGGGCTGCCAGAAAAACGAGTTGAGCGGATCCCAAGCTGAAGTTGCTTGAGGTTACCAGAGTGATTCTTGTAGAATCGGAAATGAGATGAAGACAGGTCCTTTGTCGTAATCGCACCACCAGAGAGCGATTACCGCGAATCATCCTTGAAATTCGTACGTTAATATATCCATTTATTTTGTAAAGAGCCACGAACCTGGACCCGACATCGAGGGTACAACCATCGTTGATTACAGTCGTCAGCGATAAGCGCCCCCCGGGGCCGCCAGGAACGGATTGAGATGTCGCCAAGAGTCCATTAACATTAGTTTTTCGCCTTCCTTATGGTCGGTCACTGCCTCTATGAAGAGTCTTGCAGACGCATCTGGAGAACCCCACTGTCACTGGCATTTGGCTGAATTGTGGGTCCGGATGCTGAATTATATGTAACGGGGTCTCCAAAACGTTATGCATCTCAGTCGCCGGTGCGGTTTGAGACTTGAGTCGTTCCAAAGTCGTTCAGACTGCATGGATTCACCTTGGATTCGCTCCTCGTGCGTTCCTGCGACACCAACAAGCCTTTGGACCCCAAAGAAGAAAATTTTTGCCCTTGAAGACCGGGCGCCTCAGATATGAAGAGAGTTGGCAACCGGAAGGCTTCAGAAGGACGTCCACGACAAGCAGCAATTCGGGTGCAAAGACGGAAGTGATGAAGTGATGTGACGGTCACGGTCGTTGATGATCTGATCCTGTCCTGCCGGGCAAGTGCCGGTATCTGCGTGCTCCGAACTTTCACGACTAGGTGCCGGCGCGGAAGGTATCTCTGCTCCCAGAAGACCAGACTCACGATGTTCACGTCGCGCTGCCTCCGGATCTCGTTCAATTTCGTTAAAATGTGGTGGCCGCGTCGTTAATTCTCGTTGACAATTGCGG
The DNA here is from genome assembly GCA_037176885.1 of Favolaschia claudopus. Taxonomy (NCBI): domain Eukaryota; kingdom Fungi; phylum Basidiomycota; class Agaricomycetes; order Agaricales; family Mycenaceae; genus Favolaschia; species Favolaschia claudopus. Next base: position 55,333 of record JAWWNJ010000079.1, read on the forward strand.
CTTACGGGCCGGATATCCGATACCCAGTTCGACCATTCACCTTGCGCATGTCCGAGTCTACAGCAGCTTGCATCTTCAGGTTCCGCCGGGACTACAGTAGAGAAATTGCCTATCTGCGGCTACCTCGGACAGTCGGACTTCGAAATGTATACAAGCAAATTACTGCAAAGAAACCTAAGTTGCTAGTACTTACTAGGTACTAATGAGTCGCTCATCGAGTCCTCGGCTATAAGAAGGTTGCAAATCCGCACTGCGGCTCGTTTTCGGTAGGTAGGTAGGTAGATTACACGGCACGGTCCCGCTTAAGTGCCAAAGTCGTGGGTACTTGATGGATGATCGCCGTTGCACGTTTGGCACGCTTCACGGTTCATTTTTGTCATCCTTCACTTGAGGAGATTTTCGAAATTCGCCGCTAGGATGCCCGAATTTGGGTGCGCAAAATTCGGACATGGGACCATACACCGTGACTATGATGGCCACAATGAAACCCATGCCAGGTTCGAAGAGTCGGATGGAGAAGGGAGTTTAAGGGCGGCAATCGGTGAATAATTCCAGATAATTACCTACAATCCTATAGCTTAGCTCGGATGCGGAACATAACTTAGGAACAGACGGAGATCGTCAGGCGATCTACCCATGATCTACCGAGAGGATTCAATTGTTGGCGGACGCAATTCTGCCGTATCAATCATAAAAATCATATGCATGACTACTTCCCCTCAGCCCTTTTTCTCTCTTCCTCTCACCCAGGGCCATTGCGACATCAATGGTCTCTGGCACGCCATTCAGCACTCCTTGGGTAGAGCGCCGTGGCGCTCAGCGTGTAGTCCCCATGAAAGTACTGGTATTGGGTTTCTGCCGTACCGGCACGGCGTGTGAGTAATTCCATTCCGACCCCTAAATCCTGTCGACGACGGACTGAGATTTTTTTCCCTTGGATTAGCCATGCGAGTGGCGCTGGAGACTCTTGGATATCGAGAGACTCACCACATGCAGACTGTCTTGGCGAATCCTTTGGAGGTCGATATGTGGCGAGAGGCTATCGACGCAAAATTCCACGGCAAAGGCAAGCCCTACGGTCGCGAAGAGTGGGACCAATTGCTCGGCAGCTGCCAGGTATGTCCAGCTACTTAATGCTTCATTGATTCCAAGTAACATAGCGACAGGCTGTTACCGACGTTCCCGCCGTTTTATTTTCGGAAGAACTGATCGCAGCGTACCCGGAAGCAAAAGTAGTCCTAACAAATCGCGACCCAGCCAAATGGTGGCAATCTTACAGCCAATCGCTGCAGCAGGTATTCCTCTCGAAGCGTGTATCCCTCGCAGGCGTCTTCGACCAACAACACTTTGGGAAAGTCATCAACTTTGCGCAAACTTGCGTTACAACAATTCTCGGCGTGCGCGCCGGTTATGCCGAAAAGCAGAAATCCATGGCTCGGTTCGTCGAACATTACGATTCGGTCAGGGAGCTTGTTCCGAAGGAGCGCCTGTTGGAATATGAGGTTGGCGAAGGATGGGATCGACTGTGCGCGTTCTTGGGCGATGAGGTCCCCGATACGCCGTTTCCGCGCGTAAACGACACAGAAGTTCTCAAGCAGAGTATCGGTCTGTGGGCAGGGATGATTTTGCGGAAAGCGGCTTTCAAACTCGCTCTTCCTGCCGCTGTGCTCATGCTTTCTGCCGCTCTCTATTTCCGACGCATCCGCTCATAATTCGCGTTCGCAGAATGTATTATATTGCTTAATCGGGTTTTAATTCTCATAATGCATTCTTTTCCCTTTCACTGTTGAACATAGACTCGGGATCATTTTCTTCGGCGTCCATATACGATTTTAACAAACTTTGCTTGTGCCGATTTGGTCGTTCGAAGCGTGAGTCCCAGTCATGTGACTCCCAGCGTCTTGTCTTCAACCTCCACCGGCAGTAGCTGCGCCAATTTTACGTCGACTCTGGCGATGAAACACGCCCCATGCGACTCACAGGACATCTGCATTCACGTTTATATTCCTTCATACGAGGCGGAATCCTTGGTGCCTCTGTCATCTGAGTTCTGGTCCTTAAAGGTGCTGCTTTCATTGGCGAATCTGTGGCGCGATAGCACCGAGATCGTTGAGTAAAGATTGATGAGAGTAAGGCACTGACTGAAAAGTTCCTGTCTCTCTCAGCGCCTCACAGTCTCGACTGGTCGCAAGTTGGCTATACTATCATCGCGAACGCAAGCGGCAAGCATCTTCGCTTGTAGGACAATTCTACAATGCCTGGCGTACTATCGCGTTCACAATGTTGACACTCTCGGGGTCTTCAATTAACAACTTCCGCCGATAAGAACAAAATGTCATCGATTCAAGATCGTGTATGGTTTGACAACACTTTTTTTCTATGTATTGAATGCCTTCAACCTCTATACTTTGGTCACCGATTTGGCTCTGGTGAGCCTATCTATCAGATTTAGGATCCGGAAATGGCACGACGCGTACGGAAGTAGAATGGTATTTCCTGTATCCTCCTTCAAACTGACGATGACAGTCCCCTGGAATAACAAGCAAGATCATATCAATATCATGCCACATCAATTGCAAGACTATGCTTCACGTCTTTGGTTGTCTCTACACTCTGCACGGTCGCATACACTGTCTGCCCAGCGCTGTTCCAATAAAACACGCGGGTTCCGGTCTAAATACGTTCAAACGTTCATCTTCACGCACGTACCAAAAGCTCGAGACGCTCACCGGAAAATTCTCCATAGGCGCAAGAAAATAGAGAAAGTTTGGGATGGTGGTCGGTAGAAAGATGTGGGGGAGTGTCATTTTGTGGCTGCTGCCCATGTGAGTGCGCTTGTCTCACCGTCTCACGACCCTGGGGTGATCTATGACCTGCGTTTAGGCGATCTTAGGCTGCAGCTCAGGCGTACTCATGACGTGCATTTTTCGTTTCTTGAAGTCCGGTACGCCGGTTCCTTCTGCATTTTTGAATTGCCGCACGGCGTCCTCTGAGAGTCTAGAGTATGATATAAATATTGAACGAACTTAACCCATGGGCGCAAAGAAATCTCGCTCACTCGGCGTCTTCGTGGAGTTTAACCTTAACCACCCTCGGCGTCGGCCAATGATCTGTGATCTCAAGTGTGCGGGCAAAGGTCGTGTTTTTCGTCGATTAACAATTTCCATTTGGAAAGCCGAATTCGATGACGTGGATATCCGCATCGTCGCATCAATCCCGCCTGATGCGCCTGATCTCGGGCTCTGCTCAGCGGATGTGCGATATTTGTGGGCGCCAGGTAAAGTATTGAACGGGTGAGATAGTATGCCCAAGCGTTAAGTATGCTAATTCGACATTCGCAGAGACAAGAATTCGCAGGGTTGAGGGTAAGTCGCGATATAACTCAATCTGAGGTAACCATTTCGAATGCGTAACATTTCGAATTAAAGGCGGAGGTATGGCAAATTCAGCAGTATGTTACATAGATTTGAACGAAATGAGCAAGACTAAGACAATGGTCTTCAAGGGCAATCGAAAAAGTCTAGCTTCTCTTCTGAAGCTTTTCTGCATTCGAAGCATCCGTTTCCCGCACTCGATCCACGTTGGCCGCCCTACAATTGGTGAAATATTGGGGATAAAATCATGGAACTGAATTTACTCACGGAAGAGAAATCGTTCTTCCTCCATCTGTTTTCAAAGTAAGTATCAAAGTTCCCTGCCAGCGCGGCCGCCGCGTCAGCTTGAGTGCAACTGAGCCTATGTATGTTGTGCTGACATCGTATGCTGCCGTTTCACTACGCACGACGCAGCCCACGCGCTCTCCCAAGGCGTTCCAGTACAAACAGCGAGTTCCTGGCTGTTGCAGGCTTGCAGCTCAGCAATATTTCATTTTCAAAATCGACGAAGCTTACAGGAAACAAACTATTCCGAACTTGACTTCGGCTCATATCTCTGGGTTCTGGAGCCGAGCTCGCAAGGGAGGGAGGTGAAGGAAGGGAGAGAGGAGTGCGAAGGCACATGATGATCTTCCTGTCTACAAATTTAACAGTCGACTTCCATGATCTCACGACCTCTGGTGAAATAACACGCAGTCATCCCGCGCAGTCAAATTTTGGCCTCGTTCAACCCTGTTTGATTCGTGCGCAAACCCGCGTAATATTTGTAGAAGAGATCCAGCAGCTCGGAACGTCTCGGGTTTTCAAAAAGTCGGCATTCCTTATCAACTCCTCTTCTGCAATCTTTCACTGCTATCTGCTGTTTCTCGTGGGTAATCTCCTCCTACTTTCGTTACATTGCACTGCCTATATATGGGTAAAACCATTTGTACAAAATTCCGGGACATGGGTGACTTACGGAAAATGAACCGTAGCTCCACCGTCCGTTCGCAGAGTGACGATTGGTTCTCCCGCCATACTTCGAATCTGTGCAGCAACATATCGGAAAAAAACGACAACAGCGGACATCTTCCAGTGATAGTCTCACCGCATTCTGTACAGTGCCGTAGACTACCTGGCCCTTGGCATTCCAATAAAAGCAGCGGGTTCCTACCTACTCATTTTCCGTCCAGAAGTGCTCACTCGAGTAACACAGCGGCTCACGGAGAACATGATTTCGAGTAAGCAGCAAAGTGCCAGTGGAACGGTACGCCCTTGAACGCTAGAGGGTAAGCGAGGTGAGGGAAGAGGAAGAGGTGTGCGATAACAGATATATTTTCCAGTGGCGCCCCTCATGGTCAGTCAGCCTTGCTTCTTCTTCACGCACTTCGCGACCCTAAAATGCGAATTGGTCTCACGACCCTCGACGAGATTCGAGCAAAATAACCTTGACCACTCACAGGCAGTCACCTCAGGGACGTCAAGCACGTTCATTTGCTATGATTAAATGTAGGCCTGCGGGGAAGGAAAGCCATCCTCAAATCACCAGTTGAACGCGTCATTCAAAATGAAGAACTCGTCATACTGACTGCTTGGATGGAATTGAATGGATTAGCGCCGGCTTCGAGTGCGTTTACTGAAAGCTTACCGGTGTCAACTTTCAGCCGGAATCATTCTTGTCCTGAGAAAGACACCGCGCGGATTCTCAGGCGCATCAGCGACATCACGCGCACGGCACCAAGTCAAGCGGCGACGAGTTTGAGGTCAGCCTCTTCTCTGAAGCTCCCCGTCGTCTCAAACCAACCCCCTCACACAAAACTCATCCCACACCAACATTCATCGAATCAAACAAATCATTCAAGAAAAAAAAATCAAAAGAGCGTAACGGTCCTGCGGACCTCAAAAGAAAGGACGTCGTGACACACAAACAACAAGAACGATAGAAACATGTATGAAAGAAAAAGGAGAACGCAGCCACACAAAAGAACAAACAAAATCCGCTCTGTAATGTAGAGTAGAGGTATGATGAATGTATGTATTGCATGGAAGTCATTCGGCGGTCGGATGTCGGCGGTGGTAACGTTAAGTATAATATACGTGAACAAAAAATCGAGGCGAGTGGAGAAGAAGAAAAGAACAAGGTAAAGAGGGAACGAGGGATGGGTGGATGGAGGTAAAATGAGCTACGCGGGCGCCGACGCCCACGAAGTACGTGGCGAAAGGCAAAGTGAAACCCAACGAAGACTCATATAGTATGTTTGTATGTACTTTGTTGTATATACGCAACAGGGGCAGGTTATAGTAATGCGCGGCATGAATCGGGGGAATCGTGGTAGGAAGAAAGGAAGCGTTGTCGAGCAATTACGAGTTGTTGGGGGTGTTTCTTTGAAGAAGCGTGATGGTGTATGTGTGCAAGGGTGGATGGAGCGTATGATGGGAATAGATACACGGCGATGGAGACAGATGAAGGAACGAGAGACAGACAGACAAAGAGATCCAAAAAAATCCGATCCGCAAACAAGAGTGACGTAGGCAGGAAGGAAGGAGGACGGCCTTGGGGGCCGGTCGACCAGCCTAGCCTATAGCAGACCACACTCCCGGAGGTGCAGTTGCAGAAGGATATCTTGGATCGCGCTGAGGACGACTGGAAGGCAGGTCAGCATCGGTGCAAGGTCGGGAAGAGGATAACAAAGACGAAGGTGATGAGGGCGGCGAGGATGTGCTTGCCGCTGCCAGCGACGGCGAAGGCGGCAGTGACGGACGGCAATCGGCACCGCGGATACATCCATGGACTCGAGCGACGAAGGGCGGAGCACGCCACAGATAAACGGACGACAACGCACGCATCGTCACGCAGGTGGTAGACACCGCTGACGCCACCGGTGAATGTCCGCCTGACCGTCGTCGTCGCCGACGACCTCCGTGTCACCAACGACCAACGACCCACGAGCCGCGCCACAGTCCACCCATCTCGTCCCCGCGTATCATCCACAGCATCCGCGCCACCAACTATGACCAAAGACGAAACGACGAACTCACACTTAATCTGCTGCGTATCCGTCGCACACGTATAATGCGCGTAAATCTGCTTCGTCGCCGCGCTCTGGTTCAGGCTCACAAAGCGGTGCAGGAGGTAGTCGCACGCGGCGTCGTAGTTGTCGCCGCCGGCGTAGTCGGGGAAGTAGTCGCCCTGGCGGAGGAGAGGAAGGGTTAGTATGAGGCGAATGAGAAGAATGAGGGGTAGGAAGAAGACAAGTGAGAGGGACGGTGAAACGACGGGAGGAAAGAAGGCTCGAGCGAGAGGTGAAGCCAAATCACCCCTCGTGCGACGCCACGAGAAACGTCGTAGCCAGAAACCTCGGCACCCCTCGTACGAAGCCACCCAAAAAATTGCCCAAAAAGGAAGGTCTCCGCTCCACCTTCTTCCACGTCATCGTCAGCCTCGAAAAACGCTGCAGATCCCGTCCTCAGCCAACTACGCACACAGCGCCATCTCCGCAAAATCAAGCACTTTCGACACCTCGCACCCCTGACATGTCGCATCCACATCAAAACATCTGTCTGCCGCGTCCATCATTCGACATGTGCCCCAGACGAGGAGAGTTCCATGCGTCTACACCCAAGCGAGGGCCAGTAGTGGAGCTCGCAGCGCGTGACGGGGAGCTCACAAGATCCGCTGGCGTGGAGGCCGCGAGATGCCTACCATCCCATCCGACGAGCGGGCGGCCTCTCACCGTGCCCGTCGCAGACTGCGCGCCGCACCGTACGCGCGCGAGGACGACACCACACTCCTCGTACCCCGCTCCTCCTCCTCCCCCGGTCCTGATCGCTCCTCCTCGACCTCACATCCCGGTCCTCTTCCACCTCAAGGTATCCGGCGCCACAAAACGAAGTAAAGCGACACGAAGACTCACCAACGGACTCCGCGGCAACTTCTCCGCAAACAGATCAATCTTATTCAAAAACAAGATGATGCTCGTCTTGACGAACCACCGCGAGTTGCAGATCGAGTCGAAGAGCGTGAGGGCTTCTTGCATGCGGTTCTGCGAAACAGGTGAGTAAGGTGCGGGGACGGGAGAGGGGAGGCGAGAGGGGGAGTATAGAGACAAGACGAGGGAAGGTGGTAACGACATGCGGGAGCGTGAAGGGGACGAGGCGGCGGAGGTAGCGAGAATAGATAAGCAGAGAGGGACGAAGTGGAGAAGGACGGGGAAACGAAGTACGTATCGTAACAAGTAGACTCGAAAAAAACAAGACACGTACCACACTCTCATCCTCATACAACATCTGATCATACTCGCTCAGCGACACCAAAAACACCAGCGCCGTCACGTTCTCGAAGCAGTGGATCCACTTTTTGCGCTCGGAGCGCTGGCCGCCGACGTCGAAGAGCTTGTACGTCAGTTCGCCGACCTGCGAGAAAAAGGGGGCGTCAGCATTCGATCGGTGAATATGTGAAGAAGGAGAGGGGGGAGAAGAGAAGGGGAGGTGGAGATGAGAAGAGAAGGAGGAAGGCGGCGAGAAAGCAAGAGACACGAGAGGAGGGCGCGGAGGGTCGAGACACGCCCCGACACGTCAGGGCACGAACAAGCCGCACAGACAGGGCCCGGACGACATACACCGAAAGACACCCCAAGAACTCGGAACGCACGCCCCACTACTTCCTCCGCCCACTCTTCCGCCAACACCGCGCTTTATTTTCTATACTGAGAACAAGAGCGTCGTCGCACCTTAAAAGTCGTCTCCGTAATCCCCGTCGTCTTCACCCTCGACCTCAAAATATCCTGGTCCGTGGGGAGGTAGTCCTGCGCCGCCATGCGGTCGATCGCGTTGAAGTAGTACACGGCGCTGTCGTTGAGCTGGAACTCGCGGGAGCGGCGGACGGCTTCTTTTACGCCGGGGTCTGGGGGGGGTGGGGTTAGCGAGCCCCAAATGATAAAAAAGAAGGGTGGAGGTGAAGGGTGGGGGCGGGTGGGGGTATGAGGAGAAGGGGCGGGGAGAAGGGAGGGAGGGAGGAGGGGTGGGAGAGGAGAGGTGGGTGGGAGGTAGAGGGAGTGGGAGGGAGAGTAGAGGACGGGGAAGGAGCAGAGGGAGCAGGGTGGGGAGGGAGAGATGGGGAAAAAGACGCACCCCTCCAAAGCCCACGAACGGCATCAGCGACATCCCGCGGGAGGACGTCCGCCTCGATCTGCGGGGGAAGCGACAGGATGGTGGCGCGGCGGGCGTCGTTCTGCGGGGCGAGGGAGATGTCGAGTTGGGGCATTGCTTCGAGGATCGCGCTGCGAAAAAAGTCAGTATTTGCTGAAAAATGAGGGAAAAGTGAAGATATGCGAAGAAACCACCGCTCGCAGCGGCAGCTTCGACGAATAAAGGAGGGAGGAATAGAGGAATAGCGGGAAGAAACGCCACGCACCGCATACTCTGAATCGTATTCGAATAGATAATCTCCTTATACGCATCCCTCTCCTGGGCGTTGTACCCGTTGTGGTTGATGATCTTCATCTGCTTGAGGACGGTGGACTTGCCCGACTCGCCCGCGCCGAGGAGGAGCATCTTGATTTCGTTCTTGGCCATCATGCGGTCGCGCTTGAGCTGGTTCTCGATTTCGTCGTTGCCTGGGGGAAGCAGGGGTGGGTTAGCGGGGTGAGGTGGGGAGCGAGAGGGAGGGGTAGGGGATGGGGTGGGGCAGGAGAGGCTGAGTGGGGAGCGTGGAGGAGCCGTCGCTACCCTTGCCGTCGCCCCTCTCGACGACGACGGCGAAGACGACGACAGCGAACATGGGGGAACGACGAAAAAGACGGAGAAAAAGCGACTCACGAGCCTTCGCCTCCTCATCCACACCAGTACTATTCACGCATCCCATTTTGTCTCTCTTTTCGTCTCCTTGGTGGCGGTCTCGGTGGCGGTCTCAGCGGGGCCTCACAACGGGCTTTTGAGGATAAGTAACGAGCGGGTACGCTGCTTCAACGCCGACGAAGGGCCTCGACGAAGCTGAGAACGACGAGGGGGAGAAAGGGAGAGGGAGGGGAGGGTGGAGGGGGGAGAGTGATGGGAAAAGGGAAGCTTAGTCGTCCTTGATACTCCTTATGTAAACTTGTTTACCCCTGTGGTCCTAAGGATCTTCACAATCAATCAATAACAAGACCCCGGCCGCCGGACCATGTGCCTGATTGATTTGTTCCCATCTTTTTCCAAGTCTTCCTTCCTTGTCATCGACGTCGACAACGACGACAACGATGGCGTCGGCGTCGCACCTCGCGATATCCACACCCTCGTTGGTGTTCTTGGGAGTCCGCCGTGGGACTGAGAAAACAGCAAGATCCATCCCTTGTCTCACTCACCCAATCCCGCTCTAAATCTTTGCCTCCAAAATTGCACCCGCACGCACCCGACAAGCGGCAGCTGGTCGAACAATCGAATCAATATATTTGTCCCCCCTCACTGTCCTGCTCGTCCACCCCCTATCGCTGTCTAGCTGGTTGTCTTCCAGATTTTCGACTCCTGAATCACTGTAACTTTTGTTTCTCACAACGGCGACAACGAAGAGAATTCTGATTGAAGCGCACCTACCACCTGAGCGGAGTGAATCTCTATCTACCCCATTCACCATCTTTCCGCCAGCCTCGCAAAATGCAATCTGTTTATCTTCATACACTCACCTTCCCCCTGTCTCTCGACATAATCCCCCGCTCGCCCGACCATCCCGCACGCTCCCACTCTCTTCCTCTTCCGCATTTTCGGCATCACTCAATCCCACTTCCGACAAGCTCTGACTTGTTTCACTCTCTGTCTCACCTACCTGATTAATCTTCCTCGCATGTCGGCTGCCCGCTCGACGCGGACATGTCTCGCCTCGCCTCTATCACATCCAATGATACATATGTCTCAAATTCAGCAAACGTTCCTACATACGAATGTCAGCACAGGCGGCCTCCCGACCCTCCGCTCCGCCTCTTCGTTGCATTAATAATTATTCCAGCCGTCACCGATTCGCCGAAATACAGTAATAATATCATTCAACACTCCTTCTTCCCTTCCCTTCCCTTCCCTCTGCCATTGCCAATAATGCTCAGCTCGTCTCTTCTCCCCATCCTCCTCGCCATCGCCAAGTCCGACACCCCATCACGCATGTCGAACGCAAACGCCAATCAAAGATTTTCCCCGTTCCTCTTTTGACCCGATTTTCCCTTGATCAATCTCGACGGCCTTGGGCACCGCCACCTTGCAACTGCTCAGTCATCGCTTACACGAAACAGTTTAAACTTTACACCAAGTTTACACGGAGTTGGTGTTGGTTATAAAGCAAGCAAGCTACCAAAGACCGAGAACCAAGTACGCTAATGAGTTCTAACGAGTGAAGCGCGGGTTTCAGCACTCGAAGTTCTCGAACCGACTTGAACTGTCCCCGTCCTGCTCAAGCTTCCGAACTCTCCAACGAACGAAACAACGTCGGAGACTCGGACAAAAGTCTGCTTGTCTTCCTTCTCGATCTCTTCTTTTACACCAGGAACACCATGCTAAGCGCGCTACGTAGCTGCATCCTCCCATACCTTCGGCAGTCGACTCTTTCTCGTCTTTCTCGACGAGCTAAGTCGAGCTTCAATCGTCGAATCCCGCATCATCGACGCTAAATGCAGTAAAATTATGTGCAAAATGCAGCGCAATTAAGTTTGAGAATCCACGCTTCTTCAAGTTCTCAGCCACATCGCGACTCACTCGCTCACCTTCTCTCCCCCCCCCCCCCCCCCCGCCCGAAACTCGAGCCCCAGCCGCCTCTCGTTAAGAGATCTCACCACTTGAAGATCGTCCATCGTAGGGATGGGATGACTCGACAATCTGTTCAACAATCGCGCGTGAGTTTCCCGCAATATTCCAGGAATTTTGAGCTAATGATAATCCGAATAAATTGCAGCTATGCGCTCGTTGTACGGTATGTACATTCGCCGTCTGATAATCTGCACTCGAAGATGAACTTGGGATCACAGATGAAGTGCGTACGGGAATTGCATACCGCTCTCAATTCTTTTCACACACTCCCGCTGATCTCTCTCCCCACAGTCATACCGTTCTCAGAGATTCATGGGTGTAGCTAAATTCAAACCGGAAACTCCATGATATATTCCCCATACACCGTCTGTATCGTCCTGCTCTTCCCTCAGCTACCATGATCTCTCCTCGCCAACGAATTATCGACGATACCGACCCCGTCATCCAATACAGCCCCAACGACTGGTCCGTGGCAGACCCACAATCGCTCCAAACCGGCAACTTTGGCCCCATCTTTCACGACACCTCACATTTCTCCGATTCATCGAACTCCAGCATCAGCTTTCCCTTCAACGGCGAGCCCTCTTCAAATTTCTCCGTTCTTAATTGCTAATAGCGAATCTCATCGACCGCCTCACAGGCACGTCCATCAGTGTCTACGGCACCATCAATACTTCCACAACGAACGACATAACGGACCCAACTTGGGACTGTCTCGTAGATCGCGTCAAAATCCCCAACGGGCAAGATACCTTTGCCTCGCAAGAGAACAACTGGCTACTATGCTCTCAGCCCAACCTCCCTCCCGGCCCCCACGTCCTAACGATCCAGGTGCATTCGCAAGGGCAGCCCTTCTACTTCGACTACCTCGCATACACCCCGCTCAGTCCGGACTCGGACGCGTCTGTAGGATTTCAATCCGCAGACCCAGAGCCACGCCGATGGGTATACTCCCCAACGGACGCCGCAGTTTCCTTCGGGCCAGGCTGGCGACCATTCGGCGGAGAAAACGGGACAAACGAGCACGGCTCGCAAGTGTCCGTCTCCTTTTATGGTGCGTGAAATCACAATTTCACACCTCTTTCAACTCCTGAGTCATAATTACATACTCCCAGGTACCCAAATCGTCCCATACGGCTTTATCCCTACGGAGTTCCCACACAGCGCCAGCTGGGCAACATACACCATGGACGACGGCACTCCAATCAACTTCACATTACCGGGGCTTTCACCCAGCGCAACGACGACGCAGTATTTCATGCGGCTGGTCACGCTGCACACCGTGTCCAGTGGACTGCACACCCTCGTCATCACATACGGCGGTGACCTTGATCACACTCCCCTATGCATCGGGGGTTTCTATGTAACCGATGCGAGCACGACGCAATTCCCGTCCGAGTCGGCTGAATCATCAATATTGCCATCTCCTTCGCATTCCAGCACACCCGCGAACCTTCCTCCCGCCACTAGCATCTCGGGCTCTCCATCCCGTTCTAACTCTCCCAATCCCACAAACCACATTAAACCCGCCTCCCTCCCTAACATCTTGATCGGCGGAATCCTCGCATTCTTCCTCCTCGCATCACTCGCCTTCTACTGGATCCGTCGGCGACGTCGAGGCCGAATACCCCACAATCCCACTTCCCTCGTGCCGTATGTTATGTCAGGCGCAGATATTCCGCGTCGCGCGGGATTACGACGAACGTCCGACCTGCGGACTGTGATCGTAAGGGCGAAGGTATTTCACAGCCAGCATTTCAACACGAACACACCGGCAATGCCGGTCAGATGCAAATGCCTCCCGTGTCCTCGTCGGAATCGCACGTAGCAGTCGAACACCCGCCGCCGGGATACAGCCTGGAATGAGTAGAATCATGCTGTGATCCAAAATAATAATGTCAGCGGCATATATCACACTTGAGAGAAAAAAATTCGCTTCAACCGTGCATCTCAAACGAGAACTTTACATTTAGCGAATTTTGAACATCCAGCAAGCCGCTGTTGAGAATTGATTCGGCCTTCGCTCGCCGTGGCGGCCGATCAAATTGCGGCAATACTGCCTAACAATGCCGAGCTCACACCAAGGCCAAAAAATTGCACCAACGATGTATTCAAACCGCAAGAAACATGCACTCATCATGTAAAAGAATGGAAACGGAGCCGTCATTCGTATTTGAGCTGCACTGCATTTTTCGTGAATTTGTGATCACGAAACTTAACAGGAATTGATAGTACTTACCATTTTATTTCAACGAACAAGATCGTTCGGGTTCGCATCTAAGGATTTGCGGGTGTGCCTTGTTGAAAGAGAGGGCTGATGTAGTAACATATCAGTAAGCCGAAACGATTCGGAAACGAAGTCATACGGGCGATGCTGAGGGTCAACTTCTTGCAAACGATTGGCCGCATATACGAGCCCATGTACATCGAGGCCAAATTCGCGACCCAACTGATCCGCAATCGAGTCTGGCGAGATATCGTCGTCGTCATAGCCGCCTTTCTGGTACATCATGCACATCCAGTGCGCAATCTTTCCAACATGTTCAGGATCTCCTCTGGTTAACGCCACATCCCGAACTTGACGAAAACGCTCTCGAACGAACGTATCTTCAATGGTAAAAAGCTCCACCTCATTATCCGCGTTGTACAGGATATATTCGATTTCAGGAGCCATGTCGAGTTGCGCAATTTGAGCGGTAAGTGCCAGGGGACGTTTGAACCCGTTTTGCGGAGGGCCTATGCGAGATTGGAGAGTGGCGGCGACTCCATGAAGGGGATGTTCGACGGCTTGGGAGACCGTGTCAAAGTCTAACGGCTTCCCGCATACTGCTTTGTGGCCGGCCTTCCAATCCGCCAGTTGACACTCTCTGTAAGCATAATCATATACAGTTATCAGCATTTCGGCCACGCAGCTTGAATAAGTTGACAGACCGAGAACAATATGAGACTTGACGCTTCATCTTGTCAAAGCATCGCCCACACCTAGGATATTTGACAGAACCCTCTGCCGCCGTCTTTCCGCAACCAATGTAGGAGCAAACCGCTCTCTCTTGACCGCGCCGCGAGAAGAAATCCGCCTTGTTTGCTTTAGCATCCGCCTTCGCTGCCTCGTAACCTATACTCTCTATGATGTTGGGATTCAATCTCCAGTAGTCGGGCGGAAGCTTTCGCTTTTCAAGTGTCGTGACAAGGGGGCGAGGGTCGTGGCCAAGAAAAGTCGTCATCGTAAAATACAAAATATGGCCTATTTACATCATCGTTAGCTAAGACGTCTATGGTTGGCGCTCAGAAAAGCTAGAGATGATACTCACATATCAGTTTGGTTCGAACCGCCATCATTCTAGCAAGCACGACTTTCTCCGCCTCCGACTGAATCAAAGCCTGCTGCATTGCCGTCCAGTCATCCCAATCCGAATGCGCAACATATCTAGGCTGTCCAGGCACGACCGTTGTTTCCTCGAGCATCGCGGATCTAAGAAGCCGGAGAAAAGCGTCCCCGTCCGATTGAAGACTCGTCGATCGAAGCTCTGGACAATAAGCGCGCGCATCGTTTAAATCCTTGGCCACAGAACAAATCGCAGCCAATGCCCCAAGAACATGTTTCCCTCGCTCATGAGGCTTCGCGCGCTTCCATTTCTTCTCAAAGTCATCGTGGACGAGATGAACGAGGGCATCATAAGACATCATCCGTTGCACCTCGCAGGTTTGTCGCAGAAGGAACTGATACCCGTTAAGGTTGTGATCTAGAACCCATTCTGTGTCTTGCACCTCTTCCCGAAATTCAGAGGAAAGCGTTTGCAGCAGCACCGAGCGCTGCGAGAGTATCGAGAGGCGTGCTTCCCAGACACGATCCCATTGCTCCGGATCTCGTTGAGCGTCGCAGGCTAAGGGGTCCAAGCTCATATGAACGGCCAAGGGTAAGATATGAACCGAAGTTTGGTCGAGGAAGAAGAGTCGCCGGCGAATACAGTCGAAGGAAGGAAGACACCCTGAAGCTTCTAGATTCAGCGCGAGCAAGCATCTACAATCATCGTCCAAACAATGGCTGATAATGCGGCGCTATTAGCTAAAAGTTAGTAAAACCGCCCTAAGTCGCAACAAGTTCGTTCGATTTCAAGCGCGCTCAAGGGGCTCGGTCTTCTTGCTTCCGGTTTTCTGATTTGCTGACCAAGTATCTGCTGAAGAGCTGCTGTTCGAAGTGAAACTATGAAATCAAATCTTCATGGAGCTAGTGCTCATACTCCTACCTCTTCCGCCCCCTCGCACTCTTCACCCGCGGAACCCACTCCTTCCCCGTCAAATCCGTCACCTTTATACCTCTCCCAACCAACAACGCCTCTGCGATCGAGACGCATCCGCTTTGATTGATTGCGCGTCTGAATAAATACGATAATATTGAGCAACTTGCCAGTGAAGAGGCCGAGCGGGGAAGGGAGAGCAAATGAAGACATCAAACTCACTCAGTCGTAGGCCATTTGAAACCCCGTAACTCGATGTGTTTGAGCGACGGAAACATCTCCACGTCCAGCTCAACTGTTTTGCTGTGAAGAAATTTGGAATTGATGATTTAGTAATTAAGTCAGCGTGGCGATGAAAGAAACGACAAACGGGGGTAGGTTCGTAGCGATGATCTTCGTCAGGGACGTGTGTGGCGCCTCGAGACTGTGAGCTAGGGTGTATTCCTATCACACGAAGTTAAATCAACAAGAAATCTTCGGACGTACGACGAACTCACGTCATGGAATTCCAAATCGATCAGATTTGGACAGAGCTCAAAAGTGTCCTCGAAACCCTCAGTGTCGGACGGAACGGCGAGGTGAAGTAAACGTTCGCCGTGCATTTTTATGAACTCGATGAAGGACTCCAAGGTGTCGTCGCCAATTGAGCGTGGCAGGATGAGGGTATGGAGGGATGCGAGGCTTTCAGGTAAGTGGGTTAACTGACGGATTCTCTGATGTATAGAAGAATAGGACGTACCTCAAACTTTTCAAAATGTTGAGGCAGTGTATACTCCACCCATCAATGCGCAGTGAGCGGAGGGAATCAAGGCCCGGGGCCAAGGATTCAGACAGCGATGAGGTGACAGTGGTATTGGGCCGGGTCGGCGGGTCGGCGGTGTGTATCGCCAAGACACGGAGCTGAGCGAAGGGCTGGAAGAGAACGGCCGAGGAAGGAGCGAAGTCAAGTCCCGCGTGGAGTTCAACTAGAGTCGCGCCGGCCGTACTAGCCAAAATGCTGACGGTGGCGAGGCTGAGTGCGTACATCGCGCCGTATGTTTTGTGGTAGAGGAAACGGAGATTGGTTGCCCGAGAGAGAATGGTTATCATGGCGTCGCTGTTCACCCGGGTTTCTGCTGGGAAGATGTAGTGAATCGAGGAACCGAGATTGTCGTGTTGTTGCAGTTGTTGTGCTACGGAACGGGCTTTGTGCCAGGAATTGAGGCGTAGCGAATCGTATACGTATGGGAGAGCAAGTCGCTTAAAACACAACAACGAAGAATGAGCGCAGTTCGAGGTTATTGACAAATTTCTGCTCACGTTGAATGATTTGGACACGCAAAGAATGGGGACACGCGAAGGGTATTTTTCGTTCGATCTGGGGCTAAACTCTGGGTCGCGTCGCTCTTCCACGTCCAACGCGAAGAAAAGGACGCGACGCCAAATTTCGTTGCGAGTCATCTCTGAAGCAGAGGACATCGGGACAAAATCTGGGTTCAGTGAAGGAGTAATCTCAGCGCCGATTGCTGAGGGCGCGCCTTCTGAGTCGCAGGAATGGGACTGAACTTGAAGATCCCTAGGTGCATACTAGTCAGAGGTAATGAAGGCACCATAATTCTCTCCTCGTACTTCGGGTTGTTCGTATACCGAGCAAGAGCTTTGAGCTTGGGATCGGCGTCGATAAGGAAACGTGCACGATCGCGTAACGAGACCGGGAAGTCTATGCATTGGAGGGATGGAATGTCGGCAAGCCGTCGAATAAAATGAGGCACAGTATCAAACAGGGCGGAGATCTGCACGATACGGAGGGAGGCGCATTGCGCCAGTGACTGGGCAAATTCATCCGCTCGGTTAGCACGAAACCAGTAGGGCTCGTTGCCATATGGAAGGTTAATAGTCTTAGAAATCCATTGGCTTCTGCGATCTTCAAGAGATAAAAAAAACATACCTGAATGTCCCACGTCTGAAGACAAGAATTGATTGTGTTGATCAAGGCCTGGAAATGCTTGTTTTTGAGGGGTTTGTGCATCCACGGGTCGGATATTATAACACGATGCGGATTGATACGAGAGAGAGCTTTGCACAGGCCAATCGTGCTGTCCGGAGACCAAATGCCCAAGGAGAGGAAGAGATCTCGGAGGGTCGACGCAGCAGCTTCAAGAATGGTCTGCATAGCCGCACCGTACCCACCCTCAACTCGAAGCTTCTTGATGAATCGGCCGAATTCAGGATTTGCCCGAAGAACTTTTTCAAGAGCATTTGCCTGAGATTTTGAGCGCAGGACTACGACGTGGTAGAGTAGTGGAGTGGCGACGCGCAACCAGTCCTTGCAGACCAAAAGATACGCAGAGGTGGAGGGAGAGTAGGTGGCAAACGGAGAGACATCAGATGGGTCTGAGAACAATTCGTCGGGGACTTTGAGAGCAGGAGAGAGGATCTCTGAGATGATCTCGTCCGGCAGCATGGTGGGAGAGGACAAGTCGATTTGACACGTGAATCAAGCACGTGGTTCAGGTCAACCGCCGTCACGCTGTGACGTTTGAACGTTTGTCTCAACAAGTCTCAACGGCGAGTCAACGCAATCTCAACGAGTTGGCAACGACCATCCAACGACCTGGACCATCTGTGAATTCACAACTCTTTAGCTATTTCTCGAACCCTAAGAACCATCTTACAGTAGTCTCTGGTGAGTCTGGTCTTGCTTCTCCGGGATTCATCAACGTTTCTGAAGTTTGAACCCGAGCAACCGCCCTACTAGTATGCAGCAACCTCCGCTGAAGTAAACTTGAAGAAGCGGCAGGTAATGGACTGTCAGGACTGAGCTCGGAATTGCTCGGCGAATCCGGGTCGTTTCCGGGGAGGTCTTTCACCTCAGTCTCACCGTGACGCCTTAAGTTAATTACGCTCCAGAGATCGTTGAACAATTCAACCACTGCTTCCTGCCACCTTGTGTTATTTCATCCCACTACTCCTATTCATAAGCTGTCGAATCGCACCTGGTCCGCGAGTCGGATGATTGCGCAGCAGCTCGCATATTAAGGCGAAGTGAATATTATTGACTTGTAGTTCAAACGGTCTAATTTTGATGAAAAAACAAAATATTGCTATGCGTAAGTCGTCTGAACACAAGAAAAGCTAATTCAACCAAATTCTATTCCACGCTGTATCCTGGAGGAATCTCGAATACCCTTGTTTCTGATTGCACCGAGAGAGCGGGTAATCGCATGCCACTGTCTTGATGCTGCAATACCGGCGGGCGGCGTTCCTCCTCGACAACTGCAATGGGTCGAGACACCAGTGCACTCCGTTCCCGCCCGCGGTGAGTGAGAAGTTGTCGCTTTCTCGGGGTGCTGGGCGTAGCACTCATCGCGGTGACCGTGTCTGACATAAGGTATGGTGTTCTGTCCGTGGAGTCAGCGTAATGTCTTGTAAACAGGCCGAGTTAAAATTGTCCTCGTACCTGCGGTTGGTTAGGTCGGCAGTGGCTCGGTTTCTACGCCGCCAGAGAAAAGCAGCTGCGGCGAGGAGAAATAATATGACTATTCCCCGATGATACCACCAGCGACGCCCCCAACAGATGCGCTGTGCTGAGAAGGGGGAGAGGTAGAAACGGGGGACGGCAATGGCGATGACGATGAAGATGAGAACAAGGACGATGATGAGAATGGGGAAGACGAAGAAGCTGTGGAGTTAGAGGAGATTGTGGTCGTGCTCGTATTTGTCACGTAGAACCATTCTAACACCAAAGCGGTGTGCTGACTATCCCCGCCATGGGTAATGATGAGAGTATGATTTCCACTCGGAAGTGTTGGCATTGTGAACAAGACTTCTTTGAATAGAGTCGTGGTGCTATTTGCGTCAAGACCCGGCAACGTAAAGTTGACCGGGTTATTGTGGTCGATTGAGTATGTCGCCCAAGTGGCGTTATGGGGGAAATCGGCCGAGAACGACCCGTATGGAAGCACTGAGGTACCTAAACGAAAACCAAGTCTGAGAAATCAACGAAATCGTGGCAATTAGTAATTACGCACCATGGAATGTAAGAGAAACCTGCGCGCCATGATGGTTCGTCGTTTTCTCCCCATCACTAGAATTACTAGAATTGGTGGAATCACTCCAACCAGGCCCAAATGAAACCGCAGGGTCAGTTGGGGTGTAGAGTAGCACCGCTGTCTCAAAAGAGGCGTCTGGAAGCGGCGTATATAGAATATAATCGAGATAGAATTTCTGCCTCTCGATTGCACTTGGAGGGTCAGAACATGCGAGTCGGGAGTAAGCTCAAATTGAGAGCATAGTCTCCAATTATTCTCGGGAAACTGAAATTTGTCCTGGCCGTTGGGGATTTTTATTCCGTCCACAAAACACTCCCACGTGGGATCCGTGACGCCGTTCACCGTTGAAACTATTATAGTGCCGTAGACATCAATTGAGGTTCCTATAAAGAAGAACATTAGCGGAAAGTGGGAGCAACGTTCAAGTTGTGAGAAACTAACCATTGAAGGGGAAACTGAGATTCGAGTTTGAACTTGAAGCGTGGTGAGGTCTCTTGGTAAATTCGCCCAAAGTTCCCGAGACTAATCGACTCGGAGCCTACAGTGAACCAACCGGTGGGACTGTATTGGATGACGGGGTCCGCGTCGTCGATGACTCGCTGGCGAGATATGGTCATGGTGGGAAGCAGTTGAAGAGAAAGGACAACTGGCGCGCAGTGCAAACCAATAAATGATTATCATGAACGTCAGGGCTCCAGATTAAACCTTCTGATTTAGGTGGCTGGCAGACGATGACTCGGACAAAGCAACCAGCCGTGTCTATGAAAGTTTGGGAACATCGGAGAGAAGGGTACAACGCAAAACCGTACCTTGATACAAGCCTGACGGATGAACCCATTTTGATCTGATACTTGATTAAGCGGATACAAGAGATCAACCTGAAATACATCGAAAGATCCCCAGCTACAAATTCAACCAGATGAACCCTGGTCGAGGGTGATCAGTGAAAAATTAACTCAGAGTAAGTTAGATGACCACTCGGACTTTAGATGAGAAGAAGGGGAGAGTGATGGGAGAAGGGAAGCAACACTTTCGCCTATTTCCTTCGCATTTTCAGGATCAGACTATGGTGGGCTAAAACGGAGTTTCGACATGAGAGAATCAACACAAATCAGATTTTGGTTTACACACGCTTCTACCTCTTCTGCGCCCTGATGCTCTTCACCCGTACCTTGATCCACTCCCGACCGACAACGACTTCGCGATTGAAACGCATCGGCTTTGACTGATTTTACGTCTGAACAAATATGATGATAGTAACCAAAGCGAAGAAGGCCCGCGAGGAATTGCACGCGAATCGTTCATTTGCGAAGGAAAGAAGGAGCGGTATCGACAGATATTGGCTCTGCGGGTGGATCGTCAGTCGGTCGCAGGATTGACGAGAAGAGCATGCGTACCGAGAAGGGCAAGAACGAGAACGTATATATACGGAATCGAGAGTGTTGATAGAAACACTGGAAAGCGGAAAAGAAAGTCGAGAACCAGTCGGTCAGATCTGATGCAAGCCTCGCGATGATGGAAACCAACCCAGCACAGAGCATTCCAACCCGGGAGCGCCAGCCCGCCGAAACGGAAAGAAGGGGAGAAAAAAAACGCAAGTAAGTAAAGAACGCTGGCAAATGCGGAACGTAAATTGTGTCGTCGAAGGCAACGTATAAAGTTTTAATGTGGAGTTCGGTGGCTGTCCAACTCATCCGCGCGTTTTTGACGCGGTGGTGATGTACAGGATGTGATGTACAGGAAAAGCGAAGAACAGGGTGGAGATTTTTCTCAACAGCAGTGCAGGCGAGATGCGGTGTGTTGCCAGGACGGCAGATATCATGGACAACGAGAGATAGGCAGGTTTAGGACGCCGAGGCGTGCGGTGGACATGAACATGTGAAGGCGTTGAACGTGTACACTGACAGAATTTCCGACCGAGTCAAACGAGTCGAGCAATACAGAGTTACCTCGAAAGCCAAGGTAAAGGAGAAGATTGCCATAGGATAGTTGATAGTGATACAAGGGATGCAGACATTATAGCGAAGATCGACGAAGACGAAAAGAGAGGCAGGAGGAGATTCTAGAGGTTGGCAGCCGGAGTCGGATTCTCAGAGGATGCCTCCCGCTCTTGCTTCACCACAGCGGGCAGATCTATCACCCTCCCCACAACATTATATCGTTTACTGGCACCAAAACGTCAGCACAGCACTCAGATGGAATTTTGGCGCCACGCACGAGAAAAACCCATGCCAGTCATCTAGCACCTTCCGATCGGCATCGTTCAGCTCGCTATAGTCCGGCACCGCGTCCGCCTCCTTCAAACTCGACATCCCCAGCCCCTTGGACCCATCCTTGCCCGCGAAAATGTTGTATGATTTGCCGGAGCCGTATACATCCGCCTTTGCGCTTACGTCGAAGACGGTGCCTGCATACACTTCAATTCGACTTGTCAAGGAAGCGGAGGTGGGGCTGACCCTTTATCGAGACGTATATAGGCTTCGAAGGGTCCGAGCCGTCGAATTCTTTCAATTGTGCCAAGGTTAAAGGGATCATCTTTGGTGGGGCCAGATCATCTCTCGGAGCTTGCATGATGGATTTGACGGGCTTTTCTTCGACTGTGGACGAGGTGGAGGATGCGGGAGGCGTCGTCGAGCGGAGATATCTAGTAGCGAGGTAGGCTGCGGGGAGGAGGAGGACTAGCGCGTATTTGAAAAGATCGAAAGAGGACATGGGAGGTCACATGTGACGACTGTGACGAGTCACATTCCCACCTTCTTTTGCCACTTCCTTTGTGCCACCGCTTCAATCGGTGAGAAATCACTGGTCTCTGGCGCTGCTCACCGTGACTATGGTTCTATTCTGGCTGAAGGCTCTACTGCTTGAACTCTGTCGTCACTCCGGTCTCGGAACACACTAACAACACTCAAACCAAATTCCTCAAAGCGCTGTCAAAGCGCTTGCTAATCGTCTGTTTATTTCATTGTCCACGCGACGTTGAACCAAAGCGGACTATTGTTTTCTTGTTGCATTGTCTGGTGTTTCTACCACTCCGACCGAGTGGCACCGAAATGAGTATAAAAGCGGCTCGCAATTCGCTCCACCTCTCCCTTGTTCTCTGGTGTGGCTCTCACTATCCTTCTCCTCTCCCCTCTGCTTTAACTTAAACGAAAACACACTACAACATGGCAGCCGCCTTTCACCGCATCCCCTTGCAGCTTCACTACCCCAACGAAGATCAGCCTCTCAAGATAATCATGGCGCGCATCCCCGCAGTCATGCCGACCCCATACTTGTTCCCCGGCTCGTACCTCTACCTTGGACGCTCTTTCACTCAACTACCCAGCGAAATTCAGTCCTTCGTCACCTCATGCGGACTCAACGACCCAAGGCAATACACTTCCGCGGACGTCGCCGCCGTCTGCCGCACCTACACCGAGCAGTTCATAGAGCTGACGCAACCGACATGCGAGCGCATCGTCCAGATACAAATGTACTGGAACCTCCTCAGCAACGTCTGTCTTCCCCAGATGCAGCACTGCATCATGACATACCACCCCATCATGGCCTGGCTGATCAGACTCCAGCGTGACGAGGCGATCCCCGCGCTCCTCGAACAGGTGAAGGAGTACCTCTTGTATGCGGACGCGCTCGTCTGGGCAGATATTGCGCTTCGCGAGCGCACCCCCGACGCCGCGAGTTTCCACGAAATCTCGCACCACCGCCACCTGCAGATCCAGCCCGTCATGAACCGCATCGTCAACTTCATCACAGAGCTGTACGCCTGGGTTGCAAAGATGTGGGAGGACGGCTGGTCCGTCGACGGGAACGCAACATACCTGCGCGTCGAGCCTTCGCCGAGACTGCAGAAGGTGCTCGAGCATGATATGCCCGTAGTATTCCCGCCGGTTCTCACCCTTGTCTCTGGGCCGCGCATCGGAGCGATGTCGCCTCCTCCGGTGTACGATGCTCCTCTCACTAGCACGCCTGTCATTGAGAGCCGCACCCTCTCGCCTGTGACTCCCCCGAGCGCACGCGGCGTCACTGTCGCGAGTCCGCCCTTCAGCCCACGTTCGCCCACGGCTCGAGTCGCTGTTCGGCTCGCGGCCTCTGCGACGTCTTCCTGCTCGTGGGGGTCGTTCACTCGCGTGCGCTAAGGGGGTCGTGTGCTTCTAGGCTTTGCCTGCGACGGACTGGGTAGCCGCCCTGGAGTGGTTTGCTTTCTGACGACATATTTATAAATACCTCCTGTATTAAGCAGATAGCCCGAATCAGTTGACAACTATTTGCACCATCTGATCATCACCCACTTTACCCATAGTCACGTTCTGAATACCCTCTTCCGTCTCTCCACGTCACACTTCTCAATTCGGTCGACCCTGCAATTTCTCTGGCGCTACATGTCTTGAATCCTTCCAATTTCGTCTCGGAGTTTTCCGTCCCCGAGGCGCGACTGATTGAGTTCAACTGAATTGCCGACTCGCGGCAGTTAGAACTTCTCCGCCGCTCGATCTGTTCAACCAAACTCGACTCTCAAACTACCTTTTCGGCATTAATGGTGCCTGATTAGCGACACCTTCCTATACATATATCCAACAATCCTGGTGGCTTTTCCGTCTCATTCTTCTCCACCATGTCGACCTTCCTCCTTCTTGGTTTCATGGCTCTCGCGGGCGGAAAGCGCGTCGCCGCTCAAATTCCTGGAGCTACCTACCCCCGCCACTACAATCACTATGTGACCTCGCTCAAGACTCTCTCCGACGACGAGACGACGTTTCCGGCCGCAACTCTGCGCGTCTATTCCGCAGCCGGCGATGCTCCACTCCCCGACAATACACTGGCGTATGTAATTGCCAAAGCTTCGGCTCCAGTTGGCCAACCGGTCGAGCTCGATGCTTTCCAACTCTCTGTTGTGCCAGGGAATCCTAACGACGAGAATTACGATGTGAGTTACGCTTCTAAACTTATGATCAGAACTGATACTCGAATACCAGGCCCAAGTTCCGGACTGCCCGACCTTCGCATATGGCTTGGGCCATCTTCCGGCTCACCACACTCCACACGTTCATGACGATAACACCAAGACGTTCGTATTGTCCATGGCGGAGTACGTCAATGGCTCTCTGAAGAACTTTGCCATCGAGTGAGTTTTGTTTTTTGTTTTTCATCGGTACTTGATACTACGTTCTCATTGTTCACTTTCTATCTCTAGGTGCTTGGTTCCGGCAACTCGACGCTGGGCAAATACGCCGATGCCTCGCCCCCAGAGCTGCAGCGGCTTTCTGGGGGTCTGTACTGGATTCGGGAACTC
The DNA here is from genome assembly GCA_037176885.1 of Favolaschia claudopus. NCBI lineage: Eukaryota > Fungi > Basidiomycota > Agaricomycetes > Agaricales > Mycenaceae > Favolaschia > Favolaschia claudopus. The sequence continues at coordinate 80,012 of JAWWNJ010000079.1, forward strand.
AGGTCACCTTCAGTTTTCTCTCGAACACATCACGCTGAGCATCGGACCTCATCTTCTCGCTCAATCCACCGCCGTTTCCTCTAATCCGACCGCTGATCCTGCTGTTGCGACACCTAAGCGCCGCAAATACATTGCGCTTGGCTCGACGTCGACTCCGGCGTCCAACGCATCGCCGGCACCCCCCAAGACCACACCGTCTACGCCTGCAAAGCCTACAACGGCTTCGGCTCAGTAAATTTACATCTCTTCTATTTATTATATCAATGCTGATCTTACTTAAGGTCTTCGCTCACCTTCCCTCCTGTAGCGGGACCATCCAGCGCATACGAAACGAGGTACTTCTTTACATTAATTTCATCCCAGTTCTGATTCTTTTTCTGCAACACAGATCTAAAGCACCAAAGCGCAAGGCATCTGCTAGCCTCAGCCCTCACCTTGCTCCCATTTCCGACATTGAGGAGATTGACGATCTGGAGGACGACTCCCCGGTCAAGGGAAAGGGTAAGAAGAAGGCGAAGCTGAACTGAGCGAACCTAGCGTTGGAGAAATCATTCTATGTTTTTTTTTCGTCGCCTCCTTGAGATTGTGTGTTACTGATGCCACATCTGTACTATTAGCTAGCGAATCGATACGTTTCATAGTGGCTCTTATGTCTCTCTCTTTTGATTTGTGTCTCTTTAAACTAAACTCTGCGCTCGACTTGGTGGGAAAATTCAGTTGATGCATCAAAAAGCAATACGTCACTCCTCCTCTTGCTTTCTCCGTCCATTTCACCGCCGAGTTTTGGCTGAGTTTCAGCCATATCCTACCCAGCACCTATGAACAAAGTGCGACAGCGATCCAATTTGCGTTTGAGCGCCGAGACTCCGTTTTGCGCATCGACAAAGCTGTCTCCATCTCCACCGACCATTCTCCGCCGACTTCTGACCCCGACTGTTGGCAGTTGTCACGCTAGAACCTGATATTCTTGAAGCTTATTAGCATTCGAAAATCCTCAAGCGCTACTCGTAAACCCTCAGCATTGCGAATGCAATAAGATTGTGCCTCACATTATCTCTTTTTTCGTCCCATCATCGCAAAACTGCAGCCTGGTCAGCCACCTCTATCACACCTTGGTTTTACCCCGAGTTCAATATTTGTCTTTCGGTGAACACCGCAATCTCTCACGCTTAGCCGTGGCGCTGAATAATGGGGTCGGAAAATTCTCCGTGTAGGCAGGTGTAGTTCCATAGTAAGTCTTTGCACCTCTTCGTTGCTTCAATGCTGAGTGGTACTTTTTTGGTTAGACTGCGGGTTTCTGTGTCCTTTTTTTCTCCCCGGAATCTATAAAGTTGCCTCATTCCAATCAGTTCAATGTATCACAGCAAATGTCCGCACATTCTTATTTCCTTTTCTTTCGCCCCTTGGCACGTCGAGGTATGTTCCAATGGCTCATGAAAATTGATTCGTGCTGACCGTTTTTCGTAGCTCAACGACAATTGAATGTACCCGAGGAAGGACAAGACATTGTCCACTCCTCATCCGAAGTACGGGACGAAATTCTAGCAGTAGTCAATTCGGCCTGGGACACTGGCATTGCAGTGGGAATGGCGAACTTACCCGCTCTGATAGCAGTTTGCTTTCCTTTTACGGATCGTAAGCTGTAGCTGAATCTTATTTACCCTAGCCCGGCTCAACACAATACCGACTCGATTCAGAACTTCTCACCATTCGCCATGTTAAGCAAACTCCAATATTATTGATCTGGATGAAGACTTCCCAATTCAATCTACATCGTAAATTCAAACTTGCCCGTTTTGCGGTCGCATTTTACATTCCAAGTATCGAACCGTACCATGTCGTCGACTTGGCATATTTTCTTCTTCGCTTCCAGGATTTCTTCATCCGTGACTGCGACTATGTTCGCTTCAACTTGGTCTGTATTTCCTACCGTCTTGAGATCGGCGGAACTTTTGGTCTTCTCCTCTACGACCAAAACCTTGCTTCCGCATTTGCGAAGGCTACTCTCCGCGCCAACCAAAACCCCGCGGAATTCAAATCTTCGCAGTACCATCATCCGGTCTCCGTCTGGCCACCCGATTCGGACAGTTCAGCAGTTCGAAGCAACGCGAACATAACGGAACTTCTTCTTAAAGTCAAGTAAGTTCCACTTTCTCGCGCAACAGCTGCTAAAATAAAATACAAGGCAATTGGCCCGGCTCTGAACTGTATTCCCGGCCTCTGAATTCACTCATTTAATGGCTCCTATGCAACGAAATCCTTCTGCCTCCGTTTCCCAACTCACACTCTCACAAATGCATTTCCTCCACTGTATGTGTTGGCTTACTTTTCGACAAAAAGATTACTGACAATGTCATAGCTCTCCTCCGCCTCTTTTCTTCTGCGTATATGCACATTCGTCGTCTCTTTGGCACCGCTGCGATGGGTTGCGACATCGAGGCACCCAAAGAAGAACCTGTTCACTCCGATCCAATTGATCATCGCTCTCTTCCTACTCTTGCCGAACTCGCAATCTCTCGGTCTTCTCCAGTATATTATTCCTTACCACCCTACTTGCGCTCAGTTAATGAACTTTATATCCAGATTAGCTTCGTGAAACCCCCCTACAACGAGCACATTTCAGGTGTATTGTATGTTTACATCCTCATACCGCGCTGTGATATCAACCTGATGATTGGTAAATGTTATCTAGTGTTCCGTCAATGGCAACCAACCTCAATCACCTATTCAAACACCATCCGGAATATCACGAGGCCTTCGAGCCCGGAAGCCTCTCAAGCACTGTTACCGAAGGCTCGGAGGTACGTTCCAACAAATATTTCGTCATATATATCATTGCACTATTGACCAATTATACAAGGGCCCTCCGCCGTTGGAAGATGTCGAGTTCGAATTTGACTTTGAATGAGCTTCAAGGCTGCCCCTCGATCCCTCTCAACCGCTATCTTACTTCCTTCTGATCTGTCTGTTGCGGGTTCAGGTTACAATATCTCTATGTCTACTACTGTCTGTTACCTCCTGTATTGACTCGTACTTCTACTACTTGCACCCCAAATACTTTCAAACCTGATCACAAACTCATTCATTCACATAAAACCTGAGCGCCACGACATCGGACTGCAAGTCCGTTTTTAGCGCCCACTACTTATCAAGATAGACGCTGGTATTATCTTTATCTTACTTGGGGGTGGGGGGGGAGGGGGGCCCTTGCTTTGCACAACAGAGCTCTTACTTTTAGTCTACTCTTCACACTGTTGTTACAAGATTTTCATAAACAACCGTAAGCCACCGTTCCCAAATTGAAAAGTTTCCACCGAAAGTGTTGAATGATCAGCTGACCGTGGCCGTGGGAGCGTAAACAAGGCATAACAACGCGTTGACTCTCTTTCTCCTTGCTTCCTCCCGCCACCTTGCCACCCATCCTCATAACCTGGCGTTGTCTTTGATGACTCAGAAACACAGCTCAATGCTCTATCTTATACTGTCTCCACCACACCAGAAAGCTGCGCCGCTTGAGAGTACTGGATGGATGTGGGCTGCTGCTCAAAGCGCCCTGCCACCGGCTTTCGCGGGATACTTCGCGTTAGAAAGGACATTTTGGGTTAGGTGGGAGCTTTGGTGGCCGCCAAAGTTGGAGATGTGGGACTGACACGCGGCAATACTTAAAAAGTGAGTCTATTCTACATTGTTTCGTTTCTCTCCTCCCCCTTCACATCATTCACCCGGAACAATTTCTTGAACTCTCACCTCTCATTCTTTTGTCTCCCTCCATGCTTCCCCCCCAAGCATGTCACCAGCTGAGGCGTCGACGCTGTGTCTGACCATAGGTGCTATGTTTGCGCCTCAGTTGTTGCATGATTGGCAAGGGTATTCCTGTTCATCCTTCTTCTGTTTGCCTTGATCTGCGTGAAACTAAAACTCTGTTTGTCTTGAGCTATGAGATGTAAGGAAATCAAGATCGCTGTAGCACATTCGGCTTGAATTCTGTGACAAAAATCGACTCGAACCGCGTGAGAAAGTTAGTTACCGGTGATCGCAATTTATCGGGCCGACAGGCTCTTCTTCGCACTCTCTCTCTTCCAGCTCGTCAACACTGTACTGGTGTTCCACCTACCTTAGAAGATACAATACTCAGCCCCTTTCCAGATTCATGGCTACACCAACAAATCTCTGGGAAATTGGCCCAATATCTAACCCAAGGCTTGCTTGGGGTGCGAAACGTGGCAACCGCAGTCACTGTTGCTCGACATGCGGCATAGCACTTCTGACTGGAGAAGATAGCGGGTTTTGTTGCGGTCCGGGAGGGTCAAAATTTGGAGACGTTAAGCCACTTCCTCCCCTCCCCCCTGAATACACAACATTCATTGAAGATCCTCGAATTTCACACCTATCGCGTGTCTTGAATTTACTGTTTTCATTCGCGTCTCTCGAAACAACTCAACCATTCCCTCACATAGAAGGTCCCCCCGGATTTTTGGCAATACAGGGTCGAGTCTATCACCGAGTTCGGCCGAATCACGACAACTCGGCAGTACGGTGGTTATTATACGACGGATTTCTTGAAACGGCACCACCTCATCAAAATGCTAGCTGGTTCGAGTCTATTCCAACCCCCTGGGTTGATGCGTTCAAGCGAGCTCTTCTGCGTGTCAACTCTTTTGCCATAAATCTTCGTTATCTGGGTCAGCTCAATGTGACGAGTTCGGCGACTACTGCGCGGCTCATTTTGGAAGACACTGGTGCCTCGGAAATCGCTGCAGTGATGTCCTATTCAAATACTACTCGAGCAGATATCAAATCACGACGCATGATTGTCGTGACTGTCGGCGGCGAAAATCAATCTGTATCAACTGTCAGCCGTTACTGGGAACCTTTAGCATACCCTCTGCTCTTTCCGCACGGTACTTTGGGATGGGGTGTCGTTGGCACAACGCATGACGGGCGACTCGATCCATCTCTGGATGCAAACAGTGATATTCCGACAACTCAAATGTGGCACTATCGTGCGCGACTACTCCGCGAACCACGGTTTCGCATCTTTGGCCGCCTGGCTAATGAATATATTGTTGACATGTTCAGCCGTGATCTAGAGTCACGACTAACATACATCCGTTCAAACCAACTACGTCTACGCCAGAACGATGCTGCACTCATGGAAACCTCCGAACTGGAACCAAATGAAAACATCTACCTTCCTGCATCATTCCTCGGTTCCAAGCGATGGGCTGCCGAGCAAGTCTCGGATTCTTTGGCTATCGCAGCTGCGTACGGAAACCCAACCTTCTTCATCACCATGACGTGCAATCCAGATTGGCCGGAAATTCAGAGTCAATTACGTGACGGCCAGAATTTTACCGACGTGCCTGTCGTCGTTGTCCGTGTCTTCAAACGCAAGTTATCCCTGTTGATGCAGGCCATCAAAACAATGTTTATTCATGTTGGCCGGCCGCAGTACTGCATTCATTGCGTCGAATTTCAAAAGCGGGGGCTGCCTCACTCGCACATTTTGACAAGATTCCCCGTGGACTCCCTCGATCCATCCGACATCGATAGAATTGTCTCTGCCGAAATCCCCGCTGACGCCGCCGATGCGGAGTTAGTTCGCAAGTTCATGATGCACAATCATCCGCCTCCGACAAGACCCTGCTCAAAATATTGCCAACGTGAATCGGCTGACGGAAAAAGGACCTGCCGGTTCAACTATCCGCACCCGCTACAGGAAACAACAACAATCGATGTCGAGGGTAGAGTTCATTATCGACGCCGGCGTGCAGGAGATGAAATGGTTGTTCCACATTGTCTTCCGCTCCTCCGCCTGTTCAAATGCCATATCAACTTCGAAGTTGCGAGCAGCTCCCATATATTTCAGTACCTCTTCAAATATATTCATAAACGTAAGTCAAGCAGCCGGTTTCAACCTCTTTATTGACAGTGACTCTACATTAGCTGCTGATAGTGCTCGGTATCGTGTTGCACAGTCGAGTGAAACACAAATTGACGAGATAGAAGAATTTTGGGACGCACGATATCTGTCAGCCGGCGAGGCGGCGTGGCGCATTATGGGGTTTCATGTTAGCAAAAAGGAACCATCGGTCACAGCACTGCCGATTCATCTTCCCGACTCCTCCACCTACCACCAATACCACCGCACGGGGAACCACAGCGTTTTATCCCTCTTGAATCGCTATTTTCTTCGGCCTAGCGGCTCATTTATAGCGGCTGACGGTTGCGCCAAGCAGTTTGACAATCTATCATATGCGGAATATTATACACAGTTCCGTATTGCAAAATATTCGCCAGAGAAGGAGGGTAAACCCAACTATTTCATCGAGCAGGAAAATTCTACCGGCTCACCCCGAATGCATGTCATAATGCGCAATTCGTCCCACTCGCATGTCAGCCGCATCCGAAATGTTCGTCCATCTCAAGGAGAACTATTCTATCTCCGAGCACTTCTCCAAACCCGTCCGTGTCGATCCTTCGAGCAGGTTCGTACTGTGGAAAGGATCACTCTGCCAACCTTTCAAGAAGCTGCGCTTGAACTCGGGCTGTTTTCGGACACTAACGAGGCTACGTTTGCAATGATGGAGGCTGTTCAATCTCTGCGCACACCGCGCGAGCTCCGCGTTCTATTTGTACACCTCTTGGTGAATGAATGCGTGCCGGCACCACTCACACTCTGGGATAGCTTCCAAGAAAGTTTTTCGTATGACTTCATGCTTCAAAACAACAACGTTCACGAGATTGGGATGAATCTTGCATTATCGGACATCAGCAAGCTGCTCGAGGAATACGGGAAGCGACTTTCTGACTTTGGATTACCCGAGGCAACCATCCACACAAGAGAGGTGATGCATGAGCTGTCTCGCTGGGCACCACTTGCATCGCAACTCGAACACTGGCATAGCGCAAACGAGATTGTAAGAATATTCAACAATGATCAGCTTTCAATCTACGAGCATATTCTTTCTGCCGTTCTGGAACATCGCGGACTCTGCGCTTTCATCGACGGAAAGGCCGGGCGCGGAAAAACAACTCTCGTAAACGCACTATGTGACAGGATTAGATCGATAGGGAAAATTGTAATTCCAACAGCTACTGCTGCCTTTGCGGCACAGCTATACCCCGGAGGACGCACAACCCACTCTGCATTCAAGGTCATTTTTCTGTTACACTGATTTCGCTTCCTGCCGCTAACGATCTGGCAAGGTTCCTGTAAATCAGAAGAACGAGATGCTGGAGTCCCCGATTGAACCAGAGGATCCTCGCGGCGAGCTTTTACGCGAGGCAGCTCTTATTATTTGGGATGAAGCTCCCATGGCTAACCGCGCTGTTCTTGCTTGCGTTGAAGAGGTTTGTCGACGGGTCATGGGAAATAACCAAGTTTTTGGTGGAAAGGTTGTACTTTTACTTGGAGATTTCCGTCAAACCTGTCCGGTAATTCCTCGAGGTTCGAGAGCCCAAGTTGTGGATGCGTCAATCAAGTCTTCCCCTCTCTTTGATTGCTTTCAGATATTTCGCCTCACGATACCTATAAGAAATGCAGAAGATCCTGAATTCGCGGCATTCGTTGATGGAATTGGTGATGGCGCCGGACCAGACATTACACTTGACCTTCTCTCTCAAACTTCCTCGGCCAAGGATCTAATATCCTTTGTATATCCGCAGGAGGTAATCGCTGATCCATTAGCGTGCCTGTTCCGTGCGATACTTGCGCCAACAAATGTCCAGGTGGACAGTTATAACAACAACATGCTCGGCATGGTTGACGGCATCAGCCGAACGTACCTTGCGGCTGATAGCTTGGATGAGGTCGAGGATATCGGCCTAGAGGCACCGGATAGCATTCTCGATTATGTGGCAAAGCACACACCTTCGGGTCTACCACCTCATTCACTCTTCATCAAGACGAATGCAGTTTTCCGACTACTCCGGAATTTTTCAGTTGATCGTGGGCTCGTCAAAAATGTGCGGGTCGTAGTGACCAGCATAGGAACTCGCCTGATCACTGTACGAATATTACGAGGAATTGCGGGCGCGGTGAGTCGGATCGATGAAGAAGATATCCTTATTCCTCGCATAAACTTCTCTTCAACTCTTTCCTCCGGCCACACACTTTCACGTCGACAATTTCCTCTGGGACCGGCTTATGCAACAACATTCAACAGTTGCCAAGGCCTGACCTTGAATATGCTTGGAGTAGATCTGACGCGGCCCGTTTTCTCTCATGGACAACTCTATACAGCGCTTTCTCGAATCCGTCATCGTAGCCATGCCAAAGTCCGTCTGCGTCCGGGAGAAATGACAACCACCAATGTAACATACTCTGAAATATTAGTATAATTTTGTTCAGTATGAACTCTCGATCAAATGTACAGCCGGAGCGTAGCGGAGGCATATCTTGTTATATGTTAACGAACTGGACGAATATAAAATCCTGAGAGTACGGGATCGAATGAAATGAAATGAATGGACATTTTCTAGAATAGGAATGTAGCTATAGCTAGATACTGAGGATTTGTAGCGATGCGGGCTTGACGAATATATATTGACGATCTCTGTATCTCTTTGAGGTCGCCGATGCGATTTGAAGGAAAGCCGGTGTTACGATCAGTGAAGATTGATGATTCTTTCTTCGGCACCGTGGCAACGTCCGAACGGATGGCTGTAAGGATCACGGCAACAGTGCCGACTGAAGCCGCGTGTCTCCAGCGCGACAGAATTGCACAGAAAAAATCCCTCGAACCGGGAGAGACACGGTTTCGAATATGTTTCATACTCGTCTACTTGCACTGCGTTTTGCGTGGAGTAAGTTCAAGGAAATTGGAATTTTCTGCTTCCGAGTAAGTATCAACGAAAGCGAACAAGATTGTTCGCGTTCGCAGCTAACAATTTGTGGGCGCCAGTAGAGAGACACGAAGAAAATAGTATTGGAGCCGCATTCGGGTTCTCAGAGTACAGGTACGCAATTCGGTGACACGGGTGTGTTGCAAGAAACAAACGACGGCAGATGGTAATTTTCAGGCAGCAAACATTGGCTCGCAAGGCCGACAAGAAAACGGGAATACTAAAAGCGACGGTAGCACCTGAGAACTGAGATTCATGCTTGGAGAACGGGCCTGTGGAAAGATTTATCAACCAAGAAAGTTCGAGACAACAGCCCCTGCACGAAAGCGTACGGTCTATAGAACGGGGCGTCCATTTCTTGTAGCCGATGGCAATTTTTGATGAGCTCGTCAAGGTTCTCGATGCCGAATTCTCGCCTAAGCTGGTTTTCGATGCACGTCGGGGAGATTTCTTCCTCGTCGTACCAGTCGTTATGTAAAGTGTGTGCCACACATGTAGTGCGCCATCATCGCGACAAGGTCACGATTTCCGGTCGTCATCGCGGTATCGCGCGTTCGACGGAAGATCTCTCGAACGGTGGGGTCGTCGATTCGCCATTCTTCCGCGTTACTAGTGGGAGTATACAGGAAATAATCGACTTCGGGCTTGAGGTTGAGCTGCGCAATTTGAGCGGAGAGGGCGAGGGATCGTTTGAAGCCATTCTGAGGAGGACCGATCCGAGAAGGGGAGGGAGCGCTGGGACCGAGAACAGGGTGCTCGACGGGTTGGGATGCAATGTCAAAGTTCAGTGGCTTCCCACATATCGTTTTGTGGCCGGCCGACCAATCGGCTACTTGGCACTCGCTGGCGGACGAAGAAATTAATGTAACCAGATAGTGTTGAGATCGAGACAGACTAATACGAACCGAGAGCAATATAGAACTTGTCGGTTCATCTTTTCAAAACATCGCGAACACCTAGGAAATTTCACAGAACCATCGTGCGCCGGCTTCCTGCATCCTAGATAGGAGCAAAACTGTCTACCTTGACCACGGCGAGAGAAGAAGTCGGCCTTGTGTGCTTTCGCGTCCGCCTTCGCTGCGTCGTAACCCACGCTCTGTATGAGCCTGGGACTGACTCTCCAATAGTTCGGAGGGATCTTCTGCTTGCGTTCGGGCTCGGCGATGAGAACGACTGGATCCTTGCCTAAGAAGGTCTCCATCGCCAGATATAAGATATGACCTGAGTAAATCCCTGTCGGCAAAACAAATTTTCGCGACAAATTCCCAGCTTGCACTCACAGATAAGTTTCGTTCGTAGTAGTTTCATTCCTGCGAACACGACTTTCTCCGCCTCGGAGTTGATGGGAAGTTGCTGCGTCGCTGCCCAAGCATCCCATTCCGGGTGTAAGACGTATTTGGGTTGAGCAGGAATCAAAGACGGATCGTCGAGTATGGCAATCTTCAGAAGTTCGAGGAAAGCGTGTGGGTCTACGCTGAGATGCGTCAAGCGCAGCTCTGGACAGTAAGCTCTAGCATCGTGGAGGTTCGTCGATACGGAACAGACGGTGGCCAAAGCCTCGAGAACATGTTTTGATCGCTCATCAACAGTAGCGCGCGTCCACTTCATCTCGAAATCATCGTGCGCTAGGTTCTTGAGCGCTTCGAAGGACAAAAGCTGCTCGAGCTCACAGGTCTGCTTGAGCAGACACAGATGGTCATTGAGTCGAGCATCCACGCAACGATTCGCCGCTTGTAAGTCCGATGAAAAAAGGCAGGAAAGAGCCTTGGGTAGCGTGGAGGGACGATACATAGCTGAAAGAAGGACTTCCCAGTCCGCTTCCCACTTTACCGGGTCTAGCTGAGCTTCGCGAGGTAGAGGCATCCGAATCATGACGAAGTCGTCAATGCGGTAGGAAGAAAAAGGATCAGCCTTCAAGTCAAACAACCGCATACTATCTTGAAACTCCTTGCAAATTCCGCTGATTTCGATCGTTGAATTATTGCGGAACGATTTTTCCTCGTGAAGCATGAATTTCTTGGAATGAAACAATTCAGGCTCAAATTATTAAGTCAAATGCATCTTCTTGGGTTCAATTGTTCGACTTTTAACCCAGAGGCCAGCCAATAATAAGCAGAGAGCATCAAACAAATAGATTCTTGGGCCGATTTAATCTTCGAAGCTGCACCGAAATCCTATCTCACACTCATAACTTCTCGAGACTGTTTACTTATATCTAACGAGGCTGCGCCTGACCGAAATTTATTCGAGGCGCGATGAACTTTCATAAAGTGAGATAGTCCACTGCATCGCTGAATTGTATTTGTCATCAAAAGCCTGAGCTACTTTCACTTCAAACCCTTCCGTTAGCAGTCTGCGTATCTGGACCAAAATCCGGCTCTCCACCCAACGAACCAAATATGTCTCCAATATAGTTTGTCGGTTTAACACCTTGATCAAATGTCGTCTGCCATCCCGCTATAATCCCTTCCACAACCTTCACCCCAGCAACATACAAATTGCGAAGCGAAGGCTCAAACCCCGGCGCCGGTCCAGTCAAAAACGTTACTGCATCCTCCCCAGGCGGCGGACGATCGAAATTTGCCCCAGAACGCATGATGACGATGCGCGAAAAATCCACCAAACCCATCAACGCGCCTCGCATGAGTGAGTTGAGCGTGGCATTGTCTTCCTCTTGCGAGGTGCAATACGTAGCGGAGCCGTTCGTAAACAGCCTCGTCGTGTTTTCAAAACCTTCTGCGAGTAGCCGACCGTGCCAGAACGTATCCGACGTCGCTGTGTCGCATAATTCGATGACGGGTGGCATTGTAGCAGCGGCGTACTGCGAATCCGCGCCGTATCGCGCCCGAACTGCGGCGGAAGCGAGAGTGTCGTTGAGTTGCGGTTCCGCAGCTTTAGCGAATTGGAAAGCGCACTGCCGAAGATTCTCGTTGAGCTCAAAGACTTCTGTACCATAAATGATCTGAGGATATTGACCCGGCGCGGTAGTGCCGAACGGGAAATACCCCGTCGAAAACCCAGCCGGCATCTCGCGCGCATCGATCTCGAATTGCAGACAGACTTGTACTGCGTATCGCGCAAACGTCACGGAGCCGATGGTGGCGACTTTCGGATTGATTCCAGCGATACCAGCGATGAGGAAGTACGTCTTGCAAAGATCGAAACGGGGGGAGTGAATGAAGGAGGCGAGAGTGGAAGCAGCGTTGATTTCGCCTTCGCCGGTGATGAGCTGACAGATGGTTTCATCTTCAGTACAATGGACATAGGGAAAGAGCGGCGAAAGTCCTTGGACGGTGATGTTCTTCGCGAGGATGTCGAATTCGGGGATATTGTGCCAAACAGATTCCTCTGGACCAAACTGAGGCAACGCTTAATACATGACGTTTCAACGGAAATAAAACATCGACTCCACCATACTAATGATCAACACCTTCGGTGAGATTTTTGCGACATTGCTTGCGTTGACCGTACAAAATAGCAAGGCGAAAAAGAAGGAGCTATGTTTCCAGTTCATCTTGTGAGTGTATGAGAGCCGTTGGCACCGCAGAGGGGACAAAAGCACTTGCCACTCTTTGACTGTGTATCCGAGGTTAAGTAGCCTTGTGCAGGACGCGAAAAACAGCGGACACACCGTTTTCAAACAGCTGAGCTGTATGCCAAAGCTGGACATGTACGGCTGCGAGCTACCCAAGTAGGAATACTTCGCTGAAGATGTGGATGGCAGTTTACTGCAAGGAATTTCGAAAATGCCACTCGTACCAAAGATGTGGGAGTAGAACCATACGCGATGTCAGTCTGCTTTCTTTCTTCGCCACAAGTACACGAGAATTCTCGCGAAGCATACGGTTATCGGCTGCGTATTGGTCGCCCTGTCCCGGGGCGGTACTTATGAGTGGTAAATCTCAGATGATTCGAAGACTACCCAGAGTCAGAAAACGACATTCGAATCGGACAAGTAACTTACCGCTGCGGGTGTCACCGCTCCGTCCTTTCTTAAAGCCTTCAGTTGAGCAACGGGTTCTGAGCATAAAAGAACTTAGAAGCGAAATTCGAATTTGATAACCAGTGGATGCGCTGGAAGCCTTGTTGACTGTGTTCATGCTGAGAAACTGTGAGACAGTGAGACTCGTCTTGGATGAAAACTTTGATTGGATGTCTTCGTTGAAGAGAAATGGGATAAGCAACGCACAAAATGCGAAGTTTGACCAACGGCCAGAACATGTCATGAAAGAGGAGCCCCAATTTTCCGCGACGTGGCCAAGAGAGAGCAGGTAAGTGACAGTCACTTTCATCACACGCACGTGCCATGATGTTACATCACGGTCACACCTTTACCTCCTTCGCTTCCCCCACCATCACCAGAATCAGCCAACCATGGTCCGTCTCACCCCCGAAGCTTCATTCTGGCAAGACGACCCCGACACACGAACACTTTCTACTCGAGACGCGAAAGAATGGATGACCAACAAAGAGCGCGAAGAAGGACAAACTCTCGCCGATTTCACTGGCACCACCTTCGATCAGGCTATCCAAGCGCTACGAAAATTCGGAGGCGACATGGACAAGGCAGCAAACTCTCTGTTAACCAGCGCCACGGAAGAGGCATCAGACCGCCAGAAGGACGAAGAAAAGCTCGCGGATCTGAGGCGCGAACTGGCTCCCATGTTGGCCGGACCGCGCGGCGGCTCACCACCTGTCATCGATCTCACCGGAGAAGACGACGAGCTGCCCGCTGACTCCACCCGATTCCGCGCCACCACTCGATCGCCGCATCCCGAGTGGCAGATGGTTCCCGTCAATCGCGCAAAATCGGAGGACGACCAACTCAAGGAGGTTATGCAAGCCAGTCTGAATGATTTTGCGGCAGAGGATGAGGTCGTTCCTCCAAGTGAGATTGTGTTGAGGGAAGGTGGTCGGTAAGTGTTCTGTTTCTATGCCAGGATTGCTTATCTTGATTCTAGCAGTCCCATCGCTTTGCGTGCGGCTACAGCGTCCAAAGCGTATGCCGCCCTAGTAATTTTATCATGCCACTTTGCGTGCATTGTCTCTTACACTGTCGTGCTTCGAAGGTTATAACCGCCCTCTTTTCCATCCCGCAAGTACGGCAGCGCTGCGCCCAACTTCAAATGCCCGATGTGCCTCCAACTTCGAACGGTCCGGGTATGTTGATATGCCACATCCAATTGCATACCTTCAGTCTTTGATTTATCTCGTAGATTTGGCTCTCTGGCACCTTCTTCAAACATTCACCACACTCGATCTCGGAAAAATGAGCATCCATTTCGACCATGAAGATATACTTTTAAACGCATGGGAGACGGTCCCGTTAACACAATCAGATTCCGTGCGCGATATGTCCAAGTGTGAGTCGCCTCTCCTGTATGTATTATCTCAACATGTGAACGTATGCCGCCCTCGACAGTCTTCCTCGACCAAGTCGTCAGGATCATTCAAACGGCGCTTGACGCGCAACAAGTCGAGGCAAAGTAAGCACCATTCTTTTTCCTATTTTCCTCCTTCAAACAATGTCTAACGAACGACACTGATATGAATGAACCCAGCAACACCCCCATCGCGCCCAAACTATTCCACTTCTCGCACACCAAATACCGCATCCCGCCCTCTGGCCCGCCGATGCCCCTCCATTCGCCAAGTTTCAGCCACATCGTCTCCATCCACATTGAGCCTCATTCGTCTGCCGGCGTCGACTCCACCTCTGAGACCAGACTTACTTATAATGACGATCCCCATTCCAAATGGACCCCCGATTCGAAGCCGCCGATTTCGACAAACGACCTTCTCACCCGCCTCTCCCAAACTCTCAACACCTACTGCTCGGACGGTTCCTCCGAACACCAGCTCATACAACGACCATCCGAGGTGGTGACGTTTGAGATCAATTTCTCCTCCCCTCGCACATCTCTTTCCAACGCTTCAATGAACGAGGATACCGCAACCATAACGCAGCTGTGTACGTTTCCCAAAACGATCCACCTGGATCAGTTTTTGGAGGGGAATCTGGATCTGGCGAATGAGACGCGGGAGGAGGCGAGGCGGATTGGGCGGGAGTTGGCAAGGCGGGTGGCGAGGAGGGCGGAGGTTGGTGGGGCTGGAGGTGCGGGTGCGGGTGAGGTTGGTAATTCTTCGCTACCGTTTCTTGTCTATCTCCCTCATACTGGCTTTCTTTACTTACTCGTCTTCGCTCCTTTTTTCATCTCTTCTTGATTCTTCCTTTTCCTTCCCTCCAATTTTGTTTCACTCCATCGCTTTATTTACGTCGTCTTCCATCTTCATCCTTCGCGCATCGACTGATCATCTGGATCCAGACCCAATCTCCCCTCGAAACCCTCCGCTCCGCCATCCACTACTACGAAAACGTGGCGAAATGTGACTCGCCTGAGCGCGTGGCAGTGTCGAGGAGCGTGGCGACAAAATTGAAGTATATTTTGAAGAGGTTAGAGACGGAGGTCGGGGGTGCGTGTTCTTCGTATTCCTTTTCTATTCTTGTGTTGATTGAAATTCGACGGATTGTAGATTTGGACAAGCAGATCGCTGCACTGCAAGCTGAGCTGGACGGGTTGTGGGAGAATCCAGAGTTGATGTTGCATCCGGTGAGTGTCATTCTCCTTGATTCGACTCAACCGCTCATTTCTTTCGACTTGGTGTTCGTTTTCCGCTGACGTTTCTTTCTTCTCTCGTGCTTCGTCTTTGTTTTACTTAACTCATCTCTCTCTTTCGATTTAGTACGACCTCCGCGCCGTCCTCGTCCACACCGGCCTCCCCGGTCGGAAACAAATCTACTCATATGTGCGGGACGCGAAGGACATGTGGTGGAAGAGTGTTGATTATAGCGTTATCGAGGTGAGTACCTCTTCTCCCTCAGACTGTACTCCCGCTTTTATCGATTGATTCACATTGCTCTTTCAATGTAGGTACCCGAGGAACTGGTCCTCACCGACCTCGCGGGTCAACACCTCGGTGCAGGACCGTATCTGCTCATGTATAGCCGCCGGCAGAGTGAAAGCGAGGGAAAGGAGCCGGTGCAATGGCCGGCGGGGTTTGTGGTGCGTCGATTTCGTTTCTTCGTATCTTTTTGGTTGAGTTTTCTGTGTCTTTGGTTTTATTCGTTTTGTTTTGTTTCGTTTGCTCTTTCGTGTTCTTTCCCTGCTTTTCGCGTGTGTAGCTGAGATGAGCAAGGCTGACCCCAAATTTACCAGGCTCGAACGGAGGAGATTAATAAAACCTGGTTGAGCGCTCTGGAAAAGCAACCCGCAACAGGAGTAGGGGAAGGGGAGTCTGATGCGATGGCGATGGATCTTTCGCCGTGAGAGGTCCAGGAGTGGATTGACATGAGTGGCACGACGATATTCTCTTCTGAATTTGACGGTGCATCTCACTATCGACAACGGTTGTACTGACATCTGATATATCTCTTCTCTGTTTGTTCCGTATTTGTCGAGTAGGTCCAACGCTTATTCATGATTACCCATGCCTTACTCATACGCAAATACGGCATCAATTCACCAGCTATATAAACCGCTTGCTCCCACCACTCCCGCCTTTGAATTATAATAGCCTCTTCTCAACAGGATGACCATTAGCACCTCGCCCACCGCTCCCCTAGTCGTAATCATTGGCATCACAGGGAAACAAGGCGGTAGCGTCGTGCGCGCTTTGATCGAATCTCCGAAACCGTATCGCATCCGTGGGCTTACGCGCAACAAGGAGAAACCCGCCGCCGTGGAATATACGAGGCTCGGAGTTCAGATGGTCGCGGTCGCGGTTACTGTTGGGAATGAGGAGAATGTGAAGAAGGCGTTTGATGGGGGGGAGATTATTTTTGTAAATGCTTCCTTTTTTCCTGCTGTGGATGAGTGTTGATAATTGTCCTTGGGGAGATAGGCTGTGACGAATTTCATGGAACATCTCAATCAGGAACAAGTACAAAAGTTTCTATCTATTCAATATAACCCGATCTGAACAATGAAACCGCAGGAAGTGGCTGAAGGAAAACTAATGATCGATACCGCCCTCCAGACGGGCACCGTCTCGCTCTTCATCTGGTCTGCCCTCGAATCCTTCGGCACCTTGTCCTCCGGGCGCATCCCCAACGTCAAATTCTTCGACTCAAAAGCCATCATCACCGAATACGCTAGAGCCTCGGGTATCCCTCTCGCCATCGTCCAAGCAGGGTACTACGCCTCGAATATTCTGGACATCTGCGCCATGGGCAGTGCACTCCGTCCGCAAGATGACGGAAGTTTTGTGTTTTCCTTGCCGATGAAGGGGAGTACTCTGCTACCTGTGATTGACGTGGAGAGGGATTATGGACTCTATGTGCGTGCGGTGATTGAAGAGCCTGGGTTTGGGGCGGGATGCGAGGTGCTGTCAGGAAGATTGACTTCGATGGAGGATATGATTGCGGGGCTGGGCGAAGGTATATCTATTCTCCTAAATCTGTCTCTGATTCGAAGCCGCCTCATCGGGTTGATCAGCTACCGGTAAGAAGATAACCTACCGCCAAATTACTCGGGAAGAATTCGTGAACGTGTTCCCGTTCAAAGCAATGGCTATTCCATTGGCTGATATGTACCAGGCGTACGAGCAGATTGGGTGTACGTCCTATTCTTATCATATATATTACCTCGTTTCTGCATTCAGACCGAACCTTCATTTTGAATTAGACTACGGCAAGAAACCAGTTACGGATGAGAACATCCTCGCGCGCAAAATCAGGTCGTGGGGCGAATTTCTGGAGGCGACGCCCGATTTAGCGCACTTTGTTACCTCGAAGCATTGACGTATTATTCATGATATCAAGTGCTCCGGACTTCTGATTCTACATTGACTCGCGCTGGATCATTCAGTTCGAACTTCGAATCGAGTATCTTCAGGCTCTTCACCGACGCTCGATCGTTGGATTTTCGATTCGCAGATATTCCTGAGCCGTCACTAAGGCCTTGTCTTGACGTTTTGCGGCAAAACATGATACACCGTTCCAGGGACCCCATCTCATTTTGAAGTTACTCGGTAGGAATCCCGACCTCATCCAACCTCATACGGAACATTTCGGCCGCGCCATCAGAGGTTGCGCCGGTTGTTTACCCTTGCTAGACCTGAAAGCTGATTCTTTTTTCTTCCTACCTGTGATGGAAATATGTCTTTTATTTATTTGAATGTGTATTTATTAATTCGAAGCCTCAATGTATTTATTCACGGCTTCATTGTACTCTTTTCCGACACAATCTGCGATTGATCTGGCATCAATGATTTATCTCACGGTTCAACTTTCAATCAACCGTGCTTCCACGAACATCCTTGCACCCGCAAGGCTGTTCTTGAGGCTGCGCGGTTGAGTACAAGTGACTCAGAAGGAGTCAGATGCCTCTGACTCACTCCTTGAGTCTACTTGACTCGTCTATGTAGTTTATAAGGGGAGTCTCTGCCTCTTGTCGAGACAACTTACTTACTTTGCAATTGATCCCCTGTGAACCAGAAATACTCTGTGTGACCTCAAGCCGGGCTAACCCCTCGTCTTACCCTCATCTGTATTAACTGTAGCGTTGCCAAACGTGCAGTATATTCAGATATTACTCTACTTGTCCGTAACTTCGCTAGACTTTACGGTATACTTAGAGAACCTCTATTCGTATTCTCTTGTTGCTAGACTTGAAGTACTGAATAGATTCTACGGTTTAGACTTCCTGAAGCTATCAGTAAGTCTTGGATAACGGTCGACTGATTATATAAGGGTTCTCGAACTCAGATATTCTCATTCATATATTCGCACATTTCTATATACGTGTTACGCCCTCTACTAGTAACTCGCATATAACCCGTTTCGCTCACACTACCGCATTGACGACTTCGTCATGATTCGGATGCCTCTACCTCGCGAAGCTCAGCTACACCCGGAAAAGTGGGAGGCTGACTGGGAAGTCCTTCTTTCAACCATGTATCGTCCCTCCACGCTACCTAAAGCTCTTTCCTGCCTTTTTTCATCTGACTTACAAGCGGCGAATCGTTGCGTGGATGCTCGACTCAATGATCATAGGTGTCTGCTCAAGCAGACCTGTGAGCTCGAGCAGCTTTTGTCCTTCGAAGCTCTCAAAAACCTAGCACACGATGATTTCGAGATGAAGTGGAAGCGCGCCAGCGTCGATGAGCGCGCGAAACATGTTCTCCAGGCTTTGGCCACCGTCTGTTCCGTAGCGAAGAACCTCCACGATCCTAGAGCTTATTGTCCAGAGCTGCGCTTGACGCGTCTAAGCGCGGACGCAGACGCTTTCCTCGAGCTTCTGAAGACTGCGTTGCTCGATGATCCGTCTTTGATTCCTACTCAACCGAAATACGTCTCACACCCGGAATGGGATGCTTGGGCTGCGACGCAGGGACCTCTCATCAACTCCGAGGCCGAGAAGGTCGTGTTCGCCGGAATGAAACTACTACGAACGAAACTTATCTGTGAGTCCAGGCTGGGAATTTGTCGCGGAAATTTGTTTCGCCGACAGAGACTTACTTAGGTCACATCTTATATTTTGCCATGCAGACCTTCTTGGGCAAGGATCCAGTCGCTCTGATCGCCGATCTCGAACGAAAGCAGAAGATTCCGCCGAACTATTGGAGAGTCAGTCCCCGGCTTATAGAGAGCGTGGGTTACGACGCCGCGAAGGCGGATGCGAAGGCACACAAGGCTGATTTCTTCTCTCGACGTGGACAAGGCAGAGCGTTCTGCTCTTATATCGGATGCAGCAAGCCGGCGCACGATGCTTCGGTGAAATTTCCTAGGTGTTCGCGATGTTTTGAAAAGATGAACCGACAAGTTTTGTATTGCTCTCGGTTCGTAGTCTATCTCGATCTCAACCACTATCTGTTTGCGCTAATCTCTTCATCCACAAGCGAGTGCCAAGCAGCCGATTGGTCGGCCGGCCACAAAACCGTATGCGGGAAGCCGCTGAACTTTGACATTGCATCCCAACCCGTGGAGCACCCTGTCCTCGGGCCTAGCGCTACTTCCCCTTCCCGTATCGGGCCTACTCAGAACGGCTTCAAACGATCCCTCGCCCTCTCCGCTCAAATCGCGCAGCTCAACCTGGATCCCGAAGTGGATTATTACCTCTACAATCTGACCGGCGAGGAGGAAGGATGGCAAATTTTGGATCCCACCATTCGAGAGCTCTTCCGCCGGACCCGCGATACCGCGATGACGACTGGAAATTCTCATCTTGTCGCGATAATGGCGCACTACATGTGTCACACACACTACAACGACTGGTACGACGAGGAAGAGGTCTCCCCGACGTGCATCGAAAAACAGCTTAGTCGAGAATTCGGCATTGAGAATCTTGACGAGCTCATCAAGAATTGCCAGCGTTTACAAGCGATGGATGCTCCGCGTTATAGACCGTACGCTTTCGTGCAGGAGCTTTTGTCTCGAACTTTCTTCGCTGATAAATCTTTGCACAGGCCCCTTCTCCAAGTATAGATGTCGGATACCGCCGCCTTTAGTCTCCCCGTTTTCTTGTACGCCATATTAGACGATGTTTGTTACCTCCAACTATCATATGCCGTCGCTTGTTTCTTGCAACAAAGGCCCGTGTCACCGAATTGTGTAATTGTACTCTGAGGACCCGAATGCGGCTCCAATACTAGTTTCTTCGTGGCCTTCGACTGCACAAATAATTGTTAGCTGCGAACACAAACAATCTTGTTCGCCTGTTGATAGGGAAACAGAAAAGAAAAACAGAAAACTCCTTTTGCCGTGTACCAACTCTACGCAAAATCCAGCGTATGTATGAAAGATTTCGAACCGCTGAAACCGGGTCTCTTCCGATTCAAGGTTTTTTTTGAGGGCAATTCTTTTACGCGGCATGCGTCGGCACTGTTGCCGCGGGTCGGGCAACCGTCGGCTCGGGATTTGCTACCCGATCGCAACACCGGCTTTCTTTCGAATCGCATCGGCGAACTCAACAAGAAATACAGAGATCGTCAAAGTATACTCGTAAAGCCCGTTCCCGGGACTTCGTCTCATTCCTCATTCAACCTCATACGGAACATTCCGGACCCCGCCATCAGGCGCTGATCCGCCCCGGTAAGTTCCGGGTCCCTTCTGACACATGCGCATATGCATGACGTTACGTACTGCCACGTCCTCGTTTTTCCCTCCATGATGTCTTCCGCAGTGAGTTAGGAATTAGAGTGCCACATTCGCTCTGTGCGGTTGAGCTGATTGCTGCTCCCAGTTGGAGTTCGCCTGACGGTCGAACTTCATTCCAATTTGTCCACACAGCCTTGCCGAGTGCTCGCGGCTTTACTTTCAAAAAGTCTATCTTTTAGTGAGTTGTGAATCCCCTCTGCAAAACGACGAAAATGTGAAGTTTTTTCAGGCCTTGTGTGCTCTTCCTGATCGTGCGTAAATAAGCCTACTGGACGCCCACTATTAACGCTTCAAAATCTCACCTCTCAGCCTCTGCGGTGGATGAATTGTGCCATGAACACAAGCTTCCTTTCAAGAACACGCCGTTCTTTCGTAGTTTCGCGGGCCGACTCAGAAGAAAATGAAGATCAGACTGACACATTCAACGACTACCGCGGCACTGGACCACCTCCTCCCCCCCGCCGGCAGCCCCGGAGACATCTACATCGACAAATCGGCCACGATTATCTATGTACGGTTGCCGAAGAGATGGACGAGTTGGCCTGGCCTCGCAATCAATCGTTCGTCTGCCTTAGCGCATCCGAACCATCCCGAGCTATTCTTGTGGTATAGTCCCAAGAATAATCAGATTACATGGCTCCCAAAATCGAAGATGAAGAAATTATGTATGTCCTGTGTGAACCCCGTCTGATTGTTACGATTCTCAGGTCGCTTTCTTCATAGCTTCATCGGAATCGGATATCATTTCACAGATTCTGTCTGCTGAAGCGGAATCAGCGCAGAGCACAAGCTTGAAGCGCAAGGAAGTCGAGCCTTCTTCGTTCGATGACGGCCAAACCCATTTGAAGAAGGCCAGGACGACACCGGCGCATGAATCTGGCTCCGAAACTCCTCCCACGCCTCCCCCGCACGCCCTCGCCTGGGTCAGATGCAAGGAACGCGAATCTGAAGGCGCCACTTCCACAGCGCCGATCGTCATTGCGCCTGGACCCACGGAAACAGCTCTACCCCTTCCTCGTCTCATTCCCAAACCGACTCTCTCTTCATTCATATCCGAAAAACCTTCCGCCATCACATCGACGCCTACAGGACGGCGAGCCGCACCTCCAGCCGTGGTGAAGAACTTCCTTTACTCGAACGGCGCGCACTGGCAGGAAAACAATCACAACTTGACTGCGGCGACTGCGTCCAGCGCAGATACATGGGGAGCTCCAATTATCGTTGATAGCGACGACGAGCTTGCGAATCATATCTCGGCTCCGCTAATGGAGAAACTAGCTGGTCTTGTCACCCCGAATACTCATCCTCCGTCTCCTCCACCCATATCTCCGCTACCAAACGTTCCGATTTCGAATTCTCCATCACAGGGAAACGGGACCCCAGTAACGCGTTCCGAAATCCGCGCGGACGAATCGATACGGCAGGATCACACCTCACCGCACAGAAGTATTCATTCCGTTCCTCCCTCTCCGAATCCCACCACGCTCACGCCTTCCCCATCTATTGCGGCACCTCCACCTCCCAAATCACTGCTACCGGCTGTTTCTACTTCGAACTCGTCTTCCCAGGGAAACAACTCACCAGCAGCAGGCCCACAAACCCCACTCGCCCCTGTACCAGCTGACCCTCCTGCCTCCTTCGACTCGGCCGCCTTCGTCGCCACCCGCATCACCGCAATGCGTCTCGAAATCGACGCCCTCCGCAAAGCCAGCTTCATCCTCGTCCGCGAAAAAAGCACCACAGAAAAAGAACGCGACTCTCTCGCCCTCGAACGCGACACCCTCGTACGCCAAAATGACATTATCCTGAACACACAAACCAACTTGTATCATAAAATCGGCGTGCTGGGGCTGACGCACGACACCTTCAAGGTGGCGACCCTTGCGCTGAAGACGCAGAATGGGAGGTTGCGAAATCGGAATAAGGATTTGAATGGCGAGAGGGAGAAGTTTGTGCGGGAGCGGGAGAGGTTGGTGGAGGGATACGAGGCGTTGCTGCGCCAGAATGATGAGCTGAAAAAGGGAAATGAGATGCTCGTTCTTGGGATGAATTCGCTGGCGGTGGCTAATAAGAATCTCGAAGCCGCGAAAGCTCGGCTCGAGAAGGAGAGGGATGCTTTGAAGCTGGGGAACGAACCATTGGCGTCGAGCGTTCGGGCGTGTCGAGAGGTTCACATTCCAAACAGTTCACAGAGGAGCGCAAACGCTGGGAACCAGAATCTTGGTCTCGAAGAGGGCTATCTGGGGAACATCGACATGACTTTGTCAACTCCCCAACACAATGAATGCGAGCCTGTTCAAATGGTACGTGCGTTCCTTAACCGGCTTGCCTGGCTCATAATTTGCTAGTCCACTGTTCTGGTCACCGAAGAAGTCTATTCTTCAACGGATGAGCTCAATCTCAAATCGCCAACGGAGCATCCTATGCCTGCGAATCACTTGCAAATAAATGTTGAGCTGATAGAGAATACCTCTCAATTGGATGGCTCAGTTCCACTCGGTGAGCTTGAGCGCCGGTCCTCAATCGATTCAATGCTCAATCTTTCTCAGGGACAGCAGACTTGATCAACAACAACTCGCCTCCACCAGCTGTTTCACTGACTGCACCCAATCCAACTCCTGGTTCGTGTATCTTCCTTCCACATTGATCGAAATAAAACTCACCATCGCATAGAAGTGCCATTATCTTCGCACCGAAACCTCATGCAAATACATCTGGAGGTGCTCTGGACGTACTGTGAAGGCGCCTCGTACATCGCCTGTAATCCCTGCGCTTCTATGGAGTGAGTAAATATGATCGTCTTTCATGTATCAAGAGCTGAAGTCTAATATTGCTTGCTCAATATAGTACTCCTCCATTCGAAGTCCCGCTCACCACCAGTTTGCAAGATCTGACGCGCCATTCTGAAAGTTTGCATGCCGACTTTTGTGATGCTATATTAGCCAAGACGGAAGGAATGACTGACGAACAGATTCGAGAGTGGTGGTTGAGTGACACAGATGAATGATCAGCGACTCGCATCTAGCAGAGAGTTTTCACTTATTCACTCGATGTACTTACAGCATGCACTGTGAGTTTAGAGACATTCAATGATATCTGGACGTATTCGGCACCCCTGATGCTGGGATTTAGGCTAACGTCTTGAACGTAGCAAGAGGTACCCTTAACTATATCCACGAACGCAGCCAATTGTGTCTACAACCGTGTAAATAAGTAACGACAGTGCGAGTGGGGCGAGCGACATTGCACCCAGTTACGTTCGCCCTTGGCACAGAGAGGCACTGAGTCGCACCGTGTGGAATCGGCGCGTGGTCTTTACTGTTCAACCTGTGAAAGCGAGGTGTATATCCAGGCTGCCAGCTCCACATTTGATATCCTCTCATGAGTCTGCAATACCATGAATTTTCGACCTCTAGAGAATGGGTGAATATTATACAAACTGGTGAGCATACGCGTAGCTTACCTTGCTTGCGCCGGCTCGTCGTGCCATCGAACGCTCGTGCTTCGAAAACACTTCATCCAAACGAACTTCACACTTCAGTTTTGTCAATAGAAATGACAGAATATAAAACCCCTCAGTTATTCGAGACTATAGCGGAACACTCTTCAACGGATGATCTTCCTCCACCTCGAACCGCAACGCCTCCAACCAATCCACCCCAAAATATTTCTCCGGCATCTTCTCAATCAAATCCCGATGCACATCAAGCGGCGTAAATCGAAACGTCGGTAGATAGTCTCCCTGCAGCGCATCACGTCCAATATTACTCGCCACCGTAATCACGCCCGTATAATCGGACGTGCCGCCGCTGCTCTCCCGGAGCTTTTGCCTCGCCTCGTTATGCATCGGCAGCAGCTTATCGCGGTACTCTTCCAACGCGCCGAGCTTCTCCAGTACGGGGTAGATCTCTTCAAACGGATACACGCCCGCGAGGCTGATGCGCCAGCGGGCGCCTTTGTTGACGTGTGGACGCGGCTCGAGGAATACGACGATGGCAATGCCCTTGGTTGATAAGGTCCCAGTCTGCTAAAGGAGGTTGAGCGCGCGGATGGATGCCATGAGGAGGGTGGTGTGGAAGCGCGCTGCCCAGTGACGGAGGTTGCTTTGGAAGACCGTCTCGTTTGAGATCCCGTTCATCACTTCGGAGTTGTGGTTGCACACGGCTTTGTGTTGCTTCCAGTCTTGCTCTGCGTTACCAACGGGTTATTTTTTGATTCGAGCCGATTCAACTGCTCTGCACGCACTTTGACATTCTCTTGACTTTGTCGGAGCGAAAGGTTAGCGAGATTGTAGTAAGTAAAAGCATAGGAATCGTAGTATTTACGCAGTAAACGGCAGTTCTAGCGGTGCGAATGGTGAGCAAATTTGAAAAATAAAAAGCTGATAGAGCCAGTCCTACTTGCACTGCGTACAAGTCTTCAGATTCTTGAAATTGAAACACTCATCCAGGGAGCAAAAAATGGTCGCCGATTCTTTTTCGTATTCTTTCGACCCCGTACCGTCCGTTTTCTCTCGGTGAGAAGAAGGCTCTAGAGTTGATACAGGGTGGTTAGGCTCTTGTATTTATTCCCCCCAAGCACTTACTGGGACGACCTGGCATGGTGTGCAGTGAACTTGCAGTGAACGCCAAAAAACGACGAGACGGAAGAGAAAGAGGTGGGTGCCGGCAATCATTGATCCCATCGTCAGGTCGTCAGCACGACCAAATCACGGCAAATTCCGAACGCAGATTGCTCACTGACTTGCTTTTGTGTTTGTTTCGGGATTGGTTGGATTTTCCTTCTTTGCTGGACTCAGTCATCGAAAGTAAAGTCTTGAAAACACTCTCGGACTGCTATGTTGTATGAACTGGGCCACAACGAGAGGCGCCACATGGGTCGGTCATCCAGGTAGGATGGTTAGGCGATGTAGGTGTAGGTGTAGTGATGCTCAGCTCACGGCATGAATGTTCTGTGCTCTGGAGAAAAACGCGGTTGTGGGGAAGGAAGAGATTTCGAGTGTCGGAGTTATCGGCCGCGGGACAACTAGACCGATAAATCCGACACTCCAACTTGCCTTCTTCTCCTCCTCGACGATGACTAGAGGACGAGGATGAGCTCTTTCAAGCGACGCGCTGGGTGACGACGTTCGTTCCTACAGCCCCGCTACTTGCACCCCCACCGTGTCTCCGCCGCCTCCCCGACCTACCATAGCTCACACACGTCAAAGACGAAGGCACCTCGCTTCACCAACACCTCTTTATCAATCCCCATCACCGACGGCTTTCCCGCTGTGGAGCTGATGCGGGGTCAAGAGGAAGCTATGGATGTATGCATGCGGTCGTACATCGGGTACATGAGGCGACTCACTGGAAATGGGATGGAGGAGCCGAGATGTCGATGGTACGTCGCCCGCTCTGGCCTTATCCTCTATCGCTGATTCGCCTGTCCGCGATGTATGTAGGAGCAGAGCTGCTCCTACTTTGACTCTATAAACTTGCTAGCGTCAACCAAGCGAGTCGCTCTTAGTGCACCTCGAAAGCGGCGGATTCGATAGCTTTGGCAGTACGTCAATTCTTGTGTCTCCTCACCTCCGAGTCTAACTGCTTCAAAGCAGAGGGTTACCTTCGTTTCCCGCCTATTTTTCCAGCGTCCACCCCACCGGCACTGCGAGCAGACCCTTGTGCTTTCATCATCCATCCGCTCTCCATCTGCTACCTACTTGCCGTCGGCTCCGCTCTGCGTCCTCCGCTCTATTCAAGTGCTTCGCCTAGAAGACAGCATCATCGCTTCCAAGACACCTCCACCATCCTGTTTTCGGGTCGTTCGTCTCATGCTTGGGATAAGCGTCACTGAGCGCGTAATTGGATTCGCTATGGTATATATATCGCTCGTTCCCACTGTGTTCCTCTGCTGACCTGTTAGCTCCGCAGATCATCTTACCAGCAACGACGATGAGCAAAGACGAGCAGGAAGAACGCTCGCGCAGGGTCGTATATCCTGTTCCTTCGCGCTTGACCAACGGCGATCCTGCACCGTACATTGGACCGGATATTGAGGCGTATCGAGAGGCGTACGAGGAGAGCGTAGGCGAGGGGAGTGACGAGTGGTGGGCTGAGGTATGTTGCATCCCTTTACTGTGTTCTCGGCTGCGCGGGCTATCTCGAGGAGGGTGTTTCTTGTACCCTTCGTACGCTTGACCGACGCTTCGCTCCCGTTCTCTCGTTCTCGTTTCTTCTGGTCTGGTCTGAATGGTACTAACGTACCATGCCTGCAGAAAGCCAGGGAGACGCTGTTCTGGGACCGGCCCTTCAAGACGGTACGCAACGGCAGCTTCGCCGATGGCGACATCGCCTGGTTCCTCGAAGGCGGTCTCAATGCCACATACAACTGCGTCGACCGCTGGGCGTTCAGTGACCCCGACCGAGTGCGTTTCTACTCCCCCTCTCTTCCTTCTATCCATTCCCCTTCATCTCAATCTCAATCCCCTACAGCTCGCAATAATCTACGAACCCGACGACCCCACCTCCTCCCCCTCCCCGCTCACCTACACCTACGCGCAACTCCTCCACGCCGTCTGTTCCCTCGCCAACGTCCTCACCTCCTCCAAGTTCCGCGTCACCAAAGGCGACACCGTGGCGATCTACCTCCCCATGACGCCGCACCTCCTCATCGCGGCGCTCGCGTGCGCGCGCATCGGCGCGGTGCATTCCATCATATTTGCGGGGTTCTCGGCGGAGGCGGTGCGGGAACGGGTGAGGGATTGTGGGAGTCGGGTGGTGATTACGAGCGATGAGGGGGTGAGGGGTGGGAAGGTTGTGGCGACGAAGAGGATTGTGGATGAGGCGTTGGGGGGGTGTGGAGGGGAAGATGAGGAGGGGGTGGGGGTGGAAGCATGTTTGGTCGTGAGAAGGACGGGAGGGGAGGTGGGGTGGGTGGAGGGGAGGGATTGGTGGTGGGACGAGGAGGTGAAGAAGGTCAGCAGGGTACCCTTTTTGTCGTCGTGGCTGATGATGAATATGCTTTGCAGGTACCCGGGTATTGTCCCCCGACGATCATGTCCTCCGAAGACCCGCTTTTCATACTCTATGTGTGTCTCCTTTTCTCCTTCCTTCTCCCTCCTTCCCCTACCTCTTCCTCTCTTCCTCCCTCCCTCTCCTCCCTTATCCTCCCCTGCTCTCACTAACCCCCAGCCTTTCCTCCTCATAGACATCCGGCTCCACCGGCAAACCCAAAGGCGTCGTGCACACCACAGGCGGGTACCTCCTCTGCGCGGCGCTCACGCTCAAGTACGTCTTCGACGTGCGGCCCGGGGATCGGTTCGCGTGTATGGCGGATGTGGGGTGGATTACGGGACATACGTGCGTTTTCTACGCCTTCTCTCCTTCACCTCTTTACCTCTTCTCCCAAATCTCTAACTCACGCATTCTGACTCACCTTTCTTTTCACAGATACATCCTCTACGGCCCCCTCCTCAACGGCATCGCGACGCTCGTCTTTGAGAGCACGCCCGTGCACCCGACGCCGGCGAGGTATTGGGAGACGGTCGCGAGGCATGGGGTTACGCAGATTTATTGTGCGCCGACGGCGGTGCGGCTTTTGCGGAGGTGGGTGGGGGTTTCTTTCTCCTCCTTCCTTCCACTCCTCCTTCTCCTCCTCTCCTCCTCTCCTCCTT
Source organism: Favolaschia claudopus (assembly GCA_037176885.1). Lineage (NCBI taxonomy): Eukaryota > Fungi > Basidiomycota > Agaricomycetes > Agaricales > Mycenaceae > Favolaschia > Favolaschia claudopus. The sequence goes on from JAWWNJ010000079.1 coordinate 108,670, forward strand.
TTCTCTGCATACTCCACCCTCTCTCTGTCTCTCTCCCATCTCCATACCCTACTCTACCCGACGCTCACCCCTTCCCCTCCCGCAGACTCGGCGCCAAACACGTCGCCCCACACGACCGCTCCTCGCTGCGCGTGCTCGGCTCCGTCGGGGAGGCGATCAATCCCGAGGCGTGGACGTGGTATTACGAGGAGGTGGGGAGGGGGGAGTGTGCGGTTGTGGATACGTGGTGGTGAGTGCTGTTTTTGGATTGGATTGCGGATTGGTGGGGAGTGGTGGGGTCACGAAAGATGGGAAGATGGGACAAGCGAGGAGGTACAATGCTTGAGGAGTGGGTTAGCGGGTTACGGTTCGCGAGAACGACGTGCTGGTCGTCTGTCTCTATGCCACGAGGTGCCTTCGTCGTCGTTGCTTGCTGCGGTCTCCTTTGACTACTTTCGCATCAAAAATACTGACTGACCCTTCTTCCTCTCCAGGCAGACTGAAACGGGCTCCATCGTCATCACTCCTTTTCCTGGCGCGACGCCGATGAAGCCCGGGTGCGCGACCGTCCCGTTCTTTGGGCACGAGCCGGTGATCTTGGATGCTGAATCTGGGAAGGTGTGTATTGTCCCACTCCCATATCCTTATCGTTCCATCCTCACCTTCCTACCTTGCCCTTCTACGACGCGTCTTCCCTCCATGTAGTTGCGCTAGCTGACTTGTCGTACCACAGGAGCTCACGGGAAACTCTGTCGAAGGCGTTCTGGCGCTCAAGACGCCTTGGCCCTCGATTGCGCGCACCATCTGGCAAGACCACGAACGCTACCTCGAGACGTACATGCGGCCGTACCCGGGTTTGTTCTACACGGGCGATGGCGCTGCGAGGGATGAGGATGGGTATATTTGGATCCGCGGGAGGATTGACGGTGCGTTTTTGTTTTTGTTTTGGATCTATCTCGTTGTACACGTAGACTGATTGCGCGCGCTGTAGATGTCATCAACGTCTCGGGGCATAGGCTGTCTACCTCTGAGATTGAGAGTGCGCTGAATGAGCATGCTGGGGTGGCGGAGACTGCAGGTCGGTTTTTATCCGCTTTATCGTTGACTGAAGATGGGATGCTGATCGTTATTGGGTGTGACGCAGTGATTGGGACGGAGGATGAGTTGACGGGTCAGGCGGTTCATGCGTTTGTGACGCTCAAGCCGTGTGTATTCCTTCCCTTCGCTTTCGCCTGCCTATCTACATATCTTCGCATGCCCCCCACTTCACTCGCCCCCCATCGTCATCTTCGAGACTTCGACCCTTGTCTTTGAGCTCCTTCTTTGCACCTTACTCGCTACCTCCTCCTTCCTCTCCCCATCCTCCCTCCGCCTTAACTTCATACCCTCGTACCTCGCTGACGCGTACATCCCATATTAGGGAATTCGTATTCGAGCCCGACAATGAAGATGCTCTCGTCAAAGAGCTCGGGCTTCAAGTTCGGAAAGTCATTGGTCCTTTCGCGGCGCCGAAACAGATCTATGTCGTCCCTGATCTACCGAAGACGCGGTCGGGGAAGGTGCGTTCGTGTATGTCTGCGCCGTTTTCCCTGATTAGAATGTGATAGATCATGCGTCGTGTTGCGAGGAAGATTGTGGCGGGGGAAGGTGATCGGTTGGGTGATCTTAGTACTATGGCTGAGCCGGAGGTACTTGAGGCGATTAAGGAGAAGGTCGCACAGCGTCTTCAGGCGAACGAATGATGAATGAACAGTGAGTACGGGTAACGGATGATGGTCCCGTGTTTGTTGGTTACAAAAACGATGGTTTATATTACGCATGTATTTGTATCAAGTCTGTACAGTTTGTAATGGGTGGAGTTTGAATACCAGACGATGATAATAATTGGGGTATCTATAATATTTGGAATTAATCCTCGATCCCATCCATCGCTTGGAATCGAAGCTAAGTAATTGTCTCAAACGAGAGAACTCGACGATTGATCAATTGGTCGAGTTTGAACTGAGAATGGGCAATCGACTGTATACTGAGATTGATCATTGCGATACTACATTCAAGGCAAAGGCAATTTCAAAACGAGTAAGTAGATATCGGATCAAAATAGTCAAAGTGAGAATTCGCCGTTGACTCAGTCCAAGTTGAAGGGTGTTTATTTTCAAAAGATATGGCCGCACGTTCGCTGAGATGCCTAGTTCAGGTCGTTTGGACGGATGGAAGACTGTGGAAGAGATCTATAAAGCTGGCAGACGGGAAATTAAGGGCGTACCGCCACCATGATAGCATCACGGACATCAATGATGTTTTGTTCCGATTCACCAGTGAATCACGAGACTTGGAATCCCCTTGCCTCCGCCGCCTCCGCCCACAATGGTCGAATTCGCCGATTCCCCGTTTCACGATAACCTGAACACGAACTACATTCCAACGGAGGCGGAGATTGCAGATATCCGAGCCCATCTAGCACCACGCGAGGCAGAGTTGGCCCGTCTCAGCGCGGCTATTCAAGAGCTTGCAGCGAAACGAGAGCGGATGGAAGAATACATCCAGGCGCACAAAGCACTGATGTGCCATTCTCGCCGTATACCACAAGACATTCTAGGGGAAATCTTCCTTGAATGTCTGCCGGTTGATCGCAACGCCGTTATGAGCGCTTGGGAAGCGCCGTTACTCCTGGGACGCATTTGCAGTGCATGGCGGACAATGGCATTTCAGATGATGCCCAGATTATGGTCCTCCCTGCATATCCCGTTGGGGTTTGTAGCCGAGGCTCCCGATTATGAGGCTTCTCTCACCGCCATCGCCGACTGGCTCGAGCGTTCAAAACCCCTTCCCCTCTCACTCTCCATCTGTGGAAAGTTCTTTCCGCACCCTGATAGCGCCCGTGCTTGCCTTGTCTCGCTTTGCGAATTTTCCACTCGCTGGGTTTCCCTCAGGATGTTGAATGTTCACCACGAATATTACTCCATTTTGACAAAAATGGAGGCTCCAGCTCTTGCAGAAATCAAGATCGAGTTCACACACGACTTTGAACCAAACCCAAACGCCGATATCTTGTCGTCAACACTCTTTCGGACCATGAAAACCCCTCAAATTACAATTATAGCACAGGACACGACCGTTCTTATTCCAGAGTCACCTTTCAGATGGGAACATCTCACACACCTCATTCTCTCTTCCCCTTTCGATGGAAACAGTATTCGGGACGGAACTCTCCTCACCCATGATGTCTACCGACTGTTCCGAGGCTGCATAAATTTACAGGTAGTGAACCTCTGGCTGGACGCGGACACTCGACGCCGCATTCGAAGAGATGCTTGGGCTGACGATGAAGAATTGGAGCAGTTACAGCTCACCTCACTGACATCTTGTACCCTGGGAATGGGCGAATTCATGCCCTTTCTTCATATGATCAACCTGCTTGAACATACGCGAATGCCGAACCTGGCCTTCTTTTGCACCGAACTGGCTGGTGATTGTGAGCTAAATGGCCGCTTGCTTCGTCATGTCGCGACGTCTTCACCGAACCTATCTGAGATGACGCTGGACGTACGGCACTCTTCCCCCGATCTGCGCTTACTGCCCAATAATTTGGATCCCTTTCCAAATCTGACCATCCTCCGTTTCCACTACTATCGCGTAGCTTCCCAAGACTTCCACGATGGCATCACTCGCTATTCGGAGCTGAAATCTCTCATAGTTGACTGCAACCCATTTCCTGTCTTGCAAAAACTCTGGATTGCGGGTGAAATCTGGACCGGCGACAAAGGATGGCTCGCGTTCGAGGATCTGTTACTCTGCCAAACGAACAGCGGGGCGGTCCATCTTTATACCTACACGAATTATCCGCCAGATCTTCCCAACGTATGGTCCCATGCCGCTCGTGGCTTGAATGTCGATATCGTTCCATACCATATATACTCCAGTACACCCTGGGATGGATCGTAGCATTGCGTTCTCGGGAGTTATCAAGGTGCGCAAGCTCTGAATTATTTGAAAGGAACCACGCTTATCACTCGTCAAGACTTCTCAAGTCGTGTCATGGGAAGATATTCAGTCCGAATCACAGAATCTGTCCTCCTCCCAGAAATCGGGTATTGACCCCATGTTCAAGTTCTTGCGGTTGTTACATGAGGATTAGCGAAGCCAATATGCTAGATATACACCTCACTTATGCGTCAATTCTATCCATTTTCAAATCCACTGAATCGTGTGCAGTGTAATAAATCATCAACATGAACAAGTCTAGGCTGTGTCGAGCAAGTATCCGGCCACAAACCTCCGGCTCCACGATTCATCATCTGTGATATCGATCCACAAGAAATCCCGTCTCGCACAACACAGCAATCCGACGCTCAACATCATCTGCAAACTTTTCCCACCCCCAGTTCACGAACTGTTCGTGCCCGCGATACAGACAAAGCCGAGTGAGACAAGGAAACATCGCGATAGGGGCTTCAATGCTCGCCGGCGTCCTTCCTTTTTCGAAGAGGGACTCCGCCATCGTCGCAACGACGTTCCCGTCAAGTGTCGGGGTGATAGGGTGAATTTCGAGTTTCGTCAGTTCCGGGAGAGTCGTCAATGAATCGTTGGCGGTCAACATCCGGAACAATTCGTCGTCAATGCACTCGCATCCACGCACGTTCAGCGTCCGCAGAGTCGGCACAACGCGAAGCACGGAAAGAAGCTCGGTGGGGGTGAGGAGCTGGCCGGTAAGGGTGAGGTGCTCGAGCGCGAAGTGCGAGCAGGCGTGGAGAGCGAGGAGGACGGGGGTGGGTGGCTCTTCCACGTCTTCAGACGAGCGAAACGTGGATGTTATCTCCAGCGAGCGAAGCTTCGGCAGGGAGAGCCCGCCCAATACCATGTCCGTTTGACTGCCATTCTTCCATCCCACCTCGACGTCGCGCAATTCCGCGAGCAGCGTGGGTATCTGCGGTGGAGGCGGGTCCAAATCGTTGTCCCATTCGAAGATGTTGTCGAATTTGGTGCGTTCGAGCGAGGTGCATTGCACCAGGAGAGTGCGCACCACGTCAGATATGAGGGGGAGGGTCATGTTGAGTGTGGTTAGCTGATGCCAGGGGAAGGTCGCTTCGAGGAGGGCGTCGGAGCAGTTGGAGACGACGAGTTCGAGGGAACGGAGTAAGGGAGCGTGTTTGAATGATTCGAGAATGTGGACAAGATCGGGTTCGATGTTGCCCTCCATTGATAGTACGAGAGTCGCGAGGGCGGGGAATTCCGTCTCCGGCAGCGGGAAGATGTTAGGCGTGTAGTCGTCCTCGAAAACATCCAGAGTTAGAGATCTCAACCGACGGCATGTGGAGGGATTCGTCCACAAGAAGTCAAGCCACCGGTGATGGTGGTCGTTTAGACCGTCGAGGTTCAGCCAACCTTCCCGAAGAAAAATGGATTGTGGAGTGTCGATAGTGACCGATAACGGTAAGACGTGAGACCGTTGAAGAAGATCCGCGACAAAAACGTCGACACCGTCTCTTATGAAAAGCGTAGTTTGGAGGTGGACGTTATCCCATAGCCTGGGCGTATCAAGAGCTATCTGCCGCCACCGCGAGCAAATGCGCGTCAGAAGCATCGGTGCCAATTTTCGATGGGTGGTGGTGTAGACTCCAGTCGAAGAGACATCGAGGTCGCGGCAGAAGACGAAGATTATGCTGAGAATTTCGGGAGGGAAGCGTCTGATCGAGGAGAGGGTTCCAGCGAGAAGTTTCAGAAGGTGAACTCGTCTGGGGTCATTGACTATCGGCCCGCTATTCGAGTTCATTTTCAGTCGTTCGCAAATAAAGATATGGCGAATTTGCAGCGCTTGCGCGTCTGTGGGGACGCCGTTTTGGCGGACGAGGCGAGCCAGTGAGTCACCCATCTACGTAGAAAGGTTAGACGGTGTGGGGTAGTGATCTTTTCAGCTCACAGCATCAATATCCAGTGCGCTGGAGAAAATCGCGATCGCAGGGAAGGAAGAGAGGTACCGTGACCTTGTCACGGTCACGGGATATTTCCACGTGTTGGGACAGCATAGGCCATCAGAGAACTTACTACTATTACTAAGTTAAGTATAAAGGAGGCCCACGGTTCCGCGTCTGAACTTCGTGAGATAGAAACACAAAATGATTTCGAGTCGCCGGGATACCTCACAGTTTCAATTTGTCAAGTTCACCGCGCAACGCGTCAGCTGAGCCTGGGGAACTCCGGAGAAGAAAGTTGAGGTGAGCTGAATGTTAAGAAGGCAAAAATCAAGGAAGTTGACTCAGTGCAAGTTGCAAGTGACTCTGGGGATTTTGTGCATCGAGCAACTTGAATGGAGCCCTATTGCTTATACTCATGAAGCCTTGTACAAATACAACATGACGGGTAGAATCATATCTTCGTCATAAACGCACGTCTCATCAAACTTGACGAGCCCTCCACCCCCTTCCGCAGACACCTGAATTCGCCAAATACATATAGTCAGTAATGTGAATCACATTGCTTGCTTCAATTTGCGAGACCACAAACCGAATCATATCCTGCCGGCGGCCCAGTGGAATTCTTCAGCGCTTTCGTTGTCTTGTACGTCTTCCCAACCGCAACGCGATTCAAGATCAACGCTTGGTATTTCGAGCTCGTTGTATTCTCCGCATAATGCGAGGCCCTATCCGATGAAGTGACGTGGTGAGTTAAGTGATTCCCAACGTGTTGAAAAATTCTTACTTTGACGAAACGGGGCTGAAATATATCCCTTTCCCAAGCCTATTCAACATAAGTGTCGATAGACTTCCAGGTAAGTGGAAGGCACCGCAACGTACATTCCTCTGGAATCGGCCTTCTCGGTGTTATATCCAAATTGGAGAATTTGGCATAGTGAACATTTAGAATTGGTGCAGAAATTCAGTTGGTTCGGATTATCCCCCAGGTTGCAAATCCGGGTCGTACCATGCCACATGAGCTTGTCGTTTCCTACGCGTTCCCTGTAGTAATACCATATTTAAATTTGAGTACGGTTTCTGCTCGTATACTCATTAATTATGAGGAGTGATTTACTCACATGTTCCGTTCCCAGGCTTCTTTGGCCAGAGGCTTTATTTTGTAGATAAAATCAATGTCCCCGAGTTTGCTTCCCGACGCGTCGGACCATTCGAGATACAAATGTTTAGCCACTGGATTGTTATCATGAGGCCGCCCCGTACGACGAATGAAGGGATTTTATACTCCATCCAAATTCAGGATCAGACGACGGGATGCTCTCCAGCTTGACGAGGGGTCGACTGCGCTGTGTTGAGGCGGAATGGTAGGATACGCTCGCACTTGGTTCGGCAACTATGAACAGGGAAGTAAGGAATCCTTCGATACACTCGATAACTCATGACAGAAGTGAAGGGACTTACATGAAGGCGGGGAGTAATAGCCAATTTGGCACTGACAGTAACCGCTATAGTATCCACATCTCGAACACGGTAGTGGCCCTGGCGCATACCTGCAATGAAATGAGATCAGTGGGAAGGGCTGGGATAAGGATAGGATGGACTAACGAGCTCGAGTAGGATGAGTAAGAGTACGAGTATCCATATCCGTATGACATCGCAGCTAGGCAGGGAGTCGGGGCTCGGGGGGTGGGAGTCAAGTTTCGACTGTCTGGAGTTTCGGGGGCAAGAAAAGCCTACGATTCTCATCCTCTGACCTGTCTTAAATGTGCGTGCATGCCGCAAACCGGCAACATACTGACGGCCCGAAGAATCTGCGAAGACGCTAAAACAACGCAAGAAGTGGGATATTCTGATGGAAAAAAACAGAGTTCGGGAACATGTGAGATTGGGCCTGGGAGAGTCTTCAAATCACGACTCAGGAGCAGCTTGAGCCTCAACCAGCCAAACACTATAAAATCGGCAAAAGAAATGAGCGCGGTCGAAGGAATGGTAACAAAAACAAAGGGACCCACATATCACTCACCACGCTTATACTCTTCGCCGAAAGAGGGAATAATCTGTAAAACCTCAGCGCCATCACGACATGCATCACAAGTCCCCATGATCTTTGCGGGACATGATATTAGGGGAAGTCAAACATGACTTTTCGAAACCGATTCAGAGGCGATTCAGCTAACGATTCAAGAACGATTCGGAAACCTGAATCGCCTTTGAATCGGATTTACCTTTGACCACCCCCCATTCGAGCACGATTCGACAAGCGATTTGATGCGTGAGCTGGCGCCTGAGAATTGGGTGTGTCAAGCAAATGTTTAGAACTGCACGATCGCATTCAAATCGGCACTGGGGGTGATGTTCGATGCCCGAGAACCGATTCGACATGTCGACAGAGCTGCTTGACGGAACTAAAAAAATCGACAAATAGCGAATTGGTAGCTGGGCGACGACCCAATCGTTAGAGCGAAATCATGCGATATTTCTGTCGGATTTCTAGCATTTGCACTTACTTTTGGTTGATTTTCCATTTTTCCTCAATTTTGAACCAAATAACTCTGATTTCAGCTCAGCAACCTGGCAAACACAAGCGTTAAGAAGAATTCGTTGCATTGAATGACCGAAAAATTGAAAAAGGGCATTTACCAGGTATGAGGACATTGACGAGCCATTTTTTACATGTTTATCAGAGAAACCAGAGGCACCTATTTCCAAATTCCGAACGTCGGTAATTTGGTGAGAGCAGCCTACAGGATGGGGTGAGACGCGTGATTAACGAGTGAAATGTATTCTTACAGTATCTTGAGTGCGTGAAAGACATAGATAGAACATCCCGATGCACCCAAGACGAACAAGCCTCGGGGGAGGTGGTGGTTCGGTGCAGAGTGTGGATTCAACAAGGACAATCAGACTGATGCGGTGATGCCATCACGGTGGCGGTACACCCTTACTTTCCCGTCTCTCTGCTTTTTTTCCTTCCACCATGACGAAGTTCGAGTTCGACTTCTCTGTTTCGTCTGTAGCGCCCTGTTCACATTCTCTCAGCTTGAGCGACTCACCTGCGACCCACGAACACGGGTAGACCCACTGATCATCAGTTGGGCCCTGGCCTAATACGCCAATCGAGCCGACGCCAAGGCACGCGTTTGATGCCTGTCACCCCGTCAACGTTCACCGAGCCGCTCCCATGCTCTGTGCATCCTCTACCGCGCTCGTCTGCCTTTTGGCGGTCTTCGCAGCAGCGGACCCACTCCATCTTCCGCTCCTACGTAGTGCTACGCGACCGCCAACTCTCCCGGAGCACTTCAAAGCCGTGGAGCATACGAAAGCGCGCTATGGCTTTCCCTACTACGCCGACTCGCACCACAATCAACGCCGCGCGAGTTCTGAGGATATTGGATTTACTAACGAAGTGAGTAAGCAGATCTCCGCCTTCTATCCCGCAAATACTCACAAAAATATGACGTTAGACACCGGACCAATTTTATTTCGTCGAGGTTAACATCGGCACTCCGTTCGCGTCGTCCCATCCCGCCTCGCGTTCGCCACCACTGATGCAGATACATTACAGACCTCAACCATTCAAAGTACTCCTCGACTCCGGCTCCTCCGATCTCTGGGTCGGAGGCTCGAAATGCAGCGGCTGCCCAACCGGTCTGACGCTATACGACCCCTCGAAATCGTCCACGGCCACAAACAGCAGCAGCGTCAAAGCGATTCAATACGGCAGCGGTAGCGTCCAAGGAGATCTATTCACAGAAACAATTCGCATGGGAAATTCATTCTCCGTATCCAAGCAAGGATTCCGTGCGTCCTACCTCTCATTTATCTTCATCTTTCGTTTTCATCTAACCCCTTTATCGATTAATCCATAAAAAATTCAGTCATCGGTTCGAAAGTCACCGACAACCTCTTGACGAGTCCTGTCGCGGGATTACTCGGCCTAGCCTTCTCTGGACTCTCCCAAACCGGCACACCATTCTGGCAAGCCCTCATGACAAGCAACCAGGCGTCGTCTCAGCAAATGGGACTCTGGCTTTCCCGCTTCATCGACAAGAGCAACCCAGCGAAGGAAGAATCCGGCGGCGCATTCACGTTTGGCGGTGTTAACCCATCGCTTTATTCTGGTGATATCGAATATCGCTCCCTCACAGGGTCGGCGTTGACGTTTTGGGGGTTGGATGTTTCTGGTGTGTATGCGTACTTTCTCTTCGTTTCTTGTTCTTCTTCTCTCTTTCTCTCTTTCGTTTCCTTTCTCCTTTTTTTCTGTTTCATTTTGCCCTGGTTTTCTATTCTATTTCATCTTTTGCTATCCACTTCCCGCCACAAATACCTTCTGAACGCCACATCCAGCATTCAGCATGCAAGGACAAAAGATCAGCATCGCGGACAGCACCAAGTACGCTGTCTTCGACACGGGGACGACTGCCATCGCCGGGCCACCGGACGCCGTCAAGGCTATATGGGCTGCAGTCCCGGGATCTAGTCCTTTGGATAGTACAAGCGGTTTGTATCAGTATCGTGCGTCTGTTCATTCCTTACTCTTTCGTTTATTTATCATTCATGCATTCATTCGTTCCAAAGCCTGCACCACGACCCTCAACCCAACTGTATCCTTCGGCGGACGCACCTGGCCGCTCACCTCCGCCGACATGAACCTCGGGAAATCGTCCACCAGCAATATGTGCATTGGCGCAATATTCGCGTTGCCCACATCCGGGTCGTCGGGTTCGCCGAGCTGGATCTTCGGGATTGCGTTCTTGGTGAGTTTCAGCGCATATTCATTTATTTTGCCTACCTAACGACAGCGATTTTCTGACTATATAGAAAAACGTGTACACGGTATTCCGCTTGAACCCAGCCTCGGTTGGGTTCGCTGAGTTGTCGACGTTAGCTGGGGGAACTGGTGAGATATATGTTTCGCATTCGAAGCTCGCATATATATTTATTCAATGTTTTTGCAGGCACACCGAGCGCTTCGAATAGCGCCCATCCCGGTAGCTCAACGAGTGGAAGCGCCAGCCAGACGTCAGACAATCCGCCACCGTCAGCCAGCAGTCCTCCTTTATCCTCGGAGGGCAAGAAAACGAACGTCGGTGCGATCGCAGGCGGCGTTGTCGGCGGTCTGGGATTCCTAGTTCTGGCCGTTGTGATTGCCTTCCTCTTTTTCCGTCACCGCCGCCGCCGCCGCGATCCTAAACCAGACTCGACGGGTGCAGAGACCCGGCAAATTGCGCGTGCGCCGCTTTCTTTCGTCGTTGATGGCGATAGTCCGCAGGGATACTCTGCGTCGCAACCAGTTAACAATGCAACTCTCCCTCAACCGCTCCCTCAACCTCTGCCACAGACACAACCCCTGCGCTCCGTCTCTACGATGAAACGCGAGCAAGACGCCGCACGATATCACTACGCCGACGCGCACACTACTCCAGACGCATTCCTTCAAACGCAAGAAGGACTGCAGCTCTCTCCTGGCCGCGCTGCCACTGCTGCTGTCATAACACCACCCTCATCCCCACCCCCCGCAATTGCCGGCATGAAACACCAACAAGCCGCCGCGATCCCACATTATGGTGATACCTACTTGCAAGACGACTCCCTCGCACGTACAGCGGAAGGCGTGCATCTCTCGCCGGGTTGGCCTTTAGGAGCGCAAGCACCCACTCCGCCGGCAACGACACCGGATCCGGTGTTGCAGGAGCTGCAGAGTTTGCGGGAGGAGGTGAGGAGGTTGGTTGCGGAGCGGAGGTCGGAGGCGGAGGCGCCGCCGGGGTATGACAAGTAGAAGGTTAAGGCAAGGGTTAACGAGAGCAGAGGATCTGCGAGCTCAAGCTTGGCACGTCGTCTTTCTGTGTCAGTCGCTTCATGTCGGTTCCTTGATTTATTAAGCCTTGCTCGGCGATCCTCAGTTCAGCAGGTCAGGTCGTGTATATCTTCGGTTCCGAGATTCGTAGATACAGTCCGCCGAACGGCTGAGCCCACTGTTATTCACTAAATACTGCTATATTTCCTCTCTCTCGAACCGACGCCAAGATTTAAGTATTGATGCCAAATTGATGCCGCGTTGAATTTGTGATTGCCGCGGACCCTTGACTTATACACTCATGCACCCACACCGTTTCTTTGGGTGGCTCGCAACGCTGCCTTCGCCTTCGTCTACCCAATGCTCCTCGCAGCTTGTACGACTCTCCTGGCTGTTCTCCCCTCTTTCCTGGGCGTGTCGGTGGCTGAACCACTGCATCTTCCTCTTCTTCGAAACTCCGGTCGCGTGCCGACATCTCAAGACCACTTTGAAGCGGCGGAGCGGACCAAAGCACGATACGGCTTTCTTCACAATGAACAGCTCGCGTATGGACGCCAACGTCGAGCTACTGCGGAGGATATCGGGTTTGGCAATGAGGTGAGAAGCCCCTGAACTCCTGACCTCTATTTCTTAAATCATGAATCCAAATCTTCAGACGCCGGATCAGTTTTATTTTGTCGACATTAGCATTGGATCTCCGTGAGCTACATTGCAACGCACTTCAACTTCATGACCGCAACCACTCTGCAATAGACCTCAAGCCTTCAAAGTTATGATAGAGACATTAATGTCTGACGTCTGGGTTGGCGCACAAGATTGTGCAGGGTGTCCCAGCGGTGTGGCGCTATACGATCCAACAAAATCATCCACGGCAAGCACCAATGGCGGCTCCATCGACGTGCACTACGGAAATGGCACTGTTTCAGCTCCCACATTCAAGGACATCATCCGCATAGGTTCGTTTTCTAAAGAATCGGGATTTCGTAGGTGCTCTTTGTGACACGCGGATGCCGATACTCACTCTTCCGATCGGTAGTGGTAGCCTCAAAGATGACCGAGAATCTCATCTCTCGCCCCATCTCAGGCATGCTTGGCCTAGCCCTTCATACAGCGTGGGCCACCCCCGATCCGTTCTGGCTGCAGGCGATACCCGGCGCATCCGAATCTTTGATGGGATTCTGGCTTTCCCGCTTCTCCGATAAAACCAATCTAGCCAACGAGGAGCCAGGAGGAGCCTTTACGTTTGGCGGTGTCAACTCCTCGCTATATTCAGGCGAAATCGAGTATCGGCCGCCTTCACAGAAGTTTTCGGGATTTTATTGGTCAATCGATATCTCAGGTATATACATTTCTCCTGACATTCTCGATCCCCACTTAACCGAGGAACATGTAGCGCTAAACATACAAGGACAGAAGATCAACGTGAACGAGAGCACCAAAGCCGCTGTTTTTGATATGTCCGTTGCTGGTATTGGAGGGCCGCCAGCCGACGTTAGGGCTGTCTGGGATGCTGTCCAAGGTTCCAGTCCAACATCTGACCCCAGCGGTTTCTATCAGTACCGTGCGTGATCACCTTCACCTCGCACTCAATACTCATGATTCTTTTCAGCCTGCAGCACTCAACTAAGTGTTACCGTTTCTTTCGGTGGCCGTACTTGGCCGCTGAGTTCTGACGATATGAGACTCGCTAGAATAACTGACGATTTATGCCTTGGCGCTATATATTCTCTTGCAGCGGATGCAACTCACTGGGCTTTTGGAATCGCTTTTCTCGTAAGCTGCCCTCGTATTCAATTCTGACTAACGCTCAATACAGCAACGAGGCAGAAAAATGTATACACTGTATTTCGTTTCCTGCCTGACCCGCCACAAGCACAAGTCGGATTTGCAGAACTGTCTTCATTGGCTGCCAAAGGTTACCCCGGTAAGTGTTACCGTCGTACTTCAATTCCTTCGAATTGATTCGATTTCTTCTCAGGCTCGGGATCACCTAGTAGCAATCTGCCGAGTGGAAGTCGAGGCTCGGGGAACTCACCCACCTCCGGGATGGAGCCGTCACCGTCTTCCAAAAAGAAAATCAACGCTGGCGCCATCGCGGGCGGCGTCATCGGTGGACTGGCACTTATAGCTCTCCTCGTCGCGTTTCTTCTTTTCCGTCGGCGTCGAAGTCGTAATTCTTCCATGGGAAATGGCTCTTTCCCCCAGCAGCCTTCCCGCGCGCCGCTATCGTTTGTGGTCGACCCCGTTCCAGAGATGAGCAATTCATCCCGTGTCGCGGTGCAATCACCTCAACGCTCCGAACGGCAATTCCCTATGAGCGAACCATCCGTATCTTCCTCTTCTCCCTCCTCTTCGTCTCCTCCCGGGCCCTCACTCGCATTCGTCGGAATGAAGCGCCAGCAAGCTGCAGCAATCCCGCATTACGGCGACACTTATGCGCAGGAAGATTCCCTTGTACAAACCCGCGATGGAACAAGACTCTCGCCTGGTCGACCGTCAGGAGCGCAGGCGCCTAGTCCTCCAGCGTTGTCGAGACCTGATCCAGTTCTTCAGGAATTGCAGAGCTTACGAGAGGCGGTGAGAAGGTTGGAGGTGGAGCATGGTTCTCAGGGCGAGGCACCACCGAGCTATGATAAATAAGCATGTCAAGCAGAATATATTCTGAGTCGACTGCTCTGCTTCATGAGTTAGCTGGGCGCCGCCAAAGAACGTCGAAGAATCTATGTCGTCCGCTCATTTAAATCTTCGCGAATTCTTGAGGCAGAGTGCTATAATTCATAACTTAGCAGGTTCAAATCACTCTCCATCCGTATGCACAGATGGCAGTGTGAGCAGCTATTTAGCGATATCGATACGCATGAAGCAGCTGAAGCAGTCGACGATGGGAGAGACGGAACAAATCCGGTAGAAGGACGAAATGCGCGCCGTGTCGCGCCGCACGCGGCGCAAAATGTGGCCGGCATGCATCGGCGTAGTCTGTATTTGTTGGCACCTGTCAACCAGGACCTCGGTTTTGTCACGGCTGTCACGGCACGTGCAGAATTTCCCACACGGTTCGAATCCGGTTCAACTGCTCGCGGCTGCTCATAGCACTCTCGTGGACCACTCTAAATGTTGCAGAGTCTCAACTAAAGTTGATTTCTAGTTGTACATCGCTTTTTCTGCCCCTAAACCATCACTGGAACCAAGCTGGGTTAACCGACAGCCGAGGCAAGAGAGTGAGTTCAAAGATATCTGTTTTAGGCCAAAAAGTATCAGAAAAACTGTTCTGCAGTGCTGAGAGACCAGCTAGAGTGTCATCAGAACCTTTTAGAAGACAAAATAATGGGCAAGAACGAGGAAAACAGGTCACTCGACGCATTCGAATCGTGTGGGAAAGTTGGCACGTGCAATCAAATTGTCACAAAATCCGAGGTCCTTGGTGACAGGTGCCAACAAAAAAGATATATCGACTATCATATATCTCATAGAGTCTGACTGCGGGAGACTAGCATCGGCGAACAAGTCATCGCGTGACCGTTCCGGCTATTGCTTTCTCTCATTCCATGACCATCACAGCAGCAAGTGACCACGTTGGCACACGAATGGATGCGTTTCTCAATAATTTGGATATCCTTGACCTACCAAGCAACTCGTGCGCAGGACAACGTGTCTTCGACGAATCTTCTATCTTGGTCGCCGAATCAACGCCGAATTGATGATCCAACTTTGGCAACAAAATAGGAACGAATCAGCTTGGATTCCAGGAATCGGCTTCAATCTGCCTCTGGGTCTGGCTGCCATTTAGATTTTTGAAGGGTCTGACCAAGGTCTGACTCGTTTTCAAGAACTCGCCCTCGCCGGCACTAGTAACGACTGCAGGGCAGCGAGCTACTAGTTCAATCACGCGCCGTTTCTCCCCTTGACGCGCCGTGAGTATTGAAGTACGTCGCGAGTCGAAACAGATGCGAAAATGTTCCGTCTTCGCTTGATTCCCTTCCGCCCCAAACGACGTTTACCCACCTCCGGTCCCACTTGACTCGGAGTCATTCGCGCTGGTAAGCCTCGTCTTATCCAACTCTCGTCACCCCAATTTAATCCGCCCGCTATGGCAGATTCCACGCTCAACTTCTGTGCAACTCAGAAATATCAATAAACAAACTCGGTCATCTTTTATCGGATTCTGATTTCGACATCCATCTACCTGTTCATCTCCCTGAGTAGCGTGTCAGGATCCTCATGCGATCTTACGTTCTTCACGCGATTATCTGTCTCCTCCCCGGAATTTTGCTTGGAATAACATACTTTTTTTCTTGTTGTTGTTCTGGGAAGGTCTGTGTCCCTTGATGGACGACTGGTGTGGGTATTCTGCGCGTTGATCTTGTGCCTCACATTTATGGTGTGCCATTTCTTTCTTCGGTGTATCTACGCGTCAACGCTATTCTCTCACTGCAAAGCAGCAATTTTTTCCACATCTCATCTCTATCTTGACTGTAACCTTCATTTCAAATTTTTCCGTGGTCAAAGCGGGACGCGAACAGCTTGATCACGCCACAGGCTTCTTATTGTCCCGCATTAGCTCTACTTCTCGATTATCAACGGATGTTATCCCTGCTCAGATTGCTCACGATGCCTCACAGTTTGATTGTCACCGATTTAACTGGAACAGTTTAAATACGGCTTAACAAGAACACTCTACACCTTGGATCGCCACCTTTCAAATCTCTTTCCCTATGTTCTTTCTACTTGCTTCCATTGTTATCTTCTACTCTGCTCTTTCTTCTGGATCTTCTTCCTCAATGACCTTCTCCGCCAATACCCTCATCTTGAATATTATGATTCTTGCCCTCGTGTCTGGCACACAAGGCACCATCATCGAGTCTGGCAAGCAAGGCACCATCATCGAAGAGCACAATTTCGACGATACTAGGCATTTGAATGTTGGTGTGATAGTTGGGGGTGGTGTCGGTGCGTGTATTTCCTCGGTTCAAGATGTTCTTGGGTTGGATTTTAAATGTTTCCAATAAATAATGGTGTCATAGGTGGCGTGGCGTTCATTGTAACGCTTATTTTCTTGTTGTTTTATTATCACCCTCGGAGACGCGCTGCAAGGCTTGCCAGGGTGCAAGCGCTGACGACTTTTGTTGCGGGGGGTCCTGCTGGGAGTTATGTTGTCAGAGGTAAGTACATGGTGCTAATCGGGGTGCTTCGAATTTGGACCGACAATGCTCAATGTGATTTTCGATTTTCTGTATCACAGCTCCACCCGCAGCCTATGTGCCGGGTACATACGGACCTGGCACTTATCCGGTTGTGAAAGTACGTCCTTTTTGCTGAGGTCCGCTGTCGTAGATTCATTAATTGTAATTCAGCAGACGGTGTAGCCGTCAATTCGCGGGTCGATGTTCGATTGTATGTTCGAGAAACTATAATGCATTTATTTGGCGATGCAAATCTTATCAGAAGCGCACAAAATAGAACTGAAAACCCAGTCTGGATTGTGAGCATTATTTCGATCGGACGAATTCCGGTCACTGATCGTTTACGTCTAGTTTCTTGGATGATTTGCAACGGATCTGCGATGAAAACTATATCCCCACAACGAGTACGTGGGGCTATTAATTCGCTCACTCGCTCCCTTATGTACGCCAAATAACAGACGATATTCTTCGGACAAGAGTACATAACCCTTACGCGGATGGGCCAGAGAAGCACGATATTGAAGGAGAATGTATGTATCCACAGAAAGATCCCAGCCCTCGCTAACGCAACACCTCAGCTTCTTGGAAAGCGGGAACTTTGACCGCTTACGAAATGAGGGGAGCTTTAACGACTAGTGAACAAGGTATGCTGACGCATTTACCCAGCTTGTCTGAAACTGATATTCCGACCTCCAGCTCCGTGGGCGCAGTTCGTTGATAATGGTCGGTTTCTTTGAGAAAGTTACTTTGATCGCGCTCATGAACATGTCGAAGTGACATGCTTATTCTTTCTCATTCCTATCTCAGGTTTGGACGGCCACGATCGATTTCCATCTCTATACATATGACACTCATTTATTGCAAGCTTTCGACGAAGTCTATCAAGAGAACGGCATCGAATTCAATCCTTTGGTAGGCTGTGGTTCAGGTTTAAATATGCAGCTACCGATGCTCGGGACCTAGGAGCAATCCTTCAAGCAATGGCGAGCCATTTGTAGCAACAACCTGCTGGCATCCGTCAACCTTACTGTGGTGAGCTCTGCCTTGCTTCTTTCCGATAGTCCTAATCAAGGCTTGTAACGTAGTGCATAACCAAAATCGATATACTGAGACACAAAATTCAGTCCGGAAAGCAATTCTCCCAATACGTGACGTCGTATTTGGATCAGCCAAACGACGCAGACGCGATACTTGCTTGTTCGTCTCTATTGTCCTGTTGCTCTTGGCCGTCAGCGAATTCATTCCAGATGTATCTCAGAAGGTAAAAAGTATTCACCGCCAACTTTTATCCACGTACAAGTATAAGGGCGACCTCAGCGTCACTTATATATGTGCAACTGTGAGTCCAGTAATCCCAGTATATGCGCTTATCGTTGACCGCGGCGCAGAATCCGAGCGATATATGCTCCTTGATGTACTGTTGTAAGTCTTAATTTTTTTCCTATTCCGAGTGCTTCTCAACTTAGCATATATATGCTACTTCATCGCAGTGCGCGCGAACGTCGTGCGCGAAACTTTGCACGTATCTCACTTGGTGTGACACCAATTTTGTCCAGGCACTCCTGTACACTGAATAATGATGGAAAGGGTATTCTGAAAATGGCGAACACATGGTTAAAACTACCATACTAATTCGAGATGCGAGGGAACTCGTTCAAAATTCCGAGAAGTAGCCTGATGTGAAGCATCTGAATCAGAGAATCCGGAGGTCGAGAATGGTTCTCTGTTCCCATGTAGTTATTCGTTGAGAAGAAAGTCGACTTTGGCTAGACAAGACAAGACATAAATCTGACAGGTATAACGTGGATGTCCTCCGCTATCGACGTCTGAGCGGGTTGATACTGAGCCGGGCCAGCGGTAAGGAATCCAGAAAACTTGCTACTGAGACCAAGGCCCGCGCACCCCGTAGCCAAGCACTACGCCACGAAATACATGATTTACAGAGTTTCGACGATGTGATTGAGTCTACCCCTTGGCTCTCAGTGCAAGGCAATTGCGGAATTGGTTCCGACAAAGGCGTACCTTATGGGTCAGGTTATATCAGTTCAATGCCTCCGCCTTCAGCTTTTCCAACTCGGCCCACGAGGGAAGCTCAAACATCTCCGGAATACTGTCCCAATGCTCTTGCTTAGCTTCTTCATGCTTCCCTTTCATGCTATCGAGACAAGCGGTGCAGACCCGCAACGTATCCCATTTGCCGATAGTCCAGAGATCCAAGGGCATTGTTGGAGCGCGCGAGGAGGGACGATTTCGACATGACTCCTTACGACGGCGCATAGCAGTTTTTGACACCGAGCACTGTGAAGGCGTATCGCACCCATCAACGGGGTTGGGCCACAAAAAATCCAACATATTCGTGACGACGGCTCCTTCCAATGTACGGCAGGCAGTCACGATATTGACTTTATCGCTAAGAGTGTGATCGCTTCTGAGGATCCCTTCTTCGGTTGAGAACGCACAGACACGGTAGAAAGCGATGGGGAGAATCCACTCTATTGATAAAGAGCGAGCGAGAGCGGTGAGGGAGTGAAATCCTGGGCCATCCTCATCTTTGAGCTGCGCAATCCACGGGGGGTCCTTTTGCGAGGCGAGAAATTCGTAATCATGAAGTTGAGTTGGAAATTGGGAAGAAAGATGGACGAGAGCGCGTTTTCGGAGGGTCGCGACATCGTATTTATGGCTCATTCGAAGGACCGCGGTAAGAATCGCATAAGAAGTTGGCGCCGGATGAGGTTCAAAAAAGCTAGTACGGAATCTCAGCAAAGGGCAAAGCTACGCTGTGAAACTCCTCACTCGGGAAACATCAACGCTTTGAGAAACACCGTTATGTCGGCCGCGCTGTCGGGAAGTGCGACAAATGGACAGCCAAGCATCATATCAACCTCTCTGGGTGCCGGAAGAGCAAGCATATCTTTGAATATAGGAGAGTGTGCGGCGAGATAGTCGCGTGAAACCCGGAAGATCGTTTTCTCGGCGAGGATTATGAGGCCACAGTCTTCGAACCAAAGGCCATCAGCACGCGTCAAGTCCTCCGGGAGAAAACTTGGAGCTTGCGAGTCGACGTCCATGAAGAGGGGCAGTGGTGGTGTGGTGGTGGTGGCAAGACGGTGAACTTTGAAGGAAGATCTTACATAATCGCCCTTGTTTGAATCTGTATTGGAGACAATATCACCGGCATCGAACGGCATCTTGATTTTTTTTCTTTCTTTTTTGGCATTTTCGTTTGATTTTCATGAGGATAGGGCAAAGAAAGGAAGGAAAAGAGGTGGAATGAGGACGGGAGGTACTTATATCTGGATGTCCTGAAGAAAGACATAGTGTCGCTGAAGTCGAACACCTGAAGTAAACACGAAGTACCTACTCCGAGTCAAAAAATTGCGAATGACATTCAGGGACACTGGCATTCCGGATGTGAACTATACAAGCTATTCTCGTCCTCTGATTTATGCTGCAGAACGTTTTCAACCAGACTACGACGGCCCCCTCTAAAATCTCTGTATGGAGTAAGTATTTTATGTTGAAATTTGAATCGCCAGCAGTCATTCCCTTGTAACTGTTGGCTACCGCTCGACGACACAACAACTCGGACAGAGGTCGCCGCGGTCTGACTTTGCCAAGCGCATACACAATGCACGATAGCACGCACTTGACGCATTTGCGGGTGGTTCGTCGGACGGCTCGGAAGCCGCTTCGGCTCCCTGCAGTGCTCGAGTTGTGACGAATGCATCAGCTAGATTATCCCAACAGACTCGCATTCGATATAGCCTTCTCACCTCCGAACCCGAGCGTGGGGTTTGTTGGTACAACACTTCGGATCGTCGTGACTATAAAGACCTGGCGATGCGTTGCCTTCAACATTCACATTCTTCATTATGCTTTTCACCCAATTCTTTCGTCTTTCTTTTGCAATGGCATTGCTCCCTGGCTCACAAGCCGGATTCGCCGGGAAGTCGTGCAGAATTATGCCTCTAGGCGGTGCGTCCAGTGCAAAGCTTTCCATTCATTCCTTCCAACACTGACACTGCGCACCCAGCATCCGTCACTTACGGTAAAGGCAGCACCGACGGCAACGGCTACCGCGGTACACTCTACAACCTCCTCCTCGCCGACGGCAACGCCGTCGACATGGTCGGCTCCCAAAAAGGCGGCAACATGTCGGACCCAGACAACGAAGGCTACAACGGCCTCATCATCACGGAAATCGACGCCAAGGGCAACATCGCCATGCCCATCTACCAGCCCAACATCGTGGCGATCGTCGCGGGGACGAACGACATGAAACGCGATGTTGATGTCGCCGACGCTCCCAACCGGCTGAAGAACCTGATCCAAGATGTGCTGGATGCGTCGTCCGAGACGGTGGTGGTGGTGTCCACCCTGCACCCCAACGCCGATCCGCCCTCGGAAGAGCGCATCCTTGCGTTCAATGCGGCGCTCCCTGATTTGGTGCAGAGTTTCGTGGACGCGGGGTATCCGGTTGTTTTGGTCGATTCACACGCCGTTATTGCTATTGGGGATTTGGTGGACGGTACGCACCCTAACGATGCTGGGTATGCGCGGATGGGGAAGGTGTTCTATGATGGGATCCAGGAGGCGTACAAGAAGGGTTGGATCTTCGATATTGAGTGATACAGTTGATTATTTCTATACGTTTATTCCGCAAAGGAATCAATAATAATTCGTAACGCACGAGGATATCGGGAAAAGCTGTTTGATCGAGAAAGCGATTCCTCGCAGCTTTGGAGTGGAAAGGACGAACGAAGATACTGAGAGTACTAGTGTAACCTAAGGAAGATATAAATTGTCCGCTTCGAAAATATCACAGCGAGAAACTCACAGCGTTTATTTACACGATGGGCGGGCGGTGAAGATAATTAAGAAATGTCTCTAGGTTCCGGCGTCAAGACAGCAGATATTATTATACTTATAACTTCACGCAACCTGATGCCACCTCCTCCACATCAGCCTCCCCCTCCACAAGCCCATGCCGCGCCAGCTCCTCCAAGAATGGAGACTCCACGATCTCCGGCGGTGGCGGGAGCTTGGATGTATCACAGCCGCTCATCACAAACTCGTACAGTAACGCATTTGTCCTATCAAATTCACCTCAGTAAGCACAGTGCCGTCTCAACGAAAACAGATTAATGGACTCACTCCTCTGGATGCGTAGCATTACCCCAATGCGGCGCTCCTTCAAGCGTAACGAGATTTGCGTCCACATCAGCGGCATGCAAAAGTTCAAGTAGTGCCTCGGCATGGCGTCGTGGGTACACGATATCCTCGCTACAGTGTACCAACAGCACCGGTGCGCGGATCCGCTCGAGCGAGGAGCCCTCGAAAGGGTGCTGGTTCAAAAAGAATTGCACGGTGATGAGCTGAATCAGATGTGCGTTATCGCCAGCAATGGGGTGCAGAATACAACTCACGCTTGGAGGAGTGAAGTCTCGATAACGTTGTTATACATAAATTGAAGCGCCCCGTAAACACCATCTTCTGCCGCGACTTCGTCGCTTTCGATGGGGTTATTTTGATGAGCCTGTATCCAGCAGTCGGCAATTTCTTGTCGGCCATGCATAACCTCCGGTGGCTATTCATCGCTGTGTATCATCAGCTCAGTTCATATCAAGGGGAAGACGGGACAACAGGGTATTTACTTACTTCGACCTGGGGCGCCGGTGAGTCCTAGATAACCTGAGCATGAATGAGCGGCGAGAAATTCATTACAGGAATCGAGAGAAACAACATGAGCAGCACAAGAGAAACGTTGGAGATACTATTACAACTTTGCTAGGTTCCATCGTTGGGATTGAACGTTAACACTGGGACAGAAATGGTTAACGAGTCAATGGTTTCTGCAGTGGGAACATCCGATCAAACTCACAATACCGCGTACAAGCGCACGTTCTTCGACATGGGGGTCATTGCAGCCTGTCAGGGGACTCTAGTACTAGTAGTAGAGCCTCACTCAACGACCGCGCAGCCATGCAGCTTCGGGAGGGCGAGCTTGCGGTACGGCACGATACATACACGAGGGACGCTCTGAACAGGGCTGTAGCAGGTAAGTAGCGCCGAACGCTGGGCTTGCGGGTGGAAATTCACTTCGCGAACGAACGTTTTCGGTCGCTCGGAGTCGGCCACCGCGGTAAAGATTTGGTAAAGACACTTGTGTGAGACCCCTAGATGCTATGTAGTGACCGTGAAAGGCCTTGGTGTTATAGGGAACCCGGACAAGATTCAGCGTCACTGAGATGAGTCCTTCCGTTCTATAAGCCGTCTTCTGACCTAGGGTTAGGAAGTGGCGAAGAACAAGGAGGATTCGGCTAAAGCCGAACAAGCAAACGCGTGGACATGTCGGTCCCGGACGTCGGCCATCATTTTGATGCACCAATCACGAAGCACACGTTTCGCACATGATGATCGCCAGTCAACCTCCGCGCCAGCGTTTTAAGCGGCATGCACCTATCGAGCTCGACAACGGCTTCTTTCTCCCCGCCTCTTCCGCCTCATCATGGCCCGCCTTGCCGCCGTTCTCCTTCTTGTATCTTCCGCTCGCCTCGCTTCGGCGGCCTCAGCCCAGGTGTTCGCGCCCCCATCGCGTGGTCCCCTCGTGCAAACGGCCAACTACACGAGCTTCTCGAATTCCACGCTCAATGACAAGCACAAGACCAAAGGGAAGGCGTTCAACAGGTTCATCCAAGTGTGGCTTGAGAACACCGACTTTGCGGTATGTTTTATCGCTTCATCTAACTCTTATTCCTTACTGACTCGGTGGCATTCAAAGACCGCTGCTTCGACGCCCGTTTTCGAATCGCTGGCTGAGCAAGGCATTCTTTTGACCAACTCCATGGCTGTAACGCACCCTTCTGAACCCAACTGTGAGAAAGTCTCGTTACAATTCCTACGGGTTCTCTAATTTCGTGCGTGGGTAAACAGACGTTGCTGCGATTGGAGGCGATTTCTTTGGGTGAGTCCCTTCGTATGTTATGTTCAGATTGGCCTGATTACGGGTTTCTAGGATGCACGATGACAACATGTTCGCGCAATTCTCTTCCCTATTCTCCAAGTAAACTCATTCTTTGCCTGCAGGTACCACGTCCCTTCGAATATCTCCACTGTTGTCGATCTTCTCGAGGAGCGAGGGGTCACTTGGGCTACTTATCAAGAAAACATGCCCACGACGTCATTCTACGGGTTCGAGTGCGTCTGCTCTCCTCTCGATTTCCTGTTATCCCTAATCCCCGTTCAGCTATCACGCCAAGAATTACATCTCTCCAGGTTCAGCCGACTATCCTTACTACGTCCGCAAACACAACCCGCTGTCAGCCGCTGCCCTCTTTCCTATTTCCTATTTTCGCTGAACAGACGGTTTTGATTTGGATCGGCCAGCATGATCTACGATGCCATCTCGCAGGACCCGAAACGCGTCAAGCGTATCCGTACGTTCAACGACTTTGCCAACGACGTCGTAAGTCACTCTTTCCTCTTCTCTGTCCACTCCTCTGCTCACCGTCACTCAATCTAGGTCAACGGAACGCTTCCTCAATGGGTATTCGTCACTCCGAACATGGTGCGTCAGATCCTCTACCTCTCTCCCTCCCTCCTCTGATTTATCTCAATCCAATCCACCCAGGTAAACGACGCGCACGACACCACCATCGACTTCGCCGCCTCCTTCCTCGAATACTGGCTCCTCCCCCTCCTCACCGACCCCCGCGTCAACGACGGGGAGACCCTCATCATGGTCACGTTTGACGAGGCGGAGACGTATAGTCAGCAGAATCGGATTGCCAGCATTTTGCTTGGTGCGTTGAAGCAAGCTTCTATCCTGTTTAAATCTATCTCTAACGTATTTTGTATCCTGGCTGAATCTATTATTTGTGCGTAGGTGGCGCCATTCCGCTGAAGCTGCGCGGCACGGAGGACGATACGCTGTACACGCATTACTCCTCGCTGAGCACTGTGCAGAATAATTGGGGGTTGAAGAGTCTTGGGAGGGGGGATACTAATTCGTAAGTCTATCCATCCATCCATCCATCCATATATCTATCTATTCATATTGATGCTGCGATTACCATAACAGCGACCTCAACAACGTCTTCTCCTTCGTCGCGGTTAAGACGGGACACAAGAACACTCGGATCCCCGCTGACAAGGTCCCGCAGTTCAACCTTACTGGTGTCGCTCCTGGTGCTCTCAGTACGTCGTCCATCCTTCTCCCTTCAATCATTCATCCTTCTCATCTTCCCTCTCATCTTCTCTTACTCACTGAACAGCCTCCGCCCTCTTCCAACCCTTCCCCGCCCCAAACCTCCACGCCACCGGCGCCGGCGGCCGCGGCGTCCTCGTGCGCCCGGGGCTCGACAAGACGCTGACGCCAGACAAGTTGCCTGCGCCGGTGAATTTGTTGAATTTGAATAAGACGACGCCGTGGCAGATGAGTCCGAGGACGGGGAGTGGGGGTGGTGAGTGTTTCTTGTTCTTTTCTTTGAGTGGTTGTTTTCTTCGTTCTTTTTTGTTTCGTTGTGTGAGAGCTGTGACAGCTGACTCGATTGCTTTGCTTTGCAGCTATTATTCCTTGTGCGAATTCGGCTTGCGCTTGAATTGGTTGTTCTTAATTATTCAATGTGGAGGTAGAGGCGCAGGGAGCGTTGGGTGTCGAGTTAACTGAGTTGAATGTTTGCTTATTTGCTTTCGAGTTATCTATCGTTGTTTCGTCGTTCTTTGTTGGCACGTACTTATTAGATTGCTTATCTGTTTTACAATTATCTCGTAGATCGAAGTAATCGATCTATCGGTGTCACTCGTTCGTCCTGCGATTTCTGTAGTGATGGACCAGTCTCCGTGGTCAACGAGACGGACTACTAGACTTGAAGAAGAAACCATCGTTGACTTCGAAACTCATTCAGCTTCGATCCCACGATGTGCGCAGCAATTGTTGTTATTTGAAGTACAATACATTTTTTCGGAAGAGAAAGCAAAACCGATACCGAAATTTCCCGACCCCCAAACCCAACGTTCTGGTTGAAAGTCCGAATCGACACTCTACTGCGCGCTACCCTGTGCGAACGTCGACCCAATGGGGCCGAACTTGATGTTCGAGTAAGTGACTTGCGCGTTGGCGTTGTTGGACTCGACGTCCTTGGGAGCGCCGGAGCTGGGGGAACATGTTCCACGGCTGATATAGGTCATGCGCTCAGTAAGAATTGTGCTTTGAATTGAATTGAGACGGGGGTGGGACTCACGTAACACCGGGAGAGCTGGCAGATTTGTTCGGGGGGTAGGGAGCGTCGAGCCAGAGCATGTTAGCGGCGTGGTCGTCCTTGAAAAGACACAGATATTTGTTAAATTTCTCTCCCGAAATGCGCGAGAAATAGAAAGAAGGCGTACCCAGATGGACATGACGAGGACCATTCCGGCGCTAGCAGACTTGGAGATACCGGCCAGTCCGCCCTTCTGCGAGAAGGTGTTGCTGTCCTGTGAGATTTCCAAGAACATTCAAAATTAAATTTAATTCGTTGAACGCGAAAGGAAGACTGACGCCGAAAGCGGTCTTTTCTGCATGAAACAAACGATATCAATGATAGATCAAACAAAACATAAATTGAACTCACGGGCAGCGCAGAAGGAGTCGGTGATGGAGTTACCGCTGACACCTACGGTATCCCAGTAAGGCTCCATTTCGATGCAAATTCGAGAGAAACCCACCAGAGATGGTACTGTTCGAGTTGGAAATCACCTTGCCGTTCTGAACGTAGAACCGCTTGATCTGGTTAATCGGGTTTCCGATGAATTGAGTAACCTGTCAGAGTCGCATTCAGGACCGTCGTTTCGAATATCGGGGAGCGGAAAACTCACCACTGAGCCGCGATGATTCGAAGGAGAAGGGAAGAAGAAGGGAGATGAAGGGTGAGTTTGGAATTCGCGGGCAAATCCCAAAAAATCACGTACCGGTGAACTTCTGCTGGGTGTTGACAGTCTTGCCGGGGCCATAAAAGGCGGTGTTGCCCATGCGGTACGAGTTGAAGTCGCAGCCGGCCTGGTCGCAAGTACCTTGGGTGCTAGAGCGCGTTATCGATATGCGGGCCTCAGTCTGATCGTAGCAAAAGCTTACGAGTTGGGCTGAGAGCAGCTGGTTCCTGTGCAGGTGCTCTGTCCCTGAGTAGCTGAAAGATCGTCAGTTAATCGTTTATCGATATTCCGGTATAAACGGCAACGTACTGCAAGGGTGCGGGGTGAAAGCCGCAGAAACGCTGTTGGCTTCCCAGACATCCATCTCGGGGCAGCACGTTCCTATGCCGAATATGAGATCGTTCGACGATGATATTCGAAGTGTAACTCACCCATCGTTCCCTATGAAAATGTCAAAATTACAGCAATATGATACTCTGAGTGAGAAATGGACTCACGGTTCCGGCATTGGCTATAGAAGGCGAATTAATTCAGGACGCGCTCCAATTGATGGAAGAGTAACGCACTATCGTTGGGGCTGGGTTGCCAACCAGCAGAGTTAGCAACTCCGTTGATGAACTTGATGTCGCGCGGGCATTGAGCGTCGCAGTAGCCAGTTCCGTACTTGGCTCCGGCCTTGTTGGCGCCGTTCGATTTGGCCACACCACCGTCGGCGTCCATTTGGGAGAAGTAGAGAGCGCCGTTGAGACCACAGGGCAACTGAGAATGACTGAGCTTCCCGTAGAGTCCAGGATGAAAAGTATTGACGAACCTGGGAGACATCGACGTCGAATCTTTGAATCCGTTAGAATTTGCTGTTTCAATGATCTATTTCTCGGGTACTCACGTCTAGAACAAGGGAATGATTAGCTGAGCAGTTAACAGAACGGCAATGATGAAGCTCACGAATTCCTGGTTGGCGAATTGGAAAGTCTGGTACGCGGTTTGACTTCCCGGAGCCATCAAGTAGACACGACTGCCGATGTTGGGTTGCTGGCTGACTGTAAAACAGAATGAAGGGAGCAAAGCATTGAAGACGAGAAAAGCTTACCAGTAACGAATTTCATCGTGAGTGCGTTTCCGCTCGTGCTGATTCCGTAGGTGCCTATACTATGTTAGACAACGAAAAATAATTCGAGCAAGTGACTCAACCGGAGTAGTCCGCGCCTTCACGAAAGCGATCAACGTTTTGTTTGAGATGGATGCTCGCTGGTGATGCTTACCGTCGAGAGCACAGTTGGCCGCACAGGTCTTGCCGTCAGGGCAGATCGAGGTATCCCAGGTGTTTCCTATCGCGAGGAACTCTGAGTAAAGAAGCCAAAGATGGAGGAAGCGGCAGTCGAACCGGTGTAGCAGTTGGTGAAGCCGCTAGCCCCTTGGTGCAGCCAGCGCCAGTTGGCGTCGATGACAACGGAGGCGGACTGAGTAGTGCAAGAGTTTCCTGATTATCAAGGATGAGGACGGCGGGAAACAATGAAATGAAGTCGTTAACATACCGCCAGTTCCAGTACATTTCTGCCAAGTCATCGTCGGGTGGTTCTCTGCCTGGTTCGTTCCAACCAATTGACCGACAGCGAAAGGGAGGAGAGCAGCGAGGACGAGTAAGCCGGACATGGTTGCC
The DNA here is from genome assembly GCA_037176885.1 of Favolaschia claudopus. Lineage (NCBI taxonomy): Eukaryota > Fungi > Basidiomycota > Agaricomycetes > Agaricales > Mycenaceae > Favolaschia > Favolaschia claudopus. The sequence continues at coordinate 137,107 of JAWWNJ010000079.1, forward strand.
AGGGAAGTAGTACCGTTTAACAGGGGTCTGAGGACTGGACTGACAATGAATTCACTTGCACCCTTTATACTGCCCAAACCCAAGCACATTACCGACCTCGTGAGACGGGCACCCGAGGGCACAAGGACTCAGGACCAGTCGGGCGCAGCAAAATTCATTGTATCGAGGATATTTGTCGGACCGCAAACTACTGACCGGCGCTTTTACTTCGGAATCAAAACAGCCAACCAAGTCACAGGTAAGCGGACAGTGTAGGGCCGTCGCATTCGAGCCCGGATCCCAAAAGAGGGAACAGAGCGTCCATGAACTCCAGCAAGAGCTGAAACTTGCCAAGACGACTCCCGATTAAACTCCGTGAATCGAAGGAAGGAGAGCCTAAAATCCAGCAGAATAGAAGTTGGGTTCGCACACTTAAGCCTGCTGGCTTGTCAGATGATTCGACGGAGGAGGCTGGGGAGTGGCTACCGTGGTGGAAAAATATTGGCGGACCGTTGCTTCGGTTTTTCCGGCGGTTGAGGAAAGACCGAGTGAATGTTTTCGCGGGGCGACGGCGCGAAGCCCAAAGTAAGGTTGCATCACTTGCCAAGCCGCCGACAAGAACCGCTCAAAATCGGCTGAATCGCGCGATGAACGTCGGTGGAAGAGATGCAGTGATGTCGGGCGGATGTCGCAGCCAAATAAGCGCCAACATTGACTTTCCTTTCTTCCGACTTGGCGCTCGTTCTCTCTCACATAAGTCCCAGAAAATCCTGCGATAAGTGTAGCACTTCCGAATTCGAACCATTAGATTGAGATAAATAAACTTAAGACATATGTAGCGGGAAGGTCGAAAACACTCCTCCCTTTCGTAAAACTTTTACTTTGTAACCACCAACCAACCAACAATCCACTCCAACCATTAATGCATCCATTACCTACTTCTCTTCCTTGTCCTCGGTGTGGGCAACGCTGTGGGTAGCAGTGTGGTCGTGGTCGACGAACTGGACCTTCTCGATGAGGGGCGCAGGCCTCGGCACGTCCTTGCGGAAGAAGATGTAGCGCTTGATGAACCACGGCAGCCATACGGTCGACTCGTACTTGATGTACGTCGAGGTGGGCACGGAGAATACCTCTGTATTATCGCGGAAGGAATGAAAGGAGAAAGGAAGGAATGAGAAACGTGCGGACGGAATAAAAGACAAGACGAGACTCACGGTCGATTTCCTCCAAGGTAAGCTCCTTCGTCTCCCGCACGAAGCAGAAGATCATGACCCACGCGATGAGGTTAAGTGCCGCGTAGAACCCGACTGTATTGAAACGGAACGGAGACAATGTCAATGTCAGGGCTTCGGCACAACAACGGAAAGCAGAAACGACGCACAAGCTCCGGTGGGGGTGAACACCGTGGTCATACGAGGGAAGGTCAGGCCGAGAACACCAGCTAAGCGGAAAAAATGAGGCATGTTAGTTGAGGTGGAAGAGCATATATAGAATAAGAGAGAACGACGACGTACCGAAGGTGTTGTTAATGCAGACAGCCCAGGCCATACCCTGCTCACGCTGGACGGTGGGGAAGACCTCGGCGGAGTACTGGAAGGCGACGGGGCCCTCGCCGAGGGAGTACATGATGGTGAAGAGGTACACGAACCTGACGAAGTATAAGCACCGAACACCCAAGTCATATATATAAGAGATACTCACAAGACGAGGGGCCCAAGACGTTCTCCTTGAGTTCCGGTAGTCTTGAGGAGCGACAGACCGGCCGCAAGCAGGAACAAGAACATGAGGGGGAAGGTCTGTGCGGGGAAGGAACAGTCAGAATCATACAACAGCGAGTTGATGGGAGCGAACTTACCATCAGCGTCAACGTCCGGCGACCCTTCGTGTCGATCAAGAACACAGTGGGGATGGTGAAGACGAATTGAAGCGCGCCGTAGCCGAGAGACGCATACAAAGCCTGGTCGGCGGTGTATCCAACATCACGGAAGATACTTGAGCTGTAGAACGAGATAACTAGCAACATCCGATCAGCCAGCCACCCACGCCACTCAACAAAAATAACACTGACTGTTGATGCCGCACATCTGCTGCGCCAACATGACAGTCGAAGCACCATAGTTAGCACGACGGATACGGGGAACGGTGAAGCAGTCGCGCAGACGCGCAAAGTAGCTGGCACCCTTGGCGTTGGCGATCTCCTCGAGGTACATGACATACGAGATGTACAGATCCCGGGCGGCGATGATGGGGTGGCTCCGAATACGCAGGTACGAGTCGAACGCCTTGTCGTGCTTGCCGTGCTTCATCAGCCAACGGGGGGACTCGGGGCAGAAGTAGATGCCGAGGGCGAGGAAGAACGCGGGGATGAAGGCGGAGCCGAGTTGCAGACGCCAGGCGATACGGGGGACGTCTTTGACAATGACGTTGGCCGCAAAGCCGGCGAAGATACCTATCGCGCGTTGTTTATCAGGACGAGGTAGACAATGAAATGATAATGAGGGATGACGCACCGAAAGTGACCCATAACTGCCAGAACATGACGAGGGCGCCACGGATACGCGCTGGTGCCAACTCGGACGAGAAGATGGGGACGGTAGCGTTCTTGGCGCCGATACCGATACCGAGGATGAAACGAACGGCGAAGAGCGCCTGCCATGAGTGTGTGAAACCGGAGCCGATGGGGGTGGCGAAGAGAATGAGAGCGGTGAGGAAAATCTCGCCACGACGGCCGAGGTAGTGATTGAGGGGGTCAACGATGAACGCGCCGCTGTGGACGTATGGTTAGTCAGCGGCGAAAAAAAGGCAATGAATGAGGGAGATGAGTGAAATGAAAGACGCACATCAAGCCAGCAGACAAGAAAATAATGGAGTTGACGACACCCACAATCCACTCATCTCGGCCCGTACCCGCGATACCAAACTCCTCGGGGAACGACAAGTTCGCGCCGTTGGAGCCAGTCTGATCCCATCCCTGCGTCGCCGCACCAACAGCACAGAGAATGATAGAGTACCACATCTGGAACGGCCCCGCCCATTTGTGGTCCCGCTCGTAGTGGAGCGCCGCGAGCTCCTCCTCCTCGAGCTCAGAAACGTTCGCGAAGTTGGTGGAGTCACGAGCGACGAGGGCGGCCCGGCGGAAGAGAGCGGTGTGCTCTGCGAGGTTGTGGGTCTTGCAGAACTCCTCAACGTCGGAGAGGACGCGATCCTTGGAAACGCGCTGGGGAAAAAAGAAAATTGGTCAGCGCTATCGCGAAAAAAGGTAAGCACACGACCAGACTCACCTGGAGAGGGTTGTCGACGACGTTCATCGCCGAGGGCTGCGACTGCTCGACCTCGATAACAGGCTCAGACTTCTCTTTTTCGGAGGACATGGTGAGCGCGTCTGTCTTCGTGGGAGGCCTGAACGAAGAAGAGAAGACGGAAAGTCGGAGGCCACCTGATGTTTGAGCCCCATATAAAAGGCCCCGTCAATTTGCAATCTGATCGATGTGGGGCTTACTACCCCGCTTAATGGGGCCGCGTGGAGAGACAGAACTTCTTTACGACACTTAGACCCCAGACAACCCATCCGGAGCTCTTTCTTCACGCCTAAAGCAAGCATAGGTGCTAAAGCGTAGAATGCGAGATTATGGCTGGTATCATGGAGACTTTAGCCAGCATTGCTGAGTAGACTTTGGCTGAACCCGCTTGAAAGAAAAAGCGAAAAAGTGTTTTGGTCGTGCGAACCGTTTCAGCTCATCGCTAACGTCATCACATCACGATCGAGCCGATGCTCCGGTCGATCGGCTTCTCACTGTCGAACGGAAGATTCAGATCTCGTCGTAAACACTTTTGCAGCGGTAAGCAACGTCTCCGAGCTGCGACCAGAGCTCTGCCCGCCATACTGTACACTCGAGCTGAGCTTCATTCACCACCTCAACGGAAGAAAAGCCTCCTTCCGCTCCCGAGCTCGTGATTGTCAAGCCTAACACCATATGTCCGCTGATGATGGGTCTGGATCATTCCGCTTCTTGCGGTTACGCGCATCGCGCATCGCGACCGAAGCGCGACAGCATCATCACGCTCGGCGCGATCGATTAAAAACAGAACGCGAAGAACGACGTCGAAGCGAACGAATCACCGTCTGAACCCGCGTATTGCCCGCGTACCTTGTTCGCGTTCGTTTCGTTTCGAGGAGAAGAGAGGAGAAGCCGCTGCGGCATATACGGTACCCCACACACCCCAACCTGCCAATGAAAAGACTCCGAGTCCGAGAGACTCCGAGAACTTTAACTTGATTTGAAAATTAGGACGCAGCTGACACCGAATGCTGAGCAATTTCGCATCCAACCCAACCGCCTCAAAACTCGCAACAACACACCTCGAATGAATTCAGCTGCCAACGAATCGGAAAAAGCTAAGAAAGTGAGACGACTTTTCCTTTCACAATCCTTTCACATTCAGCTTAGCGAGCAATATATTCTGTCGTCGGACGAGCGCACGGACCTGTTTGTTTCGCACGCCGAGTGAAGATCTTCATATGGTTACGCCCGGAGCTTCTTTTTCCTCTGGCTAAACGGAATTATATTATATTGCCTCCTTGCCGAAACGACCCGCCGAGGGTTCGCCTTCGGGCGATGCCGGCTGTCAGACCCGGGTTGGAGGAGGGCGATCGTCGAGGCAAGGACTGGAGGATCTGAGTCAGTGTCAAGTTCAACCTGCTCGATGTAAAGTAAGGATGAAAATACCTGGGACGAAGCGAGATTAGCACAAATTTCGTGCAGATTTCCGAACCCAAAGACTTCTGAAAGCAAAGCGAAATTTGTGCGCTGCGTGTCAATGATGAGAGGGAAACGAGATGAAACGGCGCTACAGGTTGGGATATCGGCTAACCCGTCCAATCGAGCTTCACCGGCAAAGAGGTAGTGGAAGTGTCCTACTGTTTAGATGTTGAATGCTGAGTTTGCGGAAGGCAAGGTTGCAGTTCGGCGGTGCGGCGGAAGACGAGAGCAGAGAGGCGCAAGAGAAACAACATTGATGACTGAGAGAAGGTTCAACATCGCAAGGAGATGAGATCGTCCAGTTCGAAAAACACTTAGTGCCGATCCGTAGCTTTGTCGATACTTACCAGCTCATTGTTGAACGAGAGCTTTCCCTTGCAGCCACGCAACTGCCAGTGAGCTGTGAAATCTGTCGTCATGACTCATGAGCGAAACCTCAACTCAAGGAAACGGACGGAACCTGTTCAAATCTGTCTCCGCAAAAAGGAGTCTGCAATAATTCGCTCCTTGAGAGTCCTTCACAACGAAACAAATACAACCAGCCGGTCAGGTGTTATGGTTCGAATGTTGATAGACTTCAAACTGTCGTCAATCGACGAACTCCTGAGTATGCGTCACACCACTGCGCTCATAGTTGGGGTCGGTATACGCACTTTGTTTATTACTCTCACGAACGCCACAGGGGGAGGAGGACTTTGGACTCGGAAGGGTTTCAAGATTTGGAGAGTTTCGGATTGACAAAGGCAAAGGCACAACTGTTGCGAACACGGATGCGCTTGGGGTAGAGCCAAAAGTCAAGAGGATGGAACGCGGAGGAGAGCAGAAAAAGCCTCAATTCGATCGAGTTCGGAGATGTTTCATCGTGGCGAGAAGCTGCAGAGTCCAGACTACTTAGTCTCGACGCAGAGGCATGGCTATTTGCGGTGATGTTGAGAATCCAGGGATATCTAACTTGCGGTTTTGGTCTCTATCATCTAGGCTCCAGCCTTATCGATGGTGGCAGAAAATCTTGAGAAAATCGCGGCCACTCCAAGGCCACTCTAGAATAGCAGCGCGGTCATCAACTGGAGCTCATCGGAGACGCTGAGAGCGAGCGAAGAACCCAGATGTTCGCTAGATCATAGTAGAGGAAAGACAGGCAAAGACCAGCCTTTGAGCATTCAGTACACGGTGGTGGATAAGACTCAGGATAATGTATTTCAGCTAGGTCCCCTTTCGGAACGTGCTGATTTGTAGCGACAGTACAACTGGCCTCTATAGAAGTAGTACTACCACTACGCTGCTATCCACTTGCCCTTGACGATTGAGCCGCTTTTAAGGCTGTCTATCTCAGGCCCGCCAACAGCAACATGAATATAAAGAGAAAAGAGTTCACCGGTCTATAACCCGCTCGTTAAAACCCATTCGGCTACAGTTGAGCAACAGTGCTTGTGAAACAGAGGTGGCGTTTGAGCTCAAGATCTGCAGGACCTCAGGGACATGTCCCGAGACTGCGTTTGAGGAATTCCTACGTTTCTCGAGGAGCAGCGCGAAACAAAAATGTTGCGTGCTCAACATCCTCAACCGCATTTCAGACCCACGAGGTATTTAAGCTACCTCATGGCTAGGATGAGCCGCTGGTATTTTCACGGGACGAGCCCTAGTTCAGTGAACAACGGCGCACACATTGAGTACCGGCCAACCACAAGCAGACGTCTCAAGAACGACCGCTGTGCCTTCGCCGACATCCCAAGTGCTGTATCATCTACATCGATGATAATGTCCACAGCACTCACCAGATGTGGATCAACACAGGCCATGACAAAAGACGACCCTCTTTTGGTGGCAGAGCTTCAATGTAGGCTTCAATCCCCAATACCGAGTACACAGTATTGCGCGCCGTAGAGGCCTTGCTTGAGTAATGTGCAGAGAAGATATTTTCGAGAAGAGGACTGGAATGTGACTCCCACATAACAGCCTGAGACTCGGGAACATGGTTAGCGAGGGCGGAGTCCTCGACCGTCGACGCGTAGGCTAACGAGGCCGCGTCTGCCTGTTGGTGGAAGGGCCTCGCAGTGAGCGGAGGGAGGCGGAGGCCCCATTGTCGTCGCCTTCGGCGGGGTTGCCATGCCAGGTGACTCATCAATTTCGGGGCCGAGCGACACTCAAAACCCCTCCTCCCCTCCTTCCCGCGTTAGGAGCCCGTTGGGAGCTGTTGAAGCAGACATGTTCAGGGACCGGCTGTGAGGTAGAGTGCAGAGGCCGAGAGAGGTGGGCAGGAGAAGGCACTGAAAGCAGCACACGGAGAAAACAGAATCTCATCACCACCACCAGATTTGATCTGACGACGACGACGGGAATTCGCACGAAAAGAGTGAGCGAGAGCTCGATATGTTGTCCAAAGGTAAGTTATGGGAGGTCTCTTGAGCACACAGAGCCCAGGAGCGAGAAGTAGCAAGACTAGATTTCGAGATGATGGTGGTTGATAGCTAGAGGTCTGGTGGTGGTACAAGTCGAAGCCGGAAATGCGTGCTTTGTTTGCTCGTGTTCTGATCAAAATTGATGTTCTCACGCCCATGACGGGTCATTTCAACCGTGGTTGAACTTCGCATTTGAATTCAACCCCATAATAGACATACTGAGTACGCAGAAATAAAATCAAGTGGAGGCCTAGGGAGTAAGGAATAGCACCAATAATTTGCCTGTCGAGATTGAATTGGTGCACAATGCAAACCAATCAGCGAATTTTCAACTCAGGAGTCAGTACGGCGCTCGCTGAGTCAAAGTGATAGTGCGATCGATAGGATTGAACGTAGTCACGACGTTATGAAAGAAAACATCGCCCCTTCCAGCCATCATTGAGTTTCAGCCCAAACCAAAACAGGAAAAGAAAAACGCACAAGATAAAATGATTCCCAGGAACATCCGGTCCGCCGTCCTGCGTACCACTATAGCACATCTCATTCCCATCCGCGTCTTTCCCAGCAATGATCTGATCCCGTGGATCAATCGTAAACTCCGTCCCGCCAACGACCACAGCAAATGTCGGTGCTGTTGCATTACACTCGACGACGTAGCGCGAATTCTCATTCAACGTCGCAGGAGGGATGAACAATGCATTAAACGCTGCTGCCACACGTGAGGGAACCTTGTTCATAGGCGCACCCGTGTCGAGTATTGTGTTGTTACTCTTGGTGAGGAGGTTTTCACTGCCGGGAAAGATATAGGAATCGATGTCGATGGTGTACCAGAAGAATTGGGCGTCCGAGGCGTTGGAGGGTATGAAGCCGTCTTCGTATCCCTGAATTGGCACTGTAACGCTCTGGTTGAGGACAGGAACGGGAACAGAGGTGCCGAAGGCGAAGAATCCCAGATGCGGATCGAAGGGATCGTTCTCCTCTTGTTCCAGGGATGCTCGGTCAAGAGAAATCGAAAAGGCTGAAGGACAGGGCGTTAGTAAGAAGTTTCACATTCAACCGAACGACCCACTCACAAGGCTCAGTAAGCTGATTTTGTTCCACCGCGTTGAAGAAGAACGGCGTGTAGGGAGATTGAGTCAAACTACCATTCTCCGCAACGGTATACACGCTCGTCAGCCCAGGGTACGCCAATCCAAGCACACCCTCCGACACCTTATCCCCAAAAAAGTAGTTCAAATGGGGAATCCCGAATCTCTGCCGAGTTACCGAGACACCTGCAATTTCAACTGTGTCGAAGCCTACTAGGCCGCGCAGAAATTCGCCTGACCCGTATTGGACGAAGAACGTAACGTTGGGTGAGGCAGGTTCGAATGTGGTGGATGCGCTGGAGTTGAATTTCGCTGGTCCGAATTGACACGTCTCTGGGGGTACGACTCTAATGCGAGGTTGTTTATTGAGGGTGCCTGATAAAATCAATGAGCTGACGCCTGGCGACCATCCTGTCCTCGAGTTGGGAGTCAGTTAGAGGTCAGACATTCCGGAGATGATCGAACCATATGGAGGGCGGAAAATAATTCACAGAGACAATATTCGTTTTGAATCGAAACTGCTTACATTGAGTAATATATACACAGTACTATCGCCGAACCAAGCGTAAGCCATAATTTATCGCGAGCCGCGCGGCTATCATTCGAGTAGTAAGTACGGGAGAGCCAAGCAGGAAAGTTAGGAATGCTCACTTCGACAGCAATCATGGGGATTCTAGGGAAGGCGTCATGATAAGCGTGTGTGGGAAGGACGGACTGCCTGATATGCAGCTCCTGGAGTGTGCACCCGGATTTCGCGACGAAGGTCTTGAGCGAGCCAATGGGGCTAGGATAACGAACACTAGATATGATTTCTGGAAGCTCCAGCTTGACGAGACTAGGAGTAACGAGGCTGGCGAGGAAATCGTCGTCAAAGTGACCACCGGGTTCCAGCGTCAGTCTCTCGAGACACAATAGCATAAGATCCGCGGCATCGGAGCGAGGAACATCCCGATCCCAAGGGTAGAGACTGCAGTCTACGAGCTGAGCAGTCTGGCGCAAGATTGACCTGCATTCCTCCGTGGCTATATACCGCAAGGTGAGGGACGTCAATTGCGACCAGGGTAGATTCTCGACCATACAGGCGTCAAGTAGGACAGTGCGCAGACGGGGAACATTTCGGCTAGATTTGAGGGAAGGGCTCCCGAGGTACCGCAATTTCAGGCTATGCAGCATTGGCATGAATCCCGCTGCTTTGAGCAGGTGCCAGCCCCTGCGACTCAGTGCGAGATGCTCCCATCGCTCACGATGCTCCAAAAGAGCTGAAGAGAGGGCTGGATTGAGAGAATCCACAGTATCAAGAGAGAGAGGCTGATGGCCAGATCTTGCCAACCACAGCGGAGCCAGCGCCACTGCTTTCTTGACTTCCTGAAGAGTGTCCCCGAAGATTTTCATGGCCCGCCATAGCTGTGGAGTGCGTAGAGCGATTGCTCGCCAGTGGCGGCATACGTGCGACAGTCGCGTTGGTGAATGCCGCCCGGAAAGAGGAGGAGCATCGGGATACGGTGGAAGGGAGTGAAGGAAAATTTCGGTCGTGATTTCGATTGGCAAAGACAAGATCGGGTAGATGTATGAGCGGAGGCGCTGCTCCGCGAGGCTCTTGGCCGCACGAAGTATTGATAGCGAGTTCTGGATCTCCAAAATCTGCGCTTCTAGCTTCAGTACCTGAGCTGCACTTTGCGCCACAAAGAACCGGTCAGTTTCCATGAAATGCAGCATGTCGAGTGAGGAAGTGGTGAGTCTTGATCAACGAAGGGTGTTCAAGCACTTTCTTCGTCGCAAGTCGGCCGCTTCAGCGCAGGACAAGTGTAGGATGTAAAGGAATGGAAAGAAACGTGGCAAGAGCTATGTCCGGCATTGACGGCATTGACGTGATGTGATGCTCGGCATCTCCCGAAAACACTTGTTCCTGACCTGGACCAGTGCTCAAACATGTTGAAGCTCTCCTCTAGCTTGTCGTTGTTGAGTCTGTCGCGGGTATAGCATTGCACAAAACTTGAAGCGAGTCCGCCACGACAAAATCTTACCGATTTTTCTGAATCACTGCGGAGTAAAACTCCTTGAGGTTTGCTCTTGAATCCATGCCATCGAAACTTTTTCGCTGAAGCTGTACTTCTCCCACCTCAAAACATGCGGGGCTGCGTAGCAAAACCAACCGTTCAGATTCTTGCGCTGTCAATGTACGGCAAAGATCGACTTTCAAGTTTCAATCTGGCACCATATATCATTCCGCGCTTTCGAGCCGCAGTTGCATTAATATTGTTGTGTTTTTCGTCCCGATAAGGTTCACGAGCACACAAAGACGATACTTTACTCTTGAAAGATCTTGCTAGTGAGTACAGCGTCGATTTTTGCACTATTTAACCCGTTATTGTACAATAGCCAATCAAGCGTCGAACATCATCTACGTATGTCTTTGCGTTCAATCTAGGTTAACTTACATCTTTCTATGTATCTTGCTTGTTACGTAAAAGTCCAAAGTCCGCAACGACGAGAAAGATTTGAAGATCGTATCACCTAAACCGACTCCTGACTCCGGAGTTTGATCTCTGAAGGACTGGTGTATGCGCTGGGAAGTTGCGGTTCCGCATTGAGGAAGACGCCCGGGTGGATGAAGTTGAGGGTGAATATGGCGAGGACGACCATGCCTCCGTCTGATTACACGAAGTCAGTATGGTTTGAAGGGGATTCGCAGCGAGGGAGAGAGGGAAGGGATGAGAGCGGAGAACGTACCAAGAACATTGAAATAAACCTCCGTCTCGATGATTCGTCCGTTCCACCCGTCGTTGAGCTCGATGAGACGGTAGACAGACCTACATCAATATCAATACCGAGATGTTGAGTTGGCTTTTTCGTTCCCCATTGCCATCTGGTATTTTGAGTACGCACCGAATGAACAACACAACCGTAGAAAACCCAAGTGCGATGGACATGACTTTGAGTCGCGGCGTCATGGGCTTGCGGGAGCTGGTACTACTACTATCCGCCCTGCGCACGGGGCGGTCCAGGAGATAGCGCGTGGTGAAGTCGAGGGCGAGGATGGAGAATATGATGATGACGGCTAGCGGAAGCATGGTCCATTCATTAGGTTGGGATACAAACAATCGGAGGCTGCAGAGTATGTAATAAAGACATACCGAATTGGAACCCGATACCGCCGAGCATGACTTGCGCACCCTGAAGTAGTGAGGAATCAGTTTGGTTTCATTAAAGCGGAGGATGCGCGACGCACCTGTTCAGCACCGGCTTGGTCGTCAGCGCTGGACGCAATGCCGCCTCCGACGCCTTGCACCACGAGCGCGATGATGTCCTACATACGTCGGTCAGAACACGGTGTATGATGAGAGCCGCGACGACGTACACAGGGCAGGAAAATGCGGGTGTCTGATCCGTGATTAAATTCGTGCGTTAGCGTCATCGTGAGGGTTACTGTACCAACATGAGAAGGAAGGGACGTACACCAAGAGGGGGTGAGCCACGAGTAGGAGGAGCCGAGGCGTTGGATGAGACGCGACATGATCATGAAGCTGGCTGCGAGTAGTGGGGTTGGTGCGAGGATGGTGGTAGAAATTCTGTGTGTTTTGTCGGAGTCAGTTCAGTTGGAGGAGGGGGGAAAGGGGGAGAAGGGTGAAGACTGACTGAATGATAAACGGCGTGTCTTCCCGTGGAGAAAAGGAAGACCATAGCCGACCGCCTGTGATAAATTCAAATTGTCAGATGTCTTATATTATTGTGTGGATTCGATTGAACGAAGACGCACCCCAGCCAACGAGTTCGCCTACACCGCAGAGCGCGGCTGTAGGCAGGAGCCACCATAATCGGAAGTAGAATGATTGTCCGATGTGGAGGACTGGCGTCAATTGTCAATTGTTGTTAAGAATGAGAGAGAAGGGAGGGAGAACGCACCTGTGCTGATACCGTACAGAACGAGAAACAGAATCGCGACGCTCTCCGATGGGATATACCCATACTGAGCGTTGTCGAGCTCGATATCTGTCATCTGTGACTCGTCGGAGTCGCGCGTTACGAGTTGCGATACTGCGAGGAAAAGCGAAATGAATTTGAGGTGAAAAGCGCAGTGATTTGAACGTACAAAGCGAAATGGTGGAATTCATTGGAGGAGGGGATTAATGGAAAAAAGAGGTGGACGAGAAGAAGAAGGAAATAATGGTGAAGTTGGGGAGAGCGTACCTGCGGTTTAAAACTTGTTCACATCCGAGCCTGCGAAAAGGATGACATTGCGGAGATGACGGACGAAACTACGGATTTTCGTTGATCACTGCGGCGAGGCGGTGTCGCGTCGAGGGTCGAGGATGTGGATAGCGAGGGCTTGGCGATAGGTGAAGCACTCGAGCCTGGGGATTATCGTCTGCAGGCGAGGAGGAGTGGACCGAAAAGAAGAAAAAAGAAATTGTGGAGACTATCGTCGAATGATGACTCAACAGCAAACGCGGAGGCGGAGGATGTCAACGTAACCTCCCAACCCCTGCCAAGTCCCGCCAAGATCGACACGGCGTTATGTGAAGCTTCGAGCTTATCGCATTGAAAACACGATAACCTCGTTGGCGGTGCAGCTGCGGCTCGGAAGCGCGGAATGATGCCAGGAAAGTCGAAGTTTGCCGTACGTTGACAGCACTGGGATGTGAGCACTGCGCAAATCCGCGTGCGTTAACCGAGAGAAGGCAAGAGAGGACCACACAGTTTCAACGAAAAGCGCTGTGGTAGCAAGTGGCAACTGTAATTCCCATGATTCGGAAATGCGGAAAGGATTGATTTTGAGGGGATTGCTTTGAGTTTGCTACAGTGCTGTACCCAGGAGAGAAGGTTCGAGGAACGGCCTTCAGCGCACTTGAGCAGCCAGCGAGAACGTGGTAAGAAGCAGAGTGCTTTCGGGAGATGCCTAGCATCAAAGACAATGATGATGCGAGTGACCGTGGCGTCACGTCACTTTCGCTCTTGACCACAACGCTCATGTTCTCCGTTCTTATCTTCCAACGTTTGGACTATATGCTTGGTCTCTCATCCCTCTGCCTCTACCTGTCTGTGTGACGTTCGACTGTGCCCAAATTTGCTTCCAACTTCTCAGACTCGTCGCGAAATCCGGGTCCTGAATCTTTGCTGAATCTCTCAATTCGCAAGCTCGTCGCATTGTAACATTCTGGCAAGCATGGAGCAACGACTCTGATGTCCCTATGTCTTCAGCTCTTTAGTGGAATTGTCAAGGCCAACCTGGACTCCGTCATCGGCTGATCCTGAGTCCTCTGCTTTAAATTACGCTCATCCGACTTGATATCGCGACGTCCATCCAAACTCTTCTGGTGAACTTGGACGGAGATTGACGCGGTAACCAATATCAATATATATTGTGTCCCCCTGCTCTTATACGATCGCGACCGTGGACTTCTTAGCTTACGAGAGTTCACACGAAAGGGATCCCGCCCCGATTCTCCCCGATTATGCGGCTCTTAACGACCGGCAAGGTGCGTCGCCACGCCTCCTTTTCTTTTTGCTCACCAACTCTTCACTTGAATCGACGCCACCTCACCACTCGACTCACCTCTCCAAAGCCGCCTACTGCGACACCGACGCCCCCGCCGCACTTGCCGTCTACCTACGAACGCCTCGTGTCAAGAAACTACGCCTTCACGCCTCGCCCGAACCACCCCCACTTGCCCCAGCCCGAAAGCCGCCCATCCTGTCCCCCACCCATCGCCTCCACCTCAAACTCGCTCCTGCGCCCACCTTCGACCGCCGCCTCGAGGACACGAGACACGTAAGCAGTGAGAAAAGAAGGTGCGTCGCACCTTCCCTTCTTTAAGTCCCTCTTCTGACCCACTCTCTCTCTCCCACACCCCGCTCCCTCGCCTTCCCAAGCCCTCCCCAACGCCGCCACTCCGCCCGCGCACCCCGCGCTGACGACTCGCCCCTCAAACTCCCCAAGCGGCAAACTCCACGCCGTCGCCGAATCGTCTCCACGCACCTCACCGTCACCCCGCGCACCCTCTTCAACCCCACCCCGCCAACTCGCACCACCCCCGCCTCGTGGGCTCGCCGTCCTTCAAAAATCGATCTCCCGCCGCCGCGATTCCCTTGCACGCTCAAACGACCGCTGTCGCGTCGCGCGCTCGCATACACATCCCCGCCGCCACCGTTCCACTCCCGACCAAAATCGTCCCACGAACGCCAACTTCTCGATCCGCAAGATCTCCGCGCGCCTCCCCGAGTCTCGAATCAGCCGCACGCGAAGGAGGGCGGGACAGCGTACGTACGTACCTGTGTAAACAACGTACTCAGACTCAATATACCAATTTATTGACAATCTATTGCCTTGATTGAGTTAACGAGATGACTTTCAGGTTGCGTTGGGATGAATGCAGACGCTCCATTCAAACGCACCAGGAATAAGCCTGAAAATGAAATGAGTTAGCTCGAATCGGGAGAAAGAAAGAAAGTGAAATGGGAAGCACTCACAAAGAGAATTTTCAAGGGAGTGAAAGTGGAGTGAACATTGAAACGGGACCAGAGTTCTTCAAGTCCCGACCGGTCAGTCGAAATCTAACCAAACCAAACGAACGCGCGAAACGAGACAAGACGAATGAATGAATCGAAAATCAGAACAGCGAAGTGGGTTGGGAAGGGTTCAAAGATAAGACTGAGAAGCAGAACAAGAATCAGAATGCGAATAAGAATAAGAATAAGCGGAATGAGCCTGGTGAATGGAAGGAAGGAAGGAAGGAAGATTGAGCGATTTGAATTGAATTGAAGGGAGACAGACGAACGCGAGAAAGTTGAAATAAGCCGCACAAAATGAAAGAAAGAATGTTGAAATGAAATTGAAATGCTCACCAGCTGCGCTAACCAGTCGAAATGTGCATGCGTCCCTTCAGAGTCGATGCACGTTGCTGTTTGAAGGATTGTGGATGGGAATCAGAATAGGAATGAGAATGAGAAGAGAAAGAGAAAGAGAATACCCCTGTGAGTGTTGAACGTTGAATGAGTTCCGTTGACTCGGAAGCAAATCGTGCGCCGAATGAATCTTTGAATATGAACCTGTGTGAAGAGTGACTGAAAGGTGAGGAGACGAAACAAGAGCTTACCTTGTGTTGAATTGGAACCACACTTGGATTCAAGGTGCTTCCTTTGAAGGTAAGATTGTCGATGGTACTAGAAATCAAGTTCAAGTTAGTTATTGACATGAATGTAAGGAAGGAACCAAAGCTTACCTGAACAACCTAGAAACCAAGCTCAACACAGTTATCGACATGAATGTAAGCAAACGAACGAACAAAATTGAAGCTTACACGAATAACTTGAAGACCTTCGAATACAATTGAAGGTTGGGGTCACCCTCAGCTCGAGTCAACAACTGCTTACCTAGAGTATTAACATGAATACGCACGCGCGATTCAATTCAAACCGACATAGTCTCGGCCTTCAAAGGTATCAAAATTGAAGTCAGTTTAGCAGCGTTTCGAATATAAAAACAGAATTCACGCACCATGCGAGCATAGTCCCGGCTTACAATTGAAAGCGATTGCAATGGGCGGTGTTGAACCTCGATTCAAACCAGCATAGGTTCAGTCTACCTGAATGCGAACCGTAAGTCAGTAAGCAGTCAACTGTGAAGTAAAGCTTGAACGCACCGGCATAGTTTCGGGATAGCGGGTATTCGTTGAGGAACCACAAACTAGGGTTAAGAAGAAGAGAGCTTTCAAGAATGAACTCAGTCAGTATCTCGTCGATATGGACAGAATTGACTCACAATACGTTCAAACTGAAAGACAAAGGGATGGTCCGGATTGCACTGCAACTCAACTCAAGACGGCATAGTTTCAGCCTATACTCATGCGAGCGAGAATAAGACTGCAAAGTGGAAGGTGAATGGGCAATCGTACGCACCGTCATACTTTCGGTATGTATTGCTGAGGATTTGAACGAACGGAAGCTGAGAATAAGGGGAAAGTCAGAAGGTGATAGATTTGAGAGGTTAAGGGATTTACGCACCTTGTTCAACCGGTATTCCTAACTCCAAGCCGATGTGTCATTACTTGTGCACAAGAGACGTCGAAGAATCCAGACAGATGAATTCTGGATCAATTCGGTCAGTCAATCAAGACAATAAGGTCAGTTTCGCGCTGACCGAGGTAAGACCGAGGCGCCAAGTTGAGCCAAATTTTCGAAGTGACCTTTGATATCAAGGTCAGCAACGAACGGAGAGGAATTGAATCGTTACTTACCCGTGCATAGTCTCGGATTTGAAGTGCATAGAGCAGATGACGGCCTGGTTTCAAAATAGTTAGTAAAAGCGCCGAAAGAGAATTGAATAAACTCGATACAATACGAAAGCGGACTTGTGATGAACAGGTAAGCAATTTTAGAATCGAATCGAATTGAATCGCTAATGACTCAAGGTTAACGAAAAGCGCACCTGAATTGAAGACCTCAAGCGGAATGGAATGCCATAACTTTTGTTTATCGAGGTCGCACATATATAAGACTTGGAAGAAAGTCAGTTCAAAGGTGAATAGGTCCAAGTGAAGGACGTACCGATGAAGAGTATTTATCAAGTAACAGAAGCTCGTCTTCGAGTATACAAGAATAAGAAGAAAAAAGAAACAGAGATTGTGACGAAGAACTCACAAGTAATCAAACGAAAAGATTCAAGTCAATATAGACAAGTCTACTTGAATGTGAAGTCAGTTTGTTGAAGTGAGACAAAAAAGAGCTCACAATGCAAGTGAAATGGATTGACTTAGACCAAAGAAGTGATAGGTTGGTTAAAACAAGAAGGTCACAGTTGACTAACAAGTCATACGAGGCGGTGAGGGAGTTTGAAGTTAAGTATGTTGAAGGCAAGACGTGCGAGACGCGAAAGGGAGGGAGAGAATGAACCCTATGGTAGGGTCAGTCCAACTTGAAGTGCGATGGATGAAGTCGACGACGCACCGGGTATATATACCCCTACCGGCAATTGCCGAAATCCATCCGACTTGACCGATTTGCTCCCAAATCGTCCCATTCACGGCGCCGAGGCCGCGCGTCGCCATCGTACAATTCAGAACCATACGCGGCGTGCGTTCCGCAGCACCTGCCACGCGGACGACGGTGGGGTGGGTGGGTAAAAGGAAGGAGGTTGAATTGAATGTAAAAATTCGTAAGTTCGTTGTAACCACATAGAAGGAGCGACGCACCGCCTTAATTGTTTCAAATAGACATTCCATCAATTCTAATCCACACCGATGTCCGAGGAGGGGGATTTGCGTTGGGGATAGCGGAGTTTTCAGGAACGTGCAGAATTAGGGGTTTGAGGTGTTCTGAGGCTCGTACGGCGCCCTGGCGTTCAGCAAACTTCATAGGAAAAAGGAAAACAAAACTGAGAGTAAAAGGAGTCGGATATGTCAGCTAAGGAGAGGGATCTAAGCGAGAGAGGCGGAAACGCACCGTAAATGCATAAGTCAACCGTTCCCGCTCAAATCGCCCCCAAAATCTCCCCGCTGTCGTGCAGTATCCAGGAGACCTGATTGCGGTTAGTTTGACGTGATGGAAGCACGTACCTTGACTCCAGAATGCTGACTTTTTGCAAATGCGCATATTCTTCGTTCCCGGCATCCCCGCGTTGCCAATCGCCAAGTAGAGCCGGGTATCGCTTGCTTGAGGTGTCAGAGGTAGGCTGGTGCAGTCTTGAGTCGATGGAGTGACTGGAGGGAGCACCAGCCAAAACGAACATGGACGTCGAGAAGAGAGCGTGATATATCCCCGTTTAGGATGCCGGACGAGTGGAATTGCCTTCCGCAGATATCGGCTTGCGAGTTGCCGAGTCCCGATGAAAAACCAACATAGATTCTCACGTCCTTCAACCGCAGTCGCTTACGTTGCCTCTTGTTCCCTGCCACCACCACGCCGACAAGTCGGGCTCAGATGGCCGCCGACAACGCCAGACTTCTGGGTCAACGCGAGTTACCAGCCAAAACCACCACAACGGCTCGCTTGATTGAATAACTCCGGTGACTTGGCGGTTTTTTGCGCCCACACAAGAAGCTGATCGCCTGCGAGATTCGAATCTGGTCAACAAAGTCGCGTGGACTCTGAATTTTCTCTGCTTATTGGCTCAGGAACACGTTTGTTATTAGAATCTGGGTCTGAATCTGTCGGCCTGAACTTGAAGGGCGGACAATTTCTTGGCGGCGCGTCAAAGACGCCAGATTCAATTTCAAATGTTCTTACTCTTCCAAGTCCGACGCGCGAATCACATCAACGGGTAGAAATTCAAATTTTCGTCACAACGTCATCCACGCGCCGCTCGGTTTTCATTGGTCTTTCCTCTACCTTCACTTCGTGCGAGAGCATTTGTCTGAGTCTTTGAATTGTAAGCTATTCATTTCTTTCAGGGCTAAGGATGCTGAAAACTAACAAATCTGAATCGGGCGCCGCCCTACACGTATAGCTCCCGTCGGACTTATCAACAAGTTTCGAAGGTTGATCCACCCAAAACAATTTCAGACTTCGTTGCGATGGACACGTTCAGCCGACGCAGATCCAACAGGTTTGCAACTAACACAACCAAACCAACCCTGCTTCCTTTCCACCACCACCTTTCCCCACTTTCACTCTCGAAAATTCCCCTCGTGAGTTTGTTATCGCTTCCTTCCACCTCTCCTTCTCAATTCACCTCTTCAGCAAACCCAGCAAGCTGTTCTCGCCGCTGACACCACGCCGCCGATGTGTCGACACGACGTATCGTCTTCCCGCGAGCGGGACTTCGAGTAAGTTCGCACCTACTTAGCTTTTTTTACTCATTTTGATGCTTTTTTCACCAGGATTTGGCTGCCGGCAGGCTAACCCCACCCTCGACGCGTAAAGCAACGGCTTTGCCGCCCACCTCACAAATTCTTCGTTGTTGTTGCCGTTGCCGCTGCCGCGCCGCGCAGCGGCGCTCCTGCGTTGACACGACGTATCGCCGTCCGGCGAGCGGCACTTCAGGTAAGTTTTTTTCCCTTCATTTTTTATCTTTTTGAGGCTTCTTTTCTCGGAAGTTTTGGCCGCCGGCAGGCTAACTCCGTCTCCGACGCGTCAAGCAGCGAGTCCCGCCGCTGTTTCTCGACGCTCGGGCTGTTGCCTCCGTCGTCGCGCCGCACAGCGGCGCTATCGCTTCGACACGATGTATGGACGTCCCGTGAGCAGGAATTTAAGTAAGCCTATCCAAGGTACGTGGTTCGTCATCCAACTCTTATTCTGTTCATATTCTGAACTTCTATTAGCCTCGCCGCCGCCTAAAATTCAAAACGGGATATTTCGCCTTCCGCCGAGCAAGATCTCATCTCCTACGCGTACGTTTCTACGTTTCCTCATGCTCATCTTGGTCCCAGAATCGAAAATTTTTCCGCTGCGCGGCCTTCATCACCACCACCAAGGCCTCAAATCAAAAATTTGATTTTTGGGCGTCCGCCGAGCAATGCTTCTGGTGCGTCCCTCCCTTCACCCTCCTTGTTTCCTACCTAATTTCCACCCTGCAGAAATTTTTGTTGCCGCTGCGCGGGCCACTTTTCTTCATTGAAGCCGACAACCCCCTTCGGAAATTTGAGATTTTGCGTTCCGGCGAGCTACCCTTGAGCTCAATTGTATCCAGGTGCGTGCTAACACCGTATCTGAAGCGTTTCTGAGCTGATTTGAAGCCTCAGATTATTTTCTTTCCGCTGCGCGGCGCTCAATACAACGACTTCGACAAAACCTTCAAGTCGTCAACTTCTGAAGTCCCCCAAAGCCTTTTTCTTCGCTGCGCGGCTCAATGGGTGCGTGCGCGTTGCTTTCTTATTCGCTTCTTCAAGCTGATCAATTCCATCTCAAGTACAGATTTTCTTCCGCTGCGCGGCGCCGTCGAGAACTGCAAGTTCTTTCAATGTCTCGCAGTTGTTCTGCGGTGTGGCTCTAGTGAGTTTCTCTTCCTGCTGTGTTTCTTTCTCTTCTCAGGGAGTCTATTACACTCACTCGACGCGGACTTTAACAAATTCGTGCTGACTTCAAAATCAAGCGGTAAGTGCCTGACTTGCACAAATCACTACGTACACGGACCTTGCCCCAGTAGTTATTATCTCAGATCTGTAAATCGTAGATCCCGTAGCGTAGAGACGAGATCCTGAAAAGTCCCTGGAAACGGGCTTCTTGAGGTTTCAAAAGTCAAAAAAATCTCCGATGTATGTAACTAGAAACAAATAAACAACTTTCCCAATTAAGACGAGCTCCGGCGCGCTATATAACTGCGAGGTCAGGGCGACGCAGTACGCCTTGGCGACGCATGCCTTAGCGTGAGCAGGCCGTGCGCAGTGTTTGGAATCTTCCTTTTTGGGCAGGTCAAAGCAATTCTATTCAAGCTACGTACGACAGCGAAGGTGCACACAGGCCAATACTGACACCCGCCTACACAGACTCCTGACTCCGGAGTTTGATCTCTGAAGGACTGGTGTATGCGCTGGGAAGTTGCGGTTCCGCTGCGAGGAAGACGCCTGGGTGGATGAAGTTGAGGGTGAATATGGCGAGGACGACCATGCCTCCGTCTGATCACGCGAAGTCAGTAAGTAAGGTTTGAAGGGGATTCGCAGCAAAGGAGAGAGGAGAAAGGAAAGAAAGGGAAGAGATGAGATGAGAGAAAGGGGGAACATACCAAGAACATTGAAATAAACCTCCGTCTCGATGATTCGCCCGTTCCAGCCGTCGCTGAGCTCGATGAGCCGGTAGACAGACCTACATCAATACCGAGACGAAGTTGAGTTGGCCCAGCCGTTCCCCGCCATCTGTTATTTTTTTTGAGTACGCACCGAATGAACAACACAACCGTAGAGAACCCAAGTGCGATGAGCATGACTTTGAGTTTTGGGGTCATGGGCTTGCGGGAGCTGGTATTATTACTATCCGCCCGGCGCACGGGGCGGTCCAGGAGATAGCGCGTGGTGAAGTCGAGGGCAAGGATGGAGAATATGATGATGACGGCTGGAAGCATGCGTCCATTCATCAGGTTGGGATACAAACAATCGGAGGCAGAGTATGTAATAGCGACATACCGAATTGGAACCCGATACCGCCGAGCATGACTTGCGCACCCTAGCGAGGAGTTACCGAAAGTAGGGGTTCGGAATGACCCAAGGCGCACCTTTTCAGCACCGGCTTGGTCGTCCGCGCTGGATGCGATACCACCTCCGACGCCTTGGACGACGAGCGCGATGATATCCTATAAATCGATCAGAACACGGAGGCAACGCTGAGAGCCGCGACGACGTACACAGGGCAGGAAAATGCGGGTGTCTGATGAGTTCGTGATTCGTGCGTTAGCGTCATCCGTGAGGGTTACCAAACCAACATGAGAAGGGACGTACACCAAGTGGGGGTGAGCCACGAGTAAGAGGCGCCGAGGCGTTGGATGAGACGCGACATGATCATGAAGCTGGCTGCGAGTAGTGGGGTTGGTGCGAGGATGGTAGTAGAAATTCTGTGGGTCAGTTCAGTTGGAGGAGGGGGAGAAGGGAATGAAGGGTGAATGAAGACTGACTGAATGATAAACGGCGTGTCTTCACGTGGAGAAAAGGAAGACCATAGCCGACCGCCTGTGATGAATCAAATTGTCAGATGTCTGAAATCATTGTGTGGATTCGATTGAACGAAGACGCACCCCAGCCAACGAGTTCGCCTACACCGCAGAGCGCGGCTGTAGGTAGAAGCCACCATAATCGGAAGTAGAATGATTGTCCGATGTGGAGGACTGGCGTCAATTATCAATTGTTGCTAGGAATGAGAGAGAAGGGAGGGAGAACGCACCTGTGCTGATACCGTACAGAACGAGAAACAGAATCGCGACGCTCTCCGATGGGATATACCCATACTGAGCGTTGTCGAGCTCGAGATCTGTCATCTGTGACTCGTCCGAGTCGCGCGTTACAAGTTGCGATACTGCGAGGAAAAGCGAAATGAATTTGAGTTGGAAGGCGAAGTGATTTGAACGTACAAAGCGAAATGGTGGAATTCATTGGAGGAGGGATGAATGAAAAAAGGGGTGGACGAGAAGAAGAAGGAAATAATGGTGAAATTGACGCCAGCGTACCTGCGGTTTAAGAGTTGTTCACATCCGAGCCTGCGAAAAGATGACATTGCGGAGATGACGAAGGAAACTACGGATTTTCGTTGATCACTGCGGCAAGGCGGTGTCGCGTCGAGGGTCGAGGGTGTGGATTGCGATGGCTGCATGCGATGGGTGGTAGACTGCAGCCTGGGAATTATCGTCTGCAGGCCACCAGCAGTAAAGCGAGAGAAAAAAAAATAAAATCGGGGACGCTATGCGATTCGAGTGATGACTCAACAGCAAACGCGGAGGCGGAGGATGTCAACGTAACCTCCCAACCCCTGCCAAGTCCCGCCAAGATCGACACGGTGTTATGTGAAGCTTCGAGCTTATCGCATTGAAAACACGATAACCTCGTTGGCGGTGCAGCTGCGGCTCGGAAGCGCGGAATGGTGCCAGGAAAGTCGAGGTTTGCCGTACGTTGACAGCACCGGGATGTGAGCACTGCGCAAATCCGCGTGCGTTAACCGAGAGAAGGCAACAGAGGACGCCCCACACAGTTTTAACGAAAAGAGCTGTGGTAGCAAGTGGCAACTGTAATTCCCATGATTCGGAAAAGCGGAAAGGATTGATTTTGAGGGGATTGCTTTGAGTTTGCTACAGTGCTGTACCCAGGAGAGAAGGTTCGAGGAACGGCCTTCAGCGCACTTGAGCAGCCAGCGAGAACGTGGTAAGAAGCAGAGTGCTTTCGGGAGATGCCTAGCATCAAAGACAATGATGATGCGAGTGACCGTGACGTCATGTCACTTTCGCTCTTGACCGCAACGCTCATGTTCTCAGGTCTTATCTTCCAACTTTTGGACTATATGCTTGGTCTCTCATCCCTCTGCCTCTAACTGGCTCTGTGACGTCTGACTCTGCCTAAACTTGCTTCCAACTTCTCAGACTCGTCGCGAAGTCCGGGTCCTGAATCTTTGCTGAATCTCTCAATTCGCAAGCTCGTCGCATTGTAACATTCTGGCAAGCATGGAGCAACGACTCTGATGTCCCTATGTCTTCAGCTCTTTAGTGGAATTGTCAAGGCCAACCTGGACTCCGTCATCGGCTGATCCCGAGTCCTCTGCTTTACGCTCATCCGACATGATATCCGAAACTCTTCTAGTGAACTTGGACGGAGATTGACGCGGCAACCGATATCAAGATATCATAGTCATTGTGTCCCCCCGCCCACTGGTATGTAGCGCGATTTCAAGCAGGTTTGAAGTCTGATTTGATTGGGGCTTTGAGCTTTCCCAACGATCAGGACGCAAGCATGAGGCAACGACTCTGATGTACGTCTCTAGAGCTTCAGTCGATGTGTCAAGGCCAATCTCAGGCTGGACTGCCTCCTCGGCTTACTTATCCTCATTCCTATTCCTCTGTATGGGCGATATACCGCCGGCGTGCAATAAATAATTTCGCAAATCGTACGTGTGACTATCCTGGAACCCTCGTCCCCAATATGCCACTGCTTTCTTCAGAATCGATATCGGATGTTTGAGCCGTGTACACACACGATCACCCAGTTCATGCACGCAGTTCTCCTGTATGCTTGGCATGATTCGTGCGTCTACTTCCCTTTACTCAAAGCCGGATATTGCTGTTCTGATGTTTACCGAGCCCTTCGCGTTGACAGCTTGCTGCCCCCGTCCTCAAACTTCAAAAGTCAACGTCACATCCTGTCTTTTTGCTATTCTTTATCTGTCTCAACTCCTTCGAATTCCAAAGTTGACACGTTGCAATTGGTGCGCATCAGACCATTCAAAGCAGAAAAAAAAACGAATGGCCCGATTCTCAGCGAATGCTCCGTGGTATAAAGACTCTTGGTGTGCATAAGGTTTCTAATACTGAATGATTCAACTGTTTCTCTCTTGGATTGAAATCTACGTTCGAATATTAATAGCGAGAGAAATCAATCTCAGATCAATATCGCTGTCTACGGACGCGGCATTTCCTCCGACAGACACTCGGCGGCTTGTGAGACGTCACTAAAACGATAATCGTCAGTATCAGCATCCCACGTCGGGGGTTGCTCGATGGGATGACTTAAGTACTGAATATTAGAATAAACGTTTCAACACGCATTCCGTCGAAAACCTCAACGCAAAAAAGGATCCAAAGCGAATCCAAGGAAATTCCACCGACGTTCAGGGCTGCGCAGCATCCCCTGAAACTCAACCCAAATCAAAGTCGAACATCCCCCACGCCCTGGCTCAGCCTCGGCTGCCAAGACCCGAAACCTAACCGGAACTGCGGTGACGTAATAACTCCCACACAGCCTCGCTTCTTCTTCCTTGCTTCCTTGCCCCCACATTTCTTTCCTTCCCTCTTCCGTCTCCGTCCCCCACCTTTCCCTCCATCCCGTTCGCCGCCATGCGCGGCCTGCTTTTTTCTTATTCGCTGCTGCTAGCGACGACAACCACGACCCTCGCCCTCCCGCAAATCACGCGCACGGGGCGCTACCTCTACAAATCCGACGACAACTCACGGTTCTACGTCAAGGGCATCGCGTACCAGCAACAAGGGCTCATCATCTCTGGTCCCGACAACCCGCTTAATCAGCCTAGCACTTGTACGTCCTCTGCGCGTTCTTCCGTCGTCGGGTCTCCTGAGTGGAATCTCGATTCGCAGTCGTGGACCAACTCGCCGACAGCGCGGGCTGTTCGCGGGATATCCCTGTCCTGCAGAAGTTGGGGGTGAACGCGATTCGGGCGTATAGCGTCGATGCGTCGTTGAACCATGATGCGTGTATGAGTGCGTTGGATGCGGCGGGGATTTATGTCATGTGCGTCTCCATCCTCTACCTTTACCTTCTGCTTTCGACTCTGTATGAAAGCTGACCTGTGGATAGTGCGATGTAGCTTGGATCTGACCCTCCCTCTAAACGGCTCCATCGACACCACCCAACCGACCTGGAGCACGAATCTCTTAGACCAGGTACATACCCTCCTCTCTTTCCTAACCCCCTGCCCCCCATCCCTTCCTCTCTTCTCAATCACACTCCCACATCCACATACTAACAACTGAATTCGTGTAGTACACCACCACCATCACCGCCTTCTCCCGGTACCCCAACGTCCTCGCGTACAACATCGGCAACGAGGTCCTCACCAACGGCGCCACCAACGCCGCGCCGTTCCTCAAAGCCGCTACGAGGGATACGAGGGCGTTTTTGTGAGTCTCTCCTTCTTCCCCCACTCCCCTTCCCCTTTCACCCACATAAATGTGTTCCTCCTTTGTGTCACTTTCAAGGCACTAACCTTCCTCTCCCTCACCCAGAAAATCAATAAACTCCACCGCCCTCATCGGGTACGCCGACATCGACGGCGCCTCCGCCTTCCGCGACGGCGTCGCGCAGTACCTCTCGTGCGACCCCTCGAATAGCGGGAATGGGGATACGAGCATTGATTTGTTTGGGTTGAATAATTAGTGCGTGGCGTTTTTTTTCTTTTTCTCAGTTTCTCCCACTTCCTCTTCGTCTCCAATTTCTGCCAATTTCGTATTTCACCTCGTCTTCGACTCCCAATCTCCCGTTTTCTACCTATCTCGAGCGAAACCACTAACGAACGCTCCTCCAGCGCGTGGTGCGGCAACGCCTCGTCTTCGACATACGATAATTTGAATGCGGAGTTTGAGAATTATAATGTGGCGGCGTATTTGTGAGTTCTTTTGATTCTTCTGTTTCCCCTTTTTCTTTCGTTCTTTTCGTTCTTTTGAGTTTTTTTGGGGGCCGCCTTGTGGAGTTGCGCGCCAGCCGAACATGTGCGAGGGCACATATTGCGAGTGGAGTGGAGGACCCCGGCGAGGCACGGCTGGAGTGCGGAGCATGCCTGCGCTGGGGTGGAAGATGGGGGTAGATGGATGGTGCGAGTGGGGGCGGGGCCGGGTCGGAGGATCTTGAGCTCGATGTCGATGGGAGGGGCGAGGGAGATTCGCGAGGGGCGGCGATGCGTCCCGCCCGCTCCTAGCCGTATGATCTGAGGTGTCCGCGAGGGGGTGGGCGGGACGGCGAGATGGCTCTCCCTGCTAGTTGGATAGGTGTCCTCGCCTTCTCTGCTGTGGTGCGCCGGCGGTCAAGACGCCGCGGTGGGAGGGGGCAGCCGTGGGTGTCATGCGCGACACTCGAAGGATAGCAAACAGCCGTCAGCCAGCTCCTCAGTGAGGACGTCTTCTGCTTCCGCTCCTCCTTCTCTCTCTCTCTCCCGCCTGTCAATCTTGTTCTCCCTGTACACCACTGACCCCTCTCTCCAGCTCCGAATTCGGCTCAGAGAACTGCAACCCCGGCACCCGCCCCTGGACCGAAGTCGGCACGCTCTTCGCCTCCCCCATGACGAACATCTGGTCCGGCGGCCTCGCCTTCTCGTACTTCCCCGCCACCTCCGCCGGCCACGAATTCGGCATGGCCACCCTCTCCGGCTCCTCCAACGAAACCGTCACCACCAACGCCGACTTCTCCAACCTCGCCGCGCAATTCTCTTCAGTGCAATTCGTCAACTCCCCCTCAAAAGACAGCGTGCAAGCATCGAGCTTCGGCGCGTGCCCGCAGACGGGGGTGCAGGCGAGCACGATGCTGCCGCCGACGCCGAATGATATTGGGTGTGGGTGTGTTGCGCAGAGGCTGGCGTGTAAGTTTAAGGTGCCGGGCGGGGATTATAATGCGGTGTTGGGGACGTTGACGGGGACGGTGTGTGGGTTGTTGGCGGGGGTGAATGGGACGTGTGGGGATATTTCGGCGAATGGGACGACGGGGGTGTATGGCGCGGTGGCGATGTGTGATCCTGGTGTGTTTCTATCTCTCTTTATCCACTTTCCTTCACGATACTAATTGTGTCTTTGCCCCCTTCTTTTTTGACTCAAAGTAACCCGCCTCTCGTACGCGTTTTCGCAGTACTACGACCTCACCGCAAGGCATGCGGCGTCGTGCGACTTTGACGGGAACGCGACGCTCGACGCCAGTGCGACCGATTCGCCTGCGTCGGCGCTTAGCGCGTGTATATCCAACCCCAGCGCGATATCGACGCCTTCTGCCCCAGCGGGTGTCAGCGCGCCGAGTAGCAGTGCGAGTGGTGCGGGCGGTGGAGGGGGTGGTGGGGGAGGAGGTAGTGGTGCGGGGAGGACCGGGGTGGGGCTTGTAGGGGCGGCGGTGGTGGCGGCGTGTGTTTTGGGTGGGGTGGGGATGGTTTTGTAGTTTGGGGGGAGGGGAGAGATGATGATACTTACTGACACGGATGCTCGACTTGTATGTATTCGACGGACACGCAAAGACTATTGATAAAGTATAATATATTGAATACCTAGCGCTAGCGTAGGATTGTAGGGAGGCTTTTCTGCGTACGAATTCATTCGTTTTCGTGTGCCTCAAAGTTATTCCAAATATGGGCATGTAGAGGTGATGTTATTTGGTTTTGTTTATTCTTGCCTTGGCTTTCGCTTTCATGTCGATTTCTTCGTACTGCTTCGTTCGTTCGTCTCATTCCTTGTTCAAAAAGGGCAGCCCCGGGTGAGTCTCGGAGCGTCAACTGTGCTTGAATCATTCTCTCACTTCAAAGATCTAACTGGTTAAAATTGTTTGTACAGTAAATTGAGGCTGTTATCGCTATAGTTAGCTGCTCGAGACCTCGTCATGAAGAAGGGTCGACGGCTCTGTTGACTCTTGCGCTTCAAAACTGACGCATCAATGGCAAGCGATTGGAAAACGCCGCTCTTCGAGGCGATTTCTGTTTCAATTCCAAGCGAGTGTGCTCAATTATGATTCCACAGAGAATTGATTTTCGTTGGAAAGCTTCTCCCGCCACCGATCCGGGGCGCAAATGATACTCAGCCGTGATATCTTGATATTGATTTCTTAACTGCTACTAGCAAGGTGCGAGCTATTCTTGTGCTCTCCGACAGGCGCTCATTGAATTTGGAACACACGCCGAATCCATACCTGTACAAAATGGATTCAATGCCGCCGGTACCTAATCCCGTTTGACTAATTCGTTCGGCGCGTTCCTGATGTTAGTGAGTCCACTTAACGCGTAGATTGATTTTGTTGCCTTGCCCGCTATTCATACGCGCACTCGGACGGTACCTGGTCGACAAAACGGATTCAACAACAAATCAACTATAGCCCAAGATTGCATCCCCACAGGTGATTCGAAATGCTAGATTTGTCTCTGATATAACTGATGAAGCCCGGATGTTCTGAGATTCTTGATAAATTCACTTTGCGGGACGCCACTCATCTCAATTCAATCAACGCTTATAATTCAGCTTTCGAATGCAAGGCAGTTCAAGCTTCTCTCCATGCCCCGTATCGTCCTACCGTCCTCTGACGGAGGATTCGACTCATTCTCCTGCACAATCTCCACACCGGCCGAAGCTTCCGCCTCGCACATCATTCACGATCTCCCCACCATTGTCCTGATCCTTCCGATCTTCGCGGCATCCGTTTTGTTCCACCGTAAGTGGCATATTCTCCGGCTTCTCCAAAAGAACGAACTGGAGGAAGAACATTCTCGCACAGCTATATTCGCCGACCGTCAACTCAGACGATTCAATCTCGTCACATTCGATACACGAGGACATGCAGACACCGAGGCGAAGGTGGATGCGAACTATGGTCGAGAGCTTCTGGCCGACGATGTACTGAAAATCACGGTCTGTGTCAATGAATTGTCTTTTTATTTTTCTGTGGTGATTCAGGATTCCGGATATCGAATTCATCGCTTTTCACTTCACAGGAAAAGCTCAACATCTCCGGCTTCCATATCGCGGGAATCGCCACAGGGGGTTCCGTTGCACTGCAAGTTGCGGTCTACGCTCCCGATCGCGTTCGGTCCGTATTTGTTGTTTCCCCGGCGCCCCAGGTCGAAGTAAGTAAATACCCTGTTGTCCCGTCTTTCCATTGATTTGAACTGATTATTCACTGTGATTAACAGCCCCAGGAGGTTATGCAAGGCCGACAAGAAATCGCCGACTGTTGGATTCGGGGTCATCAAACCAACCCCACCGAAATCGACGAAGTCGCAGCAGAAGATGGTATTTACGGCGCACTTCAATTCATGTATAATAACGTTATCGAGACTCCACTCCTCAAAGCGTGAGTGATACTCCGCACTCCATCGATTAATATTCTTTCCCAAGCTGAACGATTTATTGACAGTCTGATCTCCTACGGCGTCGACAAGGTGCGGAAAACGTGGACCGGCGAGAATGCACATCTGATTCAGCTCATTACCGTGCAATTCTTTTTGAACCAGCACCCTTTCGATGTCTCCTCGCTCGAGCGAATCCGTGCACCGGTGTTGTTGGTGCACTGTAGCGAGGATATCGTGTACCCACGACGCCATGCCGAGGCAATGCTTGGACTCTTGCATAATGCTAAATTGCTAATGTGGACGCAAAACTCGTTACGCTTGAGGGAGCGCCGCATTGGCGTAATGCTACCGTTCTACGCATCCGGAGGAGTGAGTTGCCTATTGATCTGTTATTATGCTTGAGACGCGCTGTGCTTACTGAGATGAATTTGATAGGACAAATGCGTTACTGTACGAGTTTGTGATGAGCAGCTGTGATACATCCAAGCTCCCGCCACCGCCGAAGATTGTGGAGTCTCCATTCCTGGGGGAGTTGGCCCAACATGGGCTTGTGGGGGGGGGAGGCTGATCTGGAGTAGGAGGCATCGGGTTGGGTGGAGGTATAAGTATAATAATATCCGACGCTGTCTTGACACCGAAACCTAGAGACATTTCTTAATTATCTTCACCACCCGCCCACCGGGTAAATAAACGCTCTGAGTTTGTCGCTGTAATATTTTCAAAGCTGACAATTTATATCTTCTTCCTTAGGTTACACTGTTGTTCCCATTATCTCCCTCATGTCCCTCCAAAACTATGACGAATCGCTTTCTCGATCAATCAACTTTCGACGAAACCCTCGTGCGTTACGAATTATTATTGATTCCTTTGCGGAATAAACGATAAAAAATAATGATTGTATCACTCAATATCGAAGATCCACCCCTTCTTGTACGCCTCCTGGATCCCGTCGTAGAACACCTTTCCCATCCGCGCATACCCAGCATCGTTAGGGTGCGTACCATCCACCAAGTCCCCAACAGCAATAACGGCGTGCGAGTCGACCAAAACAACCGGATAACCCGCGTCCACGAAACCCTGCACCAAATCAGGGAGCGCCGCATTGAACGCAAGGATGCGCTCTTCCGAGGGCGGATCGGCGTTGGGGTGCAGGGTAGACACCACCACGACCGTCTCGGACGACGCATCGAGCACATCTTGAATCAGGTTCTTCAGCCGGGTCGGAGCGTTGGCGACGTCGATATCGCGTTTCATGTCGTTTGTCCCCGCGACGATCGCCACGATGTTGGGCTGGTAGATGGGCATGGCGATGTTGCCCTTGGCGTCAATTTCCGTGATGACGAGGCCGTTGTAGCCTTCGTTGTCTGGGTCGGACATGTTCCCGCCTTTTTGCGAGCCGACCATGTCGACGTCGTTTCCGTCGGCAGAGAGGAGGTTGTAGAGCGTGCCGCGGTATCCGTTTCCGTCTGTGCTGCCTTTGCCGTAGGTGACGGATGCTGGGTGCGCATTTTCAGTGTTGGAGGGAAAGAATGGGAAGCTTTGAAGACGCACCGCCTAGAGGCATGATTTTGCACGACTTCCCGGCGAATCCGGCTTGTGATCCAGGGAGCAATGCCATTGCAAGTGAAAGAAGAGAGAACTGGGTGAAAAGCATAATGAAGAATGTGAATGTGGAAGGCAACGCCTCGCAAGGTCTTTATAGTCGCGGGATCCGAAATATTGTACCAACAAACCCCACGCTCGGTTTCGGAGGTGAGAAGGTTATATTGAATGCGAGTGCGATGGGATAATCCAGCTGATGTATTCATCAAGGCTCGAGCAGTACAAAGAGCCGAAGCTGCTTCCGAACCGTCCGAACCACCCGCAAACGCAAATGCGAGCTATCGTGCATTTTCAATGCGCTTGGCAAAGTCATACCGCGGCGAGTTTTGCCCGAGTTGTTTCGCCCTCGAGAGGCAAATTAGTCAAAAGCTACAAGCAGATCCGCCGATACACGGGCCGTACAACGGTGGGAGATATATGTACAAGAGAGATACGTTCGCTTTGATGAAATGAAGAAAATGTGGACACTAGTACTGTCTGAGTTGTGTTTGGGCGAATAACTCTAGGATCGCGAATTTATTGAACGAACGCGGCTAGATTCTAACCGAATTAAAACAGAAAAGAGTGTACCACCTTGTCCGAATTCGGCGCTGAGCGTGTTTGTATAGTGAGGAAAATAAATGCGTGCGGAAAACCTGATTTCAACGCTACCACGGTTGGTACCACAAGGCCATCCTTTCTCGAGGCTCTCAACAATAGTTGTTGCAGGCCCGGGAATGCACTGATGTCACGTCCCTCGGGAACGGAGATATTGTTCACCTCTTTATCCAGCCCACTGTAGTTAAACTGCAGGTAGGAGCAGCCAGGTGTTTGCTTGGCAAGAATTTCATCGCGGTACTGCTGGTAGCCATGCGATACCAGAGCAAGGATGAATTGTTTTTGAGTCGTGGTAAGGGAGAATGGGGGATTCTCTGTGTGGGGCATTGATATGGTTGAATAGAGGATAACAAGCAAATGGCTATAACATACCAAGGCGGATGTTTCGCAACATTCCGCATTCATCTCGATGGCTGCCGCCAGCCCAATCCTGTCTTTGGCATGTATGCGAGCAATAATACATACACTTGCACGCTGCGCAACGACGAAACGTAATTTTGTCTTGTATCTTTCCGCACTGCCTCCATTTCATCAAAAATAGAACCATGAGAGGAGATTCACCCACATCGAGGTTATCACAAGCACGCTCGGTAACCGGAGCAGAAGCTTCGAATTTGTTCAAAGCGGAAAGATGAGCGGAGAGAGTCGCTGTAAATTTGAGCCATGGGGCACGGAACGGACAGTGTTGAAACTGAGGACCGTCCATGATTTCCCCCGATCTAGCCATCGAGGCCCCCAGCCGACGCAAAACCGAGGGATAATTACACGACGAAGCAAGAAGAGCGATGACTTCCACCAACAGCTCAGGCTCATTGAGGGCTTCACGGCGCATGCTGTAGTGCATGAGGGAAGGCAGAAAGCCGGCTTTCACAGCCTCCTTAACCCATGGGTAGACAGGACGGGTTCGGAGCAAGGAGTATATCAAGATGAGGCCGCATGTGAAGGGAGTGCCAACCGTTAGGTTTTGGAATGCGGCCAGCGCTGTGACGACCAATTGAACGACGCCACGAGAGATGATCTCAGCGCGAAAATGCCCGTCTCCAGTATCGATGTGTCCCAACAGGGAAAATAAACTTTCAAGTGGCCATACATCTTGTTGTCTGCCACCGGAAAACAGAGCTATATATCGAATGACGAGAGCTGCGAAATCCGCAACACCGCCCGCTCCATCGATAAATTCTTGGAGTTCATCGAAATCAGGGCCTCTTGGGGCTGATTCATCTAGACCACAGCTATACCGAAGGAAGGCCCAGATGCCCTTGAAAATCGTCGTGTATGACGGATCGTGGATGTGTGTCGGCGGTAGAAGCTTCCAGAGTCGACATACGTAGATGCGAAGCTCAGGGGTTCTCACTATCGCTATAGAGGTAGGATTTCTAAAGTCCTCGAAAATTTCGAGGAGAAACAGGACCAGAGAGATGAGACTGCGTTGCTGGTTCTCTGGATCAAGGGTGTCGATGGGATTGAAAATTTGGAACCATCTCCAGTAGCGTGGCCATATCTCGACAAATGCCTCCCTTGGCCCTTTATTAATAAATTCTGGGAAATGGAGAACTAGCCTCGCTGCGATCGCACGGGGATGATGAAGTAGACATTCCTCGGGTTGTATCGGGGCACGGAGGTTCTGGAAAACAATTGGCAGAAAGAGAGGCCGGTCAACCTTGATATCACGACGCGATAAGAGGTCCCCGATCTCCTGAAGGGCTGTGCGCGACCCTTGGTATGCCTCGAGCGCCAGTGTCTGGAGCGTCAATTGTAGTCATCAGCAAATGTCCCGAGATGTATTATTGCATGAACCACTTACGCGTAGGGTCAAAGGTAGTTTTTTCAGATTTTCATCGGTCAGCGCAGGATGCATTGTGAAGTTTCAAGTTTCGGCTCGTCGATTGTGGTGATGGAAGGAGACAAAGAGCCACCGGCAATCTCCGGCAATCCGTGACTCGTGCCTTCAAGTTCTCACGCCGTGCGAGCTATCGTCACGGTGTCACTGTCACGTCCAGAGCTCCTTCCTTCCTCCTACGAGTGATAATTCCGCGTCCCCGTACTGGAAATGGACATCGAAAGCACATATGCTACTTACCTTGATGCCGAAGAGCCGATTCGTGCGGAGGGTCTCTGGTTCGAAGACTGTGGGCTCATCATCCGAGCGGAAAATACGCTCTTCAGGATTTCTCGCGACTTCCTTGCTGTTCAGTCGCCTGTATTCAAAGACATGCTCTCCCTTCCCCCATCCAAACCAACGGAGATGATCGATGGTTGCCCGTTTGTAGTACTTCCCGATCGTGCGGAGGCCGTGACGGTCTTTTTGAAGGCTTTGATATATTACGAGTGAGTGTGATACTATTGTCTGTGGATAACGTGGTCTAAACTCGAGAACTCTCTGCGCTTGATAACAGCTTCTTTTTGCCGCATCCCGGATATGCCACTCTCCCGACCGTGGCGAGTGTACTCAAAATGAGCGATAAATACCAGGTGGACGCTCTGCGCAAACGAGCGCTAGTTCACCTTTCATCCGCATTCCCGACAACGCTTCCTCACTACGAAGCGCTTATCCCAAAACGGCCTTCTGCCTTCGATGTCCAACTCGTCCTCTCCCTCGCTCGCGACCTCTCGATTGACTGGATCCTTCCTGTGGCGCTTTACTGGCGCTGTGAGGATCTCTCCATGAACCGCAATGAACTGGAGGAATCCCTTAGCATAAGCGAACAGTCTCAGTTGTTGACAGCCACTTGCACCCTGACGTCCTCCATAGCGTCTGCAATCCTTGCTTTCCTCTTGCCATCAGCGTTGGAAGAGGGTCACGCTCAGTGTCTAGCTTCTACAATCCGACGTCGGCGAAACGCAGAGACATGGCGAGCAGAATTCATGCCTTTCGAAATTTGGGATGGGGACGATTGGAATCAATTGAATGTTTGTGCTGAATGCAAGAGCAGCATGCAGCGTGAGGAGCGACTGGCAAGACAAGCAGTCTGGGATAACCTCCCGGAGGTCTTCGGGCTTCCCCCTTGGACCGAGTTAGAGAAGATGAAAACAGAGGCTTTCGAGTAGTATGGTGTGTATTGGCTTTCTATCCCTCGTCTCACATTGACGTCAATCTGGGTCTCAAATTGTATGTGCGGTCGCAACAGATAATTTTAGCTCTGCTGTTCGACCCAGTCCAAATCGCCCATTCTTTCTTTTCTTTTTGGTTTCCAAATCCGAACCATAACTTCAGGGCGCCTGAAGAGCTGTCGGTATTGACCGCAATGATTATTCTCGCTGCGGATCGGTTCATTGACAACGCGCGCCGTCGACGCCCGAATTGCTCTTGGGCAAGAATTCTACTCCAGAGCGAATGTTTGTGCAAGGCGCGAAACATCGTGGTATGTTCCAAACGACTTTTCTTGATTAACGTTGCTCGCTCCGCCTTCAAACTGCTGGGTTAGCCTTTTCCTTACTTCTCGAAACTTTACTGTAAGCGAATTCGTCAATTTTTAGCTGCAGTGATTTGTGCGGAACTGTCTTGCGCTTCGTGTTTTCGAGAACTTGCTTCGATTGAGAGGTACTCAAAGTGAACAGAGGAAGCGGAGTACGACCGTACTATAGCAACGCTGAACGCTCCGAGCCTCAGGCAGTGAGTCAGGCTTGAGCAGATTCAGATACCCGGACAGCACGCTCGAGGGCAAATCAAGCAATATTGCGGAAGGTTCCGCCTTTCGCAGCACACACGGGAACTGGGATGCAGTGCCAGCATGGCGAAAGAGATTTTGGAGAAGAGGGGAAACAGATGGGGATGTTGGTTGGATGCTGCACCACCAATTGAGGATGCCGTCCCATGCCGAATGCTACGGCTTGATCCAAACAACACCGATTATCTAAGACCATCAGCCTCTCCCACCTTACGACCACCAAGCGACCACGACTTGACCACGACCACCACCCCTCATCATGGACGTCGACTCGCAAGCTCCGGATCCAGCTCTTTTTCTGGAGGACCTCACCCGCGCCGATGGCCTCTGGTTCGAAGATTGTGGCCTCATAATCCTGGCCGAGAAAACGATCTTCCGAGTTTCACGCGACTACCTCGCCGCACACTCTCCTATATTCAAAGATATGCTTGCTCTTCCTGCACCCAGAGAGGTTGATATGATGCTTGGCTGTCCATTTGTCGCACTTCCCGACAGCGCGGACGACATAACGGTGTTTCTCAAAGCGTTGATGTTTCCCGAGTGAGGAGTTCCGCACTGCAGCTTCTTTGCCCTTTGCTGAGATCCCGTGCTAGCTTCTTTGAACCTCATCCCGCGCCAGCCTCTTATGCAATTCTCACCGCGGTCCTTCGAATGAGCCATAAATACGATGTCGCGACACTGCGGAAACGCGCTCTGGTTCATCTTTCCGCCCAATTTCCAACTCAACTTCATGATTACGAATTTCTCGCCTCGCAAAAGGATCCCCCGTGGATTGCGGAGCTACAAGACGTGCATGGCCCAGGATTTCACGCTCTCACCGCTCTCGCTCGCTCTTTATCAATTGAGTGGATTCTCCCCATCGCTTTCTACCGTGTCTGCGCGTTCTCAGCCGAACAAGATATCCTCACGGTGGCTCACACTCTTAGCGATAAAGTCAATATTGTGACTGCTTGCCGTACCCTGGAAGGCGCGGCCGTCACGAATATGTTAGATTTCTTGTGGCCCAGCCCCGTCGATGCGTGCTGTACGCCTTCACAATGCTCCGCGTCAAAATTTGCTATGCGCCGTCGTATGGAGCTCGTCCGCAATCGTCCGTCTTCGCTCGCACCGAGGATGCCGTTGGATCTCTTGAGGATGAGTGACTGGGAGGCATTGTCGGTCTGCACCGCTTGTCTCGCAAGCATGAAGGCGAACCATGAAGAAGCTAAGAAAGAGCATTGGGACAGTATCCCGGAGATGTTCGAGCTTCCCTCATGGACCGAGTTGGAAAAGCGGAAGGCGGAGGCATTGAAGTGATCTATCTACCTTTGCCTTGAAGGTACGCCATTCTCGCAATCAATTTTGCAATTTCCTTGCACTGAGAACCAATAGGTAGACTCAATCACATCGTCGAAACTCTGTAAATTATGTATTTCGTGCTGCGTAGCCAAATTCTCAAAAGTGTATACGTAGTGCTTGGCTACGGGGAGCGCGGGCCTAACTCCTTTAACAAACTTCATTCAGAGTATCTAGTATCTCCACGTTGTCAGCCCGGCTGGTGACGGTCTGATTCATGTCTTGCTTAACGAAAGTCGACTTTCTTGACGATTAATTCCATCGACTACATTACATGGGAACATAGAACCATTCTCGAGCTCCGGATTCTCTGATGCCTCACCTCAGGCTACTTCTCAAAATTTCGAGCGATTACCCTCGCATCTTGAATCACTACCCTTTCCATGATTATTCCGCGTACACGAACCAAACAATGCGCCTGGGCAAATTGGTGTCACACCAATTGACATACATGCAGAGTTTCTCGCACGACATTCGCGCGCACTGCGATGAAGTAGCATATATATGCTAAGTTGAGCAGCACTCGGGATAGGAACAAATAAAGACTTACAAGAGTACATCAAGGAGCGTATATCGCTCGGATTCTGCGCCGCGGTCAACGATAAGCGCATATACTTCGATTACTGGACTCACAGTTGCACATATACAAGTGACGCTGAGGTCACCCTTATACTTGTACGTGGATAGAAGTTGGCGATGAATACTTTTTACCTTCTGAGATACATCTGAAATGAATTCGCTGACGGCCAAGAGCAACGGGACAACAGAGACGAACAAGCAAGTATCGCGTCTGCGTCGTTTGGCTGATCCAAATACGACGTCACGTATTGGGAAAATTGCTTTCCGGACTGAATTTTGTGTCTCAGTATATCGATTTTGGTTATGCACTACGTTACAAGCCTTGATTAGGACTATCGGAAAGGAGCAAAACAGAGCTCACCACAGTAAGGTTGACGGATGCCAGCAGGTTGTTGCTACAAATGGCACGCCATTGCTTGAAGGATTGCTCCTGGGTCCCGAGCATCGGTAGCTGCATATCTAAACCTGAACCACAGCCTACCAAAGGATTGAATTCGATGCCGTTCTCTTGATAGACTTCGTCGAAAGCTTGGAATAAATTAGTCTCATATGTATAGAGATGGAAATCGATTTTGGCCGTCCAAACCTGAGATAGGGATGAGAAAGAATAAGCATGTCACTTCGACATGTTCATGAGCGCGCATTAAAGTAACTTTCTCAAAGAGGCCGACCATTATCAACGAACTGCGCCCACGGAGCTGGAGGTCGGAATATCAGTTTCAGACAAGCTGGGTAAATGGTTCAGCATACCTTGTTCACTGGTCGTTAATGCACCCCTCATTTCGTAAGCAGTCAAACTTCCTGCTTTCCAAGAAGCTGAGGTGTTGCGTTAGCGAAGGCCGGGATCTTTCTGTGGGTACATACATTCTCCTTCAATATCGCGCTTCTCTGGCCCATCCGCGTAAGGGTTATGTACTCTTGTCCGAAGAATATCGTCTGTTATTCGGCGTACATCAGGGAGCGAGTGAGCGAATTAATAGCGCCACGTACTCGTTGTGGGGATATAGTTTTCATCGCAAATGCGTTGCAAATCATCCAAGAAACTAGACGTAAACGATCAGCGACCGGAACTCCTCCGATCGAAATAAGGCTCACAATCCAGACTGGGTTTTCAGTTCTATTTCGTGCGCTTCTAGTAACCTTTGCATCTCACTCGACGTCCAAAGTTCTTGCATGTCACTGGCACAAGCGGCGAGCAGCCGACTCGCCCGTTCCTCTTCCTCCCTCATATGTTCGCGACGAAAAGGAATTAGTACGTTTGGCGAGGAAAACTCGGCGACTCTGCTGAAACGATACCACCCTGCCTGTAGGATCATCTCTGGAGGAGTGATGCAGCTGAACAAAGTCTCTTCCACTTTATATGTAACTGGTGCGATTTTCATTGCCAATCGTTTCAACTCAGAGCTTTGCGACGACTGGAAAATGAGACTGATCACGAAGTTAATGGACCGCACAAGGTTGAGCCGAATCGCAGGTCGCCATGCGTCCATCTGAAAGATTTAAAGGGGATGAAAGCGATGAGATAAATTCTGAACACCACCTACCTCAGCACGGAAAGCCTTCGGAGCAAAACAACTCCGAAGGCCTTTCAAGAGGGTGGTTTTCCCGCAATCTCTGGGACCTGGGAAGGTTGAGCTCGAGTAAGATGACTTGGGAAGCAAAATCTACGAACCAAGCACAATAATCTTCACATTACGTATTTCTGTCTTTCGTCGAAGCTCCGCTTCAAGCGCAAGAGATTTATCGATAGCCCTACTCAGATTATTGCGCCTTCCCAACATCATCACTCCAGTAATGGCATGGACTATCGACCTTACCGTATGCGTGGAGGATGCTGCGAAGTTGGCGCGGGTAACGAAATCGGCGGCGTCAGTCCATTTGCGTTTTTGGTATCCCCAAGAACGGATAATTGTGAGGCCAAACTCCAAATCTCACTATTCCCCGATTTCAGTAATTCGGGTATTTGCGTCCAGACGGGCGATTCCATCACTGCCTGAAGTTCGTCACCGTGACTGGCTCCCACATCAACTCGGTCAATGAGTTCCGCCAGAATCGCGATCTTGGTGGAAACGGAGACGTAGTTTAATCTGCGGCCACCTAGCATCAGTACGAAGGCTTGAGCCAATGCCCAAGTTACACACGGAAGATAGCTTGAGAATATAGAGAGAATATCGCTCGAGAGCGGCGCCCCGCGACTTTGCGCTATGAGTTCCAGTGCTTGACGATGATACATCAGTTTCATGAGGGGCTTTGCGAGAGCGTGGAGGTTGAGGGTTGGGCCGGAGAGGTTGGGATTGCTGTCAGACCACCAGCTGAAGATGCTAGAACGCGATTGCTGGCGAACCAAGGGCGGCATCGTAGCAGAGAGAGAGCGATAAGTAAAGACGAGGTCTATGTGCGGGAAAGAAAGAAAAGGCGGTGCGAAAAACAAATGCTGTAGTCGTCGCCATGACAGCAATGACGGAAATGGAAGGAGAGTCAGAGATTGTAAAAAAGGGCTGTATTGTAGAGAAGGACGCATGGGTATATAGCAAATGTATAGGTAACGGAAAGGATAGATTCAAAAGGGAGAGTCAGCTGTGGTGGATGCCTCCGAGGCGGGGCTTGCAAATCGCCGAAGCGGGGGGGCGGGACAACGATTGAAACGACATGCTGCGCACGATGAGAGCAAGCTGAGCTAACGGTCGCGAGACAGGGAGTGGAGAATGGCGAACAGGACGGGCAGCTTCATCGTCGCAATCTCCTTGTGTCGAGACGAAGATGAGACACGCCCCTTCCCCTTCTCCTCCTCTGCCCATACCCCCGGAATCCTTCCCTTCCCCCGCTCTCACACCCTGCAGCTGTGTCCGCAGCCTCTCTCCCACCCCTCCTCTTGCCCATGCACACTCGCATCCTCTCCTCCCACGTCCCCTCGCATCCGTATATACATCGTCATCCCCATCCGCCCCAGCGCCTACACCGACACCTGTATCGTCATCAGTAAGAACACGGGCATCGAGAACGTATGCACATACCTGCGTTCCTTCCATCCAATCGTTCGGCATTGGCAGCCGGAGGAGGGGAGGGCACAGCAGGTGACAGAGGTGGAGGTGGGGGACGCGACGATGAAGCTGGGTCGGAGAAAGGGATTGAGAAGGCTGGTACGCGTCGTGAAGAGGACACCTCGTACACGCGTTCTGTCGAGACAAGGGGGAGCCAGGGAGTACGGTACGCCCTCTTCTTCATCTTCCAACCTCCCTGGGCCGACTACTCCCCGTCTTCGACCGTCCCTCCAACCCTCGCTCTCCTTCCTGGACGCGTACAAAGCGTCTCCACCCCGCCCACCCTCCTCGGGTTTCTCTCCGACATGTCTTCTTTCCCTTCCGCTCTGTCCAGACCTACGCCTTCCCGCACCTACACCCACGACGCCATCCTCGTCAGTCAGAGTCCGCGTGCAGGTGACGCCTTTGACGTGCTTCGCCGCCGACCCCTCCTCCTCGCCGCCTATCCTGCCGCTTCACATCCAGATCCAGATCCAAATGGACCTCCGCACTCTATCCCTCCCGCTGCACGCCATGCGCCCCCGTCGAGGTGAAAGATGGTGAAGCCGGGAGGCACAATGACGACATCGACGTGCGTGTACCCCGCCCCTAATCCCGAGCTTAACGAGGACGGTCGCATATTCGGTGGATCAGCCCTGCGTCTGCGAGCGAGTTGAGTGAACCGACGCTGTATCGCGGTCAAGCTCACCGTCTCGCACGTTCGTGGCGCCACCCACATCGCCACTGCGGCCGCCGGTGAGACGCGTACGCCGCGGTGGAAGCGGCGCAACAGCACGGTGGGAGGGGAGGGACTTGCGTGCGTGCGATGAGCGGAAGTGGATGTGCCGTCTTTGAGATTGAGATTGAGAGTAACCGTCTGGGGATTGGAAGGAGGGAAGGAAGTGAGAGGGGGCGTGTCGTGCCGTCGCCAGAGACTAAGACGAGATGAGAAGGGAGAGGGTAGAGGTGCGAGATACAGAGGTGGGGTGGGAGTGGGCAGGGGTACATGGCACATCTACCTCTTCCTGTACGTCCCCACGACGGTCATCTGTCGAACTTCTCCCTCCTCTCTGACGCGCGGGGGTAGGTTGGGAGACGCCTTCGCCCCCCTCATTTTCCTCTTCCTCTTCCCCCCTTGCCTCCCCACCCCGGGCAACATCCTCCTTGCCTCCTGTGTCTCCCCCGCGTGTACCACCGCCGTGGGTTTCGCGACTCTGCTTCTACACCGTCAGCCGGGTACGTGCAGCGAAATAGGGCGTACACGTACATACCGTTGATTCATCAAAGAGATCTTGCGTATCTGTGAGTCCCGCCTTCGCGCTTTCCACATTCAGTCTTCGCTTCTTCTCCTCCCTCCGTTTCCTTCCTTCCCGCCCTTCCCGTCCCCATTCTCTTTCGTCGCCTAAGTACTCCGTCCCCACCCCCGACCATTCAAGAGGAGAGACAAGGCAGCGGCCCCACGGTCGCTGCGCGTGAAAGAGTCGGCGATTCCGAAGGTGTTGGTGTGGGGCAGGGAGAAGTGAGGTGGCGGGTGGGCCAGCCCAGCCGAGAGCTGAGGGGTCGACCCTGCGTCACCGTCTTGCACGTTCGCAGCGCCACTCAAAACCGCCCTTCCTCCCCCTGTACCTCCAAGGTGTACGGCGAGACGCGTACGCCCCGGGAGCCGCAGCACAACACCACGGCGGCCTACTTCTGGCCGAAGCGCAACGGGATGGAGAGGCGGAAGACGTGCGTGCGTGCGATGAGCGGGAGTCAATTGTCGTGTCTGGGAATGACATCGCGTTTGGGAGCAGACGTGTGGGTAGGAAGGAAGGCAAGTGGGGACAAGGAAACGAAGGAACGAAGGAAGAAGGTCGTGCGAGAGGAGACGAGGAGGGAGGGATCACAGACGAGACGGGGTAGAGGTGCGAGATGCAGAGATGGGGCCGGGTAAGTGGGACTTCTTCCTCTCCTTCTTCTTCCTCTCCCTCCCCGCCACCGTCGTCTCTCGAGCCTCGTCCTCCTCCCCGACGCGCCGTGGTGGGGTGGGCAGGGGGGAGATGTCTTCCTGCCTACGCGTTCGTTTCCCTCGTCGGCCGCGCGCACCTCCTCCTCTTCCCCCACCACCACCATTCGATACTGGAGCTGTACACCGTCAGCCGGGGCACGCGCATCCAAGCAGGGTATACACGTACATACCGTTGATTCATCAGAAAGAGTAGAGATTTTGGAGATCTTGCGTATTTGCGAGTCCCGCCGATCCGATGTCAGCATTTAGTCTTCGTTTCTCTCCTGCTTCCGTTTCCTTCCTACCCATCACGCCCCCGTTTCGACGATTATCCCTCAGCGCCGCTTGACATCCCAGTCCCCCGATCATTCGAGAGACATGGGAGCGGATTCACGGTCAACGGCGAACGGCGGCTGAGTACTCATTGGAAAAATGGGCGAAGGGGTCGTGGATGGCGAGCGGAGTGAAGTGGGGTGGTGATGAAGGTGGCGAGGGAGCGCGATGTCAGATGTCGAAGAGGATGGGACGGGATGACGAGGTCGAGATGTCGATGTCAATGTCGAGGCTGAAGTGTCGAGTCAAGGTCTGCAGATCGAGAAAGCATGAGAACGATTGATCAAACGAAGCAGCGCATATGTAACTCACGCACTAGAACTGAGTGAAACTGAAAGAGGATGAGTTTGTCTCCCAGGACGACGAGACGGCGCGAAAATCATCGGAGTAGATGCCGATTCCATGCTGATAGCGGAATTCACCGCCCACGACGAGAGGGACGGAGCCCGAAGATGCGAGGTATACGTAGGTATACTGCGTGCGGATGTATATGCGGGGGAACCCTGGGTGGACGGGGATAATGCATGGCGGTGGCGGACTGCACATTTGGGAGTATACGGGGACGAGATATGATGATTTTGAGGACGAGAGCGGGGGCAAAAAGAGTCGTCGTAGAGCAGGCCGCAGCAGAGAGTCGACAGGGTGATGAGAGCGGCGAAGGTAATCAGGACTGTAACATTCAGAAGAGATCGGATGAGCACAGATGTGAGGACAACTAAGTAAGACGCACCTTTCCTGCTTCAGTGAGGGAACGGGTTGACGCTCATGACTCCCCAATACTTCCTAAGACGCCTCCCCCGATACTCTGAGTTTGCTTCAACGGAAAAGTGAAAACAGCGATAAAAACGATCGTGAGGTGGCATCGTTTTCGAGCGTCCGCAACAGCCGGGATGCAACCAGAAGCCATCAAGCAGTGGAGCGTATGTATATCAGTCGCCTGCGTCTTTCGCGAGCTGGGATTCAAGGTATTTGGAGAGTGAGATGCACGCAGAGGACAACACGCAAAGAGTTACCGGATATGGAAGGCTCCGCCTGTCAAATTGATGACTCAGCATCCTCCTCTCTTCCCGAACACTCACCATGGTTTTCTCGAATCTATGCAGCTCGTTACGAGTACTTCCATCGACTCATACTATCACTACTGTTCATATTCTGAATCCCGGTTCTAGTCACTATTTTCCGCTTGATCACTCGGCTTGAATTTCGTCACTGTAAAACTTAAACGAAGAACGTATGCAACTCTCTTGCGAGTCTCTTGGGGCAGGAATATCGCATGAAGTCGGCTTCGATAACCGATAATTCGAATTCTACGGCCGCAGGAGCCTCGACTCGTCCCCAACTGCTCACCATCGTTTCATCGCTTCTACAAAACTCGAACTTGGGTTTTCATCCTTTCCGACGAATCGTCTCGCTCGTACTGCTGTCAGTGTCAGGAGTAGTACTTGGTTTTCTGTTTGTTGGGTTCTTTGCTGGCAGTGTCCCAATCTAGACACGACCGCATAAAGAAAATCTTCGGCGACAGAATTTTTACATAAACTCGGCTTGAACGGGCTATCATTGCACGGAATTCTACGGCGTCGACATGCTGGTTTCATCGTAGCTCTGGATCCAAATTCCTTCCACCCAAACCCACGATAATTTCAGCAGCTATGAAGCGAGATACCTATTCTCCTTGCGCGCTCCCTCAGTCTGTGCAAGCGTCGTCTTCGTTGTAACAGCCGTCGCGGACTAAAAGTTACTGCTGGCAACTTGCGATAGGGTGCGTCATGTATAGACCCGTTCCCTCCTTTCTTCGTTGGCATATATACTTGAATTTGTTT
The DNA here is from genome assembly GCA_037176885.1 of Favolaschia claudopus. NCBI lineage: Eukaryota > Fungi > Basidiomycota > Agaricomycetes > Agaricales > Mycenaceae > Favolaschia > Favolaschia claudopus. The sequence goes on from JAWWNJ010000079.1 coordinate 181,439, forward strand.
CAGGCCAAACTTCTCCCCCACCATGCGGATTGCAGCACCCAGTAAGTACGTCCTTATCACAAGCAAATCTTCTCACCTGAATCGACCAGTGCAGAGTAAACTGAACAACAATCTCGGCCAGTCGAGTTCGTACAGGTCTGCCTCAACGACTACCGACGACACAAAAACTCGTGCCAAAATGTTATTTGATCGTTCCACCTATCACGTCTTCATTCCTTCGCATATCCGCTTGACACCTTTAGTCCACAACGGCTCAAATTTGCTCGACGTCGACAAGAGTCCCAAGTTCTGATCCCAAATGCGCGTTGCAGGATCAATTACGTCCTTGGGGCATCTAAACACTCGCGAGCGTATTTAACAGCTGAGGTGAAGTCTATTCATCCTCGTGCAGGATTTCTACGGAGCAACGCTGGATACAAATACCTCAGTGTACACAAATACTCGGCCACAGATTTCACCGTGGTCAGTGCGCATTTGGTTATCAAATCCTCAGGTTGTCTTTCCGATCATTATGCGTTCCAATTAATATTCCAAACATCTAAACGCTCAAGCTATCGTCCCATTTCTCGCCATTTACCAACTCTGTTAACCGTCAGAATTGTGCCCCTCAGGACGACTCGTTACTGGTACGCATCCGACAGTTCGTTGGCAACCAGGCGCCAGCGAAATTACTTGACAGCGTTAGGGCTATCCGTGTGCACCGAGTTCAAGTCTCGGGAATGCTGTGACAGGTGCTGTGGAAGTTTTTTAATCCCGCCTAGCCAAATTCCCCTGATACATATTCAGTTCCGGGATTCGTACAAGAGAGATACGTTCGCTTTGATGAAATGAAGAAATGTGGACACTAGTACTCTGAGTTGTGTTTGGACGAATACTAGTAAGATTTGCTCTACGATCGCGAATTCATTGAACGAACGCGGCTACATTTTAAGCGAATTAAAACAGAAAAGAGTGCACTACCTTGTCCGAATTCGGTACTGAGCGTGTTCCTATAACGAGGGAAGTAAATGTGTGCGGAAAACCTGATTTCAACGCTACCACGGTTGGTACCACGAGGCCATCCTTTCTCGAGGCTCTTAACAACAGTTGTTGCAGGCCAGGTAATTCACTGATCTGACATCCCTTGGGAACGAAGATATTGTTCACCTCTTTATCCAGCCCACTGAAGTTAAACTGGACGAAGGAGCAGCCAGGTGTTTGCTTGGCAAGAAGTACATCACGGTGCTGCTGGTAGCCTTCCGATACCAGAGCAAGGATGAATTGTTTTTGAGTCGTGGTAAGTGAGAATGGGGGATTCTCTGTGTGGGGCATTGATATGGTTGAATAGAGGATAACAAGCAAATGGCTATAACATACCAAGGCGGATGTTTCGCAACATTCCGCATTCATCTCGATGGCTGCCGCCAGCCCAATCGTGTCTTTGGCATGTATCCGAGCAATAATACATGCACTTGCAGGCTGCACAACGATGAAACATGAGTTTGTCTTGTATTTTTCCGCACTGACTTAAGTTCCCTGATTAGTAGAAACATGAGAGGGGATTCACCCACGTCGAGGTTGTCACAAGCACGTTCGGTGACTGGAGCAGAAGCTTCTAGCTTGTTCAGAGTGGAAAGTTGAGCGAAGAGAATCGCTTTAAATTTGAGCCATTGAGCACGGACTGGACAATTGTGAAACTGAGGACCGGCCATGATTTCCCGCAAACCAGTCATTGAGGTTCCGAGGCGAGGCAAAACCGAGGGATAAATGCACGAGGAAGCAAGATGATTGATCACTTCCACCAACAGCTTAGGCTTGACCAGGTCTTGACGACGCATGCTACAGTGCATAAGTAGAGGTAGAAAGCCGGCTTTCACAGCCTGCTTGACCCATGGGTACACAGGATGGGTGCTGAGCAAGGAGCGTATGAAGACGAAGCCGTATGTGAAGGGAGTGACGAGGGATTCGGCCGTTAGATTTTGAAATGCTGCAAGAGCTCTGACAACCAACTGAACCACGCCTCGAGAGATGATCTCGCAGCGAAAGGGGCCATCGCCGGAATCGATGTAACCCAAGAGGCAAAATAAACTGCCAAGTGGCAATACATCTTGCTGTCTGCCGCTGGAGAATAGAGCTATATGTCGGATAACGAGAGCTGCGAAATCCGCAACCCCGCCCGCCCCATCGATGAATTCTTGGAGTTCCTCGAGACGAGTAGTGCTCGAGTCTGACTTATCCAGATCACAGCTAAACCGAAGGAAGGCCCAGATGGCCTTGTAAATCACCGTGTATGACGGATCGTGAATGTGTTCCAACAACATAAGATTCCAGAGCTGACATACGTAGAGGCGAAGCCCAGGGGTTTGGAATATCGCCATAGAGCCAGGGTGCTCAAAAATCTCAAAAAGAAACAGCACCAGAGAGATGAGATTGTGTTCCGGTTTCCCCGTATCATCGGTTTCGATGGGATTGGAAATCTGGAACCAGCTCCAGTAGCGTGGCCAGAGCTCAACAAGCGCCTCCGTTGGCATGTCATTCTTGAATACTCGAAAGTGGAGAACGATCCTCGCTGCGATCGCACGGGGATGATCAAGTGAACATTCATCGGGTTGCGTTGGGGGACGGAGGTGGTGGTAAACGATTGGCAGAAAGAGAGCCCGCTCGATAGAAGTATCGCGACGCCGAGATAGCTTCACGATCTCCTGGAGGGCTGCGCGCGACCCCTGGTATGCCTCGAGGGCAAGCGTCTGGAGCATATTAGTAAGTCATGAGTGAATATCCCGAGATGTATTATGGCATGAACCACTTACGCGTAGCGTCGCAGGTAGTCCTTTCAGATTTTCATCGGTCAGCGCAGGATGCATCTTGTAGTTTCAGGTTCGTCTCGTCGATTGTGGTGATGGAAGAAGACAAGAGCCAGCGGTGTGTTGTCACGATGTCACTGTCACATTGCTCCGTTTTTAATTTTTAAAAGCGTGAAAGATAGTCCTTCCTCCTGCTCCTGGTCCTCCTCTGCCGTACCCTCTCCATCACCTCGCGATTCGGAATTCTTTCCTCCCCCCGCTCTCCCACCCCTACTGTGTCCAAAGCCTCTCCCGCTCCTCTTACCCACTCACACGTTCATCCTCTCCTCCCACGTCCCTGGGCATCCGTACATACATCCTCGGACAGGCAGCATCGTCCTCACACCGGGACGAGGGAATACGTAACGCGCTCCGCTTCCTCGTCTGGCCACTTCCGACTTATCCACTACGTTCTTGTCTTCCCCGGCGTCTCCCACCCTCATTCTTCTTCCTCTGCGCACCCTCCTCCATTTACTCTCCCCAATATTCCCTTCTGCCCGCTCCTGGCAGACCTGCACCTGCCCCGCACCTACACGCACAGCGTCATCCTCGTCAATCAGGGTAGGGGTGCTGGGAGAGGAATGGACATACATTTGACCTGCCTCGCCGCCGACCCCTCCTGCTCGCTGCCAATCCTGCCACATCCCACTCCCCCTTCCACTGAGCATTCTTTCTTCGTCACCTACACCGTACGGCCGTACGCTGCCAACGAAGAGTTGCAGGCACAAGCTTTGAATCTTCGAAGCGAGCGGCGGGGATGCGATGCGATGTACGGGAGGATGGATGGTACGGAGAGTGGACGTCGCGACCCCCGTTCGATGCACGCGAGCTGACCCGCATTTCTTCCGGCCCTACGTTGTCTGACGTCGACGGTCGTGAATGCTGAGGAGACGGCGGGGACGTGGAGACGGGGGAGGCAGGCGAGAGCCGAAGAGCAGGTAATAGCTATAGGGGGAGGCGCGCGTTACGAAGACCAGACATGCCGAGGACTTCAAGCAGGGGACGAAGTATATAGGGAAGTACATTGAGAGATTCCGACCGTAACTGTTGGCAGGAAGAGCGAAGACTAGGAGGAGGGGCGTGTGCGCGTGTGAGAGTGAGGGTAAACAGACACCGACGTGAAACGGGGGAAAGACAAGGAGGAGCAGCAGGCGGCATGCGCTGTGGGTGACAAATTGGATGTCATCCGATCGACGTCGGCGGGGGATGACTCTCCCCTCCGCCGCTTCCTCTGAGTCTCTTCTCACCCTTCTCCCCTCCATCCCTGCCACAGCCGAAGGCCGTTCCGCCCCTCTCTTCACCGTCTCCTCCATTCCTCCCTGGTCAGACTCGCCCGCAGCTCCCACCCCGCGCACGTACGTACCCCCAGTACCTTCCCACCACGCCGCTGCACCGTCTTCGTCAGCTCAGCGAGAGCCTCGGCTGCCCTTTGAATTTCCTCCTTCCACCGGGCGTAGACGTGGCAGCACAACGGCACCGCATGGCGACGATTAAGGGCCGGGGGAGGAGCATGCGTTCGTAGGCGCGCGAGGGCTCGGGGAGGCAGCAGATGTCGACGGAAGGAAGGTGGATGGGTGTACGAAACGGGACGAGACGGGGTGGAGGGGCGAGACGCAGAGGTCGGTGGGTGGGATGCCGAAGACCATGTGCCTCTCCCTGTACGTCCCCCCGACCGTCATCTGTCGAACCTCACCCCTGCCTACGTTACGTGCCGCCAATCGTGAGTCCTCTCCTCTCCTCGCCGATCTTCCTCTTCCCCGCGTACCACCGCCGAAGGCTCTAGACTCTGCTGCTACACCGGCAGTAGGGAACGCGCAGCGAAGGAGGGTGTCGCTGTACAGACATGCCTTGAATTCACTCGACCGTAGGGACGATCTGTGAGAGGAGTGGTGGCGATGAGGGGTGAGGGGAAGAGGATTGATGTCGAGGTCGATACTGATGCATCGAGTCAGGGTCTGGAGATGGGTTATTGGAGTACTGGCTGAGAGGGCGCGCGTAGAGCTTACCAATTGAGTCTTTGAGGGAATCAAAGAGACATCGGACGACGAGACGATACGAAGATCATCGGAGCATATAAGTTTGCTCCTGGCTGACAGTGGGACCCGAGGGACCAGGAGAGATAGAGCTAGGAGACGCCGTGTATGGTGCAGAGAGGCACGCGAGGCAGAAGGCGAAGACGCGGGTTAGGCGACGAGGTACTGCGCGTTTGGGGATCCGGTGACGAGAAACTTCGACAACGAGTAGTGGCACGAGTAGCAGCGCAAAGCATGCCGTAGCAGATTCAGAGAGTCGATAGGTTGGTAAGAGTCGCCAGGGTGATCAGGGTTATCTGAAAAGAGAGCGGGTTAGCCCAAATACGACGCGCGATGATGACAACCAGACTAAACGCACCTTTCCTGCCCCAACGAGCAGTTGCAGCAACCTCACAACGCCCTAGTACATCCTACCAAGGCTCTTTCGATACTTCGAGTCCACGAAATCCATTTTATCTGCGAAGAGCAGAAAACAGCGATAAAGAATCGGTCGTGAAGTGTCATCCTTATCGGCCTCTCACACTGGTTGCGAGCAAGTTCGAAACCACCAGGCAGTGGATAGTCTGGTTTTCGGTGGCCTGCGTCGTTCTCGAGTCGGGATTCAGCGTATTGGAAGACTGAATGAGCGGAGAAGACAACGAGCAAAGTGTTACTGGATATGGAAATCTCCGCCTGTCAAATTGATGACTCAGCATCCTCCTCTCTCTCTTCTCAACGCTCACCAGCGTTTTCTCGATTTAACGCAGCCCGGTGAAGGACAGCGGCTTCTTCTAACGGCTTGTCTTTATGGTATTAGTGGAGCTATTTTGCTATCCCTCTTGGTCAAAATTTCTCTCCTTGCCAACTCCTTGCTCGAAAAATCCAAGACCTATGCAAGACCTATAACATGATGAAAATCACTCTCTCTTGAGACAGAACTGCTAAAGATGATGCTGCACTTTCATTCAGTCCCGTGTTTCGTGATATATGAGATTGGCCGCGAGCGCCATTACAGTAATTCCCATTCATCACGGCCCAAATCTGGAAGGGCCCAGCAACCCAGTTTGGGGAATCGTGAATTTGATTCAGAAAATTTCGTGAGAGGTGAGTATGCGAGGATCGTATCTATATCTATACAAGTGCCGGTAAGAGAGAAAGAGAAATGAAGGAAGAATCCGGGGAAGCTAAAATAGGTGCATTCCAACAAGGACTATTCAATCCTATTCGCGGTCACCAGTAGATACGCCTCTCGATAGTGCGCTGCTTCCCCATCGAAGGGCGAGCGTAGGAGACTGTGCGTCGGACGCGGGTTACGGTGGGGTACCTGCGTCGACGAGGTAATCAGTAGTATTCACAATTTGAGAGAGTAGGAGGATTCAGAATAGATTCTGGAGGCCAGGGAAGGAACAAGAACAAGGAAGGTAGGTAGGCGGACGCACCATGCGTTGTAGATGTCGCCGGCGTCCATTTGGACTTGCAGGATTTGGCGGCCCTGCAAAGGGCGAGGCGAGGTGAGTAGGAGAACGAGCAGTAGAGGAGAGGAGGGAAGAGGAGTGGACGACGTACAGCGTAATCGATATGCGCACCGACAACGAGGCCCTCGCGGCGGCCGTACACGCCATGGGACACGGCGACGATGTCACCGGGCTGCGAGAACACGCGTCTGAGTCAATCAAGCAGAGCGGTGGATAGCTGGGAGAGGAGGAAGCACGCTGATATCTTGGTCTGTGGAGGACATGATGAGCTGCGAGGATGGAGATAGAGTTTAGAGAGATATTGGGAGGAAGATCGATGAGGGACGAGGGAAAAAAAAGAAGACAACGCAAGAGATGGGCCGTGAGGATCCTAGGAAGGTTAAATAACTGCATCGTTGCTGGCGCGCGGAAGCCTCGAGGCGTCGGTGCTTCGACTCTGGATCGGGTATCAACGGCTTCGGCGTATAATGTAAGAAGAGACGGAGGTGGTTTGGTGATGTCGTCGAGGAGAATGCCGGGAGACAAGAAAAGTGCATTGACAGACAAGATAGCGCAGAAGACTCGAAGAGGCGATTTGGTGATTTTTTTTGTGTGTTGAGGGCGAGCAATCAAGGCAAGAGAGAGACCAGGGATGGTCCGCGTCCAATCGTCCGGCTAGTTACGGCCTGTAGAAAATGAGATCGTAGCTGTATGGGAAATTCACGGCCAGCGAATTTAAAGGTGCACGTAGTCTGAGGACAAGAAGCAATCTGTTTTCCCGCTGCTTTGATCCGAGTGATGGCCGATCAATCAATCACAGAAAATTGTGACATGCTTCGTGACAGCACATTTTGCCTTTCACCTTGCTTTCACCACCACTGTGAATGCTTACTGTATATCGGAATGCGCTCCGAGTTTCGTCTTCTTTCTGGCTGCTCGACTACCATAATCAACTCTTCCTGGCTCTAAGCGGGGTACCGGTAAGACCGGGGCAAACGGATTCAAATCAAATTCAAATTTCAAAGTTCCTTCCGAAGCTCTCCTCGAGCTGGCACCCCAACAATGTGGCTCATCTGCGTACCGGGGCTCTGGTGAATTTCGACCAACTTCCATCCCGCCTTCGCAAAAAGCTCGTAGAAGCCTTGCGCCGTACGCTCAATGCCCCCAACCATAAGGTGCATCTGTGAGGAGAGGGCTTCGGGAACCGAAATACGGTATGTAACTCTGTGATTCGGCTCACCGTAAGATCATACAGGTATACATCTGCCGCCGCCGGACCCCAATTCGGCAACAACGGCGCCTCTGCCACTTGTTGCTCTGCGCCTCGGATTGCGGACATCTTTGAATCGGCTACAGTCCCCGTCGACGCAAACGGGACTAATTTATCAATGACCACAAGTTGAGTTTCCTCTCCCGCCGCTTTGCGAAGATTTTGCAGAATTACCAGGGCCCTGTCATCCGGCCAGTCGTGTATGATATGCCTCAATAAGAAAACAGCGGCGTTCTTCACGGATTGCGGGGTGAAGAAGTCGTGAACTATGTCGTCCATCAATCTCTAACACGAAGATCGAAGGTAGACTCGCCTAGGAACTCGACCATCCCTTTCTCAACATGCTCGGGGAAACACTTCTTCCAGTGCTGCACCATCACAGTGAGTCGTCTTCAAACGAATGGAGTGTTGTGACATCACTAACGGCTTTTGAAAACTCAATCGGGGACGCAAAATCTTGATTCACGACGCGAAGGTGCGGATACTTCTTTGCGATCGTCAACGATTCGTGTCCGATCCCTCCGCCCACATCCACTATGACGCTTTCACGGGGTAGTGCGCTCCAATCGAATCCTACATCAAAGATGCAATTATTTCCCAGCACAGATCTTCGCATTTTTAAACAAGACGGAAACGAAATACTCACCTCGAAAAATCAAATCTCCAGGCTCCATCGCCGCAGTTCCCTGCATCGCGGATGCAAATCGATTAACGTGGTAGCTGCGTTCGGGACCCTCCATCCATTCGAACAGCGTCTCTTTCGTGTCATATGCCAGATTGAATGGAACTAAACCTGGCGTTCGGAGGGATTCTGCAAGGTAAAGCGCACATTTCCCTCCCACTTCGCCGCTAATAAACGTAACCTGAGTTGATGTGCAGGGCAGCTAGCTTTTTGACACATACTCATTCTCTACAAATGCTGCGATGCCCGAAGATCCAACAAACCGCGTCTCCCGACTGAAGAGCAGGTTCGACAGTTTCTGAATCAATATTTAGAGCAGCGCCTGGCTCACCTTTGAAATAGTTCGCGGGAAGGCTTGGCTTTCTCCAGTGTCGACGAAATTCGATTGTTTGCGAAAACTCCGGGCGATACCTCGCGGAAAATATGGTGCGTGGCGAGAAGCCGTAAAATTCGTTCTAATTCAGCCACGTCGCAGTTCAGTTGAAGCACAAAGCAGAGTACCAATGCATTCACCTATCATTCGTGGATCAACCCCAACTGCTGCTCCGATATCGTTTACGCTGGCCCCCTACGCAAAAAGGAAGCGTCAGCATTTGCACCTTAGAGTCTCAAAGAATGAGAGCATCACTAACATTTTCCCCAGCCTCGCGCAATACGTCCACAACGTTGAAATCCGAGACGGCACGTAGGCAAGAAGACATATTGTACTTCGACTTGATATCAGTGGGCGGCTTATCAATTGGTGATCAAGAACGAACCCCCTTCCCCTGATTAGTCACAAATCGTCTAGGATTCCAAACCGTAGCACTAATCTGTGCACAAGCAGCGACTAAGTTCTTCGCGGCCGTCGCGACGTGGGAATCTTGCGCCAGCGCTTCCGCTGGGTCCTCTGGACTGAACGGCTTGTCGAGGGATGGCAACGGTAGTGCTGCCTCCGCGTAAGCCCGTTCCATTGAGTCAACCGCCCTGACAATGATATTGGCCAGACTGCGAAGGGTGGATGTTTCTTTGTTCATTCTTGGGGAGTCGAAGGGAAAGTTGAGGACTTTTTGTTCACATCTCTTATGGACTGTGTTGACCGCGCGTGAAGCAGAACCTGGCCGAGGCGAACATAGTACTGTTGAAAAGGGTGAGATATGTGTATCTCGAATCCTGCCTTTGCGGTCTCAGCTTCGTGAACAGAACCTCAACTTACCTCGTAAGTTAATGTTTTCAGCAACGGCTGAAGATCTAATTTAGTTACTAACGCCGCCTGTCCAATATACTTGAGTCTAGTTCTTCCTTCATAACTGACGCCGCTGCAGCTGATCTCCTCCCTCGGAGGGTTTACCAAGTGCCGTATGCGTGCAACTTTCGATTCACTCGGAAGAGGAATGACTTCAACGATGAATCTATTCAATTTCTGCACGTTCCCAATCTGATGCATGCACACCGCTTTAATAGCTGGAATCTCCATCCATTTGCGAATCGAGTTGGACTGTCGAAGGAGAAACAATCACGCAATGGGCTTCTTTTGGATTACGAATAAAAACAGATATAGTACAAAGTTCATGGAAGCACAAGTAATCATGTTCTTGTCGCAGTAAATTTAGGAGCTACAAGCCGCGGACGAGGCAAAAGTAACAGAGGAGATGCTCCAAACCACCATCGATTCTTCGCACGTCGTAGGTGTAACAGATCCCGGGATGCACGCCCCCGCGGCCCAGAAGAATTGACCTTTGGAAAATTATCTCGAAGGACCGGGTTTGGATGTTTTGTACGATTGGGAGAACAATTTCCGCATGAAAGTTGAAGCGATTGCCTGTAAGGATAATTCGACAACAGCTTGCCAGTCTTTCTGGGGACGATATGTGGGGCTGTTGTGATTATTACTGGGCGTTACGCTCGTGCTTCGCCATAAAATAAACCGAGCAATTTGAACCAGATTTATATACCTTCAGGAACAGACCCAAGTCTCAACTCGAATCACATCGAAGAGAAGCTGGGTTGAGAGAAGAGTCCGTGTGCCAAAACACACATGTAGATAAGCGGGTACTTACTTGGTCCGAGCACAAAAATGCTATGAGAACCTTGAGGAGTGGTAAGTTGATGGCAAAGGCACCGCACAAGTACATATCCCGAGGGTGAGGAATAATTTCAGGACGGGATATGCCACCGACACGTGGCACCCCGATAGGTATTTCAGTTGTACCATGGGTCGAGGGGTACTATATCATTCAAAAGGTGCCGCCAATAGTATTCACACCGAAAAAAACGAACTTTCGGCTGACCTGATCTACATACCGAAACAAATCGAGTCGACTTACCAATAGACTGCGTTGAAACTTAAGCCGATGCGCAATATTTAGACTTACTTGTCGTGCCGCTCGATAGACAAGGCGAAACAATAAAAATCAGCTTTGTTTCCTCCCAGCCGAAAGTTAGCTGAAGGAAATTTTTTCGTATTTTGTACCGTGCGCGTCGAAAGATGAGCACGAAAGGTCTTGTTTCGGCTTGAGGATAGGGCCAGCCGAAACAGAACTCAACAAGATAAGAATCAAGCACGCCGTCGGCCGGCACGAAGCACAAGCCGAAATACAAGGCATCGGCTTATATTTCGGGCATATACAGCCCGAAATATAAGCCGATGCCTTGTATTTCGGCTTGTGTATCGTGCCGCCGGATTCTTAACCGAGACCTCAGACCTGATGGGTCGAGTCCGCACCTAAGGCACCTACGTTTTGCTTATGTAAAGCCCCTCGGAGAAGGGTTAAATCGTACAGTAGAACCCCTCTCAAAGAGCGGGCCTCCGGCCAAGGCTTTACCTAAATCGCGATTTGATCGGCGTCTTCCCAAACGGGAAATGACGTATGTCTTCCTCCAGCCTCCGCCCGCCTTCGTCTCGACCTTAGCCTGTCCTGACGCGCTTGCTGACCTCTGCGCGACTCCCCAGTGGCTGTTAGAACATCTTCTGCGCTTTTGATATGCTGTGCCAGTCTCCGCTCTGCCTCAGATCGTCCACAAGGAGGCCCTGAAATTCCAATCCAACTAGTGGCTCCTTGCCTTTCTACTTACTACAGCGCGCCGAATACGTCCTTGGACATGCTGCATCAGCTACCTCTACTCCTCTTTCTCTTCAAACTGTCGAGCCTGTGGCACTCCCGGTTCTCACGGGGTGGAATCGAATTGATTTCGGCAACCGACGGAGCCTCCGCGATGGCCTCCGTGCTCTCATCCACTTCCCAAAAAACCTCGTTCACGATCTCCGTACAGCTCGCAGCCCCTCGGTTGTTTTTCAACTGCATCTACTGTCTACTGTCCACCCTCCTCGGCCTCTCCAACGGTCCAGGGAGCTTCACTGTTATGCTTGTGTCTTATAGTTCACCAGTAACCTTCAGCGCCACTCAAATCTGGTCTCCGCCATTCGATCCTATTTCCCTTGGGGCTTTTGCTACTTAGTCTACGATTGACATATGATTTTGCGTACTGAACTGTCTATCAGCGCAGTGCAGGGAAATATTGTGAGTCTTATTCTTGCCACCCTTGTGAACTACAGTTCTATCTGCATTTGCTAGATCCTCCGTGATCATTGATGGGCCTTCAAAGCCTCTGTCGAAGCATTTGGAGCCTACATTGAAGCATTCGGAGCCTCCATCAAATTCTTTGGAGCCTCCGTCAAATCCTTCGGAGCCTCCGTCGAAACCTTCGGAGCCTCCGTTGAAGCCTTCAGGACTTCTATTACAGCCTTTGTGAAGTTCATCCAGACCTCTTGTTGCAATGTCTGCTAGACTATTTCCTTGAGCATACTATCTACGCTATTCAATGAAGCATATCCCTACTTACCCAAGACACTATACCATATATCAAGTTCATTGAGACACGGCATGCTCTTCACCATTGTACTTGTAAATCTCAAGAGGTTCAGTCATTTGCAAGCAAATTGACAACATATGTGCCAATTCCTATGGTATGCAGTGTAATTTCGGGCTTCAAAACCCAATGTACCTACTCACCGATGCATACATCGTGGTTTTATCATTATTCCTTCTTGTTTGGCAGTTTTGTCTTACCAGGGATACTCAGGGAGGTTATATTGGCTTTCAAATACACGCTGGTGGCCGTTCTTCTAAGCTGGTGAGCCCAGGAAGATGAATTCTGTCTGAACATTATGAATTGTTCAGGCTGAAGGAGACTTCAAATTGACGGATGTGGACCAGGAAGTTAATGAGTTTGGAGTACTTGAGCAAAGAATGGTTACTTAACTCAAGAGACACGATTTATAGCACAAATTTAGATCCAACCCATTGTGTAGTTGAGGATGCTAATGCGAACTTACTTGGCTTTTGGGTCATTTGCTGCATTGCATTTTCAAAGCCTTCTAAAAATCTGGCTTAAAATCATAGCACTTGGAGCATCATACCAGAGTTGTTTCCGGTCAAATTGAGATGCTTTGAGGGAGACACGATGTCAGGGAAAAAATATTTCGAGTGGCTGACCGTTATAATGCCTCTGATTGGCTAAATCAGTGAGGTAATCCGAGGGGAAGAAGGCCTTCGGAAGTTGCCCTGGATCCTCGCACGGTTGAATTTAGTTGATCCAGAAGCGGAACTGTCCGTGCCGACGAGTCTGATGAGCTTTTTCAACTTTACGACCACTTTGCCATTGCCGAAGGCTCAAACGGAGGCCTATGTTTGGCCTCCGTTTGGCCTCCGCCATCCATCTCAACAATTTTTGTCTGATCTTCAGTTGATAATGGGCAAGGGGAATCCATTTCATTGATGCGGATTCAGAACTACAGCGGCAGCGGTAATGTGTGATAGCTCTTGCGATCAACGAAGGCTCCGTGAAGGCCTTCGTCCCGGCCTCCGCAATCATTTGCCCAATCAGACCTCCTCTGTTCACAAACGGAGGCAAGCTGGATGCGCACCAAGTACATGCATGATTTTTTACATTCATTTGGGTGAGTTCTATTCTGCCAGGGACAAAGAGATATCTGCGAAGGTCACGAAGGTGCGGTTAATCAAGTATTTCTTTGTGAATTACGTGTATTGTGTATGAATACCTTTGACCAGTTCTTGAGCAGCATCATATTGATATATAGTGTGAGTAGGAAAAGAATTGTCTGGAGGTTTGGGGAGACGAAGAAGGTCACGGAGGCCATCCCGGAGCCTCCGTCAATTCCCAAAATTGCACCCATTTCACCCATAATTACCTAGTCACAACAAAATAAGTATTCATAGCATCAGGAAAGCCAATCAAGCACCCAGAGGTGCGGGGAAGACGGAAAGAGGTTGCGGAGGCCATCACGGAGCCTCCGCCGAATCCGAAAATCACACCCACTTCACTGAAAATTAACTCAGTCTGCAGAGTGTGTGTCCCCACAACATATGGGAAACCAATAGAGCACTCAGAGGCGTAGGGGATGTGAATAGAGGTCGCAGAGGCCATCACGAAGGCTACATCAATTTGATCACGCACAGAATTGAGTCAATTCAAGGAGTATTAGTGTACCACCTTAGATATATATGTACTCAAGCCACCCAGACAGCTAACAGCACACATCCCGGGCATATTGAGCATGCTACAAACATACAGAATGGTAAATCGGTAATGATTGGTGTAAAAATGTGCCAGATCTGTTGAGGGAGGGTGTTGAAAACTGCAAGGGCGGGGAGCCTTGTGCAGATAGAGGCTGTTGGGGTGGAGAACAATACCATTGGGCATGCTTGGGAGACGGGGAGAAGTCCGTGAGGGTTGACGAAGGCCGGGACGGCGGAGGCCGTTGGCGGGAGACATGAGGTGTTCTCCCGTTTGGGAAACCGATCAGATCATCACTTAGGTAAAGCCTTCGCCGGAGGCCAGACCTCAGAGAGGGGTTCTAGTGTACGAGAAAAGCCTTCTCCGAGGGGCATTACCTAAGCAAAACGTAGGTGCCTTAGGTGGTCGAGTCTTGTTTCGGCTGGCCGTATTCTCAAGACGAAACAAGATATTTCATAGTTGCCTTTCGACGCGCACGATACAAAATACGAAAAATTATCTTTCGGCTAACTTTCGGCCGGGAGGAAACAAAGGCCGATTTTTATTGTTTCGCCTTGTCTATTGAGCGGCACGACAGAGAAGCCGAAATATTGCGGATTGGCTTATGTTTCGCACCAACCTACTGGTAAGTCGGCACGATTTGTTTCGGAATGTAGGTTGGGTGAGCCGAAAGTTCGTTTTCTTCGGTGTGATTCCCTCTTGCTCATGAGAGGGTGACCTCTTTATTCAGTGTGTCATCCCCCTTACATAAAATCGAAAAACCGTTGACAATGAAAACACCATTCCATCTCGTGAAGTTGAGTACCTATTACCTAGACCACATTGGCTGAGCGGGTGAGAGCGTACTATTTGTGTGGACGTGGGTCGAATTAGTGAGGTGTAAATTGAATTTCGGCAGCGCGTCTCGGGCGAAGAACAAGCCTCGTGACCGTGTTTTGACACCGCCAGATCATCGGATCAAAAAGGCACGTGATGCAAGACGAACCTTCCCACCAACCACAACCAATGGCTCGACAAACTCCTCTGAACGTGCCAGAGGTGCTAGATCACTGTATCAGCTTCGTACCCATTCCTTCTCCAGACCTCCTGGCATGTTCTTTGGTGGCTCGCTCGTGGGTATACGCGGCACAGTTGCGCCTTTTTCGTGAGCTGGCCTACGCCTCCCCCACCTCTGACGTTGCCTATTTAGGAAATCATTTCTTCTTTTGGACAAGAAAGGATGTGATCTATTGCCATTAGTTGTGGAGCCTGTGTCTTCCCTGTAGTAGAGTGGTTTGCATCACTACTTTGATCGTTGTCAGTGTGTGTGACGAGGTCCGGCGTTCGAGCCCCGCGTTCACGTTTTTGTTTTGCTTTTACTCGTACTTTTTTTAATCACAGCTCCACCGCGCGAAAAATATGTATAAGCTCCACGCAGTGGGCCCTAGCGGCGAGCGCTAGCACCACGCAGTGGGCCAAGCGGCGAGCGTTAAAGGGGGGTCCGCGGGGGTCTCCCCCGCGCTAGATTTTCCATCAATTTTGTATTGAGCATTGAAATCAACGATACAAGAGCCAAAAACAAATTCACACCCCCTCTGATGTGCCGTCAGGCCAAAGGAGGGGGGTCTGGGGGGAACATTGTTCCCCCCAGCCTCCCCAGCATCTCAATATGCCCCCAAATTCTCCATGCCTACAACTGATTAAATATATTCAAATTTAAGTTCCCTTAATGAAAGAAAATCCCTTGAGAACAGCTACCTTCATACAGAACTAGCTACAGCACTTAGGATACATACTACATCCAAAAAACCTTTTCTATAAAATAGGTAGGTATCAGCTTGCGCTCAAAGGAGCTTGCGAGTAAGAGCGCAAAGCCTGCTGACTAAGAGAGCGTGAGACAATGATCGATGATCGAATATCTTGTCTCTTACGCTCTCCTGGGTTTCTTTTGCAGGCTTGAACTTCGTTGTCTTTGTTCTTCCAGCCTATCTTACCGTACCCAACAAACAACTATGTCTGACAACGGAATTTCTGGCCTTTCGAGCAGCTTCTTGAAGAATTCCGGGCAAACCCCTATTCCCCGAACTCTCAAACCGGGCGACGTCGTGCTCTCAGCGGAGGCTATACAGGCGCTGAAGAAGATGGACATCCTTCGTTTGGAACGCAATAACAAACGCGATGAGCGCAGGAAAGCTGGGGAGAATGATGTGTCCGAGGATGAAGGCGAGGGACTGGCCCCTTTGATCACTCTCGTCCCATCGGGTGAAATCCCCACAGATTTTGGCGCCTTGGAAGCTCAGGAATCGGAAGCTCCGAAGCTTCTTTTCGACGACTCCAAAGCCGCTCTCAATTCCTTCCAGGCCATCGACGACTCTATCCCTTCCGCCATCTTCTTCCTAGCCAAGAACGGCATATCCCCACCGCTTATCATCTTCCTGCCTGCTTCCCTTGCTCGTATCCGTTCGAGCAACATCAAAACCGTGAAACACGGCACCGGCGAGTCTACGAAGATCACCGTTATCGACATATCGGACTTTCCGACCGAGGATGGGCTTGACCAAGCTACGTGGTGCACCACATATAATACCTTTCTCACCTTCATGGAATTGGCTGCAGGGCCCAAGATTTTTCAGGGCTTTGCCAGCCACTACAACTGCATCCTTTCCGACCCCGAATTTGCGCAGTGGTTCACGGCCTACAGGGACTTTGATCAGCGTCTTCGTGCGCGATTCTTTACCCAGGCTTTTATCATTGACTGCAAGACGGACGAATATCGAGCTGCGTTACAGTCTGCGAAAAATTCGTTTCTCATGTCGACCCATTCTTCCTCCTCTGCTTCAAGCTCCAGGACCACCTCCTCCACTGCGAAAGGCGACCGTGCCGATCGTTCGAAGCCTTACGACAGGGATTCATCTCGCAAGAAACCGATGTTGTGTTTTCGTTGCGGAAGAACAGGTCACAGTGCGCACACCTGCGAGCAAGCGGAACCGAGCCGACATGGTCGCCAATTCGTCATCTTCGCCAACCGCGAGGGGCTCTTTCGAATCTCCGACAAACGGGCCGTATGCATGGGATACAATTGCGGAAGGTGCGACTCAAACTCTCGTTCCCACCCCATCCACATCTGCTCTCTTTGCGCCGACTCTCACCATGGAGCGGCGGATTGCACTCGCAACTGATTGTGCGAGGGTTGTCACACCGTACCACGCCGCAGGGTGGTTTACGGCTTTACGTGACTGTAACCTGCTGGAGCGATACCCTAATCTTGTCCACGATATTTCCTTTGGCTCTCCGATCGGCAATCCCCCTTCACCATCATTCACCTTTATTCCTTCAAATATGCCGACCACTGATCTCAATCCCTCATTTATCGATAATTATCTCGCGGGCGAGGTCGCCGCTGGTCGCATGAGTGGCCCATATTCTGTCGAAGAGGCGCATGCCTTCTTTGGCGGACACTTTCGGACAGCGCCCCTTGGTCTCGTCGAGAAAGAACCGGGACTCGGAAAGTGGCGCATGGTCCAAAACAACTCTGTTCTTGGATTCAAGCGGCGACTCGACAAACTCCTGGCTTGATGCCAAGGATGTCTTAATCAAATGGAACACTTGCGCGAATATGGCTGACCTGGTGAGTTTTCCGTTTCATGCTTGTTTGTTTCGTTTTCGGTCACCGTATCCTTCCAGCACCTGCCTTGTACAATTTTCGCGGCCAATTTGGCGCGTATTTTGCCAATTTGGCACTGCGACTGGTCAATTTGACAGTGCGCTATTTTTGCGCGGCCAATTTGGCGCGTATTTTGCCAATTTGGCATTGCGACTGGTCAATTTGACAGTGCGCTATTTTTCGCGGCCAATTTGGCGCGTATTTTGCCAATTTGGCATTGCGACTGGTCAATTTGACAGTGCGCTATTTTCCGCGGCCAATTTGGCGCGTATTTTGGCCGATTTGGCATCGTGGCTGGTCAATTTGACAGCGCGCTATTTTCCGCGACCAATTTGGCGCGTATCGGTGCCGATTCGCCTTTGCGCAACTGGTCAATCGCCACTTTGCGCGTATTCAATTCTTTGCTCGGGCATCTCGGCGATGTTCATTCTTTACGACTTCGCGAATATTTTGGCCCATGTTGCAGTTTCTCATTAACAACTTCTAGGTTGCAAAAGCGCCACCCGGAACTCAGGTTGCGAGCTTGGATCAGGCTCACGCATTCCGTTGTTCGGCTGTTCTGCCGAGACACAAGTGGGCTTTGCCTATTTCCTGGCGCGGGTCTATTTGGCCGGATCACACCTTTCCATTCGGCCTTTGTACCTCGGGTAATGTTCAGGGAACTGCAGCCGACGCATTCGTAGATGTTCTCGATGCGAAGGGCATCCCAGACACGCTCAAATGGGTTGACGACTACGAATTCTTTCGTTATCCAATCGCGTCTCGAATCTCGGCCGACGGCTCGACCGAATACACCTACGGGCATGACCTACGGACAATCTTATCTATCAGCGACCCGCTCGGGATTGTTTGGAACGATATTTGCGACAAAGGGCACGATTTTGCCTATGTCACGGAATACACCGGCTTTACGTTTGACTTGTCCAGCAAACGGGTCTACCTCTCGGAGAAGAAACGTCTCAAGTATCTGGCGAAGGTCACTCGCTTCCTCGAATCGGCAAGTTCCGGCAAAATCAAGTTACCCGCTTTACGTTCCATTCACGGAACTCTACAACACGTCAGCTTTGTCTATCGTGACGGCCGTTCCTTCCTACCCTCCCTCAATCGTCAGATCGCTCGTTTCCCCAACAATTTCGTCTCGCATAACCTCTCCAACGCCGCTCGAAATGATTTGCTCTGGTGGCAGCGCACCTGGAACTCCCGAACGTCTCTCGTTCGCTTTCTATCCGCCAGGTCCTTGACTGGGATATTTGGGTCGATGCCTCGACCGACTTCGGTATCGGTTTGCTCATTCGCGGTCGATGGGCGGCGTGGCGGCTTCTTCCCGGATGGAAGACTGACGGACGCGATATCGGCTGGGCCGAGTCTATTGCGGTAGAGTTGGCATGCCTATGGTTATGCTCGCGCCGTGACCTTCTTGATAACGAGATCGTCATTCACGGGGATAACACTGCAGTTATTGACGCCTACAAACGCGGGCGTTCTCGCAATATTCCTCGCAATCTGTCCATCCGACGCATCACCGAGATGCTCATTCCACGAAATCTATCTATCTCTCCGCGATATGTCTCTTCTTCGGACAACCTTGCTGACCCAATTTCTCGCGGCGACTTTGGGTCTCCTGGGTCTCGCCTTCACATTCCCTTTGTGCTCATTCCTGAGCTTACCGAATTTCTTGAACTATGCACAGGTTTATTTCAACCGATGCGCGAAATTGGTGTCTTTATTTATTTGTTTTCAGGTTAGCGTTGGCAAAGTCAGCAAATGCTGACCGTTTGCGCGCAGTCGAGTTCGAATCTCCGGTCAATTCGTCTCGCCGCAAGCTGCACGCAAATCCTCGGGACCAAGAATCTCGTCAAAGCCTTATAATCGTCTCAAACCCTCACCTCTTCGCCCTCCCGTTTTAGCGAAGGACCGGATTTTGTCCTGGCGGACTCCGTATTCCTTCCATTCTCTCCGTTCTCTCTCGGCATCATTTTCTTCCGATCTCATCTCTAAATGGCAATCCGTCCTCGCGTCTTCCGTGGAACGCGACACACACGGCTCATATGCTGCGGTCTTCTCCGTTTCAACCATTTTTGTGATCTTCACAATATACCCGAGTCGCAGCGTATGCCAGCGAGCGAAGCTCTCCTCTCCATCTTCATCTCTTCCTACGGTGCAGGCCTCGTCGCAAGCGGCACTGTCTCAACTTGGTTGGCTGGTCTTCAGCTTTGGCATGCCGTTAACTTCGCTCCTTGGCACGGTGCCGCGCTCTCAGTCGGACACGGAAAGGCGTCTCAAAGCTTGCCCCACCTTCCTCTCGGCGTTTGCCACGCGACCCAGTAACCTTCAATCATATGGTTATTCTTCGTACTCATCTTGATCTGTCGAATTCTCGCGACTCAGCCATTTGGGCTGCCGCATGCACGGCTTGGCGGGATTGCGCGCGACTTGGGAAGTATTGGTCTCATCTGCATCTTCCTTCGATGCCACGCGTAACGTGCTTCGTGGTTGTCCGAAGAAACGCGGCGTGGCCTCTAATGGCCATAAATTCCTTTCTTTCAAGGTTTCATTCGATGTTGCCTACCTTTACCTTTCCTTGGCTCACTCGTACGGTTAGATTCCATGGACTAAGACTCGTCTTTCGTTAGGTGACTGGCTCACTTCGACAGAAACTATCGACGATGTCGACGCTGTTGCAGCTCTAGAACACCATCTCGCTGTCAATGAATCCGTCCCCGACTCAGCGCCTCTATTTGCTTATGCGACTCAATCGGGGTGGTCTCACCTAACGCGCGCCGATTTTATTGCGAGGTGTAATCAGATCTGGCTAGAGGCCGGGATGGGAGGGTTGAATGGTCATGGGTTTCGCATAGGTGGTACAACACATTTATTGCTTCATGGCGTCGACCCATGGGTCGTCATGAAACAAGGCCGCTGGAGCTCGGCTGCCTTTTTGGTATACTGGCGCAACGTTGAGGAGATTCTCCCGTTGTTCATTGGCGACTCTTTAGATACTTTCACTTCCCTCAAAGAGTCTGTATCCCGTCTAGCAAAATCTATTTAGTCGGGAGAGGTCGTCGCGTATCCGTATGCCGACTGTTCGCTCTTTTCATTCGCTGTTTTGTGGGAAGCGGCATCCGTTTACCTCACTCACAGAGCTGCTTGAAGTCGCGAACTTCAAGCGGTCCTCTTCCCCCAAAGTTGGATTCTTATTCTTGCTTTCTAGCGACTTAGTTAGCTATCAGCTTGCGCTCAAAGGAGCTTGCGAGTAAGAGCGCAAAGCCTGCTGACTAAGAGAGCGTGAGACAATGATCGATGATCGAATATCTTGTCTCTTACGCTCTCCTGGGTTTCTTTTGCAGCCCACCCACCCACCCACCCGAGTCTTGGTATGCAGATCTCGCTTTGGAAGCGGCATCCGTTTACCTCACTCACAGAGCTGCTTGAAGTCGCGAACTTCAAGCGGTCCCTCTTCCCCAAAGTTGGATTCTTATTCTTGCTTTCTAGCGACTTAGTTAGGCTCGTTCACCATTCATCGCCAGAATCACTTTCGGATCAGTTGACCAAAAAAGGAAATTTGTTACGTCATATGTCAGAGGTGGGGGAGGCCAAGGGGATTTTTTTTCGTGCACCCCATATCACAAATATCCGGTTTCCTGACGAGGAGGAGATTCTTTGGGCGGTTTCATAGCTCTTTGGTCTCCTCTCGTCATCTTGTCGGCCTTGTTCGGGAACTCGACCTTGGGTCCAGCTTGTTCGATTATTGCACGACCGCAGCGTTCCTGCGAGGTCTCGTTTACGCATCTGGAGTGTCTGACCCTGGGGATGCCTGCGGCCAAGGAAGAGTTGAGCCCCATTCAGTCGCTTTTCAGCGTCGCCTCGCTCCGCCGTCTTGAAATCTCAGCTCTTTCATTCATTCCGATTTCCAATATGTTTTGAAGCATTTCTCCCCGGCGATCCAGCACCTAGATATGCACTTTGATTTATCAACGACAACGATTCATCCGCCCGCAGACACAAGCGTTCCGACTCTGATATCTCTCCGTTTGTGGGTGGAATGGATCCGCGAGCCGGGCGCCATTAGATCCCGTGCTATCTTATTTCAATCTCTCCGAGTTGAAGCCATCAGCATCGACGCTTCGAGCGATGTAACTTTTCCTTGGGACAAAATATCTCTGGATATGATTCAAATTCTTGATATCAGTATTAGGGTGAGTGGATTGCACATCACATGCGAACGAATTGATACAAAATGTGGACAGAGCGAGTCGACTACGTTCGGTGACCTTGGGCGATTTGTCAACCTTCGATTTCTCCGTATCCGCATCGATTCTGGGGGAAGACCCTCAAACGCTGTATCCATCCTTCAAAATGCTACACGCTGCCCGGTTATGCGCACAATCGTAGTCTCGGTATTCGTACATCAGGTTAATAACGCTAATTCCGAGGATTATGCGAAACTCGACTCCGTACTGGCGTCCTTGCCATCTCATATTGTTGTTGAACTTGAATTCGAAGACGGCGAGGCTGCCAGTGACGAGGACGATTGCCTCCATTGGATCTGCACTAGAACATCAATTCGACATTTTTCCCTCAGCTTCGGGTACGAACTTCGGTCAGTCATCAGCCTCTTCCTTGCCTATTCAATTTGATTCAATAAATTCTGTTTCAGGCCTGTACAGCGTATCGAGCTGGCAGTCAGATTACCGCTCGGTGGCGGGTACGTTCAAAAATTCTAGCCATCAATCAGGTTGACTTTGACCATCGTGCCTAGGCGATTGTTGATGAGCTATGATTCTGGTACAATACTCAGCACCAGGGATGAGCTCTGTTCCAGTTGCAATTCGGAAACGAGTTATGAACAAGAATAAATGCTGCAGGCCGTCACCACGACCAAAAGTGTTCAGTTCACAGGTCCCTGTCACCCGTCACCAGAACACTGGCACTTGGTCGAAATACTACAGTACTGTACTCTCACAATCTTCATCATTACTTTTTCAATCAACTTATCTCGAAATCCTCGTATTATTTATTCCTTCGTGGAATGTCATTCGCAATTTTCTGACTTTAATTGAACCCAACTTGAACCAACTTTTCGCCTCGAACCGGTCTCCCATGGCGTGCGAACTTTTGTGACGATGTTACCGTCACCTCACACCTATCTTCCTTGTCTCTTCCTCCTCCCACCACTTGAGCTTCAGCGCTTCCTCGTCCGGTGTCCACGTAGTGTAGATGGAAATTGAAGGCACATCTGCTACCCTCCCGCGATAGCGAACAGCCTGATCCGCGCGGAGGGTCTTTGGTTTGAAGATTGTGGACTCGTCATCCGAGCGGAAAATACGCTCTTCAGAATTTCACGCGACTTCCTTGCTCTGCAGTCGCCTGTGTTCAGAGACATGCTCTCGCTTCCCCCGCCCAAATCAACAGACCTGATTGATGGTTGCCCACTTGTGGTGCTTCCCGATCGCGCGGAGGATGTTGACGGTCTTTTTGAAGGCTCTGATATACTACGAGTGAGTGATATAGTATTTGTGGATATAGACATCTCAATTAGAGAATCTTTCTTGCTTAACAGCTTCTTTGTGCCCCATCCCGGGCATGCATCCCTCACGGTCGTGGTGAGTGTGCTCAGGATGAGCGATAAATATCAGGTGGACGCTCTGCGCAAACGAGCGCTGCTTCACCTTTCATCCGTATTCCCGACAACACTCCTTCACTACGATGCGCGTAAATTTACTCAGCCTAGTGTCCTCCACTCTCGCACTCATCATCCCCCTTGCTCGCGACCTCTCGATTGACTGGATCCTTCCTGTTGCGCTTTACTGGCGCTGTGAAGATCTCTCATTGAAAGGGATTAAACTCGGGGAATCTCTCACCATCAGCGAACAGTCGCAGCTGTTGAAGGCCACTTGCACCCTGACGACCTCCATAGCATCTGCAATCCTTGCTTTTCTCTTGCCATCAGCGTTGGAAGCGGGTCACGACCAGTGTCTGACTGCTAGAATCCGATGTCGGCAAGGCGCAGAGCAACGGCGAGCACATGTAATGCCTCTCGAATTTTGGGATGAGCGCTATTGGAATGCACTGTCGGATGTCTGTCATCACTCTGCCTCAGGATCATGAAGAATCAAGAGCAATCGACCAGACAAGCGGTCTGGGATGACCTCCCTCTCGTTTTGGGCTTCGTGCTTGGAGTGAGTTGGAGAAGATGAAAACGGAAGCTTTGGAGTAGTATGGTTGTGTGCCGCTTTGTATGGTTCGCCTCATATTGTCGTCAATTCCAATCCCCTTCGCTGGTAGGCAAACTGTCCGTATACCGCAAAGCTCAGCTGCGCTGTTCGATAATAACCTCTGATTCACCCATTGAATGCGATCGCCTTTTTTCGTCTCCCAAAATTCGAACCATATCGATTTATCTGATTTAAAATCCTGTCGACGGTAAGGCCTTGCGGAAGCTGAACGTGTAGCAAAAGTGGTGACCGATATCTTGGCACTTCGGGATTGAGTATTCGAGAGTCGAAAAGCGACAGATTTGCACTCGTTTTTATTTCGGTCTTCTCACCTCAAGATGACTTGAAATTTTCTGCTGAACGAAAATTCTTTCCTTTCAATCGGAAATCTACGCTGCCGGGCCCGTCCCCGGCCCATTATACTCGTCGAAATTTCACTATGACTGGATTTGCAAACTTTGACGTCCGAAGCGTGTTGCGCTTCCTGATTGAAGCTTCAGCCGGCCTCCCGCTCTTCATCGATTGGCAGTCCAACTCCACGACTACGGAAGCCATCTGATTCGAATTCCTTGAATCAACCTGGTAGCTCGCTGCATACAAAGCACTCCGAGCTGCCTTTCTATTGATCATCTGCATCAAAATTATTTTCGAAATCAGTATCTGAACAATCTAGGTAATTTGGGCGATAGCTCCCTCAATACAGGCGAATCTATCCATCCATCAGTTCTCGCTTTACGGCGAACGTATGAGGCGTTCGAAGAGAACTTACCTTTGATATGAATCTGGATTAGCTCAACGCCTCCGCTTTCATCTTCTCCAATCGCTCCATTCCGGAAGGCCCAAACATTCCGGCAAACTATCCCAATGTGCCTGCTTCGCCACTCGGTGCTCCGCTTTCATACTGGCGAGACAAGCAGCGCAGACCTGCAATGTATTCCAATCATCAAGCTTCCATATGTCTAAAGGCATGTACGGTGCACGCGTGGTTGGACGGATGCGGGACTTCTCTTTCATACGGCGGGCGGGCCAGCTGTTGGACTCCTGCGGAACAGGTCTCGGGCGAAACACACAGGACAGCGTGCCAGAGGAACTCCAGAATATTGGTGGTCGAAGTGCCTTCCAAGGTCCCGGCATGCAGTAAAGAGATAAATTTTGTCGTCGAGAGTATGCGCTGACCTCAAAATCTGTCCCTCGGAGGAGAATTCGCAGACACGGTAGAAGGCCAGGGGAAGAATCCAGCGTATGGATAAAGAGCAAGCGAGGACAGTGAGTGAGTGAAAGCCACATCCATCGACATCGACGAGCTCCTTGTACCACTCAGGAGGATCTTGCAATAGAAGACTTTCGTAGTCATCTAGTTTGGTCGGAAATTGGGATGAAAGATGGATGAGGGCACGTTTTCGCAGCGCCGGAAGGTCGTATTTGTGGCTCATCCGGAGAACGGAGGAGAGGACAGCATAGGATACCGGCGCTGGGTATGGTTCGAAGAAGCTGAGGGATGATATCAACAGTAGTCCCAGGGGAAGGGGTAAGATGTGAAACTCCTCACTCGTAATACAGCAATGCCTTGAGAAACACCATTATGTCCTCCGCGCTGTCTGGGAGGGCAACAAACGGACATCCGAGCATCATATCACTCTCTTTTGGAGTAGGGAGAGACAGCATGTCTTTGAAAACGGGAGAATGTACGGCCAGATGGTCTCGAGAAACTCGGAAGATCGTCTTTTCGGCCTGTATAATAAGACCGCAATCTTCAAACCAGAGATCTTCGGCGCGTATCAAGTCTGCACCTGGGTCGATTGGAGCTTGAGAGTCAACGTCCATGGTGAGTCGTGGTCGCCAGTGGCAAGGCAGGATGTCACAATCGTCACATCGCGTGGCTGATTTGTCACATCACACGTGCTCCTTTCCAACCACCATCATGATCATGGCCAAAAACTGGGAGATCCAAGGCAAGCTACGCCGTCCCTCCAGATCTACCCTCAATTCTTGAGCGACCACCGCCTTTAGTCGTCTCAATTCTCCAATGATCGCTGCCTTGTGGACAGGAGACTGTCAGCGTCCCCGATTCCCACTGGCCTGTAAGTATTTTGAAACTACTAGTCTTATCTTAAACACTCTTACTTTTCATCTGTTCAAAGTACGGAACATTTCATCAGGCCGCGACATCCAATAATAATACTCCGTTTACTGGGCCTGTATTCGTGGACTGGCCTGGAGCTTTATATTTATATCCGGGTGTGTATTCTTCTCATAACCGCCAATCGGTGCATGACTGACATCATCTTTCAACCCGTGCTCAGTAGCGCCGGTGCAAAATCCACTCCGCCGGGCTTCCGACTCTCTGAGAACCCGGCGCAGCGTTCACTTCCGTCTTGACTCAATGCACGACCTGAAGGTGATTGTCGTAGGAGCCGGTATTGGCGGTCTACAAACGGCTCTCGGCGCTCGCTGCGGATGGGCATAGCGTGACTGTATTGGAATCCGTTAAGGAATTTCTCGAGGCGAGTAGTGAATTATTATCTCTGAAAACACAGAGACTGATCGAATTCGTCGCCAAGGTCGGCGCAGAATACGCGTCCCGCCCAATTCCGTTCGTCTCAGCCGTAGCTGGGGCGTCGACTTCGAAGCCATCCCAAAAGAAACCTCTCTAGGAAATCGATTCGTGGATTGGCACGGCAACCACCTGCTCGATTGCCCGTTCGACGACGTGCAGGATCGATACGGCGCTCCGTATTATTTTATTCACCGCGCAGACCTCATTGACGCACTCGTCTCCGCCGTCAAACGAAGTCCTCGCATCATTCTCCGCATGGGCACACCAGTTGCATCGTGCGACTTTGACTCTCCCGCTATTATCACGACTTCCGGCGAGCGCATCTCAGCAGACCTCGTTATCTGCGCAGGACGGCCATCAAATCCGCCGCTCGTCCCTCCATAACCGGCTCGTCCATCAGCCCAATCGACACCGGCGACGTCGCCTACCGCATCCTCGTCCCCACCGCCTCCCTCCTCGCCTCTCCCGACCCCCACATTCCGCTCCCTCGTCACTCACCCCTGGGCCGTCCACTGGCTCGGCCCCGAAGGGCACGCAGTCGGCTACCCCCTCCGCAACGGCACGCTTTACAACATCATCATCGACGTGACACACACCACCGACCTCGGCGCCCCGCTCGAATCGGACGAATGGCGCAGCGACGCGGATAACGCGTGTTTGGTGGAGAGGTTTAAGGATTGGTGTCCCGCGGTCAGGGAATTGTGTGCGTTGACGGGGAGGTATTTGAAGTGGAAGTTGGCGGATTTCAAAGAGTTGGAGAGGTGGGTTGAGGAGAGGGAGGGGAGAGTGGCGTTGCTGGGGGATGCGTGTCATCCGATGATGCCGTACCTTGCGCAGGGAGCGGCGCAGGCGACGGAGGATGCGGCTGCTTTGGCTGCGGCGTTGCGGATGTATGATGATATTCCCACTGCATTGAAGGCATACGAAGCTCAAAGAAAGCCGCGTTCAGCGTACATCGCGTACAATACGCGAGTTTTACAGAATTGGTTGCATCTGTATGATGGAGAGGAACAGAGGCGACGGTGAGATTCATTCTTTCTGAGTCGGGAGTCGTCTTCACTGATTGGGATTCGCAGAGATGAGTTAATGAAGCACGATAACTCCGAAAACCCCATATTCTGGGGGTTCTCTGAGCGCAAGGATTGGCTGTTCGGACACGATTCTGCAAATTTGAAGCTGAGCCAGCCTATCCCTCTTCCTCCCTCGATGCCTCCTACGGAATCCTCGGTGTATCTGAATTAGCTGGTCATCGGCAGCATGTTCAATCGGTGACGAGTCTATCCGTTGGATTCTACGAACAGATTGTTGCGACAGTCATTTGCCAACCGGTCAAGCTTTTCTTGACTCTGATGCACTCAAGTTTAGTCGATCAATGTTTTTGACCGTCGGAAATTGAATAAATGTTTCTACTTTGCGTTCAACAGTTTTAGGCCTCCTGGCCAAAGGCAGTGATCCTGATTTGACTCTCGTGATGTTGCTCAGCCGCGGAGGATGAAACAAAATTAACCATGTATATTTTTATTCTTGTCCACTCGCGATTCGGCTCAGATGTTCGTGTCGAGAACGCTTCCTAATCTTCCTCCTATCAGGTTTGTATCTCTATCCTTCTATAAAATATAACGGCACGATTGAAAAAATACAGGTTCATCCAATAGTATGTCTATCTATCTATAGTCTAAATATTCTTCGTGTTGCTACAGAAAAAGCATCCCTATGCCATTGCAATCCGCCGTCTGTCGTCGGACACTTCAGTCGATCTTCCTCCCACATTGAAGCAAAAGGGCAGCACGTCCAAGAGCCCCAGCTGTATCGCCAGATCTGATGTGATCTCAAGGGCCACCGCCCCGTCTAGATCTTCGCGAGTCATTCAATCGTGCATGAGTTTCGGGTGCCCCCACGCCAGACGAGTAAAGCTGCAGTCAAATTAAATCAGTCTGGGTTTCGGAACCGCTTTTGAGCATGCAGAACGTACGCAGATCGGGTCGTCATCCGGTGCCCAAACAAACGTCTTGTTTTTCGCAGTCATCGTGCGATACCTTCGGATAACAATGTGCACGTAGTCGTAGCGTTACCGTTTGCCCTGAGCCAACGCGAGCCATTCTGATACTTGTTGTTTATGCACAAATCCGCGAACCTCAACCATCGGATTCCGCAACCACTCGATTATACGGCTGTACAAATTGGGATGCACCCAATTACTTATGCCGCTCAACAAGGTATTAGGTTCGGTGCATTCGATTCGATTAGAGCTCTCAAGAGCACATTACTCGGAATTTCTGCAAAGCCGGACCAGAAAACAGTACTAGTGAGTGGATGGCAAGTCGATGGTGGGCGTTGCGCAATGCGGAAGAGCGGATGAAGCTGACTCAGCAAACAACCGTCAACATGCTGTCAGTCGAGATTTCCGTATACGGCAATTTTTGCTCTTGTCTCCTCCCTTCATCCCAAGTCCTGTGCCCGCCAAAGCCCCGCTCACGGACGACGGCAGGGATTGGTATGCCCAGATACCAAGCAATGAAATCATCCGCCCGCCTCCAGACCGTGGGAATGACGCCGAGTAATGCGCTCAACGTGCGGCGGTGAGACGGCAGTGCTGACCCTGAATTCGCTCTGTTGGTGTAGGGAACACGCTCAGGGAGTCAGAAGGACGACACTGAGAGACTCACTGAGAGATTCTGGGATCACTGCGGATCACTGTGGTGTTCTGGCCGCACGATGGGTGCGCGGATAATGGGTTCGTCTCTCTCTCGTGATAACGCCTCGCGCATTGCATCTTCCTCCGTCGGTCTCTTTACCATGACCTGAATAGCAGTTGCATCGCCCTTCATTCAAACGCGGCTCGCATGCGGTAGCCGTCAAAAATCACCCTCGGTCTTGCCCGAGGGCCCACGATATCGCCGTTGGAGGGACTCAATACTTAAGGTGCTCATCTTTACTCCATCCCTCACCTTTCTATTCTAACTTCCATCATGATTTTTCTTTCTCTTCTGCTCGCAGTCCTCGGATCCTCTGTGTCCCTAGCTGCGCCAACGACTTCGGCTCAAAATGCTACAGTAGACGCCTTGGTGGTGAGTGTTTCCAGTCATTCTCTCAGCTACTAGTAGATCATCCTCAATTTCATAGTACGCCCTACCGTTGGCTCCCTACGTCCCCTTCGCCAACACGGGCTCTGTCGTCAACGCATCCAATGATTTCGCCACCAACACCTTCGCACACGCAACGACTCGAGCTTCCGCACTGTCGTTTTCCACAACACCGACACGCTGTACTCCGCCGCATTGCTAGAGCTCTCCGTTGGCGATGT
The DNA here is from genome assembly GCA_037176885.1 of Favolaschia claudopus. Classification (NCBI taxonomy): domain Eukaryota; kingdom Fungi; phylum Basidiomycota; class Agaricomycetes; order Agaricales; family Mycenaceae; genus Favolaschia; species Favolaschia claudopus. The sequence goes on from JAWWNJ010000079.1 coordinate 210,915, forward strand.
CGTTGTAACAATGCCAGAGAGGGAGTCCGGCCGTTTTTATGTCTTGCCGTTCTACGATCTGTGCGTCTTCGACATTCCTTTCTTTCTTGTTTGATTTGCATTGAAGCATATTGACATTGAATCATAGCATAGGTATGGGAACAACGTTTGTTCAATCGGCACTGTCACCAACAGCACGGCTGGCAAATATCTCATACAATATCGATCTTCGGATGCGGCGTGTGATCTCATGCCCGATGCAGGCGACGGATACGCGGGAACTCTCGTTGCCAACGATATACGGCGCCATACTTCTTCGGATCGAAGTTTTCTTTAACTCCACCGACGTCGACAAAACCACATCGTCTCCTCCATCCATCCAACCGCGCTTCACTTCACTCTCGCTGCATTATTATAATACACACCCCTCCGTCCGGTGCCCCACCACTCACATCACATCACCTCTGCCCTCGAGCTCCTCAACTGCACCGACGATCTCGACACCATTGACACCAACGGCAACCCCTCGCTCTACTGTATGTACCTCCTCCAGCTCCTTCCGCGTCTTGCCAGCGTCATTCAACCCCGCCTCAGACGCCGAACGTGTTGCAGCGACACTCAAAGCAGCGGGCATCTCACTCTCTTCTGAATCGTACTTACGCCCAACCCCCCGACGTCGACTTTTTGCAGGCGCCTATTATACACCACCGCGCTCACCCTCGTGCATCAGGTTCCCCTGACCCCAGCCACCCTCCTCCTCCTTCCCTATCACCTGGTCATGATCAACCACTCTCCCCTTCCCTCTTACAGAGGGCGACGTCCACGATGCCCGCTAATACGACGTCCGCGGCTACATCACCTCAGCATCTCCTCTCCAACGCGTACTTAACTCCAACTCAACTCCACGCAAGCCATCTACACTATATACACTGCACCCCGCGTACAGTAACACCGTCACCCAGGAGTTCTATGCGAATCAGACGTACATGGTGGAGTTTGAAGGGAAGCCGGATGTGAGGGGGTTTTGGAGCTTGACGGTGTATGATGGGGAGTGTTTTTTGGTTCCGAATGCGCTGAATCGGTATGGGATGACGATGACTCGAGGTTGTTTTATATGCTGCTGCAGAGTACGCATACGGACGTCGAGGTGTCAATGGCTGAATGGGAATTTGGGTGCGTTTAATGTTTCGTCTCTGTATCTCGAAATCTTCAGCGCTGATTTACTTATCCCTGGTACAGTTGGCTAACAACGCCCGCAAATGGGCTAATTTCATCATAAATTCATCTTGCGTTTCTACGAACCGACGATTTCGCTGACGGATGGAATTTCATACGGCTGTACCGATTTCGGAGGAGTAAGTCGTTGCGCGTTTGGGGGTTGAATAGGCAGGGTTCGCGTTGCACTACGATCATTTGTGTGTTCATCTGAAATCGATGATTTTACTAGTTGCTAGTTTGCATAAGCCAAAATCACCACTTCCTTGAATCCCCACCTTCAGCAACTTTGTTACTCGCCAGAATCATAGCCTTCGCTTCTTCCTCTACAAGTGAGGCGTTGACATTGCCCGTTGCAGAGTTCGTGGGTAACCGAGCACCAGCCATATTGAGTGTCGTCCAACCTAATCGTGCACTTTCGGACCGAGTTCGAGTCTCGGGGACTCTGTGTTGATTGTGTCGTTCGAATTTTTACCACTTCGCCTAACCGAAATCCCCACAAAATATCATTCAACGCTCCTTCCAAAAATTCCGATTAATGTCATTTGCCTGTTCACTCCTCGAACTGAACAGCACCGGGAACGCCCGCTATTCAACAACTTCAACGAAGTCCAGCTGCTCGTTCGTGCCGCCTGACAGCTAATTTCTGCACTTCTTTACGCCTGCCGGCGCGTGGCGCGCGTCCACAGCTAATGCATCAATTTGAACATCGTAAGATGGATATGCCGTTCGATTCGGAGGCAGGCCATGTCGCCAAGGCGTGATGAAGGAAAGATTTTTTTTCAAGTATGGAGGGCCATTTCTCCGCTCGACGATTGAGAATAATTGAATGCTGGAAGCTGTATATATAGGAACTGTACTCGTCCCCTCCTTAATGTGACGCCTCTCGCATATACATTCTACGTACAATCTCTTGAATCTTCCGCTTTTCCCACTGAAATCGCGATCCTAAGTGATTGAAAGCAATCTGAGTTTCAACTGAGCCTGTGGCCGCAGGCGGAGGCCTCGCGATCAGCTATTCATATCAACTATGAGGCTCCCCGTTCGACGCGGGGGCAGGATATTCGCTTGGATCTTGAATCAATTTTTGATGAATGAATTCGAACATTCAGTTGAGGTTCAAATATTTCTTTTGTTTTAATTTTGCTGTTCCTCCTCATATACGGTGGCCTCTCAAGTTCTAGACAGTCTGCCAGCGCGTGGCGCGCATCCACAACCAATGTATCTTGAGGAAGGGACGATGCAGTGGGTATGCCGTTCGATTCGGAGGCAGACCGTGGCGCGATGAACGAAGGGTTTTGTTTTTCGAGTTTGGAAATTTATTTCTCCATGTCGGAAAAATCTGGTTTTGCTTGTGGCGGCTTGGGCTGGGTCCCAAGCCACTACAAGGTCGTAAGCGGAGCGTGGCTTATGACGCATAGTTTTGGGATTATGGAGTCTCCCAATCCACGCGGTGGCTTCTAATCCACTCCAACGGATTACGGTATTTCAAGCCGCTGCAAGGTCGCAATCCACCTCCCCCGTCCGATATCGCCACCTTTGGGCACATATTTGCCAGGTACTCACAACAAGAACAATGGTTTGAACGAACATTTATATGACCTCTACGAAATCGAGACAATAATATATTATTTACCGTACCGTCCCTCTCGGCAAATTCAGTCGCTCGATGACAACACCACTCTGCGAGACAACGGGTGAGCAGAAGATTCTAAAATGACGCTCGAGCAACTTACCACATCTACATGCTGGAATGCTACACCTATCGCAAGTAAGAGAGGGGAACACTACATGTTTAAGTCGCTCACCAGATGCATCTTGATTCTTCATCAATGCGTCGATATGACGCGCGGAAACGCAAGATGAAGAAGACACCGCTCGACTTCACTTACCTCAGGTACTAAGACAACCTTCTCTACAGCCTGTTCCTCTGCTGGGCTCAACACCGCACATACGATCCGTCATCGAGTCATCGCCCTCGACGCACTGGAGGATTTTTGAGATCTAGGTATTGAGACTCGGAGGGGACAAGTTGGCTAAGATGGAGCAGAAAGTGGCCGAGTCGACGACGAGGGGAGTCTTGTGGGTGAAGATGACTTGTGCTGGCGAGAATGGACATCGTAGTAGGAAGAGAGAAGGGTGGTGGTTGTGTTTGGCGCTCCGCAGCACCTTTGTGGGGCGTTGTCGTCATCGTGCCGTAATGCTTGAGGGTCGGTTCTGGTTGAGCTTGGAGTACTTTTGCGCGACTGGGACCTGCAAACGAGGAGTATGAATGGCTCAGAATTCAGGGAAGGTAAGTATGATCTCAGGATGTAGCATGCTTAGAGCTTCATATTGTGCTAGGTCTTACCTAGGCAAGTTACAAAGGATTTGAACAACTTGAAGCGGCTTATAATCCACCCCGCCAACCGGTTGCAAGACGTCTCAAGGCTCCACAAGGCCGTAATCCAGTTCAATCCGTTACAAGCAAAAGCGTGTTTTTCCGACACACTCATCGCGGTGGAGTGCAAATGTTGGAAGCTATATACATATGGTCTCCTTACTCAAGATAAAGCCTGTCGCAGACATTCAGATTGTCCTTGTCCGTACAATCTCCCCCGCTGTTCCCAGTGAAATTACATCGCGCTCCTTTGACATTGAAGGGAAACGTTTCAAACAAGCCTGTAGCCCGGAGGCGGAGGGGCGCATTCCCCAATGCATCAGCAATGGGGCTTCCCGTTCGACTCGGGGATAGGTTCTAACGTTTCGGCTGTTTGGCTTTCTTTTGTTCCGTTTTTTCGATGAGTACTGAGTTGACGCTCCGTTTTCTTGGAAATCTTGCTCTCCGTGTTGCGCTGGATCGCATTTAAAGCATTTTGATCGAGGCTAGGCGCTAGGCTCTGCGCATTCGAATGCAATTGCTTCTCGAATGCAGATCCAGTCTATTCTTCCTTTACTGATAACATTGCGATCCTTTGACACCGAAAGCATATGGAGATTCAAACGAGCCTGTAGCGCAGATACCCACCGCCGCCCTCACACATCGACATGGCCTGAAAACTGGCATTGGGGTGGCGAGTTGCACGTTCGATTCGGGCGTAGGCTATCATGAACGTCTCGAGAGGTTTTTTTTGGGTTTATGCTGCACTACATCCATGGGTTTTTCAGCAAAGTCGATTGCATTGGGTAAATCAAATCGTCGCGGATGATGATTTCGAGGCGGGTAAGTTCTAAGTACTTTCTTTAGTTTGTTGGCATTATGATATTATAATTGCATTATGATTGAATTCGTGCTTTGAATCCCACTCGACGCACATTAATCATAAGACGAGCTTATACAGAACGATTGGGATCTGGCGGCAAGATCATTAAAGTTTTGGGATTCGGAAAACGCGAATCGCGTTGTTGTCCTCTGTTTCTCGCACACGTGCCCGAATTGCTTACGTTGTTTTGCCATCATGATCATCCTGCTTGCTCCCACCACAACCAGGTCGCCTCTTGTTTCCTCCTCGCTCATCGTCTTCTTCGTCGTCCCACGCCTGCGCTACGTCTGCCTGATTCTCTTCTCCCAAGACTCATGATGTCAAGTCTTGACTCGATCTTGGGGTTCTGCGGCGTCGATGCACGGTGAAAACTTCGAGAAGGAGAAGGATCGACTCATAGACGGGCGAAGATGAGGGCGCGTAGTGTCAGGCGTGGAAAGCCCGTGTGGTGAATAACTTGGGCACACATTGGTCCATGAATGCGACGTTGCAAGTCAGTCGTGTTTCCTCATTCTCCTCTTCGTTTTCGACATATACGGGGACGGTGGTCCCAATTTACGCTCCTCTTGGTGCTATTCGCTCGGTTGGTGCTGCCACGTATGTCTCCTCGTGCTCGAGTCTTGCGAAAGTTTGCGCCAATTCGTCACCACGCTGGATTGCAGGACAGCCCTTGATTCATCTACGCCTCGATGCGCCACAGTCATCAGTTTCTCTTTATCTGTATGCTCGTGTCAGGACGTCGACGAGCGTTAGGGGGAGCTGAATGGCCTCAGTCCCGTGCACGCCTTTCCTGTCCCCATTCTCTCTCTCACCTACCTATCTACGGCCCTGATTCGGGTCTTCTGTTCTCTTCTCCCTTTCCCACTCCTCACACCCACGCTGAGCGTTGACCCCTCCTCCTTTAGGCCCCCGCCTCCCTCTCCACCTCCGCGACGAAGCGCACGACGTCCTCACCCTCCTCGTCGACCTCCTCGCCGCGCCACGAGGGACGGAAGGAGGAAGGGAGCGATGATGTAGATGGGTTATGGGGTCCGTACGTGGCAGAGTATATTTGGATGGGTGACTCATTCCTTCTTTCTTTCTTTGTCGTTCATAATCTCTCCCCATCCTCCACCTCTTCGTAATTGCTTGCTATTGTCTCCTCCTCCCTGAGTTGAGCCTGAGGCGACTCGGGTACGTGGAAGTTTCCTGCGGACCTGCCGTCCTTGATTCCTCTACAGACACGGAATCCGATGTACAGGGATTTCTACATCCACGTCGTAACGTGTGAGAGCCGCTCTAGCAGTGTTGAGTCGATGGGTAGAACTCCGATCATTTCGGAATCTAACTCCGGACGTTCGCCGCTTTGTCGCCCGCTATTCGGCTCCCGCTCTGAGCGAGAACAGGGACCCCAGAACCCCGTCCAATACATTGAGATATGTTCCTTACCCGCACAAAGGAATCAGAATGTGATTGAAGCATGGAAGATCGAGGAAAATAGCTATAAAATATATTTAGACGGCAAGAACAGCTCAAATCAAATTGTTTGAGAATCTGAGTGGTGCAGTGGGTTGTCTTCAGTGTTTATACGTGCCCATATGTCAGAAAAATCGAAAGAATGATTCAACTTCCTCTTTTGGAGAGTTGGCGTTGAGTCGCCCGATTCGGATATTGGAATCTCCTAAGTTTGATTCAAAATTTGTTCAGGGATAATGTCCGCTGTAAATCTATGGCAGACTGCATACCCAATGAATCTCTGAAGCTCGAGTCTGCGAGAGAAAGAGAACCAGTGCGCGGTGTTGTGGAATTTTAAAGGCGGAATTTATCAGTCTGTTCTTGCCGGCTGTACTAAATTCAATATATTAGCAAGAGGTATCTCAGTCTGCAACAAACATCCTCTGTAAATGATATTGGAAGCCCTGAGCCGGATGTATTCAACCTTTGGTAATCTTTTGCATGCAGACGGCGGGTGAATTCCTGATACTTTGCTGAAACTCACTCAACTGTGGATGGATCACGGTTTAAATTGGTAGGTACAGACTTGACAGATCAATTGAGCTGTACCCGAACGCAGGAGTACCAAGAAATAGTTTTTGCAATTTATTCTTAACACGAGGTTCGAAGAAAACGTATTGAAGGCGGAATCTGTATCAAGTGATACTTTGAGAATTTAGTTACTGCGAGCTCAGCCGTGACGAGCTTGCGAAGTGCGGCTGACACCGGGGGCAAACCCCGAGGCCTTTGAAAAGCAAAGGCCTTAAAGGCCTTTGCCAGACCTTTGTCGCACCTTTGCTGTTGACACGGCAGACATGCCGGCCGGTTGTATCACTGATATATGCCACATGTCAGATTATTATTGTTGTATCATAATGTATGTGTCAGTGCGTGGGGAAGAAACTGCCGCTCAATTAACATGTGATCGTGTTGTGTTTTGAGCATGAGTGATGCTTGATTGATTCATTGATGCATGTTCGTTGTTGCGGAAAGTAAGTTTCTATACTAAGTAATCTGTTCCTAATACAGCTTCTGACTTCTTGCCGTCAACTGAGTGATTTGATTAACAGTCAATCATGGGCGCTCCGGTCGGTATAAGGGCATTCAATGTACACTGTTGCGCTTCGTTCCTTTCCCCTTCCCTCTTCTGCCTACCAACAGATTGTCTTGTGCGGAGGATGGTGGTCTGCACTTGTGTTTATTGTCGAACACAGTGGGTGACAATCAATGGAGTCAGGCAGCCTGGCTGTGAAGTAAGCACAGCGACCCGGCTGGATCATGAGAAAAAGAAACCAGCAAAGCAAAAAAAGCCTTCGGCTTCAAAGCCTTCCAAATCTACAGCAGACCCGAGCTCAAAACCGGCCGGTGAGTGATTGGTTTCGTTATGATTTTTGAAACCTTATCGCAGCGAGACAGAACTTATATTAGATACTTCAATCATTGTTCGGCTCTGTTGTTCGCTGGTCATATGGCTCAATCTCAAAGCTGGAGTCAGCCGAAATACAGCAAATATTGTCTTGAAATCCTTGCAGCTCGTTTTTCAGATCTTGCTTGGACTTTTACAGGTTGCTATTACGGCCCAACTTGGTGTACATGTCCAGCTTCCACAGATTTTGCTACCAAGAGATCTTCGAACAGCCTATCACCTACATAACAATGAACCAGATATAGTGCGAACAGTTTGCTGTCCTACTTGCTACACGGTTTATGCTCGGCCTGTACCCTGGATCTGCAAACGGAAAGCCTCCCCACAATCTAGGAAGGAGTGTAATACAGAACTCTGGCGGCTCCAGCAGTTTGGAAAGATCGCTCGCTGGGTGCCAAAAACTTTATTCAATACTCAAGATTTTGAATCATGGCTGCGTTATTTTCTTGGTCGAAAGGACATAGAAGAACACTTGGAAACTACGTTCAATAAGCCTCCAACTGCTTTTGGTGCAACAATGCGGGATCTGCATGATAGCCCAGCATGGAAAGATCTAGGAGACTATCTGAAGAGCAGATACAATCTAGTGTTCGGCCTCTATGTTGACTGGTTCAACCCATATACAAATAAAATCGCTGGTAAATGCCCACCTTCTTCTGGAATTTGCGTGCTAAAAATTTATTCAAGGGAAAGTAGTTTCATGTGGTGTGATTATCTTATACTGCATGAATCTTCCGGCTGCAATTCGGTATCTGGCGGAAAACTTGTTTATTGCAGGATTAATTCCTTCTCCAAACAAGCCCGAAGTGACACTACTCTCTCACATGCTGGATCCAATCATAGACAAAATACTGGAATACCTACCCCCAGGGAAGAGGATTCCTACATATCGTCATGCCATTGGAGTTTTTGTTCAGACCCAGATTATCCCTCTCATTGCAGATTTGCCTGCCTCTAGAGAGGTTGGTGGATTCTTGTCCCACGCAGCCAATTTCTTCTGTTCTTTCTGCAAGCTTCATTCAAAGGATGTCGAAAGTCTTGACTTCGGTTCCTGGGTTGCCCGCAGCGGTGCGGAAGTCCGACAACAAGCACAAACTTGGTTGAATTTTACTGCTACTTCTGCTAGGCAGGCTCAAGCAACTGCTACTGGGGTACGCTGGACTTCCCTGCATCGACTACCATACCGGGACCCAGTTAAGCATGTCGTTCTCGGCTACATGCATAATTGGCTAGAGGGTAACCTTCAGGTTCAACTTCGTACTCTGTGGGGAATCGGCCGGGATGTCAACCTTGCAGATAGTCGCAAGGAAATTGCCAAGGAGGAACAATATGATCTCAGTGACGTCTCTGATTCTGCTGATGAGCTAGCAGACCTTCGTAACGAGGCTATTGAGTACCAAGAGGGGAGACTTGACCTCCCACCTAGGTCTGAGTCTGGTACTCCTACTCCTACTCCCAGGGGAACCCCTGCACCATTTCTGGAACTAGATCTGGGAGATGTTGAAATGGAGGCAGCTGATGAAGATCTGGATTATGAAGCTCTGCAGAGCTCTTTTGATTTTCAACCCTGGGAACTTGCTCTGATCAGAAGCTGTATTCAACAAGTCTCTCTTCCCACTTGGGTCGGGCGTCCACCTGGTAATCTTGGAGAGGCTGAACATGGAAAACTGAAGGCTCATCAATACTTGATCCTGTTCACTGTTATTTTTGTTCTTGTCCTGCCAGAAATTTGGTGGCAAGGCGATGATTTGCAGAAAAAAATGCTTGAGAGTTTCTACCACCTGACAGCGGCTACAAACATCCTTTCCTCATTCGCAACTTCAAACTCCGAGGCTGAGGCTTTCACAGCTCATTATGTAGCATATCGCGCGTCTATCCAAAAGCTTTACACAGACCATCATTCACATCCGAATCACCACTACGCCATGCACAACGAGCAGCTGTTGAAATATTGGGGTCCATTGGCTGGTCTGAGTGAGTTTCCAGGTGAACGTATCAATGGCATGCTTCAAAAGGTCAAAACAAACAGGCATCTCTGTACGCTTCTTTCCCTGTGGGCATACTTTTCCACTAATATTTCTATAGATGATATCGACTATACAATGCTGAAGCAGATGGCTCGCCTGACTCGGGTTCTTGGATCTTTACATCACGATGAATCTCAGGATTCTCACCAGAGAGAGCTCGGTGATATTCTCGAGCCTGAGGCACACAAAAAATCCCTTCAATCCAAAGAGCTTGATGGTCCTGAACTTGCAGAATATCTGGATGAAGCTCCCCTTATGTCCGAGGAAGAGTACTCAGCCATTCAAGAATATCTGGACTCAACTGGCCGGCAATACAGATCTTGGAAAGCTGTTCCACACCCTGAAAATGCATTCATTCTGCCGCCAAGAGCAAGACGTCCCTTACAATTCGATCTTGAAGGTCGCACTTATAGCTGTGGCTCTTCTCATACTGGCAACAGCTTAATCGAGTTTTATAATCAGCAGACACAGTCACGTTTCACAGGATATATTCACACTATTCTGGAGATTCCGCTAGATGGCTTTACCAAGACTTTCATTCTGGTACATGCTCACCAGGACATAAGCAATCACCGCACTCCTTATGTGAATTACCCCCGTATGATGTGCAAAGTTGTTGAAATTCAAGCGACAGCCAAGACTATCATCCTTGAGACTCAGCATATTATCACTCATCTGGTCACTTGGAAGCGTCCAGCAGGTACATATGGCATTGACCAAGAGACTTTGGCTGTTTGCACAGCACTTAATCGGGGATTGCGATAAAAGATACTTGAAGCCATATGCGTAGGATATATACCCAGTTGCTTTGTATGTTGTTTGTATTTCTCATTTCATCTATTGTTGCAACCAGCAATCGCCTCTGCCCAGTCACAAGCCAAGTCCCCCTTCAATGACGTAGTTGGTTTGGGAGCTTGTGTACCCAAAAAATAGAACTCTGTCATAGTTTGATGGAGCTCCACAAGAATGATGTAATTGGACTTGGGCAGAAGTGCCCAAGTCTCTTTGCGTCATGCTGCGCAAAACAGGGGTTCCCCTCACAGATGACGCAATGTCCGGCAAAATGTGCGGTAATATGGGAAGTTTTTCCGTGGATTGCGTCATTGGTGGCTGTACAGTGCCACAGTCCTCTACATTATAATCATTTGTGTAAGATATTGCTTGCTCCAGGGATTCCAGCACACCCTGAATTACTACAGGGTATATATGTTTGTAAGGGATAGTTTCATATGATTTTGGGTATTGATTGATTGATTATACACGCAAAATGAGAGCATCAACAGTATAAATGTTGACACTGTTACTGCAGACACATGAGTCTCGCCAGAAATCCTGGTTCATAGAAGCTCTTGTATTTGAATTTAGATTACATTTCTCAACTCAATTTTTTTGGAATGGTTGTGGTTCAGGCTATTAAAATCGCCGTTGTTGAATTTACCATCAAAAATGATGGTAAAGTTGCACAACGGCGATTTAATCTCACTCTACACCTATATTATAGCCCAGATTCTTGCTGGAGTATTTTGCTACAGTAAATTTGGGATATTCTATGGAGTTAGATTGTTTTTACAGGGCTTCAGTCAACCTCTGAAGAATTTTCAAGTTTCCCATCAAGTTTCCCATCATTTTCCTATTTGGGACATCTAGAACGATTGAAAGAGGTGACAGTAGGCACAGATTTGCCTAGTGAATAGTCCCCCAAGATTATCTTGTGCTCCACTGACTGCTTGTTAATAATCTCTTGTTACTAAGAGAGAGAAAAAGGCAATACTACAAAAAAGCGAACGTACGGTTCGATTTTTCAAGAAATCAACAGTACTTCAGATTTTCAAGTTCAACTGCTTGAATGAATATACAGTTTGACTCAAGAGAACATTGAACCGAAACAAAAAAACAAATTGGAATACAATGCCAAGCGCAACGGAAGCAACCATTCTAAAGTCTAGTGTAAAAAGAAGTCTATCGGTACAGGTAAGTCATCATCCATCGTTAATCGGAACCAGAACCAGATTCATCATCCTCGTCCATCAGATCCTCGTCAACTTCGTCCTCCTCATCCTCCTCGTCCATCTCTGCCAGCCGAGCCAGTTCATCCTCCGTCGGCATATTGTAGAGCGCTAATTTATCATTACCAAACTTCTTCATAAACTCGTCCGTTGAGAGGCTCTTCCATTTGGTGATAGAGTCAAGGGAGTGACAGTGGGCTTCAAGTGGCAGCACAATTCCATTGTTCATGTATTCGACCTTCTCGCGAACGGTGAGCTCTTGATTCCAGTAGTCGGGTGTGAAGTAGTCGATCGGAACATTCTCCGGGTGACGTTTGAACCAAGGCGATGGACCAGCGGAAGGATTCGGCTCCTCTCGGGTGCGCATTTCCCTGTAGAATGATCAGTTCCAACTCCAGCAAATACAGCATAGTCGAAACAGACGAATAGAGACGAACCTGACACCAGAACGCTGGTCATGACTCTTGGCCTGCCCATCGGCATAACGAAAGAGACCGCAGAGTAGCGAAGATCGCCCAGGTTTGTCGTAAATCGCGTATTTGGCAGGGCTTACATTGGGAATCAACTCGTCATCCGAGTGAGCGTCAGGATCTTCAGCCAGCTGCACGAGCTCGGAACGATAACCTTGGTTTCTCAAGTATTGAGAACGGCTGTCAGCGAGCTGCATGACAGAGAGATGAGTATTGTGTTCGGAAATAAAAACAAGATACAAGGAGGCGAACCGTTACGCGGCGATTCCGAACGACTGCCTTCATCTGCTCCCTGCCCACCCGTCCCTGAGATGTGGCCTCTTTCCTCGCAATCTCCGTCATATAATTGTAGACAAAACTGTCGTACAACTTCGAGAGCAAATTGAAACTCAAGAGATTATTGAGATTGACCTTCATGTGCGTATAGCCGAAGCTTTTCGCAACGGATTGGAAAGTTGAGAGAGCAATCTGCTTGTGGAGAACATTGTACGACGATTCCGGAGGTCCAAAGAGGTCAGGAGCCCATCGGTCTAGCCCAGCGCGCGCAATAGTGTTGAAAATCAGCTGTAGGTGCGTCTCCTCCATCCTGCGCGTGTCCAGAGCAATCTGACCCCGGCCAAGAAGTGCCTTGGTTTGAACGTCGACCACAGCGGCAAGTGCTTTCTCCCCGGCTGGCATTGCATTCTCGACGAGGTCCTCGATATGAGCGGAAATGTCGACATCGTCGTCGCGGGAAAAGCGGGCGTTGAATGCAGCCATTGTAGCAGGTAGAACGGGAGGGGGAATGGAGTTCTGAGCAAAAAGACCCCACATAATTCGACAATGAAGACGTATAGCACCCTGAGCGTACATGGTTTCAGTCACTTGAATAAAGAACAAAGAGATATTGACTGAAAGAGGACTCACCTGTGTGCCTGTTGCCTGCTTGTCCTTCACCTCCTTTTTAGCCATCCTATATCCCTTCTTCTTGCCTGTCCCCTTTCCCTTTCCCTTCCCCTTCCCCTTCCCTTTCGACCTCGAAGTCGACGCAGATCCGCTACCCCGGGATTCCTTCTGACTGCGGGAGGATGGCTCGTTGGCAGAGCTGTTGGAACGGCGCCGCTTGCTGGAAGAATGTTTGCCAGACATAGCAAGGTAATAGGTCGATGCTGAGAGGAAAACAGGCAAAAAGCGTAAGAGAGCGGTGAAAGATGAAAGAGAAGCTGAAAGCACGTAACGACGCGTCGGAAATAATGACTGTGGGATAGTTTTACGCGGTCACATGTTAATGCGGGTTCCTGAACAAAAATGCCTCATTGTTTCGGTGCGCAGTGAACATGAGGGCTACATGAGGTATCAATGCTCCAGGAACATCACTTACATCACAGCCGGCATGCTTGCCGCCACCCACCAAAGGTGTAGCAAAGGCGGAGCAAAGGCCTTTAAGGCCTTTGCTTTTCAAAGGCCCCGGCGTCTGCCCCCGGTGTGAGTGGGAGGCAAGGTAGTCACGTGCGAGGAGACTTGACATCTGATCCCCGATCATCTGTCAGTCTCTCTTTTCCTCCCGCTTTCGCGTCCGCTGCGGCGCCGACAGCGCATCGACCTCCCTCGCGCTATTCAGCTGCATTTTTTGTCTCCCACCCACCCTTCACTCTCGTTCTTTCCTCATCTATATCTTACGCTGGGTCGCTCTGGGTCTCATTCCGGCCCTCGGTGACCTTTGCGTACGGTTCGGCCGTGTCTGCAGCCGACGAGCAGCGGGAGACGCTAGTTTGTCTCCGCGCTCCTCTCGTCGGTCAGAGCGGCTGTTCCCCGCAAACACCCCAAAAACCTATCTTTCATACTCATTCCTATCAGGTCTAGCGAGCACACGAACTACCTTGCCCAAGAATTTAGCTACCCAATAATCTTCATACAAGCCAAGAATCAGCGTCTGAGGCTCCGAGCCAACACAGAATGTTTCGCTCGAGCCTTCAGGCACATTCGGATGTCTTGCCGGACGGTTTGCAGTCCGAATTGAACGACTGCCGACTCGGATGACTTCAGATTGTAATTTTCATCTGAAAAAACTAGCAGCAAGAGGAGGCAGAAGATACTGCCAAATTGTTTAAAGATTTCATGATGGGTAAGGGGACACAGGTGGTGCATACATAGGGTACAACACAGCCAGGTAAAAGGGTAACAGAGCATTCATAAAAATCATCGTAGACTGAAGTAGAAACTGGATTTGTAGCGAGATTGAACATGAGATTTCGGACCATATTACAGTACTCTCGTCATTTTCCGGCAAGCTCAGCGAGAGATAACTCAGGAGAGACAAAGATGAAGTGCAAATTCAAGATAAAACTACTGAATATTCACACGGTTGAATTACCTTGATGTTGCGGGTGTTCTGATTTGACATGGCTCGAAGATACCGTTGGCGCGAGAAAACCCCTCACGATTTTCTCTAGAAAGCCACACAGAAACTATCATTCTGTGTTGTTTACTATGAGTATGCAGTGTTCAAGTGAAAACATACGGAATTTTCAGTATGGCCGCCAACTCGGAATTTTGGGTCACGGGAAACATTTTACGGCCGATAAGTACCTAAGTTCCCCCTTGAAATTTTTAAAGCCATATTCTTTGGCCGGGCACAACAGTCGCGGTGGCAAGGTGCAGTCGCATACTTACTGTTGCCCCAAATAGAGGTGGCTGAGGTCTTTGATCAAGTGCGTGCCGGTTTGGTGCCGGTATATTTCGGTTCCAGATTGAGTTGTCCGAGATCTACGGAGTTCTACCCATTCACTACGGACTCCCCGCTGTAGTGAATCACTGCAAGCTTTTTGCCCGTGGGAGGGACGCCCAGTCCTTGGGGCAAAACTAACGAGACATGGTGTTCCAGAAGTTCAATCCAGAGGTTATTTCGCACAGCGATGTCTTTGATAGCTTCGATCGCTTCAATCATAAGCTTTACATGAGGTGGGGTGGGCACGTTCACTTCTATGAATATCATACGTTCAAAGTCGTATATCGTTGGAAGAGAATTCCGCGACTTTGTGGACCTAGAGTTCATCGGGTTAAAAGAGAACACTACTAATAGAACAACGGCGGGCCAACGAGCATCTTTCGAAAGTGTCTATGGGCTGCTATAGCGAGCCATGGGTTCGGAAACTACACGCCATATTTATAGATATTGGCCTGTTTCCACTTCTTGGTTCGTTTCGCGGTGTCACCGCTGACATTTCGATTCTCATGCCACTCACAATGCTACCTATAAACCACCGTTGCCTCGCATGTGTCGCAGCTCCCTCCAGCCTGAGGATCCTCGACATACTCAGAAATGGGTTTCTCCTCCAAGACCAGTTCCGCCCAGAGCCACTCTACCAATGGCTGGAGCTCCTCCCGTAGCTCGAGCTCGAAGAAATCAGGACAGGCGGACAATGACTCGGAGCCTTCAACTTCGGACCTGGAAATAGTTTCCCCGTCAGAAACAGAAAAATCAAGCAATGTGTATATCGTCAGCCGTCCACTGGAAGGAGGCAGCGGGCACTCAGGCCCGTACAGCACCCCGGCGAACTCCCCTCCACCAGTACTCAGTCACTGGGCAGTACGCGTAGGAAACCATGTGTATGAACTCACCGCAGAGGGTGGCCGTATAGTTTATGACACCAGGAGTTTCCGCCCAAAGGAATGGGCTACAGAGTTGTTTGTTGGTGAGACGACGATGCCCCGCTTCAGGCTTCTTTCACACGGTATGTGCTCAGATTACCTTTCTGTTGGCGTGGTTGATGAACACACCGTCAGCGCGTATGGTGTTGGAAGAGATGCCGGAAGCATACGATATACTCACAAACAATTGCCAGACGTATGCGAAGAGATTGATGGCGTCCATTCTTGAAGCTTCAAGCAGAGTTGAGGGTTCGTTATTGGCAATCGAGACGGTTGCTAGGGGATTTGTGTCGGGGATGAGAAGAGAGAGGACTTTCTGGATCGTCAGGACAATTGTGCAAGTGCTACTTCATTATGGACTGTAAGGCTGTGTCAGAGGGAGACCCCGATTCGCAATTGCATTGTTGTAAGTAACCTACTAGTAGTCGCAAGTTGTTGGGTATTCGATGCGAATTCAAATTTCAGCAGCCTGTTTCGTTTTCCCTGAGACACTAAACAAATCGAGTTTCAACCAGGCTAAGCCTATGGTGCGTTCCCGGTCCGATCTTCACGCAAAATCGACTCGAGGGTAGGGTATAGCGTACGGTCGGCATTCTTTAGCCTTTTTCTTCTGTCTTTGGTTGTCTTTTTTTCGATGAATGGTTTGAATTATTAATGGTTAATGTTGCGTTGCATTTTGCTCTTCTTTGAGCTCCTCTTTATGAACATTCGGGCTGTGTTGCTGGATGGATAGGTTGAGTGGAAGGAACTTAAAGGAAGAGCGATATACTATAAGTATGACCCTTGGATCTGCTCTTCGAATTTAAACGATTTCGGCTGTAGTCAGACGAGGAGTGGTATATGGTATACGTCCATGCTCTTTATAATGCTAGATACGCGGGAAACATTGACGAAGAATGCGCCATTTGACGCGCCGCATTTGTTGTGCTCTGTTTCTCGCACACGTGCCGCGCGCTTAAGATGTCGTCATTCTTTGCTCCCTCCCACCACCACCGACGCCTTCTTCAAGCAAGTCCTCCTCGCTCATCGTCCACTTCGTCGTCCCGCGCTCGCGCGCCGTCTGCTTGATCTTGTCTTCCCAAGACTCATGATGTCAAGTTCCAGCTCCGTCTTGATACTTCGACGTCTCGATTCATGGTGAAAATGCCAAGCAAAAGAATGGAAGTATAGACGGGCTAGAACGAGGGTGTAATGTTCGGCGTGGAGACGCCGTGTGGCGAATATGTCGGAGATGTCTTGTTTATGCTAGCGACGTTGCAGCTTGCAGGTCAGTGGTGTTTTCTGATTCTCCTCTTTGTTTTCGACATATACGGGGACAATGGTTCCAATTTACGATCCTCGCGGTGCTCGCTTGTGGCTGCCACGTATGTCTTTTCGTCCTCGAGTCTTGCGAGAGTTCGCGCCAACTCGTCGCTCTGCTGGATTGGAGGGCTGGCCTTTTCGATTTCCCCTTACTTGTACGCTCGCGACGGGACTAAGTTCATGACGAGGCTGAATCGCCTCAGCGCATGCCTTGCATGTCCCATTCTCTCTCTCATCTCCCTATCTACTGCCCTGATTCTGCTCTTCGCTTCCCTTCTCTCTCCCTTCACCCCCCTCCTCACACCCACACTAACCCCTCCTTGATGCCTCCTCTTCTAGGCGCTCGCCTCCCTCCCTACGTCCGCACCGAAACGCACGCCGTCCAGACCCTCATCGTTGACCTTTCCGGACGGACGATGCGTTGAAGGAGGAAGGGGGTGAAGATGGAGAGGTGTTATAGGGTCTGTACGGAGCAGAGTATGTTTGAGCGGGTGAGTCATTCATTCGTTCGTTCTTTCCTCCGTCGTTTATACTTTCTCCTCATCCTCATCCTCCACCACTTCGCAATTGCTCGCTTTTTTCTCCTCCATTCCTTTCCTCTCCTCGCCCTTCTCCCACTGGCACTCACACCACCCCACAGCCCCCGCCTCCCACCTATCTTCGCCCTGCGCCTTCACCGCTCGTGCCCACCCACCCGCTCCGTGTGCTCTGGCACCGCGTACTGCCTCCGATCGCAACAAACGACGTTCCCAAGGTGGTGGGGATGACGGGCGCGAGGCAGGGGAGGAATGGCAAGGACGTCACGGTCGTCGTTCGTGCGCGGGTGATTCAAGGGGGAGGATACGTCTCGTTCCGCCCTTCCCCTTCCCTTCCCTGTCTGCTTCCGATTTGACTTGGATTTCGACTTCGACTTCCACCCCCTCTACTTCTACTCCTGCCCATCCCCTCTGCCCACGTCTCCGTCTCCGTACCGTACCCTTCCACGTCCCCGTCCTTCAGGCAGCGAGGAGAGGAGAGCGTCCGTGGATGCGATATGATACGACGGTACGCGTGCGGATGAGGCGCGTGGATGTCGGTCTCAGCGGCGCCTTGGTGGTTCTCGCACGGGTAGTGGGTAATCGGCGCGACATGAGTATCCGAGTCGGATTGATGTGCTAGAAAACTGTGCGCAGGAGTCAAAACTCAAGAGAGAATATTCTCTCTTGATAAAAAAAACAAGTTATCATACTTCAGTAACTTTAACTGAACGCGAATAAGTATGTTCATAACAACTACTCGCTCACCGAGAACCCTACCAGCGCGCCCATCAACGCGGACCCCAATTGCTCCCGGAACAATCCCGCAGCACGCAGACAAATGGAAAGGTGTCGAAAATTCAAAATCGCTCGCACAGAATTCGTCCACCGAAGACACCGAGCCAGGTACTTAGAAGTAAAGTTCAGACTAAACCACTCAATTCCCAGGCCGCACAAGAATTCGTTTGCTTCGATTCGATTGGGTTCTAGATGCGTGATGTCTCAAGTCGAGTTGATTTGCTGTAAAAGAATCAGATCTAGAGAGCCGTCTAGAGGCACAAGAAAAATAAGCGCCCTAAGTTTTTGATGAGTCGGAACTTGCCGGCAGTGATCACTGATACCCACTATCTAGAGTGGGTTTTGGGGTGCGCCCAATCAGTAAATGGCGAGAGATCAGATGGGAACGGGTCCAGCGCCGGCCCGCCATCATAAAATTTCCTTTCGCGGTTCTTTCTTCTCACACTCTTGTGAACGCGGTCACGTTGCCTCGAACTCTTTGCTGTCGACTCATAGTATGTTGCGAGTCAGTCTGCATTCTGATTGCCCAGCGTGAAAGTGAGTCAAATGGTGTTCATCCTGTGCTGATCTCCTGTTACAACTTCGTTTCATCGGCATCAGCGGCCAAGGACTTGTTTGGAGTCATAACGCGCGCTCCTTTAAAAGTCTCGCCGTCTGTTTCTAGTAGCAATCTTCCATGTCCATTACCATCAACGGCCGATCTCCCCTCTCCTTGACTTCTGTTTCCGCACCCACTACCACGTTCTGCGCTCCGTTTTTGCGTCAACTGTTTTCTATTTTCAGTCCTCCTCTTTTTTCTATCTTTTACTGCAGCTCTGCCTAGGCCTCCTTGACCTTCATCCACTCGCGGGCCTATATGTGATGATTGAACCGGAAAACTGTTCTGCTGGATCTAACAATTGTTTTGCTTCTCAAATTCTACTGTACTTACTACAAGTTTTAGCTTGTTTGGCCCGCCTGATGAGAGCTGGTCGACGTGAATACGTCGACCGAGCGAGCTTCAGGCAAGGCTTGTCGAGTGGCTATGTCTTCGGAGCGACCATATTGGTTGACAGGTGTGTCGCTCCCTTTTTCCTCGTTCATCCTCCCACTTCCAGATCTCCTAATTTGTTTAGGGCATCATCGCAGCTCAAGGGATTCAGTCTTACTCGTAGGTTGGGTTGAACTTTACAAGTTCTACCACACTCACTTTTGGCTTACGTCGACTCAGAGTCTGAATTAGAAAACGGCAAATCGGCGCAAGGATGCAATACTGGATTAGTTGGGGTCCAGGATCTTGGCATTCCGGTCACCGTGTACTCTGGCTCTACCTGCATTGAAGTTGCCTCTGTGCCAATTTGTTTACAAAGAAGAGACGTGTATTGATTTTGAAACACCTCCAAAACCCCTCTCGGGCTGAGGAGAGTTCAATTCTGGCAGATTCTATTGAGGCTCTGCTCCAAAGCATGCGTTGAGATAGTGGGCTCTGCCGCGCGTGCGCGGGCCTACTGCTGTTATTTGCACTCGTAGCGCATCAATGAGTCATTGATCTCCGCCTTCATACCCACTATCTAGAGTGGGTTTTGGGGTGCGCCTAATCAGTAAATTTCAGGCCCGGGCCCGGCCCGTAATCATTATTTCCTTTTCCTTACTTTTCCTCTCACGCTCCCTTTACGCGGTCACGTTCGTGAATACCTGTGCTTTTCGACGCGTGGCATCAAGATCGGTCTTGGAATATGAGTCGAGCCCTCTTTTGGTGAGTCAAGTTGGGTTCTGATGTGCTTGAAACAATTCAATACTATGCCTAGTCATTTCTTCCGCACTGCAAAGACTGTCACTGAGTCACGAACGGCCTTACTTAAAAGGCTTGCTCCTCCCTCTTATCTATTAGTATCCTCCCATGTCTATCACTGTCAACGGGCGTGCTCCGCTCTCCGTGACCTGCATTTCGGCACCTGCCACCACCTTCTCGTCTCGATTTCTAAATCAAATCTTCTCTGGTGCAGCGCCTCCTTCTTGGATTCCCGTTACTCTGTATACCCAGGAACATGGATTTTTCACTGTGGTTGTCCGTCCCGTTGTGGGAGCATCATCCTCGGACATTTGCCTCGGCCTCGACTGGAGCGCTTCTATGCGCGAACTGTTGGTCGGATCCGGATGGGTCTTGTCTTCCGGATTCGATCCCGTTCGATTTTTCTTACCTACATGTGGGTTTTGTGTCTCTCTGTAGCCTCTCATGCTCATCGTGTGTAGTGGTTATCGCGTCGAGCGTTCCCATGGATTCTTCCAGGGAACATTCTCGGACGCTTTCCTCTGTCGGTAACAGTGCCGGTGGTGCTGCAGTTTTCATTACCAGTGCCGGTGGTGCTGCAGTTTGTTCTTCCAGTGCCGGTGGTGCTGTGCCTTCTTCCAGCGCCGTTGGCGTTTCCACTTCCCGTGCGGTCGGCAAGGATGCCTCTGTTCAGCCTATCTCAGGATTTGAATTATTGCGGTCGACTTTGTCGGCGTCCGATTTGTCGTTTAGCTTGTTCTTGAATGCAGAGGAATTGTTTCTGCGGCGTTTGTTAGATTCGCATGGCATAGATTGTAGTTTATTTCGCACCATTGAACAATGTCAATCAGCTATTCTAACCCATTTGTCTCTGGGCATGTGTGCCGGAAAGTCCATGTCGTGCCATGCCGGCTGTTCATCGATCGCTCGCGATTTTGATACCGCGTCTGAGCAGGCCTATTTTGTATTCAGTACTTTGCTTTCCACTGAGTACGATATCACAGTCTTGTCTATGTGTGCCGCCTCTCTTGGTTTTGATTCGTCACGATATGAGCATGCTGACGGCGACGGGCTTCTTGAAATAGTCAGAACTTTTCTTTCGCAGAAGCGGCAGGACTTGATTACCAGTTTCTCTGAACAACATCCCACTCAGTATTTCTTTCAAAACGTAGAGTATATGACTCTACCTATGCTTGTTTCGTTTGTGAGTTTACATCGCTTATCGTTCCATAACGCCACTCAGGAAGGTATACGTCAGGCATTGATTAACCATATGTCTTCTGGTGCGTGCGCAATTCAATCGCATCCCAATCATTCCATCGCTTGCGCATCAGCGTTCGACCAACTCTTCCCTGCTAATCAACCTGTGTTTTGCTCTGCCGAAGAATCACAAAATGCCATGCAGGTGCGGTTATTAACTTATCTCTTGCCTCGATTATCCAAAAAGTTATGCAGGCGCATTCTCACTATTCATGGAGTTGAATGGAGCGACTCTCAAGGTATTGCTAGTTTGCGCGCTGCCGTACGCAAGTACATTCAGAAGCTGACCAAAGGCAAAGAAGTGTCGTCTGATCGTTCAGAAACCAATCGTACTGCTAGGCAACATGAGGTTGATGCGCGCGCTGAAGCAAAACTTCAAGCTAAGAAAAAGTTGAAATCGGAATGGCCGAAAATCGCTTCACCGGAAAAGAAGCAGCGGTTTAGGGACATATTCTCTGCGTATATCTCCAAGGCTAGCTTAGAAACTTTTGTGTGCGGTAGCTGCGTTGAGAGATGTGGCGTCAATAAAAAAACCTTCCTTGACTTCGATGCGATTGACTTCAATTTATTAAGGCGACCAGACATGGTTTTGGATGACTCACCGGAAGATATCTTTAACGTAGATATGCCCCGTCCAAACGAAGAGGCTACTTGTTCATTTGATGTTCCCATGCCCGATATTAGGCGCTCGAGTGCACCGGAAGTGGATAGCGAGGAAAATTCGGATGTGGAAAGTGAAGGCTCTCCCAACCATTGGCTTGATCCTGATGTGATTCCCCCTCCTATGCCTGTGTCTTCCGGTGAATACTCTTCACTTCTAGTAGACCCTGACTGTATTAGCTTCGCGGAAGAGACAGGCGCTGCACAACTTATGATTTGTCGTGATTGTCGCTCAGAGGTTGTAAGGGGTCATGTTCCGCGCCGTTCAATGGCGAATAAGAATTATTTAGGACCTATTCCAGATGAGTTGAAGGATCTCACCGTAGTGGAAGAAGCGATGATTGCGCGTTGTCGGGCAAAATGCTGGATCATCCAAATGCAGGAACAAGACGATAGAGGCCTTCCAAACGTTCAGCGCGGGTTTAAAGGACACATAATTGTGTATCCCCAACGTCCATCCGTCATTGCTTCCAGTTTACCGCCTACCATCGAGGAAATCACCACACCTATATGTGTTTTGTTCATTGGCGCTAAACCTCCGTCTGTTGAATGGCTCAGAGAGAACGCTAAACCTCTGATTGTACGCAAAGAGAAGGTTATGAACGCATTGGAATGGCTCGTCGCTCATAATACTCTGTACAAGAATGTGGAAATAAACCATTCGGTGTTTGATGGACACGGAGAAACTGTTGATATCCCCTTCCACGTTGAGCATGTCCTTCCCTCTGATGGTATAGAGGCTACCACCTCATCCTATACTTCGTATGCCGATCCTTCTACCGAAAGCCAAGCCAACCGTGAGCCGGCTGAATTCCCGGATGGGACCAGCGATTCGAATCCTAGTGTCACGTTGAATCGATTGGTTGAGATGATGGCCCCCCCTGTTCCTGACCCTGTTGCTTTCCAAAGTGTCGTAGTTACCGACGTGACTGGACACGAACCCTCTCGAGTACTTCGTAAAGCAGCTGCAGAGCATCTTCGAAAGCCTGGGGCGAATTATCTTGGCGTTCCTCATGATCCCGACCCTGTGAATGAATTTAATAATCCAGACTTGTTGCCCTTGATTTATCCTACACTGTTCCCGTATGGCATTGGTGGTCCAGAGAATTCGACCAGGCGAACTGCGTTCGGTTTTGAAGCTCATATCAAACATTTTTTTAGTATGGCGGACAGGCGCTTTCAGGAGCATTACTCCTTTTTGTTCACTGTCTTCAACATGCTTCAACGTCGTCGACTTCTTCAACATACCAGTTTTAAGGTTAAGCGCAAAAACTTTGATAGTGTTGCCGCACGGTTTGCTGCTGTTTCCCCTGTTGCCATACATGCAGTCTCAGAGAGGGTTAGTCAAGGCGATTTGACCACAGTTAATTCGGACGACGAACGTCAAGTACTTGCGTTGATGAAGGAGGTTAATCTGATAAATGCCAGTGTGTACGGCTCGCCTCAGTCTAAGTTAGTAATGCGCAATGAAATACGCGGCTTGATGCTTGAGAAAGGGCTTCCGAGTTTTTATATAACTATAAATCCTGCCGATATTTATAATCCTCTCGTCCGCTTTCTCGCTGGGGAGGAAATTGACATAGATAATCTAACGCTTGACGACATGCGTAACCGTCCCAACCAGTCCATATTAATCGCGAAAAATCCCGCTGTTGCCGCACAGTTTTTCAATATCTATATAAAGGCGTTTCTCGCCGCCCTTGAATACGATCCTACTCACAATGATGTCGACGGCGGAATTCTTGGCGTAGTTAGCGCATATTATGGATGTGTGGAGGCCCAGGGTAGAGGTACATTGCACTGTCATATGCTTGTGTGGGTTGAAGGGGGATTAAATCCCAACGAGATTAAGCAAAGAGCGTTAGAAAACGGAGGAAACGAGGAATTTCAACAGAGGCTGATCGCGTTCTTAGATGATACTATCTCGACTTCCATCCCCCCAGATGTAAGACCTGATCTTAAAGTTCCGTTATCGCAGTATCATCCGGCTGCTACCCGAGGTCCACCAGTTTCGTCGGTCCCCGTTGATGATCTAGAAGATGCTAGAGCTAAGGATATTTGCGAATTAGCGACCGTATGTCAAGTACATAAACATCAGCGAACGTGTTACAAATACTGGAAAGGCCCTGGTTTTGAAAAAGAATGTCGATTTGCTCTTGACGAGGCAAATGTCCGTCCCATTAGCGTATTTGATTCTGAAACAGGCTTGTTTGAGTTGCGTTGCCTGGATGGAATGGTCAATCAATTCAACACGACGATGCTTGAAAGCTTACAATGTAACATGGATATTAAATTCATATCGTCTGGCATTGCTGCTAAGGCAGTTCTTCATTATATTACTGATTATATTACAAAAACGCAACTGAAAGCACACGTGGCTTATGCTGCGTTGGAATTGGCAGCCAGTAGGCTTGGCGAGTTTGATCCTGATGTCGACGAGTTTACGGTGCGGGCCAAGAAATTATTGCAAAAATGTGCACATGCCTTAATTGCGCAACAAGAGATGAGTGCCCAACAGGTTGCGTCATATCTCATGGGATTCGAGGACCATTTCACTAGTCACGAGTATGTGAATTTGTATTGGCCTTCTTTGGAAAGCTTTATAAATTCTGAAAGGCCGAGTCCCGAGTGTTATCCTTCTGTCGCGCAAAAGGTTATCGACGAAAGTGAGGCAGATCCACCCACCGAACAAGATGGAATTGACGACGTAAATGCGGTTGTATCGGGGATTGGAGATAAATCCAGTGACGAATTGCCTTCTGCTGCAGACTCCACTGATTGTGAGTTGCCGTTGGACGATGCCGAAGGCGCTTTTGAAGACGAGATTACTTTGAAAATAGGAGCGGATGGAAAGTTCACTCCAACAGCCAATCAGGCTAAAGATTATCAATGTCGCGGACTTGCTCTGGAGGAAGTAAATGTGTGGGATTTTGTTGCGCAAGTGGAAAAAACTCGCATTGTCAAATCATACCGAGACCATAATGTAAGAAAACGACAGCGAGACAATGTAGCACCTCAGGATGATAAGACCGCGGAAATCCAGAATGATGCCGATGAATACGCTGCTCATATGCCATGGAATAGCATACGTGATGGTCCTATCTTACATTGGAAGGGCAAGAAAAGGCCTCGAGTACATTTTCGAGAGGAACATCTGGAAGACGCAAGTCATTTTCTGCGAGTTTTGTCGCCCCAATCCAGGAAGGTTCCCGTACCGATTGGCTCATCGCTTCCTCGAAGGGACCGAGAGGTTTCCCAGCAAAAGTATGCTCGAATTATGCTGATTTTATTCAAACCATGGCGACACCATACCGATTTGGCGCGTGAGGACCAAACGTGGCTCGAGGCTTACCAAGAATTCTTACTTGATTGCTCCCCTGACGTGCTTCAGGTTATGGATAATATGCAACTTCTGCATGAATGTAAAGATAGCCGCGATAGTCATTTTGCCAATCGCAACAGCCGGAAAGTTCGCGACGGGGTGCCTGCTAATTTATTGAGTCGATCAGCCGACGGTTGTTTAGGAGATTATAATGAGACGGAGATTGTGGCTCATCTTGATTCAGTTGATGCTTGCTTTTCTAATAAAAAGGGTCAGGCCCAACTCCGCATAGACGCAGCACTTAAAGCCTTAACTGACAGCGGTATGTTTTTGGAACAAAATAGTTCGGTAGATACTCCCTATAGCGCTGAGGTTATCGGACATCAGTTGGTCTCTGAGATGCAACCCGTACTGGAGCAGCAATGGGAAAAGAATTACGAAGTGCGTAAAGACGCCTGGAAACAAGTAGCATCTGCTCCAAAAGTCGCGGAAGAAAACGCACTCGCACCTCGATTATCAACGATTTCCGGAACATTGATACAGGATGGGTCGATATTTCGCGATAACCGTTCCGCTCTTCCAGGGGAGTTTGAAGGAATTGGAGTTCATACTGGTTTGGCACCTAAAGCTTCTGTATCGTCCCTCGAACAAATAGATACCGAGGCACTTATCGAGAAAGTTGCTAGTGAATTTACGCTGAATACAGAGCAGAGAAGAGCATTTGATATCGTTGCTCGTCATAGTCTGGATCGCAAGGCTGAGCCGTTGAGAATGTATATAGGTGGTCCTGGGGGCACTGGTAAATCAAGGGTTATAGACGCAATGAAGAGCTTTTTCGATGCTCGAAATGAATCCAGGCGCTTCAGGTTGTCGTCTTATACCGGCGTAGCTGCTCGGAATATTTCAGGTATGACTTTACACGCAGCGTTAGGCATGGGTCAAGGTGTCGATCGTAATAATCGGTCGGGAAAAGGCCTTCGGGATTTGATGTCTATGTGGGAAGGAGTTGATTATCTATTTATCGACGAAATATCAATGGTCGGGTGTGCCTTACTTTACGATATAAGCGAGGCTTTGTGTGCGGCGAAAGGAGACCCCTCTTCCGCGTTTGGCGGAATAAACGTGATCTTTGCAGGTGACTTTTATCAGTTGCCTCCTGTTTGCCAACAGCGGCTGTATGCACATGTTGAGCTTGATTCCAAAAATAAGAAACGAAAGTCGTCTGGCATAAAAGCCTCTGCTGCGTCGACAGAATTAGGACAAAAGAATATTTGTGGTAAACTTCTCTGGTTGAGCGTGAAAACCGTCGTTCTCTTGACCGAAGTGAAACGTCAGAGTGGGCCGGAGAACGAAAGATTTCTACAGCTATTAAATCGCGTTCGATACGGTCGCTGTACCGTCGCGGATTTTGAGCTTTTGAATACTCGCCTACTTGCTAATATGACCATAGATTGGACAAGTAAGCCGTGGTGTGACACACCTCTGATTGTGAAGGAAAACGAAATGAAGGACCGTTTGAATTGTCGAGCGACTGAAGAATTTGCAAGAAGATCTGGACTTCCCATTCATTGGTATCACACTCACGATGTGGTAGGCAAGAAACCCGTTCCTCCTGGAATGCTCCACGATCGATTGCTTCGATTAGATTCTGGTAAGACGAATCAGCGGATGGGTAAAATACCTCTTGTGATTGGAATGCCGGTCACTATTACTCAAAATTTCGATGTTCCGGGCGGCGTCGTAAACGGGTCTTTCGGAATCCTGAAAAGTGTTAGATATGTATTGGACGAGGATGGAAACAGACACGCCATATCGTGTGTTATAGAGTGCGAGGATACAAGCGAAGGCGTTGTCCCTGGGCTTCCCAGTCACCATGTTGTGGCACTTCAAGATACCACTTCCTTTAAAATCGAACATCCGTACACTCATAAGAAATGCACAGTGCGTCGAACTCAACTGCCTGTTCAGCCTGGCTTCGCCATGACTGCTTACAAATCACAAGGCAAAACTCTTACCGCCACTGCAGTAAATTTGTCGGATTGCATAGGTACTGAAACACCATATGTTATGCTCTCCAGAGTGACGTCGCTTGAGGGCTTAATTATTGTTTGCCCGTTTTCTCAGGACAAGATAACTTGCCGTACATCTGAAGACCTCCGTCGGGAAACAAAACGATTGGAATTATTAGCGTTGCGTACCATAATCAAGGTCGGCACTTCTGGTGAGGCAGCAGAAGCAAAACACAAAATCCAAACCCATTTTCCTCTGGCGGAAGCAGAAGAGAGTGATTCCGAGTCAGAGGATGAGAATGCGATTGTGGATGACCCGCAGAATCGGCTCCAGAGGAAACAGAACAATATCCTCAAGTTAACCAGAGTGATTGCTAATCGTCGGCATTACGGTCGGTCGATCAATCAGTCATCTCCGGTCTTCATGAGTGGGCTCCGGGATCCGTCGTCCTCTACGTCAGTGCTCAATGCTTTCGGGCATCCATTGAATCAGGAGAACGGCCTATATGTCGAGATGAGATCCGCCGCCTCTAGCTTGCCTCGAAAGCGGCGTCGACGCGATCTAAACGATACGGTAGGCATCTAGCCTGCCCCTTACCTTTGATTCTTACTCCCTTGTTACAGAGTGGACTGTTTGAGAAGGGTGATGATGTACGGAGCGGCTGAGTCGTAGTCAGATTATTATTTGATGACTGTTTCTGCTATTGGATAGGTTTACCTCCTTCTATTCAGTCGTTCTTGTTTTGTTCGTGCGATGCCGTCTTGGCTTTGCCACTTCCAGTCCTCCTTGTGGCCTAAACCATTTATATCAGCTGCTCCGTTCGTTTCATCTTCATATTTGGCACTTCTAATATTAGTGCGTCTCACTTGATCTGACGTTTTCTGTCAATCAGTGATCGAAGACTGGGGCTGTGAAGTGGTGTCTTGATCCGAGCGGTATGAGACCAAGTCTATATCTCTGAAACCTCGTTAGTATCGGTTTTGAGTCATCTTAACTCATCGGCTCAAAGTCAGACTGCATCTTGAATCATCTTGATTCATCGCTTGCCATCATACTGCGCAGGAAACGATTCCTAACACGGGTTTCGCAGGGTTTTTGTTCAAGTATTTATACTGGCGATGGGTGAGTATTACTTATCAAGTCGGAATCCCTTCTTGCTTTTGTTCTGTAGTACACGTGTGTCGATGAATGAAGCCGACTCAGAGCATTTCCCTGCCACTGGTATGCATTTGCCCTCACCCAGCACAATGCTCTCTAACTTGCCATTAGTTTTTGATCGAAGAAACGAATGCGGTGATAGGGCCGCTCGGCGAACAAGCATTTGGGGACCTTCGCCTCCCGGCACCGAGTGCACTTAGAGCCCCAGTGAAGAAATTCACAGTCTTCGCCGGCGTCACTACATGGCGTGCAGACAAGATTTGGCTAAGCGGCTGGTTGGACTTGACGCAGAAATGTGTTGGGAACCGCCTACCACAGTATAGATCTTGCGCACAAAATCTTGGCTGACCACCGGGAAGAAATGGTAGTCGATTAAGACTTCACCTATGAGCTGAGGCATGGCAATTGAAGGAAAAAGATGGTTTGATTGGCTATCTACCCCCTATCGAATACAAGTACAGTAGCGGGTAACTCGATCCACCGGGCCGATTCTACTTTACGTTATCCCTCTTACGAGACCGGCGGGAGAAATGAGGAAGTAGTCACCCGGTGGAGTCCGAGGACAGCCGCTGACAGCTGGATGAGATGCCGCGGGCAATCCCCGCTATCTGATGAACCCCGGTGATAAGCACCGTTGCCGCTCGGCATGTTGAAAAAACTCGGAAGTTCAATGTCCAGCTCGCTCTTTAAGGCGTACGCGGCCGACGGGCGTAGCACTTAGCCAGATTCTCTCGCTTCAGACTCTTACAAATCACATAGAGGCTCTAGCCGGGGACTCTGACTTGGAACTCAGACAGAACTTAGAAGTTGGATCACACATAAAAAGAGAGCATCGTAAAAGCTTTTATTTTTGGTTTCATCGGCTCTTTGGCCGGTACACGATGCTCTACTACTACTATGGGGCAATTCATTTTATTTGGGGGGTCATGGCGGGTGGAATTCCACCAGGCCATGACCGTTCGCAACCAGCGGGGTTATGGGACCCGTACCCGTAGCTTTTGATGATATTTGGGGGCCGCTCGGCCCCCGCGATTATGAATACAGAAAAATATTTCTGAGAAAGAAGTCAGTGGAAACTGGGTATGGCGGGAAAATCGGGCAAGTGCTTACTTGCCGCCCGCCCGCCCACGAGGAAAGTCTGAAGTCAAAGGTTAGCAGAGGAGCGAAGAAGCGTCCAAGTCGAACTTACCGGCTCACGCGTAATCGTCGAAGTCGAAGATGTGAGCATGGACGGTATCGTCCAGCTCACCCGCTGCGTCGACATCTTCGAATTCCCCGGCCTCGACCGACATGGCGTCCGACGCGTCAGGGTCGTCCATCTGCTCTTGAACGCTGTCGGCGACCTCCTCTTCGCTGCCCTCTTCGCCCGATTCCTCGCCGCTGGATACCTCCTCGAAAGCAAGAGCTTGAGCCAAAAAGTCCTCCTGCAGGAACTCGGGAACACCCACCTCGGCTTCCCCTGCGTCGCTGGCGTAGTCATCAGCGACTGGCTCGGCGGCGCGGCCTTTGCCTTTGGATTGAGCTCGGGGCTCAGGCGTTGGCGGGCGGGAACCAAGGTCCATCGCTGTGGCGGGGGAAACAGACTTAGAATTGAGAAGAGAATAAGAAGGATAGAGGACTTACGATCGCGTGGGCCGTCGTCGGCCGACTCCTCCTCAGTTGGAGAAGGGGGCGGGCGGAACTCGTCCTCGGGAGCGTCCTCGTCCTCGTGCACCACCGGGTCAGACTTGACCTTCGACTTCTTAGAATTTCCTGTGTTTCGGCGCGAGCGGGAAGGTTTGGGTTTCTTAACCTCCGACTCGTCGGGCAACACAGTAAATTTCCCCCGGGCGTACAATTCGCGGAAGAAGCCAGGGACATTCCGGTGCTTCGCGCTGTAAGGCGTGGGGTTCCCATCGAAGTCGTGCGGGTCCAAGTCTTCGGGACCGTCGCCGCGAGCCTGAACGCGAGCTCGAACTAGCGAGCCGTCGGGACCGGTCGATGAGCCTACAACGCCCTCCTCGTCGAACAGGAGGTGGAAGCAGTCTTCCGGCTATCAGAAACAGTTCAGTGCGAGCGGGAATGGAAAGTTAGAAAGATTTCTTACCTCGACCTCCACCCATTGCGGCGGGCGTTCGTCATCCGGGTCGGAGGGGATCAAGAAAAATCCCAGCGGCGCAGCCCGCTAAAAATCCCAGCGGCGCAGCCCGCTCGTTCGCGTCGTAAGCCTTGTAGAAGTTGTACGCGGTGTCGAAGATCGGGATGTCCGCTTCGTCCAGCAGTTCCATAGGGAAAAATTGCCAGGCCCGAACCTCGTTGATGTCCGAGCCGGCGTGAAGCCCTTGGGTCATGGCAATCCTGAGCATGATCTCCATGTGCTTCTGCTTATCCTCGTAGGACTCCCCGTCGAAACGAGCGACGAAGTCGTCGTAGTTGACTTGGCCGCGGGTGACCAGGATGGCGTGAAGCATCTTGAACATCTTCCGGCGCAGTTGAACATAGGCGGCCTCGAGCGAGTTCTGGATGGCGAAGACCGTCGCGCTGGCCTGATTGACGTCCTCGTTCAAGTCATACCATTCTGTTGAACTGGTTAGCGGGCGAGAAATAAATACGAAAGAAATAGAACTTACCCGGGCGGGTCATGAAAACCCATTCCTTGAGCTCGGTGCCCATAAGGCTCAACTCCTCGCCGGTAGCCAAGAATGTGCAGTCCTTCTTGGACTTGTGGCTG
Source organism: Favolaschia claudopus (assembly GCA_037176885.1). Taxonomy (NCBI): domain Eukaryota; kingdom Fungi; phylum Basidiomycota; class Agaricomycetes; order Agaricales; family Mycenaceae; genus Favolaschia; species Favolaschia claudopus. The sequence goes on from JAWWNJ010000079.1 coordinate 241,868, forward strand.
GCGCAGGCCGTGCACTCAGAGGGGAAGCCAGAGACTTTGCATTCCGAACCATTATGAATGCAACGGATGCAGCGGGGGCCGTACTATGCCAGGATGATCAGTACAAGATGTCGCCCGATGAGTTCAACTTTACCTGGGCTTGAAAGAGCTCCATCGTCGAGACGAAGCCGTCGGAGCTCAAGGCAAAGAGGCCCTGCTCGGGGTCGATTGGGAGGTCCCGGCGTCTCGCTGGGTGAGGGTACCCGGTGAGGAACTTTCTGAAGAGTTCCTTGCTGGGGATGTTGAACTCCTCCTTCGACTTCTTGATGGTCGGTGGGCTCTGCGGGAAGTCAGTCTCGCTGGAGAAATTCGACAGAACAGAAATGAAGCCGCTCACCGGGTTGATTCCCAGATTCCTGAGAATCATTCGATGGGAATAATCGGGCACGATGTACCGCATCGAAGGAACTTCATCAATAGGGACGTCTTCGTGCGGATCCCGTGGAGTTGGTTTTGAAGTCGAAGCCTTGGCAGTCGGCGGGGGTTTCGTTGTGATTACTAGAAAGATAGTTTAAGCGGCTCGATCGTACTTGAAGAATAAAAAGGGATAACTCACAGACGATGGGCTTCTTGGAGGCTTTCACCTCGGATTCGGAAACGTATTCGATGGAGGGGGTCTACGAAAAATTTATAGTCAACTCTATGTCGGCCTTACACTTGGGGCAACAGCGGGTAACTACTACCTCCTGCCTGGCGGGCGCCTTCACTTTCTCCTCCTTGATCTTCTTCGCCGGCGAAGTTTCGGCGTTGGTGGATGCCTTGCGTTTTGAACCGCTGGACGCGGCGAGAGGCGAGTCGGCGGGGACGGTTACTTTGCGCTTGATGACTTGGACTCGGTTAGAGCCCTCGGCGGCGGGCTGGTCGGTCTGATACAAGGCAAGGCAGCTTAGCGGGGAGAGACTTGATAGAAAAAGAACGAGCTTACGAGCTTCTTGAAATTCGGGAACGGCTTCTGTTCCCGCGGCTTGGCCTCGTCCTAAACGAACGAGGATCAGCGAAAGCAAAGATGGTCAGCGGGAAGGCTTACCTTAGGCTGCGCGGCCGACTTGCTGGGCTGCTCAGAGTCGGCAGCAGGCTTGCCGCCGCTCTTGCCTTTCTTGGATGAGCCCGCGGCGGCTCTGTCGCGACCCTTCGGCTTGTCATCAGCGGGGTTCGACGACTTGCCTGCTGCAGAGGCGGAGCCGGTCCCCTTCTTTAAAGAATGAGTCTCGATTAGAAAGGAAATAGCGCGGGGTCGTCACTTACCGAGGACTTGAGCGGTCTAAACTCCTCAGGCCTCAGCGGTGGCGGGCGACCAGGGAGGCTGAAATTGGCCACATCCTTCGTTGGCTCGGGGGGCCGCGCGAGCTGAATAACTAAGTCAGTCGGTAGCCGGCGAAAGAAATAAAGAAGACGACTTGCCTTTAACTTTTCCATCTCGGGCTTGCTCAAAGCCAGACCCCAGAGCTCCGGGTGATCGTGCTGGGGATCGATGCGCTTGAGCTGCCGGCAGAGATAGTACGAGAGGGCGGTTGCGTATGGAGGAACAGACTCTTCGCTCCCGCGGGCAAAATTGAGGCCCGCCCGGTGGATTCTCTGTTAAGGGTTCTTTAGAGAAGCTAAGACGCTAAAAAATATAGCGGGGCTCACCAGTTCGCTATCCAAGCTGCGTATCAGAATCTTGACTTCTTCGGGCTTCATCTGGTCTGCAACGCCGGGGGTGATGAGTTTCTTCGCCGCCTTGAACTTGTTGGGCTTGTCCCGCCAGGCAGACCAGAAGTCGATCCGTTCGGTCAAGTTGACCGGCGACTGGTTGGTCTTGGCCTTGGAAGACGACGCCGTCGACGGTGCAACAGCGGGAGTCCTCGCTGGGGCAGGGTTGGAGATCGAAGGAGAGGCAGCCCGGGTGGACGCCTTAGAGGTACGAGAACCCGGACGAGCGGCTGAAGCAGACGGGCGAGGGCGGGGAGTCTTCTTGTCGTCTTCCATCTCGCGGGTGGGACGTCACGAAATGAACCGCAGGGAGCTGAAAGGTGATCCCCCGTGCAAGGCACTTAGAATCGTCGCCGGGCAGAAAGATGGAATGAAGAGGGCCAGAGGGAAGGAGGCAAGGGGGTGCCCAATCAGGGAATCGGTGGGGAATCCACCCAGAAACCTCTCGAGTCTTTATACCTTTCGAGGTCGGAGTTTGAATGTTTGATGGGATTCTCTGGAAAATTTTCATGAGAAATATTTGAATAGAGAAGCGGGGGGTCGCTGCGGCTTCTTTGATCCAAAACATTCCAGATTGCGACCACATACGACGGCCTTAGAGAGCGCAGGGTTAGAGTTCGACCCTAGTGCTTCTTATATTGATGTACTTCCGAAAATGGCAATGGTGACGCCTCATAATGAAAATGACGGCATCGCCGGCCGCGGCGAGAAGTTAAGGCGAGAAGCTGTCGACGGAAGTAGAGTGGGAATCTAAAATTAGGTCGCCACGAGTCTTTCGTTAAGGTTTTCTCTCATGAAATACCAAAGGGGACGAGCGGGAACCGGGCCTCACTGGCGGCCCGTTCGTTATCTAAGAATTATTCCAAGACAAAGTTTTGTCTTGAAGTCCCCTTCCCCGGGAAGATGGATAAGATCTCTGGCGGGCGATCCCAAGTCGTCAACTCGGGAGAGTTGAAATCTAGAAAGGGGGAGATGATAGGGCCGCTCAGCGGCTAGGCATGAAATGCCCGGAATTTATCGATTTTCGAGACCTATCAGCGGGAGAAGTGAGGCTAGGATACTAGAAGATATGTCCGTCCTCGCGGGCAGTATCTTATTGCTGTGGATAGCCGACAAGCTGGTGGGACACCAACGGGTAGCAGCGGCTTAGCGACGTTTCCCTAAACATGGGTGCGAGACTCTGCCGCTGACTATTTCTAAACTGCCGGGCCAAGAGACTTAGTGGGAAACTACTATCTCAAGGTGCTGGAGGCGACCAAGAGGAACTACCAACCTCCCTGAGGTTAGGCGCTCACCCGCCGACCAACATGAAGAAGATCTAGCGGGGGACCATACTGAGTTCAACTTCGAACTCAGTACGGCCACCACTCTACCGACGGACGGGATCACCGGCAGGCTTTAACCGAGCACGCCGGCTGATTACGGACAGCCGGGACTTAACCGACTGCCAGCGGGAGCACCTCGGAGCCAGCGGCTATCCAGCCAACGGCTCTGTCAGAATGATGAGAAGGACATGGCGAGTTGCCGGGGGCATTTCCCGCTGATTGCGGACAACCCGAACGGCGAGTGGCGAGCCGCTAACGCGACTCGGCTCTCCCTATTTTCCCTGGAACTTAGACTGTTCTGAAGATAGAAGACAAGACGAACTTGACCGCTATCGAGCCGTTGACTAACTACTCAGCGGGAAGCCTTTTCGACTTCAACTCGACCAGCGGCAGGACCATATTATGAAGGAGGAATTTCGTGTCCCCTCCCGGGGACATGGCAACCAGCACGCCATTGCACTGCAATAAGGCGCAATACCCACCCGCCCGCATGGACTTTCTCCGGGAGGCAGTCTTTTCACTCACGACTCGCAATCCTGAATATACCATTGGTTCCCAGCGGGCGCGGCATCAAACTTGGACACTCTCTCATCATGATTTTATTTGGTTGTTTCTGCTCCCGCTGCATGTATTTAATCTCCCGGTGTACTTTTTGTTACTCAGTCAATTACCTACCCGTAGACAAGGGCAGTTTGTAGCGGACTCTAGAATTTGAATTGAACTTTGAAAGAGACTAGACTTGATATCTGAGAGAGACTCGAGTGATACGGAAAGACTTGTGGCATACCGAGCCGCCAGAACTTTGAGAGCCCCGCCAGCCTTTGAGCCCGAGCCCTCCTGAAATACGAAGCCCCGTTTCTTGCTGTTCCGCGGTATAACCAAGACCCCCGTTCGAGCTTGATTCCGCGCCGTCGACGCCCCGTGTGCCAGCCGTTCCGCGGTATAACCAAGACCCCCGTTCGAGCTCGCCGCCGCGTAGTGGTGTAACTGCCCGGGTCACTGTTAGTGTCCGCGCCATCGACATAAGAGCCCCGCTTCTCGCCAGAGCCGCGCCGGTCGTATAAGAACCCCGTCCCGCTGAGCCGCGCCTTCTGCCCGCCGGTTGTCATCCAGAAAGCTTCTTGCCGGTTGACGATCCACTACCGGGCGACGCTTTTCTATTGGCACGGAGACCCTCCCCGCTAGACTCAGAATTTCTCATTTCGAAGTCTCAGAAAGAGTGACTCTTCGCTTCTCCCGCTGCGAATCGTTTTGCCCGCTACGTTCTCGCTAGACAATCTAGTAGTTCGTCCCGCTCAAACGTAGCGACCTTGATTGATTGAAGCTTGCACAAGTATTCTGAGGGACGATATGTGCTCCCGCCACCCCAAACACACACACACACACGTCGTATTGGATTAGATTTTGTGATTTTATATTTCGGTATATTTCACGCCTACACCCACACACACCGTTTCAGCGGGTTATATGACGAACTTGCTAATAGCATGGCAGCTATGGGGAAATCTGCGCTGGGGAACGTTGATTGCCCCGAAGATTTTGTGAGGTATCAGGTGTCTTACGGGTCCAATATCGAGTTTCGAAACCAGAACGGCTTTGAGTTTCGGACTGCGATTGTCGGCGAGATTGGGACGCCAAAAGAAGGCACAGTTATGAGGGCCATAGGCAATTACTATGTTGGAAATAAGGTACATCGTGTACCGTCTCTGCCATTCGTCATCCTCTGATCAGGTTCAAGTTTCAACCTATAGACGATACCAAGAAGACTGTGAAGGATGTTCTCACTTTAGTCATGCCTACTTGTGCCACTGTCAGACTTGCCAATTTTTTCAATAATCAAACTATCCCCCTCCGCGACGCTATTGATCATGAGGAGGAGATCGAAGGGAAGGCGGTTCCTTACCAGGTGAAGTTGCGATGAGAGCTTGCGGTTCGCTACTTATCTTGAGATAAACAGGAATATATCAGTAGGCCTTGGATGCGCTCTTTCAGCGACGACAGCACGCAAGATGATATAATAGTGGTACACATGATGCCCAAATATGGGGTTCGGTGTCATACTGTGTTGTATTTTGTTGCCTCTTGATTTTATATCGTAGTTTCCGGCAGCTGCAGGCACCGTTCGTGCCGCGCCTGTCGCTCGTCGCACAAAGCGCAAGTTAGACGATGTTCTGGAGAAAAGCGAAGCGATCGTACCTGCGCGGACAACCAGTACCGCTGTAGTTTCTAAACCTCGCGGTCAGTATTTACTTTGCATGTCTATTGATGTTGTACCTTAACCATCACAGCGGAGGACATTAAGCTTGGGGCTTATTATGATCCTCGTCTCCTCGAGGATTATGGCGGCGATTATTTCCGGCACGTTAAAGCGAAATTACTGCAACTTGATGTCAGAGATGCTACCGTGGCGAGAAAGTCGGGTGTCAAGGAGGATCCTCTAGTCCCTCCTTGGGATTTCTATAAAAAATTGCGCCCTGGAACGCTAGTCATTGTTAACGCCACTCTCCATATATTCGTGATGAACGACGTTGATTCAAAGGGGGTCGCTCGACCTAGGAAAAGAAAGGTCGGTATTACCTTCAGTGCTTTATATCGATCATTGACATGCTTTAGATATATCAGATTAATGCTCACAGTATCAAAATACTCAGTCATTCAGATTTACCTGTGGAGAAGCGGTCTATTTTAGTTCCACCCGGATTCGAAGGAACGCCCTCAAACGCTGTTCCTCCTCCGCCTGAATTTGCCTCGTTTTCTCTGAAAACGAAGGTTCCTGACGATAAGTCTGGTGCTTCACTTACAGACGACGAGGCGATGCAAGACGACGACGATACCATAAGTTGGCCACCTAGTCTTCCCGGTGTGTGCGAGCAGTCCATCACTTGGAATAGGTACTAATTGTGTGTTGAGATTCGCCTTTCGAGAGCCAACAACTTGAGGAAAACGATGAGGAGCCCGCTCTACCTGAACCGGGCGTTGCTGTGGTGCCTCAAGAGCATCCGAAGAAGAGAACCAAAAAGAGGGGTTATTGATCGGGTAGTGCAATGGTGGATACATGAATAGGTAGGAGTTCGAGCAATCAACTTCAGGCTGAATACTGAAGTCTCTGTTAGTCGTTCAACCGGCGTTCCCCATGTATATTGGTTATTCGTTTGCTAGTCGTTACTTAGTTATCGGTGATCTGGTAGCTTGGATTCGTACCTTTCATAGGCCAGAATGGCTTCCGTGTACCTAGTTAGCCTGTATGATGTCAGATAAAGCATCTTGCTTCGTCCTAGCTCCATTGTTTGCTGCTTGGCGACACTTTCGTTTGTGGCAGATCGTGGCATGAAGAGAAGTGCAAAAGGGCACGTGGCAACTATGATCCGTCATTTGATCGCGTGCCGCAGTTGTGTGTCCGGGATTTACCGAAAACTATTCTGATCTCTGATGGTCAGCATACCCTTGACGACAATTCAAGCACGACGGGCGGGCAAACTCAAAGTCAGAGTTGAACTGTGCTCCTTAACGCGCTTTCGGTGAAGCCGATACATTCTGAGAGCGCGATTTATCTCTATGTCAAGCCGAATTCTACCAATTAAACTTTATTAAAGCGACATTTTGGACTTGTAGATTCAAAGACCCGGTGTAAAATCGAGGTCAAGTCAATATTTTGATTCGTGAAACCAGTCTCGGAGACAGTCGACGCTCGCGGAGAAAGCGTGTAATCAAGATTGAACAACTTATTTCTTGAACTGGAGATGTACCGTGCAGATTTGATTGTAGATCTTGAACTTTGGTAAACCAGGTCAGTCAGAGTGGAATATGACGGGAAATTATTAACAACAGTTAAGTGCACCCCAGTCGGGGCTGACATGGCTTCGCAAATGTTGCTCCCTGGGGGGCCGATAGCTCGAACTTGCGTATATTTCGGTAGGAAGTTGATCTAGCTGTTATCCAAAGCACGAGATTGAGAACCCAGGCCGACTGACTCCGACGAAGAACATTGAGCGGAAGATCCGTGAGTCGAACCACACCAAAGACACTCAACCTCTTGATTAACAATTGAAATCAGAGGTACTGCGCCTTCATAAAGTTTGTACTGGCTGCAGGTCAGAGAACCATATTCTGAGGTACAATAAGTAGTTGGGCGAGATCATACCCGGCTGATGTGGCCTTACAGGGATTACAGATGCCTTGACAGCCTACTATACGCCTTATACTGGTGAGGCGGCCTGTTAGGAGTTTGCAGGACGACTATATCGGCGATCGCTGACCAAACTCAGTATTGCAGGCAAAGTGGAGGTGGCTATCTGCTGAATTGAGAAGCCGGCGAGACTTGTACAAGTTGTTAAGACATACTGAACCGTGAACGCGCCGTATGCGGGCAGGCAGATGAGTGGCCGGATAGCACCGGTCACGATGACGCGTTGCTGATGGTCCGTGCGTTATCGATCAATTGCGTGATGGGATCGATGGTTGATCCCAGTTTGATTCCACTCCTTGCTCTCTCCCCTCACCATCTCTGCGCCCGTCGTCCTCATTTGTGACTCCTTCCCCTGCAGCTGCCGCATCAATCTCTAAACTCGCATCACCCAGCCTCAATATGATCTGCTACGCAAATTTCGGGTCTCAAATACTATTCTCGCTTGATTCTCGCTGTACTTCAAGAATGAAGATGCACTCTTCAACCTTTCGAAGATCGTCAAGCTTCAAGATACCCCTCCACGTAGTTCAAGTCGGATCTATTCAAGCATCGAATTGCTCCGGCATCGCGCCTTCAAGCTAATCAAGTCGTCTCGTCACCTCCAGGCTCAAGCGTCGCGTGAAAACCGACTCGTCTCGTCAATCCCAACTCCTCGAGTCAAGACCAACTTGCTCTAATCTACTGGATGCAAGACTCGCCGCATGAATCTCCCAAGAAACTTTCAAGAGCTTGATTCTATTCAACGTCGTCAATTTGTCCGCCTCAAGAACGAACACTCCGCCTTACATCTTACACCGCCAAACACCTACGACTCTTCATTCGCTCAAGATGTACTCTTCCGCGTGCCATTTCGTCTCAAGCCCCGTGCCGACTCCTTGAAATGTGCACCGCCGGTACAAAGTTCCATCCGCGTAAGCCCTTTCATCGAAGCGGCATAAGAGTTGGGACTCCGATATTCACTGTTATCCTATGTATATCTCTCGACAATATGATCCTCTTTTCTTCTATATGGTATTGTTTGAGCTATCAGCACTGGAAACCAAGAACAAGAGGAGCGGTGCGGGGTATATAGGATCAAATGCCCTATAAGGCGCATAATGCCTGAAAAGCACTGACAAGCTTATAGGAATTGCGGAAAAGACTTTAAGAGGAACAGTTGTAAGCCCTGGTAAAAATTCACCGGGCTGATGGAGCTTTGTAGTGATTTTGCGGGTTCATGGGGTTTATAAGGCCTTACCAGAACTTCACGATTTTGCTAATGACAAATGTCAGGCCGCCGCGAGACTTCTGTTTGTTTGCATTGGCTTGCAATCAATTATTATGACGCGGTAAGTACCGGTCGGCCGCATGCATTGCCGGCACTCAATGATTGATTGATTGGCAACGTGACTCTCTCTCTCTTGACTTCTCATTCTTCGTTCTCGTCAGTATCTTTCCTCAAGTCTGTCCAATTCGATGGTAGAAAGTTGGGATGTTTTGAAAACTAGCAATGGCAAGGTAAATGATTGCACTTGCCGCTATCTTCTCACCCTAGATCTAATGTTATAGCGTCGAAAAATAACGCATTCGGGGCCGCTCCTCCCTGGGACTCTGCTCACAGTTGGCGTTGAAACCGTGCAGAGTGACGAATCAGACAGTGGTAAGAACTAGCCCTTAGTATATTCAACTGCACGGTACTTATGTCAGATTTCGAGGAATTTGATCCTTCCGACGACGAGGTTTCCGATGGTTCTTTGCGCTTGACAACCAATCGTGTTAACGGGGAAGATCGCGAAACGGCATCTCAATTAGTAATGGAGCGTTATTTGCGGGTTTGTCGCTACGAGAGGGACTGGGAGTGCGCAAGAGCAGAGGCAGAAGCGGTGAAATTCACATGGGCATATGCTGTTGAGGAAGGCCCTGATTTTCCGCCGAATCCAATTTGGGAGATCAAAGTTACGGTGCGCGATTCAAGCTTCATTTGGTTCGGGCTGACTCAGCCTTAGCGGGGTCGTGAATGGGACGTAATATGCAGTGTATTGGAGCTTGCGCGACGCTTTCCAGATGATTACGACATCCAATCTGCTTCCACGACTCCAGCGACCCCGGGTTTGGTCTACATAGAGTGCACGTTTGAATCAGTTGTTCGTCAGCTCTTGGTCCACATTGCTTTCACCCGTCGTTCGGTTGCTCCTAGACAACTTTCTTCCGAAACTCTCAAGCGTATTCTGCTTTTAACCTCGCCACCTATTCTAGCAGGTAGCTGGGCTCGGATCGGATCCACTGGGCAATATAGGCATGACTTAGCCTGGGTGCAGCATTACGACACTGACACGCGCTGTGCTTTGCTGTATGTCGTTCCGCGATGGAGAGTTGCGGAAATATCACAGCAAGGCGCAGAGCAAACACGTTGTGTCAACAACATTCAAAGCCGCCAGGCTCTCCTCTCGCATCATCTCGGTAATTCCTTCAATCCTGCAATTCCGTGTGACTTATATGGGGAGACCTTTCACTTCGGGTTTCTGCTTTGTCGAGAACCGCTCCATAACTTGGCGATCTACCATGTTAACTCGTCTTCCCAAGAGCTGGTTGTGTGGACCGAGAGTCCCATGTATAAATTCCCTGATCACAGTGTTGACTGTGAACGCGTCGATCAAAACCTTGCTCATACTGTTGAGTTATTTACTCGCGGTGTCGATCGCCAACTAGCAGCAGCAAAAATCCCACTTCCGTTGCAAATAGGTCATCGCGTACGGTTTGTCAAAGCTGGTGATGGCCTTGGTTCCGTCGGTTGTGTTACGTTTGTTGACGAAAAGGCAGAGTTTGTACGGGTAGATATGTGCGATGAAGTCAGTGGAACCATCGTCTCTGCGCAATGGCCCTTGGCGCGGACGGCTCTAGATTTTCGCGTCCAAGATCAAGTTGTGGTAATGAGAGGGGCGTGTGTTGGCCTGAGAGGGAGGATCGCCGGGGTGGATAGGTTTCGGGCAGAAGTCGACATTATTTACAACGAAACGGACTTGAGAAAGTTTGAGGACATCGAGGCACGTACCGTTTGATGATCTATTGCACGCGCTATCCGAGTCTGATCTCTTTGATAGGTATCCACTGCGAATCCGAATGCCGAACACAACATCGTTTCTCTTGCCAAGGTGGGCGGTATATCTGGATCGCTGTTTCTGTTCTTGTTATATCCGTGTCGAACAAAGGGACGGAGGACGGGTGGCCGGAGGCCGGAGGACGGAGATGACGGAAGAGACGGAGGACGGAGGACGGATACGGAGGACGGGTGAAGCGATACCACAGGGGGCTAAGGGTACGCCACTAACTAGACTTCCAAGAAGATAGAGGATTCTGACCACGGAGCAATGCGGAGGCAAAGCACGTTAATTTTCAACTGAAGTTACAAGACGAAGTAGATAGGTATATATACGTATTACGGAGAAAGGCCATATAAGGTAATAGTAAGCAAAGACAATAAGAGTTGTAAGCGAAAGAACAATAAAGACAATAGAGACAATAAGAGAGAAGCATACAGGCATAGATCATGGGATTGATTCGGGAACGCTCAGAAGACCTTCATTGCGAAAACCCGATGGGTGTATGCTTCGACGGACGAACCGGAGCACAGAAGGACGGACAAGTATAAGTAGGCCGGGGGCCGGATGGCCGGAGGCCGGGGGACGGATGGCCGGACGACCGGGTGAAACTGCATGGGCGTAACAGTATCCCCCTCTTAAGGTTCCTTGACCCTAAGGAACCTAAGAGTTCTGTGGAATCAGAATGAGTCGTAGGGATGACGAAAGGAAGGCCGAAGAGTCCGATAGAATAATTGTTGACTGCGCATCAAAAAGTCACGTGAGATCGTGGGAAGTTGAACTTTGCAAAAAACTTCTCTCTTCCTACTACCACCATGTCGCCCGCCCCGTCCAACTCGTCTGCCCCGCCCCGTCTCACCGCCAAGCAGAAAGCTAAGGGCCGCCTGGTGCAACGTCGCCGGGTGGAAAGCGAAGAGGAACACCCCGAGGACGCCGCCTCTGTCGACGAGGACCACCACCGCCGACAAATCCCGCCGCCTCTCTTGGAAGAGGCCAACAAGCAAGCGGATGGGTTGCTTGCCCACCAACTCCATGAACAAGAGCTGGAGTACTTGGACGAGATAAAGGCGCTCAACAAGCTCATCAAGGATAACAAGGCACTTCGTCGACGACTGGAGACTGGTAAGGCCGACAACAACGACCGCGTCCAGGCCACCGACGTTATCCGCGGGGTCACTCCGGACAAGGCGGACGTGCCGGACGAGTCGATGCACTCCAGCGACCATAGTACGGTGCCGGAGGGAATGGAGGAGGTTGTAGAGGATGAGGAAGTGGCGAAGAAGGCGGGAGGAAAGCGGGGACGGAAGACGGAGGAGACGGAGGAGCGTCCTCGCAAGAAGATGAGGCCGGAGGAGATCGAGTGGGAGGAAAGGAAGCCGGGTGAGTATTCGTCCGGATGTCTTCATTGACAACTAACTCCCATTAGCATGCGCGAAATGCGTGGCGAAGGGCGTCAAATGCCTCTTCGCCAAAAACAAGAAACAAGACGCCTGCAAGCAATGCGCCGCGGCCCACATCAAGTGCCCGGCTTTGCCGGAGAACGCTGCCCGCCCGCCCACTGTCAAGAAACACCGGGTGGAGGAGGCTCTCAAGGCGAAGTCGGAGGGCCGGACGAAGCCGGAGGTCAAGAAGACCAAGGCCAAGGTGGTGACGCGTGCCCCGGCTGCGACGAGTGGGCCGGACGTTACTCCAACGTCCGCTGCCCACGCGTTGGAGCTGAGGAGGGTTAGGGCGCGCGTTACCCAATTGGAGACCTTTTGCGACTTCATGGCGGAGCGGTTCTGCAACCAGTGGGAGACGGATATTGGGGGAGTCGTTCCGCACGAGATAGTGGAGTATTTGCAGAGCAGGGGAAGGATGCCGTTGGATGAGGTGAGGGACGACGACGAGAAGGAAAAGAAGAAGGAGAAGAAGAAGGAGATGGATGACTGGCGGAAGAACGTCTCGCCAGGTCAGCCGGAGGAGGAAGAGGGAACGGACGAGGACGAAGAAGAGCAAGCTCCGGCTCCGGCCCCGGCCCGTCCACCTACCCCCGGCCCATCGCACCAACCCACCACTCCTCGCACCCCGCGCACCCCTCGCACTCGCCTTGGAACGCGCGCACCGACCTCCGGTCGTTCGAGGAAGTCGGTACAATCGGTGAGCACGTTTGCCGGCCCCTACCTCATGCTCAACCAATACACGGCGTTGTATCAGATGCCGCCGGAGGAGCCGGAGATCAAGCGGGAGCCGGACGACGAGGAGAAGGCGGAGATCGCTCTGGCGTTGGAGCGTAGTGCGGCGAGGAAGGGGGAGAAAGTGGCGGATAAGAAACGGAAGGAGGAACTGGAGAAGTTGAAGGCGGAGAAGGCGGAAGCGGATAAGCGGAAAGCGGAGGAACAGGAGAGGGATAAGGAGCGGGATGAGAAGATCCAGGCGCTCCAGGTGTCGTTGGAGGATGTGAAGAAAGAACCGGAGGAGCAAGTCGTACCTCCGGCTGAAGTGCCGGAGGGATTTATGAGGACGGTTGAACAGGGGAAAGAAGTCCTCGTCCTCATGGACTCGGATGACGAGAGGGATGGAGAGGCGGAAGAGGAAGAGACGGAAGAGGCCGGAGAGGCGGAAGTGGCCGGAGAGGCCGGGGGAAATGAAGAAGGGCCGGATGTTGGAGGTGAACAGTCCCAGGCGGACTTGTAAATAAAAAATGAACTTTTTGTAAATAAAATCGAATAGCGAACCGAATTGTTTTCTTGGTCCTTTTTGGTGTGAAGTAAGCCAAGTCGGATGAGCCGGGTGACGGGTGAGCCGGAGGACGGAGGAGCCGGAAGACGGGTGAACGCGTTCATCCGGCTACCACTCGGGTCCTGGCTTGTCGGGATATTTGACATGGAATTGCGCTAACAACTCGGGAGAATCCAAGTCATCGGCAGCAACCCATTCCGAATTGTCGCCAGTGTGAGTCCAACCCTTCCACTCTACAAGGTAGCGTAGAGGACAACGTCGGAATCGTCTATCGATTTTGGAGTCGAGAATAGCCGACACTTCGTAATGTTCTTCCCCATCGATCACTTCGACCGGACCGGGCGGAATATCATTTCGACCGGGGAATGGATTAGGAACGTGCGGTTCAAGTGAGGAAACATGGAAGACCGGGTGAATGCGCGAAAGAGCTTTGGGAAGTTTGATCCGGTACGACGCGCCGGAGGTCTTCTCGAGGACTTCGTAAGGACCGAAGTGCGTCTCAGAGAACTTCTCCGTAGGACGGGTCGTGGCAATGAACTCCGTAGAGATGAAGACCTGGTCGCCCGGCTTGATGTCCGGGTCGGGAAGACGTTTCCGGTCAGCGATCTCTTTGTAACGCTCCGTAGCAATAGTGAGCTGCGTACGAAGGTATTCATGAACGGATTGAAGTTCATAAACATAGTCGCGAGCCTTGTCGACGTTGTTGCCTTCGACAGAGGTCTCGTGGAATGTAAGGGCCGGATGATAGCCCTTGTTGGCAAAGAATGGCGATATACCGGTGGAAGCGTTCGGAGCGTTGTTGAGAGCGAACTCGCCAAGAGGCAGAAGCTCGTCCCAGTCGTCCTGGTGGAACGCACAGTACATCCGAATATACTGCTCGACAGTTTGGTTCATGCGCTCCGTCTGCCCGTCCGCCTCCGGATGGTGGCCGGACGTGAAGTGCATAGTCATGCCGAGTAGCTCGCCAAGTGCGCGGAAGAAAGCCGATACAAACTCCGTCCCGCGGTCGGAGGTGATGTGGGACGGAACTCCATGTTTCGAGAAGACGTGAATAAGAAAGAGCCGGGCGAGTTGGACGGACGTGATGTGGAAGTCGCAGGGAATGAGGATGACCTGTTTCGACGCCCGATCAACTATAACGCAAATACAGTTGTACTCGCCAGCATAAGGAAGGTTTTCAATGAAGTCGATAGAAATAGAATGCCATGGACGGAGAGGGACGGGAAGAGGCCGGAGGAGTCCATATGGCTTGTGCCTCGGGGCCTTGTTGCGCTTGCATTGAGTACAGGATCGGCAGTAATCCCGGACGAACGTTCGCATGCCGGGCCAGGCGTATTCGCGCCGGACGAGAGCCAAAGTTCGGTTCTGTCCAAAATGGCCGGAGAGAATGTGGTCATGCTTGTTCTGAAGAACACGTACGCGTAGGATATCGGGAGTATCACCAGAAACCTGCGGGACATAGACGCGGTTGTTGAGTAAGAGTAGACCGGTTGCGTCAAGAGTCCAGCGCGTGGTGCCGGAGGAGCCGGACGATGTGATATCGAGTCCGGCTGCTGCAGCGGGGTCGTCGGGATAATGGGATTTGATGTCGCGATGAAGTTGTTCCGTGTCCATTAGAGCTGAAGCACGAAGGCAGACATCTTCTAGGTAGGTCGCATTAAGGGACGCAGTCAACTGATCGGTAGAAAAGATGGGCCGAAAATTCTGAGGATTGACTTTACTGAAGGCCGTATCCCCCTCTTTCGGATAGACGTCCCATCGTCTAGTTAACGCGTCCGGCTTGCCACCTAGTCGTCCCGGACGGAAGCGAATCACCATATTAAAATGGCAAAGGTATTCGGACCAGCGTACTTGGCGACGGGTGAGAGTCTTGGTCGTCGCAAAGTATTCTAGATTCTTGTGGTCCGTGACAACGTCGACAGGATGTGCGGTACCCTCGAGATAATGACGCCAATGAGTAAAGCAATCAAAAATAGCAAGGAGTTCCTTATCGTGCGTGTCGTAGTTTAATTCCGGGGGAGTGAACGTCCGGCTCCGGAATGCCACAGGATGCCATTCGCCATCCTCTCCCTGAATAGAGAGGATGCCGGCGAGAGCATAGTCGGACGCGTCTGTCTCGACCATGCATTCGCGACCAGGGATCCAGTGGGCTAGTATTGGCGCCGATGTGAAGGCAGCCTTGAGAGTGTCGAACGCGTGCTGACAGGCCGGACTCCAATCCCACCGGACCGCAGCCCGGGTGAGCCGGGTGAGCGGAACAGTGATGCCGGAGTAGCCATAGATGAAGCGACGGTAGAAGTTGCAAAAACCAAGGAAGGATTGAACGTCCTTCACTTTCCGGGGGACGGGCCAGTCAGTGATAGCGGAGATCTTGTCCTCCGACATGCGGAAACCGTCCGGCGACAGGATGTAGCCGAGGTATTCGCAAGTCGTAACACCGAATTCGCACTTCGGAAGCTTGCAGTACAAGCCAGCTTTACGAAGGCGACTGAGCACTTCACGAACGTGCTCAGTATGGTTGGACGGGTCGTCGGAGTAGACCAAGATATCGTCGAGGTAAACGACGACGTAAACGTCCAAGAGATCGGCGAAGAGGGAATTAAGGAAGCGCTGAAAGGCGGCCGGAGCATTGGATAGTCCCTCCGGCACGACTCTGAAATTATAAGAGCCATACCGGGTGCGAAAAGCGGTTTTGTACTCATCTCCCGCGGCAATCCGGAGCAAATGGTATGCGTGCCGGAGATCCAGTTTCGTATAAATTCGAGCCTTTCCCGGGGCGTCGAGAAGGTCCGCAATCAGAGGAAGCGGATAGCGGTCCTTCTTAGTGATTCGATTGAGGCCACGGTAGTCAACGCAGAGCCGGAGACTTCCGTCCTTCTTCTTAGCGAAGAGGATTGGTGCGCCATGGGAGGAACGAGCCGGAAAGATGAAATCCGACTTCAAGTTCTTGTCGATGAACTCCCGGAGCGCAGCAAGCTCGGCCGGAGAAAGGGAATAGATGGGACCGACCGGAGGCTCCGCACCATCGATAGTCTCGATCTTCAGATCGTAGTCTCGATGGGGCGGTAGATTGTAAGCCTCGGATTCGGAGAAGACGTCGGCGAAGTCGTGGTACTCGGGTGGAATGCCTTCGGTGCTGAAAGGCGGGCCATCCGTAGTAGCACTTCGTCCGGCAACCTCGTCCGGAGGTTCCATACGAATAGTGAACTGGGTAGTGTCTTTGTCGCGGATGATGACGCTGTATGCAGCAGCGTTAATGATCGACACAAGAGGTGCGGTGAATCTAGAACTTGTCGCCGGAGGAGACTTGTCCGGACGATCCGACGCCGGCGGGGAGAAGGCCGGACAACCCTCAGGAGCAGAGCCGGAGGGTAGCGATGATATTATGTTGGATTGCGATTGAGACGGAGGAGCAATTGGGGTTGCCAAGTCGTCCGCCTTCTCCGTAACTGGAGGGATCGCCGGTAGAGTCGGAGCAACGTCCGAGTGTGTCGACACAGCAGAATCACCGTAAACTGGACAGAACTTTAGTGAGGCTGAACGCCAGTCAATCGACGGATTGTAGCGGCGGAGCCAATTTAGTCCAAGAACCGAGTCGCAGGTAGAGTCTAGACGGGTAACATAAAATTCCATAGAATGGACATCGCCGGTTGGAAATCGAACAAGAAGCTGGATTTGCTTGTCGATGACCGAAGAGGAGCCGTCGAGATATCGCAGTTTGACTGGCGGGACCGCATACGGAGAAAACCCATTAGATTCGCATACTCGAGCAGACACAAAACAGTGAGACGAGCCGGAGTCGATGAGTGCCCGTAAGCGGGAGTTGAATCCCGCGGCAACTCTTGTTACAACGTCCGGACGCAGGGTTAGGCCTACGTCCGAAGTGGGAGGAATACCGAAAATGCCGGGCGTAATGCCGGACGAGGATAAATAGTCCGCGGAAAATACAGATACATCAAGATCAACATTAAAAGAGTTCGGGGAAAGAGCGGAAGCGTTGAGTGTCACCTCTGGATACACCTCGGAGTCAACGCGGCCCGGGCCAGGTGCAGAGGGGGCCGAGCCGCTGACTATTTTTTTGGCTCGGAGGTGTTGGCGTTAGCAGAGGCGCCAGGCGGCTGAGAAGCAGTAGCCGCCTTGCCTTGAATCGCACTCTGCCGCTTCCGACAGTCGGCAGCCTTATGTCCGGGGTTCCCGCAGAACATGCACAGATTGTTCTTCATCCGGCGCTCACGTTCCTCCGGCTTGAGACGGCCGGAGGAGTCGAGTTTGGCAGCGTACGGCTTCTGCTTAGGCTGAGCCTGTGCGCCGTTAGCAGCCGGAGAAGCGGGAGGATGGTTTGGAGACGGATTAGGCTTGCCGGACGTAAAGGGCTTTCCCCGGCCCTTACCCTTCTGTTGTCTACCACCACCGCCGCCGCCTGCACCGGGAGAATTGCCGGGCGGATTGCCGGACGCATTCGGGGTACCGGGCGAGCGATGAGCCGCAGGCGGATTGGTCGCGCGTTCCCAATTCTTCTCCTGCAAGCGCTGGTGATAGCGCTGGTCGATCGAACGCGAAAGGTTCTTGAGACCCTGCAGGGAAGCCGGGATGAGGCCGCGGCACAATTCGTCCTTGATGCGGGACGGAAGACCACGATAGAAGGAGCGGTGAAGGGCCGTGTCGTTATACCCCGTCAACTTCGCATGCGCATCGAACTCGACTTGATAAGTCGCGATGCGATCCCCCGGCTTCATACTCAACTGCTCCAAATGAGCCCGCGCTTCTCCGGCCATATCGGGCGGACCGAAGTTGGTAACGAGCTCTTGGATGAACAGCTGGATGTTGCCGTCCCAAGCCGGAAGAGGTGCTCCCTGATTGAACACATCCATCTGGAACCATTGTTGGGCGGTTCCACGCAGGTACGAACAGATGTAATTAATTTTATCATCATCCGTCGGAAAATCCTGCGGGCGTTCGTCAATGTGAAGATAGACTTGGCCGATGAACGTAGGAAGCTTGCTCGGGTCCGAACCATCGAAGGTGTCCGGAGCTCTGAGAGCCGAGCGATTCGAACGCGGAGGAGCTGTCGCGTTGTTGGCAAGGATTGCCATGGCTTGGGAGATCTGCTGGACTGCGAGATCAAACTGGGGATTATGCGGAGCAGGATAATAATAAGCCGGACCAGGAGGGCCGGGCGGACCGGGAAATGGCGGAGGACCAAAAGGACCACCGCCGCCCCCGCCACCACCACCACCCCCACCACCTCCGCCGCCGTGCCCTCCAGCGCCACCTCCACCGGGGCCATAGCCGGGTGGGAAAGGCGCGTTGGGAATGTTGGGAGGCTGACCGCCTGGACCGGGAGGATTGCCACCAGGACCACTAGGCCCACCAGAACCGCCAGGACCGCTCGGACCACCAGGTCCAGGAGCGGGCGGAGGAGGCGGAGCCGGGGGAGCCGGAGGTGCTGGGTTCGACTGAGAAGGTGCCTGTGCTTGTTGACCAGTAGGTTGAGCCGGAGGAGCTGGTGCGACCGGGGCAACCGGGGGAACTGGAGCAACAGGAGCAGTAGGAGCGACTGTGACAACAGGAGCAGCAGTTACCGTGGTAGAAGCATCCGGAGCCGGAGGGGCGACCGGAGCTGCCGGAGCTACTGGTGCTGTTGGTGCTGCCGGGACCGTAGTGACAACAGGTGCCGGAGCATCAGGCGCATGAACAGACGAAGTCGATTGAACAGGAGGCAATACAGGAAGTTGGGGTCCAGAGGTAGATGCCTGTGGGGCCGGGGGAACAACCGGAGGTTGGACAGCCGGAGCCACAGGTGTGAGAGGATTAGCGGGTTGTTGGCTAGGCGGAACGAACGGGAAGCTGGGTGCCGGAAGTACGGGAGGCGCAGTGTCAGGGCGCGCAGTTGGCCGAGGAATACGAGGGCCACCGAACTGAACCGGACCAGAGAAATCAGCCAAAGGAAGGAAAGGACCCTTAACAACCGGAACCGGAGGAACAGCCGGAGCAGGTTGCATTGGAGGAGCGACAATCGAAGGCAAAGGAGCGAGTGCCTCAACCGATTCCGAAGATTTCAAGGAACCAGGAAGAGCAACATCTTCCGCCTGGCCGGACCACTCGTGAATAGTGGACGGAAAGGCAGAAGGCCAGATCGGTGTCGGAGAAGGGTAACTTTCTTGACTGCCCCGTCGTTCGCCATAGAAAGAAGGACCAGGGTACTGAGGAGAGTTCGAGATGACGGGGGAGACCGGACGAGCACGAAGAGCCGAGCCCTGATTCGCTCGGGAAAGTGGAGAATGAGTCCACATTACCGGAGCATTGGGGCGAGGAATTCGAGACTCATCGAAGTGCGCGGTCCGAGAGTAGGGGTCATCTTGGTAGTAAGAACCTGGAAGATCGATTTGGATGGAGCGGGAGAATCGGCACGATTGGCGACGATTGTCAACCTGGGAGGTATTAACGAGGTGCGAGTAGTCGGACATGGAAACGAAGCCAGTTAGGGTGAGTTGAAAATACTGTTATATCCGTGTCGAACAAAGGGACGGAGGACGGGTGGCCGGAGGCCGGAGGACGGAGATGACGGAAGAGACGGAGGACGGAGGACGGATACGGAGGACGGGTGAAGCGATACCACAGGGGGCTAAGGGTACGCCACTAACTAGACTTCCAAGAAGATAGAGGATTCTGACCACGGAGCAATGCGGAGGCAAAGCACGTTAATTTTCAACTGAAGTTACAAGACGAAGTAGATAGGTATATATACGTATTACGGAGAAAGGCCATATAAGGTAATAGTAAGCAAAGACAATAAGAGTTGTAAGCGAAAGAACAATAAAGACAATAGAGACAATAAGAGAGAAGCATACAGGCATAGATCATGGGATTGATTCGGGAACGCTCAGAAGACCTTCATTGCGAAAACCCGATGGGTGTATGCTTCGACGGACGAACCGGAGCACAGAAGGACGGACAAGTATAAGTAGGCCGGGGCCGGATGGCCGGAGGCCGGGGGACGGATGGCCGGACGACCGGGTGAAACTGCATGGGCGTAACAGTTCTCAAATATCTAGCAGGGCAGGATTTCACTCACCCAGCACCCTAAATTTTCTCGGGTATAATTTATTTTATAGGTGTTACGTCCGTCAGCTGACTCTTACCTCAGATTACAGTTCCTGTTGGGTTTCTGTGTCCCACGCCAACGAACATTCAACGAACTTTTGCTATGGCTTCGCCTGGTCCACCCCCGCATCCTAACTTCAGCACAAGAGACCCTTATGTTCAAATGGAGGTGCGAGCATTCGATAAGAACATCGGAACATTCTTCGGAACAGTTATCGGCACCAATGCCGACCGTACTCTGGTGTCTGTTAGAAGTGAAGGCAGGGCAGTCAACACGATCGAGATGATGTCAGTACATAATGTGAAGGAGCGCCAGTGAGAACCTCACTATATCTTGATTCGTTATGACTGATTGAAAATTCAGCACCGAATTGTCTCTGAAAGAGTATTCGCAGATGTCACCCGTCAAGATTCGCGAATTGCGGAGCCTACGGGAAAATTCTCGCGCCAGTGTTGCGAGCACTGTCGAAGCCACAGAGTTCTCCGGGCTTCCTGAAGCCTGCCAGGCGTGGCCTGAATTGTTTTCAAAAACAGAAATTGCCGCTGGCTCTGGATTGTCGACTTCTGCGCCTACTTCCTCATCTAATGGCATGCAACAATCCATCGTACCTTCAGATTGGCTCTTGCAGAACGCTCTGTTACAGAGCTACTTGGATGTCATTGTTCACGGCGGCACGACGAAGATAAGCGCTGAGTACGATAATCGTGTCGGGGTTATCCGAAATTTAGAACAGATCAAGCGAGGCAAGCGCGGGTCCGTGAAAATTCGATTTGGTAGGGGAATATGCACGGATAGGTGGATTCCAATCAGAAATGTCTTTCCTTTGACGACCACAGAATTCGAAGGAATTACTGCGCGAGGCTCCGCCAAACCTATTCTGGATGTCATGGGAATATACGTTGTGATCATTGGACCTGACGCAGATGGCCGCCAATCTTTCATCGGCAGTACAGGGTTCACATCATGGGGAGGTAAAGTAAATATTGATGGAGCTTTGATTGCGTTTCCGGTAACTAGTATATGTCGGTCCGATCCAGTTGCAAAGTAATCGCGTAGTTTAGCCGGATATTGCACACAATTTTTGACTCCGTCGTGGGAAATGCGCTTTTGTGGTTTGGGTCTAGTACGGACAATGATCGTTTGTGACTGAAGATCGCCGATCGGGATGTATATAAGTGCCCTGTCTTCCCTGTGTCCATTTGTCGAGAGTCTGTCCAAGCATCGTTATGAGCGACAGTGCGGAATCTTTATTTTCTCCTTCTATCCCCGCCGCTCCTCCCCCTTCCCCAGGTACGTTTCTGTTTCTAAAGCATAATTATTGCTAATATCTCGATTTCCACTCAGAATATCACTCTGCTTGTCGTCGGTCTGAAGAGATTCGGTTAGTTCTTGACGACGACACGCCGCATCGCTTTTACGGACCTGACGGACGAGGCATGTTCTCTTTTTGAATGAGGTCGAAATAAACTTACTTTATGTACCAGTGCTGGTCTGCGACGGTCCATGCTATCGAGCAGCGGAACAAAGTCAAGTTAGTGCATTGGAGGAGATACCGCCTGTGCACGCCCCACAAGGTACGGCGTCCTCCCAAGAGACATCGTTGTGAGCTGAGTTTTCTGATATTATTAAGCCCAAAACCTAGTCAGTTTCCGTCGTCTCCTGAGTGATGGAGTACAGGTGCACGACGATCTTTCTTCGGATTTTCGCTTGAGAGGAGGTACGTATTCTGGTTTTCACTACAAGGCAATTTCGAATTTATCCTTAGTCGATTCCCCATTGTCCGCCGGCTCACCTGGGCATGACATCGATGAAGATATTCAAAATATCAACCCTTATGTCGATGATGGTCAAGGTTCTGGCATCTATCGCAACGCCCTCCAACTTTCCTTCGACGACAGTATGTACCTTGCGATTATTTTCCTTTGTCGTTGTCCTCAAAGTATTATTGTCAGATATTTCTTTCGACGGCACCTTGCGTCGAGATTCTATTGGTAAGTCTGACAATTGTCCTTCCATCCATTTTGAATTGAACCGTATGCTTTGTAGGGTATAACGAGGACAATCTTCCTCCACGTCGGTCTCTGACGTCCGGACGTAGGACGTCTGGCATTTTTGTTTCGCAAGAAGACTTACACGGCCCGGGCGAATCGTTTCTTCCTTCTGCATCAAGTACGCTGTCTTCCTCTTCGAGTGCTGTTCTTACACCCCTGCTAGTTCACGATGCGCATCCTCCAGTTGATACTCACTTCGATTATTCGAGAGACTTCAGTTTCACTGCGTCCCCTTCTCCAAGAAATTTTGAAACGGTTCAAACACTAGCTCACCATACTGCAAGTATTATATACCGGGCTCGTCCGATCGAAGGGGACATTTTGAACATTGATCCGATGTGTAAGATTGGATTCTTCTTTTCTTTTTGATTTCTGACATGGTGTCCGGTGTGCCGATAATTATTCTAGTGCCCGATCGTTTCACTGCAGAGCTCAGAGCTCGTATGATACTCGGCTTCCGTGACGGCAGTATCCCCGACTTCGATACTTTCAAGTCGTTACTCTACGCCCCCATTGTCTTGTCTCCGACGTCACTTGGCCGGGCTACTAGTTTGGAAGGGTCAAGTGAGTGTCTGATTTTCTTTCCAATGCGCATGCTGAAGTGATGACCAGCCTCGGATGCCTTGCACTCCCCTCAATCGGAAGGTATTTGTGTTACGATCATCATATTAATCATTGTATTCCTTGAATTTGCAGAATGGAACTCCGATGTGGAATCGCCCACTAGTGACGGAGGAATGGATCTCAGTTATCCTGAGGACGTACTTGCCACTAGCTCTGGGTTGGATATTGTAAAAATAAACACAGGCGAGTTTGACGTGGCTTTCCATTGATTGTGTTGATTGATTTCATATCAGCGAACTTGGACGCTAATATTACGGACGAACATTGGACCCAGGACCCTGCTACGGATAATGGAAGAGAGATTATTGAGGACGAGCATATAGGGACAATCGTATATCAAGGTATGCGTCTAGGTCTTTTGTTGCTATTGTTCTGGACTCATTGAGAGCATAGAGGACTATGAAGCATACGGAGAAGACTTGCTTACATCGCGCGCGCATCGGAAACAATCAGGTAAGATTCGTTTGTATCTGAACATCTGGTATATTCGCTAATCTCTTTGTCTTTTCCCCTCCCGCAGCCGCAATTTCTGCTCGGAAGACTAAGAAGAAACCCCCCAAGGCGAGAAATCTCACAATTACATCGTTTTTTGCTCGTACACGGCAGTGGCGGGTGAAAGCCGCTCTGGTTCGACGATTGCGTCATCCTCCTCGTAGCCTGGCTCTCTCGGGACCCGCTGGGAGCTCACTTGCATCGGCGCAGGATTACAATCCTCGTATTCATCGACCGGAGGTTTTGCCTACCGCCGTGGCTCACGTACCCAAGGTTCCTGGTTCAGGATCTTGCGTTGGTGGTACCCGTGTGAGCCGAGCTCTTCCTTTGCGTGTAGAGGACTTGTATGTTGGAGAGTCGAAGAGCGCCCCGGTGATTGCTGCTCATCGGAAGTCTGATCAATGCCCTATTTGTAGGCAACTCGTGTCGCATCCAGTAATGTAAGCTTCTTTCTTCTTTGACACGGACGGTTTATTGAGCGATTTTTTCCAGTCTTCCTTGCGAGCACGTAGCTTGCTACGTGTGTATTCGCGTTTTCCTCGAGTATAAGTGGGAATGTCCGGCGTGTAGGGTGATAGTAACAAAAGCTCCGGTCGTAGCGGAGGCGCGAGAGGCAGAAATTCGGGCACAGTACGGAGATTGGGACCGCACACGAGTATGCTACAGCTGGAAGGGACTGACCTGGCCTTCGAACGGCACGGTTTGAGTCTTGCATACCCTGCTCTGATTCAATAATTGTTGTATGACAGTTTCACGATCGATTTATTTAATATTTATTGTCATTAAATTATGATCTTCCACTCTCTCGCTCTCTCGCTCTCTTTTGATTATCGCGACGAATCTGTAACAGAAAAGATCCCCAGCGCAACGAGGTGCAGTGCTGCGGATGCTTTGCCCTGTCTGGATAGGTTCCCTTCTTCGTAACAAGCGTACAAGCTAACAAGCCCGACTCGCACTAATCTCGATATATTCTAGTTGCGAACGCCAATATTTAGTTGCGAACGCCAATCTTTCCATCAAGATTAGCCCTTGAATATACACGCGTTCGCTTCACTCCCATACTGGTACTCTACCCGCCAGAAATATATTTAAAGCAGACGAACTAATCCGGTACCCAACAGAACCTGCATATACTTTCGTCTCCCTTACATCGCCATGTTCCCTAGACTTCTTGCTCGCACCAGACGGCTAGAGAACTCTTATCTCGAGCAGCCTCTCCACGCAGTCCCGCGCAACATGGCACAAATCGAGGAATTTGGTCAAGACCTTATGAATCGGAAGGTATTTGTCAATTACCGAGTTCTCTTTGTCTCGTCCACTCATAACTATATACAGGGATACGATCATCATGTGAACGGCTTCCTCTTCTCTACCGACGTCCACCTTGGAGTATCAGTCCCCGTCATGTTCAACATAGCCACTTACATGCCCGAGGCGACATTCATCGATCTATTCGTCGAGGCCTGGGTGGCCTATGCTGGCCTTTCTCATGTCGTGGACATGGGAAAACACTTCCGCACTGTCCGCGTGCACAACGGGAAAGTCCTCCCCAATCCCTACACTATCTTCTACACGCCTCAGAACGTGGCCAACCCCAAGAACACCAGCGTCGTGACCAACAAAGGCAAACTGTTCTGGAGGGGTAATATCCTAGTCATTAAGCACACGACTGATAATACTCCTCTCGACATTCATCAAGACGAGGGCTACCATATCACTACTCTTGTGAGGAAGTGCGTCTTTTCCGTCCTGTTTTCTTCGCTTTGGGCTAACAATCCATATATTCTCAGGCAATTGGAGGAAGTCTTGAACTAAACAATCGATATCTCTTTCTGTCGTTATCTTATTATACTTGTAACGACCAAATTCTTCTGCGCCTCCATATTATGTTATTTATTGGCTCTGTTGAATCTCGAGTGATTGCGGCCGAAATGCCGAAATGCCGACAGGTTCCAATATGGCCAGCCGAGATGCACTTGAGATCCGAAAATTGGCCGGTCACTTGGCGCATCTGTAACAGGTCATCCGAAGGTCCGGATGGCACAATTTTGTTCGTATCTTTCGGCAGTCTTGGACCGGACTCCACAGCTCTCGAATAGTCTCGAATCTTGGCCTCGTGAATTTCGGCAAAGCCAATGTTACGCGAGGGCCCGTCCGTCCTTGTCAGGTGAGTGACTGATGTTGTCCAGTTGTTGTCCTCATGCGCTTCGGCAGACTCTTGACCATGTGCATACCCGTCCTTGTCGGGGGGGATGAATGACTCACTTTGTTATGATGTGACTCGGCAGAGTCCGGTCTCATGCGTTCAGCGCGGAGCCATAGCTGTAATATAAAGACTAAATGTCCTGGTCCTACCCAGGTGTGCAAATTGTTTATTTGCTTGGAGCCAGCCACCTCTCGGCTGAGCCTAACTTTGCCCCCTTATTTTGCAGGGTGTTTGCATGAATCCTTTTCGCGTGGAGGCAGCCATCCCGCTGGCGGACGTAACTTTTTTTCCCTGTTGGCCGACACCGGCCGGCTCACCTTGCCGTTGATTTTGTTGTCCCGGTCCATCAGTGCTGTTTGACATTTCCTGTCATTCGGCTGGAACATGTGGCGATGCGCTATTAGGCACCCTCTTGTGTTTTGGTTCCTCAAACTGTGTCCCCTCCCTCCCATACCTTCCCAATCCTCGATTCATATCTCCCCTCCCCCACCTTGTAGGCCATCGGCAACAACTTATGCCAGCCGAACGAAACTACCTTTCCACGTAATCTTCACGTGACTTATCGGCGCTCAAATCGCCTAAGTCCTTTACCACTTTCTAACTCGTCCTCCTCCTCGTTTTACGAGTTGGATTCTCTCTCTACGCCGGCCGTACTTTGTAAGGAGGGGGATTATCATTCTATTTCAACACGACATGTGCGGTTGCCCGCCGGCTCGATCAACCGTCTAAATACCACCTTCGTCATTCCAGTTCTTTTCCACCCCATGTCAATCTTGCTGTCCCAGTCACTACGCATGGTCAGTCTCATTTCCTTTCTTCTTCTCCGCCTCAACAAGTCCCTTCAGCATCCATGTCACGTCCAGTACTGCCTCCGTCCACTGCGTAACGTCTTTGTCTCCGGTGTACCTCAATCGTTTGCCCCACCAAAACAGACTCGCGACGAGGCTTAAAGCGCCGTTTGGCCCCGGAAAACGCAGAGTAACCCAGCTCTCCACTCCCCCCTCACCATACGCGTCTCGCACAAATCCGGTGCTCCCATCGTTAGGCCGGCGCCATACTGGCTGCATCCCCCGCCACCAGCCCCACCATGTCTCTTCAAACGCTTTCTGGTTAGACAGTGTAGGTCCCGCCCCGCCCCCCATCACACCACCGCGAGCGCCTCTCCCTGACTGCACCCACGCCGAGACTTGTGATGGGCGACCTACCGTGCGCAGCCCCTTCGCGAGGACTCCTTTCTCCCACTTCGCCCACTTGTATGCCTCTTCGATGCTGCTCAGCGCCTCCAACAGATCGTTGAAGTCCGCACCCAAGCCCACGGTCGTGACTTCGGCGTAAACCTCCTTGTAATATTCCGGAGCATTGGCGGGACATGCAGGCGGCGGCGGCGGCGGCGGCGGCGGCGAAGACGGAGGTGGAGGCGGTGGAGGCGGTGGAGGCGGCGGCGACCCAGGTTCTTGCGGAGTAGTTCCATTTCCCCCCCCAGTCGGAGCTTGCGCCGTGCGGACGGTTTGTTTATCACCGGTGGCGCCTCCCTTTGTACCCTTGTCCTTTGGGTTTTTGGTCCCCGAGCCGCTCGCAACAGCTTTTGACTTGGGGCGTGGCCGCTCTTCCCCCTCTTCCCCCTCGGTTCCCCGCGACTTCTTTTTTGCTCGCTCGTCTGCTGTCTCCTCGGCACCTCTCTTCTTCTCCCTCTTTTGCACCGAGACCTTCTTCTTCTTCGCCTCGACATCCACAGCCGCCTTTTCCTTGCCTTTTCCCTTCCCCTTGCCTTCACCGCCAGACTTCGACTTTGCTGCAGCCCGTGCTTTGTCCTTAGACCCCCTCGACGATCCCATAGCCTTAGCCTTCGCCTTGGCTCTCTCTGAGGCTTTGTCCCTCTCCTTCCGCACCTCCGCCTTTCTCACCGGTTTCTTCTTCTTCGCCACCACCTCACGTTCCTCCTCGCTCTCACTCTCCTCGTCAGAGTCAGAGTCCGAGTTTGACTGCGAATCATCGTCGCTATCGCTGTCGCTCGCGCTGTCGCTTTCACCCCCGCTTCCGTCGTCGGCCCTACCACCCCAATCATCGGTGGGGTCGATCCTGTACTTCGCGCGAGCCAGGGGATCCTCGTCGTCGCTGTCATCCTGCGGCAACGCCGCTTCCGCACATTGCGCAGGTGCTGCAGATAGATTGTAAGTCTCCCGTTTTCCCCGACGCAAGCTGTCATTGTTACTAACTGTATGCTGTTTTTAGCCACTCCCGCATGAACTCCAGTACATCCCGGCCGAAGCGACCCTTCGCCCACTGCGGGAAATGACACGGGCTAGGTTCTTGGTTTCGCCCGTAAGCCACGCTACCGTACGAGGTCAGTAAACTTTTCTTAGGCAACGAACCTCGCTCACGTTAACGTTCGCAGATCTCCATCATACATTGGAATCGGCCCACCAAAGACAGCGAAGCAGGACAACCCAGTATACTCATAAACTCCCTTCAGTACCTCTGTCATGAAAGTACCCAGGTTATCGATACATCTACATTCAGTCCACATCAGTATCTCAGCATGCGCACTCGCTAGGACCACAAACTCACTCTTGTCTATTCTTAGGCGCCTTCGACGGGGGCCCCTTCATCAACTCCACGTATTCCCGCCGCTGCTGCGCTGCCTCATCCTTCGCCCGCAGCATCAGAGCCTCTCGCTCGTCGTCGCCCAGCTCCTGAAACATCTCCCGCGCCACCTGCGCTCGAAACGGCGCGTTCGGCGCCTTCCCGGTCTTCAAGGTCCCCACCCCATCCTCCTCCACCAACTGCGCCTTCCATCGGGTCTCTACAACAGGTTTAATCTCCGTCTCGTATGCCTCGTGCATGTATTGTTGGAACCCCTGCCGAGCTTTGGGGGGCGCCTTGATGCCTGCGAGTTTGGAGAGCAGGATCCCCCACGGATCCTGTGTTCGGTCGCGCGTTGTTGGGCGGCGAATCTTCTTGGCACGGTATTTCAGCCAACGGTTGATGCGCTACGGAAATTGCGATTAGTCTTCACCGCTGACTCGGACAAATACACCAATCTCGACGAACCGCATTCAGAGTCTCTATGCGCAATCTTTTTGCCTCCGTCTCCTCCTCGTCCAGCTCCTCCGTCTCCTGCGTCACCATCGGGTCATACTCCGGCAAGGGCTCTTCCGGTTCTTCGTCGTCAGCCAAGCGCCAGGAAATTCGGGCATGGAACTCGTTGCAGACTTCCCGCAAGTAATCGCGCTCCGCGCGCCACCCGCGCTCGAGCGCGTCCATGTACGCCGGCAGATGTGGGTGCAATATCGACTCACGCGCACCCTCCGCCCACAATTTCAAGTTACGGCGATCCTTTTTCTCGACACGCGCCCAAGTTCTTTTGCGGGGCCGATTCTGCTGTCTCTTGGGTCCTTTCGACTTCGCCATGGCTTTCGAGCTTGTTGGAGCAGCAACGAACCAGAATGTAGCGTTTCGTAGTCACAATCAATACGCGCGGGCGGGAAACGGACTCTACGATTTCACCCTCTTGCCCATTACCAAACCATCCGCTTACACCCCTGCCATCAAATCAGCGTCAACCCGAATCCCTGGCCCCATATCTTAACCCATTCGGCTCTATCTCTCGGCTCTCTGCATATTTCTATATATCCTCAATGACTACGCCCCCCATCCTTCATTTTTCTCCCAACTTTGCCTACTAGCTCTCCTCAATGAACGCTTTCCCTTCGATCGCCCTGGTCCCCGGCATTCGTGAGTGATCTCTGCTACCCTTACCCCTCCTTTAACCCTGCTTTAACCCAATCTTCCAGCCGCCGTCCCCATCGCTCTCCCCATGTGCGGCGTCGTCTTTGTCGCTCTCCCGCTCGCCACCGTTCCCGGCTACGGCAGTGCCGCTCTCGTCGCCTCTCCTCCCCACCCCGCGCCCCCCGCTCCCTCCCCCCCATCCAAAAAGGACAAGGAAGTCTCCACCAAGGAAGTCTCCACCAAAGACTCCGCCCGGCGCTGGTCTCCCCGCGCCCCTCGTAGCGCTTCTCCGCGGTGCCGCCCCTTTCCGCGCCAACGAAGTCTACTGCACCGTTCCCTCCGACCCCCTCCTCCCCATCGAAGAGGAAACGCCCGCCCCCGAATGGTACGCCATCATGCGCGGGCGTTTCGTCGGCGTCGTCGACCAGTAGTCAGTCTTGCACCCTCCCTCCCCCACCATTCTCTCACTAATATGTCCTTCTTGATGCTTTTCAGCTTGCTGTCTGACTTCGCGATCACCGGCGTCGCGCGCGGTGCGCGCAAGGCCTATGACACACAGGCCAACGCACTCCGCGCCTTCAACCAGGCGCTGACATGGGGCGGCGTCGAGATTCTTTGATTCTGCGGACGACTCCCGCCAGCTTGACCCCCGCGCACCTCGTTTACTGTCTGGCAACGTCTGTTTCCCAACGCGTCCAATTGGTTTTTAATTTCCTTCATGTGTATATTCTCTACGTACTCTACCCCGTACCGTAGCATATTGCACCTCCTTGTTCATGTTCGCTACACCTTTTTGAAATGTTCACGGCATTGCCTTGCGGGCACCCTCCTCTCGAATCGTCGATTGAGTCTGTATTACACCGACTCCGGCCCCGATCCTGCCTGCCCGCCTGAGAGGATCTCACCGCATACCCGACAAAAGCTCCCGCGCCACCACCTTCCTTCTGGATTATTCTTTCCCCGCGCGAATCATTCGCAATTCCCCGTCCACCGGTGCGCTTGTCATTTAACTTATCCTTTCCCGTCTCACTGACCATTATCCTGCTTTCAAGTACCTTTTCAGTCTCCCCTACCCTCACTCTCAAGTCTCTCGTGTCGTCGAACCAGCTGTGTCTCAATGGAAGCGGGAAATCTACCGCTCAGTAATTATTGTACTCGGTAAGTATTGTACCGGGCAAATCAGCCCGCAAATCTGACTCCACGCAAATCATTAAATCCGGCACAGTCTCCCCGAACAGCCTCTATGGAAACATCCGCGATCCGTTCCCTTTTTGCGCGACACGCGGAGGAATTGGACCTCGCTAAGTATTGTACCCTGTACCCCAAAAACCCGATTTTAC
Source organism: Favolaschia claudopus (assembly GCA_037176885.1). Lineage (NCBI taxonomy): Eukaryota > Fungi > Basidiomycota > Agaricomycetes > Agaricales > Mycenaceae > Favolaschia > Favolaschia claudopus. The sequence goes on from JAWWNJ010000079.1 coordinate 272,455, forward strand.
GGATTTTTTGCTTGGCTCCGCCGCGAGACCTCGGCGTCCTCACCCGCGGAACCTTCTCAACGTTTCTGTGACTACCTCCGACAAATGCTTCCGTCTCCCAACTCGGACCATCTCCGTCTTCCAACTCGTCACGGTCGCACATCAATCATCTCCCTTTTTGCGATGCATCTGCGCAAGCCCGACCCCCTCCTCTCTGAGCTCCTGGTCGTGCCTAGCTCATGGGAATGGCGGGCTCGCACCGGCTCTGCGCTCTGCCCTTTCAACAATGGTTCCAAAAATGTCCTTCAGAATTGTACGTACGCTAAGTATTGTACACGTCACATCAGCCGCATCATTTTTCTGTCACCTCGCCCTTTGTCCTTACCGCTTATTCCTCAACGAACCACCGGTTCGTCTGCGTTCGACCTCGTTTGTCACCTAGTCCTTGCCCACGGGTGCGGCTCGCCCTTCCCGCCAACGCCTTGTCCCTCATGTTTTTCGACAATCTCACCGCCTCAAACCCAACCCTGCCCGGCTCTCGCCCGGTCGCTGTCCTCGCACTCCCACCCATTCAATCCCTACTGAATAGGACTGGCTTCTCAGAAGCTCTAGAACCTCTCCCAATCAGATTTTCCGTCAGATTTTCTGGTGTTGGTCTAACATCGCTTGTGGCGAACGTTATCGAGCCATCTCTGCTTTCTTTCTCCCCCACCGTTCACTTTGCAACGCCCTCACATCCTCACTACCCATGTCCTCCTCCTTGTCAACCGATATGCAAGCGCTAGCGGATGCACGATCCCGAGACATCGCCGACGCGATCCCCGACCTCACTCCCACCGAACTACGCACTCTGCTCAGCTACATTAGCGATGACCGACTCAAGGAAGTCGTGCTGATGATTGGCGCCTCTGCGCTGGCCACCCAGCTTGACCCCGCCCTAGCGAAGTTGCTCCGTCTCTCCGCGCCACCGGCGCCACTTGTCTCTCGCGGCTCGGCGACCGTCCCCAAAGCGCCGGCCGGCCGCAGCGCCTCTCGCGTCTCGGCGACGACCACCGCCAGCACGGCCCCTCGTGCCCCCACCTCCAAAGGCAAAGCCAAAAAAAAAGAAACGGTCCCCGTGGTCGACATACCCAGCGGTAGGTGTCCATCTTCAATCGACTCGCAGCCCAATCTTGATCCTTTTTGTAGACTCTCCGCCCTCTACTCCTCCGCAATCTCCGCCTCCGAGTTCCTCTCCCGCCCCCGCCTCGACGCCGTACACATTCCCGCCGGTGCGCATGCCAGTGCAATCTCAGGCAGCTGGCCTCTACCACTATTATACGCCAGATGGCAGCGGATTCACCGACGATTACCACGAGGCCTGTGCCCTCACGGCGAACGTCCCCCACGCCGTGTTCTTCCAATCGGGCTCCGCCGTCGACCGCTCGGCATATGTTCTTTTGATCGGTGCGCCTGAGGTTGGTGTCTACGATAACGTCGCCGCCCTCAAGTCCGCGGTCGAGTCGTACCCCAAAGCCGTTTACTGTGGCTTCCCCTCGCGCACTGCGGCGGAGGAGGCATGGACTTACGCCCGCGCTCGAGGTTGGACCGGGGATAGTGTCCCGTTGACCCTCCCCACTCCCAAATCCGATCGTCCCCAGCCACTGGCGGCGCACTACCCCCCGTCGCCGTTGAACGTCGGCACCAGCTGGTACACCGTCACTCGCGGCGTCAACCCCGGGGTGTACGCCTCCTACTTCGAGAGCCAGCTAAATGTGTGGAACGTGCCCAAGGCGAGCCGCATGAAGTACGTGACGCGCGCGCTCGCTGAGGCCGCATACGAGAGGGCTCTGGCTATGGGGCACGCGGCGGTGGTTCTTCGTCGATGAATGCTGTATTTCGCAACTGAATAGCCCGTCTCTTCGCAGGTCAGCAACATCGTCTTGTTCATCGATTTCCGTACGATACACGTTATGATATGCTACCACTTGTTTCCTACTGTGTTTCCTGCCCTGTACGCCATCGTATGCGATAGAATGAATGAATTTTGAATGCCTTTGAATGCCTTGCACTGAAAGATTAGAGTGACTTGCGATCGGATTGCAATCGGATTGCGAGATGCATATGTGAGAATAAGAATTATCTTCACTTTGCCATTAACACGGACGACGCTCAGCATTTGAGGGCATAAGAAATGCCCAGCAGAATGTTTCTCAGCACGCAAGTCCCGTACGAGGTGGAAAAACGATATTTTTTGGAAGGTTTCACAAAAAGTCTGAAAGGTGGGTAAAGCGGCAGTGTTAATGATACTCTCAACTCTCTCCAACCCACATCGCACCTTCAGTCACGACAAACCTCTAATTTATTTAGTTATATCGACAGTACGACGTCTCTTACGGGCTCCTGCGACCACGAAGCCACGGCCTGGGCTTCCTGGTGAGTGTTAAACGCGTCGGTCCTTTCGCGGTAATGACGAACTGTACCGGCACATCAAGACCTCAAATATCGCTTCCGCTTTCGTCTCTCTCCCTTCATCCTGCATCTTAGGCAATGCCTAAAGGTCCCCGCTCGCGCGCACCAACTCTACCGCCCGCGAAAGTGCCCAGCTCCCCTTCATTGACTCGTCGTCGTTCGGCACCGCCACTGCGCTCCTCTTCCTCAATCTCATCGACCATGCCCGAGTCCGGTACCCTGCCCGACGAGCAGCTCGCGCATCAAGCAGACATCGCTTGGCAATATCGAGAGCGGTGCGCTACCACGCCAGCAACCTTCAGCCCGTTCTAACGACCGACCGCTGCCTCGTAGGCACCGCGAAATTATTAACAAGAAGGCTGCGGAAAGGCAGCGACAGTGCGTGGCGCATCTATTCTGTTTTCAAATACAATACCCAAGCGATCACAGGAGGCGGGAAGCTATCTGCAACGCTCCCAACGACGTCAAGCTACTGCATCGAATCCGCGCCCGCAACTACCGCCGCACCTATAGAGCGTGAGTCATCTCGCCATGCCCCTCTCCACCTCCGCTAACCACCCTCTATCTAGCCGTTGCAGGCTGGGCCTCGTGGGCAAGGATAGTGCCGGTTCCGATTCCGACCGTTCCAACGATGTGGACGAGGACACCGTCGTGCGCTGCTCTGGACGAGGACGGCGGGTGCACAACGAGGAGGACGTCGAGGAAGCGGCTTGCCGCGTGTTTCTGTGCTCACGACTCTGCTGCTGAGACTCTGGGGTTTTATCCGGACTGTATATACGTGGACGCTGCGGTGTCTTTGCTTCGCTTTGCTCTGCTATGCTTGCTTTTATCTGACTACCATTTTCCTATTCACTGTCCTCGAATACGAGTACGATATCAATGAAGAAACAGTTTATTAGAAAAAATGTGATTAGGGAAGGGCAGAGTATAGTAACGACGAGACTAGAGGTAAATGACAGTGTAAGCAAGTAGATGAAACTAGCAATCGGAAGCGACAGTGTAGGTCAATGAGGGGGAAGACTAATATAAAGGGTTTATGCCGGTGTAGTCGAACGCGAGCTTGCCGGTGGGCAAAGAGGCAGGGCGAGGGAAAGAGCCAATAGCACGGCAGTGCATCTCGCGACGAAGACGCTCGCGGTCAACATGCTCAGCCTCCGTTGCGGACTCGGCAAAAGTGATGTCGTCCCGGTCGCCGTTCTCAAAGAATCGGCGAATCCCCGACCCCCGCCGACTGAATCATGGAGTATCGCGTCTCCCCCGGCCTCACGGCGACGAAGGAATATCGAATCACCCCCGCGGGAAGTAGGATGGTATCGCCAGGGGCGAAGGTTATGACCCACCCCAAGTCCCACAGAATAATCATACCCCCCTTGCTTGGGTCGTATTGACCGAGCGCGGTGAGCACGGTCCAACTGCCGGGCTCGTATGTGCGTGGCATTCCACGATGGTCGGTGCGTCGATGGGGACCGCCGAGCTCGAAGGTGATTACAGAGAAGTCGCTTGTGTCGCACGGATAGTAAGCGTCGGGGTCCACCTCAAGTAGCGCATTCTTCTGCGCCTTGAGAAGGCGAGCTGACTTCTTGCAGTACGTTTCCACAAGACCTCAAGGTAGGGATGTTAGGGCGTTGCGACAAGCGGGAACGAGAACAAACTTACCGTTGCCGAAAGAAACTAATCGTTTCATGGGGACTGTCGATAGCAGATTCATAGACGCCAGAGCGTCAGCTGCTCGGTCCCTTATCTCTCGAGGGAGTGGGATCATCGGCGTTTCGCTCGCCTGGCACGGTGGGAGTCATTACTTCGTGACAGCATGGGGAAGGAACGAAAACATACCTTGCGCTCATTAAAATACGTCCCAACACCGGCGCTGAGGACGAGGGGATTATTGGGGCCGTTGCGAGCGCGAAGGGCGGCGGCTTCCTCCTCGAGGTGCGCGTTGACGGGGTTGATGATGTCCGTGAGCCAGTCGAAGCCCTGCGCCCGACCAGCGAGGATGGTGACCGCGCGACGCGTTGACGCGATGACTCGCACGTCTCTGAGAATTGCAGGTGATTAGCGCGGTGGAATTGAGCAAAGGAAAGGATGGGGCACTCACTTGCCCGACCAGTACACCTGGCGCAAACGAAATCGAGAGTTAGCCCCAACGACCTCGTCCAAAGCGTAGTCGCGGTCTTCAATCTGCGTGAAGTCGAAATCACCGGGCTCGGCGACATTCACAACGTTGCGGGGCAAAAGACGCTCGGCGCGCAACTCGAGAATGGCTTCCAGCAGACGAAGGTGTCGCTGTTTGCGTAAAGCAGCCATACGGGCGCGCTCACGATCTTTTTTTGTGGCCGGAACGGTGACACGGACAGGTGTGTCGGTGCCGGGCGGGACGACCATAGATTCCCGAGCGTAGTGAGGCTCGTCGGGGAGTGGATTGCCGGTGAATGGCAGCGAGGGATCGTCGAGAGCGAGGACCTCTTGAAGTCGTTCGTCGAGGTCGAAGGGCAAGTGTGTCGTTTCAGAGTGAAGGCGAGGGTCGATGCCGGAAATCTCCAGACGGCGGATGAGAGGGGGAGGGGTGTCCTCAGCGACGCGGGCGAGGGTGTAAGTTAGCGCACGGCGAGGCATTGGGGGGAACGTGGACATGGCGATAGAGAGAGAGTTGGGTCAAAATTGGGGTGGGAGAGAGAATGGTGGGGCGTTGGGTGACTGAGCTGTTTAAGTGAAAGACTAGATGTGAAAAAAAGCTGGATCGGGGCAGTGAATCGGGCAGGGTGCAAGCGAAGCGGGTGTTTGGCATGGTGGGTCTGGCGATATGCCCAATTGGGATATCAGCAATTGGAGGCTCGGTTGGGATGGGTCGGTAAACCGAGCCGATACGAGCTGGGTTGGTTGGGTCCTGAGGATCGCTATAAGAAACTCGCTGCTAAGGGAGGAGGAAATTAAGCCCACTTGCCTCTGTCGGTGTGTTTTTTTGCCTCGCCCTCTCAACTCTCTCGCTACTCCTTCTCTGCTGTCTTGAGTCTTTCCTCGAACACGACAATGAGCTCTGCAATCGACCCCGCCGCTACTGCCCCTGCTCCCGCCCCCGCTCTTGCGGGCGAGACCAACGCCGACAATGGCATGCCCGACGCGGCGAACGACAACAGCGCAGGTAACGTCCCTTCCCACAAAAACTCTTGAACCGCTAGCTGACTGTCGCCGACCGGTGCAGGTGTTGTGAAAAGGGCCTTGACCTATGAGGTCTCGTGCACGTCCACCGTTAGCGGGCTTCCACCGTATGTCGATTCTTACATTGTTGCTGAAAGTTTGATGCTGACACGTTTGCGGGCGCAGGGTTCAAACAGGCCGCCTCGTTCGCGGTTGGCGTCGCCGACATCTCGAGCTTGAACACCCCGAGCGCGAGAACGCGAAGGAAGACGAAGAGGTGTACGCCAGGACAGGCACCGCGTACGACATATCTTGTCAGTACCTCAAGGCCGCCCATGCGTTAGCGCTCTTCCAGGCTGAGGAAAGGCAGAAGAAGGAATGGAGTTAGTAAGTGCATTTCGCGAGAGAAGCAGTGGCGCAGGTTCTCACCATCTTCGACAGCCACACCGATTCCGACGATGATGAAGAGGACTTCGGCGAAGATCTCAAGCTTGAAGACATCATCGTGTGGGACGGCGCTCATCCGGAGCAGACCGCGAAGACATCTACCGATGCTGGGGAGGTCGTCGACAACGCCATCGCTAAGGCCCTCGCGGCCGACGCTCGCGAGGAGGCTCGTCTCGCTAGCAAGCTCGCGCTGACCGCTCTGAAAAGGTTTGTGAGACAAGAATTGCCAAGTCAAACGATCACTTACGCGAAATCCAAAAAAAAGCAAGGTCTTCCCGTTCGTCCCCGCGTCCCTGGCCGCCGCCGAGGAGGACGTCGAGATGGGGGACGACACCGAAAGCCTCTACGCCCCCGACCGCAGTCCCATCCCAAGTCTCCAGTCCGTACCGCCCAGCCCCGTCGGCGATCTCGATTTGGGTGAGCGCATGGTGGATGTTCAATGGCCCACTCAGGATTCCACTTCCACCGCTTCTTCCGCTGAGGTGGAGGCTGAGATGGGGGGAGCTGCAAATGCTGCGCCTGTTGCGACGCACACGGTTCAGGTGAGTTACGTGGCGGCGATGTGGGTCGGTGACTGAGTTCGGCACAGCTGGTTAGGATTAACGCCATACGCTACGCCCAGTGTGGATGTCGGGACGGTAAGCATTGGGAGCTGCGGACCCGTGAAACATACGCTTTTGAGGCGGTGGATGGGACGGTGGTCGTCAAGAAGTTTAGAACTATGGTCGTGGCATTGGACTGAGCGGCGTAGGGTTTTGGATTTGGTTGGGAGCGGGGCCACTGCGGGTTGTGAGTAGGTTGGGTTGTGGTTTGGTGGTGGAGTTGCAGAGAAGGCGCGGTAGACATAGAACGTCGGTATGCGTAGAACACGCTGGTGGAGGTTCACAAGTCCAGTTTCCCACACTCTTGATCGTTTACGTCAGCAAAATACACGTTCTTCTCTCTTTCAATTTGGTCTTTGCGAAATCTTTCCTTCAGTGCTTGAAAGTGTTGCTTGCGCTGTGCGCCGACACTTATTTGATGTCGTTTCTCCGTTGGGTTGCCGGCAGCGGGCATGGGTGCGCTTTCTCACGTCCGCGCTTGTCTCCTGCTTCAATATCTCTGGCTTCAATATCTCTGACTTCAATATCTCCGCATTCTAGCTTCACTGGTGCACATTGAAGTACTGTACGAATCCAATGGCAACCCTCAACGTTTCCCCGTCTCGTCCTGGGAAGCGCTTCGATCGCGTAGACTCTTTTGTCGACTTTGAGTCGCGGACGGGGGACACGACGCGTGATACTGAGTTCGAACCTTCTCAAGATGGTCGTCGAGGCCACCGCGTCACCGTCAACGTGCAGGCGAAGCGACGGAGGCTGCATCCGTCCGAGCTGGAGGACGCCTTTGGGGATTGGGTGCCCCTGCGCGAAGACGAGAACGGATTGGGCTTGGGAGAGCAAGAGGCTGACGGGGACGGTTCCACCGGCGAGAAACGAAAACGCTATGTTGGCTCGGTACGTCTGCGACGCTTTTGGGGCGGGAGCATTGACATGATGATATGTACAGGATGATCCTATGAGAGTCTGGCGACCTCTTGCTGGTTTTTTTCTGGACGAGCTGTTGAGGAGGGAGGGTTTGGGGGGGAAGTCGGACGCTTTTTGTGCGTGCTGCTCTGCCGCGCTGGGTGCGGGGGAAATGCCGGTGCGGTGCGAGGATTGCGGTGATTTCATCCAATGCTCGCGCTGTGTGGTCTTGAGACACGAGACAATGCCATTGCATAAGGTTGAGGTGAGTAGTGTTCCGATTGTGCTCTATATACGGTGCGGCTGACTTGGGTTTATGCTCCAGCGGTGGAATGGGAGGTACTGGGCTAGATCGTCGCTCGCGTCGTTGGGTTGTGTCTACCAGCTGGGACACGGGGGGTTCCGCTGTCCACATCCTGCATCCAAGGAGCGAGAGATGGTAATATTACATTTCCCCAACCTCTACACGATCAAATACAGGTACTGCGGCTGTGATCTCTCGGACCACGCCAATAATCTACAACAACTTCTGCGAAACGGATGGTATCCGGCAACTACGGTCGATCCTGCGACCTGCGCAACACTCGCGACGCTGAAGGTGTTCCGATTAATGAACGTTATCGGTAATTTGACGATCCACGACTTCATCAAAACCGTTGAGCGTAGTACGGACGCTGCGGGACTACATTCTGTACCGGTGAGTTTAAGCAGCGCGACGACGACCGCGATGGCGCTGACGAGAGGATGGTAGGACCGCTATAAGTCTTTCGGATTAATTTCTCGCCAGTTTGCCTTTCTGCAGCGGTTAATGCGAAGTGGTCGCGGGCACGATGAGCGCGGGGTGGAGGGGACCGTGCAGGGGGAGTGTGGGGTTCTGTGCTGGGCTTGCCCGCACGACGGTATTAATCTGCCGGAGGGTTGGCGCGAGGTCGGCCCCGAATTTCGGTGCGTAATTGTGGAACAAGCGAAAATGCGTTCTCTAACGAAACGAAAGATTTCTATTTATCTTGATTGTGGCTATGGACGCAAATTACCGTCTGCGGAATCGGTTGCGCCCGAATGAGAAGGATGACCCGCCGCTGGGGTCAGGATGGGGATATATGGTTGAGGAGAAGGAATACCGCGAACACCTTCGGGGGTATGTGGGGGAGGAAGATGTGAGTATGGGGGCTTTAGCCTTCGGCTGAAATCGGAGAGCTGCGCTAACGAGGTGGCACAGGTCAGTACATGCGTCGCGTTTCAGGCATTGCTGCAGAAGGACACACGGGTTACAACGGGGCTGCGGTGCTCGGGAGTCGGGGGCGTGGTTTGTGCGCGACATGAGGTAGTTCGTCCGCAGGGCCTCGGGGACCTGCAAAAAGGCGAAAGGTAAGTGCCCGTGCTCCTCTCGACGAGAGGCTGGACTGACACACTGCCAGATACGCCAACATGGACTACATCTTGCTGTCCTCGCTGTTGGGGTTGACGGCGATGTACTTGGCGATATCTTATGATATCGCCTGCCAATGGCGCATCAAGTTTCCGCAACGAATGAAAGAAATGCCAGAGAGACTGCGCCTCGACCTGGCGAAGTTAACGGTCTTATTTGCGCTGCCCGTGTGGCATGCGGCAGCGCATGAGCGCAATTGTCAAGTACAAAATTCGCTATCGTACACGGTCGGAGTGGGTCGGACGGACGGTGAGGGGATTGAGCGAGTGTGGTCGAGGGTGAACGGTTTGGCGTGGGCGACGAGGGAAAAGGGGAGGGGTGGAAGGGCGGACGCAATTGAGGATGAGGTAGATTATTTGAATTTCGAGAAGAACGTGAATCTCGGTAACTGAATTGTTTTTTTTTCCATTGATACAAGGTGCTAGTGACTGACGCCCTTAGCAGGTAGTACTCTCCCCCGGAAGTTGGTCGTGGCCATCGACGAACGCGACCGCCAGGTCGCTGGTTTTCAACAGGTCGACGAAACGCTGGAGGAAGAAACACGGAAAGAATGGCAGGACGTGATAGATTGTTGGCAGCGGGATCGAACATCGAAGAATCCTTACGCGTCAGCGGAAGGTTCCAAAGGTTTGTGCATGGCAGAGAGGTTTTGGAAGAAGCTGATGATGAGGTGTAAGCAGAATATTCAGCGTCTGCGATTCGAGTACAGTTGGCGCAGGAGGAGTTGGAAGAAGCCTCAGCCGGGGAAGCAAGGCTGCATGCGACCAGCATGAGCGCATTTCTGGTGGCGGGATTGCAGCTGGAAACCGATCAGTGAGTGGTATTGTGTCCAGAATGTACGCGGTGAGGAGGACTGACGGATCGCAAAGACTGCGGATACGACGAGAGCTGAAAGGGCGGCCGCTTTTGGTCGGGGACCAGAGTGAGCGAGTGGCTCAGCTCCGTCGTGCGTTTTTCATCAAACTCGCGCGATTCCGCAAAGTACAAAGCGTTTACATGCCTGTCGCCGGGGAACAACTGTCGGATGACGAAGAGACGCGAGATTCTGAGTTACCGCCGCCGCTGGCGGAGGACACCAGGATTTATTTGCCGTCGGAGTTGCCTGCGAGGAGGAGAGACGGATGCTCGGAGAAGTTGCGGGAAAGGGAAGCACGTTTGCGTCGAGGAGTGCTGGCAGATAGCGTGGCGAAGCTTCGCCGCTCTTTGCTGGCGAAACGGCATCTGGTGGATTGGCGCGAAGGAGCGATCGGCCAGCGAGGGACCACCCGGGCTGCCACCTTGGTTCAGCGGGTGGAGGAACGGATTGAATGGATTGGGAAGGCGTATAAACGTTCGCGGGACGCTTTGGTGGCATTGGTGGGGTTGGGGGACTGCGAGTGGAGAGAGCTGCGCGCTGAGGATCTGCGCGTGGAGGAGGAATTGGAGGACGATACGGGAGCCCGGCGGAGATTGGGTTTGGTGGGGTCGCAGACGCGCGAACGTCGCATATCTAAGGCGGCAGGGAAGAGATCAAAGGAGAAGGAAAAGAAGAAAAAGGGCCCCAAGATGTCCTGGATATGGACAAGCGGTGGAGGGCCGGGGGAGAATGAGGAGGAGTTGAGGGATGGTAGGTCGTTGTTATTCAGGAATTCACACATGCTGACGGTGCTTTATAGCCGTGCGGGTGGAATGGTCAAAAGCAAAGGCGAGGAAAGACCGGTGGATTGAAGAGGTAGAACTATTGAGGGAGGAGATGCGCAGGGTGCTGCGCTTTCTTGCGTGGCGCGCGGGGTGGTGGGAGGAACGGGCGGTGTCGCAGCGCGAGGTGAGGGACGATTTGAGGGCAGGGCTGGAGGGATATGCAGCTCGTCAGGCGGCATTGGCTCGACAGATTGCTCGGCGCTTCAAGAGCGCATGGGACACATCTGCGTCGGAGGCAGTGCGAGCTGCAGTGCAGGAAGACCGCGAGATGGAAGAAATTGTAGAGGCTCAGTAGATGGACAGATTTGTTCCAGAATTTATGAATTGATATCCCTGGTTAAAAAATTTCCATTTCTGGTACCATGGCGGAGTCTTTCCTAATGAAGAGCGCTGTCAATTGTGACAGGCTTCTCTGGCAGTTGATCTCCGTGCCCATTGATTTGGATGACTGAGTGATCACTAAAGGTGATGCGTAGTGTTGGCCGGCAGTGGCACGCTGGGGGATATAGAGGAAGGTTAGGGCCTGGCAGGTAGTGGCTAGAGCCTGGTGATTAGTGAAAATCGTGTGTTTTTCTGGTTTGCTTAGTGGGTGGCTGGCTCCACGCAAATAAACATCCTACATTTAGGCTAGGACCAGGAGGGGAGTCTTTAGTTTACTTCTAGTGTTGCAGCGCGTGTTGTTATCGGCTTCAGTACCGAAAAGGGTTAGAGTGTTTCATGCGATGATTTGGGCCCAAATTTAAGGTTGGTTCGTGAGAATTAAGCTTGCCTTCTTGTGGTAATTTATTAAGTCTACAGGATGTGCAAAGTCTTTGCACCTTGCTGCTTTGAAGTGAGCTCTTTCTATCTACTTATTCTCTACTTATTGGAAGACAATCATGGACGACAACCACATCTCGAGAGAGGGAATGATTCTGGAGCCAAGGGAACGGAAGAAAAACGTCCGGTAAATTGCTGATCCACTTGACCTACCACCATTTGGGCATAAGAAAAACCGCGTGACGGTCAGTATGTTAGTACCCGCAGCATGAAACAAGGTTCTCGGCCGCATTTTGCTTGAAACCTCTCCCTTCTACGCGACTTTTCACATCTCAATGCAGGTACCCGGATCGGCTGAATGGTATGCGACGGATTCTTTCCGTTCTCTTGGTTTCAGGGTCGTGCTGAATTAGTTCTTTTTGTTCTAGGCTTCTAGGGTCGTTGGTTTTCTCGCTTATTTGCTCTTTCGATTCACAATGACAATTGAATCGGTAGGCAATTGCATCAGATTTCGTGCTCAAGGGATGACCAGAACGATCTCGAAAAATTTGCGCCGGTTTCGTCGAATCCAGTTAAGCCTGGTTTTGAAATGAATTGGCGACCGGCTAGACCAATGCTTCTCTGCACGGTTTACTCGATTTCAGTGAATGTAAGTGTCTGATTTATGTGGTCACACACCAGTCATCTCGAGCGTGCAGACCATAGTGCGGCGCGTAAAATGATGCGACTGATTCTTTAGTGTCGGGAATCCCGTTAGAGCGTCGCGACCTGTACACAGCATGCGATGGTTCGGTTTCAATAGATCAAATAATATTGTCTGCCTTGGATGTGGGGACTGTCAGGATGTTGAATGAGTAAGTGATTCTGCAGTGTATAAAAGCATATTGTTTTCGCGATAATTTGTGCTTCTACATTGTACATGCCCTTCAATTTCTTTGGAAAGAAACATCGTCGCAACCGAAGTCAAACGAGTCCAACCCCATCGATTTCCAGCTCATCCGACTCATCCCTAACTTCTTTATTGCCTCCTGCTAAACGAACACGCCCACCGAGCATTCAAATGTCTATCACCGTTCGCTATTCTCGTTTTTTTGTCGCGTTATCGCCACTGCAGACCATGCTCGACTGCTACGACGTGATGGAAGTAGTTCTCGAGTATACCAACTTCAAGGACCTCTGGTCACTGGCACAAACGTAACTCACATTTCTCAACTTCGAACGGCTCTAATTATCATTCCAGCGACAAGGCTCTCCAGCTTATGATCCGGCGATTCTTTCGCACTCGGGTTGATCGCCAGATAGCTATGTTCTTGAAGCCGAAGTCGCCACCTGTTGAGCAGCTCGAGACCTTGCTTTACAAGTTTTGGGAGCGCATCACTCTCTCACATTCTGCCGTTCACGGATCATTGCTGTTATACATGGAACGTTGTGTCCGAGCCGCTAAACCTTGGGTGCCTGGCAACCTCAATATAGCCGTTCCGTTCGGCGCTGTTCGCCCGTGGATTCGGTACTTCAGCGACGAGTCTGCCGGAACTTTGAAGTATCGAGAAGTCGAGGTAGATTCCTTCGTGCTCTGGCACATAGCATCCAGATGGGAGCTTGAAATCATCCCTGTACGGTCTTTTTCGCTGTTTGATATCTTGAACTCTGGACTGATACCGATTCAGGGAAAGTTTATTATTATCACTGAGACCCGAGGTCCTTGCGTCGCAGAGGCAGTCATAGTTTCGCCCCATACCGCGAACATGCAGCTTCTCACCCGGGACTTCCTAATCATGTATTATCCTCAGAAGGCCTTCGACGAGAGTGCTCTCGACAGCTGGCATTATCCTACCATCCCGGCCAGTCAAGATCTCGACCGTCGTGGCGTCCGCAAGTCAATCGATAACAGCAGCTGGGTCACTCAGTGCGGTTGGGCGTGTCCGATTCTCTGGCGACGCGTCTCCAAGGATCGAGGTACATTGATTTTTCGGGTCGGAGATGACACAGCTGTTCTAGACCGCACGATTACTTGTTCACACCTCAAATGGCGCCTGGGCGACACTTGCTACAACAGTGAATGCAAGAATTATGCAACGCATTATTATCCATATATCCCGGTTAGTTCGTCAGCCGCTATTTTATTAGACTATACTAAGTTACTAGGGATACTTTAGCGCGTTAGGCGCCGAGCTGCGTTCCACCTTGCGGTCTGTGAATCTTGCTCTCTGTGATGTTCAATTCTCACAATTTTTTATAGGGATCAGTGAATTGAGAGATACTGGAACAGAATTTCGCTGCGTCGGAATCTATTTATACGAATTGTTGTATTGTATTCAGGCGTCTTGCCTGGTATTTATTGGATATCCTCAGGCCGCGAATAATATTTATTCTTCTTTCGGAATCAGCTACGACATACTCTTTGCCAACCATTCAGTACATCGGGAAAGTGAGATTTGCTCGTTGCGGTAGTCTTTCATTTCCGTCACTCTGACTCGACTCTATCGCGTCTCATTATATATGCATAGATCAAATTCTGATACTGCGCTGCTGTTTACAATAGTGCGTAGACACCGGGTCAATAATGCTGTATTGCAATGTGTGGATTTCTTGCCCATAACCATCAAAAGCAGTTACATGCAGCCTAAATATGTCTTCGCGTTGATCTCTAGTAGTCGGTTATGTCGGGAATACCTACGATGGTTTGAAGATGTGCGTGACAATGTAGAGTCGAATGAGAATGATGGCGCGGAAAGCAAGCAGAAAGAGGTAAGGATGTTCTATCATGTGACCGCGAGCTGCCGGCAGCCTATATCAGGATCGAAGCAGTGCGGAGTAGATCTGTCTCGTCTCCCAAGTGTGCTTATACCGATTGAGACCTCTCTTACACTTTGAAACTAAAAGCCGTCCACCTTTCGTTCTAATCGAGATTTGTTCCTTAAATGGTAAGCAGGTGGATCTCTGCTGCATTTTTCTTATAAATAGTCGCTCTCTTGATACAATGGATAATATTCCGAACCTTGTCATGGCAGCTACCCATCAGGATCTCAGTCCTTTGGTTTTTGTAGCCTGTCAGTTACTTGAAGATTTATGTTCACCTTCGTCGCTAATATCATCTTCGGGCTCTTCTAAAGGTCCCGAACAGCGTATGCTCTTAATTCGGCCTGGTTATATCGCTCACATGGTATTTTCATGCAGCTGTCACGGTCCAATTCGTCGCAGACATAAATTCTATGGTCAACCCTAGGGATCTCATGGGTCTCTATCTATATCTAGAGACTGTTGGATTCTGTGCCCCTGTCGACGATTCTCTGGCTCGACTGAACTGCATTCAATTGTTCGACGCCGCTTTACGCAGTACTGGCCTGGCAGCCAGTAACGTTCACAACTTTCTCGGTAGACACGTCGATGAACCTATTGCTTGCGGGCGTGAGTATCTCTCGAATCTCTTTCCAGACAATCCAGGAATTTAATTCTATTTATGACAGAGGCCAAGCCAGTTGTTCAAGACGCTTTGAGGACCTATCGTCAGTTTTACTCCTTTTCTTAGGGAATAAGCTGATACTCTACCAGATCAACGGGTATTCCGTACACCCGTCAGCAGCCGTGTTGTGATTTCGGGCTATATTTCTGCTTTGGCGCTCACGGGTGAAAAAAATCGTACCTTGGAAGACGACCTTCTTCTTCCTCTCCTCTTACAATACAGCATTAGCCGTCTCCTTCAGCCTTTCGGTCTCTACTATGGGGATCTAGTGCTGTTGCATGCAGCCACAGGAACCGTTGTTTGCGGGCAGTTATTGGATGCGCTGTTAGACTATCGCGTGAAGGTGGACTGCCTGGATTTCTATTGCGGCTACGGGGCGGAAAGCAGAGTTAGATCATATCTAATGAATGTCGCGAAATTCAAACTGCGTGGTATCAAAACCGAGGGAAACCCTACGGGTGTCGCATTGGTAGTGGGTCTCGAGCACCGCAGCGGCGTGAAAATTCGTATCTTTCAGGTAGCGATGTTGTCCCCAGTCCAAGCTGTCTTTCCATCGCCTGCTGTCATTGGAACGAGTGAGTTCTAATCAGCTTGTGTGTGTCAAGCTTGCATTGAACATTGCGCAGACATCGTTTTGAAGCGACCCGCTGAGCCGTAGACCAGTAGATTTTGGTTTCTGTACTGTTTTCGTCGCAAGACATTAGATTGTGATATCTTATCAATAAAGCATGTGTTCAATCACGAGATCGTGTTTTCGGCAACGGCCAGTCTCACGAGTGTTTCATGCCCATCAACTGATTTACGTAACCCGCCACGCTTCTCTTTCTACCCTCATCTCGACTTGATCTCGCTTTCGACGCGGGGGTTACTATCAGGCTTCACACAGCTATGACAATGGACGCTAACTTGAATCAGGCAAGCATTGATTGAAAGTAGCTCTGTGCGTCGGATCTAGCTTATATAGAGAAGTGTTAGACACAAGTCGCCGTTCTTGCGCTATGACTGAGGATACTACTCCTCGTCTGAAATGTGAGTCTTTTTGGCACATATTCTTCGTTATTGTTACACCAGTTGTAGCTCTTCCTTCGCTGGAGGTTATCGCCAGACAAGACACTATCAAGCGACTCTTATGGGGCGACAAGGTGGAAGGTTATATGCGCCAATTTGACTGGCAACAACTTTTCACCACTGCGCTGCGAAATCGGATAGCGGCTATCAATGTTGCGAAGTTCATTTCCAAGGCGGTGGATGAGGTTTTCCTGAGCCGAGGTATCGTTCTCCCTATTTCCTGCTTTTATCGTTAACTTACCTGTTTACGAGTTCTCGATATCGAAGAAAGAGTATCTGCGCACAGTAAGCTTGCCGTTCTACACTGTATCAATATCTATTCACCATCGGCAGGACTTAATCCCAGTCATGAGCGCGATCATAATGCGTTTGCGCTTGTCTTTCGGCGACTCATGCAGCCGACGGCGCGTGAACTAAGTTTGGAAGATAAGAACTTGCGTCGCGACCTCCTTCAGTACATGGTCACCCACATGCTTTCTCAGTTCGAGCTTCGATATGGCGATGTTAAGCTCATGCAGGCTGCTACTGGGACCTTCATTTCCGGTTCCTTCATCGCGGCCTTGATTCATCGACCATTTCCGCTGAACGACCTCGATTTCTTCTGCGGCTACGATAAGTCGGACAACATCGTTAGGTACTTCAAGAACCAGCTGGATGCGAATTTTACGGTCAGCTCGGGTGACGAGCAAGGATACGGCAGCGTCCATGGAGTGCGGAAGGTAATCACGCTCACTACTCCGCGAGGGAGTATTATTCATGTCATCGAGTCCTATTCGGACTATCCTCTCGAATTGATTCTCAACTTCCATTCCGCACCGACACGCGGCGTCCTGTCTTCGGACGGATTTTCGCATTTCGAAGTTCACCGTGCGAGAAACGGCCTTGCGCTCGTTACTCCGAAAACTCTCTGCATTACACCGGACGACGTCGATAGCCAGAATGCTGCTTGGCACATCATACACAAATACATGCGTCGGGGAGTTACTTTTATTTTTGAATATAACGTCCCGCACGAATGTGGAAAGCACCTCGAGTGTCCCGCTACTCTGCGTAACACCTCTGCCGATGGCTGTCTACACATCGACCTGCCGACGGTAGACGTACCCGACTTCTCCCTATCACCGAAGCCGACTTTCGTCTGGTCTTTGGGACCTGTAGGGATGTGCTCCACTGGACGTGTCAATGGATCTCAAGTCATTCACACTCATAGTTTCTGTACGTCAGTTGGTCCTGCTAACACTTGTGAACTGACGCTTTCAATAGAGTACCTCGTGTTTCGCAAACTAGTATCTGCTCTCATGCAAATGCATACCGTTCCTGAAGGACTTATACGGGTTTATCCCTGGTCAGATTATTGGAGCGCCGACGGGTTCGACGATTCAGATTCTGACTGACTTTGTGTCACAGTCTTGTGCCTGCGTTCCGCATGTAATACATTGTTTTGAAACTGTCTTAGTTCTCTAACACCAAATATATTGATCTACGCTAAATATTCGGTGACTCTTCGTGAACATATTCCCGTTGGCCTGCATCTAGTTGATTTAGGCTAGCTCAAGTAACTCTAACTTGTTTCTTCGCTCCTATTCCCGTTCTGAAACCTTTCGATAGATCAACACAGCTATATTAGTTCAAACAGGCGGTGCGTTGCCTGTGCATCTCGCAGCCTAACTGATGTGATGAATCCACAATCGGTGAGCTCAAAATCGAGCGTAGTTGAACAATATGGCTGAATCCGCTCCCACAGAAATATGTCGCTTGCTCACCTTCGCCTCTCCGCGCCTCGCAATGAACAGCGACCAGTTCTTGCTACTGATGTTGCGCGCGAGCATTTCTTTCTCACCAGAGATAAAGGAATGGTCGACGTCGAGGGATACGTTCACCGATACAGCTATAAATTCGATCACAACGAATCCAATCTGATTCTTGGAGACTCTTTTCGAATCAAATTGTCGAAATATAGAGCAAGCCTTGTAGGAAGGGTTGAAGACTTTACATATGAAATGATACTTAATCCGTTGGCTTTGGAGGTGTGTACCAAACCGTCCCACCTTTTCAACTTACTTATGTCGTTCCATCTTCGTAGGGTTGTCCACGAGATAGTTCCCGTCTCATTCTAAGATGTCCCCTGAATGTCGATAGCTGGACACGTGAATTATACGAGCGTCAGATTAAGACATTGGAGGATATTGTTGCTATAGATCTCGAAACCAAGGTGTGTGGTTTTTCTCGTTCAATTCTTCCCTTCCTCAATAGACAAACGTAGCCCGGGATCGTTGACCAAAGCTGGATCAAAAAGGAAGAAGATGGTACCGTTCGGATTGAGGTGTGAAATTGTCATAAATTTTGAGATTGGGCGCTGATGCTCTTCAAGACTGTGGTTTGCGTCCCACCGGATCGATTATGTGCGGAGCTGCCCATAGGGGAAGACCTCGATGTGACTGTGAATTTATCAAAAGATGAGTACGTCGACAAAGAAGGTATTCTACATAAGGTTTGGGTCCACTCGCCTGTTGCCAACTAGACTACTGATGATCGATGATCTTCTCAGAAATTTATATTGTGGCTCCGAGACTACACACATTTGAGCGATGCCCAATTGGGACGAACTTGATCCGAGACAACGTGTGATTGATTAGATAACTTTGGCTCCTTGTTTAAATACTTCCCCAATGGCAGATTATTCGTTCGTCCCCAATGACCGATGTATCAATCGCGCGCAGAGGCCTCAATTCAGAGCGCAATCCAAATCAGCCTTTGTTGGGTAGTGACCTTTTTGGCCAGCATTATACTCTGACACGAGACGGAACCTTGGTGGACATCGTCGGGCGTTTTTCTCGCTTCACTTATAAACCGTTGGTCCAACAATCACCTATTGCTGGCCCGACCGCCATGGAACCATTTCGCAAGGATTATGCAAAGTACAGGGCGCAAATCATTGTGGAGATTGAAGAAGTACAGGTCGTTTACCACGACAATCCGTTGGGAAGAGAGGTATGTTATATGGCATTAACTGAACACCACCTTACTTTTCGGTTTGTAGCGCAATGGTCGACCATGCACACGTATAACCGCCAAATGCCCGACCGGATCGGACACAGACACCGCCAAACTGTTTGATATGCAAGTGGCCAGGCTGCAAGAGCTCGTCGACGCCGACCTATTGGAATATGTGCGACAATTTTTCCCTCCGCAATTAAATGATTCATTAACTCCTTGTTAGCCAGGTACAGTGGTAGATAACTGGGTGACGAAGACGCCTGAGGGATCTCATACTATCGATTTAATGGTACGAGCTCGTTGTAAAGGATTGTTTTGTAAGGAATTAACGGTGTTCTAAGCTTGTGGGTACGCCCTCAGAGATATCTATGCGGATGGATCTTGTTCCTGGAAGCGACTTGGAAGTCTCCATTGCGTTGTGTAAAGACGAACGCATCGTAGCGTCGGGAAATCGTGAGAAAGTGCGTCTTTGCTCTCTTGACTTCGCACCCTTTCAATGTCCTGCTATAGACCTTTTCGGTGTGGGTTAGATTCTGGCGTCGAGTTACCTCTGCTGAAGTAGGGCGACTGTAAGTCCTGACGAGGATTCAAAGG
Organism: Favolaschia claudopus; assembly: GCA_037176885.1. Taxonomy (NCBI): domain Eukaryota; kingdom Fungi; phylum Basidiomycota; class Agaricomycetes; order Agaricales; family Mycenaceae; genus Favolaschia; species Favolaschia claudopus. Next base: position 291,959 of record JAWWNJ010000079.1, read on the forward strand.
AGATTTTTCACACTATTCAATTCATTTTTATTTATTTTAATCTTCACGTACGGATCATTGTTGGATCATTGACTCCGAGAGACTCCGAGTCATCTGGTCGGTTGATCGGAGCATTGCACGGCATTGCACTGCCATCCGCGTCAGTATGCCGCATCATTGCAATCAACGCCACTATGATGCGAGTATTAAAGGCTGTGATTCTCAAATGTTGTCGACTACTTCGATGACGAAGGAAGCGGATGGACTGTTACGAAGTCTCGTCCGTGTCACCGACATTCTACGAGCAAGAAACCTTGAGCTGGACATTTCCGACTTAGACTACGGCGCCATTCGACATTCATCTCTCGATGTATCAGGTCAACGGTTCCTCTATGTGGACTTTCGGCGATTGGAATCAACAAGTACCGCCAGTAGTGGAAGACGGGAACGCTGGTCTTGGTACCGTCCTTGGGTGGCCGGGAAAGTGGTTAAAACCGAACAGCAGATGGTCGAGTATCCCATTCTTGATGCGGTGAGTACTTCACACAGAGATTGACAATGTAAGCTCATTAGCTATCAGCAGAGCCGTAAACTATGCACAGTTGTCCATTTAGCCAGCACTAATGACGAACATCTGGCTCCCACGGGCTATTTTTGCAAGCAATTAGAAGCTTTAACCAATATTATACGAGACGAAAATATACTGCCGGTAGGTGTCACCAATCAGAACATGAATTCCGCTTACCTCGTGTCAAAGATTGTGCAAAAGATCACTAGTTGGGTGGATGAGACAAATAACACTATCCAGGTGTGTCAAGTGCGACTTTCGAAGCTGGACTCACTCCTTAATCTCTCAGGTCGTGCAATGCGACGAAAATGACTATTCGAGACTGCGGGTAGGGGATTGTGTCATGTTTTTGGTCTATTTGACTCGAGACGAGTATCTGACTCGTACGGGGCAGTTCATACGGGTAATTTCATCGCCCTCGGATCTTCGATGACTTATATTGCAACAGGAATACGGTCTATGGGCGGATCTGATGTCGTCCCTTGGTTGATATCGTCGTGAATATATAAGCTTCAAATGCTACTCTCCGCTGTACTATAACTTCCCGTCATGGCTCTGTGCCTCTATTCATTCTTGGAGGATGTTGAAGAGAACCGGGTCCTTGCTGATGAGAGATATGCCGTTGATTTTGGGATGACGAGAGATAAATCAGTGAAAGTCGAAGAGACGACGGTTGATTGTTATTCTTGCAAGAGTGCCGCACGCAGTTTGCGAAGTGCATCGAGTAATTTGGCCCTCGATCGGAAACCTTTTCCTTCTGCGTATGTTGGGTGGATTGTGGGTTCAATATACAATGTTCGGGCAGAATTCGATTTCCGTCTAATAGGCGGGACATCTGCTGTGAGTGACACCCATATTTCTACTTTCTTGCACTGAGTAATTCAAGAACGTACATGATTGTTACATTATAACTTTGGCCTGTTCGGATACAGCTAGTGAGGCGGAACAAGCGTTCTTTAGGAGACAAGTCGCCGTCCTCCAACAAGTAATGGCCTGCGACCTACATGACGCTTGTACAGTTGAGTGATTCTGTTCACGAACACCCGATCCTGAGTAATAACCTCGAGTAGGTCTCTACTTCTCGTTCGATGTTAGGCGAGGAGATAAATGGAATCGCTTCAATCAAGGTCATTAACATTCTTCGGATATCAACAGATGCACGTTGAGAAGTCTGTGTCACAGGTGTTGATAACCGATGGCGAAATGGAGCTGTGGAATGGAGGGGAATGGGCGTTTGGAGTTGGACATACCTTGAGAGCTGCGATAAGTATACAGAGGCACGATGGGTTTCGCGGCGAGCAACATGTACTTTCATTTTTCAACTACCATTTTGTCAGCAGCGCTAATGGTAAACCATATCCAGACGTACTCAGCTTGGCTTCAGTTTTTCTCTATAAGCCCTTGATGGTGAATGCCGTCGTGCATCCTAATAATTGACTTTCGATTTGTCCTCTCGAATCATTTAGTTATTGCGGACTATATGCAATTTGACTCGATAATTTACTCATGCGTTTGTAAAGCTCTGCTTGAACTAAGCCAAAAACAGGACCTCATAATTCTATAAAAGCCAGCAAGTCAGTGTGGATGTTTCACTTTCCATTTTTCTCCCAAGCTTGTTTATCCTTCGCAATCGTATTAAGGCTAAATGGCCAGTGGTAGAGGCTGGAACTCAGGTGGTTGGGGTGACGGTCAGGGATGGGGATCCAGACACTCGGATCGAGATCAATCTACCGTTGCAGAACCTTCAATGTGAGTTCAATGGTGAATCTGTACTTGTACATTTGACCTAACGTGCGATAAGTGACTACGGGCTATCCTTCGACGAGTGCTGTAAATTGTGGGATGAAACCAGGTAAGGTTCGACGCATGTACCTGAGAGAAACTGACATACGTTCAGAGAGGCTATTCGCTCTCCCTTGTTTCCTGTTGGCACCGCGCGACCGGGAATTGTGGCTCGCTTGGCTAGCCCACCGACTGGGACTTCAAAGCCGTCCGGTTTGAGTTTGACGATGACAAGCGACTCTCGTCAGAAAGGGTTCTACTTCGAATCCCTAGGCGAATGGATGCTGCATGCGGGAAGATATCAACGAGCAATTTCCTCGACTATTTCCTGGTTACGAAAGCAGTCTGCCCGATCTGCAGTTCGAGAAGCTTTCGCGGAATACATAGTTAATGCAACTCTGTTCGAGGCTCGCAGTATTCGCTTAGTCCCACCGGAAATTTGGCATTTGATTTTCCAAATGGCGTACGGACACCGCGTTTCCCATTGGTCACCGGACACCATACTGTATACCCCCATGTTGGTTTGCCGGAAATGGAGGGACATTTTGGCTGGAGGCGCGGCGGCTGAGCTATGGAATCCAATCGATTTTCGCGGTATAGGACCCGTTAAATGTCGAGCGCGAGCGGCCCAACTGAGATATGTGTTGAACCACGGCCCTGTTGACGTTTCTGTCAGCTTGGACGATGTGGATCCTATAATCAGCGGCTGCTTGCATCACCTCGCCGATAATGAAACGCGCTTGACGTTGAATGTCCACGATCTTTATTCTTCTTCGCTCCAAGCTCGACTGGGACGTAGCGTCTTTCGTGTGCTACTTCCTATGCCAGATGTCAGCGAATTATCAATCGAAGGAGGGACGTTTTGGAATGGAGAGTATCCTTGTGGCAATGTGTTGCCGCCGTGGGCCGAAATGTTAACGGCAGAGCAAACAAACTGTCATTGGGCTTGGCCCAATCCGTCGGCAATGAAAACTCTCACGTTCTTATGGACTGTGAGCCCGGAACATAGCTTCAATATGCCATGGACGCAGATTGAGAGTTATGCGGAGTTGAATACGGCCCGCAGGAATGGCACCGTACCATTTTCTCACTTGGCAAACATGACTAACCTTCGAGTTCTTTGCCTCGGTGGAGTATGGCTTCCAACCTCACGTGTCGCCGTATTGTCACTACCGCGCTTAGAGGAGTTCAGTTTCGTGGTTCCATGGCGCAACGTTCCAAACGACGGTCATTTTGCTGGAATCTATGTTCCTAGTCTTCGCATATTGCGTCTGCGCGGACAACATACCCGATCTGCAGGGGAAGAAGATTCTGCTCGGGATTTTCATTCAAACCTAGAGGACTTTTTGACACGGTGCCCAATTCTCACGACACTGTCACTTGCCCTTCATATCCCTTATTCTGGGAGCGCAATTGTTCGGCATATGTGTGCGACTCCGAACTTGCAATCACTATATATTCTGGCGGCAAACCGGGACATGTTCGACTTAGAGTTCGTTGAAAGCATTGCGGACTTATCGATCACACCGCTCCTTACAACGCTAGTCATTCAACAAGGCCGCTATTGGGACGGGGATTTAGAAGAAAGCAATCATGAACACCAGGTATCTCTGGAGTTTGTTCGTGCTATCGAGCGCCGATTTAAGAATGGATTGAAGGTCTTGTCGATGCCAGAAACCGGGGAAGGCCCCTACGCAGAGATATCAACGAGACACGAGCGCTGGGAGCTGGCTGCAAGCTGGGATTGGGTCGATGATAGATGGGGCGTTGGAGGCGTTAAAATCTCAGGGGTATTACGGGAAAACTTGTTAGCGCTCGGAAACTCGTTGAATGTTACGGTGGACCTCGATAGTCCTTATCAGTAAATACCTAGCTTCTTGTATCTCTCCTTGGGTTCGTTTACCTCAATAGACATATTATTATAACGAGGGTAGGCTACGACACAGTGTATTAAGTTCCAAATAGAGATTACCTTTGCTTGACCGGCAGAATTTCTCTGTTATGTAATTAGAGAACAGCCGTCCTTCGGATTGAGCCTAGGCCAAATTTCTTCAGCAAGTGCGACGCGAATGTTAGATCAGAGTCACGGGATCGCGTACCTGATCATCAATGGTGATTGATTGTCAAAAAAAAAATGATGCACTGATTTCAAAATTCAAAGCGGATGTACGCCTACATAAGGACAGATAGTGGGCTCTGCCGCGCGTGCGCGGGCCTACTGTTGTTATCTTGCCCACTCCTTCCATGAGCACCACGCGCCCGGGCCGGAAGAGGGCGCGAGTCGACACCGGCGGTTCCACTGCAGATTCTGAACTTACCGGCTACTGAACCTGCGCCCGCAGCGCCCCAAGCTACGAGGGACGAGAAGTACTACTTCGAAGACGGCGATTTGGTCCTCCGCGCAGGAACGACCCTCTTCCGGGTGAACGCCACTGCAACTGAATCACATATGATCTGAATATTCTTTACCTTGAATAATCGAAAATTTACTGACTATCTTCTAGGTTCATAAATTTCTACTGTCGCGCGACTCTTCGATGTTCAAGGATATGTTTTTGATTCCCGCAGGATCCGAGTCCGCCGCTAGCGCTGCAGATGGATCGAAGGACGAGACGCCACTTGCAGTCTCGGACTCGGCGGAGTCATTCAGAGCCTTGCTTTGGGTGCTGTACGCTCTGTAAGCTATTCTTTCTTCGTGAGGAAAAAGAACAAAAAATAGATACCGAGTCATCGACAGACCCCCCGAGCTGCAAGCTTATCTTTCGAGTGACAAAAACGCAGTTGACCTCGACCGCCTCCTTCTGGTTGCCGAAATTACGAACAAGTATCACTTCACCTCAATCGAAGATTGGAGTCTTCAAGTCATCCGCACCGTCGTTCCCAAACTCAAATTCACATTGCCAACATCGATCCTCCTCGTTCGTGCGCTGACCTTAGCCGAGCGGTTCTCAGATAGCGCACTCATCGATACAGTTCTCACCGCATGGGAGTCTCTCGTACGGACAGTCAGCAAACCCGAAGAGCTCATCACGATACCCAATACCCATCCTTGGCTCACTGCCTTTGCGTGCTACGCACAGATTTCCGCTATGAAACTGAAACGATACCCGCTTACCAGAGATCTAACTCTCGAAGGCTGCGATGGTCTTTCTTCGACGCACATCACGAAGCTGCTCTTCGGGCGCTGGTCACTCGAGGCCGAAGTTACGCGGCTTGCTTCAAGCCCTCCAATACTACCCAGGACCGGTTGCGCACATCCAGCAAGTCACGAAGATGACTGTGTCGCGCAGTGGCGCAAGGCATGGGCCGACGCTGCGAACTCCAAAGCTGTCGCTGCGCTCGAGAGCACAGATCTTCTGGGGAGGTTGAAGGCGGTTCAGACGCATCTCGCAGCGCTCAATACGAGGAAGTCGAGTCACAACGGACCATGCTATCGCACGAATCGGGAGGCGGCGATCTCGACCTTGATTGCGAGGAAGAAAAGGACGCTGCATGAACACTTCCAGTTGCCGGGAAATTTCGACGCTAGTGGTTTTGGTTCTGCTTCCGATTGATTGAATGTATTCGCTGGGGACGAGTCCTTAACGTAAAAATGTTAGCATATCAACGCGAATCTCGTCGAGATTCAAGGCCCCAGGAAGTCTGAAAACAAAGTCAGTTTGTACTTGCGAAAACGGCGTTTGGCTCAGGAAATTTGGCTAAATACAACAGCGTTCATTTTTGTGGGATAAATCCTTGCAGGACGTACATTTCAACCTTGAATCGATAAACCAGTCAGATCGTGTTTTCTGTGTGGCAATAGGCGCTAGCAATACAATGGCATCGAGCCGTTCATCTGTCCTTGGGTCCGATGGGTTAGCTTTTTCGTGAGCTTTAGACTGTTAGTTAGCGAGTGGGTCTCGATGAAATGCGGGTCAAGATGTTTGGGGCGCCGCGGCGCCCGTCGAAACGGTCCCCTAGTTTCGGACCCCCGTTCACAATCTCAAGAAGGAGATATTCTCATTAAACAACCATATTGTGCTTACCGAAGCTTCTGGTAAGGAAGTACACATCGCAGGAACATAACGGGCAGGGGTAAAATGACGCGGCAGACATATGACTGACGCGTCACTGACGCGGCTGCATTGTGACATTGACGCGCAGCGCGCCGCCGAGTGACGCGCCGTATTTCGAGTTGACGCGCCAGTACTTAAGATGTACGCGGCCAAGACAAGTGGTGCACTTTGATTTGGGGCCGTCTCTATGCCCTTAGGCAATCGTATTAAGTATATACTTCAACCCATTCTTAAGTACAACTTCGGCGGCCCGGCCCAGATTCTCACAGTGTGACATTGTGTGACCTGAGTGACAACTTGAACTCTTCGCAACGTTCGGACGAAGGTACCTCTCAAAACCATGAGGGGGGCACAGACTAAGGAAAATAGGGACCACATGTTAGCTTATTATTATTTACCAATGGTTTATAGTACCATAAACTCTACCCCCAAGCCCTGGTGATTATCTTTGCCTCACACTCTTGTCACACTCACTCTGTGTCAGACTTCGAACACAGTCAAAGATCCGATTCGTTGATTAATTAATTAAACCAAGCTCCTCCAACAAGACTGTTGCCTCGGTATCTGAACTGGTATTTGAATTACAGATTACTTATGAACAGAAACTCAATTTAAACCAGAATTTGACCAGAATTGAACCCATACTACGCTATACTAATTACGACTAGATCTCTTACCCCGAGCTCGAGGCTTCGGTTTCGGTCGCTCCGTTTCTTCCTTCTTCTTCGCACGCTTTGACGAGGGTTCTCCTTCAATCCCATCCTCCGCTGCACGCTTCACGATGACCGTGATCGGCGGAGACGGCTTCGCCGTTGAGTCAGCAACACGGTGGAACGTAGGCGGTCGATAGGTTTCGTCGTAGACTGTGAACTCCCGTTCAAACTTCGCAAATTTCTCCACTGATGTTGCAGCATTGGTGATCTGGCCCATGGCACAGGTCATGATGAGGTGCAACACCACCTCCCCATCGAACGAGGCAGCGATGATTTTTTGGGAAAGTAAATCATCGAGAATGTCGCCATTGAGATTCAGAGGTTCCTTGAGTTCATGCTGGACCGCGAGAATTTGGAGGAGCGCAGATCCAACCGAAGAGACTCGCATTTGCCATTCTGCCGGGGAAAATTTGTCGTCCGGATCCAGCGGGTTCAAAGTGAATCGTTTGAGCAGCCTTTCAATAGCCCGCGCCTTCAGTGCATTCTGCTCCGGTGTCGAGCCAAGCCCGATCGTTTCCTGCCAGTCAAATGCGATGGAAGATTCGGTGGGAGTGATGTGAACTCCCCGTTTGGGTCGTTTCTTCGGCTTCTTCGCCTCTGTGGCGAAATTGATGTAGTGTTGAACAAGAGGATGGTGCACAGAGAAGTCGGTAAGAATGGTCACAATCGAAGGAATGGCGGAATCGAATATCGCTTCCAGCTCTGGGTTAGAGTGGCCTGCAAAATTTGGGTCGAGATATCGAGGCATGCGAACTTTGGGAAGCTGGAAAGATTTAGTTTCATATGAGTACATTGCAAACAGTTTCTCACCTGAGACTTCTTTATCTTTCCAGGTTCCTCGGACAGGCCGTACACTGCCTTGCAAAGTTCACGCGACGCAGAGAAGGTTTGACCGGCTGCAACTGCGTTCTGAATGCAGTCCAACCAGACGAACTCAAATTCGAGGTCGGTCCCCTTTTGCTGGCGATCTCGACTCAAGAAGCGAGCAGGGTACCATTGAACGCTCCCGTCGTCCAATTTGGGCGTATCCGGAGGAGGGAAAAGTACCAGTTCGTCCGGTTCGAAGCTGCGCATCGATTAATTAACAAAAACACAGAAGAGAAATAGACGACGCACAATCTACACCGCCTACAAATAAATTCAACAGCAGGATCATGCCAGTCAATCCCCTTGGGCAAACACCGGATGTGCGACCACCATTTGCAGTCTAGGCACTGTACTTCGTCGTATTCATCATCACCTTCGACAAAGTACGCCTCGCAGCCTTCCCCAGAGCACCAGACAGGACAGACAGTCGTTGAGCTGGTAGTCTGACTGGAGACTTTCTTTGCGGCATCAACGTCAGAGTCACCGGTTTCTGAACGAAGATCGATTGGGGACGGCAGCTCGAAGGGATGAGGGTCTGATTCCACGGCCGGTGCTGGCGGTGAAGGTGCATTCGTCGACGCTTTCGGTGCCAAAGGTGGATGCCACTTCCTTGGCGAACGCGGAAGATTCGAGATGTATTCGAGGTTCTTCAAGTACGGATCTCGGATCCAAGCGCTGTCATCGTCCATTCTTTCTGTGTGAGGCCGAATAAACTCGCATCGGAACGGTATGCCGTTGTCGTTAGAGGGATCGAAATGGAATTGTAAGCCAAGCTTTTGAGCGCTCTTGACTTGTTGCTTGCGGAAGAACTTTTGTGCCTCTTCACCGCCGTCCAAGTGATAGACGAGCCCGTAGATTTGAAAGCCTTGACCTGTTTTAATGGAGCGAGAGGGGCCTGTGAGTGAACCGGCGAGAGATTTTGTAGAGCGTTGAATAGCGTGGCCGTCATGTTTCATGTCGTTGTAGTCGAAGATTCGTTTTGTAGCGCCTGAAGTGGAAAGATAACGGGCGGTGAAATGTTGCTCCCTCTCCCCACCATACCAATGGCCAACAATACTGTACTTCACCCCAGCTGCTGACGCCGCTGCATTCCCCGCATATGGAATAATAGATGCAGGAATGTTCCACTCGCACTCCGTCATGTCGCCCATCTCAATGACCAACACAATCGGAAGGTTCAGCAGAACTTCGTGCATAACGACGTTGCCGTGAAGGCATAGCGGCCGACCGTCATCCACCTGCCAGCATCCCGATTGCGGAATAGATTTGGTCACACGAACGAGATCTTGAAACCATTTCCGCACATTGCCGGCATATTTCTCGCATAGGGTGCGACTGAGTTGAAACTCTGACCGTGCTCGCACATGGGAAAGCTGCCAGTGGTCAAATCCAGACGAGTTTTCGGTGCAGGCTTTGAGCAAAACAACCGTGGATCGGAAGTAAGAAGACGCGCGTTCGACGAGAGGATCAACAACTGCCCCACGGCGGCGGTGATGACCGCAGATAGCATACAGCCACCCCTAGAAATCGATCGTTTGTTGAGAGGGGTTGTGTGGTATTCAAAGATATCAATGCGACTCACAAAAACACTGCTGAACGAACACAGCCCACGATCCTGATGGCCCCTGACATTACGGATTTGTCTCCGAAACCCATCCCGCTGATTGTTCAACAGGTCTGATCCCCCGTCTTCGTAACCGAGGAGCTCGATCGATCCCTGTGTTCGCGTGTGTACCATTTGACGAAGATCTCTGAGCGGGGAGTTCGCGGGGAGTGCCTCAAACATGGGTGCCATACTCTGGCCGTAATCGCGCGAAGCGGCGGTTGATATCAGCGTCAGAGCGCAGTCGAGCCAACAGGAATTATCTCGCCACTTGTACGATTTCTCGTACACGGCTGCGTGCTCAGCTGGGCGAGACTTCTTCGTCATCAATGCTTTGCTAGTGTCTGGAGGACGACCGTCGTTCTTAATTTTTCTGCGGCGCGCTGCGTTCTGACGTGAAGGTTTGGTGTAGCCGTATCTCGCTGCCGAGCGCTTCCAATGCTGTGGATCGTCCCCATAGAATATTTTGACGCCGTCTAAAAAGTAGTTTAGATTTGGAATTTAGATCTCAGTAATCACTTACGAGCCGCTGCGCTTTCGAGTTCGCGATAAGAAATTGCGAACTTGTAGAGACCTTTGATGCCCGGAATCAAAGCCATCTGCTTATCGATGGCAGTATACACCTTGGAATTCTGCGACTCCTGAGCGTTGGTTGTCTCGGGTATCCGCTTCCAAAGCTCGGGAGTCATCAGGCGGAACGCTGGGAAAAGCATCGTCGCATGTTCAGGGATCATCCACCAACGAATCCACGACTCGGCCTTTGGGAAGTCGCGGATGAAATTCTCCGCAGTGGAAGTAAACTCCTCCATGGTGTTACAGTGGAGGAGTTTGTAGGCGTAGTTTTCGAAATGTTACGCTTCGATGGATCGACAACACCGCTGATTTTTTTGACGCGCGTGACTTGGTTCTTGAAATGCTGAGCGCATCCCTTGAGCAGCGTTGGGGCATCTGCTACGAGATCTTCCATGCTTCGTTGGCCAGGTGCGTATTCCAGCCAGAAGTCGACAAAGGCAAGGATGAAACCATTTCGTTGTGCTTGGCTGAAATCGACTACCTGAAATATTTGTGAGATCAATTTGGAAGAGCGGAATCAGCTAAGCCTCACATTCGCAAGAAGGTCATCTATCATTTCTATATCCCGTCTCCCGCACTCGGCCGCGATGGAAGCGAATAGGTGGAAGAAATGAATGCGGTAGTGCTCCGCGGTGCCGCCATTGGTGTAGCTAATCAAACCGGGCATCCAGCGCTTGAGATAAACGGGTTCGTAGATGGAGCTGAGAATTAGCAAGTCGTTTCGTTCGTGCCAATAACCATGCGCGGCGTCAGAGACAATCCCGTTCACCGCCTCGTCAGTAACGATGGCTTTGACGAGCTTCTCCGCCATATGCTGAGTCTGCATGACGATAACCGTTACCGGCCCAAATTGCGCCTCGAGGATGAAATCGGGGCAGCTCTCGGCCAATTTCGCGAAATCGTTGATAAAATTAGGACTCCGCCCGTGACCGTGAACACCCTTCAAAATTTTGCGACGCTCGTATCGGATGCGCTCAACATTGAAGAGAGCTGGGCTGATAGCCGCCACAGATTCGCCTGGACCGTCGACCCCAGGACGGCCAACAAGCAATTTGAGCGGACCGGCTTTCGGATTGTTCTCAACGACCGAGCCAAACTCCTGCTCCTCCCGTCGCGAGAGATGTAGAACGTGTGTCGGCCGTTGATGCAAATGTGTCCCACCATTTTGGTAGTAGACTCCGTCCCTGAAGGTATGTAGAGTCGAAATAACGCCGCAGCGCTGATGAACGAGGGATCCTCCGCATGAACATGGTCGTTCAAGCTGGGCTCGGATTTTTGCTGCGCGAGTTTGAGGACGGACAAGAATATTGCAAGAGGAGCGGTTGCATGAGATGACGCCGTGACATTTGCGTCGAGTCTCCTTCCCCTCCTGCCAGATAGCTACCTGCGGTGAGCCACCCGATTTCGACGCCCCCATAGGTTCGCAAGCCCAATGGACTTTCAAATTGCCGAGCTCTTTGGCCTCCTCAAGCGAAAACAAATGAGAGAAGGAGCCATCTGGCCATCCATCCCACTCCCAGTCTGAGTCGTCTTGCATCTGAGGTACTGCTGCAGGAGGCACGTTGACTCGGGCTGCGCGCAACGACGGTGCAGTCGGTGCAGGAGCGGTAACACGAGGTTCTTGGGGCCGGGATAAAGGAACCGAACGTTGATAGGGATGTGTGCGAGGTGCAAGTCGCGTTGAACGATTGACGGTGACTTTCAGAGAAATTAGTGAGTCCCGCGAGTGAGAACTACGCAACACACCGTCGTGCCCGTGTAGAATAACATCACTATTGAAACGTCGCTGGACGTGCGCATCCGCGATAGGCCCAGGCAATCCTGAAAGAGCAGGAGACCCAGCTTCGAAAGAAGTGAGCAACCAGTCAAATGAGAATCAAAACACGACGCACCATTCTGCCTTCGTAACATCGCATTCCTGTCAGCCTCGTATGCATACACGACACCACCCCCGTCCAACATGGGGGTTACACGCTCAGAAAGGTCTTCAAGCTCGTCTAAGATGCTGTAGTGAGGTGGCGATGACTGGAAAAAGCGGTAACCACTCACAAATGGGAACATTGGATGCTCTGTGTGGATTCGAGAACCAATTTATGAATGTTCTGAATGTTTCCTGTTTGGAATTGAAGCAGTCTTGCGGTACGGGGCGGAGTTCAAGCTCACCATAGCCGCACAGGGTCAGAGAGGAGGAGAAAAGGCAAGAACGGAAGCAAATTGCGAAACGTGATGGGACAAAGTCAATTTCAAATACCAAGTGATTGCTGTACTGTACACGTGAAGTGTATTCTACATTATCCAGACACCGATTCGGAGTCCGCAGCATCTGGATCGGCGTCAATTTCGTCTTGGTCAGGAAAATACTGGCTTCCGTCGCTCTCGTTGGCCAAAAGAAGTTCTGTGAATGACATTAACATCGATCGTTTGAAGCGGGCCCTTTGATCATACCGTCGGCTTCTCTGGCCGATTTTTCACTACCAGACTCGTCTTCCAAAGCGGCTGTGGAAACAACAATCATGTTTCTACCACTTTGACAAACTAAACAATCTCACCGGTTTGTTCTGGGCTCGCCGGCAGCTGAACAACGCTGAGGGTTTTCTCGTCTGAGACATGGGTCGACACCATATTTTCGGACTGACGATAATGAGTACGATAATTTCATTGTAGCCGTCGAAAAAAAAAACTGACCGATGAATTATATTTGGAAACAAATTCTTCAAATTGAAACGGCGCGCGCGGTCGATAATTGAGCGAATGGGTGTATTTGCCGTGAGTATGAGCTCCCGTGTGAGTGAAATACGCGCCCTCGCGGAACAAATAAGTCGTCCATTCAACACCGCAAGGCTGAAGCTCGATCTTGTCGCCGCAAGAACATAGCTTAGTCAATTGCTGATGTAGATCTATGCCCCGAGTGGCTGGTGCGCACACGAGGCCAGAAGAACAAGCGCGGGATTGACACCGCAAAGCGCCCATGCACCGACGATGGAGCTGTTTACCTTTTTGCCAAACTGCGGCTTTCTTCGAGCCTCGATCCCGATTGCCCGCGATAGCCTCACCTACCCAATTGATTATCATACCCTGACTCTGGGTTAATTCCTGCTGCGGAAACAGCGTCCAAACGTCTCCGTCTGGCCACCCGTTCCAAAGGGTCAGAGGAATATGTGATCTATTTAGAGCCGGCGTCGACATTTGAACTGCTGGAGGAATGGATGGAACAGCGGGCGGGGGATCTGAAACAAATGTCAGTGAGCTGTGGGATGCGAAGACAATTTTTAGTGTTTGCGCACTGGTATGCGGAGTATCGGAGGCTGAGGCTCTGTGCTCAGGGAATCGAGAAGCATCGATTTGATCTTGATACCTTAGCACACGCATAGTCCTCCAACCGAAGCGAAAATACGCACTCGTTGATCTATCTTGAATATTTTCCCGAATTCGGACCATCCCAATGAGCTCTCCTTTCAGATATAGAATCCGTTTAGCATATATGTGGATAGAAAGATAGATACCCACCTTCACGGTCATACAAGGGCACCAATCTTTCATTTGGCGGTTGGAAAATATACGCGCGGACCCAGTCAAGCGCACGGTTGATATTCGGGAGGTTGGTGAGAAGCAGGCATATCATCAGGACTAGATGAACAGGATTCATTGCTGCCATACTCCGCGCGGCATAAGACAAAAGCCAGTCAATGTGCGTGACATTGCTGATAACGAGGCACAAGAGCAAGATTAGACGAGTTGGATCAAGTGCGAATGGGTTAGGCGGTATCTGCGGTGCAGGGAGATACTGTGAAAGCCAGTTGAGGCCTTGGAGAAGTCGATGGAAGTTGGTAGCGAGCAGGCAGAGTGCTAGAGCGATGTGGATTGGATCGATCATGGTCCGGATGAGCGGAAAAGCCAAGAGCGGATAAACAAAGCATCACAGAGTTGTCACAAAGCTCCAAATCAGGTAAACAAAGCTGGTATTCGAACATGAGGATTATTGAAGCCACGCATTGGATAGAAAAGCAACGGCGGCGACCCGAGAGTTTGCGACAAAGAGACATTGACCAGTACAATTTTCCAGACAGAGCTAAGCTTTATGAAGAAGTGGAATGAAACCGCCGTTAAACAGCCGTTTGTCCTCGACGAAGCAATGCAGTCACTGAACTCAAGATGGTGGTGGGAGTAGAGAGCAAGAAGCAGCTTGAGAAGCGGTGAGGGCATCGAAGCCCGGATCAACTTCATTTCGGTGTGAACAATCACCGCCAAATCACCGCGGCTTGAGTACAGCGAGGTAGTGGGCGATATAGGTATGCAGAATGCAAGAAACTGACTCATATACGTTAAATTCCATATTGGAATGCAGATTGAAGCTATTATTGCGCTGCAACGTAGGACACGGCGGAATTGTAGGTTTGAATTTCAACAATTCTACACTTCCGAAATTTGTCGGAGCTAACTTACTGCTACTCTCAAAGGGTAAGGGACATGTATCCCTACTCAGAAAAATATGTAGCGGATGGACCGTCTACCATGAACCGTTTGGAGAGACGGATTGGTCAAGCTTCACTGATTGCCTTTTATGGATGTTGACGCGTTGACGCTGCAAGCGACTTCAAAAATCTATACGAATCGACATGAATGCTTCAAAAAGATTTCAGTTTCGGATAAGATTACCTTAACAGCAAAATTTCGAGTGTTTATGAGTTGACGCGGTGGTCCGCAGCATTGACGCGCACGTAGTTTGGTGTGACGCACCTAGCACAAATATTGACATTGACCAAAGTCAGGACTGACGCGCCACCGCGCCGGTATGGACGCGGTGACGCGTCCCCATTGACGCGGCGCACTTGAGTTGACGCGGAAGTTTGACGCATCGACGCAGAACTTTGACGCGTGCACAAGGTTGACGCGGGATCATTGCACAATGATTGACGCGCATCAACATTTAGGTCGAGGTTTTTCTTCCAATTACAAGTACTAATACCAAGTATAGGTGTCCTCAGTCGGTTAGATCGACCTCTAAAGCTCACACATTGAGTATCAAGTCTCAAGTCTGGCGATGAAGGTGAGGTCGCTGCCCGATCAAAATCATCACGCACGCGCACTGACGCGAACTGACGCGCGCGCGTCAAAACGTCAATGCCGCGTCAAAATCCCTTTGCCCGAACATAACGAGACACGAAACATCTACGTCTGATAGATATAGTTCAATCCAAACGGCTACGAACCGCCAAGTAAACAACAATGGGATTATTACCTTTGAGGAAAGCCGTTAGGAAGTACTGACATGTATCGATGTAGATTGGTGACAGATAGCGCAAATTTATTTTCGACTACATGAAACACATACGAACTAAAGTACATTAATGCCGACGACCACCCAAGAGTTTACATCCTGACCTTAGTTCAAGCGATCCGTTTCCAAGCCGGGAGTGGTAACGTTTCGGTCACGGGGAACGGTTTGGGAGGGGGAGGGGGAGGGGTGGGCGGCGAGGTGGGCACGACGAAATCGAACACTCCTCGATCCCACCTGTCCCACAACACCTCTTGAAAGCCAGAGCGATATATGTCTGTCATCTCTGCGAAAGACACCGTTTGCAGAGTGGGGACGCCTCGGAGGAACCACTGAGCAGTGACCTCCCGAGGGTAACGGCGATCGAAATAGATCACGGGAAAGTCCATCACAATGCGCAGGTGGGTAAGATGAGAGAAAAGGTTTAGGGCGGTCAGAATCGCCGGCTAGACGAATGAAGTTAGTCGTACAGTTGCATAACTAAGGAAGGGAGGCACACATACATTCCGGTCCTCTGGATTGAAACGAGAGGGAGAGCTCATACATGGGTATCGAGGAAGGCCAAACTCCAGAACTTCGATTCTGGGCAAAGCCAAGCCAATATGGTGAATCAGGGCGGCGTGCACAAAGGATTCGAGATCTAAACACAACTCCTTGAGATCTTGAAGGTGCCGCAGCGTGTGAAGCACGCATGGTAATGTATTCTCGCTGAAAGGACGAGAAGCGTGGTGCGGGAATCCTTTGATGTAGTCGTACGGGTCAACCGGTGCTCGAAGATCAAGCGAGGGCAAGCGTGGTGGAAGCTGTGCGAAGATAGGATCGCTGGGGAGCAAATTTCCAAGGCTGATAACGGAAAGCAACGGACAAGAATCTGAAAGAGCTCTACCACTTTCATCTCCAAGGTGAAACGACGGGAAAATTCTTCTCCTTCGTGCGTCCTCGCCAGTTATGTCAAGAGTATAAAAAACCTCAAGGCGACGCAATACGGGCATGTTGGCTACAATATCGCAGACGGGGATATATGGTGTGGGTGGATGTTCGGTTATCACCAGCTTCCGGAGGCGTGACCATGTGGTCGAGGGGAATGTGGTGGAGATGAGGTCGCCAGATATTCGAAGCTCGGTTAGGCGATCACTGACGGCTTTGAGAAGCGAGTCGACGACGAGGGCTTGCTCAGGACGCTCTGCGTCATCCTGACCCACGACGCCCCAGAATCCAGCGGTTGACATCACCAGGGTTTCGAGAGCGGGAAAGGGGAGTGGGGGGGAAGAAAATTCTCCGTCGAAACGTGCCTGGTGGATCTCGAGATACATTAATGACCGAGAAAGCGAGATGGCATGGAGAAGATCCGATGGGATGCAGGATTCGAGACGAAGGGTGAGCTTCACTAGCGAGGGCATTATGGAAAGCGAATCAAGGGTTTCCGCTGAGATCTCGAGGTTCCTCAGATCTCGAGCAGTGCGGTCCCTGATATGAACAATTCTTCAAGAGAGAACTTGAAATGAGATTGTTTCATGCCATTACGAATAAAACTTACTTGAAATATGGCCACAAAGACACGGGCCATACCGTTCCCCGTGAAGCTTCCCGGTTATAAACCTCACGAAAGATCCACGGCATAGTTTGAGCGCGCAAAGCTCGACACGTAAGACTGAGTCCTAGCAAAGATTCGCCCTGGCATCTCTCGAAATCGAAGCGAGGCACGCGACGATTGGGGCGGATGTCGACGAACCATTTGTGGCATAGAGTCCGAGCACGTCGTCGGGTAAGGCAGAGATAGTCGAGGATAATGAAGCGGCCAGCCCGCTGGAGCTGATACCCATGTCCTGAGCGGCGGTAAGATTAAGAGGGGGGGCGGACTCAGTGCACATCAAGCAAGGCAAAAGCAAGGGATGTCGTGACGGCGTCACGACGGGTCACACGGTGCCGGTTGCCGCCAGGCAAACGTCGGAGTTGACCTAAAGTTGACCCAGCGTTGAGCACAAAAAGTAAAAACATCCCTCTCGGTTGTACAACCTCCCATACAGATAATGTGCCAAATTACTTACCACTGAGCCATTTATTAGGGTTCTTATGAACGTGCATTTGGTACTTATTTATTCATTCAAACATTATCATTTTCCCTGCCCATCTTTGACAATTTACTTGAGTTGTCACGATTTTGAAAGACGGCTATTAATTAATTTACAGCTCCAGGATTTAAAGGTTTGTAGTCAATGAAGCGATCGGCTGGCCCGGGAATTGCGGAGAGCTCGCAAGCCAAAAAAAAAAATCAAAATGTCACAATCGATACTTGCCCTGCGAACGCTTGTGCTGCATTCAGCGGCAGCTCGTGCAGTCGCTTCATTGAAGGAGAATTCAGCCCCGGTTACTGTGAATTGTGAGGATTGCTTGAACAATTGTTGAAACAAGAATGGAAACGGCCAGGGTTAGGGTTATCATTCGTCACAGCGTCACTGTCACTGTGACCTTCTTCCTCCTGACCGCCATGAGCACGCTCGCTCGAGTCGTGACGAGCCACTTCCCGGAAGAGCTATGGCTCGAAATTGTCCATCAAGCCCCTCAAGAATCCCTTCTACGCATTTCCCTCGTCGATCGCACCCTCCGCCGCATTTCAAGCCCTTTTCTTTTCTCCCGTTTCACGCTGCATCCTTATAACCTTGGGCCATATGGTAACAGATCGTACGAGGAACGAGAAGTCCTTGCTCTTGATGAAGCCACCCAGAATCGGGAGATGGAACATCTAAACTTCAGGTGTTCAGCAGAGATCGCCCCACTGGTCCGCCTTGTCAATATCGCCCCGTTGGATGAGCCCAAGCGAGCCATGGGCACAGATTCGCCTTCTGCGCTCATCAACTTATTCTTCCTCCGTATCCCTGCATTCATTCATCTTGCAACTTTTCGTGCCTACAACCTCATCTTCACGCACGTCGCACTTAGGAATTTGTGCATCCTGCCTGCGCTCACCCAGTTGGAAGTCGTGGCGTGCGTCGTTACAGGCTGGGTTGACGAACCCAACTTCAATTTGCACCAACTGACCACGGCTTGTCTCGGACCTTCGCCCCGCGCTTCCTCTCCTCTTGATCCCTGGATTCGTCTGATTGATGCAGATCGCCTCGTCGACCTGTCGCTGACAATCCCGGCCGATTTCTGGGCCACTATTGCGCAGTATATCCCCACCTTCCCCTGTTTGACGCGGCTAGAACTCCTACCGAGACAATGCCTGTCGCTTCCAAGTTCCACACTCGTTTCCTTGCTCGTCAAATTCCCTTCGGTCACAGATCTGTCGTTGGGTGGAAACTGGTACTTCAGTTATCAGGCTCAGTACTGCGACGTCCTTCCTTCTATAGAATGTTTCTTCGGCACCTTCGAGTTTCTACCACTGATCATTGGGCGGCCTACTCTCACCCGCCTTGGCAGCTCTTGCCCGGGCTCTAATTGGCTCCAAAGAGTCTCGGCTATGGATACGGAATCCAATGTTACTTCGCTAACGCTGTATTCTTATCCGCTTGATTTGGCGGAATTTTGTCTTCTATCCAAAGTTTTCCCTGCTCTCACATGCCTTAATGTCGAATTCGAGCATGATGCTGGCGACGGCAATTCCTTTTCCGGGGTAAGCCTTTTCTGTCTCTGTGCTTCATCGATTTCTGTAACTTGTGTTGTCAAGATTACCTCATTCTTGCGTGAATTCATTCTCTCGCCTCCAGTTTCGCCCTCCCTTGACTCGCTGAGGATAAGCTGGGATCGCCAAAACTGGGACGAGATGTCATCCAGTGAAGAAGAAGACGAAGCGGAAGCTGACGAAAGCGAGGATGAGGATGATGAAGAAGAAGACGAAGAGGATGACGAACTTGAGGACCACATCGACCGCGACGAAATGAAGACCAGGTCGCGCAAGCCTGCTCGTCTCACAAAAGCCGAAGCCGTTGCGGGTTTGCGCTTGCTGATGGCGAAATTTAGTACCTTGACTTCTCTCCAAATCGAAGGTCACGCTTTCCTATTTCATGCCTTCCGCCGGTCGGATGGGACGATCAAGGAGGAAATTGCTGTTACTGCATGTCAGTTTGTCTCCTTTCCCTTGATCTTTATATTTCAAGTTTAATCGCTGAAAATACGACAGGTGATTTCAATCGCTTTTACAATGGAGACGATTCGGATGATGAAGAATAAATAAATGTACAGTGACTCGCTTTCTTGTTCAAATTGTTGATCGTCGTAGACAATGTATTTCTTGACACTTCAACTCGAGCGCTGCATTCTGTTGATAATGTACTCTATTATTGCACGCCATCTTGGAAACTCCACAGAGAAACTCCGAGATTGTGCTCTACGGCTCAAAATGAACACTCTCAAGCAGCGTCAGAGAGGCCCCCTCATACCTCCTCATACCTTGCTGAATCCTCCCCAATCGTGCATGCTCGAAGCATCTTGCCGCAGCTTGGCCGCAGCTCGAACGGCTCGCATCAGTGATCCATCGATCAAATCACGGCCTGTCCCGAACCTCCACGTCTCCTCACAATCTCCTCGTCCCAGCCTCGAGCTCGTCCTCGTTGAGTCCTCATGCGCAGACGCGGTGTCATCATAAAACTAGGAGGAGAATGACTGCTTTCCCTTCACAATACTGTACAGTATACCTGGACCCCTGATACGACATCGTATCATTCTACCCAAATTCTACCGGGGCCCTGGCAGTGCACTCGCTACCCAGAGTAAAAAGGTGAAACATCATCTGATACTAGAGCCAACGCTGGGAACGACACACGACGGATATTACGAAGACACACCTTTCTGTATCCGACATTCATTCCACTCCCCCAAGTCAAAACTGGAAGAGCTCGTCCGAAGTGAAGATTAACGCCTATGTCACCACTCACTCTCACCATCGTACTCTGTTGCATTGCCGGATGCTTTCTTGCTTCGGCATTGAAATACTCTGCAACCAAACGGCCACCCGGTCCACGTCGATTTCCAATCATCGGAAACGCCCTTCAAATCCCGAAGAGTTATGAATGGGAGACCTTATCGCGTTGGGCAAAGGAATATGGTGAGCCTTCGAGACACTTACTACAATAGTGAGAAGACGAAACAGCATCTTCCATAGGCAATATCGTATATCTGGAAGCCTTCCGCACGCCTGTCATGCTCCTGAATTCTGTCGAAGCAGCAAAACAGCTGTTAGAACAGCGGTCAGCAATTTATTCCAATCGTCCGCACCTGGTAATCAATTCTCTCCGAATTCCTTTCTATCTTGAACGCGTAATCATTCAATACATCGTTTAGGAGATGGCACGTCTGTGGGTCCTCTTCCTATAAAAGTATCAAGCAAATCAGTTCAGGTGAATATCTGGAAAGATCAGGATTCGATGAAGCCTTTGTGCTACAGCAGTACAACAACGATAACTGGCGACAAGAACGCAAAATAATCTCACAAGATTTATCCTCCCGCTCCGTCTCGAAATACAATGCATTCCTCGAGCAAGAAGCTCGAGTCCTCGTGAGAGCGGTCACCGACAATCCGAGTGAACTCAACCAATTGGTAACCGAGTGCGTTTGGATGAAATCCCCCCCACTTAAACCTCATACTGAACAACATAAATTGCTGCAGGAGAATCGGCACGATCCTCATCCGCGTTTTCTACGGATACTACGTCAACAAGTCCGACGACCCGTTCCTCACGTTGATCAGGGCTTCGATGAATATTTTCAGCCAAGCTGCGGCGTCAGGCGTATGGGCTGTCGATTCCGTGCCCATCTGTGAGCGCATGCTTTCATTTCAATATAAGACTGAGATATTATGATCTGAATTTCCAGTGAAATACCTCCCAACGTGGCTTCCAGGAACCAGTTCCCTCAGCACAGCCCAACGCTGGAGAAATCTCGTCTGCAAAGCAGTTTGGGCGCCCTATTCGTGGGCGAAGAAAGCGGTCGTGAGTGCTCAGTCTTTAGGTTAACTTACCTGAATATTAATGGTGGGTGCTAGAAAACCGGCAACAACCTCATTCCGAATACCTGTTCCAAGACGTTCGAAAATTTCGGTGAAGCCATTTCAAGCGAACAAGAACATCAGCTAGCATGGGCAGCCGGAACCATGACTGCCGGTGGACTTGAGACGGTAGCTATCCTTCCTCTGCTCCGAAACTAGCCAAAAGTCCAATTTTCTTTTCTTTCATGACATCTTAGGGAATCATCGGCACGCTCAACTTCTTTCTTGCCATGCTCCTGCACCCCGAAGTCCAAAAGAAAGTCCAAGAAGAAATTACCGCAACAATTGGACGCGAGCGCTTACCGACTATCGCAGATAAACCGAACCTTCCCTATGTGCGCAGTATCGTTACCGAGGTCCTGCGATTGAATCCGCCTGTTCCGTTAGGTGAGCCGTATCTTCCTATTCCTCTTCCCCGCGGCTGCATGGACCTGACACGAAATTTCAGGTGTAGCTCACTCACTGAGCCAACACGACGTCTACAAAGATATGCACATACCGAAGGGGACGATCGTCGTAGCCAACATCTGGTGCGTGGCCATGGTATTGCTTTCAGTTTCAAACTCTCACCGTCTCAATGCCTTCCAGGCACATGCTCCACGATCCCTCAAGATTCCCCAACCCAACATCATTCAACCCCGATCGCTACGACAACCTCGCCCCGAAAATGGAGGATGTAACGAACATCGTATTCGGTTTCGGAAGGCGTACGTGTCCCGGGCAAGCCCTTGCGGAGAATATGCTTTTCATCATCGCTGCAACTGTGTTGGCGACGTGTCATATCCGCCCGAAGATAGGTGAGGATGGAAGGGATGTGGTGACGAAGGCAAGGTATTCGTCTGGAATGTTTCGGTGAGTAATTTTCTATTACCCCGAATCTTGTATGTGGTGAATATACATCGATTCTAGGTCTCCCTCGCGGTTTGCATGCAATATCGTACGCCGTCGAGAAGGCTTGGATGATCTGTTGTCGCAATTTGTTGATGAGATGGAGGTACCTCGTAGATCGATATAATTATCAAACGACGCTTTCGAAACCTCGTTTTGGATCTTGTATGACCATGGGATTTTGAGGAATCCGTGAAATTTATGCTTAAATTTGAATCTCGATGGCAAACTCCAGTCGAATGGTACTGGGCATGTTCAAACCAAGGGATAGTACGAGTTGATTCCTTAAATTGGGACGTCCTTGTAATATATCACCCCATTGATATCGAATGACTGTCACGGTCTCCAGAGTATTTATGCAACCTTCCCGAGGATGAATACATAACAATATACTTACAACGCACACAAGTACAACAACAATCCTACAACGCCTCTGGTCCTCGATCTGCGTTATAATCTGACTCCTTGCCAATCCGCGACATGGCGAAAATGTCATTGGCGTCAACGCGCGAAGTCATCGTCCGCGGCTGAGTGAATCCCACCGACACCGTGGGGTGGGCGCTCCGCTGAATATTCCTTGCAGCTCGGATCAGTATCAAGTTGAATGTGATTCCAACGCTGTGGATTTCCTAAGAAAACATGTGAGCATGTCTACGATTTTCAAAATGCATGCCTGCTCACGATTCCGGACGCAGGGTATGTGAGATTGCTCTCTAGGGCTTCCGTAACGAGAGTGAAGATGGATGCGGCGGTATAGATCGCGCCAGACTCGATGATATTTCGCATTGCCCGTCCAAGAGTGCTACGAGGTCGGTTCTCGCTAATGCCCAAGCTCTTATTTTGTCGTTCAACCATCCAGATACGTAGCACAATCAAAGCTTCAGAGAGTGTCAAAGGCGACTCGAATTTCGTATAGTCACTCACAGGTCGTCATTATATTGATGCAAATCGTCATAACCCAAAAAGCTTTAGGACCGTCAAGTTACGGCTCAAAGCAGAAGAAAAGTCAAGGACTAACCTTGCACCCAGGGGCGGACAGACGTCGAGATTATAAGACCTTGCGCGGCTTGCCCCAACAGAATCAAGAACCGTATGGCGACCGCAACGTTCGCGAACCATATCAACAGCGGAAGCGCTACGATAAATATGTTTCGATTCCAAAGATACCAGCAGCGATAAATCTAGGCACACGAACGGTTTCATAAGAAGAACAAACAACCATCTGGTTATTTAACGTACCAGAATCGCATCTCCAAGAAGCGATTGAAAAGGAACGTTGAATGATTTGGTCAAAGTCTGCCACGAGCTGCTATGCGTGAACACATGCTCTGGACCACCTGGCCCTCGATATACCACAAACGCGTGGAATATGGTGATGATGGCGACGGTTATGTTGAGCGTTCCATTGACGAAAAGAACGCATGAAACGGCGACCATAACCCACTTGATTTGCGACCGCCGTTTCCATTCACCCGTGTCTGCTGTGGTGAGCAAACGGTGCATCGCGATACCGAAGGTTACGAGGTAGATGCCGTAGGTGATGGAACCGAAGATAGGACCGAGCAGCTCGCCTGCAGCGAGCGAAACGCCCATGGTGTCGGTTTGGGTGGATGGAAAAGGGATGAGGGGAGCTGGAGGTATGTCGAAGATTTGCGCTGCTTCCTTTTCATGTCTGCCCCATCCGAGATGCGGACGCAGATAGCCTGGGATCGGTGGGACCAGGAACACTGATAAGTCGAAGGGATCGTTGTTGAGTTCACAGGCCATATATATCTCATGTGCTAGCTTTCAATGCTCCACGCAAAGTAAATGGACGGCCGCGGGTTTGCGACGCCGTTTGGGATCTCGTGCCAACGAATGACTAACAAGAAGCTAGATTTCCTGTTTTCGCATCTGTCAAGCTCCTAACTTCGTGATAATCACCGTGTTGTCCGAATCCGGGCTCAATTCGGAAAAGCCAAGTACTCTCGTTAATTTTGTTTCAATTGCTGTGTAACGACGCTCGGAAAAATTTAAATGAGATGACTAGCTTCCTGTGCAGAGATTCGCTCAACTGGTGGCCGACAAATGCTGAATTTCTTGACAAGATACTCTGATTCCTGTGCGAAGGATCAGAATTCACCACTGCTTGTTGGCATGACGCACCTATCACGATTGTTTGATTAAATGGTTCCGGATTCCGCGATCTTCCCCAGATGATCCACGGCAAGAGAAACTTCCCACAACCCCCCATTATCGCGTCGATGCGACGTCGATGTCCAACGGTTGTCGACATGTACTCTGAGATAGACCCTGATTGAAGGTGTGTTGGAGGACCTAGATGTTTACTCATTGAAAACGGGGCTTCCCGCATGGACAAAGTGTGAACTCAGGCGAATCGAAAAACAACCTCGTACCCGCGTTTCGATGTTCAGATAGTTAGTGCTACTAGTGAGTCTCTTGAACAACGAGCCTAAGACGGTAAGATCGCACGACCAACTTGAGATCTAGAATGCAGGCCGGGGTATAAGTAGCTAACGACTCCGAGAGAGACGGGCAGGAGGGAGTTGTTGTGGGTGTGCTCGACAATTCGGAGCCATAGGTCGTCGGAAAAAAGGGCTGCAAAGCCGCGAACCGACGATCTCATGATGGTGAAGAGGAAGAGGGTCACGTCACAGTCACGGTGAGGAAGTGGCGGGCTAACCCTAACCCGAATTGTTTCCACAACTTTCAAACAATTCACCAGACACATTTGCATAAAATTCAGAACGCTGCTGCTAGATTTACTAAGCTATCACACACGAGCCACCGCTGGTGCCTCCCGGGCCATCTGAACGTGCCTTCAAACAGACATGCCCTCAGTTGTCATCGGAAATCACATTCGGTTGAACATTAAAACCGACCTGGACATCCTCATTCTCTTGCGTGTCCTCGAGATACTTTCGAGCAGAGGCAATGTCAATCTCGGTGATCTCATCCATTGCGGCCGCCCCCGGGGCACGCTGGAAATGCAGGTCGTAAGTATGGGAACTGGTGCAGGGCCAATGTTTTGTTTTACAGCAGGAACCGTCGTAGAGTCCTTGACAGCGTCCTGCAGAAAGTTTGAGCCGAGGAAAAAAGTCAGCATGAAGACAACCGCACCTCAGGAACGGGCTGCGCGTATGCGACACTCCACAGGAATGCGGCAGACACGGATATGAGAGAAAGCAGATTCAATCGCATTGGAACACGAGCGGAAAAGGGAAGATTCAAGAGATGTCGATATTGTCGTCCTGGTCGAGTTCTTCAGCTTAAATACGTTCTCAGAAAGGATTTAGTTACCTGGAGTTGTTCGGTGGAAGCTGACTCGAGTAAAGTTGATATTTGGTATAGGAGAGCACTCGGGGTCGCGCCACAAATGTATCATACTTAGTGTGCCACAGGTGATTTACGTCTGCGTTGAAACATTCTGGGACCAACGAATGCTAAGTTGAGCGCGTGAAATGATTAGCCATGAATAGATGTACCTGCAGTAGACAACGATATGACCCCTGAACGGTTCAAGTCATCTCAAGGGAGCTACATGTCTACGAACAGCTGGTCTGCTGCGTATGACTACAACACTGGCGACAGAGATTAGATCTGAAGATATGGTCGTATCTCGAATTTGAGCTGGATTGACGCGCACCAAAGAATCGCTATGAGCGCCTATGTCGCAGTCTACTTTTACGCAAGGATTCGCAAGCACGCCGAGTTTCAGATGTTACTAGGTTTGGTTTCAAAACAAACCGAGGTAAGTAGACCGATATAATTTGCGGAGCTGAATGTTCTCTGTGTCGGTCATAGGGGCCCCAATCCCTCCATATTTTGCGCATTTTGGCCTGGTTACAAGTACTTACCCATTATCGCGTTGCTGTCACATCGATGTTCAATGGTTTTCGACTTGAACTCTGACACAGATTCAGACCCCGGTTGAAGGTGTGTTGGAGGACCTCGTTGAAGACGGTGGTGCTTCCCGTATGCCATTGGACAAAGTGTGAGCTCAGCAGCCGCAGAGTGACTTAGAAGAAAGCCCCGTACCCACGTTTTCGATGTTCAAGTTCAGATAGTACTGAGTCCTAGTGAGTCTCTTGAACAAAGAGCCTAACTTGAAGATGGTAAGACCGACCGACCAACTTGAGATCTAGAATGCGGCCGAGGTATGACTCACGAGAGATGGGCAGGAGGGAGTTGTTGGGGGTGCGCTCAACAGTTTGCAGCCATAGAGTCAAGTTTTCGGGGAAGCGGGCTGTAAAGCCGCGAACATACGCGCTCATGGTGGTGAAAAGGAAGAGGGTCACGTCACAGTCACGGTGAGCGAGTGCGGCTAACCCTAACCCGAAATGTTTCCACATTCAAGTCGTTCAATAATGTTCAAGTTTCCGACTTTCGAACAAATTGCAAGACACATTTGCATAAAGTTGAGAGAACAGCTTCTAGATGTACTATGCTATAACACAATTATTGGTGCCTCCCGGGCCATCTGAACGTGCCTGCAAACAAACATGCCCTCAGAGTCAGTTGTCATGGGAGATTACATTTGGTTGGGAAGTGGAATCGACCTGGATATCGTCATTCCCTTGCGTGTCTTCGAAATACTTTCGAGCAGCGGCCATGTCAATCTCGGTAATCTCATCCATCGCGGCCGCTGCCGGGGCACCCTGGAAATGCAGGTCGTATTAGCTGAGTAAAAAGCCAGCATGAAGCCAACCGCACCTCTGAGACCGGTCTCGCGTATGCGACACTCCACAGGAATGCGGCGGACATGGAAATGAGGGAAAGCAAGTTCAATCGCATTGGAATACGAGCGGAAAAGAGAAGACCCAAGAGATATCGGTATTCTTATTCTTCCTTCTCAGAAAGCATTTTAGTTACCTGGAGTTGTTCGGTGGAAGCTGAATCGAGTAAAGTTGATATTTGGAATGATGAATCACTCGGGGTCGCGCCATAAATTGATCATACTTAGCTGATTCACGTCTGCGTTGTAACATTTTGGGACCAACGAATGCTAAGTTGAGCGCTGTGAAATGATCATCCATACATAAATAAAAATATACCTACAGTAGACAATGATATCACCCCCTGAACAGTCCAAGACATCCAAAGGGAGCTACATGTTAATGAACAGCTGGTTAGCTGCGTATCTCGCGACAGAGCTGGATTGGCGCTCACCAAAGAATCGCTATGAGCACCTATGTGTGTGACGAGTCCGCAGTCTATTTTGACGCACCACTAAAGGCTACGATTGGTAGCGAGCCAAGTTTCAGCTTTTACTCGGTTTAGTTTCATAACAAACCGAGGTAGACCAAGATAATTTGTGGCGCTCTCTGTTCGTCGGTCATACTACGGCATAGCCCGGGTCCCCATTCCTCCTTATTTGCGCATTTTGGCCTGTTTACGAATGTTTTTCTTTCATTGGAGGTTTTCCGCTGTACCTGATTCCCATGCCATCACCGGACGGCGACGCGACGCATCGCGAACGCGTAGCACATGTGACCGTGTTCAATCACCGCATCAGCGCGGATCAAGCCAAATAAGCACACAACACAATCTTTCCCACCAACCACCATCTGGAACGAGAGAGTCCTTTGAACGTGCAAGAGCTCTTGAGCTATTGTATCACCTTCTGCGGGTACAGTACTGCTCTTGCCCCAGGGCTCAGTTTCGGCCTTGGGCTCGGCTTTCAACGCCTCTCGGCCGGGCACGACGTCCTGAAGATGTCCTTCGGGACCCGGGTGTTGCCTGCCAGTGGAGGCTAACTTTACCATTTCTCGCGCGTGAAAGATCACATCTTCCGCCCTAGTCGACAACAAGCGATCTTACATACTCATAATTCTCCGATCTTCCATTGATGAAGGATTGACATCGATTTTCATCTAGACCGCTCATTTTTCTGTGCAGTCAAACTGAAATTGCGAGCCAGTCCATGCTCACTCAAGCTCATCTCCCGTGTACTCCCTCTGGCAACAGCAAGTTATTATTCCAACCGACTCTGCTCTCGCCTTATCTTTACTGTACTGTGACTCCGGTGCTTATCGTCCTAGACGCGCGAGACGTCGAAACGTCAGTGGGTCTCATCCCAGCGGCTGTATCAACGCAGACAGCTTCTCCGGACCGAGAACGCGGGCGAAACCAACGCCAAGACCTTTTTTTTTTGCTACTTTTAATCCTGGTACGCGCCTAAAGAACCTCCCCTCTTTTTCCCTTTCTCATGTATTCCCACCTTCACAATCATTCAATTTCCACTGCAGGCAGCTCTTCTACAGAGATCGTTGGAGACGAGAAAGTTGTATCCCGAAATGTCCCTCAACCTCGACGGCTGTCGCCTCGGTAAGAACCCTTTTCACCCCCGCTCATTCTGCGAATGAAAAGCTAACGACCAACTCAGCAACTTCTTCTCGATTCATTTCTTTTCCAGGCTATTTGGTTGGCCTGGTATCATAGTGCTCGGTCAACTATTGCTTCAGATTCTCGCATGGGGCTTCTTCGCGTTCGTGCAACATCGCGGGGGGCTGGCGCTTCCTCTTGCATGGGCGGCCTCAGCAAAAGCGAATCCTCATTCCGTCCAGTGGGTTTCAACGCAGATAGCAACTATCCTCGCCTTTTGTTCAACGTTGTGAGCTGGCTTTCATTCTTCGTTTGCGTATGCGAATATGATACTGAAATAACACATGCAGCCTATTTTCATGGGGAGCTCGTCAATCGATAACACTTCGACTACGCGGAGACGGGATGTCCCTGGCGCAATTTGTTCACTACTTGCAGATATCGTCACGCTCGTTGATCCTCAACCCACGAAATCTTACGATGACCTTCATGGCTATGTTTGTTTTCATTCTCACTGGAGTACAGACTGCTGGGTTCGTCGCAGATACTCCGCGTTGAACGTGTCATCCTCTGACCCTTTCTTAGATGGAGTTCGTTGATAACGCCTCGAACAATCACCATAGACACTCCGCTATCCGGTCATGGGATCGATCTCTCCAGCCCGTTGCTGAAGGACCTGAGAGGAACTCAAGCTGTGGATTTTTGCCGGAAGACCAGCTGTAAGTCAATGTTTGTTCTGCTACAATCATGATCTATCACCTTAACGCCTGCTCTATCTACAGCCGCAGCCGCTGCGTTCATCGTCGGACAAACGGAGAGTGGGTACACCGCTGTGAAAGGAAATTTGGGGCTTCCGGCAACTCTGACGGTCATGGATTTATCGTTCAATCGATCCACTGGTGCGTTTGCTTACATCTAATGTTCAACTTTTTGTTAATGCTTTGCGGCTAGAGGGTATACTCCCCCTGACACTCGAACCCCTGAACGCATCGACCTGGTTCGAGGGAGCTACGACCCTCCCGTCGACAATCAAACCGGAATGGGACCTTCCCGATGGTCTGGGATCTAGCTATACGCTTCACCAGCAAGGTTCCTTTCATGCTACTCGGTTTATTTGGATGTTGAAGCTGACCCCGAGTACGTTGGTTGTAGGATTCACTGCGGATGTGTCATGTGAATTCTGGAAGGGTCCGGGCGACCCGAACGCGCCACGGCTGTTCTTTCAGACTAATTCCGTCCAGTCTTGGAATGACCCTAGAGTACCGTCTGAAGCCATAAGTTTCGTCGACATGTTTTCGGATTGCACGGGCAAGAATGACACACGTCCGTCTTTTTCTCTCTTTCCTTCTTTGATGCGTGGTGTTCTATCTAAATAACAATTTA
This sequence comes from Favolaschia claudopus, assembly GCA_037176885.1. Classification (NCBI taxonomy): domain Eukaryota; kingdom Fungi; phylum Basidiomycota; class Agaricomycetes; order Agaricales; family Mycenaceae; genus Favolaschia; species Favolaschia claudopus. The sequence continues at coordinate 321,952 of JAWWNJ010000079.1, forward strand.
GAGCCATTAACGTGGAGTCGAGCGTATGTGCTGAGCGCACAGCCTAATTACATGGTGATGATTGCGTGTCCGGCCGGGAATACGACAAGCAAGTGTTTCCTTTCTGTGGTGGTGTAGAGAATACATCCAGCTAACGTTCGATATCAGAGATCGTTTTCAACACGGCTAATCCCGGTCTCTACGACTTCCTCGGTACCACCGTATGTACCCTCAAGTCAAAGACAACGAATGTAGAGGTCTCGTACTCCGATATCATCAACATCAAGACGCTTTCGAATGGCACGTTTGCGGATATCCGCGCACCGGCGACGCTTGCGGCTGCTGATACGCTATACGACATGGTGCTGTTCTCGCAGTCTGTGGTATCTAATGGGATGGGGGACAAGTTGAGATCGCTGGTGTCTGAGACTGATGGGAAGGCTTTTACGAATGATACGATTTTGCGATCTATGGTGAGTTTTCTGTCTCACCGCTGGGATGTATGCCAGTTGGTAGCGATACTAATGAAGGAGTAGGAACAATTCGTACGAGGCGTGACCGAGTACAGCGCCACTGTAAGACTTTCAAATACATCAATTCGAACCTTCGGTTGCTCAACGAACATGCTACAGGTGTTCCAAGCTTGTCTCGCGACTAATCAAACCTTCATGAACTCCCTCTCACCCTCCGACAACCTAAACATCCCCACCAACGGCACCTTCCACACACAAACAATCGGCTGGGCCCGAGCGACGTCCGCGCTGACTGCGGTGCAGCTCCTCCCTGGGACGGTGTTAGCTCTGTTTACGATTTACATCGTCGTTGTTGCGGTCGCATACCATGCAGCGGATGCGAAGGGAGCGTATTTCGATCCTTCGGATGCGATGCATCTCGTGGCGGCTTCGTCTGCTGGAGGAGATCGTGGGTATATTGGAAAGGAGGGGGAAGAAGTTGGTGCGGCTGCTGAGAGTATAAATGTGTGTCTGAGCAGTGAACCGGGGAAGGGAGGGATGGCGTTGTTGTTGAGTCGGGGGAGATGACCAGGGAAAACTATTTGTGTGGGTTCAGATGTATTTGTTGTATGTATAATGTTACACAGAACGAGATAAGCAATTAGGGAGATGCAAACTCACCATCCGTGCGGACAAATGCAGGAGATGATTCAGATGCGGAGCGACAGGGATGGTGTTTGTAATACTTACTTCTAATACAGAATTTTGCATGGGCAAGCCAAATCCGTGCTAAATAATTTGAAAGCTGTAAAAATATGACAAACTATCGGAGTATCAGTCGCGACCCATTCGTGGTATACTCATTCCTCAGAATCCTCACGCTCCGCAATTTGACGCGTTGCAAAGTGCCGAGTCACGTGATCGTGATGCGACCAACGATTCTTTTCCGTATCGGCAAGTTTTTAAACCGGAACAATCTACTAAGACGCAGTTGAGGGCGATATATCAGGAAAGAGGTAAGTAAATGAGATTCGTCCGGGGTGGCAGAGTATATTAGTTTTGGAGTGAAATGTGAACAAACGAGCGTCAAATACAGTGGCAGAGTCGAGTACATTTCATATCTACTGTGTATGTAGATCACGGAGCACTGTACTTTGAATATAAGGTAGGCAGATTGAGATCGAACGTGGATAGACGGAAAGAGAAAAACAAAACCAACTATTGATGAGACTTCAGAAACTACAGCCGCCTTGCCGTTGGGTGACGGAACGTCACCTTCAGAGTCCTCCTGTGGCGCGGGTGAAGGTGGTCGGTTCTGGTGATGATCGGATTGGAGCCGCGAGCGACTCGACGATGCACTCCCACCCGTCCTTGTCCTCCCCCTACTCCTCAGACGCGGATTCAGAGCCACCCGACCCACATCCCCATTGGCATTGGAGCGGCGTCACCTCCCCATCTCCCCCTGCCTTTTCTCCACCTCTGTCACTCTCCCCCTCCCGCTCCACCCCCTTCTCATCTCCATCCCCATCTCCATCTCATCCCCCTTCCACCCGACCTCCCCCTTCTCCATCCGCCCAACGGCACATACGACGTCGCGCTCGAAATAATCAGCGACGAGGATGCAGACGAACCACCCCCGACCCGCGTACCAGCCGGAATACCAGGCCGCCTCGCCTCGCCTCGCACTGAGACCGACACCCACGCGTCTCATCATCCGCGAGCGCTCGTCTCATCGTTGCTTGAGGCCAGGGGTACGGAGACGCGAGCAGGTCGGGCAGAAGTGCAAGTGGAGGTCGAAGTAGGGGTTAAAGCAGATGGGGAAGGGACGGAGGAAGCGGGTATGTATCCTCTCCCTCAAATCACCCACGTACGAATCCCCCTCCTCCCCAATCAGCGGCTTCACTATCCATCTCCTACTCCGCCCTACCCGCGCGTCGAGATGCGCAGCGACGTCGTGCGGGTAGCGCGGTATGTCGGCGTCGTCGAGGTGGACGAGGAGGTGGCGGGTGGACGGGAGGCTGGAGGTGGTAGTGGATCGAGAGGGAGCGGAGGAGGAAGGAGGGGGGGCGGCGGGTGGGGTAGGGGAGGAAGAGGAAGAGGATGGAGGTGCAGGTGGTCGAGGAGGAGGAAGAGGAGGAGGGCGACCCCGAGCCCGTCTGGCTGCTCGATGGCGCGGGGTGTGTGTCGGCGAGGTGACGGGTGGAAACGGTAGAAGGTGCAGGATGCTGACGACAACGAAGAGCTTGCGCCCGGCGCTCTCCTACGATAACACTCACACTGCCCAAACGAAATGCGCGTCATGGTCCTCCTCCACCAAAATCGGAGAATCCACCCCGCCGTCATCCACACATCCCGCGCCGTAGCCACATCCAGCACCGTTTGTGCCGTGGCGGTGGGCACGAGCAATTGAGTGTACACATGTGGGCGGGGGTGATGGTGGGGCGATCGTGGGTGGGGCTGCGGGTTGGGGTGAGTGTTAGTGTGCGTAAAGAGGAAGAGCGGAGGAGAAAGCGGGGAGACGAAGAGGGAGGGGGGAGAGAACCAACTCACCCTCACTCCCAAATACACGTTAGTCGTCATCCGCGTACACCCTACCCCAGCCCCGATCCCACCCGACCGCATTCGTCTCGAGCTTCGGCACGCTCTTGCCTATACGCACCCTCCTGCCTCTCGCTCCCGAGTCGGCGCTGTCTCCTCTGCTATTCCTCCTGCTGCCTTTCCTTCCCCGACCAACGCTTCTTCCTCTTCTTCGTTTTCCTTCTCCTCTTCGAGGGCGGGAGCAGCGCAGAGCTAGGAGTAAGAGAGGGAGAGAACGAATCAGCGGGAGGCAGCAAAAGAAGAAGAAACGAAGAAAGCGAAAGAAAACTCACTCACCCCATTCCACCAGCCCCCGCTGAATCTAAATTCGAAAGCCATGCACCCACCGCATGCACGCACGGGTAGCGCTATCCCCGACATTTGGGGATTCAGTCCCAGCGACGACGACGGCGACAAAGGTCGCCAACGGAGACGCAAACGAAACCGCAGATAACATTCTGGAGCCCCACCGCCTGACACAATCACACAAGAGCGGAAACAGCCCCTGCGCGTCGTGGTGTTTCCGTTTCCTGCGGCGTTGGGCCCCAGAGGTGGCAGATAGGATCCAGATGGCTGAGGTGTCATCGAAGGAGAGAGAAGGCGGCGGTCTTAACGATGTCCGTGTCGGCGTCGTCTGGGGATTGAGCGCTGTGAGGAGGTCGTGTACGACGATGGTGGGGACATCGTGCGATTCGGTGCGAAGGTCGGGGGGGTAGGGAAGGGGAGGGTTAGCGAGGGTGTGACGACTCAGAGGGAAAGGGAGGAGAGGAGGGGAGAAGCAGGGCCGTAGACGGTCCTGAAAGCGAACGAGGATATGCAAGGCGTCTGCGGGTCCGAGGCAATTCATCCTCTCCCTAAACGTCGTCGACGTCCCGCCTCAAGCATACATGGTGACTGCGGCCGCATGGAGACGTGAAAGACAATTAGGCCGAAACTTGAGACCATGGCTCGAGGGCGGAGAAGACGTAGAGCGAGCGAGGAACGTCGAGGAGGACATCAGCGGCCGCCGGCAGGACTTGCTTGAGGAAGTTGTCGGAAGACGACAGAAGGTCCGCAAACTGTACAGTATGCTGTCAGTGCCGTTGTTAACTGGTTGATGGAACGTCACGCTGTGACACCTCACGCCAGACCAACATGTCCCAGTCCACTGCGCCCGCGAATCCGACCGCTGCTCGAGACTCTGGTAACCGCTCCAGCTGGCTGGCCGGTTCATCCTCCCCAACTCTTGCCACTCTACCCGACGACGTGCTAGGAGTGATACTGCAAATTCTATGCGACGAATGGCTGGTAGACATCCACCCCAAGTTTCGCGCGCAGCCTCGTTTCGATTTCGAGAGATGCCAGGGCGAATATTTGCTAGCACTCAGCTCTACATGTAGAGCCTTGCGCGGCCAAACTATGCCGTGGATATTTCGTGAAGTTTACAACTGGGAAGCCTCGCGGGGAACGGTATGGCCTGTGTCTTTGTGGCCATATTTCAAGTAAGTGGCATCTGTAATTACTACATGAATCAATTACTGAAAAGCCGGCTTTCCAAGGACTGTTCATATCAGGGACCGTACTGCTCGAAATTTGAGGAACCTCGAGATCTCAGCGGAAACCCTTAATTCGCTTTCCATGATGCCCTCGCTAGTAAAGCTCACACTCCGCCTCGAATCCTGCATTCCATCGGATCTTCTCCATGCCATCTCGCTTTCTCGGTCACTACTGTGTCTCGAGATCCACCAGGCACGTTTCGACGGAGAATTTTCTTCCTCCCCACTCCACTTTCCCGCTCTCGAAACCCTGGTGATGTCAACCGCTGGCTTCTGGGGCGTCGTGGGTCAGGAGGACGTAGAACGCACTGAACAAGCTTCCAATGTTGACTCGCTTCTCAAATCCGTTGGTGATCGCCTCACCGAGCTTCGAATATCCGGCGACCTCATCTCCACCACATTCCCCTCGATCGCATGGTCACGCCTCCGAACCCTGGTGATAACCGAACATCCGCCCACACCATATATCCCCGTCTGCGATATTGTCGCCAATATGCCCGTATTGCGTCGCCTTGAGGTTCTCTATACTCTTGACATAACTGGCGACAACGCGCAAAGGAGAAGCATTTTCCCGCCATTTCACCTCGGAGACGAAAGCGGTAGAGCTCTCTCAAATTGTTGTCCATTGCTTTCGGTTATCAACCTTGGAAATCTGCTCCCCAGCGATCCTATCTTCGCACAGCTTCCACCCAGCTTGAGTTCACTTCATCTTCGGGCACCGGTTGACCCGTACGACTACGTCAAACGATTTCCGCGAAACGCATCACGTCCTTTCAACGAGAATACATTACCATGCGTGCTTCACACCCTGCGGCACCTTCAAGATCTCAAAGAGTTGTGTTTAGATCTCGAATCCTTTGTGCACGCCGCCCTGATTCACCATATTGGCTTGGCTTTGCCCAGAATCGAAGTTCTGGAGTTTGGCCTTCCTCGATACCCATGTATGAGCTTTCCGTCTCGTTTCAATCCAGCGGACCGCAATGTATGTGTGCCTCCTTTCTTGGTTATACAACTATACGACTAACTTCATTCTTCTAGCCGGCGATTCTGACCGCCCTAAACCTCTTCTCTCATATTCTCCACCTGCGCATTGTGATGAACTTTCCCGTGATCTATTTCGATCGCCGTTACCCTCGGGAGGTCACTGCTCAGTGGTTCCTCCGAGGCGTCCCCACTCTCCAAACTGTGTCTTTCGCCAAGATGCGAGGCATATATCTCTCTGGCTTTCACGAGGTGTCGTGGGAGAGGTGGGATCGAGGAGTGTTCGATTTCGTCGTGCCCACCTCGCCGCCCACCCCTCCCCCTCCCGAACCGCTCCCCCCGGCCGAGACGTTACCACACTAGGGTTGGAATCGGATCGCGTGAACTAAGATCAGGTCTAGGGTGGTCGTCAGCATTGATGTACTTAGTTCGTCTGTGGGTCTTCTGTTTAAGAGGTATCAAGCAAATCGGTTCAGCTGAATCATTGGAAAGATCGGCATTCGATGAAAGCCTTTGTGCTACAGCAGTACAACAAAGACCACTGGCGATAAGAGATTCAGACTCTTCCTCACCCTGCGGCGCATCGAGGCGTAGATGGATCAAGCTCGACCAAGGCCAGTCCTCCAATCGACTAGAGGCCAAGTTTCGCAAGACTCGAGCACGCAATGACATACGCAGCAGTGCAACCGACGAATAGCAACGAAGAGGAGAATGAGGAAACAAGACTCACCTACAGCGTCACATACAATATGTCCCCCACATAATGACCGCACAGCCTCTCCAAGGCTGTCACTACCCCCTCGCCTTCGCCCGTCTATGAGTTGGTCGGATCGTTCTCCATCTCATTTTCACCGTGTATCGACGCCGCAGAACCCCAAGATACTTAGAGCCGAAACTTGAAACCATGAGTCGAGGGCGGAGAGAAGTAGGCAGACAGAGTGCGAGAGCGGGGACGGTGCAGAGAACGACGAGGGGGAGGTCTTGCTCCAAGAAGGTCGTCGCCGCTCGGTGGTGGTGGTGGGAGGAGCAAAGTTGAAAGGATGACGACAACGGAACTGGGCACGTGCACGAGAAACAGACCACAACAAATGCGGCGCGTTAAGTGACGCATTCTTCGTCAATGTTTCCCGCATATCGTACATTGTGAGGAACGCGGGCGTATACAAGAAGCCGCTTCTCGTCTGACTACAGCTTTAAAGAACGTGGCATGCCGTTTCATTCACTCATTCACGAATGACGAATCACTGCGCGTCAAAATTGTCCTGGCTCTTTCGAATCTTTATCTTGCAGCCGAATTTTGATCTTTCTGTCTAGGCTCATCTTCCTATCAATTTATTTTCAGGCGCCTCAAAGAATGAATTTGGTGATAATGGCCGCAACCTGTCAAAGAAATTGGAAGAAAGTTCAAAACCCAGCTCGAAATTACTGTATCCGCTACGATTTCAATGTTACTTCGCAACACCCGCCGATCTAGTGCAGAATGAACCTGAGCAAACCGGTCGAGCCATTCATGATAGCTACCCCCGAATCGAACGGGAAACCGCAACACAATATTAGTGCCAAATTTCTAGGCATTTGAGTGCCCGGCGGTGAGCATCCGCGCTACAGGCTTATTTGTAATTTGATTTGAAGTGTTAAAGAATCTCGATTTTATTATGAATAGGAACAAAGCGGAATAGAATACAACAAGGAAGCTCAAGTATGAGACACCGTTGACTTCGCAGAGCTTAGGGATCGAAATGGATTAAATTCGAAGAGCAGATCCAAGGGCTCTTCCTTCATCCTTCCACTCAACCTATCCATCCAGCAACACAGCCCGAATGTTAATAAAGAGGAGAGCAAAGAAGAGCAAAATGCAACGCAACATCAACCATAATTCTTTTATTCAAACCATTCATCGCAAAAAGAGACAACCAAAGGAAGAAGGAAAAGGCTAAAGAATGCCAACCCTACGCTCTACCCGTACCCCCGAGTCGAACGGGGAGCCCTATGTTCAATATCGATTTTGCGTGGACATCGGACCGGGAACGCACCATAGGCTGAACCTGGTTGAAACTCGATTTGTTTAGTGTCTCAGGGAAAACGAAACAGGCCGCTGAATTCGCATCGAATACCCAACAACTTGCGACTACTAGTAGGTTACTTACAACAATGTAATTGCGAATCGGGCTCTCTTCCTGATACAGCCTTACAGAATCGCCACGAGGATCACCCACAATAAACCCCCCTCTCTATTCATCCACGACACAAATCTCCTAGCAACGGTCTCGACTGCCAATAACGAATCCTCAACTCTGCTTGGAGCTTCAAGAATGGACGCCATCAATCTCGTCGCATACGTCTGGCAATTGTTTGTGACTACATCGTATGCTTCCGGCATCTCTTCCAACACCATACGCGCTGACGGTGTATTCATTTACCACGCCAACAGAAAGGTAATTCGAGCCCATACCGTGTGAAACAAGCCTGAAGCGGGGCATCATCGTCTCACCAACAAACAACTCTGTAGCCCATTCCGTTGGGCGGAAGCTCCCGGTGTCATAAACTATACGGCCACCCTCTTCGAGGAGTTGATACACATAGTTTCCTACGCGTACTGCCCAGTGACTGAGTACTGGTGGCGGGGAGTTCGCCGGGGTGCTATACGGGCCAGAGTGCCCGCTGCCTCCTTCCAGTGGACGGCTGACGATATACACATTGCTTGATGTTTCTGGTTCTGAGTCTTCTGACGGGGAAACTATTTCCAGGTCCGGAGTTGAAGGGTCCGAGTCATTGTCCGCCGCGGCCTGTCCTGATTTCTTTGAGCTCGAGCTGCGGGAAGAGCTCGAACCATTGGTAGAGTGGCTCTGGGGAGAACTGGAGGAGAGATTTGAGCTCGAGCTGCGGGAAGAGCTCGGGCCATTGGTAGAGTGGCGCTGGGGAGAACTGGAGGAGAGATTTGAGCTCGAGCTGCGGGAGGAGCTCGAGCCATTAGAGTGGCTCTGGGGAGAACTGGAGGAGAGATTTGAGCTCGAGCTGCGGGAGGAGCTCAAGCCATTGGTAGAGTGGCTCTGGGCGGAACTGATCTTGGAGGATAAACCCATTTCTGAGCGTGTCGAGGATTCTCAGACTAGAGGAAGCTGCGACACCTGCGAGGCAACTGCCAACGATAGTTTATAGGTAGCATTGTGAGTGGCATGAGAATCGAAATGTCAGCGAAACGAACCAGGAGAAGTGGAAACAGGCCAAGATCTATAAATATGGCGTGTAGTTTGCGAACCCGTACCTCGCTATTGCAGCCCACAGACACTTTCGAAAGATGCTCGTTGGCCCGCCGTTGGTCCGTAAGTATTGTCCTCTCTCAACCCGATGAACTCTAGGTCCACAAAGTCGCGAAATTCTCTTTCAACGATATACGACTTTGAAAGTATGATATTCATAGAAGTGAACGTGCCCACCCCACCTCATGTAAAACTTGTGGTTGAAGCGACTGAAGCCATCAAAGATATCGCTGTGCGAAATAACTTCTGGATTGTACTTCTGGAAGACCCTGTCCCATTAGTTTTTGCCCCCAGGATTTGGTGTCCCTCGCACGGGCAAGAAGCTTGCAGTGATTCACCACAGCGGCGGGAGAAGAGAACAGACGAACGCCGTAGATAGGTAGCTGTGGGAGAGGATGAGGACAGGAAAGGCATGCACGGGCCTGGGGTGATTCAGCCTCTCCCTGACCCTCGTCGACGTCCCGCCCCAAGCATACAGATGTGGTGACTGCGACGCATGGAGGCGTAGATGGGGCAAGGCCTGTCCTCCAATACACGTAGCGACGACTTGGCACGAACCTTCGCAAAACTCGAGCACGAAACGAATAGCGCCAAGAGGAGCGTAAAATTGGGACCGTATATGTCGAAAACGAAGAGGAGAATCAGAATTTAGGAAACACGACTGACCTGCAAACTGCACCGTCGCTAGCATAATCAAAGTATCCCCGGCCATATTCGCCACACGGCCTCTCCATGCCTGTCGTCCTCGTCCTCGCCCGTCAGTGCTTCGATCCTTCTCCTTCTCATTTTCACCGTGTACACGGTGTATCGAGATTCGACGCCGCAGAACCCCAAGATAGAGCCGGGACTTGACAGCCTGAGCATGAGTCATTCGCAGAGAAAAGCAAGGAGACGGAACGCAGGCGCGGGACGACGAAGTGGGCGATGGAGGTGGTGGAAGCAAAGGATGATGAATGACAACGTAATCAAGCACGTGAGAGAGAAACAGAGCACAACAAACTTGACGCGTCAAACGGCGCGTTCAGACTTGACCCAGTCGTATGCCGTATATTACTGCTGAGTAGTACTTCTTTATCAGCTCGACTCTCGATCATCCTGAGTGCTTTCTTGTTTTAATTATGTCTGGATCAAAAACAAATTGAACTTGTTTTGCACAACTTGACGAGGCGGCTCGGACTCGGATGGATTCAATCAATCAAACATTTTCATTGGACCCTTCTCAGAAGTATATTAATACCAATGAGTCTATCCCGCTTTCACTGATAAAAATTGAGATCCTTAGACACCGAAAGATAACGAGATTTACCGTAAACGAGCCTGTAACGCAAATAGCCACCGCCACGCACTCACATCACACATCGACGTTGCCTGAAAATCGGCGTTGAGTTGGGGTTTCCCGTTCGATTCGGGCGCAGGCTATAGGTCTATGATGAAACAATTGTTTTGAAAAGATTCTGCTCTGTTCTGCGGTTTGTGTTGATCCGTTCTGCTACGAAGCTAATTTATTGTACATGTATCTGAGAAATCGAACAGCGCCGGATGATTCTTTAGAGTCTGACGATCGCGAGTTCAAACTCCTTTGAGAGTTTGCCATTATTTATAATTATATAATTATAACCAAATTCATTTCTTGAATTGCACGGGAGGGCAGCAAGTTCTAGACTGTATCTGCTTCCAATCGAGAAGCAATTACCTACATTCGAATTCGCAAACCCTTAGTATCCTCAAACAAAATAAATTACTAAGTACTAGTGTCCAAGGAAAAGTGGAACGGGCTACATGTTGAATGCACCTCGAATGTTGTACCCTACTTTCTGACACCTGAACATCAAATCAGAGCCCTGCGAAGAATAGCCTAAGGTAGATCCAAAGGTCGTAACGAACACAATTCCAAATCCTATACCTTCCAATTAAACACACCCACCACCGTCTCTCCACTTTTTTCAAGAAAAAAATCCCCTTGTTACCTTCAATGCCACTGCCTGCCTCCGAATCGAACGGCTGACCCACTGCACATGCATCGCATTGCAATGTTCCCAAATTACATTGGCTGTGGATGCGCGCCACGCGCTGGCTAGGCTCGAATCCAGCCTGTGTATGAGGGCGAACCCGTCGATACACAGGCTGGTCGATCTGAGTTTGAATTCCCATGTCAATCGGTTTACCAAAAAAGGTTATTCGCAACTCCCCCATTATTTACTCAAATTAAGAGATTTTTGCGCGGTCGCTGAGCGATTTGTACGCCACAGTCATTCTGTGCTCACCCCGCAGTTTATTCTTGAGTTTTGAGGGTGCAGGAGCCAGAATGGTCTGTGTTGTTCTTATTTGTTCGTGACGTCACTCGCTGTAATGAATAACCTTTTTTGGTAACTCGGATTGACAACGGATTTCAAACTCAGATCGACCGGTCTGTCTATCGACAGGCTTGCCTCCATAGACAGACGGTCACCGGTCTACGCGCTGGCAGACTGTCGAGAACTTGCAACGCCAGCGTAACTAAGTATGTCCTGACTTCCCTCGACTGCTTTGCGCATTTTCACCACCTCATTTTCTTGCTTTTCCCTGCTTCCTTATTACGAGTCCTCTTCAAAGTGCCGATTTCGATTCGGTGCTGGCTGAATTTCGTTCGTTTCTGGGGGACTCGTCACAATGGTTTTGTTGGACGATCAGGCTGTAGGTAGTTGCGATGCGCGGATAGGTGCTCTCGACTCCCGAGTGCAGAAGTAAGTAATATTGACGGGCCAGAACGAATTTAAACAATTACAGGTCAAAGAAATTAGAACCTACCTCGGAATAATCCGTCACTACCTCTCCCTAATTTCGCTCCAGCCTGAGGACCGGTCAATCAAGCATGCATTACTATCCAGCAACGCAACACAGACCTCAGAGCAAAGGAGCAGCAAGATAGAAACAAATGAAATTGAGCATCAACCGAATGTTCATTAGGGACGGTCAGAGTAGCTGTTTTGAGGCGATTATGAGGGCGATTATCGATGCGCTTATGAAGTCGATTATGCAATTATCCGTCTCCCATATCTAGCCCAAATCTGTACCAAACAGACATTTTCCAGGATTTAAAGCTGAAAGGCATTGGCAATAAGCGTAATCGACCTCATAATCGAGGTAGAAGCTCCTCCGGAGTCGCTTATTCAAGGCGATTATGGTTTTCGACGCTTATCCCACGCTTTTTAAAATCCATAATCGCCTCCATAATCGCCTTCATAATCGACCTCATAATCGCCTCGAAAATTCTACTCTGACCGTCGATCAAAAATTAATTCAAGATCAAGAAGAAATATCCTACCCCCGAATCGAACGGGAAGCCCCATCGTTATTGTTGATATATATGCATAGGTGAATGCGCCTCCGGGCTATAGGCTTGTTTGAAACTAGGTTTGCGTTCATTGACAAAGGGTCGCAATATTACAGCCTTTCCGGAAAGTAATGAGAATGACAGAAATTTTTCCGCGCTTCCCAGAAAGGAAATCCCCTGCTTTTCGACTTGGGGGTAGAGGGCCGCCGCTGCGCGCGGCAAAACTCGTACTTATGTTTGTTTTCAGCGAACACAAATTACTTGGTTTGCCCTTGGAAATAATTACGTAGGTGAGTCGACTCGGAGCATTGGTCTGTTGTTCGCAAGGAACGAATGTACTTAGCCTATGTAGACAAGCGAACAGGATACATATCTTTCTGTATATAATCAATGCTGCTCCCAGTATATATGGCCACCGTGGCGAGTGCCAACGCTAATCTGCCAACGAACACAGTAAGATCAGCACCAATACAAGAACGAGATGACAAGAGACGAAAACATCTTGTCTCACACCTCTTCCTCTACACCCTCGTCCCCCCCAGGGTCGACCCTCCCGCACCACGCCGCGTCCGATTGGTTCAACGCGTGGTGGACACTCAAGGCGGATGGATCTACGAGCTGCGCCTCTGCTGGAAACGTACGGCGGCGTAGGGCCGGGGACTTAGCGCACTTGAGCGAAATTGCGGGGCGAGGCCTCAGTTGGCAAAGGAGCAGGAGAGTCGAGCTTACTGGATGAGGAGAGGAGTGTCGACGCTGACAACGCGCACGAGTGAGAGAAAGGCGGAAATGAAACGAGAGGCGACATAATTATGGTAATCTCCCGCTCACACTTATGCTCAATTCATCCCCTTCTTTCGCGCATCTACCGACGCGCATGCCTTGAGCTCCCAATCCGCTTGCACGCACGGAGTGACGAGTCTCCTTGACCGCCATTTCAAGCAATGGATCAAACTCGAACGAAGAGCTGGTGAGCATGTCAGCGCGGGTCGGTCAAAGATACAAGTAAAGATGTGTACTGCTGTATTATCTTCGTCGCCCTCGTCTAAATTTGAAAGCATACTGGTCGGAGAGGAAAGAAAACAGTGCATCCCGCTCTACGCTGGAGCGCAAGTACCGATGGGTCTGCGAGCTCGTGCGTCCAGGCATGGAACGATGGGCAATGCGATGGTGGGCAGTACTGTTACAAAAAGAGTAACAGTATCAATGAATAAGACAATAGTATGCCAGGTAAACGGACGTACGGCTGTGTAAACTCAAGGACGTCAACGCGCATTCAGAAACGACGCATCAGCTGCGTAAGCGATACCGTGGGCTCGAAAAGTGGGCGTGATTCATGTCGCGGAAGATGAGCTCCTATCACTGAAACCAAGAGAAGACAATAGCACAGTCAACCCAAGGAGAAATCAGGGAAAGTGCGGAGCATACCGAGAGAGTGTTTTCCCAACAAGGAAACCATTCAAGAAAGATAGGTAGGTGAACTGGATGTATGAAGGCCGCCATCGGACAAAAATAAATGGTTTTGGCTTTCACTGCCTGTCCCAGCTCGTCATCCATCATCCCGATTCATCCTCATCAATCCTCGTCCAGAGTCCCAACCGATCTTCATCGAACACAATGAAATCCTCACCAATCCCTGCTCATCCTTGGGATGACTTGGGACTACATTGGGACCTGTCCTGATGACAACCCAGGGAAACTCAAAACAAGTCGAATGGGGTGAATTTGAGGACAGAATCTGTCCCCACGCCTCCCCACGCATCCCAGATCATCCTCATGAGCTGTCATTGATACGCGGCGTGCTCATCTGTTCGACCGCTGATCGCCGGAAGCGGACCTCAATCGACACCGGCAATCGTTCGGCATTCTATGCCGTGCTTTCGCCGCCTGTTGGGGCCTTCGCTATGGTTGAAAGGTTAGATAGAGACTTGGGATGCGTCAAGAAACTGATATAACCTCGATGCTTTGATTCCTGTGAATCCCACTGTCACAAGGTAAGTTGGGTTTCGTAATAAGAATAAGTAGCCCTCGGACGCCCTTATTGAGCCACTAAACTGTTTAGTAAACAGTTTCAACCAAAATCGGGGCATCGGCGTCAGGAACCTAAATTGGTCTTAGATGGTTTGACTACCTTGAATGTGCGGGACAGAAATTGAAGCTCACAGAATATTTCTTTGACGCAGCGGCTACCACTCAATATCCTGGGCATTCAACACCGTTTGGGCAATATATGTACTAAGACAGCCTTCCTGCTTCAACTTTACGTTGATTCTCGAACTGTGACGTTGTATACAAATACCCCGAAGTACCGTTGAGACGGTTAATGAGGTACTCAGTCTTATCGGCAGTTTATTTCGGCGTGAAAATTTCAAACTCCAACTCAACCTCGAATTCAACGGTGAGTCCGGTAGATTGAATCATGCTCAATAGAATTAGAGCCCAGGAAGGCGCCGCATTCGACCCTCGACATTTCCCTATGTTTAAAGCCGATGTGAAGGCTCAAATTGACCCGATTTCACATGAATCCAGTTTGGCAGTACTAGTACGCCTCCAGCCAGCCGCTTCGATCCTTGACCAACTGACTGACCCGAAATTCAATCTCTCAGCCTGAATCTAATCTTGTCTCAGTGCTGTGGCCGTGCCAACACAGTCTAACGCACACGTGAGCCAAGTCTGGACCAGATGTTACCTCGACCTTCATCCTTTCTTTTCTTCTGGCCACAGGGGAATCTATATAGGTTTCTGGGTTCTTATTCGTTCCTTCACTCGATCGGAGGTGATTCAAACTACGTTGGTACCGCTTACTTTCCCTTACTTATGTTCAATCAGGAAGCAATGAAAATCAGAGTTGAATGGCCCGTCTGTAACAGCAACTTACGAGGTTGAGAATATTGAGATAGAGTGGTACTAAGGTACAAAGTCCCTGCCAGCCATTTGCAACGGCCCCACGGAGATCAATCAGTAAAATCGTGTCGGCGCGGAATGTGGATTAGATTTTTTGTCTTTACCCGCTTTACCCATAACTTATGTTAATGGGAATTTGTCCGTGTGCGTGAGCTGAAATTGGCTGAGATTTGTGGGTGAGATCACTACAACTGTATGAAGAGATTTGAATGTGTCCTTTGGATATTGGTCTTGCAAGAGGCACCGGGAACGAATATTTGAAAGTCGAGATTGGGTCAAGTGATGTGATCAAGCAAACTTTCCACGGTTCAAACTGTCCGCGTTGGTTGTGCCAGTAACGGGAGAGCGGTCAACGTTAATAATACGGAAGCGATGAGTATACACAGTATACTGAGAGAAGGAAAGAGTATGATTATGATACGAGCTTGGGGCAAGGTGATTTTAATTCAAACAGCAGAGCTGTGTCACAGAACAGCCCCAAATCTCCGAATCATCGCGTCTTTAAACCTAAAGGCTCACCGCCGTTTAGTTTGGTTCAGCCAAAATTTAAATATTTGAACCAATGGTCGAACTTGACCTTCAAGGTTTACACCGCTACTTACAGTTCTGCCCAACTAGTACTCCTCTTGATTCTCCAAAATTTCCACTCCTTCATCTCCTGAGAGAGATATAATAGTTCGCAATTTTTAATACATATTCAATACTGTGTATATGTAAATTGCTGGCTGAATATCCTCTGCTTCAAGAGTTTCTCGTCATGGATCGCGCAATTTCTGTCTGTTTGAAGTTCCTCTTTAACTAGTAATTTGATTTCTGAAATCACTTGTGGTGTGTTAAGGGAGATAACCTGCTCCTATTTTAGCGCAGCAGGGTTTCTTGTTGAATTTTGAAAGGCGACAATGTCCATGTTGATGTGATCAAACAAACTTCCCACGGTTCAACTTCCCGGCACCGAGATTGCCCGTAAGAAAAGAAAAACATGACAATTGAGGGAAGGCCATGGGCATTAATACAAACTAACCGGAAGACGGAGTTTCAAAACAAGTCTATGTCAGGGAAAACACACCACCCCTTCAATAAAATTGAAATCAACTTGTTAAGCAAGGTAGGTGAGATGGCGTGAATGGATACCTACTTCAGACCAAAACTTGGGAATCGACACAGAGTCTGTGTTGGATATGGGTTAGGAGCTGTACAAAGATGACACAAAAATGGCGCTGACAAGCGGAAACACCTTGATAACACATTTGATCAATATTTCGGAAGGTGAAGATGGGGCGTCAGACACGGGGGAGACCAGGGCAAGAACAAAGAGAGCTCTATCGGCCATGTGAGATTGAATTTATGTATCTCGATTAAGTGGCACCGAATTCGGCAGCGCGGTGGCCAGGTGATCATAGTCTTCAGTGATAGAAGTGGAGATACATCAAGAGCAGTAGGGTTTGAGGGGCAATTCTGCTCCATTTTTGCATGATTTATCACTTGACTCCTTAGAGTTCCCTGTTTGTGGTGTATTGAGGGCAGTGGCCAATGCCGGACAGATTCTGGTAACTTGAATACGAAAATATTTGACTCGAGTGTGCAGCTAGAGCTATTTTGTTCTGTTCGGGTCAAGAGACCACTTTCTCTGCAGGAGATCTCTCAGCTCTTCATTCCAAAACAAAGTCATCTCCGTTTCCTCGAACTGTGCAACCGCTAGTCTGGGCGGGTGCGTGCCTTTCGAATCACGGTACTTGTGTCTCAGAGCTGAACATAGTCACGCCGACACAGTGCACAGAGTTGTTCAATTAATGGTTTGTCAGATGGGCCTCTGAGATTGCCAACCTAAGCTCTTGGGTGACCTCTTCATACGATCCTCTATTTCTAGCGGCTGTAAAAAAACTTCTAGCAGGCAGCATCCGAAGTCTTAACCCCTTGCCGTCGGTGTCTGTGATGAAATCAAATCGGCATCGGCATGTTGTGCCGAGTTCGGCAGATCAATTCCATATTGGTGCTGGAGAGCGAAGCCGGGATAAACCGTGGTTTATTCGATGGCTAGGCTAGGATGGCTGAGAATGATTGGGAATTGGCTTCGCAAACAGAAAGTACTGAAATTTAGGATACGCCGGGATGTGTTGGGATGCTTGAGGACCGATGAGGACAAGGAAACTGAGGATTGACCGGGATAGCATTAGGATATTATAATGGCAGGCTAGGACAAGTGAGGACGAGTGAGGGATGGACAGGGATGTGTTGGGACAAGGAAGGATGGACAAGGATGGCTGGTGACAGCTGAGGATGGCTGGGGATTGATGGGGATGGGCGATGATGACCGGTGATGGGAATAATTTCCTGGATTTTGTCCGGTATGGGCCACCAAATGGATGATCTCGAACGGCGCAAAATCTGACCAACATTCCCAGTCGATATATCCAGGAAATCAAGGCAGAGCCTCATAGTACTCTCAACATCTTTCTGAAATAGTCGCTACGCCGTCCAAGCAAGCTTTGAGTCCCCATTAACCCCTAGTGTTGTCAGGGTCGGGTCGGGCCGCCAAGCCCGGGCTTGGGTCGGGTCGGGGAAGGTCAGGGTCGAGTTCAGCGCCCGACCCGACCCTGGAGGTAAGGTCGGGTCGGGCTCAGGTCGGGTCCGGGTCGCGACCCGGGTCGCCCACGAAATATATTGATCTCGTGTCAAGAGACCTTCTCACCTATAGGTATTGCTCGTACGCTGGTCAATTTGCTTCGGTCTTCACTCTAGATGGTTTCAAGTTGGACTGCTCATAGCTTGTGGTAAGAATTGCCCTATTTGGGTCGTGGGAGGTGATGGGATTCGGCTGTTGCCGATCAACGCTTGACTTTGCCCGCCATTCCTTGCGCCATTCTCTCTTGGGATTCACTCGAAATTCGTCTTCAAGTCTAGAAACAAACAATGTCAGCTGAGGAAGTACAAAATTCTCATTGATGCTTTGACCCAAGGTGCTCAACCCCCTCAGAATTTAGGTGCCCGACCCGGGTCGGCGACCCGGGTCTCGGGTCTCTCAGATGCTGAGACCCGACCCGCGACCCTCGTTGAGCGCGGGCCTGGGTCGGGTCGGGTCGGGCTCAAAAGCCCGGGCTTGGGTCGGGTCTCGGGTCTTCGACCCGACCCTGACAACACTATTAATAACCCCCACGACGTACATACGACGCTAGCGACCACATCCACTTGAAACGGCTTAAAATCAGCTCCAGAGAACCAGAAAAAGCTCGTTGTCGGGCACAATTTGGCAAATATTTCGACTGGAGTGGGAATAAGCAAGTCCAGGCTGTAGAAGCGTCGAGAACGACGTGGGCGGTGACGAAGGGAACGAGCAGCGTTCGCAAAAAGCGTGACCGTGAGCTCTCATCAGAGATGGGATCAACCCATCGACTTTTTTTCCGAGTTAACTTGTCCTCAGGCCTCAGCGTCCATGTTCATGACAAGCTGCTCATTTTTCGGGTTCAGACCATCCATTCTCTTCTTAATTTGACCTCAATTGTGATTAGGGATCAGCTAATCAACCTTCAACTCTCGTCTGACATTAATATTATGGCTCCGAGGCCAATCCGAGGCGCGTCTCCGAGTCGATTACGACGAGCTCGACTAAGAACCATTCCTAATGCGGTCCAGGAATAGTTTCATTTCTCACAAAATTTATCCACTCACTGGCACTCGAACTGATGTGGCGCCGACTACATACCTATTCCGAACAAGTCCTCACTCCCTTCCGGCTCACAATTGCAAAATATTGTTTTGTATTCGTGAAGACACTTCTCGCACTCAGCAATATTGTGACTGAATGCCTCGAACCTCAATTCCGCTTATTGTGTTGCTGAACTGTATCTCGAATCCATCGCCGAGATCCCCGAAATATTTTGAAGTCCGGCCGAAACAATCCTGAGTTCATTATCAGCGCTTTACTGAATTCAGAGGCTATCTTCAACTCTCTCCATTTATCCCATATCATCTCCATCATAAATATGTGGGGCGGTGGATTGGTTGACTGAAATTAGGCCTGCCCAAGCCCAATGGCAAAGATCACTTCGTACTTGCTTAGTACCAGCGCAACAAATGTGACAGCTTTGAACAGAGTTCACAGTCCCAGCCGCTCGCATCTATCCTCATGAATCATGAAACCAAGTACATATTGAACAGTACAATAGAAACTACCATCCCAACAAATTGCGGCCGCCTGTGCGGCAAAAAGGAAAGAACTGCTCCGGGAGTCGAACCCATGCGTGTGGAATTTCATTTGGTAAGCATAATTTCTCACGGTCAGAGAATGTAAGGAAGACTTCAAAAAGTTAAGATTGAATACAAACTTTTGTAACGATTCTAACCCTAACCCAGGTGGATTCCTTTCTCCGATAGATGGCGACAAATGAAACGAAAGCGTGAACCTGAGATTAAAGGAACGATTACATAAGTGCTCGTAAAAGGAGAGCCGAATTTGGACATGACAAGCGGTGAGAGGGGATTTCCTTTCTGGGAAGCGCGGAAAAAAAAAATTCATTCTCATTACTTTCCGGAAAGGCTGTAATTTCATTTTGGAACAGCGGAGGAGATTGTACAGAGACTGTACTTATCTGCAAGAGGGATTATATCAATATTAATGGCCCGGGGACGAGTACAGTTTTTATATATAGCTTCCATCATTCAATTATTCTCAATCGATGGCCCTCCATGCTTTCAATTCTTTTTTAAAAAAAAACAGCGAACTTTCAGGTCAAGGCCTGCCTCCGAATCGAACGGCATATCCATCTTACGATGTTCAACTTGATGCATTGGGTGTGGATACGCGCCACGCGCTGGTAGGCGTATCAAAATCTGAAACTACCTGTCAGGCTGCACGAACGAGCAGTCGAATTTCGAATTTTTATGAATAGCGGGCGTCTCCGGGTGCTGTTTAGTTCGAGGGGTGAGCATCAATCGGAAACTTGAATCTGGGAATTACCTAAAGTTAAATACCTCGACTACGTTGGTTGAGCGAGGAAGCGATTAAGTACTATTTGTGTGGAGGTAGGTCGAATTAGTGAGGTGTAAATTGAATTGAACAAGCCTCGTGACCGTGTTTCGAACTGACAGTGACACTGACAGCGCTCATCGGATCAAGGAGAGCACGTGAGCAAAACGAACCTTCCCACCAACCACAACCTTGCCACAACCAATGGATCGACTCCACTGAATGTGCCAGAGGTGATAGATCCCTGTTTCGGCTTCGTACCGATTCGTTTGCCAGATCTTCTGGTATGTTCCTTGGTGGCTCGCTCGTGGGTACACTAAGTACTTACGCGGAACAACCACACCTTTTTCGCCAGACCAGCATGTCCGAGTCCACTCCGTCCACGAATGGGTTAGTCCCTATGCTCATGGTTAGACAGATGAATTCTGAAGTCCAGAGGGGGTTGGGGTAGTTGTCGAAGAGTGCAGGACGGGCCTTGACACTCTCTGAGGTAACTTTTGCGGTTGGGTTTGAATTCAAAAATCCCGTTTACTTTTTATGCTAGCCTCTGGAAGCCTGATGCCGGCCAAGTTGGCCAGCTATTTACCTCGCAGATCCGTCTCAAACTGATTGAAGCTCGGAATAGCATTGAGATGATTCGAGGTGCGTTGGCGGCTGTTAGCGGTACCAACTGTCAAATAGCAGGAAATTGAATACTACAAGAGAGAATCGGAAAACAGTCGAATTTTGATCGAATTATCATCCGAAACGGTGAGACATTGTCTCTCAGAGCCAGATGCTTACAACAATTAAAGAAAATGTTCAGTGCAGTGCATGTGGGTAGCGGAGGTGCACTTGACCAGGCTCTTTGAAGATTCATTATATTCTGCCGGTTTCAAGCACCTCGATTCACTGGTATCAAACGCCTCCCACAAATTCATTTCCATGGGTTACCTACACTACCGCAATCACATATACCCCCCGACGGTGTCGTTCCCCGTAGCCTTCCTCTTAGACGAAGCAGTAGGTGTTGCACCCGCAGAATAATTCACATGCAACGTCCTCATGCAGCCCATTAAACTGTTGACCGCCATCGCAGTAGTACCCCTCGTTGACGCAAGATTTGAGGGATGCGCCGGCTGAGCAGGTCATGTACTCGATGCAGTCCGGGGGAAGCTGAGTTACAATTATAAGAAGCCTTGGAAGCTTTTGAAGAGAATTCGTGACTGTCTGCACTCACTGCTCTATCCACAGGACTATCAGCTGCTTTCTCGGGCGACGCAATTGGCGACACGATTGGCTAGGTCTTGGTCAGATGGTCCGCAAAGGTTGGGATATCAATGGGCTCACATTCGCAATGGCTCCCATAAGGAGGGCAGTGAATACCATAGATGCGGAGATAAACTTCATGTCGGTTCTTGTGGTGGAGTCTGAAGGTGGGATAGGAATGGGGCGATCCTGTTGCTTCAGTCTCTACTTTTAAGTGGAGTCGTTACGGTTCATAAAAATAGCCATCTCTCTTCAAGTAACACTCCCCCAATTCCTCATCCATGTTCGTCGGAAACCGGGAACCAGCTTCAACCAGGGGTATCGGGTGCCGGAAAATATCCAATCTATTATGGGAAGTCAAGTCTAAAACGGCCAGCGTTGACCGATTCTTAGAATCGCTGATAGTATCGGTGCGATAATCGGCATTGATCTCAGAATCGAGGAGACCCTGATCACCTGGACTTTCTCTTGTAGACTTTGAACAAGGGAAGCTCGCCCATACAATAATTCCACTGATCAGTGATGGCGTACACGGTGCTGAAGCCTGCCACGACAGACCCACTTCCGGTGGCGAACTGATCCAGGAAGAAGTTGATCGGCCCGTACCAGTAAAACCTTGAGTGAAACACAGAAAATGACAAGCGAGGAGAAGAGACTGTCGGATGTCGGACCAGAATACTTTTTAGAGGCCGGTTGTACTGTCGTTACAAATCAGCACGTTCCGAACGGGGACCTAGCTGAAATATATTATCCTGAATAACAGGAGGTCCCGGGTAAGAGCGGTCAACAGTTAAGAGATGGAACAAGGCCGGTGCTGAAGGAAGCCATCCGGAACCACTCAGCACGGACTATCGCCGCTGCTTCGCGTCCATCGACATCATGATCCAAGTACTTCTATAGGACCATTCATGACCACGGCCACGGCAAGTTGAGACCACACATGAATTCATTCGTGGCATTGCGCAGCTTCCAGGCAAGATATTTGGAATCCTTGAATACTGCAGTCCGGAGATTACATATAAGGATCATGGGCACAACAAGGGAGGAATTCTAAGTGGAACGGTGATCAAAGCTTAGAGTGGAGGATGGAAGAGCGAACGAGTACTAAGTAAGTCCAAGTATAGTACGGATTGCAAGGTATTGTGGGGAGCTGACAAGCCGATGGCATAAAATCCAATTGACGTTCCAAATTTGGATCTGTGTTCGAGAAGCAATTGCATTCGAATACCTAGATTCGCAGAGCCTAGTCTCAGTTAAGATGCTTCAAATGCAACCCAGGATGAAAAAATGATAAACAGCGTCAACCGTATAACCTACCCCCGAGTCGACCGGGGAGCTCCCTGTCCGATGTCGATATTTTTATGGACATCGGACCATATTTAAAACAGGCTCGCTTTGATCCCTTTTAGTGTCTCAGTAGAAGCGCTACCGGAACAGGCTTTGGGGCTGTTAACTGTGCATTGAACACTGTACGCAATGTTTCATTGCTGTGTCCATCGGAGCTATGTAGTGGGAAGAATAGATTCAAGGAAGGACACAAAAAAAACCATAAGAGACACCTGTTCGTTCGGTGCTTCGTTCATCCTCGGCAGAGCCGGACGCCTGTGCTTGGGTGTGGGGTTGAACCTTCAAGCGGAGATCGAATAGCACCAAGAGGAGCGTAAATTGGGACCACCGTCCCCGTAGATGGTGAAACGAAGGGGAGAACGAGGAAAGACAACTCACCTACAAGCTGCAACGTCGAGTCCATAAGCAATGTATCCCGACATGTTCATCACACGGCCTCTCCATGTCCGACACTACCCCCTCGTCTTCGCTCGTCTATGCCTCATGCGAAGTCAGTTCTTCTCGGTTTCATTCAGAGCCCCAAGATCGAGCGGTAACTTGACATCATGAGTCGTTAGCAGGAGGAAGTGAGAAGAGGGAGAGCGCGCGCGGGACGACGAAGTGGACGATGGGCGGGAGGGCTTGCTTGAAGAAGGCGTCGGTGGTGGGACGAAGCAAAGGATGACGACATCTTAAGCGCGCGGCACGTGTGCGAGAAACACAGCACAACAAACATGGCGCGTTGTAATCGATTGCTCTTGTTTGCCACATATCTTTGATTATGGAGAGCGCCGGCGTACGCTTGGTGCATTCTAATTTCTCTCGGGCTATTTTTCTCGCTCCTTGTTCGTCCCGAATAAGCAATTACTTTGTTATTTTGAATCGGAAGTTCGAATTTCGGAGTCGGCTGTATTCGTTCCTTTTGCTCATCTTAGCTTTCACTAGAAGGTCTTCTCCAGGTTAATAAGCTGCTGATGCGCGGCTAGGTGCCCCCGAGTACTTCGTGGCGAGGACGAATTCAAAGAAATCATCAAAGATATAAGAAATTAAGAACCAAACCTAGCTCCAATTCAGCCCTAGGCCAATCCATTCAATCAACCTCGCACCAGGTCCCGTCAATGAAGCGCAACACAAACCCCAGAACAGAGCAGCATTTTCTCAAAAAGAATTGTACGGCAGCCTTTCATCATAGCCCTATAGCCTGCGCCCGAATCGAGTGGAAGATCCCACCCCAATGCCGATTTTCAGGCAATTTCGATGTGTGAATGCGACGGTGGGCATCCGCGCTACAGGCTCGTTTATGTAAATCTCGGTATGCTTTCGGTGTCTAAGGATCTCAATTTTTATTAGGGAAAGCGGGATAGACTGTATCTACATTTGAGGTCCAGGAGCAATTACATTCGAATTCGCAAAGCCTAGCATCAGTACTTCAAAACAATGGATCAAATACGGCCCGGCGCAACACGGAGAGCAAGATTTTCAAGGGAAATGAACGTCAACTCAGTACTCATCAAAGAAAAACTAAAATAAGCAGCGTCAACCGTATAGCCTACCCCCGAGTCGAACGGGGAACCCTCGTGTTCAATTCAACCAATGTCGATTTTTCGATGACATGGGAACGTGAGTGCGCTATAGGCTTGTTTGGTGTTTGAAACCGAGGCTCGCTTTACCGCAACTTAGTATCCAAGGGAAAGCGGAACAGTCTGTTTCGCATCGAATACCGCACGCTACTTTCCGACACCTGAACATCAAATCAGAGCCCTGCGAAGAATAGGTAGATCCAAAGGTCATAACGAATACACTTTCAAATTCAATAGCGTCCAGCACACCCACCCAGCGGAGAAATAAGCCTCACTCAAAAAGCCAGATAAACCAAAGAAAAAACTCTTCGGTCCGACATAATGCCTGCCTCCGAATCGAACGGCTGACCCACTGCATCACATTATGTTCAACTTGATGCATTGGCTGTGGACGCGTGCCACGCGCTGGCAGACTGTCGAAATCCTGAAAGCCCAGCGTATCCTGAGTTCCTAGACTGCTTGCGCGGTTTCACCACCGCATTTCTTGATTTTCCCACGTAAAGTTACTGAAGCTCGTCTTCCCGAATTCGATGCTGGTTCGTTTCTTTGGGCTTATCCCGAGGTTAACTAGAAGGTTTTGATGGACGAATAGGCCGTAGATGCGCGGATAGGTGCTCCGGAACGAATTTCAACAAACGGTCAAAGAAAATACAACCGGCCTCGGAATTCATCCGTCACAATCTCTCCCTGATTCAATTTCGCACTTGGTGCGTCGATATTCAGCGCAACTCACGGCCAAAGAGAAAAGGAGAGTAAAATTAAATTGAGACAGGAGAAATCCAAGCCAACCATTCATCTGAATCAAAAAAGCATTTAAAATACAAGACGAATATCCTGCCCCCGAGTCGAACGGGAAGGAGCCCCATTATCATTGTTGATATGCAGAGGTAAATGCGGCGCGTCCGGCTGCGGCCACAGGCTTGTTTGAGACTAGTATTGATTTCATTGAGAGAAGGGGAAGAATACTGTACAGAGAATGTATACGCATCTGCAAGAGGCATTATATCAAAGCGACGAGTACAGTTCCTCTATATATAACTTCTGCAATTTCATCCCAACGAGCGGAGAAATGACTCCCAAAAAACTGTCCGTTCGTCTCGCTACGGCCTGCCTCCGAATCGAACGGCATATCCACTGCATCATATTATGCTCTAGATACAGACAATTGGCTGTGGATGCGCGCCACGCGCTGGCAGGCGTCAAGAAGTTCAGAAATCAGCTATCAGGCTGAACGAACGAGCAGTCGAAGTTCGAATTTTCTAGAATAGCGAGCGTCTCCGGTGCTGTTCAGTTCGAAGAGTGAGCATCAATCGGAAATCCGGGAATTACCCAAAGTTGAATACCTCGACTGTACCTACATTGGTTGATCGAGGGAGATGACCAGCAAATACTATTTGTGTGGACGTAGGTTTAATAGATATTGATTAGCGAGGTGTAATTTAAATTTCGGCAGCGCGTCTAGGGCGGAGATTGAATTCGGAAGATGCGATCTCTCGTGACCGTGTCTTGAACCGACAGATCATCGGATCAAGGAGAGCACGTGAGCAAGACAAACCTTCCCACCAACCACACCCAATGGATCGACAGACTCCTCTGAATGTGCCAGAGGTGCTAGACCACTGTATCAGCTTCGTACCCGTTCCTTCGCCGGACCTCCTGGAATGTTCCTTGGTGGCTCGCTCGTGGGTATACGCGGCACAGTCGCGCCTTTTTCGTGCACCCCATATCACGAATATCCGGTTTTATGACCAGGAGGAGATTGTTCGGCGGTTCCATAGCTCTTTGCTCTCCTCTCCTCATCTTGTCGGCCTTGTTCGGGAACTCGATCTTGGGTCCAGCCTCATGTTTGACCTTGCCACGATCGCAACGTTCTGCGAGCTCTCGTTTACGCATCTGGAGTGCCTGACCCTGGGGATGCCCGAGCCTGTGCCCAAGGAAGAGGCGAGCTCCATTCACTCGCTTATTAGCACCCCCTCCCTCCGCCGTCTTGAGATTTCACTGCTTTCATTCCGTTACTTCATTTCCGATTGCCAATATCTTTTGAAGCATTTCTCCCCGACAATCCAGCACCTGGATATGCACTTCAACCTGTCAACGACAAGCATTCATCCGCCCACAGACACAATCGTTCCGACTCTGACATCCCTCCGTCTCTGGGTGGATTCCTTCAGCGAGCCGGTGCCATTAGATCCCGTGTTATCTTATTTCAATCTCTCCGAGTTGAAAGCCATCAGCATCGACGCTTCGAGCGATGTAACATTTCCTTGGAACAAAATATCTCTGGATATGATTCAAATTCTTGATATCAGTATCATGGTGAGTGGATTGCGCACCATGTGCGGACGAAAAAATGATACATAATGTGGACAGAGCGAGTCGACTACGTTCGGTGACCCTGGCCGATTTGCCAACCTTCGATTTCTCCGTATACGCATCGATCCCGAAGGGGGACGACCCTCGACCGCTGTATCCATCCTTCAAATGGCTACACGGTGGCCCGTTATGCGCACAATCGTGGTCTCGTTATTCGCACTTCAGGTTAATCACGCTAATCCCGAGGATTATGCGGAACTCGACTCCGTACTGGCGTCCTTGCCATCCCATATTATGGTCGAACTTGAATTTGAAGACGACGATGCTGACGAGGACGATTACTCCATTGGATCTGCACTAGAACATCAATTCGACTCTTTCCCTCAGCTTCGAATGCGAACTTCGGTCAGTCATCAGCATCTTCCTTGCCCATTCAATTTGATTCGATGACTTATGTTTCAGGTCTGTACAGCGTACCGAGCTGGCAATCAGATTACTGCTCGGTGGCGGGTATGTTTTAAACTCTAACCATCGATAAGGTTGACTTCGACCCCTGTGCGTAGGCAATTGTTGATGAACTTTGATTCTGGTACACCGCTGCCAGCCCCAGGAATTAAACCTGCAATCTTCGGTGAGCTCTGCTCCAGTTGCAATTCGAAATGAATTATGACAAAATGTTGCAGGCCCCTGCGCGGATACGATTTTTCTCAGTAAATCCAACGTCATGATCCACGAGTTTGATTTCTCGAACAGTCTGTTCTACTGCGTGTGTGAATCTATCGCAACTGTGCTTGCGGCCAATTTCAAAGCACTGACCGAATGAAACCGATCCTCCTGCATTGTCATCTTCCGAGCCAGCGAATCGAAATAAAATAACGATGTAATTGACGTTGGCTTATGCGAACTAGCGAAATGAAACTATCGATTTCACTGAACCCGACTTCATCGTAACTCAGCCCGAAGAGTCAAGACGGTGCAAACCTGGGGACCCCACAGCCAAATATTTGCGCAACTGCTGCCTTACGATGGATAGAGGAGGATCAAAGCAGCGACTAGTAAAATCATCGATTTCAAATGAACACAAAATGATTGTAATTCGATTGGAAAACGGTCGACAGCCGAATGCGCAACTACTCTGAAATCGGTAGCGGAGGATTAGCGTCCACAGCGGTAATCTTGGGGTATTGGTATGTCCCATCCGTAAGCGAAATCGTCGGTCCGTAGAATCGCAAGATAAACATAAACTCGGCACCATCTGCGGGCGTCGGTAGCCAACTGCACCAGGGAAATTGATAAATCAGCGCTGAAGACCTCAAGATAAAGAGACGAAACAAGTTAAACGCACTTGGATTTCCACTCAGCGGCCACATCGACGTCCGTATACGTACTCTGCAGCAGCATATAAAACACCCCTCGAATCATTCCAGTCCCCGCCCGCTCTGTTTCCGTTACCAGTGTAGACAGGAGTCCCATCGGGATACGTCAGACTTCCACGATCCCCCAACGAATACCGATCGCCCGCATTCGGGACGAGAAACCCATCCCCAGCATACACCGTCAAGCTCCAAAACCCCCTTACATCCGGCTTCCCGCCGCGAAACTCCACCATGTACGTCTGATTCGCATAGAACTCCTGGGTGACTGTGTACGCAGGGTGGATCTAGATGGCTTGCGTGGAGTTGAGTTGGAGGGTACGCATTGGAGATGCTGATGTAGGCGCGGACGTCGTAGCGGGCGTGGAAGTCGCCGGATAGGGAGGGGAGGGTGGTTGACCAGGTGATGGGGGAGGAAGAGCCGAGGGGGAGGAGGTTGGCTGGGTCCAAAGGAACCTGCTGCACGAGGTTGAGCGCGGTGTTGTAGGCGCTTGCGAGGTCGACGTCGGGGGGTTGGGTGTACGATTCAGAGGAGACGGAGATCCCCGCTGTCTTAAGTGTCGTTGCAACGCGTTCTGCGTCTGAGGCTTCTTCGGCAGGGTTGAATGATGCGACGCGCGAAAGGAGCTGGAGGAGGTGGAGCGGGGCGTTATCCGCGGCGAGATTGTCGTTGAGGAGGGCGGATGTGAGTGGAGGGGCACCGGACGAAGGGGTGTTTAGCGAAGTGAGAGTGAAGTGCGGTTGGATGGTGGAGACGATGTGGTCGACGTCGCTGGAGTTGAAAACTTCGATCCGAAGAAGTATGGCGCCGTATACAGTCGGCAACGAGATAGTCCCCGCGTATCCATCGTTTGTATCTGGAATGAGATCACACGCCGCGTTCGAGGGTTGGTATTGTATAAGATATTTGCCAGCCGTGCTGTTGGTGACAGTGCCTATTGAACAAACGTTGTTCCCGTACCTACGATTCGATGTCAATATGCTTCAATTCAAACAAGAAAGAAATTTCGAAGACATACAGGTCGTAGAACGGCAAGACATAAAAGCGGCCGAGCTCCCTCTCCGGCATTGTTACAACGACATCGCCAGCAGACAGATCTAGCAATGCGGCGGAGTACAGCGTGTCGGTGTTGGGTAAAACGACTGTGCGGAAGCTCGCGTTTGCTAGAGTCGTTGCGTGTGCGAAGGTGTTGGTGGCAAAATCATTGGATGCGTTGGCGACAGACATTGCGTTGGCGACACTGACGTAGGGGCTCAATGGTAGGGCATACTATGAAATTTGAGGACGATCCATCCTCGAGAATGACTGGAAACACTCACCACCAAGGCGTCTACTATAGCATTTTGAGCCGAAATCGTTGGCGCAGCTAGGGACACGGAGGATCCGAGGACTGCGAGCAGAAGAGAAAGAAAAATCATGATGAAAGTTAGAATAGAAAGGTGAGGGATGGAATAAAGACGAGCACCTTAAGTATTGAGTCCATCCAACGGCGACATCGTGGGTACTCGGCGAGGACCGAGGGTGACTTTCGCCCACCATCGGATGCGAACCGAAATTGAATGAAGAGCGATGCGACTGCTGTTCAGAATCCGACGGCGTTAGATGTGCGTCATTACTGGGAGATCGACCCGTTATCCGTCATATCCGACCACGGATGAAGGGAGCAGTGGGCAATCAAGGCGCCGAGCAGTCAGCTCCGTACCCTTATACATCCAACTAAACCCAATATGTTCTGGAATGATAGAAGTCGCTCAGCACCAGTCAGAGATGCTCCTGCATGGACTTGAAATGCAATGCTCAGACTTACGTGTACCGCAAATACGCACCTATACTAATGCCAGAGCACGGATCCCAACGCTCCCAGTCGCTTTCAACATCTTCCTCCTGACGCTCCCTGAACCAGTTGCCAAGGGACCATCACCGCAGATTGAGTCAATTGACGCCGGCGTGAAGGGGCATTACAGTATTGCCAGGCTTCCAAGACAGTCTCGAGCGAAGGCAGTACCTAAAATTCGTGTAGAATGGACATATCAATCACCTTGAGGAAGAGCTTCGGCGGGCACAGGACTTGGGATGAAGGGAGGAGACAAGAGCGAAAATTGCCGAATATGGAAATCTCCGGCTGTCAAACTGCTTAGTCAGCTTCATCCGCTCTTCCGCAACGCTCATCATCGACTTGCCATCTCTTGCCATTCACTTTAGTGGTCTAGGTTCGGACTGCCAACTACACAGTCGACTTGCTCAAGGACGGACTCTCGGCCCGAGCTTCAACCGGTGCGAAGCAGCAAACTTTCGACTCCTTGCTCAGACTCTTCGCCGAAAGCTTCAAAGGAGGCGTCGCGTCAAGCTCTTCCCAATGCTGCTCTACCCGACCTAGAAGTACTACGATCTTTGAAGACTACTCCCAGTTCTCTCCGGTACAATCCCACCCCCAAAGTGAACGTACTGTACTTATTGCCTCAAGACTTAAGTATTCCATAAGACCAACAAAACTCGGGCTCTTCTTCGTCATCTATGGACAAAATCACGCCCTCGAATAATCACGAGCTCTTCCCTGGCTTTCTAATGGCTTGGTAAACTGTCACCGCATCTCAGCTCGCCGCCGGCTGCCTTTTCGTCAACGGCTGCCGGTGTCAAATGGCCATTACGGATATAATTATATTTAATCCAACTCTCTACCGTCTTTCGCAAACTCAAACCACACAGCACCAGCATGTCATCCAACACCCTCCCCACCTTCTCGTTCAACACCACCGCCGACGAAGTCGCGAACGTCTTCGCCGATGAGATTCGCGGAAAAACTGGTAAGCGATTCCTGCGCCGATTCACATATATTACCCCCACTTACCTTACGAACGTTGGTGAACAGTCCTGATCACCGGAACCTCACTCAAAGGAATCGGCTTCGAAACCGCTCGCGTCATCGCGAAGTATGCGAAGCTCTTGATCATCGCTGGGTATAACGAGGAAAGGTATGTAACACGATTAATCACACGAACGAGCTAATGCAATTCATTCAATTGCAGACTCAAGCTCTCTGAGGACGCCATCAAGAAAGAGACACCCACCGCTAACATCCACCGCCTCACAGTCGATCTCTCTTCTCTTGCCAGCGTTCGTAAAGCCGCAGCGGAGGTCAATGCGCTCCCTGATCCCCTCCACGTACGTATTCTCTACCTCTCCTTCTCAAACTCAATCCTCAAATTATTGGCTAATTAAACTTGCATTTTCCCAGGTACTGATCAACAACGCCGCCGCCACCCGGACGGGCTTAACCTTTCAGCTCACCGCAGACAACATCGAATTGCAATACGCGACGAATCACGTCGGGCCGTGGCTCTTCACCAATCTCCTCATCCCGAAGCTCATCGCTTCTTCGTCCAATACCACGCCTCGAGTGATCTTCCTCTCCTCCGACACGCACTACTTCGGCAACGGCGTCGACTTCGCCTTGCTCGAGACCCCCACCGCGCCAAAAGTGAAGGAGGAGTTTGACGGGTTCAAGACGTACTGGGGCACGAAGTGCACCCCGATTCTAACTGCGATTGAGTTGACGAAGAGGACGGGCGGGAGGGTTGCGGGGTTTAGCTTGGCGCCGGGACGTACGTTTGTTTCGTTTATTTGTTATCAGTGGGTCCGCTTAACGTCGGGTACAGTGATCTTCACAGGCGCTTTGGAAGATCCCGCCGTTGCGGAGTATTTGAAGGCTGGAGGTGGGTTGTTTCTTTGTTCGATCTTCTTCTTCGTTCTTGAACCATGAATCTGATTACTGATTGCCTTGTCTCCAGGCTACCTCTCCCCAGAGGGCAAGCCCGTCGAAGAGAAGCATCCTTGGAAGACGCTCGAGCAGGGTGCGGCGACGTAAGCCAGATTCGACCTCCAATGTCGATCGTTGTTTGATTCGTTTTGCGGATAGAACTTTGACCGCCGCATTTGATACTCGTCTTAACGGTGCGCCTCCCTCTCTCTGTCTCGCTCATTCTATGTCATCAAACTTACTCGAATAATATCAATCAATTCAGACAAAGCCGGCGCATTCCTCAGCGACTGCAATATCAAGGACGCTGCAGCGCACAGTACCGATCCCGTACGTATACATTCTGCGCATGTTTATTTCTGCGTTCTGTGATAGGAACCAAAATGCTGACAGAATTGACTGTATAGGCGACGGCGGAGAAGTTGTGGGCTGTAACGGAGAAAATCGTCGGAGAGAAGTTTGAGTTCCAGTAGGTTCAGGGTAGAATCGAAGAGGCTGAAGATGATCTGTATTTCTTTCTCCAAGGCGCTGAGTCACGTTGTGACACGGGATTTCTTACCACTATCGAGCTCTCAGAGAGTTCAGCCTATCAATTGTTCGGTGTACATTTTACAGAGGTATGAATCCGGTTTTTAGAAACAAGTCGAGTGAGTGACATCGAGTACAAAAATATATACAATGGCGAGCTCCATCGAAAAACAGATTTTCGTGCGCACAGGCAAGTAGCATTCTTCCTAGGATACGACGAGCACTGAATTACGGTTGAATCACAATGCATCGATTATCTCCTACAACGCATGTCACTCTCTTTCTGAACGATAGACGGCATGTAAAGACCCACCTCCCGCCAAATACGACTCATTTCCGATGAACGAGTAACGGTCCTGAACTGGAATGAAGTATAATCGATTCAAAGCGCATAAGAATCGACATCATAGAAAATAAACGAACCATGCTTCTCGACACAAGTGAAGGGAAACAACGTCGGAGCTTCCTCTCTGCCTCGAATCCCGGTAGTGCCTTGAATTCGACCACACAGCCAGAATCGTAGAGAGGCGCAGTCAAGAGGATTCTATCTAGCTGTGTATATTCCTCGCTGTCGATCCCGAGAGGATCAGCAAGTATGAAGACGATGGTGTGAATGCGATTGGAAGAACAAATGGTAGTCAACATTCGACGAAGTCGATTCGGGACTACCCTTTGTAAAGTCGTTCGAAGGACGACGAGATTTGGGAAGGAGGATAGATCGATGCCGTGCGGGGGCTGCTGCTTTATCAACAACAGTATGAACGGAGGAAATGCACACACCAGGTTGCCGCTAAAGTCGAGGAGCCGAAGTACATCCTTGGTTTGCTGCGGAATCGTGTCCCACGAGATCCACGGCGCGTTCGACAAAGCTAGCCCTTTCAGATGTGAGATGTCGAGAGGGTGCAACACACTCGGCTCAAAGCTTTGCTGCTTGTCGCCTGAGGATGCGATGGTCAGGCTGAAAGACTTCAGCTGGAGGGAGGGAGTGCTCGGTGATGCAGCATTCAGCGGGACCCTACGGTCCCAACGAGCACATTGCAGATCGAGGTGCTCGATGGTGGGAGACAGAGACGCCAAGACATGCAGTACAAACGGAAAGCGGGGGTGGAGATCCAATTTGATGCGATGGAGACTTGCGAGCATCAAGAGTGGGGTCACTTTTTGAAAGAAGCGGGAGTTCTGTATCGATAGCGAGAGAGATTCCAAGCGCGTAAACCCAAGGCTGGATATCCTCCCCATCGCTGCTGATGAAACATTTCCTTCGAGAAGAGTCAAAGAGCGCACATAGTGGACAAGGTGTGCGGAAACGGTCAAGGTGGTGCAGAATTTGATTAGAACGTCGTCGGTGTAACAGATGTTGCATAAAACGTGAGGGGCACGGTAGAGATATGGCTGTGTAATGTCCAGCCAAGTATGCGCTACCAGCGAGGCGGAAACTAGGTCGCGGGGGGAGATAACGACGAGAAAGCCGATACAATGATCCAGGAGCTCCGGGATTTCAAGAGGATTCAGCGGCTGGCTAGAAGTAGTTGCAGCAGACGACATGGTAGTATAGAAGGACAACAAGGGTTTACGAAGGGCGGTGGCGTTGTCGACGTCGATGTCGAGGTGGAGGATGTGGGATAGCGGTTTGGTGGAGGAGTGATGCACTGCCACGTGTTGATGCGCATCACCTGTTGTCACGGCGTGACCCTCTTGTTCCTGCACCCCATCTATTTTTTTTTGCTCTTTCACCGATATAAGTACCTTCGACAAAAACAGCCGACATCGATCTCTGGCTCTCGATTCCCCTCTGCTTCCGTTACATCAGCTGTTTCCGCTGGCGAGTGTTTTTGAATACAATTGTTGTCTCGAACGCTTTTGATTTTGAATTGCGCTCGAGAGCTTGACCTCGCAGAATAATGCTGACTCTGTGGAACCGAACTTCCTTCGCCTCATTAACAACCATTTCCGTCAATTCTCCTCACACACAACTCCTTAATACTGAGGCTTCTGGCCCTCGTAAGGAACGACGACTTCATGCCCATCTTATTACGTTTACATCAATTGAAGATTCGACTTATAAGTATGTGAGAATGACGCAAGGAACTTACAATACCCCTCAAGTCAGTCTGTTGAATCAACTCCAACGTTCAACCATGCTCAAGTTCGCTACTTCGGAGCCGACGGCCGAACCGAAGGATCAATCAAGCCCGGAGTGATCCGAATACTTCTTGTCCTCCACAACCACCGTCCTCGTTCTCGCCAACTTTCCACTAGACACGCAACCGGTGACCTCTATGACTTAATCGAGTCCTCGCGCTTAAAGGTCCGGGATATCGCGCGCCAGTGTGACTCTGTGCCTCTTACCGGCTGAGCGCTTGTTTCTCTCTTTCGTTTTTACTTCGGTCCATCTTCGGTCTTCGCTCTTCACGCGCGAAATGTGCTGCACGTTTAGCTGCTCCCAGGCCGGAGAGCTTGCTCGGTTGTGACTGTAACCATACCTAGCGACTTACCTGCTCGGGGCTACATAGTGCTCTGGACCACGCCGTCTCGCCCAGTTCCGATGAAATCCATAAATTCTCGAAATCCTTTTTTCCAACGGCGATCATTCCTTCCCCGAGCCCGGGATAACTCTAGCCCTCTAGCGCTACACTAAATTCGACTCCCTTCTCGCGCTGAAGATTTTGGATAGAACGTGGTTGTCATCATGGGACTGAATATAGGTGAAACTGACGCCCGTCGTAACTTTCTCAAAGTCGTTGTTAACAGTATTCCATAGGATTTTGAAGTCTGTACATTCGAGCAGAGCTCCACGTTCGTTTGCTATTCCCTCAATCGACAATAACCAGGCTTTGGGGATTGAAACTATGTGCTATCTGCGATTTCTTACTTTGATGAGTTCACACTCTGATCAATCTGCGCGCTGTTGCCCGACTCAATTTAGAATCGATAGCTTCTCGGCGCTGTTTTGCTCTACCCGAGGTATTCGCACCCAATAGTGCTCTTTTCCGGTTCCGCTGGATATTAATATTTCGATAGGTGTGTCTATATCTTGTTAGGACTGTTTTAACATTGAGTTCCCCTCTTCTCTTGAGGGTCGTTCCACCCTACAGAAGACCTTTCAATCCAGGCGTTTCAGGGTGTGCTATGACATTGAGTGAAAATGTTCCTGACCTATCGGTATCAAGGAGACTATAGCGATGATCATCGCCTTTGTTCGAGCGCTAGTGCTTCTGCCGTATTCGCACTACTATTTTGGTCACAATTGAGCGCTGGCCTTCATGTGTATAAAAGACCCGCTCCATTGTGAGCGCCTTTCCTCACTTCGACTTTCGCACTTGTTTCACTTTTCCTTTTGGTCAATGGATCCAGCGCAGTCAAGGACCGATGTTGGCAGCGACATGAATGTTGAAGAAAAGGCTGTCCCGACTCCCGCGTGCGTCGCCCTCAATACTCGTACTTACCTCAAGAGTGCTGACAATATTGAGGATTTTAGTCGCTCGAACCTCTTTGGAATTCTATCGAAATTGTGGGGACCGCCCGGCCTTGTCATCGTTGGCCAATTGATTCTTCAAACCCTTGCATGGACATTTTTCGGCGTTGTATGGGCTCGAGGGATAGTCGCAATCCCGTCCCTGGGGCTTCCAAAAGCAATGTGGTTCAAACCCCTCTCGTTTTTATTCACCAACATATCTCATATTCTCGCGACGATTTCTACATTGTGAGTTGATTCTTCCCCTCCGTCTCATTTCGGGAACCAATATTGTGTCAGTTTATTCTCTTGGGGTGTGCAGCAGGCCATCGTTCAGCATTTGCGCACAGAAGGGATGTCCTTCGAGACGTTTCTCGCCGGAATGAGCATTTCATCGCAGCAATTTATCAAGGATTTGAAGCGGAAGAAATGGGCCGCGTTATCTATTATCGTATATGTGGCATGCTTTGAGCAAACATCGGGGTACGGCGCCGTCCAGTTTCGATCCTGCCTAGTCTGCTTACTCACTTTGCATGCAGGTGGAATACCCTGCTGACACCTCAACAATTCGTATTTGACGATGATATTTGGGGAAGAGACATTGATTTATCTAGCCCGCTTCTCAAGTCGCAGTTTGCGAGCGGCACGCTCGATGACTGCGTCTACAACAGCAGTAGGTGTTCATATATAGATATTATTAGATCTCTAAAACGGATTCTCCATATTCCCGCAGGCCTTCAAATTTCTCTAGCTGTTGGTGAGACGGAGAGTGGATCTTCTGCTCTGAGCGGCTTTCCAACGTCCACCACGGTGCTTAATAACGACTTCAATACTACAACTGGTATCAATCTGGTTGTTTTCGACCCCCTAAACAATTGATGAATTCTGAGTTTTGTAGGCGGAATATTTCCGATGGCGTTTAGCGATGTTATCTCGAGCTCCTGGTTCCCGAACACGACGGTGCTTCCTGCTTCACTGTCACACCCGGCTGCTGCGTCCTCCTCGCGTGGACTCTCGTGGAAGTGGACCATGCATCAACAGGGTAACCGAACTAAGTCCCTATACCAAGGTCAACCCGGCTGACACATGTCCTAGGTTTCACCGGCGATATACATTGCCAATTTCAAGATTTGAACGCCGACACTAGCCCTTCATTGATTATCGACCCGGATCCCCGTACGCCGAATGCGTCTCAAACGGTTCCTACACAATACACCATAAGCTCGGATTGTGCAGCGCCGCCGGGGAGTTCAACTTGTGAGTAGCAATCACGATGGGATCCCAGTGGGTTGTAATAATACACACATAGCAATGCCATTGGTGAACGTTTCGTCAGCATATGCGTTCACAGGTGACGGGCAAGGCTACTTACTCATGATTGCATGCAATGGTGTTGACTCTTACCGTGAGTGAGCCTTACCACGAAGTTCGGTGGGAACTTTCTGACATTCCCCAGAATTGATCTTCGTCGGAAGAGGCGGTCTGTATTCCTATTTCGACACGACCGTATGCACCTTCACTCCCACGGTAACCCACGTCCAGACAGACTATTCCTGGGATAGTTTTTCAGGTCTGACGACCATTGACACGACAACCTTCACCAATGGGAAACCCGACATTGGCAGCCCCGCTGCTAATTCAGCGGTGCAGACAATTTACAACATGTTGACGTTTTCGCAAACAATCTCTATTAATATTCTGGGAAACCAGATCACGGCGATAATGGACAATGCTCAGAACACGTACACCGTTCATTCTGCATTGGTAACCATTTATCACCGCACACAAATTGACATTCTGAAGGCATTTCAGGAGGAATATCTGCGCGGCGTCGCAGAGTATAGTGGTTCCGTTAGTTTTCTGAAACGTCTGCCTCGCAATGAGTTGGCTGATCAATTGTTCCAGGTCTTCCGTGCCTGTCTCTCAGCACGAGGCGGAACCTTCCCCAACGGCGTTCCGAGTGAGATGACCGTCCTCAGCACTGGGAGCTTACACACCGAATTCTTCGGCTGGCAATTCACCGCCACATCTTCTTGGATTCTTATTCCAGGAACCTTTGTTGGGCTCGCCACAATTTATATAGTGATGAGGGCGCTTGCTATGCACCCTGGAAACGACCAAGATGGCGGAGAATTCAAACCAGGCGACCCGTTGGATCTCGTTGCCGCGTCGGCGGCTGGTGGTCTACCTGGAGTTTTCAGCGGGAGCAAGAAGGATCGCGAGGAAGCCGCGAAACGCGTGCATATGGTTCTTGAACATACTCCCGGCTATGGAATGGGCTTGAAACATCGCGGGAGGGTTTCTTCTGTGTAGCTTTGATTTTCTGTACCTAATACACTCTCCTTAATGCCTTGGTTGTAGATAATAATGTTGAATTCACTTTTGTCATTGTGTTGAAGTCTTCTGAGCTGAGGATGTCCGATGTTACAGACTTACAGAATAAAGAGAGAATTCGGCTTGTCTGATAACATTCGAGTTCGGTCAGCAATGGAGATTCGAGGTCTCACCAGCAATAAGTTCGTAGCCTTGTCCCGACTCCCGATGAAACCTGGTTTTGACCTGGTTGGCTTTTAGTTTGGAAACCGTCGGCCGCGGCTACCGACACGGTGACCGGCAACAGCCAGTACCGGCTTGATGGCGGTTGATGCCATCATTTTCTCCTTGTCTCGAACAACCATGTCCTGAACATCCAAGATTGACTCGGAACCTCGTTGCAACTCTGGCGCTCGACCTGCCTCTCAAAATTCCGTCGCGGATACCTATCTCTGGGGCTGTATTGTTATTCTTGAACGACCAACTTACCACTTCTAGATACTTCCTTCTTCTCGGCAGTGTTCCTTCTTAAGGCCTTATTAAGGGCACCTCCAAAGGCTAAGGCCTTAAAGGCCTTAATAACGTTATTAAGGGCTCCATATTAAGGGGCCTTAGGATGAAAAATACAAAATTTTCCGGTCTTTTTTAGATGCATTTTTCGGGAGTTCCAAAGCGGTTTTGCTTCTTATGGCTTGCTCCACAATTGCTCCAGCTGAGTTTTGGCTGAACTTGAGGTTTGTGGACTGAAATTGCTCCCGCCAGGGCAATGCAGGTAGCCGAGCTGAGGGCTTGACCCATGTTCCGACGCGCTTCAGCAGAATCAACGGAACCTGCCGGACATTGCCATTGAGAATCCCGGGCCTTTGGCAGCTGCCAAGTTGCCAACCCAGCTGCCGAACCTGCCGAACGTAGCCGAGAAGGGTGACATAATCCAAGGTAAGGCTTAATTAAGGGTTAAGATGGATCCAGCTTCATGTTAACCCTTAGCATTAACTTGAAATTAAGGGTTAATTCATTCTAAGGCTTAACCCTTAGGAGGAACACTGCTTCTCGGGAACTGGTAAGTACCAAATAAGTACCTATCCTCAGTTTGTACCATACGATGGCTGTACACGACTAAGTATCAAACAGATCGATTCTTGTTGATTATCTCCATCTGTTTCGTGGTGAGTCACTGGTGACTTGTTTGACCTGCAAAAATATCATCTTCCGGGTTAGGGAGGACCACCCCGCCCGGGTTTGGGTCGGGTCCAGGGTCTTTCATCTGACCCGGTAAAATGCTCCTTCAAAATGCCTCCATGGAGACAAATGTGCTGATCTTCCAGGTATTCGTCGGTTAAACGGATAAACTCAGGCAGGCGTCACGCACTGGCACTGACAAATAATCTCTTTCTTGATATTCTACTACAGGTGAAAGTCACCCAGATTGTGGGCAAGTAAAACCCTCGATGCTCATCCGAAGACAGGTAAATATTCGCGTGCGCTCTTCTTTCGTGGCGCTATTCAAGCGATCGACGCACAGAGGGCATTGGCTTAAATTATCAGGAAGAGACTCGGTTAAATGCCTGACTTAACAAACACAAGTAGTCGTCGACCTGGTGCGTCTCACTCAGAATCCATGTTACTGAAACCGTGATGATCGCACACTGCTGGCGAATTTAACGCGCGAAAAATCAGCCTCTGTAGGTAGCCGAGCACCAGAAATCCGGCGACCTCGAGAGCTTGTGGTCATCGACCAAGCATTGGTGAGACCGCGTGCATAATCGGTGTTCCTTCTAAAGTTCTCATCATGAACCAACTCGCAGGGAAAGAAAGATATAAATTGTATACTTGCGCTTAACATTAATACCAAGTCCCTCCCCGCCTCCTCCTCATGTCGTCCACAGGAATATCCTCCCTCCGCCAACTAGCAAATATCATTAACTCAGCCATCGATGAGATCGAAAACGCCTACTCGGACGCCAACGTCCCTTTTCCGTCGCTCGACGCAGCGCACTTCAATTCTACGGACCCGGCGGAGGCGCTTCTGCAGGACTCCATCGTGTCAAACGCGACGTTGAACATAATTGCAGCGGCCTCTCAGCTCTCCGCCACCGTGTCTAGCCCAGTGGTGTTCGCATCGAATGCTGCGCAAATGGTTCGTCGGTTTTAATTCGCAATCAGCGCGCATTCTGTCTGAGTCCGAGCTTTTAGTTCAATGTTTCTTCTTGCCTTGGCGCCGCATCGGGATTGAACATCGTTGAATTATTGCGGGAGGCCGGTCCCGAGGTTCGCATGGGTTCTCTTTAATATTCCTTATTGACAGTCTCCCGTCCGT
This sequence comes from Favolaschia claudopus, assembly GCA_037176885.1. Lineage (NCBI taxonomy): Eukaryota > Fungi > Basidiomycota > Agaricomycetes > Agaricales > Mycenaceae > Favolaschia > Favolaschia claudopus. Next base: position 362,123 of record JAWWNJ010000079.1, read on the forward strand.
ATAGGGCCTGCATGCTGAAGACATCGCTGCAGCCAGTAGGAATGATCCTGCGTTCATTGGTAAGTAGATGATTTTGGCACGAAATAAAATCGATCTTCACTGATATTTCATCTCAAACAGCTCGAATGCTGCGCCTTCTCGCAACACACAACATCTTCCGCGAGGTCAAGCCCAATGTCTTCGCAAACAATCGTATTTCAGCCGCTCTGGACAAGGGCAAACCCTCCAGCGTCCTGTACGAAAAGTAAGTCGACTGAATCTGAAGACGCACCGCAATGAAATTGATTGATTTTGATATTTTGCATAGACGCACTGAGAGATTGGTAGGAACGAATGGCACCACCGCATTCCTTGAATTAGTGTAAGTACGCCTTTGGTCGCTGTTGGCATCAGCTGATATTCATTACATCTTTATTTTAGCACGGACGAAATATTCAAAAGCATGGCCTATTTGACGGAAACCCTCTTAGATCCGAAAGAAGGCGAATTACCATTCAATCGTGCGTTTGGCACGGACCAGCTGATGTTCGACTGGTTGCATCGACCGGAGAATTCCTGGAGGCTTCAGAGATTCGGTCTCGGCATGGCCGGAACTGCGGCGACGGAAGCCAAGGATGCGATGTTTACTGGTAAGTTCTTCTCTACTGAGTTATGTCCCGTGTTCCTGGAGTTAACTTTGATTCGACCAGGATTCGAATGGAGCAGCTTACCTGCTGGGAGTGTCCTAGTAGATGTCGGTGGGGGAATCGGGAATACGGCGATGACGATCGCGCAGAAAAATCCTGATCTGCGTGTGGTTGTCCAGGATCTCGAGCATCAAGTTGCTCAGGGTAAACCTGTGAGTCAACCTGGTTTAGATCGTGATTGATCGTCCTCACAAAAAACCCATTTAGCACTGGGAGCAAAACTTCCCCGCCCACGTGAAAAATCAAATGGTAGAATTCCAAGGTACGTCGTTATAATTCAGAACAACTCACACACACAACTCGTTTCGCAACCGTCCAGGTATCGATTTCTTCGGCCCACAGCCCGTTAAGAACGCCAGTGTTTTCATGGTGCGATACGTCCTGCATAATTGGGACGACGCGCGCGCTACACAGCTGCTTCGTCGCCTCCGCGAGGCGGCCCAGCCAACAACCCGCCTTGTGGTGATCGAGAGGATTGTTTCGCTCGCCTCGCCGGTCTCAAGCGCTGAGGAGGAGGCGATTCCAGGCGCTGCCCGGCCCTCGGCTCCCGCACCGCTGTTAGCGAACTGGGGCGTTGCTAAAACGGAGGCGTATTTCTACGATATGGCGGTCAGATACGCTTCCCTTCTTTCTCGATCGAATCATACCTGATAGAAGTTCTAGGTTTATGCTATGGTGGGGAGTGGGCAGCGTACGTTGGGAGATTTCGTGGATCTCTTTGCCGAAGGCGGATGGAAATTGGAGAAGGTTTACCATTGCAAGGGGTCTCAGCTGAGCCATATCGTTGGGGTTCCAATTTAGTGGGTTCTTGTAGTGTTTTTGTCTTCTATCACTTGCTACGCTGTTCAACCAGCTGTGGCCCCAAAGCAATTCAAATATCTGACTTGAACAGACGAGCCAATAAATGAGCATTCTGAATTGGACCCAAGGAAAAGAATATGATTTGACGCACCCGCAGCAATTGATGCACCCCAACGACACTTGACGCATAATACATATTGTTGAAATTCCGTAGCTATGCATCCACCTGAATATCCGCAGTTATATTTCATATCTTACTCATTGCCTATCCAACGAGTACACGTTGTCTAGATACAATGTGCTCTGCACATTCATGTGTTATTCTCCCTTAGATACATTTCATATTCCGAACAGTATTTAAGCTACCTACAGCAAGCCTGTACTTTAGTATCTTGAATCCACTCTTTCACCCCCATTCTCACATTAGGTTATTGGCCCCCGCCTTAACTGACCTTCTCCCACTCTACTTGCCTACACTGCGCATTTTTGCGACGCTCAACTCTGCCTCTCGCACCACAGCACCTAAGCTTGCTCTATCTCGCGTACCACGATGTCCGACTCAACATCCTCCGCGTACCGCATCCAACATCTCCTCGGGGAGGAGAATTACCCCACTTGGGCCGTCAAGATTGTCGACATTTTGACTGACCAGAGTCTCATCGAGTACGTCGATGGCACGACTCCCAAACCCGTTCATGCATACAACGATGACGGTGTTATTGTTGACCCCCGCGGCCTCGTCGCCGCGAGTATCACTGCCTGGGTCAAGAAAGACCGCCAGGCCTTATCCCAGATCCGACTACGCGTGTCGGATGATCCGCTGGTATACATCACCAACGCGGAATCCTCTGCGGCAGCATGGAAGACCCTTGCCGACACTTACCAGCCGAAAGGCGTAATCTCCGTTGTTTCCCTCCGCCGCCAACTCTTCCGTATCCAGTGCGAAGAAGGCACCAGCATCGAGGAACACATTCGCAAACTCACCAATTTGCGCACCCAACTTGCTTCCCAGCAATCTGTTCTCTCCGAACCCGAATTCTCCATCACTCTTCTTACTTCCTTACCCGACTCTTGGGACACGTTCATTTCGGGCGTCGATACCAACTCCCTTGACGAATCTTCGAAGCTTGTTGCTCGTATTCTTGAGCAGGACCGCCGTCGCAAGGCGAAGCCCCTTTCCGACGAAGTTGCCTTAGCAGCACATTCCCATAATCATAACCACCGCACCAAATTCAATTCCAAAGTCAATTGCTATGGGTGTGGACGTGTTGGGCATGTTGTTGGCGACTGTCGTGACACGAAGGCCGGCAAAACATTCACGAAAGCTGAGAAAGATAAGAATGCTCGCAAATCGGCCGAGCGTTACGAGAAGAACCATCACTCGGCAAACGTTGCCGAGGAACAGCCTAATTCGGATTACGCGTTCATGGCGCGCTCATCTTCCGAGCCCGCGCTCACCCCCGGTTGTTGGCTCGCAGATTCTGGCTGCAGTAAGCACATCATAAAATCACAGGACTTTTTCAGCACCTACACAACTACCGAAAACAAATCTGTTGTTGGTTTCGGCAGCGCATCTTGCTCCGGAACCGGTTCCGCTGTTATTGCCTCTCATGTGAAAAACTCTGCTTACCAAATCACTCTTCGGGACTCTCTCCATGTCCCTGATTCGCCCTACAACCTCATTTCTATCGGTCGTATGACCGAAGCTGGCTTCACCGTCAACTTTAAGCAAGGCATCATGCAGGTCCTTGATCCGAACGGCCGAGAGATCATGCGCGGAACAAAATCCGGCAATCTCTACGTTGTCAAAATTACCCGCGGCCGTCACCAGCCTGCTGTCAAACCCGCCAACATTGCTCTTCCGGCTACACCGCCGCCCGCGCCGCCTGCCGCGCCTCCTACTGTACCCACACAGTCTGATTCACCATCCCAAACCCCGCCGGTAGCTCTTCCCGCCACATCCGCGCACTCCTGGGACAAATGGCATCGAATTTTCGGCCACATCTCGCCGAATTCAGTCAAACTCTTGAAGAACCACAACATGGTTGAAGGGATGAATGTCGACCCTTCCAGTAAATCCTCGACACAATGCTTGGCTTGCGTCCAGTCTAAATCCCATGTCCAACCATTTCCCGCCACCGCTGAACGCGAATACACGGAAATTGGACAGATGACTTTTACCGACGTCTGGGGACCCAGCCGCATCACCGGTATCAACGGCGAACGATACTACATCTCCTTTACCGACGGCGCCAAACGTCGAACTCATGTGAATTTCATGAAAGCCCGGACACAAGTATTTGAAAAGATTCAAAACTACGAAGCTTTTATTCTTACTCAAACCGGCAAACTGTTGAAAACTATTCACTCCGACAACGCGCCTGAGTATTTTGCTGGGGATTCACGCCGCTTCCTTAACTCCAAAGGAATCAAACTGGAGCTCACCGCTCCATATTCTCCTCAATCCAATGGTGTTGCTGAACGACTCAACCGCACACTTGTTGAACATGCACGTGCCATGCTAGCCGCGCGTGGTCTCCCACTTTTTCTCTGGCCTGAAGCCATCGCTTACGCTGTCTACCTTAAAAACCGGTCTCCCAGCCGTGCTCTCGGCACATCGGCAACTCCCGACGAGGCTTTTTGGGGCAAGAAACCCGACGTTTCTGCGCTTCAGGAATTTGGACAGCCCTGCGAAGTCCTCATTCAGGATAAATCCAACCCAAAGATTGCTGTGAAAACAAAATCTTGCATCTTCACTGGACTAACTGACGACTCTCTCGCGTGGCGCTATTACAACCCCAAGACGAGAAAAATTGCTACCTCTCGGAATATTACTTTCATTGATGACGACTTCAATTCCTCCGATATTCCTGCACCTCAGCTCAAGGGGGAGACATCCAGTTTTGATACCACTGAGCCAGAGGTTCCGGAAATTCAACCTCAACCGGCATCGACGCCGGTACAACCTCTCTCTCCACAGAGCACTCTCACGCCTCTTCCAAGCGAATACAACTCGCCTACACCACCTCCCAAAGCTCCGCGTGATATCACTAGCAAGATTTCCGAGGACAATATTATTCTTGGCCCTCGTACCCGCAAATACGCGAAACCCGACACGGTTTTACTTGCTACTGATCCCATCGCGAGTGATCCGCTCACCGTTGCGGAAGCCGAATCCCGTTCAGACTGGCTTGAATGGAAGAAAGCCATGAACGAAGAAATGGACCAACTCCGAGCCCTCGGCACCTATATCCTCGCTCCTCTTCCCAAGGATCGCACCGCTGTCGCCTGCAAATGGGTTTTCCGCACCAAACGCGATGAACACGGCACCATCGTTCGGTACAAAGCCCGCCTTGTTGCAAAGGGATTTTCTCAAGTCCCTGGCATTGACTTCGACGAAACTTTCGCCCCCGTTGTACGCATGGAGACCATCCGCCTTCTCCTCGCTCTCGCCGCTCGCTATAACCTCGGCATTCACGTCGTTGACGTTATCGGCGCTTACCTCAACGGGAAACTCGAAGAAGAAATCTATATGCAGCAACCCGAAGGTTTTCACGACGGCACCACGCACGTCTTCCGCCTACTCAAGGCTCTCTACGGACTCAAACAGTCCGGCCGCGTCTGGAATCTCGAACTCAACAAAGCTTTTATTCTCAAAGGCTATGTTCGACTGCTTTCCGACCAATGCATCTACATCAAACGCGACGGCGACAACATTACCATTGTGGCTGTACATGTTGACGACATGACTGTACTCGCGTCCACCCCCGCGCTCATGGAATCTGCCGAAAACGAAATTGCATCAATGTTTTCTGTTAAGAAACTCGGTCAGATCCGCCAACTTCTCGGCATGGAAATTACGCGCGACTCGTCTGGTTCAATTTCTCTTACCCAGACGCAGTACATTGCCAAAATCCTCGAACGCTTCCAGCTGGATCAGGCAAATCCCGTGGCTACTCCGATGGATCCGCACGTCAAGCTTGTTAAGCTCCCTGACGGTGAACATCATCCCGATGTCAAACGTGTTTATCAACACATGGTCGGCTCCCTTATGTACGCCGCCATTTCCACTCGCCCCGACATCAGCTACGCCGTCCAGACTCTCTCTCAGTTCAACTTGAACCCTGGACCTGTTCATCTCACCGCTGTAAAGCGCGTCTTCCGCTATCTGCGCGGAACCATCGACTTGGGGATCAAATATTCTCCCAACTCAACCACCGACATCGAGCTCTTCTCCGATGCCGACTGGGCCAACTCGCCGGACGACCGCCGCTCGGTAACTGGCTATCTCTCTTCACTTTCAGGGGGAGCCGTTACTTGGAACTCCAAGAAACAGCCCACAACTGCTCTCTCGAGCATGGAGGCTGAATATATGGCCCTAGGTTCTACAGCGCGAGAAGCCACCTGGCTTCGTTCTATCCTTACCGAACTCGACTATACCCCGACTCATCCCACTCGCATTTTCGTCGATAACCAGGGTACTATTTCCTTCGCTCAGAACTCTGGATTTCACGCTCGTTCCAAACACATCGACATTCGTCACCACTTCATTCGGGAGAAGATTACTTCAAACGAAGTATCAGTTTCCTACTGCCCAACTGCTGAAAACGTCGCCGACTTGTTCACCAAACCTCTTGACAAAGGCAAGCACGAATACCTTGTTTCTCAACTCGGTATGGTTCGTACTTGAGGGGGAGTGTTGAAATTCCGTAGCTATGCATCCACCTGAATATCCGCAGTTATATTTCATATCTTACTCATTGCCTATCCAACGAGTACACGTTGTCTAGATACAATGTGCTCTGCACATTCATGTGTTATTCTCCCTTAGATACATTTCATATTCCGAACAGTATTTAAGCTACCTACAGCAAGCCTGTACTTTAGTATCTTGAATCCACTCTTTCACCCCCATTCTCACATTACATATACCTGGCTCAACGCTCCCATAGGCTCCATATCTTGTGCCGTGCTATCCGGCTGAGCGGCGGTGTCGTTGAGAGTGCGGATGCCCATGGCTGTTACGGTGCAGTAGGCCATCGAGCAGATTCATAGGGGTAATTCGGCTCTCCCGAGAGAGGAGAATACGTGTATAGGGTCGATATCTGCAATGCGAATATTCGTAAGATATTTTCGGCGAGGAAGGAAACAAGACTCACCCAATTAAGATCCAGATCGTTCGAACCCCGAAGATACAGCGCTTGCCTCGGGGTACCAAAAGGGCGATTGCCGATGCGAGAATCAAGGACAGCTAGTTCTGTGTCGAATCATAACTTCTATGAAGCTCGTAAGGCATTGAGGATTCGAGTACTTAGCTCGTGCTTCAAGAACTAACGACTCGGCTCGGAGTCAGGAGACACTGTACGCCGGAAAGAAGGGGATCTGCAATTGTTAGAACGGTTTTGCGCTCATAGAAGGCGGAGTAGCTCAAACTTTCCGCGAGCCACTGGCATTCGTCCTGAATTCTCCTGTTTTCCAAGCTTCAACCAGAAAATGTGCGGTCCTCTAAGTTCAGAGTCAGCGTCGGAGTCTAGATATGTTTTGAGTTTGACGACTTGAACAAATGAAGCAGCGAAAAGACCAGAGACTGGCGAGAATTTGAAAATTGAGATGAGAGTTGAGAGTTGAGAGCAACCGGCGACCGGTGTATGGCTGTAATAGTGTAACATTATTATTTGTTGCACTGCTACAGGGATTTTGGCACCTAAATACGCACCTAATGGAGGTTTTCCACAAATTGTGCACAGGTCGGCAAAAAAATACACAACCTGTATTCCAGAGGGGAAAAATACACAGGTCTTTGGGATACCATGATCTCGGCCCGTCAATGGTCATCAGTTGCCATCTGATCGAAACTCACGGAGAGGTTTTCCCTGGTTTGTACCTGTACCTATAGTGCCCATATATCAAGCCCATTGTGTCCATATATTCCGAAATTTAACCTCAAAGAATGTATTTCAGATTGCCAGAGCTCGCTGACTTCCTTAGTGGTTCAATCGAATACATTACTTAAGTGCTGGAACTGCATTTCTTGTATCCGGTCTGATATTTCTGGAAAAAGGAAGATGACGGAAGGTAAAAAGATCATATAATTATCCTGTAGGTACTCTATGTACCATTGTCTCAGGCACTGAACATTGCCGTGCAGAGAAAGGGAAAAATAGTTTGAAAGCGAACTGGAAAGGCCAATGCTTGGGCCATTGATCCGTTGCCGAGATCGTTGATCATGATGATCAGTCCGGGGCTGACTGCCGATGGCTCGGAAAATGCTGTACCTGTGTGTTTTTTCTTCTTCTGAAGACGAACCTGTGTAGATTTTGGAGGGTGTGCATTTTTTTAAAGTTCAAGGTGTGTGTGTTTGCTTAATAATGTTACAGTATTACCCCCATACCGGTGACTGCCGGTACCGGTTGTTTGCGCATGCTGTTCCAACTCCCTTCCTCTCCTCTCCCCTCATCTCGACGCTCGTCCTCGTCGCTCCGCCCATTGACTTCAACGCTGCTCGATCGATTCCTTGACAGTTCATAACCGTTTCGGTGGGTTGCCTCGCCCCGCGCCGTCCGGCCGACCAAAGGCTTGAAGTAATGAGTTGGCGAGCGACTCAGAGCTGGTGCGTACAAAACCTTTTCCCTTAGCCCTTATTGTTACGCTTCCCCTACTTGGCCACTTCATCCATAATTTTATTCACACCATTAATTCCTCCGTGTCATCACTACATCCGTCTTTCCACTTTGACACTTCTCTTTGCTTTCCCTCAGTCCTAAATTCAATCCCGTTCTTTTATCTCTATGAACCCCTTCGAAATTCCCTACCTTCCCCTCTGCCCATTCGCTTCTTCTCACTTCTTCCTCTGCAGAACGGTCAAGAACGCTCGGCGAACAGGTCTACTAAGCGCAAGGAGGACAGCAACAGCCGAGGTACCTTCCTCCCGCATCGTCATCTGCAACAAGGACTGCAAGGGATGCGGCTGGGGCCGCCTCTCCAATTCCTCCACCGCTACCCCTACCCCTGCTTCTCTCACTTCCTGTGCAAGCGGAGTGTCGATGCTCGCCCGGGCGTGGTGGTACTGGCGCAGGAGTCGGCGTTGCCAGCTTGACTTGCTTCCTGTGCAGGCGGGGTGTGGGGAAGGAGGGGCCCATGCCTACCAATCCCAATGCACCCTCACTTTTCCTGCGTCGGCGCCATTGAGTATGTCGCCGTCTACATCTCATGCGTCGCAGTATTCCTCGCCATGCTGCCGCTCCGTACGCTTCTTTCCTTCCTTCGTCGCAACACTCACCCTCCTCAAGTACCCCCAAGCGGTGGCAGCGCAGCAACCCCCCCGACTCGACGCTCCTTCCGTCGCTCGCCGAACGCATTTGGGGACAGTATGTATGAGAGCCTATTGGGAGGGTAGGGAGAGTACAAACGGGAAGAGAGGTTTTCAAGTCGACTGGGAGCGTTAGGTGCGTTTGTTGCCTCCTCTCTCCCGCTCCTCCTCGCCCTCTCGCTTCTATTCCCGCCCACAAACGCCAGAATGGGACGCAGGAAGGAGGAGAGGCGGCCGAAAAAGGCAATTTTGGTGTTACGTCACCGTATTCCGCTCTCGAGAGCCGTCGATGGGCAGTCGTATTGATTGGTGGGGTGTCCTGGGCGGTTGCGACTGCGGGGATGGAATGCCCACGTCATCCTCTCTCCCCCTGCTCTCTGCTCTGTCTCCCCTTCTCGTCTTCGCTCCGCCCGCCCTCCGTTCTGACGAGACACACAAGGGACAGAGCGCAGCCCGTATCCCAGCAGCAGTACCCCCGGTATGCCTATCTCTTTGCCGCATGGCCATGGGCATAGGCTGTATGAAGCGGCTTCGCTGGCGAGTGGGATTGGGAAGATGTCGATGTCGATGGGATGGTGCGTCTCGAGTCACATTTTGCCTCAACACCTCTTTCCCTCCTTTTGCTGTCGAGTCACTATATGCTTAACTATATGAGGCGGGTCTTGCTTCGGTCATTCCAGAGACCGTCTTGTAGCTTCATGTGAATGATTTAGCGCAATTGAGAATTGATTTGCAGAATAATCTTCCCGTGCGTGATGTTGAGCTTTGTCTCTCGTTCGATTTCCTCAATTCAAGCCCCAGGTAGCTCGGAGTCGGCGTTGCACCAATCCGCCTCATCTTGAGACGCTCTGAGCCGGGACTCTCCTTTTACTCGTATTGATTCATCATATACCAACTATGCTGCTCTCCAAGATCTTGGTCAGTCTCCACATATTTAAATTGTCTGTCACCTGCTTAGAACTGCTTAAGCCATTCACGTCTCAACATACAGCGCTTTAAGCCGTGGCTTAAGCCCCGCCCACGACAGGCTCACAGTGATGTAGAGTAGCTTGCCAATGAAATATAATATGGGCTTTAAGCCCGTGTGATCTGGCTTAACGAGCACCAGCGCACAACCAGCAGACTCAGTGGCTTAAGCGGCTTAATGAGCTTGAGCCGCTCAGGCCGTTTCCAGTCGTTGTGACTTGTCAGCTCAATGGCTTAAGCGGCTTAATACCAACTTGATACCAAAAAAATGTCGACGTCGGCGAACCTTGATCTTCGCCCGCTTGCTCTGCAAACGCAGGAGGCAATGGCCCGAGCATCCAGTACTCACCCTCAGAGAGCGTGAAGGCCCATCGTGTCTCGAGTCGGAGGAAACGACCAACTCGTCTTGTCCCAAAAAGGAAATTCCCGATTGTACGGATGGGTTGCAGCAGGAGGGACGAAAGGAATGAAGGAAAGTCATATATTAGGAACATAGATGACATATATGGTATAGCTGAATCATAGGCTTAGGTGACGGTTGTATCGAAGAATTCACCTATACGGCCTAATCACCCGTGGGTAGCAAGGGAAGTAGACGACCGAAGACCGAGTTCCAATTGAGAAATAGAGCCAGAATAAAGGCGTTTGAAATATGTGGTCGGGTGGGATAAAGAGCAGGTGAGAAACGATAGAAAAGACGTTGAGGGGACTGCAGAGTCCAGAAAAGAACGTGGTCCAGGGTCGGAATGAGATCGACGGGCATTATAAAAGCGCCATGGAGAAAAGCGAGCATGGTATATTGTTCGTTTGAGGTGGTGTCCACGATGGCCCGACCGGACTTAAGCAACATTCGAATATTTGATACAAGTTGCCACCAGGACGAAGAGGCAGCTTGCAAGTAGGGAAAGCAGTGGGGGACCGAGCGCAGAGTGGGCAAGAAGTCGCAGTTGAGAGGTGAGCATGGTGGGAGGAAAGGCAAGAAAGTGGCAGAATAATATCATGAAACATAGACGGAAGGGCGGGAAGGATTGCGGAAGAGGAGGTCGGCAAAAACTCCGACCAGGCGAGCGTGTGGGTATTAAGGTGCGCACGGACATTATAAACTTTACTCGTTTACTCGAATCAGCTTGATGAGCCGTCCTTAAGAAGCGAGTATACGCACCGGTGGCCCATACATCCCAACGAGGTACCAACGATGAAGGTGGATGCCACTCCTGGCTCCGGCCGTTCAGCACCAGAAGTGAGAAGCAGACCGGCGAGGCTAGAGCAACGGGAGCCAACGTGCGAGGGCATGTAGTCGTCAGTGGTGGATGGAGGAAGCGGAAGCATGTTGTCGGCTATTGTGCAACGAACAAAATCCCACGCACACGTGGGCATTCGGACTTGATCGTTTTGAAACGGTTTTCGCTCACTGAGTCACTCACCAATCCAACACCAATCACTCGAGCGCTCACTTGCACGCAACACACGCCGGTCCATTCAATGTGACATACTTAGTGAGCAGCCAATATAGTACCAGCGCATCCTCTGTGTGGGTTTTCCTAGTTTCCGAGTCGCGAAGGGAGAATGATATTATGATTCTCCCTTTAAATTGGGCCTTGCCATGACTATTAACTAAGAATCCAGAATCATGCGGCAGCTCCGAGTTTGAGTTGTTGTGCGGTGCGGCCAAATGAGTGCGTGACTGGGTCGCCCGCTTCCGCGTCATATTTGGGGTTCCGACCCGTCACGGTGATACTCATACAGCAGCAAAAACGCGCGCGTTCCAAGGGTTGGATTCCGATGTTCTTCAAGTTACTACTTGAGAATTTTCGCCGTGTTTCACGAGCTCCACATGCAACTAAATATGGTTAGACTTAGTCCATGGACTAAGTCTATGGACGGCGGGACACATGAAGTCTCGAGATTTCGGTCCGACTTGGAAATAGCGGAGCGGGCAAGTTGACTCGAGTTTGGCATCCAGTGCCTCATATCTCTAGCAATCTCAATGTAGCTCAGTCCAGTTATTTGAAACTAATCGCGCTCAGGTTCAATTGGCCAGGTTAATTATGTTCTAGGCATATCACGAACTTGAAACTACAACAACCGCAGGTACGAGGATATTTTTTGTTGTTACTAGCGTCTGTCTACGAGAGACTAACTTGAAACTCAGGTTTCCCTTGAGCGTCAATAATCCGAGTTCCTGTCTACCGGAAAATTGGAGATTGCCCTTGGTATTCAAACTTTACATTCAAGATCTTTCGGTTTCAGAACAAATGCGTCCGAGTTGGCGGGATGTCAGTCTCACCACTCTAAATTCTACGTCAATAAGTTTTTGAAACTGACTCTCTTGGCACTGGGCAGAACAACCACGTTGGAACTCGACAACCTCACTTTTGAATGAATTGCGCAACTGAGTTGTCCTCAACTGTGAGTCTGTACCCCAATCAGCGTCGGATTTCAAGTGTTTGCAAGGTTCACAAAACGCAGCTTGATCTTCAACTTTCGCCTGAACTCCGGATGCGACACCACAATGGTTGCAGCTTTATCATAAATCTCGCTCATTTTTCAACGCCGTTTTTTCTCAGTTCGCTTAGCGATCATGTTTCTTGCAATGTTCCAAGGCATCGACAATGAATAGTACGTTGAAATTTAGTGAACAAGGATGCAGACTGAACAGTTGACCCAGGAACAGAAGCTGAAAGGGTAGACTTTATTATGTCTCTCTTGCCAATATCCGTTCTCAATTGTTCCACAACTTAGGCCTGCGACGATAGAACCAATATTGACGACAATAAATTAATGAGGTAAACCATGTGCATTGTGTATACCTCGTTTGGAGACTGTCGCGGGTCGGTGTTGTTGGAACCCCATACCCATGGAATACGAGTAAGCAAGGCCGCTGGCGCATCTGCATCAAGAAAAATAAATTTGTAAGATTGGCGTTGAAGACAGAGATAGTATCTCTGCGAGATGAGTTCTCAGGCTAGTCGTCTTTGATTCGCTCTGATTAGTTGTTGGCACGGTCTGGATGGTTGACTCGCGGGTTGAGATTCCGAGTTGCTTGAAGGTTTCTCGTGAAGGCATGGATCTTGATGCTATGTTATGTGCATGGAACAAATTTGGTGAGGTCCAGGCTCCGCTTTCTCCCCATGAAATGCTGCAACAGTTGAACCAAATGCTTGGGCGCAACGAGAAGCCCTTATCTATGTATCCTCCCTTTTTCTGTGTTCAATTGCATAAAGAATCTCGAATTTGAACTCTGTGAGTTCACCGTGACCCCACAGTTGAGAGTAAGCTCCGTGAAGTGCATGCATTTCTCGTACTTACCTTGAACCTATTTTCATGTCTCATGTAATTTCCAGCGGGCGGCGTAATAATCCCGTCACTTACAGATTACATCGCAAGCAAAGCGCTGAACCCTGAGCCCGATCTCGGTGTGTCGACCCCCTTTGACGCAAGCCAAACTGTACGCTTGTATAATTGCCCGTAAACTTCCTCGCAAGCTCGTGAAGGAGAAATCAAATGGCTTCGGACTGTGTGGAGGAGTAAAGCTGGTATTTTGTCACCTGTAGTATGTATCACTCAATCGCACTTCAGACTCAAGGGCCACTGAGAAAGAAAACATTGAAAGTAGAGGATATGGCAGTCGAAAAGAAAAGTGTTCAACAGGTGAGTCTTGGGACAACTTCCCGGCGAGACTCGAAACTATGAACAACGAAGTCAAACACGTAAATGGTCTCCAATTCAATCATGGGTGACTTCCGCAGATATTGTCAACAACCGCTTGATTTTCTCTAGTAGGAATCAAAGCGTCCGCGTTCTAAAATCAAACCCAGAAAAATTGAAATGTTCAATGACCACTCGGTAAGTCACTCGGTTCAAGCTCCCCCCAGCTGAGTTCCAAGAGGTAGTTTTTTGGACTGTGCCCGACACTGAGGTGTGTCCATGTTCCGCCAATGGAATCGAAGAAATTCTGAAAAAGGTGTCAAATCTATACCGTTGAGTTCACCGAATTGTTGTGTTTGAATGCTTCACTTGTACTTGATTCGTCTTTGGATCTCGACGCCAGATCCTGTCAAGTCGGGAACCACGGCTAATTCATTTTCTGAGCTTTTGGGTCAATTCGTTATTCTTTAGTACATGTAGCTCAAATTTTCTTCCTTCTTACACGCAGAAAAATATTCAGCAAAAGTAGTCTCTCTTGAACTATTTTGTTACCTCTCACAAAGTCCAATTGCGCGACTCCGAACTCGAAGTTCCGTGTTAGGAAACCTCACACTGGCATCCGGTTGATGATCGTTCAGATTGGCTTCGCTTTGTGTGAGTGCTCATGCCACTCTATCAGGATGTGGTAGTAGCTTGAATCCAAGAATATAAATCGTCACAGCATTTTTTATGGCCACCAGCAATTTATTTCGTTCAGCTCGACTTACAGGATCAAATGCAAGCGAAGATACTCGAGCGTGTGAACTTTGTGACGTCACGCTGTGTTCCGACACATCTCTTCCTCTTCTGCCATCTCCTCTTCTTCTTCACCGTGTCATTTGCACCAAATCAGTAACATAACTGTCTATGCAACATTCTGCCGCGGTCTGGGGCTGCCACCAACCCCTCACGCCGAGTTCTTTGGTCAATATGTGATTTCGGCTTCCCCACCAACAAAGATGCGTGGCAATGTCTCAGCCACTAACTATGGCCGTTAAAGACTACTATAATTGTGGTACGGCGCTATATGTTTTTACTGATGCATGTTTAAGCTCTACTAGATCTGTTCCTGGCAACATCTAGACCACACCAACGGGTGGCAACAAGTTTCATCTCACCTCACCTCGACTCTCTATGGCATGTCCATCCACGCTTCAACTCTGACTCTGATCGCTGCTGGAGGAGTCTAGGTGGTCAGAGATCGTTGGGGAAGCCAGGTGAGGCACAGCTTCACTTGCTTCGTCATTCTGTTTCGTTTTCCCCATCTTCCCCCATTCCCCTCCCAAACTCACACCTTATTTCATCGGACACAACGCCAGAGCGCGCCAAGGCCCTCCTTGGGCCCTCCGCGCTTGTCGTCGCCGTCCCTCGATGCTTCTTTCTTAACTTGGGCGCTTCGTTACATCTTCATGTTGCCGTTTTGTGTCGGAGCTAACCGTGATTAGGAGATGATTACAAGCACTTAGCGGATGACGAGCAGAGGATGGCGGGGACGAGCTGTGAGTGGACGGTCACATGGGAAGAGGGCCAGAGCTTGCCTGTCTTGCAGTATCCTAAAATGGATTGCGTTTCTGCACAAAAATTTCCTTTTTGGGACAAGACGACTTCGTCGTTTCCTCCGAGTCAAGACACCGTGGGTCTTCAGGCTCTCTGAGGGTGAGTACTGGATGGTCGGGGCACCGCCCGCTGCGTTTGCGGAGCAAGCAGACGAAATTTGAGGTTCGTCGACGTCGACTTTTTTTTGTTGGTAATAAGCCGCTTAAGCCGATTAAGCCATTGAGTTGACAAGCAAAGCGACTGTAAACGGCTTGAACTGCTCAATCCCATTAAGCCGCTTAAGCCACTCACCCTGCTGGCGCTCATTAAGCCAGTTAAGCCAGCGAGCAGACAGGGCTCGAGCTCATTAAGCTGCTTAAGCCGCGATAAGCTCACATTTGTCAGAGGTGGCTTAAAGCTGTCATATATTTCATAAGGTAGCTACGGGTACGTCGCTGCGGGCCTGTACTGGGCGGGGCTTAAGCCAGTGCTTAAAGCGCCGTACGTTGAGACGTGGGTGGCTTAAGCCATCCTGAGCAGGATTTATAAATTGTGAGTAACTCTCGGGCTATCCGGGCGAATGTTCCCGCCTTCTGTTGACTCCGAAATACAGGATTTTGCTTGGAGCGGCCCGCGTCGACATTTCCAATAGAAGCAGACTTGGATCTCATATACAGTGTCTCCTGTACTCACAAACCATAGGGCCGTGTCGGACAGGCGGAGCCGTTCCCCACAGAAGCTGAGAAACGTCACCGAGGAATAAGTAGTATCTTTGTTCATCATTTTAGCGGGATCTGTCAGGCTATCTAAAACGATATTCCGGCCACGTTCCTGCGGCGTACGCTATGTTATACGGGAGTTGCCGTATCACGGACGGCAACTGTATTTGAGGGATCTTCAGGGCCTCACGGTGTCGTATGAAGTCTTACCAGCACCCTACCCTCTTTGACGATTCAATCAAACGCTTTTCCTTACAGGTTTTTCAAAGGAAGTACCACGACCGTACATCATTTATTCCCCAGCCCGCAGTGGATGCCGATCGTCTTCAGAACTCCAGATTCTCGAGCTGCCACCGTGACGGACCGAGAAGGCGGTAACTCCGGCTCGTGCCCACAGCTTTGACCGAACTGCACAGGAAAATCGCGGAGTGTCCATATACGCAGCAAGTCAAGTGCTCGCTGGAGCCGAGCTAAAGCTTCGCGCGGAATACGTGAGTCATCTCCGTCGTCTCGTCTTTCTGATCCAGGCGAGTTCAAATATAAAATTTCCTACTAAGGAAAGACCCTGAAAATGGTTGCGCTCCGCTCCAACGTTAACACGTCCGCGGTCTCGTTGAGAAGGAGAAAAAGTTGCAATTGCCTCCGGTGTGAGTGATACTTTTTCACCAATACACTATGCTTTCCAGGAGAAGCAAATGAAACAATGACGGCCACCCGATTCGTTTTCTGGTGCTCTCGTAGGGATGGCTGTATTGGCTTCCCGGGTGCGAACGGCAATGCTAGCGTGAAGAGACGGTGATTTTTCGCAACTTCTCATGCTATGTCATTGAGCGGAATTAGAAGGTAGCAACACAGGCGCCCATAATTGTACATTCGAATTTCTTATTCCATTACCTCATATATTTCCGACATTCCACTGTTCTGGATGCATCATCCTGGATCCATTATTAAAGTACTATAAAACAGGCACCCTTCGAACCACCTTGTATGTTTACTCCTTACCGCCATTGCATTCTCTCGATGATTTCAACTCAGTTCAACACCCAGCCCATGGTTTGCTCCGCCTGATTTTTTTAACTTCGAACCCGAATCCTGATTCAGAGTGATGGACAGCCCAAAAGCAAGACTGACTCAGAGGCTGATCAGCCCAGCTCACAAAACTCGAACAACCAAGGCAATGCAATGGCTGAAACCAAGCTCACCTTCAAATATGACGTTGTGAGTGGACTTGAAGTTGCATGTCTTGGACAACATCGAAAGAGAATGTCTGGTAGTTCTGCCCAACTTGCAATAAGACCCACAAAAGCGAAGTGTGGTCCGAACTCATCGCCGACTGCGCTCGGAGAAAGCAAAAATCCAAGACATGGAACGCCTCCGTCAGAGATGCGGTATTCACACTTCTATCATTTTTGAGAACAGTAGATTGACGCAAAGTGCAGCATGATTGAAAGAGTGTATCATTGCTTTCAAATAAAGTCTTTTAGATTATTGTGTGTTGCCGTGCTCCAGTCCGACCGCCGTCGGAATATCATTCTACTGCCGAAGGGAGAGTACGGACTGTGGCTGTTAAAATTGAACGTGATTCATTGAGATCTGAGACTCAGACTGAAAGCTACGCTGTTTCGTGTGTTGAAGCTTTCTGAGAACGGCGGGATGTAAATTCATCGACGCCGAGCTTTACGAAACAATCCCTCTAGTGATTGCACGGCCGACAATGGATCTCAGGCTGTGAATAATCGATACCGAACGTATCTCTGAACACGAAACAATCGATGAAACATAAGCAAAATAATTGAAATTAACCCACACCGGCGGCAGATCAACGCTTCCATTCATATCCAAAGCTGTTGATTCCCAGATAAGGCGCGAGGCGCGTCAAAGAAAGCATTTCCGTCGGCGGTGTATTCCTGTGAAAAAATTAGGCAGAAATAGGTCTGAAACGGAGGACACGCCCCTGGAATTGTTCGGAGAACTTGAAGATCAACACGCCGAAACAGCCACGAACCTTTGCCACGGCGTCAGATCGTTTGATTTCGAGACAACGTCGAAGTCCCAGCTGCTTGATAAAAGCGTGGATTCAATGAAATTGAGAATGAGAAGCACCGAAATGAAAACGGACTGGGCTTGATCGGGCACATAGTTTCTGCGAAGCCGGCTCGGGAAGCGACATGCCACAATTTTTTTTTCACAGAGAAAATCTGGCTGGCTCAAGAGACTGAGAATGGGAAGGCTGCTGGCAATTTTAATCAGTGGCAAATGTTTTCATCCCTTTTACATACGAAAGTCAGACGCAAGAGCGATTATGGTTGCGCTACGTCACGGTGACGACTTTCAAGCTGGTGATAGGCTTTAGCCGCCCTGTGGCGGCGGCGGGCTGGGCACGAGGCAGCCTGTGGGAGTCACTGGTCACCCTCTCTGCCCACTACACCCACCATCGCGTCGTAGTGAACGCTGAAATGCATCCAAGTCTTCAAGTTTCGAACCTCGACAGACTTCCGATTCCAATTCGAGTTAGTTGTCGATTGCTTTCTGCATTTTATCATACTCATCCTTGGCCACGACCAGCGAGTCGCAAAGGCACTCATTGCTGGTCCTCCGTCCACAGAAACGCTGCAAAGATTCTCGGAATTGTCCCAACGTCCCGAAATCAACCTGGATATATTTCTACCGGCATTTTACGTTCTCCTGGATCCCTTGCGCGTTCCCCCGATCGATGCCCTTGAAGACTTTGACGACGAGATATATGGTCTTCTGCTAGGCGTGCTCATCGCTCTTCAGGCTATGACTGCGTTCGAGATTCCTATGGACATGTTTCTGGATCTTTGGCCCAGGATGTCGACCTGGTGCGACTTCCTGTTCGCCCACGAGGAGTTTTTGTCCACAGCGCTCAATCTGGGATCACTGGACCGATTTTGGCTTGGTTTGATGGGTGTCTGCGGCTACATGTCTAACCATGCGCCGAACAAATCCATCATTTTGTCTACCCCTCGAATCTGCGTCCTTGCCGCCCGTGCATATCGATGCTTTTGTCAGACATCCGATTTCGTGAACGAACGTGCGTTCTACATGATCTGCCAGACCTTCATCGAGGGGAGGGTTGGTTTAGAGGAAGTACTCGAAGGGATATCTGGAACTATATCAGATCTTGCCCGGTTGATTATGCGCCAATGCGAAGTTGGTGTTCCACTCAACAATCCCGAACCTTGCCTCGATATGGAGCCACACAAGACTGCCGTCTTGGAACTTGCCTTTCGGATCGTGGGTAACATTGACCACGTCGATGGTCGCTCACACGCCATCTTGTCTGCTCCTCTGTGTCTTGCTCTCATCCCGCTCGGGTTCATCAAGACCCTGACTGTTGCCCTTCGTGGCCTCAGCTCAAGGCCCCTCACCGATGGATATCTACAGTTTTCTTTGGAACTACTGGTTGCAATCTTCGAGCGCGATGTGAGACGAGAAACATTGAAGACCGCGGTGCTCGAAGGGTTGCTGGACACATTGGTAGCAGTGTCTAGTCTCGATGAAGACCAGCTTTCCGCAGACATTAGCCACTGTCTAGATTGGCTCATCCTCGAGCTTCTTGCACCGTCGACGATCTACTATGACCTTGTTTCTGAAATGCAGAAAAGCAGCTTGAAAATCTCCCCAGAGGTCATTGCAAGAACGCCTTCACAAAATCTAGCTACCGCTTTGCAAGTATTTGTTCGTGCAATACGCGAGCGATTTCAGGTTTTTGGTTCGTTCGAAGCAGAGACGACCATTCGAATGAGTGTGTGTGGTAATCAGGAGGTGAGTAACTGTACCTTCTTACCGCCCCGGGTGCATTATAACTGGGAAAAAAAAATCAAGTGCAGGATAAGTCAGGATAATATTTGCCAGCTATGTCCCCTTTTGATTGCTCCGAGACCCATTTTCAAGTCTTGCTCTGGTTGCCTCGCGGTAACTTATTGTTCGAAAAATTGTCAGAGCCTCGACTGGCGCTCTCGGCATCGCGCATCCTGTGCACAAGCACAGACTCAGTGTGTCCGTGAGTTGAACGCCGCACTGGTACACTTCATTTTTCACCACATGCTGAGGTATTTTGCAGAGTTCCGACGCCTCTATACTCGGAAAGAGTTTGGATTTCTCCAGTTTTCACTTCACAAGGAAATTGGAATATTTGAACCGAAAATTCGACATGGCAGAGGATTACGTCCTCGCATTGGCAGCAAACCCGCGTGCACGGTTTTTCACATTGTTCAACTATAGATATGTTCCGGTGAAGGTGCAGCGGATCCAAGTTGCAGATGATTCCTATCCTTCGGGGTTGGATGTCCATGACGCACCGGGGTTCATGAATCAGATGGTTATGAGAGTGCCTGACGGTCCGACCGGTTGTCGGGATTTGAAATTCACTCTCGGGAGGGAAAATGCTGATGTTCCCGAACAGCTCAAGAATATTGCAGGAAGAGTCATCTTCCTCAGTCCAGAGGAAGTTCGAGAAGAAGTTGTACATATTATGTCCCAAGAGGGACTCACAGCGGTTACTACGTGTATCTGACTTATGTAAAATACGATCGCTCAAATTCACTTATTTCTCCAAAGTTGAAAGTAAACCGCAGGACTCTGAAAATTTCGGTTTTTATCCTGTCATGAAATAACCGATGTCCGGAGTTGATGTTGGAGAATAAAGGAATTTGGAGACAGTAGAAGGCAGGATACGCATGGTGCCATAGTTTGCATCGAATCGAGATGACCGGAGACCCGAAAGAGAAGCGAAGTTTACATGGAACAGAGTTGGATGACACCGCCGGGACGAAAATTGTCGGTTCAATTGATCCGTATCTGCGATAATTCGGTGGGTAGCAGACTCTAGTTTGGTATGTTTGATTCTCGTTACGGCTGAAGTCGATCTTCCCCTCGACTCGGACTCTTGAAGTATCCTAGCAGTTTAAGAGGAACAGTTTATCTTGTCACCGCCCACTCGTTCAATGGAAGTTTTCCGCACCGATGTCTCTTTTCACTAACACTCTTCACACCCTAACCACCGAGGCTTAATCCCACCCGACAGTGCGATAAAGGGAGAGCGACAGCTGCGACGGTAGAGATCGAGTGTGAACCATTCACCTCCGAGAACCCATCCCGTTCTACCCCACTGGATTGAGACAGGTTGAGAGATACGAGTGCGACGTCATGGCGAAGAGCACCGATGTTCCGCACAGCACCTAAACGGATGCCGCTGTGATGCATGGAACGGATGTGGTCATCGGGAAGGACGAGAGGAGGCCGACAGGGGGCGGGGTGACACGACAAGTGCAAAAGATCGGTGCGCGGGTGGGGTCTGAGGGCGGTGCATCAAATACGATCTGAAAACAGGAACGTAATGGCCAGCGAATGAGTGGACTATAAGCCGGAGGAAAAGGATTAACTCATACACGTATACCACCCTCTCCCCTCCGCCCCGCATCTTCCCTTCTACTCTGTCCTTCGTTCATCCCTGATCCCCGGGATTCCCCTCCCACTATCGCCCGATACCATATACGGTATACACACTAATCGCCCCTCATCTCCGCTGCGCCTCTCCCTGTACCTTCCCCCTCCTCCTCTCCCTCGCCTACTCCTCCGTGCACTGCAGCACACCAGAGTCCAGACCGCAACTACTTAGTACTTACTGAACGCTGCGAAACGCAGAAGATAACACTGACGGAAGACGAAGTGCCTAATAGCGGTTGTTTTGAATACTTTACGTTCCAGATCAAGAGGAAGGAGGGTTGAAGGAGGGGCTTCATGGCGCGGATGGTGGTTTGGAAGCAAGTGTCATGATCACGCTGCGTGACGCCGACTTTGCCGATGATAGCCGACACTCCTCCGAGTCTTTGTCCTCTACCATCATCATCGATCGCATTGAAAGCTCAGATGCATCCGGATTTGCGACCATCCAACCTGGACAGCCTTCCCATCGCTCGTCGGGTTCGTTGGCTCCTGGTTTTCGCCTGACAATTCTGACTCGTCCAAAGCGGCTGTTAAAATCCGTCATGACTAGTTCACCATCGAAAACAACACTCGAAGGTCTTTCTGCAGCCATAGAACAAAGCTTTAAAGCGGTGCTGAGGGGCTCGTTCGAGATCAACGACTTCCTCCCGGCATTCTACGTTCTAATCGATCCCGCTCGGATTCCGCCAATCGCGGCTCTTGAGAGCTTGAATTCCGATGACGATACCTGGTGCATTTTATGGGGCGCCGTGCTCTCTCTCCAGGGTATCGTTGGATCTTGCCCTTCTTCTGGCAGCTTTTCGGAGCTTTGGCCGAGAATGGTCCCTTGGTCGCACTTCTTATTCACCTACGAGGGTTTTTTGACTACCACCATGCATTTGAACCCATTGGATAAACTCTGGGTTACATTCATGGGGTTCTGCGCTACCATGTGTGATCGTCGTCATAACAAATCTTTGCTTCTGTCTACACCTGACTGCTGCGTCCTTGCTTACCGAGCCTGGCGGAGAATTTCCGACGACAATGATTTCGTGAACCATGATATAACGCTTTGGATGATTCACGAGATCATTGCTTATGGGGATTTGAGCCCGCCTTTGGATGACGTACTCGAGGGAATATCTGGCACTCTAGCGGATCTCGCATGCTTGATCATGCGGCAATGCGAAGTAGGTGTTCGACTGGCCGATGCTGAACCTTCTCTCCAAACGGATAAAATCTCGGTCATGGAGTATGCGTTCCGCATTGTGGCCCGCATCGACCGAATTGAGGTTGGCTCAAAGAAAATCTTGTCTTATCCACTATGCTTTGCTCTTCTCCCGCTTGGTTTCATGAAGACCTTGATTGTCACCATACTCGGCCTCTGCACTGTACCCCCACCGTGCAAATTCCTGGAATATTGTCTTGTATTGCTCGTAGCGATCTTTGAGACAGATAACAACCGAGACAATCTGAGAATCGCAATAAAGCAAGGGCTGCTGGATGCACTGTTAACAGTTTCCAGGCGAGGCGCAGACCTGCTTTCGGATGTACTTCATCGCTGTCTACGCTGGCTTGTGCTTGATTTTCTCGCGCCTTCGACTGTCTACTTTGGCATTCTCGTATATCTTCAGAAGGCCATCTTGGAGATCAGTAAGAGCGCTCTTGCCAGCATACCGGTCGACAACCTCGCTCAGGCGTGGCATATATTTTTTATGGCAACGAGCGAGCGGTTGGACGCCGGTGCCCTGTTTGACTCAAGGACAATTGAGTCTATGAGTGTATGTGGTAACCGGGAGGTTAGTGTCCTAGGTTCCACCCTGTCCTTCCTACTGACGCTCGAATTCAGTGCGGGGTAATCGCTACTACAAATATCTTCAAATGTTGCTCTGGTTGCCGCGCGGTGAACTATTGCTCCAGAGAATGCCAGACTCTCGACTGGCGAGCTTGTCATCGTTTATTTTGTGCACAATACCAGACTAACTCGATCAGTAAGTTCGCCGCCTTAGCATCCGGGCAATCTAATCTCAATCAGGGCTGCGCCGAACCTACACTCGGAAGGAAAATGCCTTCCTTCGGTTCTTACTTCATCAAGATTACACGCTTCACAAATACTACCTCGCTGAAAACTATGCTCACGCACTTGCAGTGAAACGGGACGCACGATTTCTCAGTCTGTTCGACTATAGCTGTTATCCGGTCAAGGTGCACAAAATCGAAGTTGACGATTCTCGTCCTACGGAACCGCATATTGCCGGATCAACGGGGTTCATGGATAGGATTATCCTGCGGATGCCTGATAGTTCGGAAGGACATCGAGATTGGATTTTTAGGCTGGCGAGGGGAAATGCGACGGTTTCGGATGAGCTTAAGAATATTGCGTGCAAGGGGACTTTAACAAGTCCTGAAGGAATTAGGGAAGAAATTAAGCGCGTTCTGGCGCTGGAGGGACCCACAGCAATTACCATTGACGTATAAATCGAGGTTCATAAAATAGTGAATTGCATCAACGTAATGCGGAGAAAATTTTCTCTCCCACAGTAATGCAAGAATGTCCAAACAAATCATCGTAGTATTGACAGACAACTGAGGAATCCAAGATCAGCCCGCAATAAATAATTTCCGCTGGCACTTGTGACACAACACAGATCATCATGACACCATCAGTCCCATCGCGATTCAACGGCAATTGCCGGCTCTCCTTGTTTCTTACCCTCACGACGAGTAAGTACAGTACCTGCGACCCCTGACATGCACCCTGCTCTCGGGATTCAGAACTTAGAAAGACTTTCCGGGTCCTTGCATGTGAGTCGACGTTTCTAAGCGTCCATTCATATCTTCTCAAGGAGTCGCAGAATTCTGCTGTGGCCGCGTACCATGGCTCTTCATCAGCCCTCCGCGAAATCATGACACTTTTGCTGGAAGATCGGCTGAGAGCTGATCAAGCTCTCCTCCTGCCCATTGTATATCACAACCTTCGGCCTCCTACTCACCCCCAAAATTCTTTCGAAAGAAGTGATCATCCCCGCGCAATCGCGGCGAGAATCACGATCGGCATTCTAGGGGTAATGCGCAAAATATTACCAAGACCTGCGTTGCTCGAAATCTGGCCGCGTTATTGGTCTTGGTTTCAGCTCGTTCATCCTATAGAAACGGATGACCCAGCAGATCAAGAACCTGCCCTTCTTGGCTTAATACTGATCATATCGGAAGTTTGTTTCGACGTCGACGAGCTGCGCAAACTATCTTACACACCCCGGCTTCGTGTCTATATTGGACGGGCATGGAACATTCTTCTTCCAGCCCGCATCAATGACCCTTCCTATGCGAGGGTGTGGCGGACATTGTGGCTTTTCGTACGGGGCACTTGCGGTTCGAGGGAAACTGGACCGACCTTTACGCTTGAACAGCTTCAGGAATACATCGACGGAGCTGGTGGGATCCCAGACTTCGTTTCTCTCATTCTCCGACATATCGCCCTCTACTCTCGCGGCAGGGAGCAAGACGCCGACGGTCTTGACACTGTTTTCTACTTCCTCACATTCATTTACTCCGACGCGAATCTTTTGCGTGAGGAGCTTTTATCTCGTAGATTCGTGGAGTCTGCAATGAAAGCCTTGGCCGCTTTCCCAAATCTCACAGCACGCTTCCCTAAGGTCTTCATACCTTGCTGTCTCAGGCTTATCCTCGCCATCTTAACCTCTGCTCCCGTTCACGCAACAGTCAAACGGGCCGTCGAGGCTGGCATTATCCCGATCCTTGTGCAGTACAGCATGCGCAGCGATGCCCATGCATTCGCCGATACCATGCGCCAGATTCTTGCTTTTCTGACCACAGTCTGCGTCTACCCTTCGGTTCTCCGTCCCCTACTCAAATCGATGGGAAAATTGGAACACACCTTTCAATCTCCCCAATTCCAACACTCTCCCATCCAACCTCACTGGATCAGCTTGGCATCTATTCTCCGGCGTCATTTCTCTGTTATGGAAGAACTGGAAGGTGCTGGTGCGGTAAAACGGAGGGCGTGTGATAATTTTGAGGTTGGTGACTTCGTCCTTGCATTGACTTGATCACTGATGACGCACAGTGCGGGAAGTCGGCAGATGAAAGAGAATTTCGACGCTGTGCGGCATGCAAATGCATGTATTACTGCTGTGTTGGATGTCAGTCGCACGACTGGATCAAAGGTGGGCATAGGGAAGAATGTGGCAGCTTACGCGATATTCGGCGCGGTACGTCTCACTTCTGATGTTCAACTTATATTTTCTCATCCTGGGCAGACAATTATCTCTCGTTTCTTACTTCACGTCAAAAACTGTTCATTTTAACCCTCGTATCCCGTCAGTATCCCGACCCACATGCCGCTCTCCGAACCGACGACAAAAACAAACACGATTTCTTTGTGCATTTCAACTTCCATGACGCTCAATCATATCTGGTAGATGGCAGAAGTAATCCGAGAATTTTCGAATTGACCGATTCGGACAACCTCGAAGGCTATCCTGGGATGCAGGAAATGGTGAAAAGAGCTTCGCGAAGTCAAGGTTATATGGTGCCGATCTTGGTATCTATAAATGCCGGCCCACCGAAATTTTGCTCAGACCACGTAATATTGAGGCGATCGAGGATAGATTCGGTGGAGGTGGTACATTCATTTCTATTTTGATAATTATAGCATATGTAACTAGTGTGGCTGAATAAAAAATTCGCTTTAGATTGAGCATGCACTCTATACCAACTCCACTTAAGGAAACACTCTTGCTTCATCAGCGAAACGTAGAGAGGAAAGCCGAGCTCATATTGGCGGCGGAGATTAGTGTTGAGTTTTGATACGTGACAGTAATTTGGGGAGTCCGGCGTCGATGGCAAACAAGTCGATTTGAGAGTTCGTTTACAAGACAGTTCAAACAAATGTTCGCATCGTGTGCTTCTAGTAGTCGACAACAATAGTCGTCACTCGCTCCTTCTGCACGGCGGCCAGCATCTGGGCTTTTATCTCCGTTTCGCTGAGCAGATGCATCCGCTGAGCAATGTCCTTCACCGCATCGGGCACTACTGAACCTTCCCTCGCCAACCTGAACATAAAATCACCAAGCCCTGCCCCAACTGGTAACCGCATCATCATCATGTCCATGACCCCAGACGCCCGAGACACAGCGGCAGCAAGCTCGTCCGAAACTACCTTGCGCGTGTCGATTTTGACGGGGAAGACTGTAAAGTCAAATACCGTATATAGTCTTATATCGGGGTCCAACCACCAACGCATAGCATGCGCAAAGGCGATCTGAGCTGCGCCGGCGCGCAGATATTCTTGATGAAGTAAAAACCGGAAGAATGCACGATCTTTGGGTCTGAATTGGATTCGTGCTTCTAAACCGAATGAGACATATTGTTTTTGTGACATGGAATAGGATACTCACTGGCGCAGGTAGAACGCTCCTTTGCGCACGAGAATCGATGGCGAGATTGCCAGTCCGCTGTTTGGCAGCTTGAAGAGCAGTACAGAACTTGACGACAGCCGGAACAACGTTTGAGGGTTTTCTTGGACACAATTTTCCCGCACTTGGATCGGCTCAGCGTATGGCAGACCGGAACTGAAGAAGCAAACCTCAGCGCTACCGCAGACCTCTGGTAGCGGTTCCATGCTAGAGTCAAATAGCTCGCGGATTTTGATTCGTCTGCGTATCGCCTTGATTAGAGTGGACCAGCCTTCATCAAGCTGGGGATATTCGCAGAAATGGCGACCCTTAATGATACCGTCTTTCAGGTCTGTGTATGCTGTCTGAAGGTCGCCCAGGAGATAGTAATATACGGTTGACGGAGTGAGGAAGTCAACCATGAGCTGGCGGAGAATGACCTGGGTTGTTTCCGACAGCTGCGACATTTTAGAAAACCCGTAGAGTGTGTGAAGCATCCCGTTTTTCACGGCGGTTCGAAGAACTGTATCGCCCCGATGCTTCATGTGGAGGACGTTCAGAAACATGACACAGTTCTCGCCTAGTATACCGCTGCCGCTGGGTCCCATTTCGGCGACCTCGGGATCAGTAATAAGATAGTGCGCAGCGATGGCAAGGATTTTTGCAAATCCCATAGGGATGAGAGCAACACATAAACGGTGCTTTGAAGTCATAATATCATGCTTCCTCCCGTGTATATTGTCGAGCGCGGCCAGGACATCGAGAACCATCTGCAAGCACCAGATATTGGGTAAATGGAAAGGAGTAACAGAGCTTCGGGAGGGAACGGCAAGCTTGCACTGCTCTACCATCAAGCGAGCTAGATCTGAGATCTCGAGTAATGCTCCGTCGAGAATGTCATCCAGCGGAGTCTTCGTGTCAACCAGAATGTCGCGTATCATTTCGAGTTCATCGCCGTAATTGAGAAAATCGTCCGAGCAGCATTGCCAAGCGTGAACGGCCAGGACGGCGGAAGCTGGGTCCGAGACCAGTAAGGCTTTGTTCGATGCAGATTTGTGACACATGTAATCACAGAACTCCATCAAATGGCGGAATATAGTATCCAGTGAGTTCACCTCGAGCGCTTCAATCAGAAACTCCTCGAAAGTCTGTAGAAAGCGAGACCAGGCGGAGAGTCTTGGCCAGAGATAAGGAAAGGTTTCTGGCGTGGGACGCGAGTTGATCAACCGTCGAACAGCGAATATTCCTATGTAGAGACGACTCCCAATCTCGAGGGACAAAGGGTCGAGGTACGCCACTGCGGGAATTCGAGCAGGATTCAGCGCTGTATAGAACACAGGTAGACAATCGTTGAGTTCGGTTTGGGAAGCTACCGAAATAGCCTTGCAAAATTGGCTGAACGTCTGGCTCGACGGATAATCGACAAGCATAGAGTGAGCCAACGGCTGATAAAAGATATCGTGATCGGGAGCATCAGGCGAGGAAAGACAGGAAGAACAAAGTGAATCATACTTGAAGGCGCGTTGGAAGCTTATCGAGCCGCGATATTTGCAGATCGGGATGCATGGGAGCGGACGCTGGCGATGGTGGTAGCTGGTCAAGTTCCGGGCCGATTTATGAGCCGGAAGCCGGAAGCCGGAAGGTTCACGTGACAGTCTCAGCCATTTCTTCCTGAGTTCCACTTTTCTTCGGTCCTGCGGTCGCCGGTCTGAATAAATCTACAGCGCTCAAATATTCAACCGAATGTATGCGCGTAAACGTCGATTTCATATACTTATATATATTAGGTATGGAAACATAACGCTCTCCTTTGCTTGGTACGAAAGCTTGACCGACCCAGTAGCGGCGAGCGTCAAGGGGGGTCCGCGGGTCTAGAGGCACCCGGCAGCATGAAAGGGAAAACAAAGAGTCCAACGTCAAGATCAAGGGTGGATCCTTCGCATCCGAGCCCGTCCATGCCGCATCGAGGAACGCCGCTGGGGCTCAGGAAACGGTGTGTTCATCGAGGCGGAAGAAAGGAGCGAGAGGGGGGTGGCATGCGCGAGGGGATGAGACAGCTGCGGAGGGCGTGCGGCTTGAAGAGGATCTCTCTTGATCAATGAGATGGTGCGGGTGGCGTCTACTGCGGCATGCATCGAATCCGATCTGGAAGGAGATACGAGTGTCAGGGAACGAGACTCTGTGAGCGAGGGAGAGAAATACACACCGCCCCTCCCCTCCACCCCTCATGTTCTCTTCAATGCCGTCTATGCCGGCCTCCTCCTCCTCCTCTCATCACCTTCTCGTCACGTCCCAGACACCGCGCGATACCCGCCCATCGCACGGTCATTCCCGCTGCGCCGCTCTCTCCCGGCCCTCGGCTGCCCCTCCCCCACCTGTGTCGTATCCACGCCGATGCAACGCAAGACGTATCTCCCGACCCTCGTATCCCTACCGCGCGTCAGCGAGGAAAGGAAGAGGAATGTCGTCTTGGCGAGCTGCGATGCTGGCGTTCGTTCGTACACGTCTGGGGAGTATCGACTACGCCGGCGTCGCCATCGAGGCCAATGGAAGGCTACCAGGGTCGCGAGCCGCTGCTGCCGCTGCTGAAGAAAGAGGAGAGACCCATCGATGAGCCTCAATGAAACGAGGGGAATGGAGACGTACGCACGATTGTCATCTGTCTGATTTCCCTCCTTCTCGTCTACCCCCTCGCTCACCTCCCGTCCGCGACTGCAGACCGCAAATCAGTGAACGCCGCGACGGACGACGAAGCTCTCGTTTCCAAGTGCGCCGCCTTGCCTACCCTCACCAACCTCTCCTCCCCGCCCCCAAGCCCGCAAAGTCATGCGCGTGTCCACGTATGCTGTAACACCGCCAACGGGAGACGAAGCTCTCGATCCTCGTTTTCCCGGGAGAAAGAGATGGGATCTCAGACGCGCGGGAAGAAGCAGAAAAGTGTATCGAGACCGGGCGGGCGAGCTGAGGAAAGGTCCACCCTGTCATGCGCCGCGCTGCTGCTGTAGAAGGAGAAGAGAGAGTCGTCAGCGAGTGGTGATGATACGAGGTGTACGCACCGACGGCGGCACCGTCGTCATCTGCGCGTCTTTCGATCTCCTTCTCGCCCGAGTCGTCATCTCCACATCCACAAATCGTCGTCGAAGCTTGCGCAGCGCCCATCGCGAAGAGCAGGTGAGCTCTGACGATGGGTTCGGTCGTAGGTGTGGGCTGACGCCACCGCCGAGCTCGCGGGAAGGTCCGCCAGCGTCGTCCGGCTGAAGAACGAAGAGGTTTTCGTCGATGAGCGACAAACAAAAGGGAGGAACGCGAACGTACGGAGCTTCAATATCCACGAGTCCCCTTCAAGGCTGCGCTACTCCACTGTGAAGAGCTACTGAGCTGTGACGATGTGCGCAGTGTGGGCTGACGCTGCCACCCAGGGCGGGGCAGGGGAAGGTGGAGCGGCGTCGCGAGCCGACGCTGCTCCTGATGAAGGAAAAGAAGAGACACTCGTCAATGAGTGTCGATGATACATAGGCAATGCAGACCACCTACGATCGTCTGGTATGTGATATCCCTCCTCCCCGCCTACCCCTCCCCCACCTTAGGTCTTTGCGCCCCAGACCGCAAACTACTGAACGCCGTGTCCGCGGGGACGGTAACACCGCCGGGGGAAAACACTCTCGTTTTCCCACTGCGCGTGAGCTGGAAGACAAATGTCGGGCTGGCGTGCTGTGAAGATACGTGGAAGGAGACGACAGTATCTCGACCCCAACGCCAGCGCCGAGGTGGAGGAAGGTCCAGCGGCGTCATGCGCCGGCGCTGCACGCGCTGAAGAAGGACAAAAGAGAATTGTGAGCGCCGATGACACGACAGAATGGAGACATACACACCATCGTACGTATCTGATTTTTGAGCTTCTTCTCTTCCAATTTGCGAACGTCCACCTGTGCTATCGATCGAAGCTTGCGCAGCAGTCATCATGCCCCGACTGCGGGGAGCTGGAGAACTGTGACGGTGTGTTCTTGCCGAATCGTTCGGGGGCGCGAGAAGACATAAAGAGTGTCGAGCGTGACGCCGCCGTCGAGGGTGGGGTACGGGAAGGTCCACCAGTGTCGCGCGCCGGCGCTGCTTCTGTCGAAGGAGAAGGTAGAATCATCAATGGGCGCCGATGACAAAGCGCAAATGCAGACGTACCGAAGATGCATGCACCAGCGTCGTCTACTCGGCTTTCAAGCGCTTCTCCTCTCCCTATTCACCACCCCCATCTGCCCTACCCATTGCTTCGAAGCTTGCGCAGCGATCCTCGTTGCCCCAGCGACGATGCCTTAGTTCCTAGTCGTGATCAATACCGCCGCCACGGGCGAGGTGAGGGAAGGTCTACCGGCGTCGCGAGACGGGGCTGCTCCTGCGAAAAGTAAGGAAGTGACTCGTCGACGATGGGCGCCGATGATGAAGAGGGTATACGCACCTTCGTTACGTATCTGATTTTCCAGATCCTTCGCGTCTCTTCTACCTCTTCCTCTTCCGGTTCGCCGCCATTCGATTCGACCCCGCGCAGCCCGCTGCGAAGGCACCTCCGCGTTCTTGGAAGCGGAGAGTGGCACGGAACCAGTGCCGTCAAGCGCAGCCGCCGTCTGCTCATGGTCGGGCGTATCCGATCCCGCTGACCACTGACGGGTGATGCGGCGGGGTGCAAGGACGGGGTAGTGCTGTACGATCATGGGGATTACGTTGCAGAACGGCAAGCTAGATGATAGTGAGATGATTTGACGGGACCGGGAAGGGGTATGGCGAACCTTCGCGACTTCGCCTTGCAGACACAATGGAAGCCAGGGACGATCGATTGAAGGCCGAGGGTTCGTCTTGAGGGTATGAGAAAAGCGTGTCGAGGTCAATGGACAAGTCATCCGAAAATATCAGCGCCGACTCACAATACATGTCGTGCATGGCAGCCTATGGTACGAGCAATTGAGAAGGTCTGTCTCGGGCTGCGTGAGCCGTCGCTGCAATGAAAACTCGGAAAAACCTGCGCACTTGGACCAATCCCCGCAGCTTTCTTACTGATTATTCGATACCGAATCCGCGAAACAAATCTAACGCCATTTCTGAGTCAACGCTTGAGCAACGAAAAGAAAAATGCTGACGTACGCACCGCTTAAATCAAGCTCAGCCCCACCTGAACCGTCCCGCGCCTCGATAACCGCTGCCGCTCCGCTTTGATACTGGGATTGCGACATCCCATAACGAGGGCATAAGGAAGAGATCAGGAGCAGCGTTCTTGCAGGCGAGGTATAGGGGGTGTATGCTACTGAATTTGAGTCCAATTTGAGGCGCCTTCGCGTGGAATCCGTGCCATGGCGGCCAAAGACAAAACTTCAGTCTTCGACGAAAAACCAAGCAAAGTCTTTGAGAAATGCTTTGAAGTCCCAACTAGTCGGTCGCGTAGGAGCCAAGGACGAGCAGATAAAATATAGCTGTCGATGAGCGGGCAGACCCAGTAGAGTGCAGCATGGTGGTGGTCTGGTGGTGGTTTGGTTTGAGGGATGTCACAGCGTTACATGTGACGATGTGATGTGACCGGCCGTGACTCTCGAGAAGCTCAACCACCATGTCGCGATTTCGCTAGCACCTGAGAAAAGCCGTCTGGTCCCCATTACCGATTGTTCCGAATAAAGCTTCTTATCTACTCTCTGCGTCACATGGCTCTTCCCAATGCAAACAACAAATTACTCAACTCTGAATTTTGCGACCCTTGCTGATTTTCTGTGATTGAAAAAAATGAACGCTCTGCTGTTAAGCTAAACTGAGAGGCCCAACAAAATTGGAAACGGTTTGGTGGACCGTGCTATTTTCTGGTGGCCATTACTACATAGGACTGCTCCTGCGAACTTCTCTTGCTTAAACATTCAATCCGAGTCGACTGGGCGCTTTCTTCACCAGTAAACCGGTCTGTTTCAGACGCAATATCGACTAAATCGGTCTGTCTCATGATCAAGCTTCGCCAACCAACTCCCTGGGAGGTTCGTGCTTGTCTTCACACTTCAGTTCCATATTTATCTTGTTGTTGGCCCATAGGTCGTCACATTTCCTAAAGCGCCACTTCCTAGACACGCTGTGTGAAGTTTCTTTATGGATAACATTCTGAATGAACAACAGCAAACAGCCAGTCTTCTCTTTCTCGAACATTCGTCCATCCAAAAGCCGTGATGGCGGTCGTCAGAATCATTGTGGGTCCACTTCCTTCTCAGGTATTGTATTCCCCTCTGTCTTGTTATTTCTTTCTCTATTGTTCTCGTTGCCTTGGTCCCGTTCCACGACCACTATTTTATGTTCTCTACCACTATTATCTGCCTCGATACCGCCCACAACTTACCCTCCTGCCTTGGAACTCATGAAGCGACCCGCGTCTGTGAGTCTATAAAGTTCGCTCTGGATTTGAAGTCTGATGCCCCCGACAAAGCCGTCCATTCAATTATATGGTCCGCCTTCGAAGAAACAGCGTCCTGAACTACTGCCCTGCGCCGTTGGCACCTCGCGCATGAAACGGCCCGCTGCTGTGAGTGCACAACTCACTGCGAATATCAGTACCCTCTTATCATCTATTGCAGCCCGATACACAATCAGATACTCCACCTAGGAAGAAACAGCGCTTCGAACACAGCTCGAAACCTGCGCCACCCAACGACACCGCGCCGTTCGACCTCCTTCCCAACGAAATCCTCATCGAAATCCTCCACTACGCCGTCGGAACCGCCGCCATCACGCTACCAAGCCTCTCCGAATGGGACTTCTACCTCGGGAACTCTCTCGCTTTGCCCGTACGCGTGAGCCACGTCTGCAGACGCTGGCGCCACCTGGCAATCGCGACTCTTTGGACCCGATTCAACCTATTCGACTCCTGCAGATGGGTATCATACCCACCCTCCGCATACCGTCTCCTCGTCATGTCAACCCACTTCCTCAACCTCATCCCCCAGACCAGTAATCTAACCCTTCAACTGACTACACCAGACTATTGTATACCTTCCAGCATGCTCGACATTGCTTTCACTCACTGCGCCTCGCGACTGACTTCGCTTTCTTGGGACTCAGAAATCCCTGCCGCAGCGGACCATTTCTGGAATCTCCCATCAAATGCGCTGCCTCTGCTCAACCACATCGGAATCACACACCGCGAGAACCCCAACTTCCCGGATTGGAACGACAGGAACGAGTTGTATTACCCGCCCTACAAATCTAACTACAGTCTCGCGCGAATAGCACCCCGCCTCACGAGCTTCGAATTCGCTATTCATGCTCGCAGCCGACGAAGACGGGTGGATCCTTTCCGATTCGGGCTTGATTTCACGCAGATGCGTAAATTGTCGTTCCGCGCTGACCTACGAGAAGAGTCGATCTACACCTTACTCTCTGAAGCTTCTGCAATTCAGAGCTTTGCGGTGGGACGTCAAATAGAATGTGAGGATGATTGGTTTCGTGTTGATAATAAAGATTCCTGTATGTGTTCAGCTATCTCTCCAATGTCTCATTCAAACTCATTCTTTCGCAGGTGTGGAAAATAATATATACGAATGGCGCCTTCAACAATTAATATCCGCCGAGGGAACCGACCCGTCCAGATACAACAGGCTTGAAATAATGGCGGAAGGGCTACACTCCGTCCTGACTTACCAAATCACTGCCCCGCCACTTACCCTCGCGGAACTCACATCGCTCGAGCTAGGCTACACCGACAGACACTACCAAACCCCCATCAGGTTCTTCACCCGCGTCGACTGCCCTGCCTTGAAAACACTCACATTACACCGAAACGACAACGACCCCGAATACTCCGCAATCGTCGGAGTTGAATTCAGAGAGCTCCACGCTCAAACCATCCACTTTGCTCTTCTAAGCTGGTTCACCCGATGTAACATCCGGTTAACAAAACTCAATTTATCCAACCTATCCAACCTTTCTGGAAGGCAACTCCGGGAATTGTTCGACGCACAAAAAGGGCTGGAAGACCTCGAGCTGAATAATTGTTTTGGTACTTTTTGGGATACACTCGACTCCGATCGCGAGAGTCTCCCGTCCCTGCGCGCATTTTCCTGCCGTGGTTTCGGGAGGGTACGTGTCAGCACGGTAGTGGATTTCATTGAGGCGCGAACCGGGGGTACCAAAGGCGGAGGAACGAGATTGGGTAGTGTGTGTATGGCAACGGGGTTTCGGTTTAGGACGAAGTGGGCGGCGGTGCTTGAGGAGGAGAAGAGGTTGGTGGGAGCAGTGAAGAGGTGGCGGGAGAGGGGTGTGGATGTTTTGCTTGTGACTACGACGGGGCGGCTGGGGAGGGCTGGGTATACTGGGGATAATGATCAGGAGTTTGGGATGCTTGAGATTCCTTGTCGAGTTTAGCTGGGGGATCTCGGAGATGTTCGGATTTGGGGTTTTTTTTGCGATCCACAACGCAATGTTAATGAGCTGAGAGCAGCGATGGGTGGCATTCCTCTATTGGCAGTAATACTTAGAGTACAGTGATTTACTTCTTGGTGGTTGATTTCGACTCCGAAAAGTAAGTCAACAAAGAACTATAATATGGGAAGAAAAATTCTACGCCTATGTATTGAACTACGTATCAAACCAACTCGTCGTCGTCGTCATCCGAATGCGCATCAGCCTCAGCATCCGCCTCCTCCTCTTCCAAATCCGCCCGGTACCGACTCAAAGCAAGACGCTGCCTAAGCACATCGGCCATAATCTCCCTCCCCAGCTCAGTAGTCCAGCCGGGGTCATCGAACGGCACCATATCACTCTCATGATAATCATGGTACCCAACGTGGTTCACCCCCAACTCATGCATCGTCTGCAAAATGAGCCCGTTGGAATAAGTTTCGCTGATGTCCCCATTCAGAAGCATGGCGTTGAGGGAGTAACGGCAGTGGAGACGGAGGTAGTGGTCTACTGACTCTGATTTTACATCGGTGGCGTTGGATGTTTCCGAAATGTGACTTTGGCGAGGGAAGTGCGAAGGAAGGAGTTTTTGAGCATCTCCCATTGAGCGAAGGATGATGATTCGACGATTGTCGTCTACGTCGACTGTGAAATTGTTGCCGTAGAAATGGGTCTTTAATATTGCCTGCATTGTGATCAGGTTTTCGGTGACGACGAACGGTGTCTGATCCCAGTCGGATTGTCTCCCGAAATCCTGCGTCTAGAGTAGCATTAGCAAAAGAGAAATGAGAAGTTATTCGCGATTCAGAATGGAATTTAAACATTCTACCGACCTCCCAAGAGACTGCAGGCGGGATAATCCAAGCTACAGTCGTGTTCTCAGTTGCGCCTGTGAACCGACAACGACCTTGATCTCGCGCAGTGGCTGCGGTTGCATTCGCAATGGGCGGAAATTCATGCTGGACGGGAATGGATTGGCGCAATGGATATATATCAACAACTCAAGCTCACACGTTCGAAATCCTCCGACAAGTACTCCTTCATATCCTCCAAGCGACCTTCAATTGTGGTCAAACGGAAGGGCGAATTAGCCAAATTGGGAGGTCCCCAGCAGTTGGTGCAAGCCGCTGGAATCCCCTGAGAAACAAAAGAAAAAATTGGTAAGGAACTCACCATCAAAGTACCACCCATAGTTGCCAGGCGGGAGGGGCTCCGACAAATCTGGGTCAATTCCTGGGCCGGAAGCAACCATACGATACGCCATGATCCCCGCGCTTACGAGCGTGACGGGGCACAGCCAGAACGGCTCCGGCGGGCCTCTGTCGCCTATGAGGAATGCGACCCAGCGATGGATGAGCGCGCTGGTCACCGGGGTCACCTTCTGGTTGAAGCCTGTGACCGCCAGACTTAGTCTAAACGCAAAGCCATGCAATATGATTGTTTACCCATGAAAAGCTTGCTTGTTTGCAGGTGGATGAAAATAAAGGTGTCGCGCTCCAAGTCCCGAGATTTTGCGGATAAAACATGGCCATGGTCGTGGTCTGACATTTTGGGTGCTGCGAGAAATGTTCGTGTGTGGGCGCACGCTGCTCAGGCGTGTCTTTAGAAGATGTGCTCATCAGAAGGCGTGGTGAAAGGCAAAGAGAGTGTGTCTGGTCGTGCTTGACAAATGTGATTGGCGAGCACAGCCTCTGTTTTCCATCGAGTTTGCGGCTCGATACTGATGGCGGTGGGAAATACCAGTATCCAGATACCGGCGGAGTTTGAATTGCCGGCCCGCTCGGTCCCACCGCTCCGAGGTCTTATTGGCAGCAGTTAAATCGCGATTCGCAGCGCTGGGCGAAATAATGGCAAGGGGCGGGTGCACACATGAGAAATGCATAATACCAGCATAATACATTGGCTATTGCTGCTCTAGTAGGACGAGGGATCACCTTAAAACCTTGTTTCTCCAAGACTTTGTTCCGTCGACTCGGAATTGGAGATTCTACAAACAAATCAGTTGAATGATTCCCAAGTATAAACACAGGAAACCGAATAGTAAAGTCCATGGTTTGACGACTCCCAAACATCAAACTTCAAGAAATCACCACATCCACAGCTTTGATTTCAAATGTAGAAATGGCTCGGTGTGTGTGCTTGGGGAATTGTCTGAATCACTCACAGTAGCATAATCAAATTAAGAACACTGTCTTTGAAACATCTACTAGTACTCTCTTACTGTGCTTGGAAATTTAACTCTGCGAGCAAAAGATATACAACAAAATTAAACATGAGGTCAATTCCAGCTGTTTTCAACCTCAATCATGGAAAATCAACGCACTTTGAAGTCAACAAAGGTCTTGAATAGCGGTAAATATAATGGCAGTGAGTTGAACGGATGGAGGGCAGGCTGATCTGAATGAATGTGCGAGTTTCATGCGCGAGGATTGATTGTTGAGACTCAGCGCGATTGTGTTGATGTCTGGGGTAAGTAAAATAGGGTCACTTTGGATTGAGATATGACTGCAAAACAATTCCAGACGGCATTACCCCCACTGAGAGGAGGCATACGAGGCAAATGAACAGTGAAATGAACTATAGAGTGATCGAATGGTATGATCAACTCGGAGCCGGCGCGGCTTGTGTGCGCAGACACTAATCACAGTTGTATGAATAGCTGTAGATCTGTCCAGAGCCTTTACCTTGCTTTTATTGAGGCCTGCGCACGGTTGAGATTGAGTATCGAGCGAGTTGAAGTCGATTCGGACTTGATTCGGATTTCGGAAAGATGAGCAACAGATCCGTGATTGACAAGCCCTGCCGCCTCGGATCTTGGATTTCAAGCTCCGTCAGTATATTGCCGGAGGGTAAGAAAAGTCGAAAAGAAACTCACGCCCTGGTAGATAGCGGTTTAAAAAAGCTTGTAGCTTGTTATCGGCTAGTAGACCTCCCTCAATTATTTGCAGGAATTAAGCACTGCTGTAGAAGATACAGAAAAAGGTTTTTGTGTTCTCGTTCGGAGATGTGACGGAAAAGGAACAGTTTGACAGCAGTCAGAAGTTTCCGGCAATCTCCTTGAAATTCCCTCCCTTTTTTTCGTTCCTTTATTTCTTTATTTTTTTATTTTCACCCACCGACACCAGTATCGAGCCGTTTGCGGCTCGATACTGATGGCGGTGGGAAATACCAGTATCCAGATACCGGCGGAGTTTGAATTGCCGGCCCGCTCGGTCCCACCGCTCCGAGGTCTTATTGGCAGCAGTTAAATCGCGATTCGCAGCGCTGGGCGAAATAATGGCAAGGGGCGGGTGCACACATGAGAAATGCATAATACCAGCATAATACATTGGCTATTGCTGCTCTAGTAGGACGAGGGATCACCTTAAAACCTTGTTTCTCCAAGACTTTGTTCCGTCGACTCGGAATTGGAGATTCTACAAACAAATCAGTTGAATGATTCCCAAGTATAAACACAGGAAACCGAATAGTAAAGTCCATGGTTTGACGACTCCCAAACATCAAACTTCAAGAAATCACCACATCCACAGCTTTGATTTCAAATGTAGAAATGGCTCGGTGTGTGTGCTTGGGGAATTGTCTGAATCACTCACAGTAGCATAATCAAATTAAGAACACTGTCTTTGAAACATCTACTAGTACTCTCTTACTGTGCTTGGAAATTTAACTCTGCGAGCAAAAGATATACAACAAAATTAAACATGAGGTCAATTCCAGCTGTTTTCAACCTCAATCATGGAAAATCAACGCACTTTGAAGTCAACAAAGGTCTTGAATAGCGGTAAATATAATGGCAGTGAGTTGAACGGATGGAGGGCAGGCTGATCTGAATGAATGTGCGAGTTTCATGCGCGAGGATTGATTGTTGAGACTCAGCGCGATTGTGTTGATGTCTGGGGTAAGTAAAATAGGGTCACTTTGGATTGAGATATGACTGCAAAACAATTCCAGACGGCATTACCCCCACTGAGAGGAGGCATACGAGGCAAATGAACAGTGAAATGAACTATAGAGTGATCGAATGGTATGATCAACTCGGAGCCGGCGCGGCTTGTGTGCGCAGACACTAATCACAGTTGTATGAATAGCTGTAGATCTGTCCAGAGCCTTTACCTTGCTTTTATTGAGGCCTGCGCACGGTTGAGATTGAGTATCGAGCGAGTTGAAGTCGATTCGGACTTGATTCGGATTTCGGAAAGATGAGCAACAGATCCGTGATTGACAAGCCCTGCCGCCTCGGATCTTGGATTTCAAGCTCCGTCAGTATATTGCCGGAGGGTAAGAAAAGTCGAAAAGAAACTCACGCCCTGGTAGATAGCGGTTTAAAAAAGCTTGTAGCTTGTTATCGGCTAGTAGACCTCCCTCAATTATTTGCAGGAATTAAGCACTGCTGTAGAAGATACAGAAAAAGGTTTTTGTGTTCTCGTTCGGAGATGTGACGGAAAAGGAACAGTTTGACAGCAGTCAGAAGTTTCCGGCAATCTCCTTGAAATTCCCTCCCTTTTTTTCGTTCCTTTATTTCTTTATTTTTTTATTTTCACCCACCGACACCAGTATCGAGCCGTTTGCGGCTCGATACTGATGGCGGTGGGAAATACCAGTATCCAGATACCGGCGGAGTTTGAATTGCCGGCCCGCTCGGTCCCACCGCTCCGAGGTCTTATTGGCAGCAGTTAAATCGCGATTCGCAGCGCTGGGCGAAATAATGGCAAGGGGCGGGTGCACACATGAGAAATGCATAATACCAGCATAATACATTGGCTATTGCTGCTCTAGTAGGACGAGGGATCACCTTAAAACCTTGTTTCTCCAAGACTTTGTTCCGTCGACTCGGAATTGGAGATTCTACAAACAAATCAGTTGAATGATTCCCAAGTATAAACACAGGAAACCGAATAGTAAAGTCCATGGTTTGACGACTCCCAAACATCAAACTTCAAGAAATCACCACATCCACAGCTTTGATTTCAAATGTAGAAATGGCTCGGTGTGTGTGCTTGGGGAATTGTCTGAATCACTCACAGTAGCATAATCAAATTAAGAACACTGTCTTTGAAACATCTACTAGTACTCTCTTACTGTGCTTGGAAATTTAACTCTGCGAGCAAAAGATATACAACAAAATTAAACATGAGGTCAATTCCAGCTGTTTTCAACCTCAATCATGGAAAATCAACGCACTTTGAAGTCAACAAAGGTCTTGAATAGCGGTAAATATAATGGCAGTGAGTTGAACGGATGGAGGGCAGGCTGATCTGAATGAATGTGCGAGTTTCATGCGCGAGGATTGATTGTTGAGACTCAGCGCGATTGTGTTGATGTCTGGGGTAAGTAAAATAGGGTCACTTTGGATTGAGATATGACTGCAAAACAATTCCAGACGGCATTACCCCCACTGAGAGGAGGCATACGAGGCAAATGAACAGTGAAATGAACTATAGAGTGATCGAATGGTATGATCAACTCGGAGCCGGCGCGGCTTGTGTGCGCAGACACTAATCACAGTTGTATGAATAGCTGTAGATCTGTCCAGAGCCTTTACCTTGCTTTTATTGAGGCCTGCGCACGGTTGAGATTGAGTATCGAGCGAGTTGAAGTCGATTCGGACTTGATTCGGATTTCGGAAAGATGAGCAACAGATCCGTGATTGACAAGCCCTGCCGCCTCGGATCTTGGATTTCAAGCTCCGTCAGTATATTGCCGGAGGGTAAGAAAAGTCGAAAAGAAACTCACGCCCTGGTAGATAGCGGTTTAAAAAAGCTTGTAGCTTGTTATCGGCTAGTAGACCTCCCTCAATT
This sequence comes from Favolaschia claudopus, assembly GCA_037176885.1. NCBI lineage: Eukaryota > Fungi > Basidiomycota > Agaricomycetes > Agaricales > Mycenaceae > Favolaschia > Favolaschia claudopus. Next base: position 402,905 of record JAWWNJ010000079.1, read on the forward strand.
ATTTGCAGGAATTAAGCACTGCTGTAGAAGATACAGAAAAAGGTTTTTGTGTTCTCGTTCGGAGATGTGACGGAAAAGGAACAGTTTGACAGCAGTCAGAAGTTTCCGGCAATCTCCTTGAAATTCCCTCCCTTTTTTTCGTTCCTTTATTTCTTTATTTTTTTATTTTCACCCACCGACACCAGTATCGAGCCGAGTTTGCGTTTCAATTTCAAGTTTTTGACCTAATTCGAGATTTTGAATGTGGAAACAAAAAAGTTTACTGTCGATGTGTCGATGTACTAGCTCGAAACGTCGCGGTTCTATTTGGGTTCTATAGAATTGTACAAGAGAGACCATTGAGAGACCATCACCGAGTTATCAAGAAGCCGAATTGTCTGCTTCCGAATCCTCGTGGGATTGGTACCCCCTCCCAGACTCATACAAGCTCATCACCATGCGTTGCTGCATAACATTAGCCATGATCGCCTTCCCAAGGTCAGTTTCCCATCGTGGATCGGTGAACGGCGCCATTTCAGCTGGGTCATATTCACCATACCCGACATGGTTGACCCCCAACCTCTCCATTGCCTTTAAAATGTCGCTATTGGGATAGTCTTCACCGATATCGCCGCCGAGTAGCATGAGATTGAGTGTATAGCGACAATGGAGGCGTAGATAATGGTCTGCAGCAGTAGTCTGCTGTGGGTGGGGAGTGAGGTGGGAGGGTAGAAGAGTCTGGTCGTTCCCCATTCTGCGAAGGACAAGAATGCGATAAGAATCGTCAACGTCTACGTGAAGTTGTTCTTGTAGAAATGAGAACGCAGATTCTGGTGCATGGTGAGAAGGTTGTCGATGTTCACGAATTCTGTTTGATCCCAGTCGAACATTTCTGCAAAGTCGACTGTCTGTTGAGTAAGGAAGTGAGAGAAGTTTGGTTGATATAGAAGGACAATTAATACCACGAACCTCCCAGGAAATCGAGGGTGGAATGATCCAAGCTACGACTGTGTTTTCTCGAGCTCCACTGAACCGGCAGTGTCCAAGATCCCTAGCAGAGACCTTTCTCGCTTCTGTGGCAAGAGGGAACTGATGCTGGAAGATCCACAATCGTCAGAATGAGCGTAAGTTACATGTATCGAGACGCATGTGAGCCTCACGCGTTTAAAATCTCTCCATTTGCACAAGCCGGAGTTCGATCGTTGCCAGCCTGTACGGCGAATTGACCAAAGGAGGATGTCCCGTGTGTCTACCTTCCCCTGGGTGTGGATAAGAACTCTGCGGTTTTCTTCCATTGCCACTCACGATCTCGATAATATCCATAGTTTCCAGGTGGAATACGCTGGGACGAATCCGGATCGAGTGCAGGGCCGCAAGCGACCATGGCATATGCCATAATTCCAACGCTGCTCAGGCTGACGGGACACAAGAAGAACTCCTCTGAATCTCGATCGCCAAGGAGAAGGATCATCCATCGACGAATTGTCGCACTCGTTACAGGTGTCAATTTCTGGTTGAAGCCTGGAAGTTTTCAGACATCCAGCGGTGAACTGCGCTGGAGGAGGAGGAGGAGGGGGGAACACACTCATGAAAAGCTGGCTTTTCTCTCGAACACGCAAGAAGATGAACGTGTCGCGCTCCAGAACCCGCGATTTCTCTGACAAAAGATGGCCGAAGGCGTCCTCTGACATGGGGTTTAGGATGGTATGAACGTGGCGGCGGTGGCGTGTGGGTGCAATGTGATGCCGGTTTATAAACTATTATCGGGCCGGAAACTCCTGAGGCTAGGGAAATCGTGGCGTCCACCTGGCAGAAGGTCCGAGATTGTGAAGGAGAAGAAGACAATTAGCGAAACAAGGGCTTCAAATTGTCATATTCGCACCTTCGAAATTCACAAGGCCGCCGCCGACAAGACAATACTCATCCATTCGTGGACGCTAATCGTGCTTCGAAGCAGATGATAGATTTCCGGCAATAGGACCCACAAGTGTACCTATAGCCCTGAGAACCACATTAGAACTCTTTCGTACCCTTGTTTCGGTTGACTGTCGACTGGGGAGCGGCACGTACCGGAATTCATCCGCGTAATATTACCTTACCTTACCTTACATCCGTTGGTTCTGTTAGTTACAGAATAAATGTAAGTCGAGCTTCGCAGGCAGCGAATTCGGATGAGAATTGATCTTCATTTTACCTCGGGAGATTGAATTCGATGACTAGATGTAGTCGATTTTGAATTACAGTAGTATTCAATTAACGCAACGCGCGTACCGGGAATCGTCCCGCAACTAGATAGATTTCCAAAGAAGGTTCACAACTTGAAGGAATTCAAGGAAACGCCACAAGATTTTTCGGCGCTTGTCAGGCAGACGACTCGTTTCGAGACGGGGTCGGAGTTGGCCGGCTGTGAAGAGAAATTAATCAAGAAAATAACTTCGTTTCGTACCCACTCTTGGACGTGTCGCTATCGAGTTACTGCAGACTCGGGCACGCTGCTTGAGCAGGAAGTACTGTACATTTTGGGGAAAGAAAAGCTGAATGTCGGTGCAGGTAAGTTCAAAAAAAAAGAGCTACATAGTGGGGGGGGGGTTGAGCAAGACGAGAAGGCGGGGCCAGGGAAAGCGCGACTGTCGACATGGTGGTTGAGGTTGAAGAGAGTCACGGTCGTCACATCACGATGTCACTCGTAACGCCCGCCCCCTCAAACCAAACCACCACGATCTCCTCGCAGAGCTGCCGCACTCTACCGGGTCCACTTACTCAACGACGACTCATTCTACTCTGATTTTCCTTGTGCTTGACTCCTCCGTGACAAACTACTCGAATCTCGGAGCATCGCCACGTTTTTCCTTCATTTTTCTTCGAACTTTGGTCTTGGGCTGCAATGGCCCAAATTTGACGCGAATAATGTCTCATCTACAACGAAAACATACGCTGTATCCTCCAGCACACTTCACGTGTCTCATCTCTATGGCCTTGCCATCTGGCCGGGAAGATTCTCTTCGCCGTCGCAGGCCTAGCATCAAAGCGGTACCCCAGCAGCCCGAAGGCGGAGGGATGGTATGGGGTTAAGCTGGTTCGGGGCAGTGCGTACGCCAGCATTCGTCTGCCTTTTTCCTCAGGCGCTGATTCACAAATGGCTGTAGATTTGTTTCGCGAAATCGGTAAGGAATTGAAATGGTAGACGTTGCTGGCATTGGTCCAGGTGCGTACGTCTATCCGCGTTCCATGTGCGGCGACGCTCATGCAGCGCGAGACAGATCTTTTCATTTCTTCGCACCCCTAGCGGTCATGCAAGCAGCGACATGTACTGTGAATGGCCGCTCATATTTTCGGCTGACTTGTGAATTGACCTCGACACACTCGTCCCCATACCCACCAGACGAACCCTCCGCCCTAACCGATCGTCACTGGTGTCCACTGCGTCCACAGGACTCAATCAGGTCATACGCGAAGGTTCGCCTACTATTTCGCATTCCCGCTCACTCATCTCACTATCCTTCAGCTTTCTCCTCTACAAGAACATCCCCGTTTCGCTGCTTGTACGGCACCGCCCCCCTCGTCGCTCCCCGACACACCATCCCTCACCTGTCAACGTTTCGCCAGCGGGCAGGATCGTACGCCCTGCAACGAGTCGGCGGCGGCTGCGCTTGTGCGTGGCACCTGCCGCACGAAAGAAGGCGACGGCGCTCTTCGCAGTGGGAAAGTGGAGGTGGGCAGATTACTGCAGTGCGTACGTGCGTGTTCTTCTCGTTATCTTCGACTCCCATTGACGAATCTTTCGTCAGCAGCGGCAGCCCCGTCTTGCGATGCCGGTGGTCCTTCCCCACCTCACCCTTGGCGGCGGCGTCAGTCCACGCCTGCCCGCCGTGGATCGGGAAGGTCAAAGCTCGCGAATAGGCCTAGGGTAGAGTATGAGCTTTGAAGACAAGGAAATGACGCTGGTACGTCATTCCACTCGTAATGTCGCGCTCACTGACGAATATCTCTTCTCCTTCAGCAGCGCCAGCACCGGCGCTGGTGGACCTTCCTCCCCTGGCGTCGCCGACGTCGATGCTTTTCTCGTTTTCCCACGCCGACATCGTCACATTTCATCAGCAGCTCTCCGCAGTGGTGGGAACGAGGATCGTGGGCGGCGTGGCAGACGAGCAGCGGATACGCAAGGCGAGGGTGGCGAACGAGTAGGGGGAGGAGGAGCGCTTGAAAGACGGGTAGATCAATCATGACGATGGTACGTGCGTCTATATGCATCCCCCTCATATCACCGGCGCTCATTCACGAGTCTCTCTTCTTCTTCTTCAGCACCTGCAGCACTGGCGCGTGAAGCTGGTCGACCTTCTCTCGCCCTCGACGGCACTGTCAGTCTCCATATTCCATAGATGCGTACATCGAATAGGGAAAGTAGGAGCTTGAAAAACGGGGAGATGATGATGGTGCGTCCGTCCGTGTTCTTCTCGTTTCGCGCTCACCGACGGATCTCTCTTCACCTTTAGCACCGTCAGCACCGGCGCATGACGATAGTGGACCTTCCTCGCCCTTGAAGGCGGCGTCGGGGTCGATACTCTCGGTTTCTTTCCCATCGTCACAGCCTGCCAGCGTGTCATTCGTCTTCTTTTCACGCTCACCCGCAGTGGCGGGAATGAGGCGTGAGAGCTTTCTCTGTTGTTGGCGGTGTTCCTTGTGCCCGTCTGCAGCTTGGGGTGCGAGGTGGACCTGAGGTGGGGGAGAGTGAGGTAACCGAGTGGAGAAGGCGACGGGACAGGAGAGACGAGGCTCAGCGGGAATGCGATGGGCGGGTATCCTATGATTCCTGGGAGAAGAGAGAGGAGGACGAGAGCAGGAGGAGGAGGACGGAAGAGACGAGACGAGACGAGAAGATGAGGAGCCGAGGAGCGGAAGGGTGGTATGCATGTGAGTTATTCCTTTTTCTTTCCCGCTTATAGCCGTCTGGTTCGCTGACTGTCATGTCTCCCCCTTCAGATGTATTCGATACCCGCGCCACTCGCGCACCGATGCTCCGGAGTTGCCTCAGCTCACCGCCCAGCGTTGCCACTTCACCGCTTCGTCTCGCCAGCATTCCCGCCTTCTGCCGCACCTACTGTCTCCTTCGAGAGATCACGCTCACCCGTCATGAAATGATGGGGTGGGGTGGAAGGAAGATGGAAGGGAGGCGAGGACGGGACGGTCGAGGTGGATTATGAGCGGCGGCTTCGATTCCCCTACCTTATATTGTCCAGGGGATGCCAGCGTCAGGTCGTGGCAGCACGACAGGCCTTCGTGGTTTCCCAAGCTTCTCGTCCCTAGGCTTCATCCCCCCATCCCCTCGGACTCCCGCTCTACCGATCTCGGCCGTGCAAGAACACGAGGTCAATATCGACGTTGCGGATTCCTAAGCGCCGACCCTTCTCGCTGTCGATGCCACTTGGCGTCACGGTCTCGCGCCGATCGTCAACCATCACCTCTACTCATGCCTTCTGGCTTCTCGCAGCATGCTTTGCCGTTTGACGTACTAGTCAACGCAGGGAGAAGCGGAAATTGCTGCGTTGTTTGGCTGGTGCGATGGGTGATGGAGACGAGGGGCCGGCTCTCACAGATATTCCTTGGACAAATCTTCGGAAGATCATCTTCCTACGTATCCGTTTCACGCCTATCGTACTCCGTCTCTGTAGCATGGCTTGTTTGTTATCTTCTTTGCTTATTCTCTATACCCAACCCCAAGCTTTTGCTTCCCAGCAGCTCTTTCGACGCTCGAAGGTCCAATTAGGCATGGGGGTGACCTTTTTAGTCCTGTTTTTCGGTCCGTCCAAATCTCCGAATCCGGACCATTTGTCCGTCAGAGAATCCTACTCCTCCAGCACTTCTCCCAAGTCCGCCATAGTCCACCATCTCTCCTCAGAGCGATGCATCCCGATCTGCCAATGCATTTGGTAAGGACTCGGAAAGTCACGCCATCACGTGAAGGGCGTGGGATCATCCAGCGATGACGTGACGGCACCATTTCTTCTCTAACCACAACGCGATGCATCGCGATTTGCAGCATTCCAGCCTGGAACGCCTCCCAGCTACATTGCGGGTATGCATTTCCTGAGAATTTTTTCTTTTAGGCCCTTTTGCCAATGTTTCAGCTCAGCGATTGGCAAAATCCATGATCTTCAGTCCTCTAACAAAGGACGTTCTCAGCCGCTTCGCCGACGCCATGAAAATAGCTTCCCCCGCAGAAACACTAGGCTTTCTTCCCGTATATCACTTCCTTCTCGATCCAACCCGCATTCCCGCGACCGAAGCTCTCGACGATTTGAACGCCGACACCGTCTGTTACATCTGGGGAGGGCTCCTCTCTCTCAAATGCCTCCATTTTACCCGCCCTCCTCTTCAGACTGGTACCGATATAATGCCACGGATGTGGATCTGGGCTTACTTTTTGTATGAACACCAAGAGTTTCTCGCCGGCGCTATTGGGCTGGGATCGATGAAACTGTTCTACATCAACATGATGGAGTTTTGCGGTTACATGTTCCAGAATGCGGCGAACCAGGCTTTGATGAGGTTCGTTACAGGCTCCCGTGTCCTCGCTGCTCACGCTTGGACATATTTCTCCGAACGAGACGACTTTCTCGAGCAAGCACAAGGCCTTGCTACTGCTCATCAGATCATGACTACTGGTGATATCATCGTGGACGAGATCCTCGAAGGCATCTCAGGAAATATCTATGACCTTGCTGTTCTGGTAATGCGGCAGTGCGCGCTCGCCGTTCCGCTCGACTGTGCCGAACCGTTCCTCGATTTGGATAACCTCAACTTTTTGGAGATGGCTTGCGATTTCGTGGCTCGCGTCAGTATGGTCGATGACCCCGAACACAGTGACAGTGTCAAGTTACCCCTCGGATTTGCTGTCGCGTCCCTTGGGATCGTTGAGACGCTGACCATTGCTGCCCATACATTGTCTCACACCGCGACGACGCCCGACTCGGAACACGTCACAACAATGGACAAGTTTGTGGTGTTGTTGGCAATGCTTTTCGAGAGAGAACGTGGCGATCGAGTCCTCCGAACCGCCATGCAGCAAGGCTTATTGTCTGTACTGCTGTCGATTTCTCGTAGGGATTCAGACACCACGGAGATGTCATCCGCGATTCATAACTGCTTGCTGCGGCTTCTCATTCATGACTTGACACCATCCACCATCTACTATCATGTTCTTGGGGACCTCGAAAAACAATTCGACGAAATCTCTACTGCCGTTGCACACCTCCCTTGCTCCGGAACACTTATGGAAGTCTGGCGCACCTTTGTCTCCGCATTGCGTGCACGGCTGATTTGCCGAACCCAGTTTGACTCCCACACTCATCCTTCGCGAAGCGTCTGTGGCAATTCCACCGTAAGTTACGCTACTGTCCGGGTTACCTCTCGATCGAAATTCATAATTTACAGTGCGGAATAATCGTTGAAAAATCCAAGTTGAAGCGCTGCTCGAGATGCCGCAGCGTTTTGTACTGCTCCCGGGAGTGTCAGACATCGGACTGGAGGTGTAGACACCGCGTCTCATGCGACCGAGAACAACTTGCGCGTGCCCGTATGTCGTCAGGGACTCTCCCCCATTTCGCGTCGTCCTTGACAATCGAATCGCTAATTAATGCATTTATGTGCTCTCAATCTAGGAACGTGCTCCATCTATACCCGGAAAGAATATTCGTTCTTGAAATTCCTCCTCCATGAGGATTACTTGAAGCTCAAGTCGGAGATTGCCCTTGACCTCGTGTCGAGCTGGGCGGCTGAGCCCGATGCTCGTCTATTGACTTTGTTCGACTATAGATCCTTCCCAGCCAAAGTTAACAAGTGTACGTCGGAAGATGCAGAATCTCATCTTAGCGCTAGCTTCCGCAGTACCGGGCTGGGGGATATGCAGGTGATGTGTTTGCGGGATGGCAGAGTCGGTTTCCGTAAATGGATCTTCAGGTTGGCGAGAGAAAATCAGTCAGTTCCAGACAGGCTGAAGGAGATCGCTCAGTGTGCTGACCGCCTCAGTGCGGAGGAGATTCGAAAAGAAGTCGAGACTGTGGTGCAATCGGAGGGATTGACGACGGTTACCGCTGACTTTTAAGATGCACAATCTTTTAGTACGAAATACATAAATTCCGCCACGGTGCTTTGTTTTTATGGCGGTCAAAATGCACATTTAAGTTTGCGACACATTTTTCGACTTTGCGACACTTATACTGACCAAAATTCGATTTTGCGACACTTATGTGCATTTTGAGGCTGTAAGTAAAAGTGTCGCGATTCCGTCGGATTCGCGACACTTTTATACTCGCCATTCAACATCGCGACACTTTTATTCAACACATTTTTTCAGCAGCTTTGATCCTCGGATCTGATCACATCAGCACGGGCCGAGATCAGATGTGAGCCTTGAGCGTTCGTTTTCAGAACTTTTCACGCTCTGTGCTTTGGCACTAGGAAAGCTGTATCCAGAAGCCTTCAGAAATGAGGGCTTGAGAAGCTCTAATAGCCTTTAGGAGTATCTTGTTGAAAAGCAGTAAGATTCGGTTGAATTGCAAGAAGTGATGTGATCTAGGGTCTGGGTAAGCTCAGCATAATGGTAAGCAGCAGCGAGCGGAGCTTCACAGGCCGTCACCAATGCAAAACAATTGCCTCTCTACTTGCCTCCTCTGTCTCATGCCCATCATCCTACCTTTCACGTTCAACTCCCCACTACATTTACTTGCAGAAATGTGGCTGTGTTGATGGAATCATATCAGAGATCAATGTTGCCGAAGGCCCGAACTTTTCAAAAAGTGTCGCGATTTTGAATGGCGAGTATAAAAGTGTCGCGAATTCAACGAAATCGCGACACTTTTACTTACAGCCTCAAAATGCACATAAGTGTCGCAAAATCAATTTTTCGTCAGTATAAGTGTCGCAAGACTCAGTATATGTGTCGGAACATTAAATGTGCACTTTGACCGCCATATGTTTTGTTCATTCCACCGCAATAAAGGAAATCGGTCCTCCTTTACAAAAAAGGTTTTGTCTCACTCGTACCATCATGATTAGCGTACTTCAGGGTCTACTCCGTTGCCCAAACTACTTCGAGGAAGTTGGTTGAAAGTCAAAGCTCGCACTATATGCACTGTATTGACGACGTATCAAACGAATTTATTCATTCCCGGGCTGAAACGGAATCTAGCGAAATTTTATCCGCACAACTGAACATAGATATGTTCCCGTCATACCATGGGTGCTCAGTCACATTCTGCGACGTGTACGTGCAACTACGCTACGAACTGCACAGATTAGCGCGACGAACAGAAGCAAAAGGAAATCACAAACAATGTTCGTCAAGTTCCTCGGAGGAAGGAGGTCTGAAGTCGACCACGGTCGGCACCAGCGCAACGCCCATCGGAGCCGGTCGGGAACGAAGAATTGGGCGAGCCTGATCGATTCGCTTGCGTTGTTGAGGCATTTGACCATCCAAGCGCGCTGAAAAAAAAATAATTAGGGAAACAGAGATTGTTGTAGGCATGATACACACAAAGAAGATCATTGGGTTTTGCTGTGGAGAACCGGACATGGTGCGAAGCCGAGTTGACGCGCTTGAATGGAGGGGAAGACTCCGGGTGAGCCTCCATACGCCCGCGCTTGGCAGGGATAACAACACCTGGAAACAATTCTCTAAGAAAGGAAACTAGAATGTTGGAGAAGGAGACACACGAATTCCCTCGATAGCGGCCGGAGGTACAAGAGCGGATTCTGCTTCACGGGTTCAGATTATTAAAAGAGAATCCTACGAAGCACCTACTTTGAACGACCTGGTTCCCTGCCTCGACGTGCTGTTGAACTGCCGTGGTGCTTTGATTCGCGTACCCCGGAGTCGAATCTACAAAACATTCGTCGAGTCGCATAAGCAAGCTATCGGAGCAAAGAGGCAAATATTACTTTGAGGGACAGAGTCGACAGATTTGCGCGGTTGAACGGAGTCTTTGGCAGCCCGTTGCGTCAACAACAACTTAGTGGCTGTATCTGAAATGAATCCGAATGAACGAAAGCGTCAAACCTCACAACAAAAAATTCACCTTCAGCAGCCTCTCCCCCAATGATCTTATTGATCTCCTTCCACTCATCCAACATCGCCTTGCGACTTTCCACAACTGCCTTCTCTGCAACGTCATACTCCTTCCGCAAGTCCCCAAATCTCTCAACCACCGTCTCCATGAAGACATCCCGTGACTTGACCACCTTATCCCGCTTCTGCATCTCCAACTCCCGTTTCACCATCGCCGTCCTCAAAGCCGTCATCTGCGCGCGGAACTCAGAGGCCTGCTGATCAAGTGTCTTCCGCATGCTGACACGTTCGAGAGTCAGACCGGCGAACTCGGCGAGCTCCTTCTCGTGCGATGCTTTGAGCGTGACAAGTTCGTCGCGAAGGGCGTCAAGTTCTTTCTTCTGATTTGCGAGAGCGTCCCCAAACGCAGCAGCACGGGATCGTTCCTGAACCAATGTAGCCTCCAAGTCGCGGGTACGCTGATGAGACTCTTCGACGGAGATCATCGGGACCTCAGGAGCGGCATTGGCGGCAGACAGGGCATTCTGTGCTTCGGTTAGAGCGCGAACGGCGGCAGCATAAAGGTTTTGAGAGGGCGAAGGAGGTGCCGAGCCAGCGACAGATATGGAAGGTTTAGAGTCAGGGTCTTGCTTCGCTGCGGGAGTACACTGAGCAGGCATGTTGAAAATTTCAAAACCGGAAAATCTGGAAAGTTATTTGTAGAATGCAAGATGAACGCAGTTTTATGGACGAGTCAGGCTTATCTTGATCGTACTGTGCATTGGTCTGATGATCAGGAGCGCACATGTGAATTGGGGGGTTGGATCGCGTTTGAAATTGCCCTGAAACCATCGTGAATTTCAAATGTAGAGTAGATGAAATATGAACTCCACGAAAGCGAGCATCGGAGATAGGTGAAAAAGAAAAGACAGAAAAAATCTGGAAGACAATGCGGCAAGTAACAGCTAACAGGTTTATTTGGTTAGCTCCAATTAGAGTTCGGTCAAACAGCAATCACTTGCGAGATACCTTGTACACGAGCCAACACGGGTCTGGAATGAAAATTGAAATCCTTTCAAGGAAAAGATAAGAGCATGTGGAATGAATTTGTGGTTGTCGCACATGTAAATCAGGGGTGAATATTTGAAAATGTTTCTGAAACAAATGCGAAAAATAGCGGGGGATCAGACTGGGATCAGAACTGTGATAAAAGTGAATACCAACGCCTAAGAAAAAGGATCACAGGGGGTCGAGGGTAATTGAGTAATGAAACGAGGAGAACCTGGATATACAAATTGTTAGCGATGCGACTGTAGAATGGTGAGCGCAAACGGATGAATGACTCACTGTAGAGATCGTTCCAGACGACAAGACAGAACCGAGACGAAACAAGAGGAGAAAAAATGTTTGCAAGACATCACACGAATTAGGGCGCGAAAACCGTTTCATGAGTGGGAGTACAAATTTCAAATACCGTATACAATCAATGCGGATGTCCTGCGTCATGCACCCCCTTGTCGATCCGGTGGGATATTGTGATTAGGCGGGAGATTCGGATTAATGTGCTTCATGTTTGTGCGACACTTGTCAGCACTGAACTCGCCTAAGGAGTGGGACGATCATGAGCGAAGCCAAGCTTTGACGTAGTCTAATTCTGAAGCCGAGTGAACGATACTGAGGCTGTAGACGACCGTGATCTCTGTTTTGTGCAATATATTCGAATAAAATTGTCGAGCTTGACAAATTACCCCATGATTGTGTTTCGAGAAATGGAAGTTGAGAGTCGTCTAGCGGTGATCGAATGGAACGACGCTGCTGAAGGCGATGAGAGCCAGGGGAGAGAGGAAGCACTGTTGGAAGTATGAGGGGGCGAGAGCCCATGGCGCGGTTTGCACTTACAAAGACGACGAGTTGGTAATTGCATGCCCGTCATTTGAATTGTTCCCGAGACTGACCATGAAGCTCCTATTGAAACTTTAATTCGGGTTATTTGCTCGGCTTGAAACACAATTTGTATGTTGACGCAATCTCGACATGGTGGTTGAGGTTCAAGAGAGTCACGGCTCGTCTCATCAGATCCATCAGATCGTAACACTGTGACATTCCTCAACCAAACCACCACGATGCTCGCCAAGTGCTCCTGCTCTACCCGCTCGACGACGGCTATATTCTTCTCTCCAATTTCTTGTCGCATGACTACTACCCCACCGACGTTTTGAGACCTTGAATCATTGCAAAGTCTTTCATTGGCCCTTTTCATCGAATGTGGTCGTTTGGCAGCAATGGCACAAATTTGAGCTGAAGGAGCCGCATGAATAGGCTTCGAATTCTGAGGAAATTTTCTGACTTTCTCAACTGTAAGTCGCCTACGCATTGTTGTTCTGCGATGACTTACCACCAAGTCGCAAGATTTTTCTCGCTGTCGGAATCCCAAGGGTGCAGCTGCCATTCTATCAGTGAGGACGGAGGCTGATCCACGGCGTGGGTGCGGCAGGTCTCAATACACGGCGCGGGTACGTCTTCGGTCATCTTTTGTGCTGCCCAAGCGTCGACTGATAAACTAGAAGTAGTCAAATTCTGTATGATATGGGAAGGTACTCCCGGTATTCCTCGGGGTGCGTACGCCCTGTCGCGTTTTATCATCATTGACGGCTCGCACAGCAGAAGACAGACTGCCTTCTTCCTCATTTTACGCACGCCAGAGTATCCTGTGTGTCTGTCTACTATATCTTTGTCTACGTTATTAATTCATCGTCAATTAACCTTAGCCAGTCAGCGCAAAAAGTGCTCTTCATGGCGAGCTGCGCAAGCTTCGAAGACGGACAGTGGCTAGGACGGATGGAGCGAGGCGAATATGGAGAGGAGGAGCGCTTGAAAGACAGGTAGATTACTACGGTGCGTACGTCCGCGTTCTTCCTGTTATATCCGACTTACATTGACAATGCTCTCTTGTTCTTCAGCGGAAGAAATCTCGTCTCCCAACGCCGGTATACCTTTCCCCACTTCACCGTCAATGGCGTCGTCAGTCTCAGTGCCTTTTCCTTCTTCCGACAGCCACGAATGAGTACATCGTCGCAGCTCACCTTGGCGAGTTGGGAGAGGAGAACCTTGAAAATCGTATACGTGTACGATGGTGCGTATGTCTCCATTCTCCTCGTGTCATCGGCGCTCACTGGCGACTCTCTCTTGTCCTTCTTCAGCAGCGGCAGTACCGGTGCATGACGCTGCTGGGCCTTCCTTTACCGCGCTCTCGATGGCGGCATGGGGGTGGATACTACACGGATGCGTATGAACGAGCACATCATGACAGCTTACCAGCAGTTCTCCGCAGGGGGGGCGGGATCGCTGCGCATCTTCGAAGATGATTTATGGATAGGGAAGGCGGGCGTGGCGAATAGGGCCAGAAGGAGATTGAAAGACGGGTAGATGACGACGGTATGTACCTGTCTGGATTCCCCTCGTATCATCGGCGCTCATCCACGAATCTCTCTCCTCCTTCTCCTTCAGCATCGGCGCGTGACACTGGTGGACCTTCCCCCCTCGCCCTCGACGGCGTCGTCGATGCTCTTTTTCTCCGTCTTCCAACGCGTCATCGCCGCCCGCCACCACATTCCTCTCCTTTTCCTCGCTCACCCGCAGTGGGGATATGCAACTCCAAAGTCTCGTCTGGCGTTGGTGGTGTTACCGTCTACGTGGACATGGCGTTCTTTGTGCTGGTTTGCTGGTTTGCGGTCTGGGGCTCGAGGAGGAGAGGAGGGCGAGGGGCAGGCAAGGAGCAGGTCACCATTGTTCGAGGCAGCGGAGGGCGGATGTCGGCAGTACCATCGGGGGGAGATTGGGGCGGCGGTAGAAGTGGAAGTGCGTGCATGAGTAGGAGTGACGGATAGCCAGACAGTGAGGATGCGAGAAGCAGTGGTATCCATACCACGCACGATCGTTTATCCCGGGTTACTAGCTTCTCGTCCGCTAACCGACATGCCTCTTCTTTCAGATCGTATTCGATGCACCACGCCGTAGACGGCGCCCGCGCACCGATGCTCGTCGTCGTCTCATCGCCCCGCATTGCCGCCTCGTCTCGCCAACCCCTCTACTTTCTCCCGCATCTATGTACTCTCCTCCTCCTCCTCCAGCTTAAAGTTGCTCCAATCCCTTCCTGGCCCCATCCGCCGTCGTCAATTCGTCGGTGTCGTCCGAGGAAGAACAAATGCTTTCGGTGCGGGTGGCGGTCGACCCAGTCACCTCACCTTCCTCGTTCACCCCAAACACTCGTCCCTCTCGAGTGGGCGGGGCATCGGGCTGGAGAATGCATGTGGTCGATCGGTTTCTTCGCTGTCTGCGTCGACGCACTGGAGTCATCGTTTGGGAGGCGATCAGAGGAAGTGAGGAGATCGACTCAGCCGAGGAGGAGGAGGAGCAGGGGAAGAAGAATGGAGGGAAGGAGTATTGCTGGCCGACCAGATACTCTCCAGCGACGACGCCATCGTCACCATGTCAGCGTTGTGGGCATTATACGCGAACGCGACAGGCAGCACCGACACACGCGCGTGCTATTGGGTCTGCCTTTCTCATCTCACTCTCCTCCGTCTTCTCCTCGCCGATTTCGTTCCTGTGCCAACGCCGCTCGTGGATCCGCCCCATATCGTCTCTTACCCTGTTCATTGGCTGTGGCCTTCGCGCATGGAACGAGCGTCATTCGTACGCTGTCGTCATCGCCCCTATCGGGGTGTCTTTGGCGGAGCAGGGGATGCAGGTCGAGCTGCGTGGTTGGGCCCTAAGGCGTGTTCGGCAATGGGAGGGCAGGTGTGTCGGGGTCGGGGTCGGGTCGAGACGGAAGCTAGAGAACGATGAGAAGATGACGGGGAGAAGGTGGTATTCGTGTACGCTCGTTCATTCTTGCCCATCGACTTGTCGTTCGCTAATAGCCGGATCTCTCCTTCCAGATCGTATTCGATGCACAACCTACCTGCGAATCGATGCTCCGGCGTGTCTCGTGTCATCCTGCCGCCGCCGTCACCTGTCGGCCTCCTCGTTTGCTGCAAGAGGGACACGATCTTGTAGATGACGGTGAGGGGAGGCGAAGAGCAGGAGGATTAAGTAGAGGGGACCGGAGGGGAAGGCATATCGGTGACGGATCGGATAGGCGGCGACTTCGATTCCTCCACCTTACAATAATGCCCAAGCAACGCTAGCGTCAGGCTGTCGGCATTGGATGTCAAAACGATAGCCAGCCCGACGGGCCTTGTGCCGATGCGTTGTATCATCCGTCTCTTTTTCGTCGTATCGTTTCTCGTGCTTCTGGTCCCCAAGCTCCCCCAGCGCATCCCCCCTGACTTCTATTTGTGATCACTTCGTTCGTTCTCCATCGGCGAAATGAAGGCATCCTCACCCTCTCTGTGGTCGGAGAAGCAGGGGGTCAAGGCTCCCCTGCGGGTCGGTCAGGAGAAGCGGCAGAGGAATGAGATGGTCGAGCAGGGGCAAGGACGGGCGAGGAAGGAGGGTCTCTCGTTGACGCAGCCACTGCCTCCGTCCCCGCGTACGGAATGTCGTCCGGACAGGAACGCGAGGTCAATATCGACGTTGCGGATGCCTAAGCGCCGACCATCCTCACTGCCAATGCGACCTCGCGTCGCGGAGCACGACCTTGCTTACGCTGATCGGTCGATGATCACTTACACTCACCCTTTCCGGCTCCCGGAGCATGCTTTGCTCTTCGACGAACTTTTTTTAACACAGTGATAAGCGGACATTGATGCGTCGTCTGGCTGGTGTGATGGATGGAGGAGACGAGGGACCGTCTCTGACCGATGTTCCTTGGACGAATCTTCGAAAGATTATCTTCCTACGTATCCACTTCACGCACTGCTGGCTGTGTCATTTCGTCCTTGTACCTGGTTACAGACCCTGCAGTGACATGGCTTATCTGATATCTACTTGGCTCACTATCTATATGTACCCAAGCCTAATATCTTGCTTTTTTCGGCGCTCGATGTCCCAATTAGGCAGGAGCATGACCTTTTTCGGCAGGTCTTGTTTTTCGGTCCGAATCTCCGAATCGGGACTCTGCTATTGTCCGTGAGAGGTTCCCACTGCCAGCACTTCTCACAGACCACCATCTCCCCTCGAGCATTCATACACGATGCATCCCGATCTGCAGCCAGTCAGCCTCAACAAACTTTCGGCGCCAATGCGGGTCAGTTTCGCTTTTATCTCAGCATTTTGCTTCTTTTCAAGCCTGCAGTCGAATTTTACTAGGTAATAGCCAACAAGATGCTCGCTACTCCTCCATCTATGGAGACTATCGACCAATACAACAAGGCTCTGATACAGATCCAGAATCCTTCAAGTGAAATCTATGGATTTTACCACATATTCTACGTTTCCCTTGATCCTGCTCGCATTCCTTCCCCGACATTCGATCGATTCAACGTCGGTATAGTCGCCCCACTCATGGCGGGTATAATCTCCCTTCAACGATTGGTTACGACTCGACCCAATAATCAAGTTTTCCCCGATCTCTGGCCCAGAATTGCGGCGTGGAGCCACTATCTGTGCAAACACGAAAAATCCATCCATAAAAAAATCAGTTTAGGCTCGCTAAACCGATGGTTCGTTGGATTGCTCGATTTCTGCCTCTGGATGTCGGATGAAATTCCAACGAACACATCCCTGATTACCTCCTCACCTCTATCCCCAATCATCGCCGCACACGCCTGGAAATGCTGTTTCTCCCAGCCAACAGAGTTTCGCCAGCGAGACCGTGCGCTTCGCATGATCAAGACTATTCTCATAAACAGCAGCAGTCCCTTGAACGAAATCCTAGCAGGGTCTTCTTTGACCCTAGCGGATCTTGCTGGCATCATTATGCAGCAATGCGAAGTCGCTATTCCACGTACCACTAGTGGAGACCGTTGGCTCGATCTGGAGCTTCTGGATCATATCTGGCATCTGGATATGGCTCTTGACGTTGTGGTGTTCTTCGACGGGATTGTTGGTAGGCGGCAGAAAAGCATACCGGACTATCCTCTATGCGGCGCTCTGTTACCCGTTGGCTTCGTGACGACAGTGGCCATCGCTATACGGACGCTCAGTTCTGCGGACCCCTCGGACGATGAATACAATAGAATCTTGAATAACAGCCTGGTACTATTATGCTCGCTTGCCGGCCAGCAGCGCGGAGATCAAGTCCTCCAGACAGCCTTGGAACACGGGTTGTTGAGGGCACTCATTGCGCTATCCAAACGAGATCAATTAGGGGAAATCGCGGGTATCCTTCTGCGGCTTGTGCTCGAGTTTATGATCCCCTCGACCGTGTATTATTACTTTCTCAAGGCACTCGAAGCGGCGTATACCGAAGCGGCAGACAGTCTTGCTCACGGCACGCATTTCCCATCCCATCCAGATCTTGCGCGGGCTTGGGACAGATTTCTGGTAACAATGGGCACGCGCCTCGATCTCCGAATTGAATTCGATTCCGACTCGGGGCCGTCGCGAGGTGTATGCGGAAATGCTAAGGTATCTTATCGCTGTCTGGTTTAGAGAACTTTAGACTTCCCGCTCACAAACCCACTCAAGTGTGGACAAATCGCCGCAAGAAAGGATCTCAACGCCTGCAAAGGCTGCTCAGAGGTCTTATATTGTTCTCGAGAATGCCAAAAGGTCGATTGGCGAGCTCGTCATCGGGCGTCTTGCGCAAAGGAGCGCGATAGCCATTCAAGTAAGTTCAATATTTCATTTTCTCATTTTCGCCGCTGAACGCCGTACTTCCTCTTTTCTTCTCCGATTTCCTGTATATATAGAAGCACGCATAATCTACACAGCCAAAGAACGCACATTCTTGCGTTTCCTGCTTCACCAAGAATATCTGAAGCACAAATTCCAAATCGCCCTCGACCACACCACAGGCTGGGCGGCGAATCGCAACGCCATATTGTTTACTTTATACGACTTTACGACCTTCCCCGTACAAGTGGAAACATACCAGGCTTCCGACGACATTATCAAGGGTGTGTTTCGTGGTGTGGGGTTCATGGATATGCAGATGATGCATTTGAGAGAAGGGGCGGGAGACCGGAAATGGATGTTTAAGCTGGCAAGAGAAAATTCGGAGGTGCCAGATGCGTTGAAGGATGTTGCTGTGCGCCTTGATTCTCTCAGTCAGAATCAAATTAGGATTTATGTTGCGCAAAGTTTGCAGCGAGAGGGTATGGTGGCGATTACTGCTGACATTTGATTCCAAATCCTCCGCACAATGTAATATGATATGTATTATCTTGACGACCTACTTTGAATTGTGAACGACATTCATGCGTTGGCCTACTTCGAAAGTTGGCAAGAATATTCAAAGTATTAGTACAGCTACAACCTGAGCAGAACATTCACCTCAGACGTAGTAGTGTCCAGCGCAGTAGCGCCAGGGCGCGAAAATTCCAAGCCTTGCATGTGTCCCTCGAGGAGGCCAATTTGATAGATCTAGCGACTCGATTAGCTTGTGTCACAGCCCACACAAAGAGAAATGGATACTCACGAGGTTGAGATCATGGAGATACTTGACGACTAGGAAGGTGTGCTAACGCGTCCATCAGTTCGTGTGCGTGAAACTCATTGCTCGAGTGCCTGAAGGGGCTTTATTTCGATAAGGAGTAGAGGTGCTTTGCAGGGGTCGCGGACATAGCGGAGTTGTTAGAGACAGCGCGGCTCATTGACGCTGAAAAATGGGAGTGGAGGCAAGCCCAGCGCCGTCATTCGTCCATTCGATGCCGCTCATGCGGTCGTTCTACGCATTTTCAGAGCCGAATGCTGAGTATGTTGTGAGGGTAGGAGGACATATATAGAGAAGGTGCCAGGCATCGGAGATCATAGATGACAGATAACATAGACAAAAGTGCAGCCTGTTTGATAGCGTCTTGAGGTCCGGACTCCGCTGGCATTCGGAATCGCGCTTGAGCTACAGCGCTATAGCGAAGATGGCAGTCAAAGCATGAAGATATGTCTTATATTGCGTAGCTGGAGGTCCGTTTCGAGTATGTTTGCTATCGGTTCCTGCACTGCGGTCTCTGGTGCACGCCGTACATGGAGGAAGACAGCAAAGAGTGTGACTAGTCACATCAGTAACCCATCAATCATTGAATCAATACCAAAACAACCGGTTCGTATTTCTTCCAGTCACCACCAGCACTACCGCTGGCCCTGCCGCTCGAGCGTTGCTCGGGAGTCGTCTTTCCGCTCAGCGTGGAATCCTCTAGAAACTGGTACTGATGCTCAACCGCTTTTCGATAACTCTCGGTTTCAGCTGCTGCGTATCGAATTTTCAATTTTCACGCGATGTCCAAGAAATGTCCATGCGTCGATCCCGATTTCTTCTTGTTTTCTGGAAGTCTGTCCCTTCTGCTTAGTCAATTGCCCGTGACTCTCTGAGAAGAGCTGTGTGCTCATTGCTCAAGGGGCCTTGACATGATCGTGATTACTGGCTCATTCGTTTCCTTCGGACGGTCCTCTCAATCGCACGTCATGTCGTCTCTACGCTCAAGGTGATTCCCATCTTATTACACACCGTTGCTCACACTCTATACTTAGAAGTGCCTGGAACAACTCAATGCTTGGTATGTTTGACTTCTGCCGCTGGATTTCTGCATCTGGGCGCATTCTAGCCGTCCTTATCGCTCTCCCACCCCGGCCACCCGAGTATCCAAGCGTTGATTGATTTCTCATCATACAATTGTATCCATAGCGCCTCGCAATAGTCTCCTCGTCCTTTGACTTAACTATGATGCTGAATTTACCCCCTCGCTCCTGGTGCTCTGCCATCGCTTTGTTCTTACTCCGATTCTCAAGAAGCTTCACTCTCGTCGGCGGTGTGGTGCGATCAGGTTACTCTTCCTGAGTCGACGCTTCGGTAGATTTCGACCTCGTGGATCCATACGCTCATCGAATTGACAGTCCATCAGGTCCAAATTTTCACTTTGAATTTTCTCCAACTATCAACTTCTTACAGCTGTTTCCGAAATCCTTGAGAAAGTTCAAAGAATTTCGCGCGATTTCAACTTTTGATGGCAGTGATAAGGACTACTTGTTTTGGAATTCCACCCGACCGGCGACCGCGGCAACTCGTACAAATCGAGAGAGCAGAAAAGTAGCCCCTGGAACCAGCACTGACTTACCTTATGGCTTGCGGGCGCGATCGTCTTGACCGGGACAATACATCTGAAGGTAATATGCAGTGAGGGACTTTTGTCGGCATGAGCTTCTGCTGGCGCCTGCCGGAGTCTGCCAAGGGACGGCATCACGGGGATATTCCCTAAAGCAGTAGTCCTTATCACTGGCATCAAAATTTGAAGTCGCGCGAAATTCTTTGAACTTTCTCAAGGATTTCGGAAACAGCTGTAAGACCTGCTGGGTTTTTTTTCACCTCCATTCTATTAGACGTTTTCTCGAGGGAAATGAGAGTTCTACCTCACTATTAATAGATTCGGCCGCGGTACTGTACCTTGTTACTCAAACAGGTAACATACGCGGGTTCTCGTCATCTTCAGCGATCAATTGACCGGTCGCAAAACGACCGGATGAGCAAGGCATTGAACCACTCGACAGCCGAAAATTCTCAACGAGAAGCCGCGGTACTCAATACTTGTCAATTCTAGGACGTCTGGAGAGGTGTTTAGGCACGGGTGCCCAATTGCTCGAGAAGTACATTCCATTCACGAATCACAGTTGTGTCCACCTTTCCGAGAAGATCTCAGGCTGATTCGTCGGATTATCCTACCATCCACCACTCAATCATCATCAAGAGAACTCCTTAATCAACGTCCAGAATAGCCTGCCACCACAACGAAAATGGGCGCGCGCTATAATTATACTGATACAACGGGTAACCAGTTCGTTTCCGCATCCTCACCCTCACTCACCTAGTCATAGATTCCCAATCCATCTATCTGTCACACAGCAAGCACTTGTCAGAATGTGGGATGGGGTACATAAACCAGCCGATCCCATGTAATCCATTCCCTCGTCTGTTCTTCTGACCATTCCCTTCTCCCCCACCCCTTTCCTTTCCTTCTCTTCTTTCTCCAACCATGCGTCCCTTCGGCAGCGCCAAGGCTCTCGCTGTGTTACTTTCAATCCTTCTTCCAGCTGCACGGCCAGCTGCGATTCCTTCTTTTCACAGGAGGAGTATGCCAGTGATTGTTGATGAGAGGTCCAGCGCCAGGGGGAGTTCGAGTTCGAGTTCGAGTTCGAGTTCGAGGACTAGTTCTGCGTCGGCGTCGGCATCGGCGTCTCCTAGCGCGAATTCGAATCCGAAGTCGAGTGGTCCGACGACGGAGGTGCAGGGAGGGCTGACGGGCGTGTTGATGACGCTTCCGGACCAGATTGAGGATGCTGGGTTGAAGCGGATACCTGGTATGTCGATCATTCATAACTGTGGATCGGTTGGGAATGAATGAATGCTGGTTGCAGATGATCAACATCCCTTCATCGCACCTGGGCCTGATGACCAACGAGGACGTGAGTATTTGTGTGTTTCGCTCCGATGAATCTGAATCTGTACTCACTTTTTCCTTTCAGCATGCCGTTAGTTCTCCTTTATGAACCTGATGCGATACATTTCATAAGTGTGATCGATAGCTGCTATGAACGTCCTAGCCAATCACGGGTATATTCCAAGAAAGTAAGTAAGAACTCAGAACACCCCACTCCCACTCGCATATCCTCGCTAGACTCACACTGATCGAACTCTTCGTTTCAGTGGTATCGCAACCTTCGAAGAATTAACAACCGGGATGATGGAGGGGTTCAACATGGAGGTGCACTTCGCGGCTGGTCTGTCTGCACTCAACTTCGTTCGTTTCTTTCTTTCCCCCCCAATCAGCCTCCGCGTCTGATAAACTTGTACTTGTACTTAGGTGAGCAGAGGCAATGCCTTCGCCAACAAGATATCGATTGGTGGAGAATCCATACTGGTCCCACCTCTTCCGGGAAACATCGATGGCAATGTTACCGGTGGTATTGCGAAGACCGGGCGGTTTGAAGGTCAGTCAGCTATCACGGATTATATTCCTTCTCTGAATCCTCATCCCATCTGACGTTTTTTCTTTTGATTGAATTGCACAAGGTGACGCCTCGATGTCCCGCATAGACGCCAATCTCGGCGACAACAAGAACTTTGTTCAAAGCAAATTCAATCTGGTGAATCTCGTCTTAGTCTTACTTTGGTGATTTCGGCGATATTGAGATCATTTCGGATGGATAGAATCTCTTACAGCTTGGAAAGTTTGGCGATGACGGTCCAGATGGGAACAACACTGTCGTGAATGTGAAAACGCTTGTTGCGATGGAGAAGACCCTTTTCGAACTGGATCAGAAACAGAACCCGAAGGTATGCATGCGGCTTTCTTTCTATCTGGCCGTGAATTCGGATAGACCTGACAAGAAATTAGTTTGAATTCCCCGCTCGGCGGATGTTCGCTGCTTATGGACAGACCGCATTCCTAATGGCGTCCGTCTTTCCATCTCATTCTTTTCATCAGAAAAACTAATCGGTCTAAACGTTAATTAGTGTCTTCGCTAATGGTTGATCTAACCCTCAATTCCCAAATCCCAATGCTCACGAGTTGCAGGCACGACGAACGCCACGACTCTACCTATCCTCGATGCGTTCTTCCGCAACGAAACCTTCCCCGAGAACTGGTTCCGCGCCGCAGTACCCATTACTGGCGGAACCAACGCCAAGATTTCATCTCAAATCGCTGCGGCGATTCCGACAAAGCCGGGGCGCAATAACGAAAAGGGCGAGTATGTTGAGGATCCCGAGCCGCCGGCACCGTTCAATAGCAGCTTGGTGGGTCTCTGTGCATCTCATTCTTGTTGATGTATTCATGTTTTGTTCTCACAGCCTTGTGCGGGTTATCTCGACCAAGCAAAAAGCACCCCCGCCGTGCTGCAGAACACAACGGGGATTTTCAAGAAGAATGTCGACTTCTTGACGGGCATCCTGTTCGCTGCGGCGAAAGTGAATCCCGGGTGCACGCAATTCGCTCCGCCCTCTGGTCCAGCCAACGTCTGAGAGTTGGGGTTTTTGTTTCTGTTTGTTAATATATTAGCTACTTAACGAAGGCACGCTCTTTATTTCAGACCTTGACTCGCAGTAAACGACTTGATAATCCTAAGACCCATGATCAATCCCCCCCAGACCTCCACAAGTCCGGTGCATGCTCGGAAAATGCAGAAAACGTTGGTTCTTCTACACGGCAACAGAAGCAAAAATAGACAGTCCTCTATACAAGCCGTATGAGGACTTGTTTCTATGATTCAGGCTCCTTCACAACCTCGACACAAACTCTCTTCACACATTACCCTGACTTATAATATTTTGTCTGAATATTGCGGTCATTGGCGATGAGCCCGATCGCATGTGCGAGGGCGTAATCTCCCGTGAATCGTCACATGTGAACTCCCCTACGCAAGCTGAACATAAACAGCGCATTTCGTTCGTCATAACGGCACAAAGTTGAACCGTGGGAATACCCCCCAAAATACCTCGCCGTGTTCAATTCGGGTTTGATAGAGAACGTCATGAGATTTCGGAGTGGATTGTAGTGTTGTCCGTATCTTCGAGGTAAGTCAATCATCATCATGTCGTGAGTGTTGAACACACAATACACGTCATGACGCTCATAAAAGGCGGCAAGCTTTTCTCTCCATCCCAAATCTACCCCAACTAACTAGCGCCTGTTTCAACTCAAACTTGAAGAGAATGGCATCCAACCCACGCGATCCTCGAAACCTTCGAGCTACCGCCAACACAACCGAGTTCATCCCCGATCCTGTCGGCGCATACGATACGACGCAGCAATTTTCAGAGGATCCTGCTCGGCCTGGTGCCGGAGTTGCACAACAAAGTACGTGTTCCACCGGTCAAACCTAACTCCCATCGTATTGATACAGAGACTCATTCAGCCCCCGCCGACCCTACTCATCAACCAGGAAGCATAGCTTCAGATTTCGGCGCAGGCACTGGAACTGATACGAGATATGCTGATACGCAAGGAACTGGGCATCCGAAAATGGGGGATAAAATCATGGGTATTGTCTGGACTCGGGATTTCGACAAGATGCAGTGACTTACACGTATACTGGCAGGGGGAGGAGAGAAACTCGCTGGGTCTGTTTTGCGTAACCCAAATTTGAAGGAGAAAGGCGAAGAAAAGAAGGTGGGTGGATTTTTTTTTCTATTTCTTGCCTTCAATTAAAGAAATTGACAAACTATCCAGGAAGGTGGATATTCAATCAGCGGGGGAGATTATGGTGCTCAGAAATAAGAACTCTGATTAATATGCGCGCCTGCGTCTTCATGTAGGATCCGAATCGAGTATCTATGTACTAGACTTTCCCAATCGCAAGTCACTGTAAAGGCTTTACTTACACGAACTGACCTCATAAATGCCGTTGCCGAAACCGAACTCCGCCCGTCGTCATAAATGATGTATGCAGCTCGTCCTCGTATAAATATTGACCAACGCCAGATCTTCTCTCACAAATTCACCTCTACCTCCTCAGCTTAAAAACACCGGATCTTTCATCATCAGCATGGCAAACTCTACGTCCGAAATCGCACCCTCGAAAGTTCCGGGAGAAAACGTCCCAGGACCGGGCGGCGTTAACCACACGGCCGGCGGATATAATCAAGAGGCACCGGGCGTGATGGGCTCGAGGAGCGGGGCTGGTGCGACGCAGGAGGGTGAGTCCGGACCGTTTCCCTCCCAAAACGTCGAACGAAACAATCTCGTATAGAAGTTCCATCCTCGATGTTTGAAAACTCCGGCGCGACATTCGACGTCAACGTTGGTACGGGCAGTGATAACAAAGACAAGCGCTACGCGCCTCAAAATACGCTGGTGAAGGACTCGGACGACCCTGCTGAGAGGGAGAAGGGCAAATGTGAGTAGATTGGATATATCAACATTTTCCCCCACTACTCGTTTGTTGACATTGCGGTTTCTGGGGTAGCCAAAGCGGAAAAGGTCGAGGAGTCGTATGTTTGAATTAAATTTTGGACCTCCCAGCTCTCGTGTAAGGTATTCAACTAAACAAATGTACCATAAACGAAGATTCTAGATCTTGCTTCTCTTGATGCCTGAAAATCTAGCGCGTCGCATGGAAGTCGCTAACGAATTTTCCAACTAAGACGCGAGGTGCATATGCGTTCTCTACTCCACTCAGGCTCCTTGACCTTGATCAGTTTGACTTCACCGCCGATTTTCTGAATGCCAAGGTTCAAAAAAGGAAACACCGGTAGTTGGCCGCGGCGGGCCGGAAACTGGTTCATTGTCGAGCTCAACTGCGACTCAGCTCAGCTTCGCGAGATAACTATATTCTGGGTTAAGTATTCTTGAGGTTCTTGGAGCGCATCTGAGCTGAAGACGGTGATATTGATACTGTAGCTACGACTCTGTGCAGGACGGAAGGTGAGAGCAGGGATATAAATAATCAATGTGTCGAAAGAACGTTAACACTGACATGATTGCCAAATCTAGTGTTGCGTTGTTCACTCCGCACACAGCGTTCAGCGATCCCTTGACTCTCAAAGACGCGCCGCTGCGCGAATCCATCGAGATCCGAGCCCTAGTGTTCTATGATGAATGAACCGCAAGAAATAGTATTCCCTATGTAAAAAGGTGGACTTCACCGTGTACAATATTGAACAGTCAATTGTTTCTTGAGGGCCAGCTATTGAGAATTTTGTCCGATGGCCCTGGTGTTGGTCCTAACGATGGGAACGTCGTTGGTGCTTTGTAAAGACAACTTCGGTGCAAAATCACGAGCTAGTAAAAGATTGAACTAGAGATGAATTTTCCCTAGGATGGTGATAATTAATTCAGAGACACATGTATGCTACAGTACGCCTCACCCTACGAATGCTCGATCCGATACTGATTAAGACTTGAATACCCAAGTTGTAGAATCCTGGAATGCAGGATAAACGCCTTTGAGTGCTGACTCAGCATCAGCCAAGCAGGACAACCGAAATTGCCGCGCGACCCACCCATTCCGTGACAGAGATGACAAGAGTGCGGGCGAATCGAGCTCTCAATTCCACCGCACCTTACCAATGACACCCGGAGGTTCAAGGACACAATGTGGTATATCAAGGTGAGCGCTCACTTGCGCCCATCATCGTCTTCGAATTTTCCTGCAATTCGACTCAATCAGCAATGTTCAAAATTTCTCTTAACCCCCTTCTCCTCCTGCTCTCCGCTGCCGCGTGGCTCACTGTCGCCCTCGCCAAAGCGCCCTTCCCCGCCTCCCTCGTCTACGAATCCCCCACGGGCCAATTCCTCGAATGCCTCGCCATCCGCCCTAACGGACACCTCCTCATCACCTCCGTCGTCTCTCCCACCCTCTACACTCTCGATCCCAAGGCATCCCCGCCCACCCTCAACGAGCTCCACACCTTCCCGAACGCCACCGCCCTGAACGGCATCGTCGAATACGCCAACGACACGTTCGCCGTCGTCGTGTCTCTATTGAGCGTTCAGACTATCTCCGCGCCGCTGGATAGCGTCGTTATTTGGAGCATTGATTTCACTCCCACCTTAAACTCCTCCTCCAATTCCTCCTCGGAGTTTGCCACCCGCCCCCTGGCGCGGATCCCCTCCAGCCCATTCACCAACGGCATCACCGCCGTCCCCGGCCACCCCGACCTCCTCCTCGCAGCCGACTCCCAGCTCGGCGTCGCATGGGAGGTGAACGTCCGCACCGGCACCACGCGTATCGCCGTCGCCGACGAATTCATGGAGCCCGGGTTCGACGCGGTTCTGCAGATCGGATTGGACGGCATCCGCGCACACGACGACGGGTTCCTTTATTTCACCAACGCCATCAAGGGGCTGTTCGCAAGGGTTTCGCTCACGCATAGGGCGCCGGTGGAGGTGTTGGGCACGGAGCGTGCGGTTATCGGGGGAGGGGAGAACGGGACGGATGTGGTGTATGATGATTTTGTGTTTGATGAGAGGGGGAGGGCGGTTGTGGCGTTTGGTGGGGGGGAGGTGAGGAGGTTTGAGAAGCGGCGGGGTAAGCATGGGAAGGAGGAGTGGGTTCAGGAGGTTATAGCGGAGAGTTCATTGCTTGCGGGTGCGACTGCTGTTGCTTTCGGCAGGGGCGGAGTTGGGGAAAAGAAGCTGTTGTATGCGACGACGACGCTGGGGAGGGTTGTCGTGGTGGATATGAGTTGAGAAATTGCACAGGGCCAGTAGATACACTCACTGCCAATTCAAACAGAAATTCACCTCCAGTGATGTGAGGTGAGATTATACCGATATCCTATATCAGTACCCATTCGATTGTGCGTGGGGTGAAGCATACTTTGTTTGAATCATAAGACTGAATATTTATCCTCGTTTTTAAATCTTCACTCACGATGCCGAAGCTGTCGGGAAACCGCCCGACTTTACTGGAGTTCATTCGTGGTAAACTTGTGTTCTTTTTGCGCCGGGTCGATATGTTCAGCAGCACCTGTTTCCGTACGAGCCTCGGGTGCGACTGAATCTCGCAATAAAAAGGAAGGCGATTACGGTTTGATTGTAGAAAAAAGAATTGCACCAGGCGACAGAATGCTTGATGGGTTGAGTGAGTCTGTTGTAAATTACAATCAAGATCGTTTTCACCTTCTGAAACCCCACCACGTCTCAAGTCCCAACGGCCGGAGGCAAAGCCCCGAAACTTCAAGACCGCCTATGTTTTCTTTCTCTGAGAGTCTGATTCAGTTCTCCCGCGTCATTGCACTATATTGCTTGAAGATGGAGAGTATACATGTTTGAGGAGAGGCAAAGCAGAGGAGACACTAGGTAAGCGCCCGCAGGATCTTGTTAATGATCGATAACGAGGAAGAGGACGAGTTGGTGAAGAGGCAAAGGCGCATGGTGGCTGTGTTCGCCTATCATGATCGTCTGATGCCAACAATACGGCTTCCGATTTCTTCCTCAACCATCACCATCCTCTCGATCCATGCTACAATGCTAGCAAGCAGAGAGGCTGCCACGCATGCAACTCGGACTTCCTTGTCAAATCTTGTCTCTAGATATCGTCGGTGCTGAACGTTGAACGAGAACCCAACTGAATCTGGATCTCTTTGCTGAGTCTACGATCGACTTGAGAATATATCTCTGGAGTCTGATCGTCTTACATCTTGGGCACTTTCTCACTCGTTCCGCTCGCTTCAAGCTTATTCGAGATGCAGCGAGCCACTCTGCGGTCTGAAAGCAGTACCTGTTTCCATAATCTGCCGCGACCAATTTAAAGAGGTCTAGATCTGTAGCGAGGAACAGAAGTCGGCACAACGACATTATGATTGTGAGTCTCGTAAATGTGGCGAGCATATATATGTATACCTCGCCACGCTTCATCGCTTGCCGTCGGCCTCCAAGCGGAAAGTGCGGCCCTTCGTCGCCTGCTCAGGCTCAGCGCTGATGTCTTCACATCTTCGAAACATCTCGCTCCAGCCGTTGAATTGAATGTGATCCGCATGAACCCCGTCCCCGAGCCCGCGCGTGTGGGAGGCACTCATCGAGACAGAGCGAGGCAAGCGATTCAACTTTCCAGCCAGAGACTGGACATTGCAGCCCGCCTCGTGCCAGCGCGTCGCACCTTCACAGTCATTTGAAGTCATCTCACCGGGCCGCGACTGATCTATTCAATGCGGCGGTCAGTGGATCCCGCGATTTGCGTCACCCGCCAAGACTCGTTCAGGATCCGCTGTCCGATCTGCCATCAAAAGCATTCAAATTTTCGTATATAAAGCAGCCAACGCGTGCCTCGTCTCCACATCCACACACTCTTCATCCCTCACTTGCTACTTACGACCAGCTCTTTCCTTGTTTCTTACGCACGACTATACACCATGTTCAACAAACTCACCCTCATCACTGCCCTCGCTGCCGCCTCCAGCGCACTCGCCGACTGTGTCCCGACTTTCCAGTCTGGCGCGCCGTACACCGTTAGAATGACCGAGCTCCCCGACTTCGTTTGGGTGAACAACGGCACCGTCGGTTCTCTCGGGGTCAATCTCGTGCGTTTGCTACTTGCCTAGTGATGAATCTCGTTTTGACTCGCTTTGTACCGTAGCGGTCGACCGTCCCCGGAACCCAGTTCTACCTGTCGGAGACGCCCTTCGGAGGCTACGTCTTCTCGTACGTCATCCCGCCCCACTCTCTCTCTTCACCTCACCCATTTTCCTCTTTCCTTCCCTCCTCCGCAGCCTCGACGCCGAAATGTCCAACTGCCTCTACGCCTCGCGCAACGCCAAAGTCCCCGGCTCCGGCAAAATCTACCAATCCCTCGGCTGCTTCAACGCCGGTGGCGAGCTCGACAAAGACGAGGACTTCACCTTCAACTGCGTCTCTTGCAGCGCCGACGGCGGGTCGAACTGCTACATCACGAGTTCTCTCACGAGCGAGTGCGCTAACACCCCCGACAACGAGCTGCACTACCCCTCGGGCGAGGACGAGAACGACCAGGTTAGGACGGCGGAGTGTGGGTCGACGTGGTATCAGGCGTGGGATGTCACCTTGGCTTAATTGAGTATTCAAATGGCTGTGAGATGGTTGAAAAATGATGCATGGACGGACCCTTTGATAATGGACAGTTGCGTATAATGATGTTTTAGTTTCGCTATTGAAGTCGTTGTTTGTGGGAAACAGCTTAGGTTGAAGCTGAAAGAATCGCTTGCCATCAGTGAGACTGGATTGCCATAATTTTTTCCGCGCACCTCCTTGAAGACACTCGACTGGCTCAATTGTTCCTCTACCGAGAGTCCGAGACAGTTCAATAAATTTCCATAGTATACAACATATCTACAACGACTTCAATTGAATTATGGTCGTCCTTCACCAAGGTAATTATCGGGCGCAGCGCGAAACCCACAGTCCACTGCAATATCCAGCCCCTTCTCCCGCAACTCGTGCATCAGCAGTTTTTCAGGACTGCTATCAAGATCTCCGTAGCGTTGCGTATAAATGAAGCGCACAAAGTGAAGCGGCGAGGATGGAGTGCGCCACCGTGCCTCCACCATTTCGAACCACTCCTGCATTTCCGCGGACGGGATTTCCCCAAAAACGATCTGCGATAGATGCGGGCACACAAAGTCCTCGATGCCCGGCATGAGGAGAACGCGATGCGCGGACCTGCTCACGGGTGAGTTGCTACGCAGTGAAGAGACGAATAACCTCGTGAGCGTGGGGCTGGTCTGGAGGATCGAAGTCAGCGAGAGAATGTCGTTGCCATCGTCGACCACGAGTTTTTCCAGTGCGCAGGCTGAACGCTCCAGGAATACAGCCACACTGAAGGTCGGAAATGGGATCCAGAGCTCCGTCAGAGAAGGAGCGGTCAAGTACTTGAGAGGCGTGGTATCTCTGTCCAAGCTGAGCCGACGTAGATTAGGTGCAACGAAATCCGGATAAACCGTGTTATGGACAACTCCAGGCCAAATTCCCAAGCCGCATTCGACGAGGTTGGATGCGCATGTTAGGATCTGAATGGCGCTGAACAGGGAAGATCTCCCTCCATGAAAATGGGTGATCTGAGGCCAGGGCAGATTTACGGAAGAGGGGTTGTCATACGCGGCGAGCGTGACCGAACGCAAGTTCGGCGCAGTGGAGAGGATGTCGTTAGGAGGGGGCCGCGCAGTGGAGACATATCCGAATCGACGCAAATTTGGAACCCGGCCCTTGATACATTGCAGGTGGTGGAGAAGGACGGAAGGAGACGAGGACCGGATATCGAGGAGTAGGGTCTGCCAACGCTCGCAGTGCTGGATCACCAGATCGAGTGATTTTGGAATTTGTGCGTCTGAAATTATACCCATAGTAGTCGAAGCTAGAGTAAATTCAAGAGGAGCGTTAATCGAGCGATAGAGCTGAGTCTCCACCTTCTCGAAAGGAGATCCAGTGTTCAGCGTGTGCGAGTCAGAGATATGAAGGGTTATCTTCGACCAAAGAGGTGGGAATCCAATAGCAATTGCCCTCCAGCGACGGCAGATATGACCTAGCTGCCAAGGAGGCTCCTCTGCTGCAAGATTCCGGGTCGGACTAGTGCCCCTGTGATGAACACTCCGTTCTCCGCTACTATATGGCACCTGGGAAAATATTTGCTGGAGAATCTCGACAGGAAAACGGCGAATGGGGGATAGCACGGCCTTGTGCTCTGTAGTTCTTTTTCGTGTCGCCGCTAGTTCGCGAATTTTCTCCTCTCGGAGAATATCCAGCTGTCGGATTTCGGCCTCGAGCTGGCGGATGTGTTCATCGAGATCAGACACAGCGCGCTGAAAGACCAAAGCTTCTGACGCAAGAGGGGCATCGTTGCTGCAGAATAGATAGCTGTCTGCCGTTGATTCGCCAGCTTCAGAGGCAACTCGCAGAGGGCCATCCTCCACCCACGTGTCGCATCGACGGCATCGCGAGCAAGCGTCACTGCCGCCGGAGACGCGTTTGTTAGCATATATTGGACGCTGATTGAATGGGACGCACGGTGGACCCGACATTCTCTCCGGCTTTTGCTCTCGGCGGTCGATGTGGGCGGATGTGGGTCGAGCTGAAATGTCACGGGTGAGTCACATCATATGATACGGTCACAATACGCGATCAGGTGACATACATGCCTCGTTAACTAATACTTAACTTCGCGTGTTTTTGAGCAGGAATTTTTACAGTTCTCGGGCAGCTGGTTGCTAATTCCATGCTTTTTTGATCTATGATCTTCGTTGTATCGACATTCGAGGAATCAACTCCGTCCCATTCTCCTTCCAAGTTCAGAGTCAAGATATGGCGGTTAAAGTGCACTTTTAATTATTCCCCCCAAATATATGACATTTTCGCGGATCCCCCGTGTAAATGGGGGTTTTGACCTAATTGCCCCCAGAAGGAGACGACCGATGTCGCCCAGTTTACTTGGGGGGAAATTTCGAACTTCCCCCAAATAGAAAGTCGAACTTTCCCCCAAATACAAAGTTCAAAATTTCCCCCCAAATAAACTTCCAATTTTCATCGTTTGACCTGACTCTCTCAATTCAAAGTCTCACTCTCAGTAATTCCCCTGCTTTGTCTCACTACTCCGTCCTTCTTTGGCTTCACGCAAATTATAGGTCATTTTGACCATCAGTACAAACTCGGCACTCTCCGAGGTCCGAGTCGGCCGTCTCAGGCATCTCTGTTAGACCTCAGTATAATCGTTGCAGCTTTCGTGCTCCAGTCTCTGGGTGTCTGGTAGCTGTGAGGTCTAAGGACCTCTTGTATTTTCTAGGTCTGCCAATTGGCAAGTTGCCCAAGCCTGGAACCTAGAAGTAAGACTCAATTCGACCAGAGAGTGCCATCAAAATCGGCTTCGGGCATCTCGGATAGAGACTTTTCGGCCCAATTCCGCTGGTCTGCCCATTAGTTACGCTCCAGGTTGTGGTCTGTCCAATCAGGTCTCGAAGAATGAAAACTGCCATGATTATACTGAGGTTCAACAGAGATGCCGGAGAATGCCGACCTCGGAGCGTGCCGAGCTTGGACTGATGGCCAAAACAACTTATAATTTGCGTTCGAACAAAGGACAGAGTCGGCGCGAGACTAATCAGGGTACTTACCTGAGGGTAAAAGCTTTGAATTGAGAGGGTTAGGTCAAACAATGAAAATTGGAAGTTTATATTTGGGGGGAACTTTCAACTTTGTATTTGGGGGGAAGTTCGAAATTTCCCCCCAAATAAACTCGGCGACATCGGTCGTGTCTTTTTGGGGGCAATCACGTCAGAACCCCCATTTATAAGGGGGATGGGCCAAAAAGTCATATATATGGGGGGAATTAATAAAAGTGCACTTTAACCGCCATATCAAGATAATTACTAACTTGAAAGTTGACCGAAGTCGAACCAAAGGGGACAAAATAAAACCGGCTATGTGAGCAACGTTACCAGTAAGTCACGGAGTTAAATATACTTCCTGAGTCTTGTTTTTTTTCAAGTCTCGACCCGAACTACTTGGACTTCTGTTCGATTCATGAGCTGATTGTTTTAGATAAGGGACAAGTGTCAAGGACATGAGTCTGCTTTCGCGAAACTCAGGCTGACAGTCATTTTCAAAATGGACCACTAATATATTTATGCAACACGAAACAATCAAACCTAATCTACGCTACAGATGAGGAATATATTCCCCCAATTCCACCTCACGAAATACACCGGAATGAACAGAGCCTAGGGCAGTGAATGGGAGGACCAGCAAGAAGTCCCGAGATATCAAATAAATCGGGATACTGAGATAAAACCAGACGGTAATGATGGTTTTCAGCCAATCCGGTACGTGTGTGCCAAATCTATCCGCAATCTTGCTTACACCAAAGCTAAACCCAGCGGTAGGTGCTACTGTCACTGCGACTGCACAACACCGCCACGCCCATTTTTGGAATTTGGATGGGAAAACGGTGTTCCACGCCGTGCAGTGTATGCCCCCGAAGATGAAAGCGAAAATGCATTGCACAAATAGGGCGATGATTTGGTGCAGCCGACTTGAAGATTGTGACAATGGAGAGAAGAATGCGGGTATGTCTTTCCCGTCATAGTTCAAGTCGTAAGCCCCTAGACTCACTGCAATGAATCTCCGGACAGTAGGCGGTATCCACGATGGCATAGAGGGAAGATTACCCGCCGACGTCTGTGCTTCACGGGCCATACTGGGAGGCGGTAGACTGCCTTGAGGAACAGGCAGTTGTACAATGATTGGCTTTTGAGCGTCAAGCGGTTTATTCATCCAGAATAGCCAAATGAATATCGTCACGACCGCATACGCGACCGTCGCGATTTCCAACAATGTGATGGCCAGCTGTTGCTTCAAGCGGGTTATGCTTTGTCCGATGACTCGAAGGATTTGTGCAACGGCCACCAATTTAGCAAGCGCATCACGCTTGCTTTTGTCCTGGATATCAGAAACTGGAACTGCTCGGACGGCATCAATGGCAGCGATAAGCCTATCCTCCGTGATGATGGGTTGGCCTTCTTCATCGACGAATCCGCCCATCGAATAGAAGAATCCATGGGTCAGAGACACTTTATATTCTGAATTTTTGGTTAGAAAGGTGTTCTGATATTTCGATCAAACATTGCTCACTCCTTGAGATTGTGTGAGCAGAAAGCCATTGTCGAACGGCAAAGCCGACCATAATCTCTGGCGCAATGAGCGCAACAAGCATCATCTTCAGCCTTCGGCGAATCCCGGAGGTCTCATGCCAGAGATGAACAAGCCAATGGAGGCGCCCACGGTTCTTTTGAGGAGAAGTATTTTCTATGGGCAGTGGGGGCATATTCGGGTGCACCGAGACCCAAATGCAGGCGAAGATTGTCGTGATACAGGACCACACGATGTCGTAGAGCGTCCGGCATTTGTGGATGTCAATACAAGTGTCGTCGACAGCTCTTGCTAATGGGGAACTGAGGACGCCATTGTTCTCCAACACGAGGAGTGCTAAGAGGATCAACATGGGCGTGCGGTCGAGGAAGTATGACAGTGTGGAGGAGGGCTCCATTATTTATACAAACACAGAGGCAAAATTACCTTCACCCCGTGTACACAGTGCTTCGTGTGATTGACGCCCACGCCCGTAGTCGGACGAAAATTGCGAAAAATCTGGACGAGCGTTTCAAGTAGCAGACGCTTTCGAGCTCCACCGTGTTCCGATCTAAAGACTCGAAAAGTCCCCGTCCCTACCCAAGCGGAAAGTGAGCGCTTGATCAGTGTTTAAGCGCCACAAGATCACGAAGACAACCCTTATTCCATGTTAGGTGCATAGAGCCGTTGCTCTTGGCACGCACACGTCGCGAGGAACTCGAGAACCCAATGAGAAGCAGAGCATCATTCGTGCCCACAAGCTGTGCACCCCCCCTACCGTCGAAATCCACTGTCGCTCCAACGTTGAGCGGGGTGCCAGAAACCTGGACCAGCAAGGAATAGACGTCACAGAGGAGGAAAAATCCAAGAGCATGCCGGAAGACTGAATCTCTGTCGCTCCTCGCGTCGTTTTTGCGTCGTTTCGGTCACCCAGTGTCGACGCTCCGCCAGACAAAGGCGATCCAAGCATCACGATCGTCGAAAGGTAAGGTCAAGCGGAGAATAAACCCGCAGGAAGAACAGCGAAAACCTCGATCCTCGCGCCGTCTCGTTGTTGACTTGGAGAGGTACAAGACAAGGGTCATCTGTGACACTCGTCACATCCCGAAAGGGAAATTCGGCTTGAATTCGGCCTCCCAATTTGGGTATCGATTTTGTATCAATTGGACACCCAGTTTGCGGTCAGAGGAAGGGCTGTAGATAGCATGTGAGACTCGAAGTCCGCGTACAGGCAGTTGAGTTTGATTGAGAATCCTGGGATCGAGTCTTGATCGTGAGATAAATATCCAAGCCTAGTCCACGCAGTGGAAGTATAACTGTATGAAAATAGTAAGGGCAAGGGCAGGCGTGCATAAGAGCAAGGACCTAGACTGTGATAAATTCGAGCCACGGATGACCTTCGTCATGCTCAAGAAGAACGACATCGCGCTTGCCGCGAATCCTCTTCAATCTTTGGCACGCCAGCACACCCCTCAATTCCACGTACCCAGTATGGAAAACCCCGATCAAGGAAGGAGAAGCAATGCCCATAGATCTAGATCGGTTGGTCATGTAAACATTCCGGCGGCACCGAGAGACGAACGCGCGGGAGAGAAGCAGTCAGTCAGGGAGGAGCAGCAACAAGTGAGTGTAGACGCCTTACCATTCCTCGGCGCTTGAGCTCGGCTTCTGTGAGACTGCAATGAGACTGAACAGTTTATAACATTACACGAAGATGCAACATGGCATCGCATCCGTCTTTCCCTGTACCTCGATTCAGCTCCCCGACACAAAGCTCTTATCCACCACAAAGACCACAAAGCTAGCGTGGCATGTGCATCTCCCCGAGACGTCCAGTTCGCCATCTTAAGGCGTGGATGAAGTCGAGGCGAAGTACGCGTGAGTCAGCGCTTAAATCAGGCGCGGTGTAAGGCAATGCCGTCGAGGAGTGGTACTACAGATGTGGGGAGGAAGATGAGGGTGCACACGTGTTGTTGTCGGTGACGGATGTCATTGGCTGGAAGAATCCCATACCGTCGCGCCGCGGTACGTCTAAGCTCCATATTGGGTCACCAGTGATGCGGCGCTGAACTGTACGGCGCGTCAATTAATGTAGGTGGTGGCGAGTGAGAAAC
This sequence comes from Favolaschia claudopus, assembly GCA_037176885.1. Taxonomy (NCBI): domain Eukaryota; kingdom Fungi; phylum Basidiomycota; class Agaricomycetes; order Agaricales; family Mycenaceae; genus Favolaschia; species Favolaschia claudopus. The sequence continues at coordinate 439,165 of JAWWNJ010000079.1, forward strand.
TACACCCACCAGCACCGGTGATTACCGCGCTGACAACGATGGGATAATCGGAAAGAGTCTGACCAACCCACCCAATCTGTAGGGAACGAATTAGTATATAAACGAAGAAAAATCATGCCGCACAACACACCTTTCGATCTGGAAGGCTCGAACTGTCCCAAACCGATGCTCATATTCTCGAGCTCGTAGACGTACCCTTCCGCACACCATGCCAGACGACCGTGCTAAAGACGACAAGCTCTTCCCGCAGTGCTCCGGGGCCTGACCGATATCATGAATTGACAAATCGACAATTGCAAAAAGACTTCGAATATCTCGAAAGACTCGGAGTAGATGCCGACACTACTAGCTCAGGAGGCCAAGCGACAACGGACTGCGCTCCCAAAAGTGATGGCGGCTTTGAGACTGAAACGGGGCACTCCGAGTTGCTAGTGCCGAAGCCGGACGGCGCCGTGGAAGCGCAGGGTATGGAAAATACACACAGAAGTCCCTAGCACGGGAGACGTTGGACAGATACAATGAGGAGAGGGGAGGTGGGTAGACGTAAGGGATTATAGGAGAAGTGGGAGCGGAAGCGCAAACAGAAGAGTAGGAATATGCGCCTTTCTTCCAACCCTCGGCATTCGACTTCGGTTGCCATCTGCTCCAACGGTTTTTTCCGTTCGCTCGCACTCAAAGAGTGGTTTTCCGCACATGGGAACTGCAAGGGAGCCTGCTGAGCTATTTGGGACGGTTAACGCGGTCTGAGGGAAAGACGAATGAGAAGAGAAACATGAGCAAAATGAAAATGGAAAGAAACTGACAAAAAGACTCAGAAAATGGTGATGAGATTCTACAATGCGCACTGTCTTGCCCTCTTCGTTAGGTGCAGGTTCATGGTGTTGATCCGACTTAGTTTCGAGTCGGCGAAGGATGGGGCGTGCCGCGGCTTCGTCAGACTCAGAGGCCCAAAACTGCTGGCGGTGCTCAGTGGATAGCGACGGCGGAAGAGACCCAACAGCAAGCTCGGATTCAGCGACGCGAAGTCTCTTCGTTGGGTTCGGCCTCAGGTATGATGGAGGAGCCTCACAGGCGCGGTGCGTTGAAGAGGGAAGAAGCAAAGCGGTGGCTGTTTTTGCTTGTTTGGCTTGAGGGTTTGATGCTAACGCGGTCAGGTGACAATCACGTCGGTGGATTTAGACTTTCGAGTCGCGACGGCATTCGTGTGAAATTCTCTTTGCTCCCACTCGTATCACCGTGTCGAGTCACAGTCAAGCATATGAAATCGCCGCCCACAGTGTCTTATAAGGAGACTGAACCTCATGCGAGTGGAGATTGTAATTGACAGAGTCCATGGGTCTCGAATACTTACCACTATAAGTTAAAAAACTTCATCGCCTTGGCTTAATTTTTTTGATCACTGGGAACTCATCTGTACGCCGCCACCGTTTGAATGGAAGGGAACCGGCGTGGCAGGTGCTGCATTTCTCGGACTCGTGCATTTCGGTTCAAACCAGTGATGTGCAAAGTCAATGGAACGAGATACAATGTAACAACTTGAAAGAAGAGAAGGAGGAGCTGTATTTTACGGTTCTGACGAGAAGGGATATAGTCATTGTGTTCTGATTCAAGAGTAAGTAGAAATAAGTAGTTTCCGCCATTTGGAGAGCATTGAAAATCAAGTGCAGGATGTGCTGGATGACGTTGGAAGTTAAGTCAAAGAGATTTTGAATGAGGGGAATCAGGACATACATGCTACAAGTGGGGAATATATTTTGCCCAGCTGACATCGATGAAAACTGCTGGTTCAAGTGAACGTAGAGCAGTAAATGGGAGGACGAGTAGAAAGAGGCGGGCGATGATGTAGAGATAGACAACAACAGTTTGAAGACACATGGCAATGGCATGCAACCAGTCTGGGCAAGAGTCTGGGGGTGCAATATGATTGTTCCAACACTCTGTCCAGACAAGGTACCCAACAGGTACTCCTGTCACTACCACTGCAGATGAACGCCACATCCATTTCTCGGCCATGGAAGGGAATGTGGAATTCCATGCAATGCAGTGGATGGCACCAAAGACAATAGCGACACCACATTCAATGACATATGCGATGTGTGCGTCATTGAAACTCGGGAACGGAGTTGAAAAATATGCCGGTACATTCCTGAATTTGTGTCTGCCATCATACTGACCAGTCAGCATCCCCTGGAATCTCTGCGAACCGGTCAACCGGTGTATCGTGTGGTTCGTGGAGGTCTGCAAGTCACCTTCCCATTGACAGGAACACTGGTTTTCAGAAGGTTTGGGCAGAATTTGTATGACCGTGTGGGTATCGAGCGGTTTGTTCATCCAGAAAAACCACATAAATGTAGTGACAACAGCATATGCGACTGTTGTGAGTTCCAACGATGTAATGGCCAGATGTTGGTCCCATCGTGCCAAGCTTTGTGCCACAATTCGGAGGATCTGTGTGACAGCCAACAGTTTGGCAAGCACGTCACTTTTGCTTTTGTCCTCGATCTCAGCCTGTGGCACCGCTTTGATTGCAGCAAGAACGCGCACAGCACTGATTTGGTATTCATCCATGATGTAGCCCTCAGCGTTGACAAATCCACCCATGGAGTAGAAAAATCCGTGAGTCAAGGATACTTCATATCCTGAAAAATGTCGTTAGAAGTGAGATTCGATGTGATTTGACATTCACTGACGCCTTGAAAATGTTCTGGCTGAAAACCACTGGCGTGCAGCAAACCCAACCATTATTTCTGGGGCAATAAGTGCAGTAATCATCAACTTTAGTCTCGGGCGGATCTCGACAACCCTGTTCCAAGCCCGTCGAAACTGATATCGACACCCAGAGGCTGAGAAGAGAGCGATATTCTGGGGAAGAGGGATCTCCTCGAGCTGTGGGGGAATATTGGGATGCACCGACACCCAAATGCAGGCAAATATCGTCGCGAGAGAGGACCACAAGATGTCGTAGAGGGTTCGGCGATTATTGATGTCTGTGCAAGTGTTGTTGTCCATAGTTCAGATGGTTATTTGCAGAGTTCAAGACGAATACACAAGCCAGAGAGTTGAGCGGTCGGTTGTGTGTAGCGGAAGATAGAGCAGCTGTTGAGGCAGCCCTTATATAAATATGTCGCCCACGTTAACTACGCTTTGTGGCGTATGTTGTACATGATCCACTGAAAATAGGTTACAAGACGTGGCAATGCCCCATAGAAGTCACACCGCAAATGAGTAACACAATCTCGACTCACCCAATCTTCATACGGAACGAATGAGCTTCTGCTTGAAAATTGGACAATCCGAAAAGTCCTCCTATTTAAATTGTTTCGGTCTGTTTGCGAAAAAAATCATGGTTCTGGTTTTGCCGAATCAGAGGCGAAGCGCAAAATATCAGATCATAAATCAGACCACTTAAAATGGAATAGAACACACTTTGTTCTATAGTGGGAACAAGGGTACTGGAAACAAGAACCAGAGTGACTCGGCGCACCTGAAATCTAACCCAAACCAAAGGAATTGTCACCGACGCCCACAGTCCCAAGATGGAACAAAGCGTGTTGTATTCCATTTGGAGTGATCTGAGGAGATTTTACGCTGTGGCTGTGATTTGCCTCATTTGAAACAATTGAAGACCTGCTATGTTAAATCGCTGTGTGAAGACGGCAGAATGAATGATTGGCAGTGAGAGAAAAGAGCTTCCGCCGGCAGTGCGGCGGCGGCGAGAACAATCTTACACTGCGTACAGCACTTGTGAAGTTCTGTTGCTGTGTCTTCGAAGTGGAAGAAGGTGGAACAGGCCACGTCACGATTTCAGCCCCGAATTTGTAATAAGAGCAAAATTCGCAAAGCTCGTCACCAGGTCGCCCACTATACGCACGGAAGAACATCAAAGCACCGGGGAAACAGATGACACCAGAAGACGCAGAGCATACCAGGCCACTTGTGATCTGCAGTGAACGAATCAATCTATATATGATAGAAAAATCATGCTGCATCGACGCACCTTTCGATCTCGAAGGCTCGAACCGTCCCACACCCTCATATTCTCGCGCTCGTAGGCGTATCCTTCCGCACCCTGCACCAGACGAATGGGCCTAGAGACGCCGAACTCTTGCCGCAGCGCTCCTGTGCCTACGTTTCGACCGATATCGTGAAAGCGCCAATAGCAAACAAACTTCGAATATCTTGAAGGACTCGGAGAAGATGCCGACACTACTAACTTTGGAGGGAAGCGACAACGGATTGCGTTGGTGATTTTGTGACTGAAAGGCGGCGCTCCGAGTCACTAGAGCCAAAGTTGTTCGGGAAGTATACACAAAGCACCCTAGCAGGGGAGACGTCAGAGTCGAGGAGTCTGAAGGAATAGGTAGACGCAAGGGATGTGAAATATATTTGGGATTCGAAAAGAAATGATGTACGCGAGGCGAGATGAAAGGTGGAAGTGATGGTGAGTACGGGGTAGTGGATGATAGGAGCAGTGGGAGCGGGAAACAAAAGAGTGGAAACACACAGCTTTCATCCGACATTCGACTTCGGCTTATCATCTACCCCAGGTTGTCTGCCCGAGCTCAGCATATCTCTGCAAGATTCCAATCCGATTGTCACATATTCTCGAGGAAAGGGAAATACTTGCCAAGATCCTCTTCCCCGTGTCCGAATCCGAGCTGCAAGTGAGCCTGCTGGACTGAAGATCACCTGCAACCGAGGCGTTTTACGCGATCTGAGGAAAAGACGAATAAGAAGAGAAACATGAGCAAGATGAAGATAAAATAAAATAAACTCGAGAATGGTCGATAAGACTCAGTCGATGCATACTGTCTTGCCCTCTTTGTCAGCCTGAGGGATACTTGGTTCGAGCTGGCGAAGGATGGGTCCCCGGTGACCACGTGGCATCGTTTAGGCGTTGTCAGACTCAGCCTCAAAACTGTTGTTGGTGCTCGGTGGATAGCGAAGAGACCCAACAACAAACTAAGCTTCAGCGGCGGAAGGCTTCCTCATTGTGTTCAGCGTCGGGTATGATGGAATCACTGGCGCGGTGCGCTGAGGAAGGAAGCAAAGTGGCGGCTGTTTACGCTTGTTTGGGTTTGATCCGGCGAACGCGGTCAGGTGACAGTCACGGTGGATTTCGACTCTCGAGTCGTGACGGAACTCGTGTGAAATTCTCTTCGCTCCCTCTCGTCTCACCGTGCCGAGCCTACATCATGAGTGAGTGAGGCGGATTGTAATTTCATGGGTCTCGAATATAGATCAGCAATTGTTTGAACGCAATAAAAAACTTCATTTTCTAGTATAAACTCATCTATGCGCCGCCACCGGTCGAAGGAAAGGGAACGGGCGTGGTAGGTGCCGCATTTCTCGGACTCGTGTATCTCGATTCAAACATGAGCAGTGCACAAAATCAATGGAACAAGATACGATGTTACAGCTTTGGTGAGAATGGAGATGGTCCTTTTATTCTGATTCTAGAGTAAAACCTTTTTCCGCTGTTTGTATTTGTGAAGCCTTAAATGTGCTGGTTGACGCTGAAAGTCGAGTCAAAGGGATTTTTAATGACGGGAATCAGGACATACACGCTACAAGTGAGGAATATATTTTACCCAGCTGATGTCAATGAAAACCGCCGGTTCAAGGGAACGTAGAGCGGCAAATGGGAGGACGAGTAGGAAGACTCGGGCCATGACGTAGAGAAGGATACTAGAAAAAAATGCCAGATATGCAAGTGCTGTGAAGAGCAAGTTTGAGGGAGTGTCGTTTTCTCCCTCAGGAGTGTCATCATCATCTCCCTCGAGCACGATCACTATCCTCGCAATAGTAACTAGCCATGCAACAGGTAGTCCTGTCACTATCACTGCTGAGGCGCGCCACATCCATTTCTCGGCTGTGGAAGGGAATTTGGTGTTCCATGCGATGCAGTGGATGACACCGAAAACGAGAGCCACGGCACATTCGATTATGAGTCCGATGCCGGTGACTGTGTCGCTTAAGGGCGGAGAAAAGAATGCTGATACGTCGGTGGAGGTGTGGATGTCGTAGTGGTCGTAGTCGCCGAACGTCATCCCAGCAAATTTCTCATAAGCAGCCCATGAGTGTGCAGTGTTGGTGCGAATAAGGGAGCCTGGCTGCATCCGTGTAGTCTCGGAAGTTTTTTTGTGGCTTTGGAGAGATGGTTGAGATAATGATGGTTTGTCAATAATTTGGATGACGGTGTGGGTGTCGAGTGGTTTGTTGATCCAGAAAAACCACATGGATGCGGTTACAACGGCGTATGCGACTGTGGCAATTTCTAGGGATGTGATGGCTAGATGTTGGTTCCATCGTGCCAGGCTTTGTGCGACTATTCGGAGGATTTGGGTGATGGCCAGGAATTTGGCGAGCCCGTCACTTTTGCTCTTGTCCTCGATGTCGGCTTGTGGGATTGCTCTAATGGCAGCGAGAATTGAAGGAGTGAGTTGTTGTTCGTCGACGATCGGGTGGCCTTTGGCGTCGACAAATCCCCCCATTGAGTAGAAGAATCCGTGCGTGAGAGAAACTCCATGCTCTGAGTTTGTTTTGTAGTTAGTCGGTCTGTGGATTGGGATGATTGAATTTCTGACCTTTTGAGAAGTTTCTGGCTGTGGACCATTGACGTACTGCAAAGGCTACGATGATTTCGGGAGCGATGAGTGCGACCAGCATTGTCTTTAGCCTACGGCGGATCCCGGAAGTTCCATCCCAGATACACACAAACCAGTACTGACGCCAGGAGCCTAATGAGAGGACACTTTCATTTTGAGGAGGAAGGTTATCTTTGGGCTGTGGGGGCATATTTGGATGAACGGAGACCCAGATGCAGGCGAATATTGTTGTGAGACAAGTCCAAACAATGTCGTAGAGGGTTCGGCTATTGATACAGGCGTTGTCGTCCATGGTTCGAGGGATGATTTGCAAATTTCGAGACTGTTGCAAGCCACAGACCGGAGCAACTGAGATGGGCTGTGGGAAGTAGAGGACCTGTCGACTAGTCATATAAATATGCCGCCCCGTAATTTATCAACCACACTTCATGTTGTCTGTCATTTGGAGACGGCAAACATGGCACGGGGAAATTATAGAAAACCACTGATGATCATGGAGTGGCGGCTCGCCGTTCTTCGCATCCCCGGGCGCCTACCCAGAAGAAGGACGAACGGAATGGAGGTACACAGGGTAGAGGATTTACTGTGCTTGTCTCGAAGTGTGGTTGGCAATGATGGCTCGGTCGCTGGAAGAGGAGGCAATCACCGAAAGAGTCGGAAACCCAACATATTTTGCGAGTTTACCCGGAGGAGATTGGGCAACAGTGCAGATTCTTAGAGAGCAGAGCTCTGAGCGCCGTGATGAATGCAGGAAGCAAGCAGTTCTCACTCGGCAAAAACCGTAGTTTAGGACCCTCCTAAATTGAAAGAAAAACTTTTAATTTTGGCAACGAATTGAGTTGGCCCTAAACTGATCCAAAAATGTTAAGTATAGGCCCAACAAAAACTGTTCCCAAAACATCGAGTTTTGGCAACAGTTTCTGAGGGTCCGAAACAAAAAGATTTAGACATACCTAAACGGCTCCCAAAACGATTCGTTTTGGGAAGGATTTTGGTTGCACCGAAACAATAAGTTTCGGCAACAGTTTCGGCGGTGTTGCCGAAACTTATTGTTCTAGACAGCCCAAAAGGACTTTTGGAAGCACCAAAACAATAAGTTTCGGTAACACCGCCAAAACTGTTGCCGAAACTTATTGTTTCGGTGCGACCAAAACCCCTCCCAAAACCAAATCTTTTGGAAAGCATTTAGGTGCGTCTCATTCTCTTCCTTTCGGACTTTCGGAAACCGTTGCCGAAACTTGATGTTTTGGGAACGGTTTTTGTTGGTCCTTTACTTAACGTTTTTGTATCAGTTTAGGGCCAACTCAATTCGTTGCCAAAATTTAAAGTTTTTCTTTCAATTTAGGAGGGTCCTAAACTACGGTTTTTGCCGAGTGTCTTGTTACGAGAGCGGATCACGATCCGTTTCAACGCGGTCCCGTGACAGTTGCTTTCGTTGCGAGTTTCGTTTTGCGGGGTACGATAATTATTATATAGCGATCTGAGATTCAGCTAATTCAATAGAGCTGCATTGAATGTACCCAAATTCAATCACACTTTTCAATGTTGATAGCATTTTACTTGGTTGGATTCGCGACGGACCGCCCAGACACAAAATGGTGTTTAATTGTTTATTGAATTTAGTCGGTTCAATGTTAGGACTGAGTCCGAGTCCCAGCAGGAAGTTTAATGACCTGTTGTGCGTCGAATAAACACACTTTGCGATGTTGGAGTGTTAGTCCTACTTTCTCCGTGAATCAAGTTCGATTCGATTCCGGGGTAGGCCGTGTTGCCATTGTCGAGGCGGTTCTGTTTCGGTCTTTGGCTATGAGTGAAGTGCCTAGAATACTAACTCTGTTGCGTGCTGGGTGGATACACACCCCACTTGTCACCCTGTTCGATTCGGGGACAGGATTTTTAGTTTCCTTCTATTGCTTGTTTTGAACGCCGATTGAGAATCACATGGGGTGGTCGGAATGCCAGTGCAAGGGGAGATCAATTACTTACTTTTGGTAAATGGGGCGTAGGAAGGAAGGAAGGTTTGAGAAGGACTCGGAGGGGAAAGGCGGCATAAGCTGCAGATGAAATTTAGAATGAGTAACGAGAATTATTGACAGACAGAGGCGGGCGGGTGGGTGAAAAGATAGGGATCCTGCGTATGCGTTGATGTTGAATTTACCTCCGAATGTTCGTCACTGGATTGAAAACTGAAGATCAACCTACTTGCTTCAACCGTTCAATCGGAATCCTTCGGCCTAGGCCTGTTGCGTGCTGGATACCATATATTACTGACACGCCCCGGGCGATGCTGAATATTAGTGATGATCTGTGCGTTCGATTCGATTCTGGGACAGACTTCAGGATGTGAGGACCATTTTTCTTGATCTCGTTCGTTCGGTCAAGATTTCACCGCAATTACGATTGACGCGCGTTTGAAATTCGATTCGGTACAGTCTGCCAGACTGGATTGACTGACAATGAGGTTTAAGCGTCGGCGATGGGCGGGAGTGAGTTTGGGGGGTTGATATATAGATTCTCGATCTTCAAGGCACGTGTGACGTTGTATTCGATGCTGGTGAGAAGAATACGCATTCCGGGATGGGAACAGAGACGAGCGGACCATGAACTTGAAGATGCCGTCGGGGTTAAGTTTTTTAGGAGGCTGGAGGCTGGAGCGAGGGATGTGTGGTGCTTGGCGATTGGGGACGACGATGCCAGAGAATTGATAGCAAGGAGACTCGAGAGGGATGGGAAGTGGATAAGTAGTTTTTGTTGAGTCAGTGTGCTGCGGCCTGGTACTGTGCAGACAAGTTATCGCTTCCCACCCATGCAGCCTGTTCGATTCGGGCCATGGGTTTGATTCAAAGGCTGTTCAATTATTTTTTTCGCTGTCGACTCGGAGTCGGGGTTGGGCTGCGGCTGACCCCGGGAAGGAGTTGCGAGGGATTTCAAGGGATTGGATTTTTCGCAGATCATTGGAAGCCAGGTGGACAATATAAATGGCGCGGACGTTCTTGTTCTCGACTCGGAAGGAAGCGAACGCCGAACGAAGTAAAGCGGTACGGACGACGGAACGGCAAAGAAGGAGCTGACTATAGTTCAAATCGGGGACGCCGCCTAAGGCTATGCGAAAGTGAACGACATTGACGGCTTTTTTTCTGAGTATTCTAACAGTGGAGGTTGATTATTAGCTTACTTACTTGCTCAAGTGCAGCGTTTGCCCGAAATACCCAAGCCTAGGCGTGCAGCGAGCGAGCACATGCAGCCTGCGATGTAGTAACATGCTTTGATTCGGATGAACCCTGTTCGATTCGGGAGGCTTTGAGCCGCAGGAGCGCGAATATTTTTCCCCCCGAGGATAGAGGGTTCCGGTGAGTGTTGTGCTTGTCGTAGGTGTTGGTTGAGAATCGCAGCAGGGCAAGGGAAGATATATAGTATCGACAAGAATGGGAAACGGGTAATTTGTGTCGATTCAAGTTGAAGCCTGTTCGATTCAGGCCTGGCCCATGGATTCGGTTGGCGCCTTTTTGCTGTTGATTAATTTGGAGTTGGGCTGCGAATGGTTCGAAGAGAAGTTCCAAAGGATCCGATTGTACAATCGGAAGTGAGGCTGGGAGGACATAAGATGCAAGCGCGGCGGTGCTTGTTCTTTTAATGTCAGAAGTCAACCGGTAGTGGAACGGCGAAAACCTTCAAGTAACAACGGTTAGTAGTGTACGAGAACAGAGTCTGAGTATTCGGTGGAGTGGACTGAGGACTTTGAAGTTGGAGTTGATCTTATTTAGGGGGCGGGAGCGAGGGAGGGGTGGTGAATGAATGCCTTGTGGATGAGGACGCCAGAGGAAGATATCAAGGTCGAGACGAATGGGAAGTGGACAAGTGGTTTGTGGTGTTGAGACAATGCGCGGCGCATACGGTGCAGATAACCGCTTCCTACCTACCCATGCGATGTCGACGTTGATGTCAAAGCCTGTTCGATTCGGGGTCAGGCCGTGGGGTTCGTCTTGCCATCTAGTTTCGTCTTTTTTGCTGTCGATTCGGAGTTACGCTGCAAGTTGGCTTCGGGGTTCGAGGAAAATTTAATATCGGAGTGTATTTTTGACAGTCTAAGATTACTAGGACATGAATTGCGAGCGCGGCGATGTCAGAAGTGGGTGGGCAGCGGAAAGACCCCGAAAAACCTTGCCGCCGCCGCAATGTGCCAGTAACAACAGTCAGTAGTGTGTGAGAACAGAGTCCGACAAATATCGAATGCCACTGAGTATGAGGACGACAGAGGAAGACAGCGGGGAGAGGATGTTGCATATGCAGCGGCGGGGTACGGTTTACCGTCTGGTACCGTGCAGATAAGTAACGGGTCCCGCCCATGAAGCCTGTTCGATTCGGAGTCGGGCCATGGGTGTATCTTGTGCTGTGTTCCACTTTTTTGCGGGCGACTCGGTTAGGCCACAGCTAGAAGGAGCTGAGAATGAAGTGGATTTTCGCAGGTTATCAGCGGACATAAGATGCAAAGTGGACAAGAGCAGACAATAGCGTGGTGGTCCTTGTTCTCGATTTAGAGCAAAGGAATCTGCCAGTGCATGGGCAACTGGACGGCGAGCTCGTCGTAGTCGACGATTTGAAGCACTTGCAGAGCCAACGAGTCAACGACGAAGGCGGCCATTCGTCGCCGTCGTCATCGGCGACCCGCGCCCGTGTTTCGCCAAGATGGCGGTTGCCAGGGACGACGCCAATAACCGCATGACGCCAACAATCAATCAATCAATCAACCGTGACTTTGCCCTTGTTGTCCGTCACACCCGTCACCCGTCGTCTCTTCGTCGACATCGCTCCCTTTTCCCCTTCCCGCCGTCGAGCACCACCGTCGGAGCGACGAGCATTCCTCCCGCCCGAACCCACGTTCCTTTAAAACAACATCAGCAGCAGCAGCAGCAAGCAAAGACAGTGGTTATTCGTGCCACGTGTAGATTCTAGCTTTTTATTATACCCTCTTCGTCGTCGTCGTCAACAGCAAAGATGGGCTTCGCACCGTTCCACCGCATCGGCATGCCCGGCGCACACTACCTCCGCCCTTCTGTAGGCAAGACCCCCGTCAAAAGAGCCGACGCCGCTACTCCTGACCCCAGTCCGTCTCTTCCTCTCCCTCCCCTCTGCCCTTTCCTCCTTCCTCCTCTCTATATCTGCTAACCACGCATCACCCGCACAGGCTGCGCCACGGGAGCGTTCTACACCTCCCCCAGCCTCGGCACCTCCCTCTCCGCCTCGGCGCCCCTGCCCCTCACCTGGTCGCCCTCGCTCGCCTGCCTCCAACCCGCCCCCAGCCTCCTCGACGTATACCTCTCCGCCCCCGGCGACGCCTCCCCCCTTCTCCGCAAATGGGAGGGCGTCCCGTACGCCGCGGGCGCGTACAACCTGACGGTGAACCCCGGGTGGTATAACAGCGCTGCGGCGAAGCAGGTGCAGCTCATGGCCGTGCCCGCCGGAACGCCCGTCTTCCTCAGCACCATCCCCGCCGGGCCCGTATTCACCCTCACCTTCTCCTCTGACGCCGCCGCGGCGGGGGATGCGAATAAGGGGGAGTTAGCCGCAAGCGGCGGGACGACGACCGTCACCCCTACGACCCTCTCCGGCGTCTCGCACCACACCATGTCCGCCGGTAAGAAGGCGGCCGCGATCCTCCTCCCGCTGCTCTTCGTCGGGCTCTGCGTCCTCGCGTACCTCAAGATGAGCCGCGCCCGCGGGGCCGCCAAACGCTCTGCGTGGAGCGAGAAGCTCGACAAGCGCATGTCGACGATCAGCGCGGATTGGAAGAGTATTACGCCTGGGGGCGCGAGGGAGGGGGTGCGTGCGTCTATGGCCGTGGCGCGTAACTCGAGCTCGGTTTATGGGTATGGGAGTGTCGGAAATATTGGGAAGGTGGAAGGTGAACCTGTCGTCATGGGTGAGAAGAGTAGTGGTGTGTCGGTGCATACGGCGCGTGGGGGCAGTATCGAGATTAACGAGAAGGATCTCCCTCGTACTACTCTTGGCAATGGTGTGGGTGTCGGCGTCGGCGCGCGTCGTCCGCGCACGAACCAGAATCCCCCCGAACGCGCGAGTCGGGCGGTGTCGTTTGCGGAGAGTGCACACCCGCGGCCGAGTCTTAGCAGCACGGTGGGAGTTAGGATGAGTAGGGGGAGTCGGGCGTTCCATACGGCGAGTTATGCGGGGGATGAGGAGGATGGTGAGTTATTCTTCTTGTTTTTTTCGTGGTTTTTGTGGGATTTTTGTTCTTTTGCGGGTTTTTGCGATTTTTTGTCGATACCTACTTACATTTCGTCGTCGTTTCGCTGGTACTCTCGCATACGATACACACTGCCTCCCTCCTACATTACTCCTCCCCTCCCCGTACCTTCTCTTCCCTTTCCTGCTTTCGCTATTCGTTCGTTCTCCGTTTTTCGCTACCGCGTTCTGCCGTCGTTTCTCCTTACCTTCCCTCCCATCGGTCCTTCGTCGCTACCCTGCCTTCGCGTTACCTCTCTTTCCTTTCCCTATATCTCTCCATCCGCTCGTCCCCTTACCTTCTTTCCCTTGACTTGCCTTGACTCCTCGTGCCTTCGTTGCTTCCCTCCTCCTCCTCCTCCTCTCCTCCTCCCCTCCTCTCCTCCTCCTCCTCCCTACTTCTCCCGTTGTCCTTCCAATGCTAACTCGCTTTGATTTGCAGATGTGACACCCGTCCCGCCCGTGCCCGCCCTCCCCTCGCCTGCAAGGGCTGGTGCGTTCGGCGCTATTGAGCGGGCTATGAGTGGTGAGTGTTTTTCTAGGGATTTCGTTCGTTTTTTGGGGGTCTGGGGGTGGTTTTGTAATGGGGTTGTGGCGGTGGAGGTGGGGCTGCGTGCCTCGTCACGATCTTTTACCAGGCAGGCCGGGAGTGGCAGTGGGACCTACCTCCTAAGTTGTGACTTTTCGCTGCATGTGCAACAGGGTACCTATGCCTCGCCTGTCGTTTCGCCTCTGCGTCGTTGCGCCTATCGGGATACGTACGTACCCGTGACAGTTTTTCTTCCTTTACCTTGATCCTCCTCCCTCCCTCCTCTCTCATCCCGTATCTTACGGACTTTTGCTAGGCGGATCCCCCACCATCACCTCCCCCATCAACAACAAGGTATACGGCAACCAATCCGCATGGACCTCGGGCGAGCGCGTCGAAGGCGTGGATGGCGGGTATGGCGCGAGGAGTGTGAGTCCGACGGGGCGGGTGCATAGTGTTGTTTATCCTGGGGTGCGTTTGCGATATCTCTCCTGCCTTCCTCCTTTGTCCTTGATCTTTTGTGGGATCTGCGTTTTAAACGGGGGGTGGCGGCGCGGGGAATGCAGCGAGGAGGAGTGCCTCGTCTCCCTCGTCGTCGTCGTCACTTGCGTTGGACTCCTTGGTCGTCATTCCTCGTGAGGAGCGAGAGCGACGAACAGGAGGAGGAGTTTGTGGTGCGGGTTAGCGGGGTGTTTGTGCGTTCGTCGTTTTGAGCGGGGGTGGGTATGTTTCGAGCGGGCGGTGGTATGGGTGTAGGCGACGAGCACGAGTACGGGCTCTGTCGCGATGAGCTCGGTGGGAGTCGGTGCTGGTGCCGCTGAGCTCAGGGATGGCGTGCTGTCTTCCTCTTGGTCCGGCCGGGGACTGTGAGCACGTTCTCCGTCTCCCCGTCGTTGTGGTTTTGGGGAGTGACTGCTCCGTTCTTTGGTTTTCCTGCTACGATCTCGTTGACTTGGTGGTGGGGTTGGTGTGCGAGATGGCGAGGCCAGGTGATGAGCATGGAGCTGGACAAGCTGAGGTTCTGCTCTTTCGTTCCTTACCCTTCCTCTTCGTTTCCTGGTGCCGGGGAAGGAGCGACGGGCGAGGTGGGCTTTATTTGGAGGTTGTCGGCGATGCCCTGCATGTTCTCCTACGGCGGTTTTAGGCTGCTGCGTTTGAGTCCGGGTGACGTTTTGGGTGAGGCTGTGGGCTGCGGGCACCTCGTCTTCGTCGTGGTTTTTTTGGGGGTGGCGGGGTGATAAGGATAGAGACGGCGAGGCGTATGTGTGGCTCCCGTAGCCTCTTTTCTGGGGGAAGAAGTCCCACATGCTCCTTCGCCTGCCTGCCTTTGACACTTCTCAATCTCGTCGCGTCTTCTTTTTTCCCCCTCTTTTATCTATCTCCCCTCCCGTTGTCAGTACTGACCTCTTCCCACAGACCCTCGACACCACCACCGCCATCGACGCCGACGCATCGTACTTCTCCCCCGTCACGCCTACGCCGCACCAATCCGCCTTCACCTCCGCATCCGCATATGGATCCCCTGCCGCTTTCAGCAATGCGTACGGGGGCTATGAGGAGCAGGAGGAGGGCGCGGGGAGCGCGTATCTCCCAAATACGTTTGGAAGCTTCGTTGCTACCCCCAGTCAGGGGAGCAATACGCCGAGTGATAATGGGTTGGGTGTGGAGAGTCCGAGGCAGGTTGGAGGGCCGGTGAGTTTCTTCGTTCTTCTTCTCAGCTCTTCCCCGTATTCTATTCGATCTATACCGCTTACTAACCCTCGCGACAGTTGACCCTCACCCCCGAAGATATCCGCCGTCGCATGACGATGCGGTCTGACCAGCAGGATGGGTGGCGTGCGAGTGTGGATGAGGTGTTTGGCGCATTGAGCTGTGAGTGTTTTTCTCTTTCTTCCATTCTTCCTACCCTATTCATTGACCCTACGCCTCCACAGTAATGCGCACCGGCACCTCCACCCACAACGTCAACGGCAACAACGGCACTTTCGATAATAACAACATCAACGATATGACGGCTGAGGCGGACGCGGACGAGTATTTGTTTGCGCCGCCTGCTGAGACGGTGTTCCAGTACCCCGGCACGCCTGCGCCTGGAAGTGGGTTTGGTAGTGAGTAGCCTTTTCGGTTTTCTTTCTCTTTGTTTTTTTGTGTGAGGGGTGGATGGGTGAAGGTGACGAATTGATCGGGTGAGGAGGAGGAGAGGCGGGCAGTGGCCCGAAAAGGGAATATTTCTTCCTCTCTCGGACACTTTATTGTTTTTCCCATTCGATACTGTGAACGGATCGATACTAACTCATTAACCTCTCCAGGCCCCAATATCCCACCCGCCCTCCCCACCGGCACCTCCTCGACCTTCCCTGCCTCCTCCGTTTCCGCCGCCTCGCCCTTCGCCATGCCAATGCAGCCCCCGACCATGTCCCCCGACGCCATGCTCCGTGCGTACGCCGCCAAGACCAAGCATGCTTCGACTGCCACCGGCAACAGCGGGGCGGAGGTCGTGAGTGGGTTGAAGGATACGGGGATGCGGGTTTTGTATAGCGAGGGGGAGGAGGCGAGGGCGAGTAGTCCGGTTTTGATGAGGGTTGCTGGGAAGGCTGGCAAGCCCGGGAAGAGGGGGAGTGGGGGGCGGTGAAGTGCGGTTGAATGACTGTGGGGGAAGTGAAGTGAAGTGAACTCAATTCGCGACTTCCCTCCGACGTTTTTCTTCGATTGTGCATATTCCTCCGTTCCGGACCTCGCTCGCCCCGCGTCGCCAGCTCGACGTTCCTCTTGATTACCTGCCCTGCCTGCCTCATTGTATATCCACCCCCTTCCAACCCGCCGTCCTAGTCGACGTCGCCTCGGCCTGCCCTGTTGTCTCCTATCCTATTCGCCACCAACCCGACTATCGTCCATTGTTTCTCTAGCCATCACTCCTCGTGTGCCTCGCCTCTGGAGGCGCGTCCGCTCGCTACGTCCCCCATTGATATTATCCATCGCATCGATACTTCTTGATTTGTTTTGTTCCGTTACATTCAATCCCCGTCCTCTACCCATTCCGCAATCCCACATCTCACATATTCCCAACCTCCCACCGCCTTCTATCTTTATCACTATCCACGAATTGGCTCGAATCGAATACCTCTCGCGTGCCTAGTGTGACGCACATTACATATCCATGCCCCCATACCTACCTTCCTTTATTCTATCGTCGCATCGCCGCACTATTCCTTCCTATTCGAACGATCGACCGACCGGCTTCTCTTTTGACTCTTTTCTTCGTGGAGACATGACACGATATGCTGGTTTTGGAGCGTTACCTACCTGCAGTACCTACGTATACTTCGTCGGCTGGTGCGAGTGGGCGAGTGTGGTAGCGCGATGTGTTGGTGTTTACCTCTTTTCTTTGTTTTGGTCAATTCGAATCGTGTTTGTATACCCTTTTTCTTGCGAAGATGCGCGACGATGAGAAACAGGTAAGTCTGTGTTGTTCTACACGTCGCATGAAGGAAGCTTACTCGCATCCTTTCATCAAAACAACATCGTCGAGAAAAGGGTATCGAAAACAAATGAAGGTAAACTCCATATCCCAAAAACCAAAAAACAAGAACGCGAATTCCGTGCCGTCGTCAATCATGCACTCAGCAACAACTTCCCAACCGCGCTGATGCTCCCA
The DNA here is from genome assembly GCA_037176885.1 of Favolaschia claudopus. Lineage (NCBI taxonomy): Eukaryota > Fungi > Basidiomycota > Agaricomycetes > Agaricales > Mycenaceae > Favolaschia > Favolaschia claudopus. The sequence goes on from JAWWNJ010000079.1 coordinate 456,197, forward strand.
TCGTTATTGTACAGCGTCGACCCCGTCCCAACGAACTTGGCGCCATTCGGGTCGTTCTTCGAGAACAGCTGCGGCGACGTAGTCACAAAGGGGAAATACATCTCGACGAACGCGGCCTTGTCCAAGAACGCAAACGCCTGTTTGTAGTACGCGAGTTGCTGGGCCTGCGACGCGGGCGCTTGGAGCGCGAATTCGGTGACGACGATGCGGGCGTTGGGGAAGCGTTTGTGGGCATCTTCGACGTGGGCTTTGAATTGCGCGAAGGAGGTGCCGTAGTGGTGGAGGTTGATGTAGTCGAAGAAGCATTGGCCGGCGCAGGCGTCGAGCATTTGTTTGAGCCAGCCGAGGCCTTGGTTGGGATTTGTGGAGGAGGTGACGGCGGGGAGGGCTTTTTTGATTTTCTGCGGGGTTTAATGGGAGGTGAGGATTGGAGGATAGAGGGAAGAGAGGCTAGGGACGGACCATCGGGTTGATGTTCTGCTTGTACCACGTCGCTGCAGTCTTTGGCGAAATTCCGTTGATATCAGGCTCGTTCAGCGTGAAGAGCGTGGAGAATCCGTTCTGCTTCTGACGCGCAGCAAGCTGTTTGATAGGGGAGGAATCGCAGTCCATGCAGCGCTGCATGCCGATGAAGTTCAGGCCGCCGTTCTTGCCCGTCTTGGTCGGGGGGAGGAAAGTTTCGTAGTCGTAGCTGCATCGAGTCAATCCATACATTGAAGATAAATCATAGATTAGCAACGGCCGCATACATAAGGTTTACAGTCCCTTGGTTGTCGTTAAGCTTCGCGGGGTCCAGCGAGCCGTTGTAGAACGGCCAGCACAGACCGCGCTTTCCCGGGCCCTTGCGCTTAACCGCAGCAGGAGCCGCGAACGAAGAGGAAGTGAGCGCGAGAGCGATAGTAATGAATGCGGTGATAGACTTCATGATTTCTTTGCGTTACGAGGGGTATTATGGGGTGACTGGAAATGGAAGTGAGACAAAGGTGGGTGTATGGAAAGTGAGTATGGCAATTTTATAGGGTGGTATCGGCGCGGGATCAGCATGCGCTGATCTTGTTCCATATGAAACTTTGGTGATTGCCTACTGATCGACCGCGGCTGTGCCTGGTGCAAAGCGGAAGCGTCGCGGAAGGAATGTAGGCGCCAAGTAGGCGCAGTACGAAAATACAGAAGATCGTCGCGGACCCTACTTTGTTCCAAATGAGCCAGATCACTGTAACCAAAGCGTAAAATATCCTCGCACTCATAATGGAATAGTACAACACGCTTTATTCCATATTGGGGCCAACGGTAACGATTCCTGCACCGAACGTTGTCCAGTCTACGTTCTTGTCTCGGGCGCCCTTATTCCCAATATGGAATACTGCAGTGTGTTGTATTCCATTATAAGTAGTCTGATATTTGATCTGATAATTTTACACTTCGGCTGTGATTCGGATAAACAAGGACCAATACTAATGATTTTGTGAGACTTTGTGGGCGACACAAAACCCAAATGAACGATTTAAATCGGACTACTCTTTGGGTCGACCAATAGTAAGCTTATTCAAGTTTCTTTGACATGCACTGGGTGGGTCCAAATTTCCTTATCTCTGGTCTGGCTTTTATTGGCAGGTTGCCACGCCTTGTAACCTATTTCCAGAGACTCGCGACATACGCCGCAAAGGGTGGTTGATGTGGGGAGAGGTATTGGTATATTAAAGGGACTCGACAGATGATATCCTCCTACGACTTGCCTACGACACCCTCTCGGCCGCTCAGCTCTCTGGCTTGTCACACCCTTCGCTTTGAACTCTGTGAATGACCGCCCGAGCTATGGACACCAATACGTGTACAGACATCGACAAATGCCGGACCCTCTATGACATCATGTGGACTTGTCTCACCACGATATTTGTCTGCATCTGGGTCTCGGTGCATCCAAATATGCCTCCACAGCCCGAAAAAATCTCTCGTCCTCAGAACAGCGGTTTTCTCTTCTTAGCCTCCTGGTGTCGGTACAAGTTTCTAGAAGCTTGGGACAGGACTGCTGGGAAACGCCGAAGGCTGATGATGATGCTGGTTGCGCTCATTGCCCCAGAGATAATGGTGGCCTTTGCTGCACGCCAGTGGTTTTCGGCAAAAAGATTTTCAAAGGGTCAGAGATTTTCTTTCTGAATCGTCAGATTACCTTCTACAAAGACTAACTCTCGAATCAGAGCATAAAATCTCTCTCACCCACGGATTTTTCTACTCGATGGGGGGATTTGTCGACACTGAAGGCTATCCCATCATCGATGAAGAACAAGTCACTCCTTTGGTTCTTGCTGCTATGAAAGCAGTCTCAGAGGCTGACATCGAAGACAAAAGCAAACGTGACGCACTTGCCAAACTATTGGCTGTTACTCAAATTCTCCGGGTTGTCGCACAAAGCTTGGCACGATGGAACCAACATTTGGCCATTACATCCCTGGAGATTGCAACAGTTGCATATGCTGTCGTGACTACATTCATGTGGTTTTTCTGGATGAGCAAACCACTTGACACTGAAACGACCATACAAATTGCTGTTGAAAACCCCCATTCTACACAGGGAGGCACCGTCGCCTGGTTTCACACAAAAGACTCGTGGAACGCTATGGATAGATTTCTAGGGATGCTGCTTGGTTATTCTCAATCCTTTGACACACGCAACCTCAAGAATGTACCTGCCTTTTTCTCTCCGCCTCAGGATTGGCAACGCGTGGCGCGCACCGCATTCAGATTTGAATGTGCTGTAGCGATAGCTTTTGGTGCCATCCACTGTGTGGCTTGGAATACTAAATTCCCTTCCATGGCCGAGAAATGGATGTGGTGTTTGTCGGCAGTCGTAGTGACAGTAGTACCTGTTGCGTTGCTGGTGGTTTGGGACCCTTATATCCCACTTCCAGACTGGTTGGCCACAGCTATCTGGTATCTAGCGGTTTTTGCTGGTGTCCCTCTCTACGTTGTTGCCCGACTGTTCCTGCTCGGCCTCCCATTCACCACCCTACGTTCACTTGAACCAGCAGTTCTCGTTAACGTTAGGTGGGAAATATATATTCCCCATTTGTAGCGTAAACCGTGCCAGGTAGGTGATTCCCCTGTTTGACATTTCTCTCCTCTGACTCGCATTTCAACCAGAGCCGCATTTCAGACTTACTGTCGGAAAGAGATTCTACTGAGCACTTTGCACAGCATGCATGTGCATCTCCCTTCTCGCTGATACTTCTCTCCCTTCTCCTCCTTTAACTGTTTATATCGAACCTCGTTCTTGTCTCATTCCAATAATTATAATTGACAATTGTGTATGATGATTGGTTTGAATCCGACGAGCTCGAAAAATGTCCCACTGTCTCCTGATAACAATCTAGTTCTTCATTTGTATCAGTAGCCTGCATATCCTAACTCGTATCTCGACACGATTCTAAGACGAATCCTCAAATTTCACGTGCATAGTATTCAAGTGCTTGGAAATCAACAATTTGAACAAAGCCTCGGTTCCGACAGGCAGAGACTATCCAACAAGTACGAAATCAAGAAGTGAATACTAAGAAGCTCATCTTATACGTTAGCTCGTATCGCGGCGCCATTCTGCCATTTTCGCCGGAATTGCGGGGTCAAACAGGCGGAAATGATTGTCACCTGACCGCGTTTAGCGGATCAAATATAAACAAGCGAAAACAGCCGCTGCTTGTCAGAGCCTTGTCTCCCAATTGCCTCCTCAACGCACCGAGCGAGTCGACTCTTGAGCTCCACCACCACATCTACTTTTGGATGTTTGGCTGCTGGCTGCTGGCTGTCGGCTCTCGCCCTAGGCCCCTATGTATGCACTCCTTGCGAGACGAAGGACTGAGGATTAGACGTCGAAATCATTTGGTCTTTCGCTTGCTCCAGGGAATTATCTAGTTGAAGGACGACCAGAACATGTTGACAGATTCTGTTGACTTCATAGAATTGTACCTTTGCTTGTGATTATCGAACACCGTACGTATAGAATATCCAATGAAGATCAGGTGCGCGAAACTCAAGTGGAAGCCGCTCTAAGCCGCTGACTCGGGAACAAATGACTCGAGGGTCCAACCAAATCGTCTGGTCAATCGCCGCCCGAAGCGACGAGCATCCCAGAATCTCATCGTCGGTTCAGGGTGTGGCTCATGAACTGAAGTTACTCGATCAACGATATAAAAGAAGAATTCGACTGAAAACACTCGCCAGTTACACTCTTAGTGCCATCCAAATGACGAAACGTCCACGCCGACCCTCGAGATTTGATTAGCTCGAATCCAACGTGGACGAAAGCGGCTTGGATCTGAGATGTGTGAGCAAATTTAATAGGCCGATGAGACTGTGAAATCCACCGACATCCTTCCATGCAACAGAGCTTTGCTGCAGCGCAACCTCCTCACTTAAAATGAATCGATTAATGAGTAATTTTATACAATATTGGAAGAAGGAGACGTACTCTTTGGCCGCATTGAACAGCGTGGAGAAAACCTTGAGCGTTTTGGGAGGGACGGGAATTGGCGGAATACGATCGGGAGCCTCCGCATCCTCAATGGGCGGCGGAATAGTGGCAGATTCCTCCTCGGCTATAGCAACCCCCCGAGTCTTGACCTTCGTTTTCGCTGAAAGCGAGGGTTTCTCCGATCCAGTTGCGCTCTGAGCTGCTCCACCGAACGGAGCGAGAGCATCCGGGGCGGCCTTGGGTCGCACCACAACCTTGGGCGCAGCTGAGAAAAATGAAGAGGATAATGAGTACGAATAAATATAGAGTGAGATGCTCACCAATGGCAGCCCAGTCAGTACGCTCAAACGCCGAAGGCGCCAATTCATTCCCAAGCACAAAAAGCTCCTTGCCGCATTTTTTCAACAAAATTCGATCCGCGGCAGTCCAGAATGCGATGAAAGCGTCGTCCACGCGCCCACATTTTTCCGCCCAAGCAGCACTTTTCGGCCCCTTGGGATAAACGAACTTCGTCACAGGAAAAGCCTTGCCTGCCAGCTGCTCATCCGGCCCACCACCCAGCATAATATCCTTCAAAAGCGGAACCCATTTCTGCAATCGCTTTTGAGCGCCTTCCTCGGGCTTCTCGTTGAATTCCACCGCGGGCCGGTGCCACTCCATGATGGATTTACAGTCACTGGCGACTCCCCAATGGGTTAGGAAGCTGGCGATGAGGGGAGATATACGCCGGTGATTTTCGGGATTTTGGGTTAGACGGTCGAGTTGGTCAAAAATGCGGGGTAATCGCCATAAATGTGTTTGGTCTTGATCAAGCAACAAAACCAGGAACGAGTATAGTTTATCGTTTGGTTTGCGTGCAAATGAGATGCTGTGCTTGGCGAAATTTGAATCGACGGAACGAATAGTAAGCCCTGAGTTAAAGGAGAATCTAAGATTCATCACTGGGTATTCAAATATATGTAGGTACCTTCACGCAGTGCGGAGGAAGAACATAGAGTTTGATGGTGAACTTTGGTGATGTGCATTTCGAGACACTGGAGAATGGGATGCAGTCTACGCAGCGCCTCTTCGTAGTCAGCGGGAAGGTTGCATGCACGAGGAGGACCGTCGGGATATTGCATCAAAACGGGCCGAAAGTCCTCGATAGCTGCTCTGCCGACGTGATAGTACTTGAAAAAAGACATCGTCAACGTTGAACAATCACGAGCGAAAAGATAATGCCAACCGCGAAAAATGTGTACGCGTCACTGAGCATCAACGAAACTGCGCGGCTTTGAATGAGTGACGGCGGAGTTTTTCCCTGGATCGAATCGAAGCGGTGGTCGTAGTAAGCTTGTAGGGTTTCCGCGAAATAGATCGGTTCGCTGCGCAGATCCGCAAGATGCTGGATAGCGAGCTGATACTGAGCTTCTATCATAGCGTGGATGTTGTCAATGGAGAAGACAGGGGGCGGTCCATACGGCTGGAGGGCGTTGAGACGAGCGCTTGACTGCCATTGCATGGATGGATTGATATTAGGTATGATAGGAGGGGGAAGAGGTGGCGCAGGTGTTGGATTGCTCAAGTCAAGGTCACACAGAATCTTCGATACTGCGGCCAAAAGGAACGCCATCTACGTGCATGAGTCGGTTAGAGCGTTGAGCGTATGCGGCTATGGACACAAACCAGTTTGGACTCCGCTTCCAAAACCACTAGACCATCACCAAACGACATCGATTCACGCAAAGTAAACTCCAAATCGCTTCCGCTTGGACTATTCTGGTCCGTTGTGTCCAATGGCTCATTGTATTCAAGAACTCGCCCGTAGGTGCTCTCATCGCCAAAAGAAACCATCGTACAGTCCATGCCATGGTATCGTGTTATGCCGCCCGATACAATACCAATGCTCAGCTGAGAAGTTGGTGAGCGGGACATCGATCCAAGGATGCCAGTCTTACCACATCACAATCAAACCAGGCAAACGCCGAGGGATGATAATGAGCTCGGGCGTGCAGAAGACCCAAAATTAGCTCGAGGTAGTAAGGGAGAGTTAAATCGAATTTTGCGAAGACGTGCGACGACTTACACTGCGTTCCGTTGTTGATGCTCAGATCCTCAAGATTGAGATACGGAAACAGAAAAACGTTTCGTTTCCACGAGCGTTGTATCTCGTTCAACGCAGAGATCTCAGGCGCGTGCTCCGCAGGTAGCGACGGTGAAACCTCTTGGAGTAGCTGCTTTCTTTTGATTCCGGTCCTCTGTGAACCGATATATTTAAATTCAGATGGATGATTGTTGCCAGTAATTCAAGGCAGTAGATCATACCTTCTTCCACCGCTTCTGAATTGCTTCCTCATGCGCCAGTACGATGGATTTGAGACGATACCACGAGTCAAAAAGCTCTCTTCGGAGTGGGTCCGCCTTTTGCCGTGCTTCGGCAGGCTGTAAGATCCCTTGTGGGCGCGGTATATGACTCGGTAGGGAGTCAAAGAATGCCTGGGGATCCATCGTTCAGACCAGATGATGAGAGCAATGAAAGAGGAGCATTTGACGGATTGATGATGGCCATAACACAAATAAACACCGCTTGCCGTGATGCCGTGATCTTTGCGACTTGACTCCAACTTCCATCCAACTTCCATCCTGGTCTGCTTGCACTTGTCTTATCCATTCAATGCGTAGAGGGTCCAAGAGTTATTGCCGCATAATAAGGAGAGAACGAATTTATGGTATGTACCCACTTTTATAGTCCTTTTTCGCCGATGCCTGAGCTTGAACGGAGCCTAGATATATCGAAACCTGAACTCCGCCGCCTAGCTCGGAGCGCTGGGGTGAAACGAACCTCAAATCTGATGTACGCGGAGATTCGAGGGGACTTGAAAACATATCTCCAGAATATCGCTCGGGAAGCTGTCGCGTATTCTGACCACCGGAGACGAGATACATCTTCAGGGTGGCAGCTCAGGCCCGATGCCACGTTGAAAGCGGAGGACGTTGCTTGTGCTCTGCGTCTGCGAGGAGCTAGGATTTATGGATATGATGTTTGACGCTCACAGTGCGCAGATGGCGACCTGTAAACAACGTGGCGTGTGCATTGCTTTGATTCATGTTTCGCGCCCGGACTAGTGCTTTTGAGATATTCTTCTCACTGTGATCTTTTGGCACCTTATTCTTTTCAACATCACGGTCTAAAGATGAGTGGCTTCAGTTTTTTCCATCGGGCGTCGTAAGGCGCATTCGTTCCTTCGTGGTATATCCAAGCCGACAGGAAGTATTCAGACTAGTGAAGTATCTCATTCCAATCCGACATCTCCGCAAACTTTCTCCACGTCCGTGTGCGTCTCGGCAGAACCGTGTGCGAGATCGTCGTTGGCCCTAGACGATAAGAGAGTGAGTTAATTGACGCCTTTTTCTGAATACCATGTCAACTTCCACCCCAGCTCATCCAGTCCTCTCCACACAGCGACCATCGGTTCAACCGGAAACCCCGCTTTCCGCATGTTCTCTCCAAATTCCTCAAGGGAAATACGCCTGAAAATGACTTTCTTTCGTGTAACTGCACATTCAAAGTCGCAACAAAAACGTTGATCAGTATCGCACATCCAGGCAAGTCTCCAAAACGTCAGTCTACCTTCCGAAAGCTGACTCGCCATCTCAGGAAGCGTCATGATTTCGCTATGAGTAACAACGCTTTGACCATTCGGAAATCCCTCCTCCGACAATGCAAACATATACCGCGCACACAATCCATAATCCTCCGCGATATCGATGAACGGGACCACGAGCGTCGCGGGTACGGGCCAGGGAAAGGTGTTTAACCCATCTTGCAGTTTCGTTAGAAGGGACGGGATCACCCCAAGGAGGTTCGTCCCGTAGAACCCCGCCTGTAAGTCAACGAAGGGGACGCCGGATTGGCTGCGCGCATAGTCGGTTACGAGGGCTTTACTTTCGAAATGGTGAGCGCCGACGATTGAGCCGCCGCTGAACTTTTCGTAGGATGGGAGGCCGGACTAGATGATTCGCGAGGCGCCGCCGGCTTTCGCGGCGTCGATGAGCAGCTTTCCTTCGTTCACTTCCTGCACGTACGAAGTTACGCGATGCCCAGTTTATGTACTCACTTTTTCCTTGCTCTGATGTTCCCAGTAATTTGTCACCAGCTAGTAAGTATTGCCTTCGTGAGGAAACCTCATTCGTCTGCAAACAAAATTCAATCGTAACAAGCTCACAAAAGCATAATCCACCCCCTCGAAAACCTTGTACACCTGCTCCGTATTCCCAACCACCAGCGACACCGAGACCATATCGACTCCCCGCTTCTCCAGCTCTTGCGCAACAGGCTTCGCCGCGTCTCGTGTAAATGCACGGACGCGGTACGCTCTATCTGATTCTTCTAGCCCTTTCACGACGCTCCCGCCTTGCGACCACTGCGACGAGCGGAGCGACTGTCATGCCGGTGATGAAACACACGTTGAGTTTACCCGCGGGCACCAAAAACGCTTTTATATCCCGATGTTAAACTTGGTCAGCAACTTTTGCCGATGCGACGCGGCGAATGATTAAGCTGAGGCGTGGAAAAACCCATTCGGTTGGAAGCAAAGTCGCCAGGGAAAGATGGAGGATATGTATGGTTCAGCCCACTGACCCGACCTAACGGAAGTTACGGAACGATATAGAAGTACGGGCTGATGCGTACATACGCATCAGCGCCAGTGGAGGTAATGCCGAGTGATCGAGTCGGTGGCAGATTGCCGGATGTCACTGTGACCATCACATCTGCGTCTTCGCCTCAACTTCCATGTCCTCTGTCCGCTGTGTATCCTTCCGCTGAGAGACAGGTGACTGTCCCCTTATACTACCACTATGTTAATGAATCTGACTGCCTCAGTGAAGTATCTATCAGGATGATTGGTGACTGGTCTCGTCTATCGAAGGCTCTCGTCAATTTTGCGTCAATTTGAAAATACTCAAAACACTGTGCATTATGATCATCCGCCTGTCTGTACCATATACACTTCTCAATCGATATTTTTTTCAAAGAAAATTTCGAACGTTGCTTTATTCCCCGACGCTTTGGTGCCAGCGGTCTAAACAAGTCATCTCGTGCGTTTTCATTCCTCGTTTTGGCTCCATGCGCCTCAGGCACATTATCTCGTGTCGGCAATAGCCTCATTTGAGCTGGTTCTATGAGGACATGCCTAACTCGCGTGCGTTATATTTCATACTTCCGGAGTTGATTATCTATAATGGTTTCAGACACATTGAGAATGACGCCGTCCACAATTCATACCGCGACACAGTGCGTATATGCTGCACCATGTCGTACGCCATCCCGGAATTATACTCACGTTCTTTTTCACCTCCACGCAGATGGGGAAAACATGTTGAATTGAAATCTACAACGGGAGAAGCCGTGCTCCCCGTGCCCAAGGAGCGTGTGCGGCGTCTCCCGAGCTTGACACCCCAGCCTAGGGGCTCCTACGCGACGCCACCAGGACGTTGATACTGCCCGCTTTCGTATGTTTCCCATTGCCCTAGATTCGGCCGGCGCGTTGTTCATGACGAGAAATGGGTGTTCTCGGCGTCTGTATTCGCCAAACGCAGTGGCCAACTAGTACTGCTAATTGCTGTCCTGGCCATCGCACGATGCGGAGTTCTCTCCGTTTTTTTTCCACCTCGGTCTTGCATGGTCAAGCTAATCGGCCAATCCAATGCTCAATGTGCTCCCTCCTTCTCATAACTCCTTCACAGAATGCGTCTTGCAGCTGTTCATTTGCATCGTCCCAAGTTGGGTCAATCCTTATCATGGCGTCTACTCCCCATCCACCGCACCTAATCTCAACCACAAGTGAAAGTTCTAGGGTGCTACGCAGGCTTTTGAAGGGCAAGCATGCCCGAGCGTGGAGCCGCGTGTGCCCGCCCTTTGTATTGAGTGTTTCTTTTTGACCCCGAGATACGATCTCCCGAGAAGTTGAACAGCAACGTGGGTGCGAGAAAGGTCGCCGGGTGAGCTTGCAATTTATATAAGCTGTTCTGATCACTGATTTTTAATTATGCGTTATCATTTCCCTCGCGTCGGCTATTCTCGTGCTCGGCCCCGGGTATATAATTCTTTTCATCGCGTCTACAACAAAGAAGTCGTTGTATCCAAGTTACCGCTGTATTTCTCATCTGAATCACGGTGGTTCGATGGTTTTCTAACCCACTTGCTAGAACCGCATTTCCAGCTGGCGGCTCAAGTCTACGATAATGAGGAACTCAGTACGTTCTGGAAACTGGCTCTTCAAGGTTGATTCGGCATTTGAGAATGGCTTCAGTGGCTTCAGTCCACAGAGTCGCCTTCAGATTCCGGCGAACTTTCTTTTTTTGAAGCAATGGGATGCAACGCCGAAAAAAACACAGCGGCTGCGGACATTTAATCATAGATGTCTATATGCCGGCTTGATACTTGGGAACCAAAGACACTCCTTCGCAAGGGAGGAATGATGCCCTGTTTATGGTTGATTGCGTGAGTATGATCCGCTGGGAAGGGTCCCTTCATCAACCAAAGCGAGGTTCACACTCTTTCACTCACAGGGTGCAATGGAGATGAGATGTTCAGCATCGAGAACCTCCGGAGTGGCGATTTCCCGGTGGTACGTACTCTTCTGATAGTCCGTCTACTACATCCGACACGACGCTCGAGTAAATTGGGTCTTGACAGCGCAGATCTTCCGCTCTCACTAACAGACGGGCGGGAGACCGGGTAACCATCTTTTCCCTGGTTTCGGTGGGATATAAGTGGACTGCGTAGGACTGGGGTCGAAGGAGAAGGTGTTAAGTGGAGAGGTAAACACCGCTGATGTTGATTGTTGCTAGCTATTCAATGATCGAAGGCGACGGGGAGAAGTCGTTCTTCGGGCAGTGATTGAGGTCTCCGACAATCAGAATTTCTCTGCGTTGAAAGCGGACTCGGTGCCTAGTACCTAGCTCAGCGGAGCATGGAGATCGCTACGCATTTCTAGTCGAAACTTGGATGCTGGGAAGTGTGACTTCCAGTGTTCAATCTCAGCGAATCGGATTCAACCAACCAATAAAATAGCGCAGCAGCTGTACGATATGCGAAATTGGGACGCTATGAAACCCGGAATGGGAGAGCCCAGAAATATTCCTCCCAACTTTCCAAGAAGGAATTGGAAATGAAGTTGTATTGCCTCTTGAACGTGGCCAATGAGAGCACGCTTGTTGGCTTACCTTCGGACTCAGCTGAGATGACGCCCTCCCGAACAACTCGGGAAGATATTCTAGTTGAGCCAATTGGAAGCAACGAAAGTCAGTATCAGAAATCTGCGCCCACATTCCGGATTATTGAAATCGAGTCCTAGTCTCATTGGTCTCGGAATATCTGATAACGAAGAAGTCTAAGGCGGTCCGGGTCACGCCGTTCGACAATTTTGCGCAAGCTCTCGTGCCTATAGCGCGTGTACACGACATGATATCTTAGCGCCTACACCCAACATGGAAAGTCAATTGAGTACATTCGACTTTTGTGAAAATTTGGCGTAAATGATCCAGCGGATTGATATCCTCAAGACCAAAGAAATAACAGCAATGGTGTGTTAATTCTCTCAGCCAAAGCTTCGACTCCGAGGCCAACATCCCGAAAGTCAACCGACTTTCGTTCGGAGCTGAGGCGAACGGCTAAACGCCACAGTCGCCACTGGCATCTGCATCAGATGTCTATCAACGTGCGAGTCTCTGTCTCGATGTATCTATTCGCTGGGCAGTCGGATTTGGCTAGAGCTCAGTGAGACTTTGTGGGGCGGACAGAGAGTGTCGTAGATCAGGGGACACAGTTCAATCTGGGTTAGTTAACGTTTAAATTCGTAAATTCTCCCTATCGATCATATTCTCGTGCTATTTCACGATTCCGAGGAAATTGGAGAAGAAATAGTTCGCCAATCTGCACCCGAGGAAGTTGTTGTCTCGAATGATTCGGTACCGCTGTTGGCGGGACTCTGGTTTCGTGCCGAGAGAGGTTCAACAATTCAACCATTGACCATATCCGCAATGATAAGATCGGGCGAAAGCTCCGCGGTATCACAAACCGTCGAAGGTACAATCAGGGCGATCGTGACTCAGTCCGGCCGACATATCGCGACAGGGAGATTTGTGCCTGGCCCAAGGACCAGTGACCTTCAATTTTCGCGGAGTTAACATTTTTCACATTCCGCTCGCGGCATCGTTGATCGCCGCGGACTGTCACCTATCACGCGATCTGGTCACACCGTGGCGTCGTTATCAATTAGGCGCCGGATCACGATTCCTGCGCGCCGCAAGCGCGCCCTTTTCATTTTCGCCCATATTCCTGGAAAGTTCAAGAGTGCTATATGTCCCGGGAATTCGCTATTATCCTTCTTCGGTGTGAAAGTTAAAACCTATGGAAGGCTGAGTCTCGAATTCATGTTTCGCGTTTCGAGAAAAGATGGATCATCAGAATCATAATCAAGGACCATCGGTGCCCAAGATACGGTGCGAGGTTCTGAACTGGTGAGCCTCCGTGTACGTCATGAAGGAGCTTCGGGATAGTGTCTGCGTATTTCGCAACTACCTACCAGGCCGAGCTGTATTTCTACTGAACAGCGGTTATTTCAACTGTTGTCATTCTTTGTCCTCAAGGAAGTTCCAACAGCTTTGAGCTTTGGAAAACAGCCTTCCAGAATTGCGGTATAGCGGCCGCGGGTACTATTCAAAGGATGTCTTCATCTCGTCTGCAAAGTTGCTGAAAAGAAGTGGAAAGACTGGGCGGGACGGACGCAACGTGGTCCGACAAAGCCGGAGTCGGAGTTTGTTGGCGGAGATTGGAAGCGGAGATGAAATTCAAAAGGTCTGGATAATCCGACAGAATCCGACCCCATTCCATCCCATCACGAAAATCATCACGATCGGGAAGGCTGAGTCCAATTGACGTGGTGACAGTATCCGTCGTTCCACATTAGGCGAACAAAGCACAAACGCTGTTCAACGGTGTTTTCCGCTTTGAACTTCGACTAATTATCGACCGAAGAATATCTTGGTAAAGGGAGGACGAGGACGACGAGGCTTGGAACGATAGCGGTCAGTTCTGGGCCACCATCAGCACATTCTTCGCCACGTGGATGGGATACAACTCCGGAAGGAAGGATGAAGTATTTTTGCCACGTGGGGAGGGTCCCGTCCCGTTTTAGGTGTTTGGAATGTAAGTGATATACAGCCGATACTGACCTATCCTCCCTCCCACCATCCCCCTTCCCCCGCAACTTCGCTGTGTTCATGGCAGACTCCTTCGTACTTCATCAGTACGGTGCCGACGCCTTCAATGCTCGGTATCAAGAACAGGACGGCCGCGCAGCTTTCAGCGTGTAAGCCCGAGTCATTTTTCGGCGCTTGTGCATTCGACGGTCGCTCATGGTCATTGCCTACAGATCTCCCGTACGCCAGCTGTTTTCGGGACACCAGAATCTACTCCTAACCCCTGTCATGTCTTAGGCCTCTCACAACCCAAATCTCATCGTCAAGCTCTCGCGTGAGGCCCTGTGGTCGCAGCATCACCCCGGCACGATGGGCCCCGACGCCGCGTATTTTTACTTCGGTCCCTCCCGCCCGTCCTACTCGTCAGTCTATGGTGCGGGGACTCCCACGCCAACGCCAGGATTCATCGTGTACGGGAATAATCGCAATTCGATCCCCATGGGACATCTCAGACGTCAGAACCGAGAGGGCAGTCCGTACGTCCGCTCCTTTACCCTTTTCTTCCCTCACGGGCCCTTCACTGTGCTTTGGCATTGCCACCGTTCTTCCCGGTTTGCGCCTGGTGGAGCTATATTCTTGGGTCATCTGTGATTCCAGTGTTTTGGATGGGATTGCGGCGACGTGTCAGACGACCAACTCTAATGCTGTTTATTCACAGGTCGCGGTATTTCACGGCTCAAAGTGGACGAGATTACAAGTGGAAGATTACTGCCCAGCGAATGGAGGTGAGTATCTTGACTCGTCGTCTTTCCTTTTCTTTCCTTCGTTTCCGGGCGTCAGTAAATGCCGGGGGTACATTCCATCGCCACGCGATCAGGCGAAACGCGAAAGAAGCGAAGACTCTAGCCACGCGTGCGTCTTGCGTCTTTACTTCTTGGAGCCTCGGCACCTCCAGTCAATTCGTCTCATCTCGGCGGGCGCCGAGGACGTGTGTGCGTACCTTACACGTATTCTCCCGGGTTCTCTGCCAGCTGGCAGGCACCCGATCGTTCTTGCACCACCGGAATGAGCGCGAGCCGCACCAGCCATAATGAACGCGGGACGATGTGGACATGACCGTCATCTTTACGTATGCTGGTCAAATATACCGCTGCTTCAGACCTTGAACGATCGTATCGTGGGCATGTCCTTGCGCACCCGTGTGGGCATCTATTCTAATCGACTTACCTTGGCCTCGCTACTCTGGCCTTTCTCTCACCTACGTGCACTGTTATCCGTTTATTTCACTCACTCCTTCACACGATATAACCCCTTGCTGACCATCGCTCCCTCGCCTAACAGCTCACGGACGGCCGCACAACACTCGCAATATGGGAGCTCTCCCAACCGAACGACCCCTTCGATGCACGGATAACGATAAAGCAGGCGGGCTTATCCCTCGTTACAGAGATCATGACGACGCTGACGATAAATCGAATGAGCGAGAGTTTGGGGTGGGCATGAGCGGGGCCACGAAGAATGTGCTTTGAATCGCTTTGCAATCGCTTTCGACTTGTTCGTCTCCGCCCTCGCTCTTGCTCTCAGGAGCCTCCTCCGCGCTTTCACCTCAATCATCGCTCGCCACCCTCACTCAAACTGTGCTTTTCATCATCATTAATGACCTTAACGTCCATTCGCCGCTCCTGCGCAGTCTCTCTGTCCCTCCACCATCGTATCTCGAATCCTCGCACCGCACCGCCCCCGCCCCCATCCTTCCCACACACACATACCTCTCGCTCAATCTACCCGTCGACCTTCTTCACTCCATCGCGTTTCCGATCCACCATCCAGTCTTGGTCCTTCCACCATACACCCGCCGCCACGAGGCAAGCCGATGCACACAATGTCTCACACCCTCCCCTCTGTGGCCGTGCTCGTCGCACACGAACCCGGGTGCAGTGATGAGCGGCTCAGGCGCGCACCGTCGATTGTGTCCCTGCCCATGATCTCGCGTTTCCCACACGACATTCCTCGCTTTCCTGCTGCATTATGACCTCCGTCCGTGAACAGCTCTATGCCTATGCCGGGCCCTCCCTGCGCTGGCCGGCGCTCCGTTGTCCGCCATAGCCATCATACTTCGTCTTGCATCTTTCTTCGCCATCATCATCATCCCTGAGGTTTGCTAAATCTCAGGGCCACTGCCGCACATCATATCATATCATGATTTTCTGTATCATATCATCTACCGCCGCCCATACCATCTGCTTCGTCGAATGACAAAGCCTGAAATATGAATAAACGCCGTACTTCCTACAAAGCTCGCTATATCTGTATCCTTATTCCCCTGCTTTTGTCTCAATAACATGAAAGTTCACTGATTCCTTGGTGCTAATCATTGGGTGGGGAAAAGATATCAAGAACAATATTCGATATAATTCGTCGTACCTCTTCAAGTTCCCATGGACCGGAAACCGAAAATGAAGACGAGACCAGGAAGATGACCGCAGCATGCTTTGCGGAGGATGGACGGCGACTCTCAGACTCGATTGGAAGGATCTTCCGGCGTTGACACGCGCCGGAAACACATAACTTGGTCGAATTTGATATGTACCACTTCTCGCTCATTCGAAGGCAGTCTTC
Source organism: Favolaschia claudopus (assembly GCA_037176885.1). Lineage (NCBI taxonomy): Eukaryota > Fungi > Basidiomycota > Agaricomycetes > Agaricales > Mycenaceae > Favolaschia > Favolaschia claudopus. The sequence continues at coordinate 472,467 of JAWWNJ010000079.1, forward strand.
TTCTCCGTCCACTGCAATCGATGGGTATTTCAAGGCGCATGGGGGTAAGTACTGTAATGTCGGCGTCGAAAAAAACAAATGCCGTTAGGCTTCCCTATTCTCGGCGGCAAGATCTTGCCAAGTTTTCTACAACTCAGTTCGAATTCTCCGGCGGTGAAGGCGGTCTAATGTTCCAGGGATTCAGAATATATCAGTGTTCCAGTATACCAGGCAAATAACAGGAGATGTTAAATACTGGCCTCCATTTGGCTTGCATACACATGATTCTCTCCCGCACGCGGTATGCAGGCAACGAATATCACGAGAGACTATCCTTGGAAACGCGACCAGCAGCTAGCTTCGGTGGCCAGCTCTTAAACCCCTTAACATCCCTCGGGGCATTTTCTCTCGGCGTCTTCTCTCCGCAGATAGACCACCTGTAGCGCAGGGGAAAGGAGATCACGTACCGAGTACGGGAAGCGAGCCGAAGCTGAGGCCCGGCGGTGCGACGGTACGTTGGCAAGGTACGTCCCGCGGACCGTCTCAGCCCGAGCCCGTCTTCCCCGAGAAAAGAATTTGAAAACACGAAGAAATTTCGAAGACACGATCCGCCTACAATACGAAAACCAGGATTCAAATTTCAATCCTGCAAAATAAGTACAATGCTCCAGCAGGGCCCTGGCCAATGAGAATTCTTTTCAGGTCAAAGACTGGAAAACAAGTATCAGAAAACATACGGAGGTTTCAGCAACTGAGGTGATACACCGGTGACCAACTTCAAGCCCTCAAACATCTCATTCGGATCCGTGTCGCAACCGTTAATTAAGCGAATGGGTTTCCACACGTGTCAGCCACGCGAGGATTCGGTCCGATTCCGGCCACGCGAGCGGTACCACCACGTGCGTCTCGTCGCAGTCGGGCTTCGCGATGGGGATCAACGAAGTCGGTGATCATTGATGCGCTGGTAAAATGGCGGTGAGCCGACGGAAAGAGACGGAAGAACGGGAAGATCGACAGTCACTCACAAACTGCTGATTCACACATAGAACACGCAAGCGTGCCTTCGCTCGGGCATGATAACCGTTTCCTTCGAATTAAAATCACTAGCTTCAAAATGCGCGAGTCCAGAGCAATCTCGGAGAACGATTGAATTACCGCAAATTTTGTAAGGTTATCCCTGTTATCCACGCCTGGAACCAGGTACTCGGTCCCTGTAGGCGGTTGTGGGTTGCAACGGTGAGAGACCGAATGAATACTGTGGAGCAATAGAATAAATCATTTATTGCCGCGTGTAACGGTGTAGGAGATCCTCTCACATTTTGCCGCAACGGTAAGTAGCGAGCTGTACCCACGAACACGGAGTAAAAAGACGATGTGAGGCTGCTGGAACTAGGGTGGTGTAGGTGAGAAGGCATCAGCCTAAAACGAGTTACTTACAAAGCTCGGGACAACAGCCACCAGATGCAGAATGACTGTGTATGAAGTGAAAAGGTACCACCTTGGTACCGGCGAAACACTAAGAAGTTTTATGAGGTAAGACTTCAACTGCGTCCGACTTTCGGGGGTTGTTTTCGAGAAAAGGGGCGGAAATCTCTTCTTGCTTGTATAAACGGGAAGTGATCAGCTGATGATCGATGAGCTCTTGGAGTAAAAAAAGGTAGGCGATTACGGCCATCTGTAGGAAGACCAGCGAAGTGTCGTGGGTTCAGAGGTTGGCGCTTTCCGGTAACATAACTAGGAGTGACCCGCTGGGTTGGGTGTCGTATTTCGAGAGTCGAGACGAGCTCGCGCTCCAGACCAGCACCGGCAATTCTACCAAATTTGCGCTGCAAACCTATCACCACCTACCTGGGGGGAATCAATGCCAACGAATCGTCCCCAAGTCCTGCGATACTTCAAAGATGAAGTCAACGAGCATTCGAAGCGATTCGTGTGTTCAGGTTCATATTCAACTGATAAAGCGGAAAAATATGAGCAACAAAATCGAACTCAAGGTCATGCAAAGAGCATTCGCACCTGCAGCTTGAATTACGAAGATGTTAAGAGATACGGATGGTAGTGGAGAGTTTGAACGAGTCAACGGTTCCACAGAGCGTTTAACAGTCAATCCGTGATATTGGCAAGGAAACGAAAGCCATCCGAAACCGAGACAGATAGGGCATTGACCAGGCAGCATGAGATAGTTTTTGGAAGATCGAAATTCAATTATTCCACAGGCAATTGAGTCGGATTTTGGTCGGATTGACAAACAACGCAAATTCTTGTTGTCGAAGCGGGGTCGTGAAGCATCTGTCGATCTCAGTCCATTCAACTCAAATACGGTATACCTAGCTCAGTCAAGACTCACGCAGAGACCTAACGGAGTATTGATGGAGTAGGTAGGAGACAGAAAGTGGCAAAGCTGTGAAAACAAAGAGTCGTCGGAAGCGATCACCGATGATCGGATTTAGCGGCCGAACATTGCTTGCTTTCTCCTTCCACGTTGAAATCGCCCCTCGATCCAAGGCGTGCGCTCCTGCTTTTGAGGATCAAAAAATTTCTCTACGATAACTATGATTGACAACGACTCCGTATGGATAATTTGGGAGATAGGTGTACAGAACTCATGAAGGACTTACTAAAAGTTCTCAAACTAGCGTTAGGCAATAATTCAAGTCCAGGAAAGTAAAGCTCGCAAGAACTTCGTTGTCGTCACCTGAACGTAACTAAGCCGTTTGTGCAACATGTTTGTTATCAGTATTTGGCCGGCTCAGGGAGACAGATCACGTCCGAAAACCTCCGCCGTAGACGGGTCCCGGTATAGCCGGCGTTGTAAAGGTCAAACTAGCTTTCGAGGTATTGTAAACTTAGGCAACCATTCAAGAAACAAAGACCAAACAAGGAGTCGATTCCGGTCCCCGTTCCGGCTGACTCACTTCCCGTGCTCTGTCAGCGATAAAGCTGACAGATCAGCGCTACCTATATGTACACTGCCGCCAATTCTTCGACGAATCCAACACGATCCCGACCGAGAGACAATCACCCTCACATTTTCTGCAATTCATGACAATCACTCAAGAACCTTCTGCCCCTCTGGTTGCAGTTATCGGCGCAACAGGGGCTCAGGGCGGCAGCGTCGTGCGAGGACTCGAAGAATCCAACAAAGCCTATCGCGTTCGCGCGTTCACGCGAGACGGTTCGAAGCCCGCGGCGCAAGATCTCTCAAAGAGAGGTGTTGAAGTGATCACTATGTCGCTGATCATTGAGAACAAGGAGCAAGTGTACAAGGTTTTCGAGGGAGTTGACTTTGCATTCGTACGCAGATAAATTTTCTCCTCAATCAAAAGATTATTGCTGACCCTATAATTTAGCTCGTCACGACCTGGGAAAATGGTCGCAAGGAGAAGGTCAGCTCACCTTCTCTAGCGACACTTCCAATCCTGAAATCATTCTGCAGGAAGTAAATGAAGGGAAACTCCTCATCGACGCATCGAAAGCCGGCGGCGCCTCACGCATCATCTGGTCTGGTCTCCCATCCTACGACAAGCTCAGCGGAGGCAGAATCGTGGATGCGCACCATTTCGAGAGTAAAGCCGTTGTGACCGAATACGCTCGCGAATCCGGAGTGCCCTTCGTTGACTTGCAAGCCGGATTCTACGGCACCAACCTTCTTGGCTTCCTCCCATTCCTTCTCTCGAAGCAGGCAGATGAGACATACGCATTCGCTTGGCCCGTACCACCTACCCTGGAGGTTCCGTTCATCGATATTGCCCAGGATTACGGGTTGTGGGCGCGGTATATGTTTGAGCTCGCGGTCGATGAATTTCCACATGGCAAGAGCATCGTGACTCATAGCGAGATGATCACGCTTCCTCAGATGGCGAGGCAACTTTCAGAAGGTATGTGAACGAGTTAATGTCCGAGTCTCGCATCCTGTGATACTGATTAATATGATATTCTCAGTGACGGGCAAGGAAGTAAGGTTCAAACAAATCTCGTCTCGCGAGTTCGGGGAGAATGTACAGACTGCGGGATTCCCCGCCGAACCGATGGTAGCCGTATGGAAGGGCCTGGATGAATTTGGATGTAAGCAGCATCTCCTCCAACGTATGCACTCGCATGAACTCACCGACATGTCTCTGACTTGTAGGGAAATCAACGACTCCGCACACCGTTCTCCCGAGACTCACGCGGACGTGGAAAGAGTTTGCAGGGACTTCGGACTGGAGCAAGGTGTTGAACTGAACAAATTAGTTCGAATTGTAATTTACCGATTGGTATAAATTCCATACTTGTAACAGTCCTCCATGATTTGGCGAATATTCGGAATCTAGGAGGTGGAAATGAGGTTTCGATATTCTCCATGCTGGTTGCGCGAATTCAAAAAAATCCGACCCGAAAAAAGCAGGTGCTTGTGGACCTGGAATCAAAGTCGCATTCAGTGATCTAGTCTCGAGCGCGTGCGACGTCCTTGAGCGAACAATTTCTATCGCACGTAGGCGCGGACGACGCGTTCAAGCAGAGGTCGGGTTAAGTCGGTGGGTTGCGAATCTTTTAGGGAGAGAAATGCGAGAATACCGTACAATTACGTTCAATTCGACAGGGGGTGTGACGCGTGACCCCCCGAAACCGATTCGACAAGTCGACAAACAGAAAATTTTGCGTGACCAAGCGCAAAATTCGGAAGAAAAAAATTTCCAAACCGCAAAATCTTCTCTTTTTTGCACGATTTGGGCGCTTTTTTGCTCACCGTGACGCTTAAGACGTTCGACAGCGACCGTCGTGACGCGGGACCAAAACGCAAAGTTCGGATCGACACGGGGGTGCGTGACGCGGGACATCCGAATTGAACGTAATTATACGGTACTCATTCGTATTCACACCGCGGGAGCGCGCAAAAAAGGCTCCCCACAGTTAGATTTTAATTTTAGATATTGAGGTACAAAAAAAGTTCCTAATATAGTACTTTGATATCAAAGATAAAAGGCTCCCTAAAAGTTCCCCCGATTAGTCCGAAACTTAGGTGCAAAACAGGCTTGATCATTTTTGAGATAAAAAGGTGCGACTTAAGCGGCCCATTTCCGCGCAACTTACGCCGGGTATCAGGGCACCTGATTTTCCCTTCTTTTTCACAGATAATAAAGAGCTGTTTTTGAGCCTGTTTTTGAGCCTGATTATTACATATAACGGGCTACACATTGCGGCATTGGGGCGCAAGATATGGCAAATATCAGGCTAGGTAAAAGTGGTCCTGATATTTGCATTATCTTGCGCACCAATATGGCAAATATCAAGGCTAAGTAAAAGTGGGCCTGATATTTGCCATATCTTGCGCCCCAATGCCGCAATGTGTAGCCCGTTATATGTAATAATCAGGCTCAAAAACAGGCTCAAAAACAGCTCTTTATTATCTGTGAAAAAGAAGGGAAAATCAGGTGCCCTGATACCCGGCGTAAGTTGCGCGGAAATGGGCCGCTTAAGTCGCACCTTTTTATCTCAAAAATGATCAAGCCTGTTTTGCACCTAAATTTCGGACTAATCGGGGGAACTTTTAGGGAGCCTTTTATCTTTGATATCAAAGTACTATATTAGGAACTTTTTTTGTACCTCAATATCTAAAATTAAAATCTAACTGTGGGGAGCCTTTTTTGCGCGCTCCCGCGGTGTGATTGAGGGTGCAAAGGTTGATAGCGTCAAGATGTACCGCGGGAAGCGTTGACCGCAATGAGAGAAGAGAGCAAGGGAGAAGGCAGGCATCAAGCGTCAACAACAATCACTGATCTGATCATCGGCTCGCTGATGCGAAACATAGGGGTCCGAAAGTCTTATCAACAAGTCTCGTCGCCGTTTGAATTCGTTTAGGACCTTCATGGAGACAGATAATCCTCTCTGCATGGTGAGAATACATTCATTGAACCGAAAACCATTTACCCAAATACAAAGTGGAATAATCATACAGAAGTTGTACAGAAGTCAATCATCATCGGAGACATAATGCTCTTGTTTGCCGTGCTGGCGGAGGAGGCAGGGAGGAAAATAGGTCGTTACAGTCAGTTTTTGGGGCGCTGACTCGTGCCATTGTTGGCCGGGAGGGCCATGCCGCTCTCGGTGTTGTTATAATATGAAGACGTGACATTCGTCTCGTTTCTTCCGAGTCTCGGTTCTGGAGCCTCGGTGCTGTTCGTGAGAAGTGGCGCTTCCGATCCGACATCTGGCAATACAAGGCCTTGCGCGTTAGGCGCTGCAAACCACCAAAGCGTAGTCTTCAAGGTAACGAAAAGATTTCAGTGTTGATTTGATGTGAATGGGAAAGGTCCTTACAACACCAACAGGGAATGTATACGTTGCCTGCATGCCGCGGAATTCTATTGTCGCTGTAACTGGCTGCGGATTCCACGACGAGGCGGCATTGTCGTTCCCTGAGCAGACCACTTTCAATAAAGGACGAACAATGCTGAAAATATAATACTAAACTTACAGTTCATAACCACCAGCGCATAGCGATTCCAGTCCGACGACGATAAACGCTTGGTCGAGTATGCGCCGACTCGTAACGCCCAGTTGAGGCTGCCCTTCACTGAGACGCCGATGCGCTTGCCCCACGGACCACCTGCGTCCTTAGGAATGATGGCTTTTGACGCTTGTGCCAACGCGTAGACTGGAGAAGAAAAGAAAAGAAATCACTCACTCGTTAGCGTCGAGGGAAACAGAGGAGAATGAGAAGACACCAACATTCCTGATTATACGAAAAAGAACCGTCGCTATTCACCGTGACGATCGGCCGACATCCTCCACCACAGCTGCTCGAACCGGGAAGGATGGGCTGACCTTGCCCGTCTAGCGCTAAGTTTAACATGAGGCCGACCTCGGCGAAGTTCTCCAGACTACCGATCCACAGGTTGTCCATGTACCACTGGAAAGCAGATGAGAATGTCGGACACCGGATGCTATTGGAGTGTACATGCCTTGATATCAGACCACCAATCCGATCCGTAAGTTCCGCTGCACTCGGTGAAGTAGATGTTCTTATCCTTTCCTTCAGCAGGTTTAACAAGGCATAATTAAAGAAAGGGCAGACCTTGTTAGGAAACGCATTATGAAAGCTAGCTTGATTCGATACGCTTCCCGAGTAACCTGTTTTGTCGCGAGTCAATTCATTCCCCAGTTACTCAACGAAGAAATGATTCACAGTGAAACGCTACACCGTCGTAAGAACCTCCGTCATCGTTCATCTATGGATGAATGTCAAAGTCAGCGGGGAAAGTAATCGTATAGAACGCGGGATTCACCAGCGTCACAGGGTATGCACCCGCATCATTCCAATTATGCTGGAAGCAATCGAATTTGAGCTCGAATAATTCGTGTGAAGCATTACCCACCTCATATCCCACAACTTTCACGCTGGACAACCCGTTATTGTTCAGCAAAGATCGCAGCGAAGCGCCAATTTGTCCCTCGATGGCTGCAAAATTTGTGGTCAAATCTAGCTGAGAAGCCAGGTTCATCGGAAATTACCGGGCGTCATCGTGCAAGTGGGGTATGTTGGGTTATTATTCTCCGGCTCGTTCTATAGAATGATAACATCATAATGACAAGCAGATGGGATTGGGTAGCGGTTCGACGTACTTGCACAGATACCGCATAGATATTAATTCCCATTTGTTGGAATCCTTGCACCGCCTTTAATAGATATGTTGGGTCTGACGCAATGCGATAAATTCGGCAGCAATGGGCGGGCGGAATGACGACGAACATGCACTGACGAGGTTCGACTGGATAGTCCCGCCATTCATCGTTCCCGTTGTCTTCATCCAGGCCGGCTATTCATGCATCAGCGCAAGTTCGTTGAGAGGAAAACGAGCAAAAAAAAACGTACTGGACTCCAAGGTAAAACATGCACCTTTAAGAGGTTTCAACATACTTTCATTGCCTGACAGAGTGGTAATATACGAACCTTCAAAGCGGGATTGATACTCAAAATATCCTTGATAACAGAAAACAAATACGACGGCGAGTTGTTCATGTTGAACTTGTTGAAGCTTGTATCGCCGCTGACGTCGTCCAGACTGTACACTGTTGCCATCGAGTCAGCTTTTCTCTTAGGGAAACGGAACAGGGTGCAAGGGAATCGCGATATACGGACCTTTGGCACTAAAATCAGACGCTCCGATCGGGACGCGCAAGTAGGAAAATCCCGCTGCATCGGCGCCGTCTGCAACGGAGAACATATGCCCCAGAACGCTCCAGTAATTGGCGGAATTCTTGGACTGCTCATTCATCTTCAGCAAAGATGAATAATCAGAGGGCAATATAAATCCAACCTTGAGATTGTTCAGAGTTAACGCGGATGAATCGGCTGCACGGGAAGGAATTGAGAGTTGAATCATGAGTGATGGTCATAACGAATGAAGTGTCTAGGAAACTCACTCAGAGTGCCACCGAATCCGTTTATCGTCTGATAGGTGGTGGTTTCGCTGACGACGATATCGGCAGACGCAGCAGCGCCAGGTGAGCCAAAGTTGATAGGGCTACTCGGGGCCAGTGAGGTGAAGAGCTTTTGGCGATCCCAGGTCGTTTGCCACTACGAATCGAGTGAAAATTGTCAGGTACGAAGCCGCAATGGAGCCTAGCAAGCGAGGACTCACGATATCCCATATCTGTTGAGACGCAACATGACTGAAATAGATGAAGATCCAAAACAGCAGGAAGAGGGAATGCATGGGCGAGTGGCCCCGATCGGGTTGGCGCGAGGGGAGGGGAGGAGAACCTACAGAATCGCGAGATGAATCCGCATTTTATAACCCAGCCAAGTCCAAACGGAGTCCCATCTCCCCCAAGTAAAGGGACAAAATTGGCAAAAGAAACCCGCCATTCGACGAGAACGGCTTAACACGAACATGAACGGTCAATCCTAAGGCTATGGCTCGCCGGCACGCTCTATCCGTGTTTCCCAATTACCGAGCAAGTTCCGCGTTTATGTGACCCATGGCCACAAACCGCGAGTCCGAGTCTTGTGTCGCGGCAGAAACCCAGATCGAGTATATCTCTGCACCCGGCATGAATCCAGAACTCGCGGTGCGTACTGATGACACAAATTGCACGCTGCGGATTGGGCTATTACCGTCTTGCTCTGCATTCCCGCCTCAGTGAGCCGTAACGGTGCTTGACACGCATCCTGGCTTGAACACCCATCGAAATCACAGGGTTCGTGAAATCCGCTCTGTCGCTGCCGGTAAGCCGGAGGAGGATGTCCACGTGGATTCCTTGAATTCCGTCGAGTTCCATATCTAGAAAGTTTTAAATATAGATGGACCTGCGTTGTGAGGGAGGAGCAGATAAAGATACTCGGCGAATAGTGTTAAGAGTGTCAAAATAAGAATAACGGTGCCGTCGTTGATGTTGTGTTGCGCCGTTCAGTGTTATTCCGCAGCCGCCGGATGGGATGTCTCATTTCCCTGCTAAGAGAATGTCAGCTGGTCGAGGGAACGGTGAAGGTGAATACCGAGCCTCCGCTACTCACGAGCCAAGCATTTCTGCTCTGAGTCAAGCGAAAAATTGAGGCCGGGTGGATCATCGTGTTCGAAAAGCGTTCAATGCGGATGATCCTCGCTCGTGTCCTTTCTACGCAAATTTTCACGACCTGTCCTCAACCGAAAATGAGATTCGTAGCATATAGCGCGGAGCAATTATACGGCAAACCTTAGCTTGCATGAATACATCTGCCGCATCCAACAAGAGTCCGCCAATCGATCAACCAGAAGAAAACACATGACGTCGGTTGAAAGCTTCGTCTATGAGCGGTGAGGGTGATCTGGGGCAACGAGTAAGAAGCGGAGGCTGACGCTCGTCACTGACTCGGACCCAACAAGAATCGGCACTGGTCCCGTAAAGCACCAGATGGTGGCACAAAATCTGGGGCGCAAAGAGTACGGAGTGAAGGAAACCCGGGTCTCAGGCGCAGCGGTCTTCACGGAACATACGAACCTGACCAGACAAGAACTTGTAGCGTATTCAAAGATTGTATCGGCTCTTATTTGCTATTTGCTGAGGGAGGAGAGCCTGAGTACTGGACGGCCGGGGAGACAAAGCAGAAAACGATATACGCGGAGGTCCCGTGTTGAGCGATGAAGATGATTTCACGCCAAAAAGCCCGAATCGGTGAGTTGACGGTGAGGGATCAAGAGCTGGTGTATTGTTTTCCGGTGAATTAGCCAAGCATCGACAAGCATCACCACATCTCAGCTCGGCACTGACGGCCGCAATGTTGTCACAGTGACATTCGGCAGTTGGCGGCGTGCCTCGGTCACTCGGCATTACGTCCGTTGGCTGATGCGTATGTACGGCGCATCAGCCCGTACCTCGTCGCAGTCGTCGGCGCTACAGGCGCTCAAGGCGGGAGCGTCGTCAAAGGGCTAGAAGAATCGGATAGAGCGTACCGCGTCCGTGCATTCACCCGCGACGCGTACGTCGAAGCCTGTTGCGTAAGGGCTCGTGGAGAAGCAAGGGGGAGTTGATGTGGTTTTACTTACACGGCGTCGCCGGTGGTTGGGAATACGGAGCAGGTGTATGTACAAGGGTTTCGAGTTTCGAGTTCTTCCTGATGACGAAGACAATCATGATATTAGGATTATTAGGTGGTTACGAATTACTGGGAACATCAGAGCAAGGAAAAAGCGAGTACATAAACTTACATGCATCTGTACATTGGCATCGAGGAAGTAAACGAAGGAAAGCTGCTTGCTCATCGCGGCCGCGAAAGCCGGCGGCGCCTCGCGAATCATCTGGTCCGGCCTCCCGCCGTCCTACGACAAGATCAGCGGCGGCTCAATCGTCGGCGCCCACCATCCGGCGTCCCCTTCATTGACTTACAGGCGGGTTTCTACGGGACAAACCTCCTCAGGGTGATCCCGCCCCTTCTGATGAAACGGCCCGTACCCGCCACGCTCGCGGTCCCGTTCATCGATATCGCGGAGGATTATGGATTGTGGGCGTGGTATATGCTCTATGATGGGCGTGGTATATGCTCTATGAACAATTGTCTGCACGGAATAGCGTACCTTATATCAAGCCTTGGCCTGAAACGCTAGATAAGATCCGTAACGACTTTGAAAGATGGAGCGTAACTGAGCCTAGTTTGGAAGGCAAACGTCATATTATTAACATGTTCGCCGGGGGGAGATCGCAGTACTTAACCAGAGTCCAGGGTATGCCCAAACATATCGAAGAGTCCTTGCAGAAAATGATTCGAGACTTCTTGTGGGACGGGAAAAAGTCGAGGGTGTCAAGTGAGGCAATGTCTGCAAGCACGGACACCGGTGGTAAACAAATTCTAGACATAGTGGCCAGGAACGAGGCCATAGACCTATGGAACCTACAATCATACCTCGTTCAGGATGCAAGCCGGGCTTCGTGGTGCTTCTTCGTTGACTCCCTGCTAACGAATTGGTTAGAATCCAGCTATATTAAAATTCCGAAAGGGCAAGTGCAAAATGTATTCATACAAAATATCCACCTACCAATATCTCCGCGAACTCCGTTACCCGAACAAATTCGACGAATGATAAGGACGGCGCAGAAATACAATCTCACGTTTACTGGACTAAGTATTAGCCAAGAAATTCAATTGAACATGCCGATGTGGAGGCACCCTGGTGTAAATAAAACAGCTTACGAGGCAGCTTGCAGACGGCGCTCTGCTGCATGTCTACGGTTGAAGCACGATGTGCGAACTGTTGACCACACTTTGATGATAGCCTCTCGCCGAACAGTGGTGGCGAATAGGCCCCATTCGATCAATCCATCAGGGATAGCGCGACAGAATTGCGGATGCCCGGCGTGTCGACGAGACCGTAACGAGCTGGGATGTAGCAATCCCGGCATATGTATTGAAACCGCGAAAATGCTGATTAACTGCATCTGCCCAAAATGGAACCCTACCGCGTCCAACGGCGCAAACTTTGCCTTGCATGAGAACGAGATTATTTTAAACCAAATGGCAATACAGATAGACGAACCAAAAACCTTTGACCCCGATATAACATTGAGGAACTTACAAGATGGCTTCCGTATTTTTGCTTTTGAGGAATACCGGCCGAACCTCGAAGCTCGAAGACTGACGTTCAATGGAAATAACATCCATCCGCCGACAACATACTACCTTCATCCAGTGATTATAAACAGCGGACAGCTAGACGCGTGCATTCTGCTAAGGATCGTGTCATCAATAAACTCTAACGATAACGAAACGGAGGATCTACGCTTGACTTTTGATGATTCAAGTATTCCTGGGACACGAGAAAGTGGACTTCTTGGCGGAATCTTGCACATAATCCACTCTAATCCAAAGAATGTTGAACTGATAATTTGTGAATCCTCGGATTTTCTGGTCAGTAGTATGGTTATGAACCGAACTTCTTTCGAAAACGACCTTCTCCATCCATGCGCTAAACTTTTCAGGGCCGTATTCGCAGGTCTTAAGGAACATGTACAACACATTCACTTTATGCAAATTTCCGATAAGGAGAACAGAGCGAAAGGACGGTTAAATCCGTTTGCTGAGCCCTTAGAAATAGACACGCAGATTGATTTGATGTTCGAAAGCCCGGGTATCCTGCTGAAAACAGGGTCTCAGCGTATGTTCAACAAAATCATCAGAGAACGGGCAAAAATTCCCCACCGGGACTCTACATTTGTCAATCTCGACCGTATCCGGTGCGCGATTCACGAAGCATGCGGCTTCATGCCGACCGATGAGTCCATTTGGAAGTCAATCCGTTCGCTTACATTTGAAAGATTGACGCGTGAATTCTACTGGAAATGCTTGCATAATACCTTTAGAGTCGGGGACTTTTGGACACATGTTGGCGGGTCCGAATTTTTCGGCCGTTGCCCCACCTGTAATGTCCCCGAATCGCTGGAACACATTGCTTTGGAATGTAACGCACCAGGGCAAGCTGAGATATGGAATTTAGCACATCGATTATGGCGGATGAAGTACCCTGACTGGCCTAAATTAAGCTGGGGTCTAATACTCGGATGTAACGTTATGAAATTCAAGTCAGTCAAAGGCAAATCAATGAAACACAAAGGCAGATTATTTGCAATCCTCGTCTCTGTATCCTGGCATGTAATCTGGAGACTGAGAGTTGACAGAGTAATCACGAATCCAGGGAAGACACACCAATATTCGGCCATTCACAACCAATGGCTGAGTGCGGTCAATCAAGTCTTAAATCGAGACAGAATCTTGACCGACAAATTTAAATTTGGCCGAAGTGCATTCAGTAAAGAACTGATTCTGAATACCTGGAGTGGCCTATTGATAGATGAGCAGGCGCTGCCGGATGACTGGACGAATATCAGGGGGGTTTTAGTGGGTATACGGCCGTATACCGTGAAAATTGGAGTCGGCTGAAATCGGCGCCGTGAGTCCCACACTGGTAATTTGACGTGCGTAATGGCATTTCCTCCCGGACACCTTCCCGGCAAATTCTGGCCATAAACCAGAGAACAAAGTGAACGACTTGGAAAGCTTCTGCCGCCTGAGTATCGTTTGGTTCAATCCAACACTCCAAAAAAAAAAAAAAACAATTGTCTGCACACGAGAGATCGGTTATGTACCGGTCTAACGCCCGAAGGCTTGCTCTGAGGAGGATGAAAGCCAGTTGATGAGAGTGGTGGAGGAGAGACCGGTCCAGGCGGGGACGGATTGATGGCAACACAACACAAATAAACACCGCTTGTCTGTGATTCGCATCTTGACTCGAACTTCCATCTTCATCCGCTCTTTTGCACTTGCCTCACCCATTCATGAGGGCACCATTCCCAATCCGTGGAGGTGCAAAGAGTCGCTGCTGCCGCAGAGTATGGCGAGACCGAGTTGAAGGTTTGTCCCCTTCAAGTTTGTGGCCGTTTTTCGCCGATGCTGAACTTTAGCCTTTAACGGAGCATAGATATATCGAAACCTGAAATTCGTCGCCTTGCTCGGAGCAGTGGGGTGAAACGAACCTCAAATCTGATGTACGCCGAAATTCGAGGGGATTTGAAAGCCTATCTCCACACTATTGCTCGAGAAGCGATCGCATATTCCGACCACAGGAGGCGGGATACTTCGTCAAAGTGGCAGTTCAGGCCCGGTGCTACGTTGAAAGCGGAGGATGTTGCTTGCGCCCTGCGTCGACGAGGAGGTAGGATCTATGGATATGATTTTTAACGGTCGCGCGAAGGGAAGATGACGATTCGCAACGAACGTGGTGTTTGCATTGCTTTGATTTATGTATTGCGCTTGGTACAGTGCTTTTGAAACATACCTCTCGCCCTCTCTGACCGCTCCTTTCAATTGGCAACTTAGTTCTCAACATCAAGGTCGACCGGTCAGTTTCCCTCCCTCGGGCGTCGCAATGTCAGGCAGTGATCGCCTCAATGGCGTATCCAAGACGACACGAAGCACTATTCAGACCAGACTGGTGAAGTATCCTGAAGTATCTCACTGAGTCCAATCCGACGTCTCAACAGGTGTCGACTAGTCTGAGATCGCGCGTAGAAATCGACCATGTCAGCCCCGCCCACCATGCTCACAAGTCCACATTATTATGGGCTTAGTCGTAATTCAGATGGAACAAATTTTAAGTAAAGAAGATACAGCATCGACATAATTATAACACAACATGAACGAGCAAAACGCGCCGTTACTGTCTACATGATTATACACGGAACCCCCGAGAGAACAATCGGCTTGGGTGCAGCAGCAGATCCCTCAGGCAAATCTGGTGTCAGCCATTGACCTGAACAGTAAAATCATCAATATCATGCGTCGGCTTTTCTAGTACTAGTAGTCCTTCTCACCTTCAGCAAAAAGATCTGGGACAGTGATAGCGATGGTGAAAATATCAATATCAATCCCGCTCTCAGGCTCTGTGTCGAGGAGTTGGATTGAAGAAGACTGCGGGAGCGGGAAAGCAGTCACAGCGTATTTATCTTCTGCCATGATCAATCAGATTGATTATAATACAACAGCAGAAGCAGAACGCATGACGAAGGCATACACACCTTCAGCTGTGAAGATCTTGGTTGTCTGAGTAATAGTTGCCATTGCTTGAGAGACGAGTGGGTTGAATGAGAAGAACGTACGCTCTACCTCTTTGATTTATAGGACGGGTGGGGTTTCCGAGTATCGCGGGGACGATGATTGTCCGGTGCCCGAGGGTACATCATGCTCTCTACCCGGCACCGAAAACAGCGGAGGAAATGTCCATCAAGTCATATAACCAAGGTTCCATCAAGTCAAGTAAGTGCGAGGACAAAACACCGGTGATGCTCATTGGCCGCTACGAATTAAGTAACCGCGGCGGCCGTTCGCTGAGCCCCCCTTGCCGATCGGTTCATCCAACGGCCGCTGGAAAGTGGAACCATCATGTAAGTTCGCTCTAGATTATGATACAGTACTCATAAACTCTTAGGCTTAGCCCACGACCGACACTGCTCCACAATCGCCTCCGGCAAAGCCACAGCCCCACCATCCGACGCAGGAAGCGGAATTGCAAGCTGGAATAAGCCTCCGCCCATCATATGCCCTACGATGAAAGAAAAAGAAAAAAAGTAAATAAAACCGTCAACCAACCAAACGTGATGGCCAGGAAAACGATATGATACTCACAAACGATATGACAATGGACTGGTGAATCAAAATCCAAATCAATAGTGAGTTAGTACCTCGTACCAACGTCGATGGATTGTACGCACACGCCCAATACCCCGGATTATCAGCCAAAATGCGGATAACCGCCCACCCTCGCGAGGGGACGGTGAAGGTGTCGCGTCTAGAGTACGATTCCGGAGTTAATTTAGTAATGACCCAAAGATCAGTCAGCTTTTTTGGAAGGAAGGGATTCGTCAATACCTTAATGGAGTCTTGAGATCGAGGTTCGCCGCACTTGTGGCGGGTTTATACCGCCCTCGCCCGCTGCCTAGAATCCATGGCTGCATTGCAAAGAAACGAAATCACTCAGTCAAAGCTGGGTAGATGAATCAAAAAATTAAAGCGTGCTTACCGCATACCCGTGTCTGACGAATTAGATTTAGGAGAAAAGGAAAACCGCTTGCGTCAGCCAGTTGTGAATGAAATGGTTCGAACAAACGCACAAGTGAAAAGGATGATCTGGTGCAAACAATCAATCAATCTCTGTGGATTCCACCTTAGATTGCACGAAGAAAACTCACCTCCATCGTCTAAATTAGTAATAATAAAATCCACAGTCTGATTATATTGCAACGTCGCAACAAGCTGATCCCTTTCCACCGCAAACCAAACCAAGCCGCATCCGTTAGCTCCACTTGGGGCACAAACAGAGAATGACCAACGCAGCACTCACCCCGGCCAAACCTTCACCTCCGCCTCCCTCCCCACCCCTCCACCCCCTCCTCCACCTCCCCCTCCACCACGACCACGAGAATACACCCCAACCAAATCCCCAACCCCACTCGCCTCCCCATTTTCCGGAACCTCCCAACTCGTCCCGTTGATGAAGGACCGCCAGTTCAGCTCGTGTGTGCGCTGGATGGAGAATATGAAGGGGATGGTGTGCGCGTTGATGTTGTTGTTGTGAGGTATCGGGCGGCGCGCCGCGTCCGTCGACGGTGGTTTCAGCGCCCATTCATCGAAATGCGGCAGAGCGTACCACTCCGCTTCGACGGTGCGGTAGGGGCCCGGGAGTGTTGTCGGTAGCGTGGCTGACGCGGTGGAGGTGGAAGTGGCGGTAGATGCGGACGAGGGTGAGGGAGTATATCGAAGAATCGCGCGCGCTTCCGGATGTCTTGTCGGGCTGTGTATTTTCTTCAGAAAAAGCACCCACCCTTCGAGGGAGCGAGGAGCGAAAAACAAACGTACTTGTCATAAGCGAACTTATCCTCCACCATCACCGCCCTCACCCAAAACGCATCCACCCCATCCTCCTTATCTCCCCTCTCCCTTGCAATCAACACGCTATACCGCTGCGCCGGCTGCAGGACCAAATCCCTCACTTTCACAGGCTCGACAGGACTGCCGTCGGCCTCGATAAGAGTGAGGGTGTGGTGGTCGACGGAGATGCGCAGGGGCGCGAAGGTCCCTGCGTGAATGAGGCGGAGGCGGGTTCTGCTGTAGTCGTCAGAGATGCACTGGCCGTCACAAAAAAGAACAAAAAGAAGAAGAACCGCGCACGTCCTTCCCTGTTCAACCTGTATCTCGAAATACTTGTTCTCGCGTTGGTCATCGCTCGAAGTATTAGTGTTGGGATATCCTGGGTTATCTTCGACTCCATGCGTTTCTTGTGGGGTGCGTGCCGCGTGAATCGGGGTGGCAGATCCAGTAGAAAGCCGTCTTGTCTTGTCGTGGTGTGGCCCGCCGCCAAGCCCGTTGATCGCAACGCGGTCGGGGACGGGTTCGGGGACGGTTTCCATGTCGTGAGACTATGAGGGTGAGATGTGCAAAGAGAGATAAATAATGAATGAATGAATGAATCGGGATTCAGAGGAGAAACAACCACGCACGCTGAGATATGTCGGAAGAAGTTCGTCCGCCGGGGTATCGAGAATATCGGCAAAAGTCAGGACGTGTTCGGCAGTGTAGTTAGTTTGGGCGGTGTTGTGGTCTTGGGGTGAGTGGACGATTATGGGTCCGTAGAGGCCGTCGCTACAAAAAAAGATGAAAACCAAAGAACCATGAGAGAGAATGAAGCATACGTGTGTTGCATTCCAGTGTGCCCACTACGATGATCAGTGACGGCGGGATGTTACGAGGAGTATGTTAAACTCACTGCCACCACGTTGTTCCTGTCCAATCTCCGACGGTGAAATTGTAGAGTAGAGTTTTTCCTGGGGGGATTGGGCATTGGGAGATGCCTGCGGCACCGTCGTAGAACGGAGTTTCCGGAAGCGGTAGCCCGTGCCTGTAGCGAGGTCAGAATTGGAGACAAATAAGAATAAAGATGAATGGTGCACGGACCAATGTATTGAACTGAATGACATAAAAAAATAGGAGTTTTCTTCAGAGAGCTGCAGCATGAGACTCAGTACAGTGCGTACGTTCCCTGATCTTTCAGACCGTTTGTCACGTAGACCTAGCAATTTTGTGTCAACATTTCTCAAGTCAGTATTGCGACTGCTACGTACGTGTATTCGATCATGTGCATTTGCCTCGATAACGGGGCCGGGAGAACGACCATTGACCACTACCCTCGTCCTATTGCCGCTTGACTCGGAACTCATTGGAACCGCTGACACCGTCCAATAGTACACGCGTATTGCGGGCGGTGCGTGCCAGTCAAATTTTGAATCCAAAACGAACGAGTCGTGCACTGTTGTTATCGTCGTAGAGTTCGAGTACGGATAAGCTACCCAGGAGGTCATCCAGAGGAGGAAAAGGAATGGGGTAACGACCACCATGAGCGCGAAGATGGCGGAAAATCGTTTTCGTCGGGAAGGCCGCGCCTCCCAGCGTTCTGGAGCGGAAGGGGCGGCGCGACCGCTGGTGCCGCTGTCCAGGTCTCCCATGAGAAGGGCCTGCTCGTCGTCGGCGTTAGCGTTCGGCCATGGGTCGGGCATGGTGGCACTGGCAGCAGACGAGGACGCTGGGAGTGGCGCGTTGGTCGGCTGTCACGGGATTCGGGCCGCATCATCAATCTCTCACGGTCACGCCTACCTCTTGACCTCGTACCACCATCATTGTCGACGTAAAATTGTGGAACCTACCAGCAACCCAATGTGCCACTTCGCAAGCGGAATGGGGGGCCACATATTTCAGTGTTATGTTCTCTGAATCCACCGAACTGTGCTCTGCAAGGACACAATGCCTGTCCTACTGCAGGCCTCCGCGTCCAGGTCCTCCGACTCGTCGGACCGTCCTCACGCTCGAACCTCTAGTATAGAACTTGGAGGAATGCTTGTGAAAGCTAAATGAAGTTTATAATCTGACCTTGCAGTGGCAGCATAGTACCGCGGGCTCTCAATATTATGGTGAAACCATGCCGCCTCTTCTCGCATTTGCTGATATCCAGAATCCCGCATTCGCCGGAATCCAGAATGTATGCGCTACCCCCGGCGTCTCGCGCACATTCTCGTATCTTCATACATGGATCACTCGGCTGTCAGCTTTCAGTACGTTTTTATTCATCACCAGGTATATATCTGAAGTGTATTGACCCAAAACAGCTTAATACACTCTCAAGGCAAAAATGCCAATCAATACCTGCCACGATATAAAGGCGTAGCACAATACGTGGCATGCCGAAGCCTTCGCCGCTACCTGTCGCATGTATGTTCTCTCTCGATGAAGCGGACCCAATCTCCCAAGCTCTCTCGCCACCACAGAACGAGTCGGACCAGGACAAACAGAATCGCAACCTCAGGGAACGCGCGGCGAAGCTGGCATCGGACGAGATAGATGCGCGGCTCAATAAAGAGCGGTTGCAGATCAGAAGAACGCCGAAACCAGTGAAGATATTACTTCTGGGTAGGTCCTTGTCTCCCTCTTGCTGTAGGCTGCGAACTGTCGATTGCGGTAGGACAAAGTGAATCTGGTGCGTATCCTTTGCTGGCTTCCAGCCACACAAAGTGTTCACAAAATATCAGGAAAATCGACAATGCTCAAAAGTGCGTTAAACTGAAATATCCGCCCGGTGCATTCAGTGACTCATTTGTCGAAAAGACTTCCAACTAATGTGCGAACCGAAGGTCTTTTGGTATTGCACTCCATCCTCGGATCACTGTCTCACCATTCTTTGGTCTTCCAGGCATTCCGTGCCGAACGTGCTTCGTGGCGTTTAATCATTCACTTAAACGTCAGTCTCCTCAATTAATCGGAATCTCCATTGATATAAACATGAGATTTAGGTGATACGCTCAACACGTATCATTTTGGACGCCTTAGCATCTACCTCGAGGACACGCTCAGAATATTCGCAATACACTCCACGTTCGAGCTACGCCAGCCAATACTCCACACATTCCACCTCTATCGAAGATCTGGTTTCAGATCTCCTACCACTCCGAACCCGTCTCGCCTCCGTTCTCGAACTTGAAGAAACACTAAGACAGCGGTTGGCCGCCAGGACTGATTTAGCACCGGATGTGTATCCGGGGCAAGAGAGGTATCAAAACATGGCACAATTAAGCTTTTCTGGTCCATTGAATTCGACAATACGCCTGCGGCGTGCAAATCAAGAAATGATTGATGGCTCTTCCGCAGTGCAATGCAACGACGCGGACGACGATTCTGCTCGGATATTATACGAAAGAAGCGCAGACTTGCTGCAGTTATGGCGGGATCAGACTGTTCATGCCGTGTTGGAACGGCGGAAAATTCGGTTGAGAGAATCAGCTGGGTTGTGAGTCATGTCTTTCCTTTCGCTATATACGGCACATTATCTGAATCCATCGTAGCTTCTTGGATGAGCTGGAGACTGTTACGTCGCTGCAGTATGTTCCGACGGATGGTAAGTGGCAGTTTATCCACCCAAACAATCTCGTTGAACTCCTTCAAGGGCATATTTTGCGGGCTCGACTGCGAACATTGGTACGTTCGTCTTATTCGGTTCGTTTTTAGAAATTAAATTTGTGCAGGGAGTTTCTGAACATCGAATGTTATTGAGCGACCCATGTATTTTCCCTCTGATCCACATCGTCTCATCTCTGACTGATATCCTTCTCCTAGACGGCGGCATTACCCGCGAATTTCGGCTTTACGACGTTGGCGGCCATCGCTCCATGGCAAGTTTTCTTTTGATTTATCTTTGATGTTTCTCCCGCTCATTGAAAGCACTGTTGGGGTCTATCAGCGACCGAAATGGGCGCCTTATTTCGATGATATGGATGCCATCATCTTTGTTGTTCCAATATCCGCCTTCGACCAGGTCCTGGCCGAGGACCACAGTGTTAACCGGCTGGTGTGTGAAGCTCGTCTCTGATTGACCGTTGTCCGTTGAATTCAACCGGAGACGCATAGGCTGATTCGATTGAACTGTGGACTTCGATTGTCACCAATCAATTACTCCAGAACAGCAATATGATTCTCCTCCTCAACAAAATCGACATCTTGCAGGCCAAGCTCGCATCCGGTATTCGCTTCGCGGATTATTTCCCGTCTTACGGGCTGCGCCCGAACGATTATGACAGTGTGTCGCGGTGTAAGTTTTTTCGATCCCTATCTTGCCATACATCCTCATTGACACGCACGCTCGATTCAGACGTGTCCAAAAAATTCAGTGAGTAATTCTTCCGGTGATACCTGACTGACACTAAGCCCGATTTTAATGGAGACAGCATACTTCAACAACGCTCTCCATCACCTCGTGTATTCTATTGTCAGTGCACCAACGCTATTGTATGTCCCTTCCCGCATATTAAGTTGTTATAGTTGGTAGTTGGCAGGCACTGACATGACATGATATTGTTCAGGATGCGCAGTCTACGGCGTTTGTTCTCATGGGAAGTGAGTGGGTTTGGCATTGATTACCGTCTGTTGCGGTCTGACTTTACTTGTTCTATCTGCAGTCAAGGATATGTTGATGAGGTTCAATCTGAAGGAGTCCCTGATTTTGTGACCGTTATTGGGCTCGATTGCAGGGACTCTGTTATTAGACCAGTTAACATAAGTATGCTAACTTTGCATACGTCGAACGTGCAGATGATTCGACACTCAATAGGGAGACGGCCCTGTTACTTACATTCACAATCATCAATGACTCTTCGACGAATTTAAATAATAGGGAGGTACGAAGAACTTCCGGTAGATGATCTATGAGCAAGATAATATTCCAAGTCTGCGCCAGCTAGACTATCCATTTATCTGACCACACCCTTGCAACACCCTACTAACTCGTTACCCTTTGCCTGGGGTGGCACCCGGATGCCGGCAGTCGCTCTGGAAGATCCTCCCTCGAACACGGGCAACGTCGAGTCGAGGTTCTCGAGATAACCGACGTCGGTTGTGCAATGTCTATTTCTGAAATGGCTTATCAGTACTATGGAGCTCAAGAGGGTCCAAAACAAAATCGCAGGCCTTTTTGCCGAGGCAAATTGATGGCAATCCCTCATCGATCAATTCCTGTATTTACAGCAGACTTGTCAATTGCCGACATTGACAAATCCTACTTGAACCATAAAACAATTCCCGAAAAGTACGAATCTGATTGTGGAAGTCGCACCAGTCTTGCGAAATAACGACACATCCATTTGACTGAGACCTTCGGCATGTCGGGATCTCCGGCACCGCTCCCAGCGCCAGACGCCGCCAGCCCGGCCCAGTATCTAAATTTGATTGCCGGTATGGCAAGTCGGCGAGCATTCCCTAGCTCTGTTATTTCTGTTGGGACTGCAATGGAGGCCAGCGGATTCCGATGAAATGCATTGGGAAAGATTTTTGGCGGTAGGTGTGTGGATTAACGCGGCACGGTCCCGCTCAGGAACACCGGCCCTAGGAAGTAACAGACCGTCCAGCAGATTCCGCTGTGCTCCACTTCAAATTCTCGAGAACCATTTTAAACGAGACGTGATTGAATGTCGATGCAGCAGCGCTTCTGAGGCTTGCGTCTCGGAGAGTCCAAATCGAAACTGAGTGCACCTTTCGAGACGCTCGCATTCAGCCGGTAATGTTGAACATTCAAATCAATTTTCAGATATGATACCCCTCCAACTCTTTCTCTGTCCACTCCCACAATTCCTTCGCCAACTTTTCATCCCGCGACATACGCAAATGGCGTCCAGGCACACCAACTGGCTCATAATACTCCCCATTTACAATCTTTGCCTTGTCGCTGGTAGCCGCCCACAGCGTATTATACGCGCCTTGTTCGGGCGTGAGCACCGAGAACGGGTGGGTGAGCCATGACGCGGCCCGGACGACCAGGCTCTGTGTTGTGAGAAGTTCGGTTTGAACCACACCAGGATGGATAGAACACTATTGGGGGCATTATGAGCATGGAACGGACAAGGGACGAAATTCCAAGGCTTACACCGGTGATCTGAGACCCGTGTCTGCGGGCCAATTCCGAGGCGTAAAGTATATTAGCGAGTTTACTCTGCCCATAGCGCGTCGCCCGCTGAAGCATCGAGCCGCTCTGCGTGGTGCGTAGATCCTTGAAAACGACGCCTCCGTTTGGATGCATGCCGAAGCCTTGGGAAGTTAGGGCCACGACGCGGACGTCTGAATTCGGTTTCTCTGCCGTGCGAAGTAAGGTAGGGAGCAGGAGTTTGACGAACAGAGCGTGCGCAAGGTGGTTCACAGCGAAATGAATCTCGTAGCCATCCGTGGAGAGCGCGGGTGGGTGATTCATGATCCCTGCGTTGAGGACGAGGATATCGAGGCGGTCGGATTGCGAGAGGAAGAGCTTAGCAGCATCGTTAACGGATTTCAGGGACGTCTGGTCGCATTTAAGGAATACGACCTCGACAGTGGGGGATGTTGACTTAAGAGTAGCGACGAGTTCCGAGGCCTGTGAGGCGTTGCGGCCAGTGAAATAGATGCGATGCGGATTGTGCTTCGCAAATTCCATGATGGCTGTTCTGCCCACTCCGCCGGTTCCTATCGAAAGCATTCATGAAGACATGGACATAAGTAAGCATTCACAGAATGGGCAACAATGTGTGACGCACCTCCCGTAAGGAATATGGATTTTCCGCTGAGATCGGGGATGTCTTTTGCGGGATTATACTTCATGTGATAATCAGGAAAATTTGGGTTGGGGGTGACGACCAGCTTCGTTGACTTTAAGGGATCGGCAGGAAGAAGCGTACGCACTACGGCAGGCCTCGATCCTTTGATGCGGTTGATGCCGGGGCCCGCCACGGGCCCGTGAAATATATTGCATGTTTCGTATGATGTAAGCCTCGGGTTGAAATCACATTCTTCGAGGTGATCGAGGCCGTCGAAGCTTGGACAACGACTTTATAGCCAACGGTAAAGATTGGGAGACCCAGAATCGATGAGACTGAAGAGTTTCCAGAATTTCTTGCATTACCACTACTCGGAAAGAAAAATAAGTACTTACGCCCGACTGGCTTGGAGACATCTATTCGCGTTCATCGAAAGAAATTCCATCAGTTACTTAGAGGCGCGCAAATTTAATAAATAGTGAAGATTCGTCTCTGAAACAACCTGCAAGCACATCTACGGTGTCTACCAATTCAACCTCTCACTCCCCGATACTATTACCGTTCATCAAGTTCCTTCATAGTAGTCGCTTAACGTCGAGCCGTAGGCTCTTCTTTCCTTCGGCATCTGCAGGCTGAAGCGTCTCCGTGTACCGAATGCGAAGAAAATGATTAGCTGGCAACGAAAACGAAAACTTTCCCAGTAATTCGCAAATGATAATTTGCATTTCCATTATCCTGTCTCGATCGCTCAAGGTCCTAGTCATGGTGCGGAGTCAGTGGGGGAGACCTACGCAAATCTCCATCTGTGTGTTCACCGTAAGTGTAACTCCCAGTCAGCTGAATTGAAATTGAAAACACTCACCCCAAGCAGGTGCGCCCGCCGCCCATGAAGGTCAAGCTAGTCTCTGGTCAAAGAGGTATCATAGCATACGAATCGAATCTTACAGGCGCGCATACGGTCCAATAGCCTCACGATTATGAACAGATCCATCCAGCCACCGCGACGGTCGGAATATGTCAGGGTCATTGCCCCAGAGAAGCGGTACACTAAAATGATGTCGTTGAGCTCGAAGATGACTGTGATTATAGGGAAACCGACCGATGATGAGACGCAATAGCCACCATCACAACTTGTCCTTTCTGCACCGGTATCTGGGTAAGTTGCTCCCCGGTTCGAAGAACGATTGGGTCCGACAAAGGAAGAATTGTATCTTCCGTGGCTAATCGCTCCGGAAATGGAACAGCGGGGTACATTCTCAGGGTTTCCTGATTATACTTGTGTGAGTTTTATTAGAAGGAACAAAGTGCACTTTGCCTTGATGAACGCATTGAGAAGAGGCATGCTGTCATACGCAACATCGGAAGCATTGGCACTGAGCGCAGCATGAATCTCAGCCCTTAGACTGTTTTGAAAATCGATATTTTTTCCTAGCTCGCAGAATCCAAACGCAAGGCTGTTTGCCTGCGAACCATAGCGGAGCAAAGTTGACAATTTTCACC
Source organism: Favolaschia claudopus (assembly GCA_037176885.1). Classification (NCBI taxonomy): domain Eukaryota; kingdom Fungi; phylum Basidiomycota; class Agaricomycetes; order Agaricales; family Mycenaceae; genus Favolaschia; species Favolaschia claudopus. Next base: position 497,550 of record JAWWNJ010000079.1, read on the forward strand.
ATCCAATACGAACCAAATTGCTTACCGTCGTTTCACCACCAGCGATCATAATGATAGAGGTTTGCCCTACTATATCCTCGAAGGCCAAGCCCTCTTTGGAATTTTCGGGGTTCACTGAACAAAATCATCAGAGATCTCGACATTCATAAATCGATGAAAATGTCGCAACGGAGGAAACCGAAAATATCATCACTACGCTCCAGCCCTTCGTTTACGGCCTGTAGTTTTTCACGCGCCACGCGACATCCTTCCTCAGTCGCAAGCCTCGTTTGTGTTCGCAAGAGCCGAGAGCTCTGAGTCGGGATTTTGACAGCTTGGCGGCGGATCCATTTAGGAAGGAATTTCAAGAAAGCTTCCAGGAGAATTTGAGTGGGCGATTGGGTGGCTGCTGCGTTCCTACAAGTAGTCTTGCTAAGGGGAGAGAATATCAGGCATTGACGCACATGACTTTCAGATTGACTTCGACGAATTTGGGGGCTAAGCTTTCCTTAGGACAGCCGAGGACAGCTAAATTATGATGATAGAGCCCTGAATGAGCAGACAATACCACTGAGATGTGATATATTACCTTCACTAATGGCGTCGAAGGCAGCAATACTGAACAGCGAGGATATATTCTGCAAAGACTCTCCGGAAAGATTCAATTTTTCTGAGATCTAGGTGCGCATGCAATAGGCAATAATGAGAAATTGTGACTGGAGATAGAACCAACGTCTCACGCTTTGGGCCACCTTTGCGAAGATCGGTTGATACCGTCGTACCGCAGCTGCTGTGAAGCCAGGATTTAATCCAGCTCTTAATCTACTGTGTTCGTGACCTTTGATCGTCAATGAATTCCCACACACTCCGTCGCAGACATCAACAACGACTGACCCGTTTGAACCATGACGGAGTTCTTTCCAAAAAACGCGTATGCCGCGGCATCTAAAGCAGGCCCTAATTCACCGAATGCGCCACTATTCAGGATGTGCTGCAATGCGGCTGGATCGGCTACCATCAGGCGGTCTTCCTACATACACAAAATCATTGTCATCATGAGAACGGGAACATGCTGATACATTGAGACTCGGGTATCGGACGTACCCCGAAAGATCCTTTGATTCTGTATACTGAACCGAATTTTTTGAGCCAGGTGAATTCGTAATCACCCATTTGAAGGGGGAGTCGCAGTTGAAGTAGATGTCCTGAGCGGACAACGAGCATGAGGAAAAGTTGGATTTTGAGAATGAAAAGTATACCGAAAACCCAAGATGATGAACTTGGCCCTGGAATGTATCGAAATATATTTGGACCGCGCCGGACACACGATAACCCAGCTCCTACTACGAGGAGCATTGCGAGAAGGGCTATGTAGCTCATCGATGAATGAGGAGATGGCGGGGAGTAGATAGGAAGCTGAGATGGTGCGAGTGGCACTCGTGGTCTTTATACGTCTTCTTTTGAAGCCACTCCGGATGAACTAGAAGCCTTTGGACTGGGAACCGCTCAGACAAATGGGCTAGATTCGATGTGGAATGACATACGTGGCGGTATCGAAGCGATGGATCGTTTAGTCATACGTGAATTCGAACTTGATTCGAAGAGCTGGACGTCATGTCAGCAGTCAGCGCACCGCAATGGAAAACTGCCGACTCCCCTGGCTGGTGTGAAGTCACCTTCTTTGAGACCGTGCGGTAACATCTAACAGGGCAATGTATGAGAGAGAACCATATCCGTACAGCGGTCTCAAGATCTCAAGTTCGGACCACGGCCATCACGAAGGAAGGTCAATGCAAATGTGTTCGGAAGCAGGGTGGACAAAAGTCAGGACGTGAGAGCACCAGAAGACGCTTTGGTAGAGGGCTGAATAAGGGGAAGGAAGCTGAAGTCAATTATAAAACTCAGCGTTGTTTACGGCCGAGACCCTAGCATTTGCAGTCTCCAACCTGCTTTCAAGTATGATTCTGTTGCAGAGAAAACATTTGGAAAATATTGAACAAAATCACGAAAGACGCACTTAAATTTCGTATGTCAACGCGCGGCGCCAGAGGCCTTCAATCGCCACACTCGGAGCAGACTCGGAGTGAAGAGAAACTGTGGAAGAGCGGCGCCCTGAACTCTCAGTCGCGGGGAACAACATGACACTGGACAGTGCTGCACAAGAAATGTTACGGTAGTCACGGTCCCGCGCTGTCACTGTTCGGATTCGTCACAGTCCGTGACTGACATTGATCCGTGAGTCAGTGATGGGTTTTGCGGCTTGCGGCTTGCCAGGGCTTGCCCCACCTCTTCGTCTTTCTCTGGCTTGGTTCATTTGAGTTCAGTCGTTGTTCTTTTATCGATTTCCGTTTGCTCGAGCTAACTGACGAGTCCTAGATACATTCCTCCGGCCGGAATACTTAGCATTCGAGTTCCATCATAAGAACTCAAGTAAGTACATACAGTACAAGAAATCTTAAGCACAAATATAAGCTATTGGGTCTTAAATTTTAATCTTCGTTTCCGTCTCGCTCGTAGCGGCTCGTTCAACCCCCTTGTACTGCTTCGTATCATTCAACAGTTCACCTGAAACAACACTAGTACGTACTGCTTTCTAGCAAGGGAGAAGGAAGGAGAAGGCCGCCACGACGATCTGATGCCTCCAGCGGATGCGCCTCTATAATACGACAACCCGAATCTGGAATTCCTTGTTCTTTCGACAGCTCGAATCTCCAAATATAGAACGGAAGCAAATTTTACCATCAGCGGAAGCAAATAATGCTCCCCAAAAATGGGAATGCCGTTGCTGATGCGATCATTTGTGCCTTGTTCTCTTCTTCCATGCGCACCGGACATGAGCACAGTTTCCAAGCCCGCTGCCGCTTGACCAACTTGCGTAACTCTTCTTCAACAACTTCTTGTTTCTCGTCGTCAACCTGGCCCTCTAAATGTCGTTAATTCTCTCTTTTTGGCGCGTAACTCAACGGCAATGTCAAATGTCTCAATGGCCGCATTCACCCTTTCACGGCATCTGAATGGCGCTTTTACTCTTTAAATTTCTCTTGGACCTCGCGGAAAACATCCTCAATTTTCCTTCCTTGTACTTTTCCCTTGTCCGACCTTACATGGAACTATCTCGCATTCTGTGTAAAGAGGAGGAAGTTACTTCCACGCCGCTATCAAACACACTCGAAGCCCTCCCCGATGACGAGGAGAAGCCTCCCAGGTACGTTACTATCATCCTATCTCTCATCTGCTCCTCATTCTACCTATCTCACTAGTCAACACGAACCGCGAAGTCTTCCGTCAGGATGGGAATCATTCGTCCACCTCAACGGAGGAACGTATTACACCTGCTCCGAAAACCGTCTTCTCACAACGGACGACATCTACGACGAAGGTACTCTACAACGAGTTCTCCAAGCGTTCAATGCACGGGAAAATGGCTACTGGCCTGTCTCGAGTATGCTTCAAGTTCGCGCTAGGATATCGGATTTGGAGATGTCCATATCTCATACGTCAGGGGAACTCAGAGTGAGCTTCGTTTCTTGGGACAAATGCGAGATTTACGGCTACGTTAATAATGGTTCGTCGTTCCAAGCCGCATCTGCTTGGCCATTGAGTTGAATCTGGACATCTAGACCTCGTATTCCGACCCAAATCCGCATTTTGGGATCACCTTTCGACATTCCCGATGCATCGGACGAAACTAAATAGACAGATTGAAGTCGAGTTTCTCAGCGCATTGGCTTTTGGGTCGAATGGTATGTGGTCCATCCATTCCGACAGAAGGTATCGAACAAATCATTGTAGAACGAATCCTAGAAAACAAGGCGACGACCTTCCCTTATGAAGATGCACAAATTGAGCGCTTAATCAGAACATACGCGGATCTCAGAGGTCAGTCAATTCGACCCATACAGCTACTGAAAAGATTTGACATACTTAATTGATTTCGCTGCTAGGCCCGGTCACGATCGCCCCCACGCACCTCGTCCCTCCCCTTACATACCACATCGCCCGCTCAATGATCCCCATCGAACTCTCCCGCGAACGATACAAATACGGCACTCGGGAGGCCCGCTTTTATCGAGACGTAGCCATCCCGGAACCGACGTGGGATATTTGGATGTCGGACCTCTTCTTGGGAGTAATTTTATGTGGGACGCCGAAGAATTATCGTGTGAGGTTGCAGGCGACGATTCCAAATGGGATTGTTGCGCTGCCGGAGTTTCGGACGCTGATGAGGAATTTAATGAGCGAGTGGGCGGGTGAGTTTGTTATATATATCGTTTCCTTTGAGGGTGTCCTGAGGGATGATTTGTTTGGTGTGGATAGATTCGAATCTGGTTGCAACAGTTTTGGTTTCGTGCGTATCTATCTCGCACTCATATTTATGCTTTTCGACTACAGCTGACTCTTCTTTGCAGCGTTACTGTGGGATTCCTTGCCGTTCCCGTAAGTCGTTTCTTTGAAGTTCACCGCCGCTTCTGATTCGCTGTCAGGATATCACACATCTCCAACGCACATTCGCCCTTATATCCTCCCTCTGCGCTATGACCAGCATCGTCACAGGACTTCACCACGTATGGCAACACCGCGAGAAGATCGATATAGAGAAAGACGATGCTGTAAGCCTTCACCTCCCAACTTTTGTTCATGTAGAACTGTTCGTTGACCTCGGAATCAAATTATCTTCATAGTATCGATACCTGCACTACCTCGACATCCGCCAATGCCTCGGGAAACGAAGCGATATTAAATCTACCGACGGACGTCCTCCCATCCCGAACCTCACCCTCTCCGCCGCTCTTCTGGCGTTACCGCTTGCAACGCTTCAATGGTCTGTGTTGAGCTTCACACTGGCCATTGCGACATACGCCCTGCAATTCCAAAGCCAAAGCCAACCCTCCGGTGGCGATGGCAATGGTGACAGTGAAATCAACAAGGGCGGCAGTCACCTGCAAGTTTTGTTCATCGTCCTGCTCTCCCTCCTCGGCGCGCTAGCGCTTTGCGTCTTTCTCTTCTTTTGGCGAATTTGGGCACCGCCGCTCCACCGCGAGGCGGAGGACGGACTTGATAACAATTTGGTCTGGGTGCCGGAAGTCGGGTGGTTTGTGAGGACGGTTCGGAAAGTGATGGTTGGTGTTGGGATGAGGGAGGAAGGGGATTTGGACGTAGATGGGGGTGTGCAGGCTTGATTGAGTTTCGCTATTGACATCTTCCGTGATATAGTAACCATGTAGAATAGGTGTAATACAACTATAATTCTGCGACATCTCTCGAACAGGCCAATACTATCCTTCTGAATCCTACAGAATTCTCTTTACGCAAAGTGACAGTCTCTTGTCACCCTTCTCATCAAGCGGTTGCAACACTCCTACGAAACGAATTCGGTGGAAATGTCCAGCAGGCAACGTGAACGAAAATTTGCTCAGTAATTCACAAAGTATGACCTGCATCTCCAAGACGCTGCTTTGATTCAGTATACGATGTCTAGGAGTAAGTACGGCGTCACTCACGCAAATCGCCATCTGTATAGATCACACACGTCAGTCAGCGAATTTCATAGGGTATCATCTCACCCCAAACATGTACGCGCCCCGCCAGAGAAGGACAAACTACAATTAGGACAACGCTCAACGACAAGGAATAGAGGGTAGAGTCAGACGAACAGATTGGCGAATGGCCCGACCGCCTCCGCTGAACGCATCGATCCATCTAACCAACGACCTGGCCTGAATTTATTGGCATCGCGTCCCCAGATTTCTTCGATGCTTCATAAACATCGACGTCAGTAAGTACAACGCAGTCCCCAAAAAGCAAGTAATTCGACACACCGCTGGAACGATCCAATCCCTGTCATGATAACTTGCCCTTTACGAATTGGTATCTGTTTGACTCGTTGCCCATTTGTAAGTGTTATCTCATGTGAGAGGTGTATGACTGTATTCGTGGCGGCAACCCGCTCGGGGAAAGGAATAACGGGGTACATTCTGAGCGATTCCTGCCAGAAGGTGAACTACTCAGGAGGAAGGGATAGACATCTCTGGGGGGCACCTTAATGACGGCGTTGAGAAGAGGCAAGTTGTCGTATGAAATACTGGTGGGATTGGTGGCGGCACCCAGAGCGTCTTGTATTTCCACTCTTAGGCGCTGCTGAAGTTCGGAATCTCGGGCTAGTTCGAAGAGCCCGAATGCTAGAGTGTTTGCCTGCGAAATCGATTACAATAACTTGAACATTGCCAGCCTTTTCGACCAACACTTGACGGGGTCTTTTCGCGTACATACCGTGGTCTCTCCTCCCGCAAGCATCAACAACGAAGTTTGACCGGAGATGTCCTCGAAGCCGAGCGCGCCTGTACTCACCGAATCCACTGCAAGACAATCAGTTCTTGACTATACAAAAAACAGGAAACGAGAAAACCCAGCAAAGTGAACACATCCTCTGTAGCGTCTCCGCCTTTTGCCAAGAGATCCCGTTTCTCGCATACGGCGCGGGCTCCTGCCTCGGTGGCAAGAGCCCTTTGTGCATGTAAGAGGCGGAGATTCTTCGTCGGGAGATTGAGGATGAGTTTGTGCCGAATATAGGGTGGGAGAATGCCGAGAAGGGCGTCTCCGAGAATTGCGGAGGCGGATTGACTTAATGTTAGGTGGCTACAGTATGAAGGTATGATGACAGCATAGTCAGATTGGGTCTGGGTGTTTTACCGGGAGGACATACCTGACTTCGAGGTTAGTTTTCACAAATTTGGGATCGAGATTACCCGTGGGACAGCCGAGTGCCACTATGTTAGCACTGCTCATTGAGATGGAAGGAAGGCATAAGGAAACCAGGCACACCCTCGCTAATCGCGTCGAAGGCGGCAGAACTGAACAGGGCGGATATGTCGGTCGAGAACGATTCTGACTCATGCTCTAATTTTTCAGTGATCTTGCAGAGTTCGTGAGATACAAATAGAAATAGTGAATAAATACTGTTCAATAAATTTCTCACTCACTCCTTGTGCAACCTTCTCAAAAATTGGCTGATAACTGCGCACGGCAGCAGCTGTGAAGCCAGGATTCAGTCCCGCTCGAAGACGTTGGTGATCAGTTCCTGAAGTTCACGTTGAATCCCGTGCTCATAGTTTTTACTCGAAGAGCATACCTTCCCGAGCCATCACAGATCTTTCTCCAAACAAGCACTGGACGAGGATATCCAGAGTTGGCCCGAAGACGAAGTCCGGGCTGTTGACTATGTGTTTCAAGGCGGTTGGATCGGCCACCATTAATCTGTCGTTCTGCATCCCACAACAGATAAGCCTGAGAGCGCCACATAGTGGAGGAACATACTCCGAAGCAGCCTTTGAACCTATATACGGAGCCATAGATGTTCAACCACGAATACTCGTAGTCGCCGTGTTGAGGAGGGAGGATTAATTGTAACATATTCCCTTCGAAAGCCGTTTACTATACAAAAGGAGCCTCTGGCCTGAGTAAGGCGTACCGAAAATCCAGGATGTAGATGGTGGGCCAGGGACATGTCGAATGGTGCTCCCTCGATGGCGAGAAATGAGCACCAGCAGCACCGCAGCAGTGACGGGGATAAATGCAACGAGGTAGTTCATGGGAAGGGAGGGAAGGGGGAGCTGAGAATACTCACCTATGGCGTCGCTTTAAGTTCGTGCAAGCAGGACGTGCTAATATAGTACTATCACCGATGCGGCCCGTGCGGGCCTATGAAACGGGCGGCTAGTCAACCTGACAGTCTAACAGCGATGACTTTGAGAAGGAGTAAAAGCAGGTCAGAATGGCTCTCGAGATACGGAGTCGATTCTCACCAGTCCAATTTGCTCCAATTTCAGTGACGTCGAAGTTGCATCGAAGCCGAATCCGAGTCGTGTTGGTGCGACATTAATATTCATCGCTCAATGGGTGCCAGCGAATAGATCGTGATTGAGCCCTTACTCCAGAAACACTCCGGGGAGTACAGGTGGCATGATGGTGGTTTCTGGAAAAGGTCAACGTCACCCTAGTCACAGTCCCGTGCTGTTATACCGCGTCACAGTCACCACTAAAGCTTCGGTCCGGTCATCGTAATAGCCGGTTCAAATCTTAAAAGTTAAATCAACACCATATCTATTTGTGCATTCAAGGAATGTACAATGAACGGGCTAGGAGATCCTGCTAACAATCAACTCGACGGATTTCTTGCCCGCGGAATCCACAGGCTGCAGTATGGTTGCATGCTGTATCCCCAACACATGGCCCGGCGCGAGAGCAAACGAGAACTTGCCCAGCAATTCGGAAAGAAATACCTGCATCTCCAGAACACTATGGCGGGTGTCACCTTGAGTCAACACTGCTCGTAGAATACGAAGACACTTACGCGAAGCGCCATCTGCCAGCCGGAATCAGTGTCATTGCGTCAATTCAGAAATATATTTTTCGAAATTAGACTCACCCCAAGCAAGTGCGAATACCGCCCAGGAAGGTTAAGCTGTGAAAGGACGTCAGTGCAAGGCAAATAGAATAGAGAGAACCGAAATCGAGCATACAGGCTGGCGTAAGGTCCAATCGCTTCACCGCGATGTACTGTCCCATCCAACCACCGTGAAGGCCGAAAGACATCCGCATCGGCTCCCCAAATCGATTCAAGCCTGCGAATTACACTCGGTATCGCCGCAGGAGTGAGACTAGAGTGATACCAAACACACCTCTGATACGACCCAATTCCAATGACCACAATTTGACCTTTTTGAACCGGAATTAGCTGGATGCTTTGTCCGTTTCGGAGTGTGATTGGGTCAGATAAGGGGATGACGGTATCCGATACAACAATTCGCTCCGCAGCGGGGATTACTGGGTACACTCGAAGTGTTTCCTACAGAGTAAGTTAATTAAAAACTCAGAACCAACTGAAACACTTCTTGGGTGGTCGCATCTGGAGCCGACGTACTTTTATGAACGCGTTGAGGAGTGGCAGACTATCGTAGGCAAGGCTCCCGGGACTCGCACTGAACGCAGCGTGAATCTCAGCCCTGAGCTTCTCTTGAAGTGCGACGTCCTTGGCAAGCTCCACCAGTCCGAAAGCGAGTGTGTTCGACTTTGTCAATCCAAACATGAGTCCATGAGATGCACTGTGATACTCAACGCACCGTCGTTTCCCCACCAGCGAGCATCAGGAAAGACATTTGCCCTATTATATCTTCGGCGCTGAGCGATTCTTTGGAGTTTTCAGGGAAAACTGTCGCAGGTAAATCAGATCTCGCGAGTATATAGAGTAGAGTAGAAAGGGAGAATTCGGTGCGTACGAAGGAGATCGAAAACATCATTCCCGCGCTCCAGTCCCTGTTGAGCGGCGTCCAACTTTTCTTGAACGATTCGGTGACCCTCGGAGGTTGCAAGTCGGGTCTGGGTGCGAAGGAGGTCGAGACCTTTTGACGGAAGATTGACGATTTTGCGGCAGAGTTCTTTTGGAAGATAGTCTAAGATTGCCTCGACGATGATTGTCCCTCTGGATCGGCCTGTGGCCATGTGCCTTCAGAGGACCAATAATCAGTGTGTGATTGTGTATCAAGACAAGTTAAAGAATTACTGACGCGACTTTCAGGTTGACATCAACAAACTCGGGGTCGAGGCTTTCGGTGGAGTTGCCGAACACAGCTGGATTTCACGAAGAGAAGCATAGGTTCAGAAACGAAGGAGCGCAGAGAATTACATACCTTCAGCAATGGCATCAAAGGCCGCGACACTGAGAACTGAGCAAATATTTGTTGGCTTTCCTTCGTAGGCATTCAATTTTTCCGAGATCTGCTCAACGATGAGACTTGAATACTCGCCGAAAACTGGTCGCTTACCGTGAGCGCGACTTTTTCAAAAATAGGCTGATAACGACGAGTAGCGGCAGCAGTGAACCCGGGAGTCAAACCTGCACGAAGACGGGCGTGGCTTTGGCCTAGTGTGCTGTCAAATAGATGCCAGCGGCGAGTGGGTCACTGTTTAGACTCACCGACTTGAGATAAAATATTTCGCGGTCCACACAATGCACAAGTCAGCGCATCGGCTCTCGGCGTCGGGACGAAATCGGGGCTCTGTACGATGGCCTGTAGCGCGGCGGGATCCGATATCATCAAGCGATCCTCCTGCGGAAAATTCCAAGCATGAGGTCTGAGCTGAATTTTCTCACAGAGAAAGACATACCCCAAAGCACGCCTTGAATCTATACACCGGTCCGTAACGCTTTCGCCACGCAGACTCGTATTCACCGAATTGTGGTGGGAGCACGAATTGCTCCATATTCCCTTGCGAAGGAGTCGAATGGAATCACTGAAAGCTCTAAGATGAACACATACCGAAGATCCAGGATGAGGAAGACGGTCCTTCGATGTCTCGTACGGTGCTTCGGCGCTTGCCAATGTGCCAGATGAAGCCCGCAAGGACGAGGGCGAGTACGACGACGATGAAGGTCATGGTGTCGGGGAAGAGGAGGGGGGGAAACGTCGCCCAATATTTTCGTGTAGCCTGCCAGTGTCACCGGCAATTAACGATGAGCCTAATCGTCATTCAGTCGTCCTATTCAATTTGCCATGGGTACCGTTATTTAGCGAAGTCGTCGCCTCTTTTTTCCGTGTTCCGGTGGATTTGGGTGTTTCATCCGGTTTTGGGAGGATGGACGGGAGGACAATGAGGTACGTGCAAGGTACGTGAGCGTAAATTTATGTGGGTGGAAAGAATGCGAAGTCGTCTCGTTGAGTTACAGCGGGCCATGTTGTGGGTCAAGGAGACTTTGATCTCATCAATCAGTGCGCCAAACAAATCCAAGCATTCGACATCGCCACGTAATTACAACATCCACGTGCGTGTTCAAAAAACCAATGTTTCGCTGCAAACCAGTTTACCGCGCAGGAAACGCATAAATAATAAACAGCAAGAGTTTCTACAATTCTACAGGAATAACCCTTTCCAAACCCATTCACTCCTCCATCCAGGTTCTCATCCCCGTATCACTCACCGGATCCGGCACCCCCGCGACATAATAATCCATCTCGCTCCCCAGCCTCTTCGTATTCGCCCTGGCAATATCCACCGGATTCGGCGTGCCGGCGAGACGGGCGGCCCGTCGACGTTCATACGCCTCGCGCACGGCTTGGCGGATGGTTTCGATGCCATTGCGGACCTGCTCATGAGTATTGAAAAAAGGAGGAGCACGAGGAAAACGAGTAGGGAGAGTCGAAAGCAGGGAATAAAAGATAAACAGGACACTCACATTCGCAGCAGCAGTCGTATAAATCGAATTCACCTCCTCCGGTGTCCACACCAGATTATACGACGAGCTGAACGGCGCAGTCGAAGGATCATACGTAGGCTACAACCCCAATCATCAACCCACACTCTCATTCAAGAGCAATATGTCTTGCACTTACATTCACAGCATTCTAAATCGCAACATCCCATTCGTAAGCACGCCAATCAACGAAACCAAAACCGAAACCAAAACCGAAACCAAAACCTACTCACCGGCAACAAAGCAAATAAACCAACAACACCTCCCTCCACGCCTGCGGCTGGTGTTTATCGTTATAAACCACACCCTCCCTCCCTTCAACCACATTCTTCGGCACCCCATCCAAAATCTGGGCATACCTCCCAGCAAATCGCGCCTCCATCTCTTCAGGGGTGAGTTGTTTCGGGATTTTCTTGCCTTTCAATTGCGCTGATCCATGAATGCGCTCATTACGGATGAGAAGAAATTGATGATACCTTTCTCTTTCTCTTCCGAATCCTCCGAATCAACCATCGGCAACGGCTCCAAATCCGCCAACTTCACGCGCGGGGTGAACACCAGCCCCTTCGTCGCGCCATACTCGTTGATCCTTTCGATAGCGGATCCTTTCTGGACGTCCGAAGAAGCGTCGAAGAGAATCATCACGTCGACATCTCGTGCGGGCTGTGCGTGCGGCCGTCAATACAATAGTTGCAAGCAAAGCACAATTTACGAAGTGCATGATTCTGATTCTGAAGAGCGATTGAACAGCAGAGAGAAACTCACATGCAAAAACACATGCGCCGGCAAATTATTCGCCATCCCCGAATCAACCAAATGAAGCCTCGGCGCGTTCTCGAATCCGTTCCCTCGATGGGGCGCCTTTTCTGCACCGAAGAACGGGTTGGCTTGATTCCTAAGTACAAGAATGAGAATCAGAACGCGAAAGGAAGACAGCGGCCAGCGACTAGTAGACGCACCCAGCATGCACGGGATTCACATTATCAATCCGATCCATCGCATGGTCCCCCGCGTGTTTGCTCAGCTTCTGCGTCACATCTACATCTCCCGTTCAATATTTATTCCATTAGAAATACTTGGAGAAATAGAAAGAGAAGGAGCGAACGCACGTCTAACAACCCCACCAACCCAATTCTGTGGCAAATTCCTCCACAACGTCCCCAAGAACGCGCTCAACGGTGCCGCAGGCGCTGCGGTCGCGACTCCTAATAGGAGAGCGAGGGAATATTCGGGGAGGAATTGCGTGGAGAGGCCGGATTTGAAGTGGCGGCCGAAAGCTGCGTGCAAAATTAGAATTAACGTGGATATGGGAAGAAAAATTGATTAAGATATAAGGGAATGAGACGGAGGAATTGATGAGTTGTGAGTGAGAGAAGAGAAAAACACGCACCCCAAGTAGGCACCCACCCCTGCAACTCCTCGCTCCCCAGCTCGACGGGGTTGATCTCGAACCACTGCCACCACGCGTCTCTGTCTTCTGTTTGTTGTTTTCTAAATGCGCGACGTTCATTATCAGTAGTCAGTGAGGGAGGGATGGAGGGAGAATGTGGGTGCGAACGAGGAACGCGGTGGCAAACGAAAATTTAACTAAACGAGAAGGAGAAGACAACTCACCCATCGACCCTCTCCGACTCCTCGAACGCCTCCTCATCTGACTTCCAATCATGCCACGGGCGTTCGTGCCGCACGGCGGTCAGCTGGTTTCGTATATCATATTATGCTCGAGTTCATTCGTTCGCCGAGGAGAGAGAAAAGTTAAAACGCACGATAGGCCACGCCTCCCTCCCCGCCTCCAACCCCCCATTCGTATACGCCCTACTCCATATCAGAGAAGCCCTGCAAATTTCGTTCTTCCAAATCTCTTCGATGCAGGGAGGGAGACGTACGGATCGACTTTGCCTTTGCCGTTCTCCTTCCCGCCCTTCCCGTCCCTCTTCTCCCCGTTAGCCTTCTCATTCCCAATCTTGACGTCGCCCCCAACCAACCAATAATACGCGCTCGTCATCGTCGAATACAAATCGATGATGCATACCTCCGGGCCGTACCTACATATGAAAATCAAATCAGCACTGTGTCTTCCACAAAAAACACGACAAACGCACCTCTCCTTCCCAACCAACGGCCCCACCAACGCCTTTACCCCGCCCTCCGCGCGCGCGACGCGGTTGACGCCCGCCGCGCTGAGGGGGTGCGTCCCCGCGAGGCGGGCGAAGTGGGCGAGGGTTTCGCGGGGGGTTGGGGTGCGGGCGGGGTGCGGGGTTTGGGTCTTGGTTTCAGCTTCGACACTAGGGGTTTCGAATTCGGTAGCGGGAGGGGCGGAGCTTGGACTTGGATTTGGATTGGGAGGGAGGGTGTACAGTGCGGCTGCGGGGTTGATTTACATAATCAACTATCAAGAAACAGGAAGTGGAACACGACGAGGGAGAGAACGAGGAAGGAGACGAGGGGAAGGAGGAGGAGGAGGTGGAGGAAGAGAACGAGGAAGAGAACGAGGAAGACAAAGATGAGAAGCCGACTCACCGATCCCCCAACACGCGCCGGAGACGCCCGCGAGGTAGGTGATGTTGGGGTATAGCTCGAGGTCTTGGAGGGCGATTATAGTTGCGAGCAAGCCTCTGTATAATAGCGCATGATTATATAAGCAGGCTGGGGAGGGAAAGCGAAGAGAAGAAGTGGACGTACAAATTGGCGCGCATCCCTCCGCCGCTTCCTCCCAATGCGATCTAGAACCAACCACAATCAATTATGATTCGACTCAGCAAGCATGATTGAGAATACACACGATGGGCACATCCCGCTCATCCACCACCTCCTGCCCCTCAGCCAACGCCAAAAATTCAACCAAACTCCCACTCTTCGCGATCCGCCGCACACGCGCGTTGAGGAACCCGAGCTCTTCCGCGCTCAGGGCGTTGCACCGGCGTAGATGCGCTGTGTCGTTGGTGTGTGGATTCAGAGAGAGCAAGCCTGAGGGGTCTTCGGTGGAGGGGTGTGTGATGGTGATGGAGGAGAGGGAGAGGGCGTGCGAGAGGGAGGTGGTTAGTTTCGAGAACGCTGTGAGTGGGAAGGAAGAATTCAGTGTGTGATAAGTGAAAGAGTTGAGTGGGCGTAGGAGACGCACCTCCGCTGAGGCTATGTCCCGCCGTTTCTTTCTCTTTCTCCTTACAATTATCTTTATCCTCGTCTTTCGTAGTTTCCTCAGCGTCGGCACCCTGCCAGAAATACGCCCGCCCATCGATATCTTTCTCGGTGTCGAGCCCGCGAAAGGCCGTAGTTGGTGAGTCGGTGCGGTCAGGGGTGGTCATGGTGGTCCGAATGAAAAAGACTTGGAAGGGTAACCAATCAAACGGTGGACGTTGGACGGGCAGACGGGATCGGAGGAAGCTGCCTGTACGCGAACGTGCGTCAAGATCCCGAAGATTGATCGCGCAGGTTCAACCAGCGGTAGAAGCGAATGGGTGGTGTCGCTGAAGCAGTAATACTGATACTAGGATATACATGCTGTTGAAAAGAAAATGAGCTCCATCTTACCAGAAGACTACAGACCCGAGCAGAAGGTGTCGGATTACTTACCAATTTATACCAAACAGGATTCAGAGTGAAGTTCCTGCCTTCCAGTGGCGTTCGCATGACACGGGACAGTGAGGTATTCGTCAACAACCCATGTAGGTATTCTTGAGGAGGATCCATGGGCAGAACAAGGAACGAAAGGAGGGCGACAGGTGGGAGAGGACAAGAGGTGAGTGTGACGTGACGTGACATTTCGCGTTGTTGACACAAGGCAGTGCTCGGCATACTCCGATTGCACCTCTGTCAGCTTCCACCATGTCCGCGCCATTCGTCGTCTTCGGCTACGGGTCCCTCATATTCAAGGTTCTTTTCCCTAAGCCACTCCCTCTTATCGCACTCATCTCTTAATCCTCTTTGCAGCCGCCGCCGAACGTTGTCGCGCAAGGTAATGTGCTGTTTTTTCCCGATAAATTTATTCGGGCGGTGAATGAAGAGGATTCGTGCAGCCCCAGGATTCCTCAAAGGATACGTACGTCGCTTCGCACAGGAATCTCATGACCATCGCGGTACACCGGAAGTCAATTCAATTTCTTGAGCCGTCATTCTAATATTCACAATCACTTCTCTGATCAGAAACCGGGTCGGGTCGTGACGCTTGTCCACAAGGAAGATTGGGACTTATTCTCAAACGCCGTCAGTCTCTCTTCCAACCTTCACGGCGATAGCCTGACTCCTGATCTCAGGATCCTTTCCCCGATGAGGACACCGTCTGGGGTATATACTTTCTCTTTTCGAGTCTTCCTACTACTATCGATTGATCCCACTTTCGCCAGGCATCGCATACACAATCGACCCAGAATTCGAAGCAGATGTACGAGCGTACCTTGGTAATCACTTTTTCTCTCACTCTTGCTGGAATTGACATTCCCAGACTATCGGGAAAAGGTAGTTATCTACCTCTTCTCATTCTGTGTTCCCTGAGTTGATTATTTATTGACGTGAATTAGGACGGCTACACAATGGAAACAATCCCGATCTACAACATCGTCGATGGCGTCGAAACCGTGATTTTTTCAAGGGTAAGTGACCCTATTTTCGATAACATTCACTCAGACTTAGACTTCTTACTAGGCTTTTGTACGTGGAATTTATCACCCACCTTCCGAGCTTGATTGATCCCTGGGTAGTGCTACGTCGGACGCAAAGATAATCCGTCCTTCAGTCAGCTTTGGAAATTCCTTTTACTCCAATTCGTCCCATCTCATCTCATTCCGTCATTCTGCAGTTGGCTCAGAGCCCCTCCCAGCTCTCGCCAACCGAATATGGCTATCTGTTGGCCCTTCCGGTCCCAACAAGGTATGTGCCGCGATTTTCGATTCATACTTATATGCGTACTGATTCCCGTCTAATTTGTCGTTTTATTTTAGGAATACCTATACAACCTCGCCAACGCAGTCCGCGAACTGTCACCCGAATCTTACGACAAGCATTTGTTTGCGTTGGAGGTGCGTCCCTGGATCCGAATTGTGAGCTGTCTTCGACTGAATGTCGGGTATAGGAACTGGTGAAGGCATTAGACGAGAAGAATAGATCTTCTGTTCCGCCTTTGCATTAATTGCACACATGTCTTTCCCTCGAATGTGACAGCATATATTCGCCTGTTTTGTCGGGGTTCAGTTTGCCAAGTGAAAGTGGTGAGTATCTGTGCATCTTTACAAGCGCAGGTTCATTCAATCTCCCTGACACACTGGAAGTTGGTCCCTGACGCTGAGTCGGTTATCAGTCGAAAATATGCCTTTCTCTTCTCGTGTTGATGAGTACGCCAAATAAATATCCCACGTCCAGCGTTCACTGGGTACAATTTCTTCGACTCAACAGCAGAAGCAAGTCGACGTCAAGCCAAAATAGCTTCGCTGAATGTTGGAATCAATCCAGCTCAGCTTTCCTTGACGTCTTCGTATTTCTTAGCTTTTCAATTCATCTAGAATGGTTTAAAGACTGTGAGGCTGTAATCGGTGCATCGGATGCCCTCAGATACCTGTTCGCCATTATGAAACTCAACCCCTCCCTTGCGTCGGTAGTCGTTCTTATTAGCGTCGTTACACCGATGTACGGCACACCGTTTACCAACGCTACGCTCGACACTCGACAATGTGCCCCCGCTGCAGTAAGCTGCGACGGGAGGGCGTGCTGTGCCGGACTGTTCTGCTCGCTTACTGCGCCGCGGGTATGTTGCTGTTTTAATCATCTTCTTTGACTTGACTGAAACGTGGTGCATCTGCTTCCAGGTCTGCTCCCAATGCATCGGAAGCGCGGGCATCTGTTCAGGGATTCCTTGCTGTGCGGGGCTTTCGTGTGGATTGAAGACTCGGGTACGTACTCATACACTACCAGTCCGCATTCAATGTCATCTCGTGTCTCGTCTGTTCGGAATAACTAGACATGCGGAGCATGTATCCCAGCGGGACGCGCGGGATGCAGTGACCATCCCTGTTGTTTGGGCAGTTTGTGTGGTACCGACGTATGTGATCAGTAATTGGCAATTTGCGCCTTTTCCTTCAATGGTTCTCATGGCTCTACAGGATTTTTGTCATTGAGCAGAAGGAACGCAGACATGTCAGCTGATATCTAGTAGTTCATTTATCATTGATCGAATATGTACATCGAATGCATCGACATTCGGCAGAACATGAACCCGCCCACTCTACATCCTTGGAACTCTCAGTATTGAGCCAAAGCGCCAAAAATCTATCCAACGCTTGCATATCCATGTCGACAATTCCTTCAATCTGAATCGTCACTAGACCAATCCATCGACCCCTCTGAATCAAGCTGAATTCCTCGCCAAGTCGCGTGCGCAAGTTCCGTTTCCTCCTCGAGTGGCGACCTAACCCGCTCAAGATCAACCCGCATTCCCTCTTCGACGAGTACACCAACAGCGCGATAGTCCTCGTGGCTGAGCTCGTGGATCTGCGTAGGAGACCCATACGCGGTGGTCAGTGTAAAAGACGCGAGTTGCTGCCTCCGAGCGTGCAACATTGCAATCAGCGAACTAAACCAGTCTGGCGCAGGCCAGAATCCGGGATGTTTGATGGAGAGCGAGGTTAATTTCGGTAGGCAATATTCGAAGGGGTTTTCGCGTAAAATGCTGATTAGGATGTCCTGGCAGTGTTCGCCGTCCAGAACTTCCAGAGTCCGAACGGAAGGGAGGAGATCAACGAGGGCGATCATGGTGTCTCGCGACCAGCCGTTGTTGAGCTCGAACACGGAGAGGAAGAAATGCTCGAGGGGAGGGGACGATCGTTTCAGGAATGAGAGGAGGATCTGCTCGTGCTTGTCGTCCGTATCTCTAACGAGTATTCCGAGGTGCGTGAGCGACGGCAGCGTAAGCCACTCCAGAAGGCGTGCCCCGTCGTATTTCAGAGCCAGAATGTCTAGTTTGGTCAAACTGGTGTGGGAGTATATATCAGATTCGTATGATAGTAGGATTGAGATCCGCGTTCCAAGTTCGTAGGATTTGATGAGAAAACTGCAAATTTCGTAGGATAGACTAATTTAGAATACCAATTTGCGCAAGTACATTGATCAGCGGGAAATTGGACTGTACAGCCGGATTCGGTACTGCGGCATCACTTGTTCCGTAGTTTGCGCGAAGGGGACCGATCATTCGCGGCCCTCCCCTCCCTCGCTGCGCTCGGGGGGTCCCCCGAACCGTGCCGCTCAGATCGGCACTCTAAAGCCTCGTTCGCGCGGATCACTATGTCTTTCACCCTAACCCTAACCTGTCGGGGCGGTATTACACTGTTGATTTCCGGAGTTAGGGCGCGCTCCGCTTGCCCTAACTCCTCGGCATGAGGTTTGTTTTGGCCTTCGGCAGTCCCTGTTCCGTGTCGGCACCGTCGTGGGCCAGAGTTTTAGTGCTCTAACTCTCTGATGGCTTAAAGCTGACCTTTCCATTTGTTACATGTGCTATCGGAGCTCAATATGGCAAAAGATGCTGTAATATAAGGCAATCCTACGAACTTGTCAGTTTTCCCATCACATCCTACGAACTTGGCACGTCGATCCCAATCCTATAATCATACGAATCTGCCTGGGGCTCCTGGTGTGGGCCATGTGCATGAGAGACTCAGTCATCCGGGTGGAATATTGTCCAGATGACTTGAGGAGTCCGAAGGACTCGAGATGCGGGGCGCATTGTAAAGCCTGTAATACGGCGTCCGCTTGCAGCTGTTTGAAACCATCTTTTGGATGATCGTCGAGCACCCAAATGGTTCGCAGAGCGGGGAACTCGGTACCGAGGGTGAAGAGCTCGAGGTATCGGGGCGATTCCATCTCGAGCTCGCGTAAATGATGCGCTCGGGCAGTCAACGTACGCAGGAGCTGTGCATCCGGATTCCCTGGTCCTGAGAGCGCGAGGTAAAGCGGAGTTTCCTTCCCCCGCTTCAGCCAGGTATTGAAATACTGCAAAAAGTCTGAGGTGATCTCGGAAGGGATAGTGACATTGAGATTCGTCCAGAGTTCGGGTGTACCGAGCGCGATTTCCGTCCAAAGCGTGCATATGTTGAGGAATTGGAGCGGGGCAGATAAGGTAGAGTAAGCTTCTTCGCGAGGCGGAAGACAGTTGCGGAGTATGCTCGAGGACATTTCGAGGGGAAGCCGCGCCATTGGATCGCGATAGTTGTTGATCTGCCGCTGAATTTGACCTTTGGTACGTCGGAGACCATGTAGAAGCGTTTCATGGCGCTCGATGTCGGCTTCGACATTGGTGAGCTGAGCCTCAAGGTTGGCGAGAGCGTCAATTTCGGTCATGATGGATGAAGCAGAATAAGAAAGGCAGTCACTGATCGGCAGTTGAGGTGGTAATTGGCGGTGAATTGGCGTACGGGACATGAAGGGAAGGAGAAAGCCTTTTGATGGTCACAATAACGCTCCGCGTCACAATCACCGAGTGCTCCGGCAACTTCCGAAGTCGCTTGCCGTCCTCCGTCATGTCCTCCCCGCGCAAAGCGCTATGTTCTCTTCGCGAATATCTCCTGGGAACCGAAGTTCATGTTTGGAAGCTTCAGTAAATGATGTGCACCGGGTTCTGGCCGGCTCTTCGTGCGGTACTCGTGACTCGTGAGTTTGGGATTGTATCAAAGATTTTCATTCTTTCAACGCACAGTTTAGACATGCTCAAGCACTTGTGCCAAGAAGTCAACTCAACCCCAACCTCTACGACCCTCGCTGCCTCGCGCCAGTATCACCCCTAACCCCACGACGGAAACTCCGTGATTACAATGATCACGCAATTCGAATGCCGTAGCTTGGGCCGCAAACGGCTTTCACAGAATATATGACCGCCGCTCGAAACGGCGCATTTTTCGCCTTCCTCGACTGATGGACGCGGAGAGAGCTCAGGAAAATGGCTTTGAATCCCAGGTCGGCGAAAAAACTCATGAAGAACTACATCACCCCGGCAGCGACGCAACGAATCTCGACGAGAGTGCGATCTTGACGGGTAAAAAATTCGCTGTGGTCTTTGGTGCAATGTGCGTCGTCTTTCCATTCATATCTTTCATGGCTCGAATATTCCTTCTCAGGTTGTTGGCCGTTCTTTTGATCGCATTAGACGAAACAATTCTCGGTGAGTTGGCATGCACGAGATAGAAGTCTCATTCATTTAAAGTTGATTATCTCAGCAACTGCACTACCCCGCATTGCTTCGGTTAGTCTATGCTTAAAAAACTCCTCCGCCCCCGACGAATCTTATTCGTCTCTCAGGAGTTCAACTCGTTCACACTCCAAGGCTGGGTTGCCACCTCTTTCGTTCTCTCGCACAGTGCGTCCTTCGTTTTCTTTCCTTCCAGCTCTCTATCTCACAGTGTCCAGCCGTATTTCTCCTACTCTACGGCCAACTCCTCCGCATCTTCTCAGCAAAATGGGTCATCCTCACCTCCATCACCATCTTCGAAGCAGGCTCGCTCCTATGCGGGGTATCGCAAAATATCGATCAGTTGATTGCGGGGAGAACGGTATCTGGAGCCGGAGCGGCTGGTATACGTGCGTCAATCGCATTCATCCATCCTTCTTCGTTTGGAATAGTATTTTGACTGCATTTTCGCAGTAATCTCCAGCATCCAGATCATATCTCAAGTAACTCGCCTTGAGGACCGACCGACTTTGTTCGCTATGGCCGGTGTGGTTTTCGCCGTGTCTGCCATTATCGGGCCCTTGATTGGAGGCGCGTTTACTGACCATGTATTCTTTCGTTGTTACAACGCAAGTCGTTCCATCGCTGATTTGACCCCGACAGGTTTCTTGGAGGTGGTGTTTCTACGTCAGTTCCCTTCATTCTGTCGCGGATACATACTGCTGCTGAACAACAAATGCAGATCAACCTCCCCATCGGAGGCGTCTCACTACTCGCTATCATATTCCTCCTTCGAGCCTCTCCTCCCCTTGGCTCGGACGCCACCAAACCCTCGCCAAGAGAACTCTTAGCGCAGGTAGCGCAAATCGACTTCATCGGCGCAATATTAGTTTCCGCGTCGGTGACCACCGTCGTTCTCGCACTACAATGGGGTGGGAATACAAAGCCTTGGGGTGACAGCGCTGTCATAATCGTGCGTAGGCTCGACCCACGTAACTCCTATTCGTCGCTGAACGATTCGTCGGTTGTGCAGAGTCTTGTATTCTCGGCGGTCTTGTTTGTGATTTTCTTGGGGTGGGAGATGTATTTGGGTGAGAGGGCAATGACGCCGTTGGGCATTCTGCATTCGCGATCCATGTGCGTGTTGGGCTTTTCCCAAGTCAACAAGTCTTTGGCTGACTGAGTGAATTTAGATACGGAATCCTGGCGTACTGCTTCCTCAATCGTTTCGCCATTTTGGTCTACTCGTATGTGAGTGCTTTTTTGCATTCTTCCTACTCCTCCGTTCTTATTCGGCGTCAGTATATTCCGATATTCTATCAAGCCGTTCGGTAAGAAAATTCTGCGGTTCAATTGACACTCTAATCAACTCATTGTAATGTAAAACAGGCACCATAGCGCTACAAAATCGGGCATCGACATTCTGCCCCTGATGCTCGCGCAGGTCTTAACCATCGTCGTAGCCGGTCAAGTGGTGTCCAAGACGGGTCGTTAGTACGTTATGAACTAATTTGCTCGGACCAAGCAACATAGCTTGATGTTCTGCTTATTCTCCCAGCTGGCACGTCCTCCTCATCGGACCCATATTCCTCGGTCTCGGTGCCGGGCTACTATACACCGTCAACGCCACCTCCCCTTCCTCCAATATCGCCGGCTTCCAAATCCTCCTCGGCATCGGCATGGGAATGGGCGTGCAGAATTCGCTGCTCGCAATTCAGTGCGTTTCTCTTCATACCCTCCTTCGTGCTCGTCATTCATCTTTTG
Organism: Favolaschia claudopus; assembly: GCA_037176885.1. Lineage (NCBI taxonomy): Eukaryota > Fungi > Basidiomycota > Agaricomycetes > Agaricales > Mycenaceae > Favolaschia > Favolaschia claudopus. The sequence continues at coordinate 519,686 of JAWWNJ010000079.1, forward strand.
TTATTTCTAATGCAGAACCGAATTCATCGACAATCCCAACCTCCTCGGTCAAGCAACCGGACTCGCCACCTTCGCGCAATTCCTTGGCGGTACACTCGGCCTTGGGATAGCTGAACCCATCCTCGCTTCCGAGCTCGGGAAATATCTCTTGAGGTATGCACCGGACGCGCCGGTCGCTGTTGTAAGGCAGGCACCGACTGCGATATACACTGACCTTCCTGCGGCGATGATTCCGGGGGTAGTGCATGCGTATACCGATAGTTTGCGGCTTGTGTTCGTCCTCGGTGTGCCTGTGGCTGGGTTGGCGTTGGTAGCGGGGTTGTTCATTGAGAATCTGCGCCTCGAGAAGACTGCGACCGAGTCAAGCTCGTAGATGGTGTACATCTAGGGGAACAGCAAATACACCGGTGGATGATACTGGTATTTGGTTGTGATAGAGTAACAAGGAATTGAAATATATTGGCGCAATCAAGAAGCAATGCAGAGACTGAGGACCCACAGTGGCAGTCAATAATCTCTGGAGAGATTCTATTTACGAAGACCCAGGCTCCGGGTGTTCGCTTTACGATCACAGTCATTGCGCAAAGTCGCCTAGATAATTCATCAACCCAAATTTAACTCAATCCGCATCCCCCTTCCTTCCAACACTCGAAAGACCTCCGATTGCGCATCAAGCGGTGTCGAAACGGGACCAAGCCCATGCCCACTCCACAACACAGAAAAATGCTTCATCCTCTCGGCTCTTCGCTGAAGCATGCTCGCCACACCCACAAACCATCCCACCTCTTCGCGAAACACCCGTACGATCTTGAATTTGGCGAGATGGGGGAGGAACATACTCTCATTGCCAACGAGCAAAGAGATGAGTACGTCCTGCATCGCAGTGAGCGGGCCACACATCTCAAGCGCAGTCAACTCCGGGAGGAGCGTGAAACACCGCTCGATGGCATTTGGATTCCAGTGATAAGTGGAATCATACGCCATGTTGTGGTACGCCGAAGTGAGCTCGAGTTTCTTTAACGGTGGCGAGGAGCGTTGGAGGAAAGACGTCAAGCACGCGATGTCGTCGGTGCGGTTGATTTGGACGGAGAAACGCGTCAAGGAGGGAAGCGTCAATAGCGATAGAATGTTGTTGTGCGAGGGAGAGTCACTGTCAGAGCGATAGATATCTTCGCGGATAGCCAGTGAAGTAAGAGCGGCATGAACGACGGAGCCCTGCTCATCAGAGGGCGATGAAGAGATGATGGATATCATATGAACGTTTAAAATCGAGAGGCTTGGAGCGCCGAGTAAGATATCGACAAATTCGTCGCTCGTCAAGATGACTTTCTGGTCTCTGCGGAGGTGTTTTGCGACCAGTGCTTTCAATATTGGAAAGTGCAAGGGAGGAGAGGAGGGTGAGCCGGAGAAGACCACGAGATACGAACAGCACCGGAGGCGCAATTCGCGGAGATGGTGCGCATGCGCAGCGATGAGTTGGATGATCTCGGGATGGGGTCCTTGTTTCGCTTTGTTTTCCTTTGGGCAAAGAAAAAGAAGGAGGGGGAAGCTCTGCGAGTGCGCGAGCCAGCGGGTGAGATGCTGGATGAAGTCGAGGGTGATCATCATGGGAGCGGGAATTCTGAGATACAAGTTGGCCCATAGCTTTGGGGTGGCTAAGGCAATTCGCGTCCAGAGAGAGCAGATATTCAGGAGGAGGAGTGGGTAAGAAGGGCGGGCGTAGTCGGCTCCGTAGGGTGGGATGCAGTGAGTGAAGATTTCGGAGGAGAGTTCGAGGGGAAGATGGGTAAACGGATCTCGAACAGTGCTGCAGAGGGTCATCGCAAGAAAGGACTAGCGCTCGAGTCAAAGAAGTCGTCCCAGCCTGGCAACATCCGAATAAGCCGAGAAGCCGAGAATGAGACGCGGTCACGTGTCGCACTTTCGCTTTCCTTTTTCCTTTCTGCCCCAATTCTGCCCCCCAGTCGAGTAAGTACTGGTGCATTAACCTTGGATAAAATACGTTAAATTAAGAACTAGACACAGCAGCTCACAATGAGATTGAAAAGGCGTAGGTGGTGGATCGTGATTCGGATGAAGATGATGATACTGTTTTCCAGTTGACACCAAACGATTGCAATATTTTGAAGGTCCTTTGAGGGAGGGGAATGTATACTGACCTCGGCTTCTGACCCGACGTAACTGATTTGTACAAAAGTAAATGACAATGCTAATCGAACGGAATCGGTTTCTCGTTCGACATCTATGTAGCGAGGGGACCGAGCTCAAGTACATGGAGCGTCTGTCTAGGAGAGACTACGTTCGACATTGCTTTTAGCTAAGATAATGTAACTCGATGGACTCCCTTCGACGTGTCCAAAATCCCCTCCAATTGCTTGATCTCTGTCCGTGGGTGGAACAAGGCGACTCTCAACGTCTTACGGCCAAGATATCATGCGGTTTGAGATGACAGTCTGTCAAAGCTGGACTAAGATCGCTGCCGGAGATGTTGTGCTTTGCCCTCAAGCAACAAATCGCGAGACAAGAATATATATATATTCATTATATTACGAGGTCCTTCTTTGTGCCACGGCCTCAGCGTCAATCACTCACCGAAGTCTGAGCGCGCCGCCCATCTTATTTATATGCCAAACATCACATCTATCTGCCGGACGGTAAGTAATTTACCTTGTTAACAACGATCAGTCGGGTTTTGGCATATATATGTCTTCCTCATGGTCGCGCTCTCTCAATGACTGACGACGTGAGCACTCTGTACATACCAAGGCCCCTCTTGCCTGTCGTGGGCTCTCATTCACCCCAAATCTCCGCGTGTGTATCGCGCCCACGCATTAAACATATCATCTTCCCGCGCTCAATCCGGGTTCCGGACACATACTTAGTGTTCGTACCGTCACGGTAGTATTCTTAGCTTGCATAACGCTTCTCAGCCATTCCAGCTGTACCTGCAGTATTTATCAACCGGAGAGACATAGATGTGGGTGGATTTTACCCTCCGAGTGGGCGACAATCTAAAGTGACTCATGTCAATCTTCTGGTGTGGTGTGGTGGATGTATGTTAAACTGGTGTTTTATCTTCTGCTGTCGCGAATCCCCTACCTGCCCTTCCGCTCACCACCCTTCCACTACGCACTCGGAAGACCCAGCTTCTAGCTAGCCTTTGAATCGTCGAATAGGACTCAGCACTGTCCCGAGTTACGGCGGCAAGGTCAAGGATACGATTTAGCGCCAGCATGACCGAATTCGATTATACGGCGCTGTCTGGTACCTGGTACGCCAACCGTGAACTCTCCATATCACCCGAGCTCGGCGGAACACTCACGCTCTCCACTCAAATGCACGATCGTTTTACGGGGACATATACCTTCATCGGCGGCAGCAAGTCAGGTATACGATTTCCCATTAACGGGCAATTCGACGTACCGGGAGTGAGTGGACGCAACAGTGCTGGAGCGAGAGGGAAAGCCATATCCATTGGGTGGACGATGACGCCGTCTACGCAGGACCGCAGCACCAAGTTCTGGTTCAGTGATTCGAAGATGATCTGGAGGGGGGAGTATTTGCGAGGAGGGGATGAGGAGGACGATAGGATTCTCACTCGGTGGAAACTGTTGATGTTGAAGAGCGCGGCCTACGTCGACGAAGATTCGGAGAGGCTTAGTAGTAGTAGGATGCGGGATGTGGGCGAGTTCTCGGGAGGCTGGGAATGCACCGTGATAGGAATGACTGTGTATACTCGCGTCAATCGTGGTGCTGGTCATAAGCAGAGGAGATTTACTTCACCCCCACTTGGTGCGTCTTGGTGTTTGAACCAAACCCCGATTGACTGACAATGCATCAACAGTCGCAAAAGATCACGGAATCATGAGACGACTCTCCTTCCGCACGAAATTTTCTGGGACCTGGTACAACAGGATCGGTTCCGTGATGAACCTCACCGGAGACGTCTTCGGTCGTCTCTTCGGAACCTATCAGTCAATTGGGTCAGCTAAAGATAAAGAAGAGGGCCGTAAATTCACGCTCAGCGGCCATTTCGATACCTCTCCTCCAGGCAAAACAAATTCGTCATCCGAGAACGGCACGCCCATGAAATGGACGATTCAATGGCATCAGCAATACGGTGCTGAAAGGGCGACCTCGACGTGGAGTGGGGTGTATTTCGCGGGCGAGACGGGAAGTGGGGAGGAGATTCTGACGCAGTGGTTGTTGACCCGGAAGGGTGAGAGTGACGAGAACGATGGTTGGGTCTCTACGTCGATGGGCAATGAGTGGTTCAGCCGACTCCGGCCGAGTGATGATGTGGTAGAGAAAGCCAGAGAGTTTGGCTTCGTTTCGGCGCATCCAGAGCCTGAGTAGCATCGGGGCATGTGTCATTTCAATTTGTTCAATTATTTGTTGTCTTCGGCTCTTTGTAATATCATGTTCAAGTAAAACACCCAGAGGTGACTAAAACTCACGAAGAGCCGGGAGATGACAATTGTAAGTTGATACTATTGCAGCGGTTCGGGCAGCGGGAAGAGAAAGTATTATCTCTGCAGCAGTATTTTGATTTTTTCATGGTGCACGAAGAAGTCTGACTCGGATGCTGCATTGCTTGCAAGGCAACAAAGCTGAGAGAACTCGTTGCCAGTTGAAGTGACTCGTCCTGATTCCCGACTTGGATTAACATTGACCAGATAAATATTGTAATGAGAAGGTTCCCGTGCTGAAAGCGGTGGGAGGAAAGCCTCAGAGAATGCGAGTCTTGAAAGTATTGGGGTAAGAGAGCTGAGCATAAGTATTGGCCATTTAGACTGGTCAAGACCAAGGACCAAGGAAAGGGTTCACATCAAGCCACAAGCAATGCCGAAGATAAGAGACAAAGAGCTCTCCCCCAGACAACGCAGTTCCAAAACCGAGAAAGCGTCGAGATAGCGGAAGGCAAGAGACACGATCAATCATCATTGATCGACATCATTCCTTCACCTAGCCACCGGTACGTAAGGGGCACGTGCTACGTGCCAGCCGATCAGTCTCCTTGGTGAGTTGGTGACGTAAACATTTTGCTTTCACGCAGCCATGTTGTCGAGAGAAAGCACAAGCACAGTCGCACAACTCGCCTCCGAGATACGCACACTCCAAAGCTCCGAGTTCGATATACTTTCTCGAGTAATCCAAGAGGTCGCCGACCCCTGCGACCCCATTACCAGGCTCCCTCTCGAGATCTCCTCAGAAATATTCACCCATTGTGTCCCTCACCCCAACGAGCGCAGAGGCACCCTCTCCGAACCCCTTCTCCTCCTCGGTGTATGCACCCGCTGGAAAGACATCGCACTGTCCATTGGCAAACTCTGGTCAAACGTTCACATCCACATCCCGTCACAACTCAGCCGGGAATACGCGACGTTTCTGGAGGAATGGCTTGCGCGAGCAGGGACAAACCTGCTATATCTGTCATTCTCTGGACCTTCATATCCAGCATCCGAAATTCTTCGTCTCGTTGCTGGCCATGCGGATCACCTCCACGAGCTTGTCGTGCCTTCCCTGGTATACTTGGAAAGCGGGATATTCTCCCCCGATAGCGTTGTGCCGCTCCTCGAGGTCCTGCGTGTAGAAAACAGCCATCACCGGCCATTAGAACCGATGCATTTCTTAGAATCATCTCGCGTCACCGTTATTTTGCAGTCGGCCCCGCAGCTGCGGAGGCTCGACTTGAAGCAGAAGTACATCGCAGGGCCGCCAGTCACTCCTCCTGTGCTTCACGAATGTCTCACGAGCCTAGTCCTAACGGATTCAATGGCATTCCATCTTACCTCTTTCTCTATTCTAGAGAGCGTCGCGCTGCCGTCTCTGATGCACCTCGAAGTGACGAGCAAGTCAGCCCATCATATCGACGCACTCCTGTCATTCCTTGCGCGCTCATCCCCATCCCTACACAGTTTCGTTCTTGACGCGGAGAAAGACGCTTGGAATCTCGAGTCACTCGAAGGTATCCTCGGTCTTCTCCCTCATCTACATTCGCTTCGACTTCTCGGCGACCCCAGGATACAAGATCAATTCCTCCGGATCCTTGGGCAGGATCATTCTGTCCTTCCCGAGCTCACCGCCTTCAGCTTCGTGCGACCGAAGATATGGACTATGGCTCAGTGGTACCCGCGTCTTGGCAGAGTGCTTTCTGCGCGCGCGTCGACGTTGCGGTCGTTTTCGCTGGAGTTTGTGAACACGGACGGGCAGGTGCAATTTTGTGATCCTACTGAGGCGATGAGCGTGGGTAGCTGGCGTGTTTTGCGGGAGTTGATTGAGGGGGGGATGCAAATTAACATTGGATGTCAGGCGCCGAGTGACAAGAATTCTGATCAGCCATCTGAGTCCGGTGCGGATGCGGAGCACGTCTGAAGAAGATCAATATGGTTATTGCTCGGTGAGTCACATCTGTTCCTCTGTCTGCATCAACTCAAAGACAAAGATATTTTCATACCTTGCAGATTGTGTCAATGTAGTTCAATATCATTCGTTTAACAACAACAATAGTAACGGTCAGAGTAGGGTTTCGAGGTCGTTTATGGGTCGTTTCTGCAAGTCGTTTATGAAGTCGTTTATTGGCAACAGAAATTCGACAGAAACGTGGGAATAAACGACTTGCAATGCATTTGGCGGGAGAAACGACCCAAAAACGACTTCATAACCGCCTTCAGAGGCGGTTTTACATCGTTTATGAAGTCGTTTATCGTTTCTCCCACGCTTCAAGATCTTGAGAAACGACTTCAAAAACGACCTCATAAACGACCTAAAAACGCTACTCTGACCGTTACTAATAGAAACGATGCCAAGACTACTCGCATTCTCCGCTGCCCGCATCTGTATATTTCGAGTTCCGAGTGAACTGTGACGCACAAATGCACCGCAGTTGGTCAGAATTCAGAACTGTCTGGGCTCAGCCTCAATGTCGACGCCGAGGAGTCGAGGACACGGTAAACAGTTACCGAAAACCAAGCCAAGTCGTTTCGTACTCAGGACTGCTCGGACCACCGGTTTTCACGAAGCACAGCAAGCCAATTAATCATTTTTTTTTTTTTTTTTTTTGGGATGTTTTGTAGTAAGGGTACCCAGTCTGCAGATGCATTCCAGGATCCTCCATCTGGTTGAGGGAATTTCACCCTACGATGCCGGGGAATTTTGACCGTTTCCAATATTAGCCTGCCTGTAAATTCCGGTGGTTCTGTGGGATTCGAACCCACGGCCGTAACGTGCACGGCAGCGATTACGGCAGCCGGTCTTATCCGGCTAGGACTTGTGGCATATCCACTTGAGCCACTCGTCCCCCAAGCCAATTAATCATGCTCCACGAACCCTACGTGACTGCCAGAGCTTCAGATGGGCGAGGCTTCTGAGGGATTTATCAAGCACCACTTAACCTGATTTATGAGTTTAGCTTGCAGTAATTTGACTCTGAGTCCAAAGCGCAGACTTTGGAATTTGCCCAAGCCCTCGCCTAAGCAAATTCTATCATTTTTCCGCACTTGAACAGAGCACAAATCGGCACTTCGGCCAACAAGGTCCAGACCAGTCGCTGAGCACGTGTCTGATATCAACCACATGTTGTCTGATGGACACGACATCGCTCCTTGCCCTCTCCCACCACCTTCCCTTCACCCCCAGCTTCACCCCTTCTTCAAGCTTCGCGTCCGGCCGTCCAAGACCACCTCAAGTGCCTCTCTCAAGCCTCTCTATCAACTCAAGACGTCTAGTCCGCAAGACGGCGACCACTTGGTCAAAATCTTTACAAGACTCGAAGCCGTCCGTCACCAAGACTCAAAGTTCTTCAATACTTTCTATCTGGGCTGTTTGGGTCAAGATTCAAGCTCTTCACGTCTCCTCGCAAGTCGTTGGGCTCTCCAGTGTGCTCTTGCGCGTCCAATTTTCGTCAAGGCGATTCATGTCTTCAAGAATGTCAATGCCATCACGTCTCAATGTCGCCGTTCAAGCTCGTTCCTCCCCGCATCCCTCAAGCATAAATAATCTGTCTTCAAATTTCTATCCTTTCTCTCCTTGACTGGTGCATTGCGGTGAGTGCACAGTCTCTGTAAACCCTTCTCTTCTTTTCTTTCGTCCCCCCTTCTTCCTTTGAATATTCTTCTCTTTGTGTGACATATTTACATGGTATTCATGTAATCTCATTTATATATATATATCTGCTTGTTCTTTATTGGAACGCGCCTGGAGGAGCGACAAGGAAGGGGCGGGGGAGGAGAGCTGGCCGTAACAACACATCACGAATCAATCAATCAATCAATATGAATTATGGGCTACGCTCAAGTTGTTTTGGACTCAGTTTAGGCGTATCGCTCTTAGCCTAAGGTTAGGCTCTTCCTTTCTAAGATTTGCCTCAGATTTTAACAAGCCTGGTTTCATGAACCTTCGTTGAATAATTTTCTAGTGGATTTGCCTGCCTGTGTAGCTCTCATCTTCGCTTTGAAGAGTTAACCGGCAATTTTCATAGCCGGTACCGGAACCTGTCAATTTGTGATCAACTCATCAAAAAGTTCTTATTTTCTGCCATGCTGGCCGCGTCTCGCCCGACCGCCTCGCTTTTGCCTCTCTTCCTCCACCATGCCCGCTCTGGAGCCCAAATCCTCCGCAGGCGACTTGTCCACAAACCCGGGCAGCGTGTCTGAAAAGGCTCAAAAACTGAAGCCGTCTCGCTCGAGTTTTCTCCCTTTGTGGATTGCACGACCACTGAAGTCGCCGAAAGCTTGGAAGGTGCTTCTGAGATGCTGGGTCGCGGTTTTCGCGTCTTTTGTGATACTTCTCCCCAATGCATCCTTACGCACAGTGGGCACGACGTGAGTGGCATTGAATCTCATACCGCACGCACACCCTCATAGTTTTTCGTTCGTTCCCGCAAGCTCTTTCTTTGCTATTTTAGCCAGTCTTTTTCTTCCGCCATATCTTCCTGTACAACTCACTATCTTTGTGCGTTTTTAAATCGCCATCATCTCGCTGGCAGCTGACATTTTCCAGCTATTATCGACACTAATGGTTGGACTCGTTTTCGGCTGGGGTATCGGGATCGCAGCGATGCGGGCGGCGAATGCAGTTCGCGATCAGGCTCATATCCAGGCTGTTGGTGCCCAGATTCAGGCTAGGTGTGTCACTGCTAACTTTTTCGATTCACCCACCGATTCTGAATGTCTCATTACTTAGTATTCAATCCAATCCCGTATTTCAGGCGAACCCGACGCTAGCTAAAACCGTCGCGGTATTTGCCGGAGATTTTCTTGATATTCGGTTAGTTTGTGTTCATTCCCCTTCAATCCAGCGCATCTCATCCATACATACCAGGGCCAGTGCCATGCACGGAGCTTTCATGATCATCGGGAACCTTATCTTTGGTCTCATCCGAGCATACGCGCCGAAATTGTTATTTATGAGTATCTTTGGGACAATTGCCGGTGCGTTGAGTTCATTTTCCATCGCCCATCCCAATCCCACTTACATTTCAATACAGTTGATATTTTTTGTGTACGTTGATTCCTTCCTTCTTGCGTCTCCAGTTGCTGAGCAAATATCTCAGACCATTGGCCCTCTCTTCCCAACAGCACGCTACAACCTCCTCAACTCCACCGCCATCTCGATTTCTTGTTACATGGCCATCGCGATTCTCACCACGATCTTCATATTTCCCGAAACGATGTCCCATGCGACGATGGACACCCTTGCCGAACAGCTCTCTCGATTGCAAACACTTGTGGAGATGCAAGACGACGTTCTCACCTCCCCGGCGGAAGAACTCAAGCCCGAGTCGCCGATTTTAGCAAAGTTTACGGCTTTGAGAGTTGCAGTTATCACTACGCAGCGACAGAGTGCGTTTTGCTTGCCTTGCGTTCGACGCGAGCTAACCGTTTTAATATCAATGATCATAGTCCTAGCCACCTCGGGCATGCTTTCCCTCGAATTCTCCTGGGGTCGATGGAACGGCGACGACCTGCGCGACCTCGAAGCGCCAATGATAGCACTCATCACCCGCGTCGGCACCCTCCTCAACTTCGACCGCATCGCCAGCACGACGCGCCTCGCCCCTCCCTCCCCACCTACCTCTTCGTCGTCATCGACATCCCTCCACCCCAGTACACGATGGTGGCACGAAACCCACCTCCTGCGCACCATCCACACGCGCCATGCGCGGCTCGAGGCGGAGCACGGGGTCCGTCCGGACGATATCATCCCTCTGTTGGACGGGGTGACGAAGGAGGTGAGGGAGGCGTCCGTTAAGGCGCTAGCTTGTGTGCGGGGGTATATCGTGCATGTAAATCGCACGAGATGGAAGCGGGGGAGTAATGGCGCTGTGGCGGAGGAGGGAGAGAAGGTGAGAGCGGAGATGGACGAGGCGGAGATGAGGCTTGCAAAGGCGTTGGCGGAGTTTGAGGAGGTGAGGAGGGGGCAGTTGCTGGAGCCGTTTATCCCGCTTTTGGCTGCGTTCGCTGCAGCCAAGGATGAGGGAGGAAAGAAAGGTGGTGATATAGGAAGCCTGCCGCTTCGCTCGTTATTCGTCGCATATGTCTTCGCCGGCAACATCGTCGCCATAGCGGAAGCCGTGCAAGGCCTCATCGCCTCGGTGCAGACCATTGACGATAAGAGGCCGAAGCGCGCGAGGCTGTGGGCGCCGACGGGGTTAAGGTCTGCGTGGAAGACGGTTGTGGCGCGGGGGGATAAGGCGGATGGGGTGTTTGGAGACGATGTCAACGCGAGTGTCGGGACGGAATTGAAGATGGGCGGGGTGATGGAGGAGAAGGCGTATCGTGAGTCAAACTCTGATTTCTCTCTTTCGGCTTGGAATGTTGAGTTGAGGTTATTTGTGCAGGTAGAGATCCCGATAGCAGACCACCGACGAATTTGTTTCAGAAAGTGATGAATTTCATCCATCGGGGATATCTGTGGACCAAAACGGCTGAGGCTATCGTGCGTTTTCTCTTCTGTTCTCTCCCGCGTTTGTCATCGATTCATTTTCCCGCGTAGTTCACGTTCAAATACGTCTTCATCTCAGTTGCGCTGTGGATTCCTGCTGTGATACGAAGCAGTGCTCGTGCGTTCTTGATCTCTTTCTCAATCTATTCAATTTGGTTGCAACTTCAAACTCTGTAGATTTTTATTATGTTGAGAAAGGCATCTGGTACGTGCCGAGATTCATCCTCCCTTTCTGTGAATTAATTTGAGTACGATCCGACACAGGGCACTCATCATGGCGCAGACCACACTCAACATCTACGCCGCAGACCAAATTTTCAAGTACGTTATTACTGCTCATCCATTCGTTCGGGCGTTCTCACGCTATCAACGCTCGTCAGCTACGTCACTCGTCTAGGAGGAACCCTCCTCGGTCTCGCTCTAGGGTTAATTGCGTGGTATGCAGGTAGGTTTAAATGTCATCGTCTCAATTTAATCTCATACCTCCACGATGCATCTAGGAAACGGCAACGGCAATGGTAATCCTTACGGCGCTGCAGCTGCTTTTGGTGTGGTCGTATTCCCGCTTGTTTTTCTTCGTGTTTTCTCGCCGGAGCCGTATCTACCGGGGAATGTTATGACTTGTGTACGTTCCGTCCTGCTTTCAAAATATATTTCAAGCTGAGATTAATTGCTAGGCAACATTTGCTTTGGTGGTATGTTTCAATCCTGGTCAATGGGATACCTTCGCTGACGAATATTTTGTAGGCGGGATATTCGTGGATCGACGGCCACACCATTCAATTCGCAACGCCTGGTAAGTTCTCCTCTTCGTCTTCCTCTCAAACATTCACGGAGACATCGAATTATCCAGGCATCGGCTGGTCAGTCGCCTGGAAGCGATGGGCGCTCGTCGTAGTTGGCTCCGCCGCTTCTTTCATCGTAATGATGTTCCCTCCCACATCGGGCCGAAAAGCAGTCCGCATTCGCAACGCTGCGTCAATCTCAGCCCTCTCCAATACATATGGCTTCCTCATCTCAGCGTGGATTAGCAGGCGGGACGACGACGACAGTAATGTCGTTGACGCAACGAATCGCGGTTTACAAAGTGCGTGGCCTGCGGCATTCCGCTCGCAGTTGCTTGCTCTCGGGGATGGTCTGCATACGATTCGGGAGTTGACGGAGCTGGCAAAGTGGGAGGGGAGTATTCGAGGGAAATGGCCCGCGAAGGAGTATATGAGATTGGTGGATGTGCAGGTTGAGATGATCTCTGTTTTGGCTCAGGTTTGTCGTTGCCTTCTCATGGTAGCTTTTATGAAGGATGACTGACGTTTCGCTTCATAGCTGGCAACGTCTTTGAGCCATCTCGAAAGCACTCGACAAGCACCATATCTTCGGACATCGAACGTTCTGAATCCTAATTTCGTGAGTTTGATTTCCTTCATCTACGCAGACATCTCATGAATATCTTGAATGCAGATTGCCGACGTTATGGCCGTATTTTCACTCATCTCCCATTCACTACGTACAGGAGAACCGATGCATCAAGTCACCCCTACGAATCTGCTCGATCGCTTGCTGTATCATGACAGCCATGGCCATGTGCGCCCTCTCAATTCCCCCACCAATCAGCCGGGTAGCACCGCGCAAGATATGATCGAGGCGATGAAATCGTCGAGCTATATGTATTATGCGTCGAGTATTGTCGGAGTGTATCAGTTGCTGCGGGTGAGTCGATCCGTGCTATTTTCCTCTGGTTGGATCCAGATTCTCAGAATGCTCATTATATTACTCGTAAACCAGTACTTGGACGAACTTCACCTCATTACGAAGGACTTGTGTGGTGAGATTCCGTTGAATGGGTTTGCGGATTGGCGGTCGAGGTATGACCGGGGGCATGAAGCGGTTTAGAGATTTTGTTTCTTGGGCTCAAGTTGTGCTCAACGCCGGCTATAGAATAAGTCAATTCCCGACTTTTTTTAGATAAATTAGATGTACTTCTTGCCATTTAGATGAACTGTTAGGCTCGTTTAGAATAGACTAGAAATATTATCGTAATTGACCACGTATCTCTCCCGAACACGCCCGATAGTACCATTTCGCCAGCGATAAGCGATGATTCCGACGCAGAAATTTCCAGAGGACGTAAGTAATGTCGCGCCTAGTCACTGTCCCGTGACTGTTACTGTTCGTTCAGTGTTACTGTCACGCGTGACCCTCTTTCACCGAACCACCACCACCAATCCGTGCTCCCCGAGTAAGTACGACGGCAGACGCCTGCTTCATCCTCGACAGTTGGTATACATGGGTCCAGGGCAAGACACTCTTCACCCCTCTTCTTTCAATTCAATACTTATGCTGCCAGCCCTGTTCGTGTTTCGCCTCTGAGGCATATGCGCATGCTCAGACCAAGCTGGACAACGAATGGTAGATAGCACTTCTCTTGCTTACGGTAAATTGGAGCATCAAGTACTCTTCACTTCGTTCCTCGGTTTTTACCATACGATGACTCTAATGCACAGATGTCTTATGAACTAGCAGACAAGTCTCGTTGGTCATCTCCGTCCCTCTCGTGGCATTCGACCTCCAAGATTGCTCCAAGGACAGACATACGCTGGCAGTGATACGCAAATCTTTAAGGTATTCGTCGGTTAAATGGATAAACTCGGGCGGCGTCACGCACTGGCACTGACAAATTATTTTTTCTTTGAGTGGTTCTACTACTTGGTGAAACTTACAGAGATTGCGGAGAAGGAAAGCACCACTGATAGGGAAATATTTGGGTACGTCTCCTCCGTTCTCCCAGGGGCCAGGGGTCATTAAATCATTAAAGTGAATTTGGAAAGATTGCAACTTGAGAGGACCAAGGACCTGACTAAACAAAGACGAGTTGAAGACGAGTAGTCGTAGAACTGGTACGTCTGAATCAGCTGGAAAAGCCCTTACACAATCCATGTTACTGACATGGTGATGATCGCACGTCGTAGATGGCACGCTTCCAGGATGCATGTTCCCTGGCGAGTCGAACGCGCGAAAAAGCAGCCTCGGTAGGCAGCCGAGCACCAGCAATACGGCGACCTCGAGTGCTTCTGCTTATTGGCGAAAACACGCGGAGACTCGGGCTTCGTAGGTTGTCAAGCACCTGCAATGCGGCGACTTCTATTGTTTTCAAAGTCCCATTATAACCCCACGCGCAGGATAGAAAAAGGTATAAATTCAGAACCTACCCGTATCACGAATCCCAACTCTCTCCCTTTCTCCTCCTTTACAGTCCACCATGTCGTCCTCAGGAATCGCCTCCCTCCGCCAACTAGCGAGCGTAATCAATTCGGCAATCGATACGATCGAAAACGCGTACTCGGACGCCAGCCTCGATTTCCCCTCACTCGAAGCACCGCACTTCAACTCCACCGACCCGGAAGAGGCCCTCCTACAGGATTCCACAGTGTCCAGCGCGGTACTGAACATAATCGCAGCGGCATCGCAGCTATCTGCCACCGTGACTAGCCCAGTGGCGTCGGCATTGAATGCTGCGCAGATGGTTCGTCTCTTGATCTGATCAGTCACAGAAGCATCTTCTCTGAGTTCGAGTTCGCAGTTCAATGTTTCGTCATGTCTGCGCGCGGCATCGGAGTTGAACGTCGTTGAATTATTGCGGGCAGCTGGGCCCGAGGTTCGTCTGAGTCCATTTTGTGTAGAAATTCTTCATTGATGGCAGACTCTTATTCGTATAGGGTTTACATGCCAAGGACATTGCCGCACCCAGTAAGAATGATCCTGCATTCATTGGTAAATCCGATATGCAGCCCGAAATAAAATTGATCCTTGCTCACAATATTTTCGGCTCAAGCTCGAATGCTACGCCTTCTCGCAACCCACAACATCTTCCGGGAGGTGAAACCCAACGTCTTCGCAAACAATCGCATTTCCGCCGTCTTGGATAAGGGGAAACCCGCCAACGTGCTGTATGAAAAGTACGTTGATTGAATCTGAGGGCGAATTGATTTTAATATTTTGCACAGACGCTCCGAGAGATTGGTAGGGACCAATGGCGCCACCGCATTCCTTGAATTAGTGTAAGGTCGACTTTTGCTCGTGGGATTTCGCTCGTGTCATCGGTTGATGCTCATTGTATGTTCATTTTAGCACGGACGAAATATTCAAAAGCATGGCCTATTTGACCGAAACGCTCTTAGATCGTAAAGAGGGAGAAATACCCTTCAATCGTGCCTTTGGCACGGACCAGGTGATGTTTGACTGGTTGCATCGACCGGAGAATGCCTGGAGGCTGCAGAGATTCGGGCTTGGCATGGCGGGAACTGCGATGACAGAGACCAACGATGCGCTTTTTACTGGTAAATCCTTCTCCACTGCATTATATGCCATACTCTCGAGGCTGACCTCTATTCGATCAGGATTCGAATGGAGCAGCTTGCCTGCTGGGAGTGTCCTGGTGGATGTTGGTGGCGGAATTGGTAATACCGCGATGACGATCGCACAGAAGAATCCCAGTTTGCGCGTGGTTGTTCAGGATCTCGAGCATCAGGTTGCTTTAGGTAAACTTGTGAGTTATCCTACTTGATGTTATGATCCGCTGTCTTCACAAAACGCGCCATCTAGCACTGGGAGCAGAGCTTCCCTGCGCACGTCAAGAATCAAATGGTCGAATTTCAAGGTACCTCGTCACGAACAATTCGTTCCGCCACTCACCAATGCCTCCAGGCCTCAATTTCTTCGACCCGCAGCCCGTCAAAAACGCCAGCATATTCATGGTACGATACGTCCTGCATGATTGGAACGACGCACGCGCCGCACAGCTCCTTCGTCGTCTTCGCGAAGCGGCACAGCCAACAACGCGGCTTGTGGTGATTGAGAAGATTGTTGCTCTTGCTTCATCAGTTTCCAGCGGGGAGGAAGAGGCGATTCCAGGCGCTGCCCGACCTTCGGCTCCTGCTCCGTTGTTACCGAACTGGGGTGTGGCTAGCACGGAGGCTTACTTCTACGATATGGCGGTCAGATATTTTCTTAAATTCTTTCTAAATACCAGCGGAACGATACCTGATGTGATTTTTAGGTTTATTCCGTGATGGGGAGTGGGGCGCGTACGTTAGGAAACTTCATTGATCTCTTTGCTGAAGGTGGATGGAAGCTGGTGAAGGTGTATCATTGCAGCGGGTCTCAGCTGAGCCATATCGTCGGTGTTCCAATTTAGCAAACTAAATGAGTTCGTTCGAGGGTAGTACTTACCTGCTAAGCTGTTCAACCAGCCCAGAACTAGTATACTGTAAACAGACGCTACAACATTATGGTCCTCGTACCTGCGGTATGTTGTAGCCCAAAATTGCGGATCTAGAGCAATTCAACTTTCTTTCTGTATATATTGTACGATTGATAGGCAAGTTCTGCGCAGCAATGACCCTACTGTCCTTTCTCGATTACTTAAATTCTCTGATTGTGCCCAGCTCAGTGCCCACCAATCGCACACAAGTTCAACACAACTTGTGACACAGCGATAGTGGCCAAATTTGAGCAAATTTCAAAAGCCCGAGGGTAAAAAAAATATAGATCAAGTTGAGAGCCTGCAGTTCTTCTAACCTTTCTTTTATCTTCGGCCACAGTCGTTCTGAAGCAGTCTTCAAATCGCGCTCTGTCTTTGATTCCATCGTCACCGTTCCGGAACTGAAGTTGTATGTACTCGGCAGTTGGTGCGTCGATACCGATTGTTCAATGATTTACTTATTATTCAAGTTCGTCCAAATATGCATCGGATGAAATTTGATTTTGTTTAACTGTCGGAGAACGAATGCGATTTACTGTAATGTTCCTAGAGGTTGCAGCTGTTTCCGCAGCATTGGAAACACTGCGATGCGGGAAACGATGAGTTCACGGTTATATTGAAAACGAACTCAGAATGCGATTCACCTCGACTGCCTGTAACGCTCCTACTCGCCAAGCTTGCGAACATATTCCCTAGCAAGTCGAATGTCAATTCGCATCCCCCGCGCCCTCAACTCTTGCACCAACGGCCGCCCCTCATTATTCTCATTCTCCGCGCAGAAACTCTCCATATATGCCACCGTCTCGTCTTCAAGCTGCCCCGCATATAGTTCGAATTCCCTCAACCCCGATGCTGCACGCGCTACCAACACGTTCATCAGGGCAGGAAACCACCCTCGCAGACGCGTTGTCGTCATCCCATAGCGCTGGACTGTTAGACTCGTAAGGCTGGGGAGTAAGGGCAAGTTGGAGCGGTCCGCGAGAATCTCGTAGAACACATTCTCGGCGGGACCGCCCACGCAGAGGTGCAAAGACGGCAAACCGCCGAGAAGGCGGAGGACGCGCTCAAACGAGGGGCGGTATTCTGTCATATTACCATCTTGCGGCCAGGGGTAAAAACGCACTTCTCTGAGGGGAGGGGCGGAGCGGATGAGAAATTCGGCGAATTCGTCCAGCTGACTTTTAGACCACAAAGTGAGTTCGAGGTGGGTGAGGGAGGGAAGGGTGAGGTCTTTCAATATGCATGGCACTTGCGGCTCGCTGTACTCGGCGTTGACGATGTCAACCATCGTGAGAGAGGTGTGGAGCGTCGGAGAAGAGACTGTCCGGCGCGATAAATATCGTTCGCCAAAGACTATTTGGCGCAGTTGCGGCGTCCAGCGAAGGATCTGCGAGATTACGGCGATGTCCAATGAGCCTTCGTCGTATGAAGAATATTCTTGTAGCTGAAGCCTGTGCAGAGAAGGGAAAGTGGCGTTCCCCAGCGGGAATATGAAGAGGTATTGAATGCAGGGCAATACGAGCTCGCGGAGGTTTGTCGCATGGGAAACAACGATGCGGGTGATTTCTTCGTGTAGAGACTGGGACCCACGGAATGAAAGGTAGAGGGGACGTGTTTTCGCCCGGGCCAGCCATGCGTCGAGAAATGCTACGTATTCTGGAGTGAGTTTTGTGGGAATTCGAATCTCGACGTTCGACCAGATTTGGGGGACGGAGAGGGCAGTTTCGGACCAGTGGGCGCATACGCCGAGGAGTGTGAGCGGCTCAGAGAGGGTGGCGTGGCGCTCATGCGGGCGAGGGATGCAGTGGGTGAAAATTTCGCATGAAATTTCGTGAGGAAGATGGGCCACGGGGTCGCGTAGTCCCTGGACCTTGAGCTGATGTTGATATTGTATGTCAGGCTCCACTTGGTTGAGCGGCGCTACTTCATCTGAGGGATTCGGTGGCATGATGGGGAGACAAGAGGTGCGCGGAACAAAGTTTCCAACCTCTCGGCTCGATATTGATGGCGAAATACCGGACCGGTATCCAACGTGGTCCAGTGAAACCCGGAGTTTCTTGCCCTCACTGCCCACGATTGAGCCACGATGTTCCTCAAGCTCTTTGGCTCAATTGCGGGCACCCTAGCAGCCTATGCGTTATACAAGATTGCGGGTATCGCCTATCAAGAGCTCAGCTTTCCGCTGCGACATCTCACCGGACCGAAGGCGAATCACAAGCAGCTTATGCGAGATATGGCGGTCAGTGCCTAGTAGAGTTGGAAATGTATCGTCTTTGCAACCTACGCTATGCAGAATGGGGCCATATTGGAAGAACAATGGATCCTCCAATATGGGAAAACCTTCAAATATCCGTTCTTCTTCGGGGTAAATTCTCCCGTCGTTTATTTATTTCACGAGCTGAGGGAGTCTGTATTCGCTTCTGGGATACATAGCTGTCCCGAATTTACACATTAGACACGAAAGCCCTGAATCATATCATGACCAATCACTTCATCTGGCAACGTCCTCCATATTCTATATACTTTCTTTCTTTGATCGTTGGTCCCGGTGAGTGCATCTAACCTAAGTTGTGTCTCTTACGATCAGTATTGTTTTGCAGGTGTGCTTGTGACGGAGGGAGACAGGCATCGCCGGCAAAGAAAGATTATGGTGACTTTCTCCAGCTCAGACTCGCTATTCGCCTGCTTGATGTTATAACTGTCCTCAGAACCCCGCGTTTGGGCCAACTCAAATCAAAGAGCTCACATCGATATTCCTCCAAAAATCTGCGGAAGTACGTACCTCTTTCTCAGTCGTGAACTCTTCTCAGATGCGTGACATATGGCTTTCACAATCCACTACCGACTCGATGCGTGTCGACGTCCTCTCTTGGCTGAACAAGACCACGCTTGATATAATCGGGCTCGCAGGTCCATCTTCCGCTGCCTTGCCTCTTAAGTAATACAAACTGAAATGAATTCAGGCTTCGACTGCACCTTCAACTCCCTCAACTCTTCCCAACCCACCGAGCTCGCAGCAGCATTCTCCGCCACCATGCGCGCCACCTCTGCGTTATCCCTATTCGACATCGTTCGCGCTTGGTTTCCTGTCTTTCGATTCATCGTGCGTCTTTCTCCTAATTCATTCATCAGCGCCAATAGAACAATTTAAGATCACCTTCAGCCCACGAAATTCACGACGATGACGGGTATCTCACAAGCCACTATGCAGCGTATCGGCCGCGAGATTATCGGGGGTACCAAAGCAGAAATGGCTGAGAACGGGGGGTTTGGAACGGGTGGAGGTGGCCGCGATCTGCTGTCCTTGTTGATGAGGGCGAATACGGCGAAGGACGTTCCGGAGAGTCAGCGGCTGTCGGAGGAGGAAGTTCTTGCTCGTGAGTTTGCTTTTGTTTCCAAAAATTCGAAGGGTGTTTACTAAATAATGCTGAACTCGAACAGAGGTACCGACGTTCCTAGCTGCGGGACATGAGACGTGCGTACCATCCTATATCTTATATCTTGTTTTGGTTTATCTCATATGATCTATAGAACGAGGTATCATTTCTTTCCCTCCCCTTATCGAACAACATAACTACCCCGTCAAAATAACTCGCAGCACCGGCACCACATGGGCTCTCTTCGCCCTCAGCCAAAACATTCCCGCGCAAACGCGTCTCCGTGCGGAACTCCTGGCCCTCGACACCGACACGCCGACGATGGACGAGTTGAACGCGTTGCCGTATTTGGATTGGGTGGTGCGCGAGTCGTTGAGGCTTAATCCGCCTGTTGTGAGTACGGGTGCGTCTTGGATCGTGGATGTTCAATGATCGCTCGTTGTATTGAATTTAATAATATAGGCAGAGTTGCGACACAAGACGATGTGATACCTCTCGATACGCCGTGGGTGGATAAGAATGGAGTTTCTCATACGACGTTACCGTCCCTTTTTTTTCACCCTTCCTCAAATCACTGTGCTCAATGAACTACAATTTAGAGTGAGGAAAGGCCAGCAAGTGTAAGTACGTTTTCCTTCTATTTGTTCTCGCACAGGATTATCTATGCCTTAATACATTTGATTTGCTCGCAGCATCATACCGATTATGCCCATGAACCGCGACAAGAGCATTTGGGGTGCTGATGCCGCTGAATTCATGTACCTGCTTTCCTTCGTTGAAGCGTTTTGACGCCCTCAGTTGATGTATTGGTACAGCCCCGAGCGCTGGGACTCTTCGATATCCGTCCCCATCTCGAACACAATCCCAGGCGTGTGGGGACAAATCCTCACCTTCCTCGGCGGCCCGCGAGCCTGCATAGGGTATAGGTTTGCTATCATCGAGTACGTCGCGATCATCCCTCCAATTTCCATGCATGGCTTGAGCCATCAACTTGAACGCATGCTGATCGTCTGCTCAACAGAATGAAATGCCTCCTATTCACCCTCATAAGGGCCTTCGAGTTCGAGCTGGCGGTACCTGTTGACGACATTGGGCGGAAGATTTCTGTGGTGCAGCATCCCATGCTGAAGAGTGAGCCGGAGATGGGAGCGCAGATGCCTTTGGTTGTGAAGCCGTATATAGTACGCGCTTAATATTTTGATTCCGACATTGAATTTACAGAAAATTTGCTGTCTTCCAAAGCAAGGAGCAGTGACTCTGAGCGAAGAAGAAGTTTCCTTCTGCTTCTGAATATTAGTTTCCCCGCAAAAGCGACGATCAAGCTTACATATGGTTACGTCACTTACGTGTTAATCCACGTTGTCTTTTGCGCTCATGGCTACCCAATTTGACACCGTCACAGAGCTTGAGGCTCGTCTCGCGGAGGTTGAGGCTGCTATTGGGAATCAAGTACTCATTTTGCGCAATCTTCGCCAGGCTAGGATCGACATCCACCGCCAGCTCAATAACCTCCGCGATCCCATCTCCAGCCGACTTCCTGTGGAGATCTCGTCCAGGATATTTCTCTTTTGTGTTCCCCCGCCTCAGGTGTATGGTACTCTATCGGCTCCGGTTCTTCTTCTCCGGATATGCACCTCCTGGACAGAAATTGCGCTGTTCACGCCCATGATTTGGGCCAATCTACATCTGGAGCTTCCCGACGAACCCACCCCTGAATTTATTCATCTTCTGAAAGCATGGCTGGCGCGCGGGAAAGCATGTCCGCTGCTTCTCTCTCTGGGAGGACCTCCGAGTCCGGATCTGCACCCCGAGATTAGACGTCTCGTAGCTGCCCATGCCCGGCGTCTTATTGCTCTCGAGATACACACGCACTCCTACCTCTCGCTCTTTGCAGATGAGACCGTGTTCCCTGCACTAGAGCTCATCTATGTGTATGACCCACGTCAAATTGAAACACAAAACATTCTCGACGCTCTGCGGGCCTCGCCCCGCCTCGAGACGTTCGGTAGTGACGCGCACATCGTATTGGATGAGATCGTCTCCCAAAACGATGCCCATGGCGTTCATCAAACTCTGCGCAATCTCAACATCGGCGCCTCTTTCTGGACTCCAACGTCGGTTTTGCCGTACCTCACGTTGCCGGCGCTGTATGGCCTCGAGGTGATGATATTAGATGTGAATTTACTCGAGTGTCTGATTTCGTTCCTCACTCGCTCGCCGCGATTGAGGACTTTGACCCTTCAAGTTCATGCGGCGGAAAGGAGTTGGCCACGGCATTGCGTGGAACATTTGTTGGATACGATCCCTAATCTCCAAACCTTACGCATGACGACTCGCACAGACTCCCAAGCTCCCGATTTTCAGGACACCTTGATTGAGGTCCTTACAGACAGCAAATATCTTCCCGAGCTCACACAGCTCACGCTCGCCGCATCTCCGGTCACCGCAGTTCATTGGTATACCACCGTAGCGACCATGCTATACAATCGATCGGACACGCTCGATTCCTTCTCTCTTCAGTGGCCGGCGGTACAGGAGGGCACCGCGGTTCTGTCTGCGGAACCAAACGAGGAGGACAAAAATGTGTTCCATGAACTTTCTCGTGAAGGGATGAAGATTGATCTTGGACCCTATTTTCACTTCCTCGACGAAGAGTAGTTCGAGATGGTCGTGGTTGTGGCTGGAATACGATGTTGAATTGAAAGCAGTTGAAACTGGACTCTTTTGCCAGTGCTGTCGTTTTGCGGTTGAAATGTACTTGGAGAAGAGTTCAGCTCTGTATCGTAAGACACAGTCAACCTAACGGAAATCATAACGCACACAAACTCTGAGAGGTTTCCCGAAGTTCACCACTCGAAAGAGATTTTTCAAGTGGATTACTTAGGTTGAAGTGTCCAACTGCGAACCATCGGATCGGACGACTTTCGGACCGTAAATTCGCGTCAAGGTCAAGATGTCTGCGTTAGCCTTCTTCGCTCGATCAAATATCCGGAGTGCTTCTGTGAAGATTCATTGACTGAGTGAAGTGACTGGTCCTGTGCAGGGTGAGTTGAATTCAAAAGTTCGGTTAATTCGAAAGCATTTTGGATTTCGACGCTTCAATAAACTGTTAGACAGTAAGTTTGCAGGTTCAACTGTGAAAGAAAGGCACAGATTGGTTGGCCGCGGCATGAATAACTGACTTCACTTGGGCCTTGTTCGGTTCGGAAATTAGCGCTGACAGAACTGCAATGTCGCTGGAGTGTGCGACGTCTAGGAACTTCGATTATGATATACAGTGAGGTTAGTGCGAATAAATTTGCTGGCAATTTCCGAACAAGCTTCGATGTCAGTCACGGATAGAGTGAAGAGTGACTGCAGTTGAGTATGACGGCGTCGGGGAAGGATTGGAGTGAATAGGACGGTCGTGAAGGATGGTGAAAGGGACGACCCTGAAGGCTCCAAAGCGACGAGAGGAGAGGTGGTCCACTGGTGAGGTGGGAGGATGGGGTCGAAACCCTCATCGTCGCTTATGAATATCATGCTCCCCTACACGACTGAATTACGGAAGGTCGATGCGTAAAAACCGTCGAAACGCGATACGCAGAAAACGAAGGCGAATAACGTGACCGCGTCTCGAAGTGACAGCTCCCTAAATGGCAAGTGACAGTGACAGATTGTGACGCGCCCTTCACAGAAGCCATCACCCTCGTCGAAGGCGGCGGCGGGTATATAAAGGCCTCCAGGGCGCCGAACCTCTTTCTTTCGTACTCCCTCCTTCTCCTCCCTTCTTTCCTTCGTTTTTGTCTTCTTTCAACCGCTGAAGCTCGCTAGAGACACGTATAGATTGAGCTTAGGGTACGTCGTCTTGTTTCGTCTTTTGTCCTTTCGTTTCTTTTGTTTTCTTGAATGCGGTTTGAGGCGGTGATGAAGGAGGAGGGTGCTGGGCTGTAGGTGGACGAGTAGGTCGGATGGGGTCGATGGTGGTGGTGGTCGTTGGTGTGGTGTTTCTTCTCTTTTCTTCTTCAATCACTGTCTTCTTTTCTTTGGTTTTTTCGGCTTTGGAGGCCTTGTGAGGACCTGGAGGGTTGTAGAACGACTCACACCGCGTCTCATGAACGTTCTCCTGCTGTGTTAATCCATCTATTTCTCGCGATACTTTGGTTTGACCGTTTACTTCGGTGTCGCGTGCTTGATACACACGAAGGTCCTTCGTGTGTATTCTTCCTCTCTACCTTGTTTGATTGTTTTGTGAGCATCGGGACGATCAACGGGGTGCGCTGTTGCTGCCATGATCGAATGGGTCCCATCTCAAGTTTTTCCGATTTCTTTCTTGCTCTCCTTTTTGCGCGTCGAGTTTTCTTCCGATCTCATATCAGCTAGAGAGCTGTTGAGCTCGTTTCGACGCGTCTCTCATGACGCTCCTCGTCCTTCTATTCAATCCGAAGTAGCCCTGTCTTTCTTGCTTCCTGTCACGTCCTTTTTCAATCGTCGTATCCTTGTCTTTCCTCGATCTTTTTTCCTCGATATGGGTGCCCGTAGAGGAGGGATTCATGCTCTCCGTCGCTTTCTTTTACTTTTGGGAGCGCGATGTATTGTTCTTGACTTCCACAACAAAGCTCGAGGTTTTCTCTTCTATCTCGCCCTTCCTACCCAAGTACTGCTTTGGCTCGTCTGCTAGAGATTGGAGATGCGAGCGATATCTCTCTGATTCAATTCTCCCTCCGTTTATTGGCTTTTCGATACTTCCTTTCTACTTCGCTGTTACGGCCTGAGGACTCTGTCTTTCTCATAACTTTTCTCTCTGGTTGTGTATTCTGTTCATCCATTTGTTGCCCTTTGACCGTCCTCAGGACTCGTTAGGCCGAATTTCACCTCCTTCTTTGCCTCTTCTTTCGTTACGCTTTCTCCCTCTTCTTTCTCGTTCTTCTCATTTCCAGACACTTACTTACCTTTGTTTTCCTCAGCCTCCGCATCCACCCTCTTCATCGTCAGCCTGCACCTCACAATGCAGCAGCATCCTCATTCTCAACACCATCAACCCCCGCCCTTTCATCATCCCATGTACGACCACAGCTCCCCACCACGCCAACAGCCTCCCCCATCCGCCGCACCACCCCCGCCAACGTCCTCGATATGGGCGCCCCAGCCCCTTGCGGGTGACACCGCCTGGCCGCGCGGCATTGAGGCCTTCTCCCGCTCGCCGCTCACCCGCGAAGATCTCTACGCTTCTTTGGCGCATGGGGCGATTGGGGATGGGCGTGGAGTGGGGATTGGGATCGGGAATAAGAATGTCAACGTGAGTGCGAACGCGATTGAGGGGAGCCCCGATCTGCGGGCTGATAGTGTGCGTGTTAACACTCTCCTCGATATTCTTTCTTGGCACCTGACTGACGAACATCTCTCACAGCACGTCGAACAGCTCTTCCGCACCCTCAACCTCAACTCGCCCGAACCCATGCTCGCTGCCTCGCTCTCGCGTGCGTCTCCCGGGTCGACGTCTGTCGGCAGCGAGCGGAGCGCCCGTAGCGGTCACAGCAGCAATGGCAGCGGCAGCGGCGGAGCGAAGCAACAGCAGTCCCGTCCCAGCCTCACCCTCGATCTGAGCTTCGCCACCTCTACCTCCACCACCGCCTCCACCTCGTCAATCTCACACAACTCGTCCTCTATCAACTCGACGTTCGTATCGACTACGAGCTCGTCGAATACGGATCATTCCCAGTCTGCGTCTGCGGGGAATATGTCTTCTTGCTCTGGTCTTGGTGCGAAGGTCGACGGGGATGTCGACGGGGTCGGAGGACTAGGTAGTTTGAGCATGGTCGACACCTCCACGACGTCGTCGGCGTTTTTGAGCGCCTCGGAGGGAGACTTGTCCATTCCGTCGCTCCCCTCGTTGACGAATTCCGACTCCAATAACTCTACCACCGTCTCTGCGCCTCTCTCCACCGCCGTCGCACCCACCGCTGCCTCGAACAATCTCAACGCCGCCGCCACCAACAACAACAACAACGGCGACGCCGAGGACGCCAACGAGTTCGTCTACCCCCAATCGCCCGACTTCTCTCCGCTTTCGATCTCGTCTGTCTTGCTCACGCCGTTCGATTCGCCTCGTGGGCATGGGCAGGCGCATGGGGGATTACCTTTGTCCCCGACGCAGACGGCGGTGCATTCGCCCATTCGCAGTGGTGGTGGTGGGCAGCAGCAGCAGGCGTCGTCGATGCCTTCGCCGATTGGGCACCCGCCGGGGATGATGCATTCGCCCATGGGCATGGGGCACGGGCAGGGGATGTACTCGCCTACGCATGGCCATGGGCTCATGCATTCGCCACCGGGTGTGGGTGCGATGTTCAAGGAGCGGGAGCGCGCGCCTACGTACGAGCCGGTGTCGCCGTTTGCCCCGGTGCCGGAGCTCGTTGGGGTTGGGCATGAGAGGCTGCAGACGCTTGGTGGGGGAAACGGAAACGGTGGCGTAGGATTTGGGTTAGGCTCGGGATTCACTAATAACAAGGACGCGTTTGGCATGGGTATCAACGCTCATGCGCATGCGCATTCCCGCACCCACACTCACACCCACAACCACGCGAACGGCAGCAGCAGCATCCCGACCTCGACTGTGCATACGCCCCTGCTTGGCGGCGTTGGTGGAGGCAACGGTAACGGGGGTGTGAATTCGACGCCGCGATTCGTATCGCTGCCCTCGACGCCGCTGCAGATGCCTTCGTCGTTCGGGTTTGACTTTGTGGGTGCTGCTGGTGGTGGTGGAATCGAAGGGCAGGGACAACAGCTTCCGTATTATCAGCCTCAGCACCAGCATGCGCGGGGGATGAGTGCCGGTGCGATAGGGCTTGAAAGTGGTGGTGGCGGATCGGGGATGGGGCTTGACTATCGTAGCGATTGGCTGCGTGCGGAGGACGGGATGGGGTTGGGGATGGGGATGCAGGGTCTCGGCCAGGAGGGCACGGGGGCTTATCGTCTTGGATTGGGATTGGGATCGGGGATGGGGTTGGGCGGACAACAGCAGCAACAGCAGCGTGGATTGGGGCTTGGGTTCGCGCAGCGGGAAGGCGGGGCAGCCGCGGGGCAGGGGACGGGGAGCTTGTACGCGGGGGACGAGGTGGGAATGTCGCCTCGAGGAAGTGCGTCGTTGGGGGGGTCGGCGTTTGGGTATCAGCAGCAGCAGCAGCTCGAGCAGGCGCAACAGCATCTCCGTGTGCAGCGGCTCGTTCAGCAGCAGCAGCAGGCGCAAAGACAGCCGCAGCAGGATCCGTTTGGGGCGCTGTGGGATTTGCGCGGGGGGTCTGAAGGGGGGACCCTTGGGGGCGGTGGAGGCGGAGGCGCTTCTGCTGGTACGGTCGGGGATACGGGTGGAGGTGCTAGTTTGGGCGGCGGACATGGTCAAGGACACGGACACGGACATGGTCATGCGCGTGAGGGACGGTCGGCGAGTGCGAGCGGGCATGAGGTTAGTCTTTGTCTTCATCTTCTCTTCTCTGTTCTCGTTGGTGCTAACCATCACTTCCCGCAGCCCATCAACTTCCTCTCACTCCTCCACCCCGCCTCGTCGCCGCCGTACGCAGCTTTCGTCGCTCGCATTATCAAGAGCGCCGATCAGCAGGCGAGTATCTTCCTTCAGCAGAAGCTCAAGGTACGTTTTCTTTCCTCCCGTCTTTGTCTCGTTTCTCTGCTGATGCTGTTTTCACCTTCGTAGGTTGCTGGTTCTGAGGAGCGCGCTCGGATCGTCGACGCTATCTGTGCCCGCGGCGGGGAGATGATGATGCATCGGTACGTCTACTCCGTTACCCCTGACCTCTCTCTCACTCTTTCGCCTTCCGCAGCTTTGGTAACTGGGCTGTACAGCGTTGTCTTGAGGCTGCTACGGGTCCGGAGGAACGCCGCAAGATTGTTGCATGCATGCGGTGCGTCTTCCTTCGTCCCTCTCTTCGTCAATGTGTAGGCTCATTGCTGCGTACAGTGGACGCATCGTCGACCTCGCGACCAACTGCTACGGCTGCCATGTCCTCCAGAAGGCTCTCGATTGCGAGGAGGAGGAGGTCCGCTTGCTGATCGTCTCGGAACTCCTCATGGGTGATCCTGCGCAGACACTCGTTAATAAGCATGCGTCTCATGTTTGGAGTAAGGTATGCTTGACCTCTTTTGTCCTTCGCACCTCGGATACACCTGCTAACGCCCCTCTGCTAGATCATGGAGCTTTCGTGGACACCACCGGCGCCGCCGATCTTCGCCTAGTATGTCCGCTGTACCTTTGTCGTCCTCCATCCTCATTGTGTTCTCAGCGTCAACAAGTCTCTCAAGGGCAAGTGGGCAGCTCTCGCATGCCATGAGACCGGGTCGCTCGTCGTACAGGTATGTGCTTGAATGCTGTCTACCTCCCCTGCTCACTAGCCCCTTCAGCACGCCTTCGAGAACCTCGAAGAGACCGCCAAGGACGGCATCGTTGATGAGCTGCTCGGGCAGGGCATCACCGTCTTCGGCGAGGTCGCGAAGAGTCAATGGGGATCCTATTGCATCCAGCATAGTACGTCCCTCCCGCCTCCATCCATCAGCTTCCGTCTCATGATGACTGCCTACAGTTCTCGAGCACGGCTCGGAGAAGCACCGCCAGATGGCACTCGAGCACCTCCTGACCGGTCTCCTCGAGTTCGCCACAAACGAGCAAGGGAGCAAGTCCGTCGTCAAGGCCCTCAAGGAAGGCGGCAAGGAGACCCTTGATCGTGTCGTCGGGCGCATGTGTGAGCCTGCTAAAGGGTACGCTGTCGATGTCCTCCTTCTTCTAGCTTCCTCCTCATCGTACACCAGCGCTCGTCGTGCGATGATCGTGGATCTCGCCCTCTCGCTCACCGGGAGCCAGCTCATCGCCAGTGTCTTACCAACGGTATGCTATCCCGCCGCGAGATACTACTTCTCTTTCGTGCTGATCATTGTGGATGTAGGCCGACAAGGACCAGCGCGCACTGCTGTACGATTGTATTCGTGGCCATATCGTCACGCTTCGCGGCTGCAAGACGGGATCGAAGGTTATCTGGCTCTTGTATGTCTCAATGTTCTCCTTACCTCGTCATTCTCTTATGTCGTCGTCCCTCCGCAGCGACCGAATGCGTGCGTACTATGGATATTAAGCTTTTTTCTTTACTTCGCTTCCATGACTCGCCAAACTTCTGTAAGCGTTCACTATTCTTCCTCCGTCTGCACGCTGATGGCTGCTCGGCACTCTCGATATCATTCGAAGATCTTCTTTGCATCATCATCCTCCAATTGGCACCGAATATCAGCCTCGTATGAAAGAAACGATCAAAATCACTTGCCTCGACACGAAAAACGGAAAATCTTATTGCAGGACCTTATCTCGCCTAGCATAACGCAGGCGATTCCTCACAGCTTACTCGCATCGCATTCACATATCAATCCTTCTCATCGCATCGCATCGCACTCCAGCCCTCGCTCTTCACCAATATCGAATAGACCAATAATCAATCATGCAGCAATCTCGGAACAAAATAATCCATATCAACCATTCACGTATCGACTGCACGCATCCATCCATCCACGCATATACTCTGTTTCTGGTTTCCGATATGGACCTCTGCCTACGTATCATCAAATATTTCTCTGGCTTTCAGCATATCATCATCGCATCGCAAAACCATCATCCATTTTCTGCCTCATCCTTCTTTTGCGTCGCCTTTCTTCCTTCATTGCTTCTTCATCGCTTGTTATTTGTTGCAACCACGTACGAACGAAAGGCTCTCTGCCTTTATTTGACATTCATTTCTGCCTGTATTTTTCATGCTCATACGATCGCATAGATATCATTACTGCATACATACATACGAGAATCCGAACGCACACTGTATCGTCTATCCCACATTCCCTTGTAGCAATTGAACTGTGTTTGTGTCCTTACTTGACCTGATTGTGCTTGAGGGTTCTTGCTTTCGTCGACGAGGATTCGAGGATCGTATTCAATCAACTACATTTACGTTTTGGGTTTTGGTCCGTACATGCAGTACCTAAAGGTGTATGTGCCCCAGTCCTGCTCCTTGCCGTCCTTCACCCACTTCACACCATCCGCGTAGTCGTCCAAGTTCACCTCCAGCCGCCCAATTTCCTTGAATCCCGCCTTCTGGAAAACCGGATACCCTGCCATGCTCGAATGCACCCAAGCAGAACACTGATGCTCATCGCACATGTCCGTCCCGAATTTCAGAAGCGCCTTGCCTACGCCTTTACCCTGCTCGGCCGGATCGACGGAGATGCCAAAGATGTACATGTTCTTCTGGCCATATTGGTTGAGCTTCAGCTGCCACTCGTTCATCGAATCGGCGCCAATCTTTTTGAGTACATCGACGGGTTTGTGATTCTCGGGAAGCGGTTGTGGTTGAGAGCTCTCTGCTCGCGGGTCTTCTTGACCTTCAGCCTGGACATCGACAAATCAAGATAAAGAAATACTTTTCAACGGATTTTCAGGTATGACATACGAGCGCAGGTTTCGAGCCATCGAAATTCCACTTCCCCCAAGCACACATCCCGAGAATCTTCCCTGATTCATCGTCGACCGCCTTGATTATCACAGCCTTCGCTGGGAGGTCGATGAACTCCGCCCACCAGTCGTTGCTCATTTCGACTGTCCCCATCGGAAGGCCATCGGCATGCGCTTTCAGAACGGTATGAGAGTCGGTGGTGAAGGCTGCGGTGGATATCTCTGAGAACCGGGGGATATCCTCTTTTACTGCGGGGACGATGCTGAAGGGCATGGTGGTTTCTGGTGAGTCTTGCGCACCTCGGACCCGCATTGAATCGGATCGACTGGTTCAGCTGAGTCAAACTCAATTCGTCAAATCACGGTCAATCAATGCATGCCGAACGCAAGCCGAACGACGAAGAAACGGGATTGAAGAAAATTGAAGACGGAGAAGAGGGGATTGTGATGGACGGAGCTTGCTGGTAAGATATCGTGCAAATTCAGAGAAAGTATGTCAACCATACGAAGTCATGGATTTTCACTCGAATGCGAAATAAGTAGGTTCGTGGAAATCATGGATGTATTTTGTGAAGTAAATTAAAAGAACCTCAAGAGTGACACGGTGCTCCGTTTAACTCTCCGGGGTCTCGCTCATGACCGAGGCCATAATACGTCCCAGATGAATCTGCATCCCTTGCTCGGCGAGCTGGTGGAATATCCGTTTATCCTCGTCGCCCGGAAGCGAAGGAGGAGTAGTATCGTGATAGTGTACGTGGTAGGGGGATGCCTGGAAGTCGAGCTCGAAAGAGTTCAACAGCCCAACGCGTTGGGTCAACAACGTTGTGAGGGTCGTATACCACGCTGGTTGGGGCCACGGATGGGATAAGGTGATGGTGAGCTTTGTGAGCGTCGGGAGATATTGGGGGTGCATCAGGACGGATAGAATTGTGGGATCCGGCGTGATGCGTAGAGTCAATAGGCCGGGGATGGTCTCGAACAAATGCTCGAAAGTCTCCATCAGAAAGTCGCGGTCTTTCGGGATGTTCAAAGCCAGCGATGTAAGGGATGCGCAGCGCGAGCGGATGAGGAAGTTCCTCAGCTCTCGAACGGCATCTGTATTCCCCCTGCTGACATGAAGACATGTCGCGAGGTGGGTAAGAGATGGTAATGTGAGAAACCTGAGAAGGCGCGGCATGATCCCATACAGTTTATCGATCTGGAGAGCAGTCAGAGCAGCATGGCGGGTCTGTAAAATATTCTCGATGGACCAGTTGAAACTTGCGGGATCAACCACCAAAGTCTTGAGACGCGGAGCCGCGTCGAGGACATCGCAGATGCGGGTCGCATCTACGCGGTGAGCCCACCGCTGGTCCGTCATCGTCGTTTCGTGGATGCGCAATGACTCGAGAATTGGAAAGCTGGTGCCGTTGGGAGTGAAGATAGAGAGGTAGCAGTGGGGCTTGATTTCTAGATCGCGGATGCGATAAGCGTGGAGGGCGACAACGCGCAGAATTTCTGCATTTGTTAAAGGTTCGTCATGGGGAGACTTGTTCCGTGGACCAGCAAATGACAAAAATAACGGGTAGTCTTTGCCGCGCGCGAGCCAACCAACAAGGAAGGCAATGAATTCGGCAGTGGGTTCCAATGGGATATTGATATGTAGATTTGACCAGAGACTTTGAGTGGACAACGCAATTTCGGTCCAGAGAGTGCAGATGCGAAGGAGAAGAAGCGGATAGAAGAGGCTGCCGAATGTTCCGCGTGGGGGGACGCAATGAGTGAATATTTTGGAGGAAATTTCGATGGGGAGGTGGGCGAAGGGATCGGTGCGATTATTGAGAGCACGTTGAATATCGCTCTTGGACGATTCAAGAGCGCGGAGAGCCTCGTTGTTTTGCTCAATATCCGATTGAACTTCAGCGATGCGCGCATGAAGCTCTGCGTCTCCTTCCGTGACGCGTGTCATGGTGGGAAGGAGAAATTTTTCGTGGGAAATCAGTCGGGGCGTTCCGGTTCGGTGTTTGCCATGTTCCAAGGAGCAAGCGGTTGCAGATTCCGCGAACAAACTAAGGCCAGCAGAATCTGAGCAATAAACTGATGAATAGGTCAGCTTGAAAGGCAAGGTCTTGGCCAAAGCATTGTAAAATTTCCGAGGTGAATTATATTCAAATAATGAATTACTATATTCTTGATCTATTCTTCAAAGCGCTCCCTTTTCCGCCCCTCGTTTCTCGATACCTTCTATCCCGCGCATACAGTCTGCCCCGAGGCCGCGGATTCCCATCTTGGCAGCGCCTTCCACCCCAGCTTGAAACAAACATAGCGCGGTCTCTTCTTCGCCGAAATAAACGAGAGTATCAGCGAGACGCCTCAGAGAGTGCAAGCTCCCAATTGGATCTTTTCTCTTGACGAAAAACGCCAACGAAACAACACTCCACCGAAAGGTCTCTGTCGAGCCGAGGAGTTTATGCGTCGGATCGCTAAGATATTCCAGGCAGTATCCGCGAATGTCTTGATAAATTCGCTGAGTCTTGATCAAACAGTTCAAAAACTCCGTGCGGGCTCCCTCCCTCTCCCCACAATGAAGTCGAAGGCAGGCCCTCACGAACGAGCACAACAGGATCCTCATCCCTCCAAGAGCGACATAAACCGCCTCAGCGG
This sequence comes from Favolaschia claudopus, assembly GCA_037176885.1. Classification (NCBI taxonomy): domain Eukaryota; kingdom Fungi; phylum Basidiomycota; class Agaricomycetes; order Agaricales; family Mycenaceae; genus Favolaschia; species Favolaschia claudopus. The sequence goes on from JAWWNJ010000079.1 coordinate 552,384, forward strand.
CCTCCAAATTACGCCGAATCTCTTCCTCTGAGCGCCCGAGAAGGATGTCCAGATACGCCACAAAAGCAAGTGAAGCAGCATAATGCCGCCGATCCGTTGTCGCAGAGGTCGCCTGAACGATCTTCCAATGCTGGCTTCTTGCCTCTTCATACTCGGTCTTGCGATAGTGCACCTCTGCCCGTATGTCCAGCAGCGCCAAGTACCTGTCAGACCCCTGCATCTCGCACGCCACGAGAAGCTCATCAATCTGCACGCAGAGCTCCTCCGCATGCGACAGGTTCCCCATATAAATGCATACCACCGCTTCATTTTGCAGCCAATCGCATTGCACGAAGTTCAGGTTTTGCTCCCCAACTTGAAGACCAAAATTAGCGAACGCAACGCGTTTGGCTTTCTGTATAATTTCGAGCTGCATAGAGCGATCGCCGCTGCGATGAGCGATATCGAATTCTGTGTCGAGGCTCATCAGCTGAAGCGCAGCGTCACCGGATTTTTCGGCGGCTGCCATTCCGAGGGCGTTGAACTTGGTTGCTTTCGGGATATCGAGGTACCTCGGGTCAGTGTGGTGCAACGCAACTGTGTTGTAGAATTTGACAGCTAAAAAGGCGCGATAATGAATCATTAGGAGTGGAATGAAGTTTAGCAATTCAATGTACCTTCTTCTACCGAACGAGTGCCCGTTTCGAAATATCTCGCCCCATCCGCGATCCAAACATCCGGCTCCTCGTTGAACTTGTGGAAACAATCCGAATTACTGAGACATCTTCGACCATATTTCCATCGTAGCTCTTGATCCCCCGTCGCCTGCACGAGATGCGGGAGCCTCGGAAACAGCGGTGTATTGCCCCGATTCATAACCATCGAAAAACTATCCAACGTGATGATACTGTCGCCGATAGTCTGCAGTTGAGATTTGTCCTCCGTTATCAAACCCTCGAGGAACAGCTGGGTGATATTCCCCAGATGACCAGCGAGCGTCGAAGCGAGGTTGCCCGCAGAGAGCTGCACGCCCGACCGAGTGAGCTTCCATAATACGAGTAGATCCTGGAAGTATCGGCGAAGCGGAACGCAAACAGCCGGAGACGGCGGGTGCGCGCGTCGGATGAATTCGCGAATGGGACTCAAAGCTGCGAGTCTGCCTTGAGGCGTGAGGTACGCGAGCGAGGTCCGCAGAAGCAGCGTCTGCGATTGGCGAACATCCGGAATCGGAACGTGGCTCGCGAGGATGTCTTCAGCACGGATACCGTCGGGAAGAACCGAGAGCAACCCGAGGAGATCCTTCGCCTGTTGGGACGATGCGATTCGCGGGCTCGTGAACGAGAGAGTGATAGATTTCTCGAGATTGGATCGTTTGTCGTTTCCGTCGGAGAGGAGGGAGATGTTTTCGATCTGCCACCGGGAAAGTGTTCCGGAATATCCTTCAAGCGAAACGATGCTCGCCATGAGTGAGATGGCGAGGGGGAGGTTACCGGAGAGGTCAAGTAGGTCGCTGAGAGCAGACTCTTCTTCATCGTCAGGGTCGTCAGCAATGTCTAAGAATATTTGGCGCGCAGCTGACGAGGGCAATGGTTGAAGTTGGGGGAAGAATGGCCTGGTCCATTTGACCTTTCCTGGTCTTTCTGCTCCTCGCATCGTTACCTGACAGAACCAATGAGATAAAACCATAAAGCTGCGCCCAAGTCCTAGATTAACTCACCAATAGCGCGACATTCGGAATTCCAGCCACCAACGAAAGAAACTCTTCAACTTCATCCCGCGATTCAGCCGCCTCCCACGGAGTCTCGAAGTTATCCAGAACAATTAAACACGACGCCAGCTGCTTGAGATGCTGCACAACAGCATTCGAAAGCTGCCGTGATGATGGCGCAAGTCCTAGATGCAACGCGATAGCAGCCACCAGATCTCCACAGCTGTTGGCCGACTCGCAAGGGATGAATTGTCTGACGCCGAATTTGTCTATGATGAGGGGATGGTGCAGCGTAGCCATAGCGAGCGTGGTTTTGCCCATCCCACCGGGACCCAAGACTGCGATTCGCGCAAATGACTTATCATCCTGAATAGAAAGAGCATGAACGAGACTATCTAGTTCGGATTCTCTGCCGTAGAAGAGCTTGGGCGACGCTGGGAGCAGAGAGAAGGATTCGGAACTGTGGCAAAAAAAGATGTTAATGTTACGCAGCTCGTAGAAACATTGAACTTACCTGAGATTCGCTGCACTGCGATGGAGCTGAGGGTTAAATTGAGCAACCTACATTATTTTTTCTGACAGACGAGAGTTCACGCACCGTAGAAGCCTCATCTGAGTACATACTTTGCGCAGAAATTAATTCCAACAGCTCCTGGTGCATAGTTTCTGCGTCGACGCCAAGTTCCTCAAGCGCGTTGGTAGCTCCAACTCTGGATTTCATCTTGTGACTATTGGTAAAATCATTCATTGTGGGATTAACGATGACTCACCATAAAGTTCTGCGACGCTACCTTCAACGCCTGCTCACACTGATCCAACTGTGCCGTTATTTCGCTTTGTTTGAAGAGACGTTTGAGCGTTCCCAGCTCCCGTTGAGCTCGGAGACACGATTGAAGTTTTTCGAGCGTTCTACAAAAGTACATACATTCATAAAGAGCCAGAGCGGATAGTGAGAGAATGAGAACAAGAATAATCGAACTCACCCAGCGTATTGAGCAATCTCCTCCAACATCCTCGGTGATCGAACATCCCCGCCATCGACGCATAGGCTGGTCAAGGTACAAAGCACTTGATGGATCCATTCAACAATGCGAAGGTATCGTTCTCGTTGAATCTTGATATTCTACCACAAAGCACGAAGTTGTCAACGAACATCCAAGCCAAGACATGGGGGAAAGAAAGGTTACCTGGACCAGTGAGACGATCTTCAAAGTCAGCGCGCTGACGGAGATTAGGAACGGTGTCTCAGTCACGATCGATGCTTCGCGCAGGGCATTAGCCGCGACGTTTGTATACTGGAGAATTTGTTCGAGTGAGGTGGTTGCAGCAGAGTTCGGGTGCATAGCGCGGTGCAGGACAAATGAGGAGTGTATTGTGGGAGGAATGAAGGAAGAAACGCCGAACGAGAAGGAAGCAAAAGAAAACGTTCGGCAACTAAAATAACGTCAATCCTCTTGGCAACAGACACTATGGGGAGGGAATCTACTCGTCATGAGTAGGTATACCTACTCGACTTGAGTGGGTAAACCACTTGGTTCGAGTGGGTACCCCCTCAGCTGGAGTAGGTGACCCACTTGCACCAAGTGTGGATACCTACTCATGATGAGTAGATTTTGGCAATTCCTCGCTTCGGATTGAGTAGGTCACCCACTCTGGCTGAGTGGGTTCACCTACTCAATGGGAGTCTGCTAACCTGCTGAATCTGAGAGGGTATTCAGTCGGTTCAAGTGGATCAAATAAATATATTCCAGCTTTCTATATACACGCATATCAGCTGCCAGGTATCTATCCACCGCTCCACCTTGTTCTCTCCGTCGCCGGAATTCTACCTGAGGCGTGCCGAATCGATTAGGAAATAGTTAATAAATAAAATCAGATAAAGATGAAGCATACCGCTGATTCCGAGTGGGCAGGAGATCAGACTGCAGTGAAGACAGCGAGTCTAGAAACAGGCGAGTCAGCGAGGGATTCAAAGAAAGAAATTTAAGTCGTACCAAGAGGATACGTGGATGAAATCAATTGCGCTAGGTTGCAGCTCCGCCTTGAACTGAGACAAGTTACTCACTGCGCCGGCGGTTTTGAGTATGAGACAACATTTGTCGCATCAGCATTTCCCTTTCCCAGGATGAACGAAGAAACTGCTTACAATGAACGGTAAAACTTGATGGAATTCGATGAATGGAACGATGTGATCTAGCGGCATGGTCAGGAGACGTCAACAACTAGGAGAAAAACTTACTAGATTTGTAGCGAAAAATTAAAGACTAGAATACTAACATCAACGCCACGAAGGTGGCGGTAATCTGCAAAAACACAACTACAGCATATGGCAAACAGCCAATCGATAAGCAATTCGACGCGACGAAGTCCACTGAAATGCTCACCTAGTTACCAACCTTCGACTCAGTAGTTGGTAGAGACATTGGGCATCTCAAGTCGATTTAAATGGAAACATCACGCTATAGGAAAGAGAAAACTAGTCAACCGCGCTGAAACACTTGTTGAACGAAGAATCCTAAATACTTGACGCACCTGTATAGACCTTGCGCTCTTCTCTGCACCGCACCTCAACCTGAGGCATGCAGGATCTGTGGGAGAATGGTCAGTGAATGGACCAAGAGAGAAATGAATCACGAACTGGCGTCTCGGACAAAAAACGGGTTTGATTAGGCGTTGCTAAAAACAGAGCCAGCGGAGCGTAAGCATTGTGACGCGGCAAGTCGACAGAAATGCCCACCGCGTCGGCGAAAAACTCTGTTGTCTGACCGCGTTGATTGAGGGCCACTCCCCACCCCGAGTGCGCCGATTTCGCCGAAACGCGTCTGCGCTGCCTTGAAGTGGTAAGTTTCCTTCTTAATGTCGGCGAAAATGAAGTCCAGCTTACCTTATTTTCCCTCCAGATGCCGCGTCAACGCCGCCGCCGCCCGCGCCAATTTTCTACGGCTGGATTCGACTCGATTCGAGCGGGGCGGAGCTTTGAGAGGCATTGGGTTTTTAACTTCTTAGCACGAGGTATCCGAGTGATACAACGCACCTTTGTATCTCTAGATAGCTTGGAGGAATAACACACTTTTATTGGATTCTGAAATGGAAACCCGTGAGCGTGAATCAAATCAAAGGAAGGAAACGAGAAGGTTAAGAAAAAAGCTTACCTTGAGAATGAGGGAGTAGCGACCGCGATGATGGCGCGGTGAGTTATGCGACGCGGTTTGAAAGTAATAGATAAGAGTCAGTGAGTAAAACGTTGAAACGAACAAAAGAGTTGCACAACTCACCCATGTCAAGTCGTCGAGATATAATTGAAGGTCGGTTCAGCTTTGAAGTCGGCATTGGTTCGGCCTTCAAAATGCACGTTCATAATCAGAGTAAGGAGTTGAAATCAAACGTACCTGAATTCAAACCGGCATAGTCTCGGCGTCGAACCTGAAGCACACACGGAGCTCCCTGGGTGCATATAGGGACAGTTTCGGTATCTATAGTGTACAAGAGTTAGATTAGCATCCAGGTTGTCTCGATAAACATTTAATACGTACCGGCATAGTCTCAATACCCGGTCAAAGGACAAAAGGATAGAAGAATTAGATTAGTCAGATTGAATCGAAGAGTAAGAGGAATGAACAGCGCACCGTCCTCTAAGTCTAAACCAACTACAACTTAACCAAAACAACAAATCAAAGTTGACAAACGAACACGGCCTTCAATTTCAGTCAGTCTTGAGCTGATTCAAAGTCAAAGTCAAGGGATGCACTCATCTGAACAAAATTCATCCAACCTCAATGAATTCAACCCGATCCAACGTTCGTTATTCAACCTAAGGTCGGCTGAGTCAAAGTCACGAAAAGAACGAAATGAAATTAATATGGAATGAATGAGTCGACTCACGAAGAGACCAAGACCGCGCCGAACTCAATCCGCGTTCAAGTTTTGAAGTGGGAGCTGGGCCCTTGCTGGTTGGGTGCATGAGACTACGAAACGGTTAGTAATCGTTTGTAACAGCGGAACTAAAGGCTACCTCTATAGCCGCAATGTGCATCTCAAGAATCTATCCAACAGTCAGCCGTTCAAAGTTGTCGACGCGGGACCTAAAACGCGAAGATAAGGTAAGCATGAGATTGATTGTCTCCATGCGAAAACGGAAACTTACGAGTTTCGAGGATGCCGAACGCGTTCAGGGTACGGGGTTGCGGAATTCGGGTGGCGGCGTGGAGGCGGGGAGGAGAGGGAGATCGAAGAGTATCGACTACGTAGATCGTTTGTCGAATCCGGAAGAGACGAGGCGGGAATGGCGCACGGGTGGGTGGGTAGGCGGTGGTGTCGGCGCGAAGGCCGTCTTGGAAGGGCTGAAGATGGAGGCGGATGGGCGATGAGAGGGAGAGAAGAGGGAAATGAATGAGGCAAAGACGCAGGGCACCTGCTTATGGACGTCAGTTCAAACATAAACAGAAATAATAAAGCATAAGCGTGAAAGTAACACCGACATTCGCCGAGAGGCGACGACGGCAAGCGCATAGGGCCTACGGTCAGGCCCAGCGCGCTCCGCCCTCGACTCCCGACATAGTGGGTTAGGTGGGGGAAGAACGAAATTGGGGAAGGAGGGGAAAACAAAGAAAACGACAAAAAAAAGTCGAGTTACGGCTCACCTGGCTTTCCCGACAGACTTCTAACGATATGTACTCCTCCAACAACGATCATAATGAACAAAATTGCGAACTAGAGGCGTTGAGGAACATTCAATTGGGAGGTCAAGTGAGATGCGCACAAAAAGACGTGCCATCTGCCGGTGTGGCCTGGATATCGCGAAGAACGGCTTGATTAGAGCCAAAACGCGGTGGAATAGAAGCATAGGGCACACTACCATTGTTTCAACATGCTTAAGCCTCCATATCCAGTCCTCCTATGTCGCCACGCGTCCTTGTTGGTGAGAAAGTCGAAATTTTGTAGTTGACCCTAGAACTCGGCGAGAGGACGTGGTGGCCGCCCAAAAGTGGGGGAGAGTGTTTAATGGGAGTCATTGATGCTGGTGCAATGCAAAAGAGCTGTCGAAACGCGAGGGAAAGGCGGGAGAAGAAGAGAAGATGAGGGGAGAAGGAGAGAGACGCGTCGCGTCACGGCGTGACATCACGCAATTCACACGCTCGAATGTTCTTCTGTTCCCTCGAAATAGTTCGCCGGCACATCCAAAGAAGCTGTGGATGGTTGAAACACTATATTATATGAAAGCAACACTATGCCGGGAATGCACACAATGCTACAATTTTGTTCAGCTCGCAAGAGTCACCACTTACTATTTGCAGAGTTCAACTTGCTTGCGGTCTTGCGCAACACAGGAAGCATATCTCATCCTAGATTTTTTAAACCGGGGAGAAATCTCCTTTAAGAACATGATCTAGATGTATTTGAGTGACAATGACCGTTTCCCACTCTCGAGGAATCCGGTTCGTACCATCCGTTGCCGATTTGGTAAGTTCAATTTGCCGAGGTTCTTGCCGGCCAGATAAAGCCTATCTCATCCTGGTTTTTTTCTTTCAAGAGTAAAACTATCTCGAGAACATGATGTAGAGGTATCTGAGTGAGTATGACCGCTTACCCGTCTCCGAGAATCCGGTTCGTACCACCTCTTCCCTTTTCGGGAAGTTCAACTTGCCAACGTTCGTACGGCACATAGAAGCAATATGTTGCGCAAAATTCCCGAGTTCAGTTACAAGTTCAATATCAACGACATGCTTGAAGAGCCACAAGATAGTACACTTGATGCAAAAGTACAAACGGACGGAATTATCAAGCCTCCTTCTTTGTTTTGGAACGCGTGCCATAGTCGGAAGTCACAGGGTTTGGTTTGGAGGCCTGGACTCAAGCTCAGGAAGCGTATTATCAAGATAAAGACTACTCACTGCTCTCGTTAGCTTCGCGGTCGGTTTGGATTCCTTCTTTCCCAGCTTCTTTGGTTTGACCTGGATATAGCTCAGTATCAGTAAAGGGATACGGAAAATTACCTCTTCGAAATCGGCCGGAGAAAGCTTGAATCCATTGGGCGGTGAAGTTGTCGCCTTTTCTGATTTGGATTTGGGCACAACAGGCTTTGGCTGCTGGAAAACCCCGAGTGGTGGTCAGCAACAATCCTGCAGAAGTTTGATTGAACACGTTACCGGTCTCGGTCTACGTTCTTGCGGCAGGGAAAGGTATGTCTCGTCCGGGTTCAGAAGTTTGGATGCCTTGATATTTCGGTGGTGTAGAACGTCAAGAACAGGGTCGTCGTCGTCGTCCGCTTGCGTAAGATCACCGTAGTCCTGACTTTGATCGCGGTGAAAGTTAGCATCTTTGAAATCACAGTCCATATCAAGCGCCATAAGTAATGTAGCAGTATGCGGTGCAAGAATGAAGGAAATGAAATCGTCCAGTTCTATGAGCTCGCAGTCCGGATCACATTCGTCGAAAGCTTCGGGATTGTCTTCGATGATCGAATCCAGAGTATGATAAAGGTTCGCGGCGAGGCTGTCGGCTTCTGAAGCCATGATGCGTTTCAAGGTGGATTGAAGGAGCAGGGACCCTTTTGGGCCATAGCTACGCGATGTGAGGGATTGTAAAACAAAAATGATGGACGCAAAGTGCTTACAATCCACAGCGCGCTTGCAGGAGCGCATTAGTATAGTTTTTTTTGGACGAAGCTTTTGAAAAAGCGTATATGTTGCTATCGATACACTCCAGGAATGTCGTCCAGATCGCTGACTCCTCGAGCGTTTTCTTATCAGTGATCATTGCCAAGATCTCGGGTGCGTGTTTCAGTATTCGGGAATGAATGAGATTCCAGTCAATCGTTACTGGCCAGTGATGTTTTTCTGCGAGAGAAACGAGGTATTCGTGATTCAATTCCTTTTTGATAGTGCTGCAGATCTCGAGCTCAAGCCATTTAACGCCATTTCCAGTCTCGCCGACTTCGTTGATCAAAGCTTGTCGGCGTTCGAAAAGCCCGAGGATTTGAGTGTTGGGTTCGTTCGGCAGCAGATCATCGCAGGGAAGAGAGGGACAAGAAGGTGGCAGATCAGACCATTGAAGCGGTGTGGGTTCTTCTTCCTCAGAGTCTTCGAGGTAGGGCGGCAAGACGGTTTTGACCTGCGAGAATCAGAGACGTTCGTGGAAATGGTCAGACTCACTTTCTTGATCAGCGGTGGGCTATCGGGCTCTTTCTTCGCTTTACGTTTGATACCATGCTCTTTATTTTTCTGCGGATGACGTGTCTTTCAGTTCCCCAAAGAGATATACTTAGAATACACACCGTAGTTTTGGGTTCCTTAATTTTCGGTGCAGGACCGGAAGCGTCATTAGTGCAAGCGGCTCACAGCCAAAACAATCGCACGACATACACGCTTTCTCTCGTTCTCCTTGTCATCGCCCTCGGCTTCCTGTCTTGCTCGCTCCGAAGTAGTCTGCCGTATTTACTCTTCGTTAGCACGGGCTTTGAATGCTCAGTGTGAGTCTAGAAAGCGTACCTGCTTGGGTTTTTTAGTTGGCTTCGTTTCGTCATCTTTATTTCCTTCGACTTTCTTCTTTCCAGCATCTTTCTAGCGGATGAATAACCACTCAGAGAAAACATTCGCCACGAAAACAGCGGTGAAACTCACAGGCTTGCCCAACTTACGCGCCGATTTCGGCTCCTCCTCCTCCTCCGAATCATCTACTACTTGTCTCGCCCGCTTCCTCACTGCACCTTTAGCCTGTTTCTGTCAAGACGATGATTTATAGTCAGAAAGGGTTATGAAGATGGGTACATACCTTAATTTGCGTCTCGGACATAGCCTATGTCAATATTCTAAGCATGCAAGATTGATGAAAGAGATAATTCGACGGACCTGCTTGCCTTTCGATGGTTTTTCCTCCAGCTCCTCCGAGTCCGAGTCCGATTCAACCCGCGCGCGCTTCGCTCTGCGCCGCACCTTGACCTTCACCTGCTTTTCCTCCTCCTCCTCGCCAGCCTCCGCGTCGTCCCCATCAGAATCGCTCTCCAAACTTCCCCCTGCTTTTCTAACATCCTCTTTCTCTGCCTCCTTTTCCAGCTTATCCCGGACTCGACGGCGCGATCGCGCGTTTGTAAGATACTTTGTCATGATGTCTTTAATCGGCCAATACCCTGCAAATCTTCGAAAAAATGCATATTTCCCGGCGATCTGAGGAGAAACTTATGAGTAGTAATTGGCAGTCAAGAGGAAGGACGCACGATCTCCATTGCTCTATCAACCGCTCCGGGCTGTTGTTTGGATATAGTGTTCTGTAAATTGAGGTGGGTTGCAACTTCGTCTTCGACAATTTGCTTTCCGAAACAATGACCAAATTAAACTCTCGTGAAACTAGATGAGAAAACGCACATATAAGCGATTATATCGCTCGTCATCATGCTCGAGGCCCATGGCCTCTTGAACGTTGTAGCCGGAGCCTGTACCCGCTTCTCCTTTCGGCTTTGGTATAAGCTTTCGACGCTCAGGTGCTGCCTTCTTCGCAAACTGCGCGTTCTCGCGATTCAGACGCGCTGTTGGAGCCCAATCCGGATTCAGAGAAGTGTGGCCACCCTGCGGGAAGATCTTACCGATTTCCCTATCCTTCCGTCTATTGTCCTCCTGAAGCTGCTTGAGGGTCTCTGCCGCGGTGATCTTCTTCTTCACATTCATGGCCGGTGGAGGTAGAGGAAGAGGAGAGTCACGGTCACATGGTCGCGGTGTCACGGTTATGTCATAGGTGATCGTGTTGTGAACGTTGAGAAATTCTGGCCAAGTTCTTGCATGTTGGGCGTTGGGAATTTTTGAGATTAGCATATTCAAATTTCCTTGCAAGCTCGCAGATTATCTCCCAATTTAAGAGCCAATCATATAATTACAACACATCAACGACAAGAAAAATGTTTAATCTTTGTCGGCTCCCTCCTCCTCGACAAACAGTGGACAAATGAGACCACCGGTTCTATCGACAATATACCACCGTGCCCGAGTCTCTATCCGCCCAACGACAGCCACCACACACTGCAGATCATCGACAATCGGCTCACCGATCTCTCGGTACTTGACAATTTCAAGGGCGGCATCCTTCCCTCCAGTGTTGGTGCAAGGTCTGATCATGGCAAGCAGTCGTGTCTTGTTGGATAGTGAACCAAGAATGCGTCCTTTTGGTAGCTTGCACACCAGAATCCGTTCAAGTCGTCCGTAGGAAATTTGCTCCTTCCATTTGTGAGCCGAGCTCCGACGAACTTGGATTTCGTACTTAGAAGTGTGAGCGTAATGTAAAAAAACATGGTCAAGAGAATGACTCACGCGAATAAAAGACATATTTCGCTCCGCAATAGACCCATCCCCACAAGCTGAGGCACTGCGAATCGAGTCGCCATCAACAATGCGAAGTTTTCCAAAACTAGGGATAATTTGAGGAATGAAGGGAAGTATATCCTTGGGTCGTTCGCCGAGGATATTGGCAAAGTAGGTGGCAATTTTCTTCCGGATGTCTTCATTTGGGAGGTATTCACGCCTGTAAGGAGGTACAAGTACGGCTTGAGGGTCTGATGATGTTGAAAATTAAACATTCACATGAAACCGCGAGAAAAAGAAAAGCGCACAGTCATCGTAAGTGAATCCTGATCCGTCTCCGTGTGGTGGGCCGGAAAGCTCGTCCTCAACATCATATCTGGCGTTGAGCTGCTCGAGATAAGCGGTGTGGAGGACAATGTTGTTGAGATTCGCCCAGGGAAAGCGCTTTGAACGTAAGCCGGACTGTAGAAGACCGCAATAACGCTCCATGAAGAAGGTCCAGGTTGTCCACGATGGGCCGCAAAATAAGATGTCGTCTGCGATATGGAGTAGACCATGGATGGTGAGGGTGCAGGCGGAGAGGCGCGACTCCGAATATTGATAATAGTATCTGAGAATAATCAGTAAACGAATAAAATCAGTTGCGTAGAAAAATATAAGTACTCTTCATATTTGTGAACCCAACTTATAATATCTTGTCGTAACTCTTCAATCTGTGCGGTGGTGGAGGTAAAGCGAAGACAAGCCTTGATGATGTTGGAGAATTCGCAGAGATGTGTATGATATTTCGGATCTGGAAATCGACCTTTCAAGAGGATGGGGGCGAGGTAGACGAACCAGAAGGCCCATGCCTCGGCGGTGTAGTAGGATGGGTTACTTCCGAGGACGCGTACAAAGTCAGCCGGTAGGTGCTCCACCGCAGCGGCCGTTTCTTTCCAGATTTCTTCCCAGACATCCTCCGAGATTTCGTAGTCTTCATTTCCTACATCTAGCCCCTTGAAAGTCCCTCTCCACAACTTTACCAAATTCTGAACGTCGTTCTCGAAAAATATATGCATCGCGTCCCATGGTCGCGATCGCGGGTAGTGCATGGAACCGACACGGCGTAACGCGGGACGGCCTTTGATGCCCTGAGATTTAGCAAATCTATCCCGTGCGCTCGCTGCAGCCGTCGAACCGCCAAATTCGTCGGATATTTGGTCAAATCTTTCCATCACGGCGTCAAGCTTCTTCTGGGAGCGTAGCGGCAAATCGTCGGGGTCCCAGAAATTCCCGTTTGGCCATTTCAAAGGCACATAATACAGCTTCTCACCGCCGCTAACATTCCGAACGCCTCGTATTTCGCATGAACGGCATGGACAGAGGCTGTTATGTCCTTTGATGTTGAGTGACTTCTCAATGGCAATGATGTCGCCCATCTCGAAGAGATTGTAGCCGTGGAGCATGAAGAAATTGTGCGTGATGGCATTGTATGTTTTGACTCCACGGGCCAAAGCGGCACATTCATTATCGTAGGGCACGAGGAAGCTATATGCGTCTTTCGGGGGATGGGGACCGGGGATCACGCCGGCAGACATAAGTCCACCGTCGAGCGGGTTGGAATGAGTTCGGACTTCGGGTTTAATGCAGTAGTTCTTGACAAGAATAGGAGTTGCGGAGGGCCCGCCGCGGTTGCGCTTGAACAGAAGATAAGAATCCATGCTGATCCCGAGGCAAATGTCGTATTTGTGGGAGAAGTATTTGTGTGAGAGAGTTTCGCCATCGACAACAACATACTGTTTGAGGAGATTCCGGTAGTGTTCCCCATCAAATACATCGGAAATTTGGCCAGGAATATGAACGTAGTCATCACGATAGAGAAGCCGCTCAATCGATTTGGGGTTTTGGAAGAAGCCTTGAAGGCGAGGAATGATGGGAATGTAACAAAACATTCGGCGTGATTTACCGGATGAGGCGAAACGATCGGTGTCACAATAAATGCATTCTGTGAGTTCCTCGTACGGCCCAGTATAGGCCATGCATGAGTTTACACAGCAGTCAAACCACATCGGCTCCACTCCGGAGAGAATGGCCATGCGATGGAGCATCACCCATTCGGAGCTCAAGTCCATCTTGTGTGAAAATGTATAAACCATTTGATTGTACGCAGTGCGCGGCATCTTCGATATCAACTTCAGTTTGAAGGCCCGGATGTTGTCACGATCTTTTTCACTCAATGTCGCGTTACCTTTGAGAAAGTCGGTACAATATACTGCTTCAATATTTGAATACTTACGCGCTTCCCATAGCCTTGTCTCAACTGCAGGATCACGGTGGAATCCCATGGTTCTCACTGGAGGGGAATCAGGATTGGATCAGATAAAGGGAAGAAGAAAACAGACCTTCGGGCAGTGATAAAAGTTCTTCATCAGGACCGAGCATTTCATTCAGCTGTTCTAACATTTCTTCATGGGAAAGCGGAGTATTGATGTCCTGAAATTCGTCGAATCCCGTCCATGGATCCAAGTCCGAGCTGTAGCCTGCAGCGGGTGCCTCGCTGGATAACTCGGATGATGCGCCTGATACGGAGGAATCGACATCCATAAATCCTTCATCTGAAGCGATATCTGCATTCGAGAGTGTGTCCATCTCGACGTCTGGCTCGGACCGCAAATGAAAGCCTGGTGGCGCCGGGTTTGATCCAGCATAATCATTATCGTTGCTCTGGCTATCGTCGTCATCGAATTCCGAGTCATCAGGAACATGCATTGAGTTGGGCTCAGGAGAAATAGATGGACGAATGGACGAGCGTGGAACAAGTGCATTGTGAAGTCGCCGTGTCCGCGCGGTGATGAGTTTACCACAGGTAGGTTTGCAAAAGCAGTATTTATAGTTCTGCTCGGTTTCAGTATCCTCGGGAGCAGAATCGTCTGCACGTTTGCGGCCCATAGAGTCGACTAGGACGAGTGAGCGGCCGGAAACCAAGGGAGTGCGGAGAATGGGCCGAGCAGAGTAAGTAAGAGGAGAAATTCAATCAAGCTGTGTACAACACAGGCCTGAGTTCAGTCTGGATGGGCGACACTCAGCAATCGTACGATGAGGGGAGCAGAGAAGGTGTAGAAGCTCATCAACTTCCGCAAATAACCTGTCATGTGTGTGCCCGAAACGGCGCAGTATTGCCGCACATCAAATCTGATCGCTCGGATGTGCCGAATACACCGGCATCAGTTGGGAGGCCATGCCGATCAATTTTCGGAAACCCACTCACGGTGAGTGGATTTGTGCCGAGTAGGTTCGGCATACTCAGGTTGAGTAGGGTAAAACCTACTCAGACGCGGACCTACTCAGCCTGAGTAGGGAATTCTCGGACCAAGTAGGTCCCTACTTGGCCCAAGTAGGATTCCTTCCCACAGTGCAGAGTAATTTCGCCTGAATGTTTCAGCGTCGATCCTATGTTGATCCGGGAACTCGGAGGAAGCAAAGCGGTGACTTGACTATAGACGCTGAAGCTGGCGGCTGAACTCGGATATGATCGAGCTTGAACGTTTGAACAGGCTTGAACTCTCCTTTCCATGTTCGTACGAATCTATGTTCACACGAATGATACAGAGAGAGTCCAAACAAATTCAATTCCAATCCGCTTCCCAGAGGCTGTATGCTTTGTTGGTTTGAACCGCATCGCCCTCGTTGATCGGGTATACAATGTCGGAGTTGGTTCTGCGGAGATACCACTGAACCGGTGAATAGATGAGTGAGAAGGAAAGACGAAACGAATAATACATCAAACAACATACCTTGGATTCAGGACGGCTGCACCGCTGGTGTCTGAGGCGAAGACTCTTCGAGACAATTCGTGACCGGCCCAAGATCAATCTCCATCCCCTTCCCAATTAACTCCTTGAAAATCCGCTTATCCTCGTCCGCCGGCAGAGCAGGCTCGAAGTATGGCGTATCTTCCCACTCGTAGAAGTCCAAACTGAGGTACTTCAAGTTCTCCGCCCGCGCATTCAACAGCCCTGCAAGCTTTGTGTACCATTCCGGCTCGGGCCACGAAGCGTATACAGTAAGCAAAAGCTCCGTTAGTTCTGGCAAATACCGATACCGCCCAGCGGCATCGAGGATCCGCAATACATCCAAGAAAACGTCTCGCACTTCATAGGCATTCCAAAGCGAGAACGTCTCGAGCCCCGGTACGACGTCGAGTAAACGCTCCAGAACGTCTTGCCGCCAAGCCGACTGGCAAGCGTTGAGGTAGAGTGCTTTGAGAGGCGGCGACGAGCGAGTAAGGAATGAAATAACCCCGCCAATGCGATCTATAGTCTCCCTGTCTTCGACGATGATTTCGAGTTCGACGAGGGAAGGCAGGGTGAGAAATGGGAGGAGGACACTCCCCGCGTCGCCCATCTCCTCAATTCGAAGTGTCGTGAGCGCGGTATGCCGGGCATGTGCTTGGACCGCGAATGCCAGGTGGTTCGAGATCGCCTTGGTGCATACGGACAGGGTTTTAAGCAGTGGCGCAGATTTTAGCGTCTGGACGACGGTATTGGCGTCCATGGGGTGACGCCAGTCGTTGCCCGTGGGATGCACAAAGAGGGCTTCAAGCGTTGGGAACACCGTCCCATCCTCATCCGGCAAGAACACCGCCAAGTATGGGTGGGGCTGTACTTCGAGCTCCCGTAGACGGTGTGCATGCGCGACGATGATGCGCTTGATCTCGACTTTGTAAGCGGAGGTACCGCCGAGGGAGAGGAGCAGCGGATGGTCGTTTCCGCGTGCTAGCCACCCAGCGAGAAAGGCAACCCATTCTTCTGTCACTTCGTCCGGGATGTTGACGTGTAGATTAGCCCAAAGACTGGGTGTGAAAAGCGCAATTTCCGTCCAAAGAGTGCATATGCGAAGGAGCAGGAGCGCGGCCGAAAGCGTGCCATATTCATCCCGAGATGCAACGCAATGGGTGAAAATTGCCGAGGATATCTCGAGGGGAAGCCGTGCGATGGGATCGTGGCGGTCATTGAGCTGCCGCTGGATGCCGCTCTTGATTCGAGCTAGATTTCGAAGGGTTTCAACGCGGCTGTCGATTTTGAATTGGACGCCAGCCAGACGATTGCGGAGAACTTCGTCCGGTTCAGCTGCCATCAGGGAGGAAGATGAAATTTTTTGTTTGTTTCAGACGGGGCTGACAAAGTTGCCGTCCGCCTATCGGGGAAGTTGAAAGCCGGAGTTGAAAGGAGTACCCCAACTGCGGTTCTGGACGGAGTACGCAGAGAATAAACCAAGATTATATTTATTCATTTCTTTCCAATCGCCAATCAAAACTCTCAAAAGCAAGGCTCTCGCGCCGCACAAAAAAGATAGACTTTATAGTAGGTATTTATATTTTTTTTAAACTAAATACTGTAGCTGATCGATGAGTGAAAGCGAGAAGATTGAGAGAGTACCATGGCTTACCGCTGACTGAAAACTATCTAGTATTTTGCAACGTTCGCTCACTCTCCACCTAAGCCTCCGGCTCCTCAACGAACGCTGCAATACGTCCCAAATCCAACTGCATCCCCTGCTTCATGAGGCGACGGAAGACCTCTCTGTCTCCATCGAAAGGCGGCTCTGGATTAATCTGATGAAGATACGGGTCCCGAACCGGCTTGAAGTCCAGGACAAAAGACTTCAGCCCGCCAGAACGTACACCGAGGAATTCCGCGAGGGTTGTATACCACGTCCGATCGGGCCAGGGATGGGATAAGGTGATTGTGAGCTCCGCCAAAGACGGAAGAAAATGAGGGTGCATGAGGATGGCCATGGTCAGGTCCCGAACGGCGGGGAGCAGGGTAACGTGCAGAGCTATCAAATGAGGAGTAGTCGCGAACAGACGCTCAATGGCGTCTCGACGCCAGATGTCATTCCCCCGTTGGACAATGGAGAGTCTCTCGAGTGGCGCAGAAGAGCGACGGAGAAATTCTGTGAGCCCTCCCAGCACGTCTTGATTGAGCTCCGAATAAAGAGACACCGAGAGGTGCGTAAGAGCCGGCAATGTGAGGAGTGGGAGGAGATGCACTGTTGGCCTTTCGAGGTTGTCGAGTTGACAATGAGTGAGAGCCGGGTGATACGTATGCGCGCGAGCAGCGGCGGTCAACGGATAGAAGTGTGCGGGATCGACAACCAACTTCTTGAGATGCGGGGCGGCGTCGAGGAGGTCGCAAATGAGGGTGAGGTTCACATGGTGTCCCCACCGCTGGTCAGTGATCAGCGTTTCGTGCACACGAAATGACTCTAGGATAGGAAATGGGGTGACATTGGGAGCGAATATCGAAAGATAGCAGTGAGGCTGGATTTCGAGGTTGCGCATACGATAAGCGTGGAGGGCGACGATGCGCACAATCTCCGGATCCGTCAGAGGTTCGTCGTGGGGAGAATTCTTGGGGGGACCGGCAAATGATAGCGAGAGCGGATAGTCCTTTCCCCTCGCGAGCCACCCCGCGAGAAACTGGATGAATTCGGCAGTGGGCTCCTGTGGAATATCGATGTATAGATTCGACCATAGTCGATGTGTAGACAGCGCGATTTCGGTCCAGAGAGTGCAGATCCGAAGGAACAGAAGTGGCTGAGACAGCGTCCCAAACGTTCCGAGCGGGGGGACGCAATACATGAATATTTTGGATGAAATCTCTGAAGGAAGAAGGGCAATGGGATCAGTGCGGTCGTTGAGATGGCGCTGGATATCGCTCTTGGACCATTCGAGAGCGTGTAGAGCGTCAGTGTGTTGGTCGATTTCAACTTGAACTTCGGCAATGCGCGTGTGCAGCTCTGCATCTGTTTCCATGTCGCCTGTCATGGCGGGAAGAGGAATTTTTTCCGTGGGAAAGGATCCGGGTGAAGCTGACAAGGCTGATGCGGGTCGGCAAGATCTGTCAACACGAGCCGTCACATATCACGCGCTCGTGACGCGTCGTGTTTCTCTCTCTCTCTCTTTGCTTTTGCTGTCAACCATGACCGGCGCACATTCCTGTGGATCTTTGTTCGGTATAGCTCTACAGCACTAGTACACACCGAATGCCGCCGACATCTACGAGGCCAAGACCACACTGGCAATCGAGATTCGAGAGTCTCAGAGCTGAGAGGCTAGTGCAGTGATGCCAAAGTAATGCTGCAGCTTGAGTGATGCGCATCACGCTAGGAGTCTCCGGGGGTTGATTTTTTCCGATCCTATGTTTCAGGCTCAAAGGTCACTGGGGTCATCGCGTACCAATTGGAAACCCGGAAGGATAATGCTCAATTCTGGTCAGTTCAAAGACCCGACTGTCTGATACTTATCAAACTTTTGATCCAGCCCCGTAGACAGTTCAGACGCCGTATCAAACTCCCTTCAAGAGACAAACAAGGGTGGGATGATATCCGTGGAATTCGCTCGCCACCCATTCAACGCAGCGTTGAAGTCAACCATTCCCGTTGCGGCCATTGGACTGGTCGTCGCGGAGATATCGTCCACCAAAATGACATCGTAGCCTTTGTAGTACGCGCTGCGCCGGCGTAGGTGAGTAATATACTGGACTTTATATGCAAAGACTCACTCCAATAGTGTTCCCCAGACGCATTGATCGATGTTTACGCCGCCAAAGAATAATGTCGTGATCATATTATCTTGAAGAAAAGTTTGCATAGGGGTGGAGGTTCCCCACATTCCGGAAAGACGATCTAAGTATTCGCCAGGCCATCATTTACGGCGAGAGAAATAGTCAAAGAAACATACTTTTGTTGAAGTAAAAGTCAGTTCCATTTGCAACGCCGCCAACTTGTTCGTCGAGAAGGTCCCCAAACGGTTGTGCGTTCCAACTACCTCGCATCAGCTTTCTTCCAACGCTGATATTCCCTTGAATCGTTCCCATATCTGAGCCGAATGAAGTCGCGGAGGTGCCGTCGCTGGAGAAGCCTCTCTGTCATGAACAAGGTTTACCGAAAGGAGACCTAAATAATGGGAGTGACGAGGCATACAAAAAGAGCCGGCGGCATAGTGGTCACTACGCCACTGTGTTAGTCATTTTGGCATCCAATATCTGAACCTACCGACAACTCAAAATGAGGAAAACTCACAATCGAAGTCAGTCAGCCCCCAGTTCGTCCATAAAACCTTCATTCCATTGGCACGAAAAGCGTGAATCATATTGATAGTGGTTGCTATCAGTCTCTCAGTATCGTTCTCAGAACTCCAAGATACACATACGAACGAGCGCTCTACCGAGCGGATCACCACCCAATTCGGGATGCTGGTGGATTTAGGTTTATCGAGTAATTGTTTTCTTTCATAAACTGCGGACGTACGAGGAAGAAATTCTGCATATCAATGATCACCATTGCGCTCGC
This sequence comes from Favolaschia claudopus, assembly GCA_037176885.1. Lineage (NCBI taxonomy): Eukaryota > Fungi > Basidiomycota > Agaricomycetes > Agaricales > Mycenaceae > Favolaschia > Favolaschia claudopus. The sequence goes on from JAWWNJ010000079.1 coordinate 571,692, forward strand.
AGCAGGCTGAATCGTAACGTTTCCAGCGGGATGTGGCAACGGTAGTGTTATCGTATTGGTATGGTTTCCTCGAGTGAGCTGAATTATCTGTCGTCAATTCCAGGCAGCATAAGTTGAAATTTAGTAACTCTCACATCCCACCCATCTTGCGTTTTAGTCCAGAAATTGAACGGGTTTCCGAAGGTGATGTTATTAGGGTTAATCAATTGAGCATTTGCGCAGCCGTACGAGACGGCAAAGGGCAGGAGATATCGGCCCAATCTCATTTTTGACGTAGATGAGATGACACGGGAGCAACGTCAACCCGCGTCTGAAAGTACTTACTTATATACCTATCTCGTTGAAAAGTCTTATCTGTGTAAGAAGCGTACAATGTCTTCTTTCTGCGGTGAGACTCCACATGCGGGTCAGATGAGCAAGGTGAATGCGGGAGAAAGGAGAGCCGCACGCACTATTTAAAGAGAGACTGCATTTCATTGGAAAGGGCGACAGTGTGCGGGAGAAAGGTGGCAGAAGTCGAAGTATTCCAGTCTAAATGTGTTGTAATATTGATTAGAGATACAGCTTCGGCCTTCGGGCACACTTACTGTTGTAATTATTGATTAGAGAGACAGCTACGGTCTTCGGGCATGCTGAACTTCAAAGCCAAAGGATACAGAGCTGGTTGTAACTTGTACCTTCGAATTCTATGGAGACATCTCCTAGACAAAGGTTATCGTTCGTAGGCTGAAATTGAGAGTATTGTCTGAAATTGTGGATATTAATCACTGGAGCATATTTATGGCACATATACTGTGCAAAAATTATTAGTGATTACAACTCAGCTGAAAACAGGGTTTTTGTTCGCAACTTACAAATTTCTCGTGCAACTTACATCTCTTTGGCTGCAACTCACAACCAAGTCGTGAGGTTGGTTGCAACTCCATTAGTGGGAACAACCTGCCAGGCATGGTCGCAACTACCAAGTCGGCATTTGATTCATGACTTCAAAGTAGATAATGATGGCAGCCGTGTGCCGAAGTCAGCGGCATCAAAGACTAACTCGGCAACAGCGTAAAATCTAAGTTCAACCAGCGGGGTGCTTCCAAAAAATTGCCTATGTATAAAGCTGGAAGTGAGAGCCAAATCAAAGTTATTTAGAAACAATTCTGCTTGCTCACCAATCGCTCACAAAGAGAAGTACATTTAAGATCATTCGCTCTGTTTATCCCCGTTCAAGGATAAATTTGACGTTATCTGTTCCCAACAAACTTCATGGCAGATAACACTGCATCATAGCTTCATAGTTAGACCTTTTTGCCTGAATACCTGTGCCACCCCACCATCCATGAAACAAACTCCCGATATTGACATGCAACAAGCCGAGAAAAGTAATAATCAAAATCTGATGGCCGATCATTCTACCTCTTCAGTGCCAAGTCTTTGGCCAGATGCAACCAACCTCGGAGATGCAACCAAGATGCAACCAGGACAGCAGATGTGATCAACCTCGAGATGCGAGCAGGAAAGTTGTCGCCGGAGATGTAAGTTGTGTTCAAAAACCTTGTAAGCGGAGGTTATTTTTTGCACAGTATATCGCCCATACATATTCGCTCAATGCCAAAAAAAAGTTAAACGTTTGCATTTACAGGATTGGCTTGTACTTCCGGGCATTTGGTAGAGGGCTCCTTGAGGGTCAGGTCGCCAAAGTTTGGAGTATGAGTTGGCCGTACCCCGCGTGGGACCTTGTGCCTTATTATTATTATTATTATAGCCTCCAAGACTCTAGATTAGTGCACCATACGCCCATCAAAATTCATCAAATCATCGGCTGAGTCGATAACCTCTCCTGCGATATAGTTGCTGTTTGATGCCCCAGCCGTTGCGCCAACCGAGTCAATCGCAATACACCGCAGAGGAAAAGCCCAAATCCGACTCCATCGCTCCTTCTTCGCCTCTCCCAGCTCGCCGCCATGTCTTCCGCTCGCTATCTTCATCAGATGTAGTTGAACTTTCCTGGGATTGGATGACGCCCTCTCCGCATCGTATCTCAAGCCCCGCCACTTGGGATCAAACACATCGAGTGCTTCCAGCGGTTTCACCTCAACTCGACATGCGCCTTGAGTGTAGTCGAAGAGAACATACATGTGCGGAGACCGTGTCGGATTGTTTTGTATAAACAAAGTTGTTTCCGCTGCAATTTGTTCGCGGTGTAGGAGGTAGTCGTGGTGGGTGAGTACTCGTAGGAAGGATCGGTCTCTCGTAGTGAGATGAGATTGTTCTGGAATAAAGTAGAGCGTTAGAAAAGAGATAAGACAGAAATTGGTCTTGCACACCATCTCGACGCGTTGAAACATAGGCACACCCCCAACGATGTCCCGATAGCCAGTCAGCTAGTTGACATGTTTGCGAGCAATACAGGACGCTCAGACATGCACTGCATCGTTTTAGATCGGCTTTCTGGAACAGTTTGTTACACTGTACGTCAGGAAATTCATCCAAGGGTGGATTAGGCTACGGGTCTGGAAGGAGAGAGAGAGCGGACATCTTACTTACCTCCAGATTATCGCAGGCGCGTTCGGCCTTGATGGAGCCAAACTCTGGGTTGTAGCAAGATTTGTGCATCGTCTGGATCCGGTCTTCGGCGAGGGCTCGAAACGACTTCCAGAGTTCATGCACTTCTGTGTCGTCCGTGTCGAATGTGAGATTTTCGACGTCGATTTCATACAAAGCAGCTGAGAGCCACCCGAGTACAGAGGCATAGATCGTCGAAGATGGGAGTACATTCTGTAGTAGTTCCACCAAGTATTCCCGCGTAACTGGGATAAGCCGCGCCTCTGCGCACACGATTATTGCTGGTAACAAGGAAGCGGATTCGATGATTCGGCGGGGAGACGGGTCTGCTGAAAGGTAATCCGTTACCGCGCCAAGGACGCTTTTGAGTTGGATATCAGCGATTGGTTGAGTGCTGAAACAAAGTCCAATTATTAGAGTGGTTAACGCCGCGACGAGACCTTGTGAAAACAAGGCGTCCCGAAACGCGGTATCATGCTGGCCGCGGATGTTAATGCTTGCCACGACGAAAGAGACGACGCCGACAAGTTTGAGGATTTTATCCTGTGTGATTTCTGTTTCCGGCGAGGGGACAATGTATTGAAGATGGTCAATGACGAGTGAAGCGAGCTGGGTCCGTGAGCCGCCAGCACCCACGAGGAGCTCGTCAAAGGCGGCGGCATTCCAAGTCTTTTTCCGGAACCAGAAGCCGACCAACTGTGAGATATCCCGCAATCCTTCTTCGATGACCTCGACCTTGTCCTTTGCTGCCAGAATGTGACCCCACGCTCTTCCAACGACGACACACAATCCGAACGAAGAGTCGATTGATTTGTCGATGGCTTCGTGTTTACGGAAGAAGCGAATCAAATAAAGCCAGAGTGAATAACGCACGTCCTGCGGAAGCTTCTCAACACCTGTTAAATGCTCTCTGTATTCGTCGAGAAATTGCATCCAAGGGACGACACGATCCCAGAGATCCGGGAGAGCTTCGGTGGCGATCATATCTCTTAGAGCAAGGAAGGAGATTCCGCGCAGACTAAACAGAGCCTGGACAACGTAGAGCTGGAGGATGGTCTGGGATGCAAAGTTATTGACATGCGTTTGTGCATTGACCTGCGCCAGAAGCCTGGGGATTCCGGATGGGTTGAGGGTGGCATAGAAAACGGGTACGAGGAAGGGTAGATCTTTTTTAGCCATTCCATAGAGACCGTTGACAAGTTCTAGCGTATCATTTGGTGAGTCTCCAGAGGCGGCAGCTCTCGCCCGTCTCTTCCAGTGATCGAAGAGATGTATAAGTGGAGTTTTGGGTGCAAGAACTTTGTAACGTACCTGAAAGGATAGCGCGAGATTATTCACGTTAGAAAGGTTCAAAGAAGGATGTGGCATTCTTGCACTGGCAATCTCAAGTGGCGAACACGGAAGCGAAGAGCAAAAGGAACATTGTGACAGTCACGCTCATGTGATCTCATCACGTCACATTGCTTTTCTCACTCTTCCCACCACCACCGTCCAGCACAAGTCCAGCCACCTTGCTCATGATCTTGTTAAAACCACTAGGGTGACTACGGGGGTAAATTCAATTGAAGTGCTAGGGTTGGATCTGTAGTAAGTGATGCATGGCTCGCAAGTTTGTTGGGAAACATCCGCGAGGTCTGTTTCCCCCGCTTGAGCCTTGCTGCTGGGCGCGGGGGTTGTACGAGTCGTCGAGAGGATCCATAGAATTCCTCAAAAGATATCTGATTCATCGAAAATCTTCTTCGGCTCGGGAAAACTTCCGCTCGTTGTTCTCCCAAAACGACGAATCACTACAAGACTACCCTCAATTTTATCTCGCTGAATCTATTAGCGATCCGTATCCTCGCGCCTTCAACCTGGGCTCAAAGGACAGCTTATGAACGCTGTCCATCGCCCATGACATCCTTCGCTCGACGTCATATAGCCTGGAAATAGTCTCAGGTCTTATTCTGTACGACTTTGGACACGATGTCTACCCTGATATTACTCTCACTCCGCAGAAAAAACTACCGAGGAAACTTCAGCGGACTTTCTGTCATTTCGGGCGTCCCGGACATCGTCGAAGTGGCTGCTGCCACATCTCTACATTTCGAAGCAACTCGAATACTGTCTTGAAGTTGCATCGTGTCCAGATTATACTACCCGGAATCTTCCGTTCGGAGCACCGTAGGCAACGTTTCCGGTTGACCCTACGCAACGCAGCCACCTATTCTGGGCTCCCCGGAACCGCTCTGACGATCCGACCGCATGAACAAACTCCGCCTCTTGGGCGGAGCGATCTGGCCCGGTAACGACTGCCGTATGTGTACTTACAAGCTTTGGGAACTTTCATGCCAGCAAAACAGAACATTTTTGTCGAACCAACTTGTCATAATCCCGCATACTGCAGCGTCGGCGGAACACCACTTGCCTTCACTTTTGTCGAGACGAGGTATTTTCGCTTGACCGCGGCTCTAGAATATACAAGCTGCTAGGATTCCGATACCTCAACCACCGCGGGCTTGCGCACAATAATCTCACGTAGGTATGTTATTCCGCATTCTTCTCCGTTTTACAGTCAAGATCATCTTACTTCCTTTCTTCTCGGTTGCGGGTTATCTACAGAACCAAGACCTCCATCGTTGATCCCCGTTTGGCACCTGTGCGAACAGCCTATTCCTGTGGGTCCCGACCGCGGTCCCACAGAGTGCACATGCAAACCACCTGCTGCAGCTGTGCTTCTGACAATCTTTTAATTGTTTTCGACTCTAGACATTCGGACGTCGCACTGCCAGTCAAGGTGCTGACTAGTGCCAGTGTACTTGTCCGTAACTACGAACGGTACGTCCATCTGTTCAATATCTGCATAGTTTTGATTGAATTTTTCCGCGACCGCCAGCCATCAATCCTGTCGGTGCCAAAACTTGACCGACCGCTTGAGTAAACATGTTTTCTCGAACGTCTTCAACAAGAGATCCTCGGCGTTGTTCGGCTGTGTTTTTGGTCGTCCTTCTTGGACCTGGAATTACTCAGTGTAACTCTGTAAGTCAATAATGGTCTCGGTCGCGTGCGCCAAGATATGTACAGGGGCCAGTCATTCGACGAATTTCAATTGAACTGAAGCTTGTGTTTGTTTGTAGGCGCCGACGCAAATTCTGGAGAAGATCGGCAGGGGCAACCGCTTTGGAACAAATGTCGCGAAAATCGTGGAGGGAATGACAAAAGAGGTTTAGCCTATTTTCAGGGCAATTCACGACATTTATTTCATAACGCTAACAGCTCCCGCGATGAGTTTGGCAGCCCGGTCCGTTCGCTTGCTTGTTATCTAGACGTGATAACCCAGATTCCAGTGTACAAGCTACTACGATTGGAGAAGTAAGTGCTCTATAACCTTGCAAGTTTCCTCTTATCATTTATTCTGGACTAGCCTTCTAGCAAAAACTCTTTGCGCTAGGAAAACTGCGTGACGGACATTGCCGAACGTATAACCGGTAATGATACCTTCCGAATAGCCGGTGCCTGTGTTTTTCTAATTGTTCTTTTTTACCAGCTGTAGATTTCCGAGTCTCTGTAGAGACCGCGGCTCATCTTCTCCCTGTTCGGCTCGTCCCATCTATGCTGTTGGTATGAAACTTCTTGGGATCCAAGTAACTGGCCAACTATGTACGCTTTCCCGCTACTTATCGTTCCGGATCTATGAAAACCGCTTTCTTGCGTAGCTGGGCCAACGTCATCGCTGGGCGAAGGGCGCGACTTTGCCGAAGGGGTAACGGGTCTCCCACAGTCTACTGGGCGGACGCCGGTGATATGGAGGGCGTCAACATCGCCAAAGAAAAGGATCAATCAAATGTAATGCTCAAAAACAGCCGCCTGGGTCTTCGCATCGGCGGCTAGCGACGTCGCTTCGTTGACTCCGCCTTCTTAAAACCCAGCTGGTCCAGCTCTTACGATGATTTGATCCCCCTCCCTCCACCTCTCTCTCCGCCCTTGCCCCCACCGTTAAGGATACCGCTGAGGTACATGCTCCATTCTACTCTACAAGGAGTCTTTCTCAAGGTCTTTTGTTATAGCTACTCGCGACCCTTCTCGGACTCTTCCCTCCCGACACACACCAAACTCGACTCCCTAGTCCCGAGTCTAACCGCACGATTCGCAACTACATCCCCGCATTCGTGACCCGGTCATCTATCGACGCCACCACCTATCCAAGCCGGCATCCCCTCCTGTACATAACAATGCCCGCGTCAGACTACTCGCCGCCTTCGCCAGCAGCGTCCGATGGTTCTTCCAACTCGGTGTCTACTGGACCACCCGCTACCCCGGTCATCGCCGCACCAATGCCGACCTTCATGAACTTCACCGGGGAAGACACGATCACCGGGATTCCCAGTCTCGGAGGTGCCAAGCGCACTGCCAAAGCCACTCGTCGCGTTAACACGGCCGAACGCCGCGCAACACACAATGCCGTAGAACGTCAGCGCAGAGAGACCTTGAATGGCAGGTTCCTGGTGAGTCTCGTTCACGCTGTCAATGCGACAGAAGTCTAACTCCTTGCTATCGTAGGACCTTGCGGCGATGCTCTCAAACCTCAGCCAGATCCGCCGACCAAGCAAGTCCGCGATCGTCAACTCCTCTATTGCCCACCTCAACGCGTCGCGCCGGCATCGCATCCTCGCGGCGCAGCAACTGCGTATGATGAAGAACGAGTCAGACGCTCTGCGGCACGAGCTCAACGAGTGGCGCGCCCGCGCTGGCGTCGCCACCTTCCTCGATGAGCCCGTCCGCGGTGACGCGTTCGGCATCGTCCTCAGCGGCGAGCTCGAGTTCGACGCCGCCGACATGCTCGAGATCGGCGACTCAGGTGAAGATGAGGAAGACGCCGGGGCATACCCTCCAACACAGCAATACCCACGGGCACACCCGGACGACTACGCTCGTCAGATGCATCTCCAGCGTCAGCAAGAAGACATGCTCGCTGCGCAGGCTGCGCACATGCATCACCCGGCGCCTTATGCTGCCCATGGCGTCCCTCCTCTCGCACCAGTACACACCCACGCTCAAGCACCCGCTGCGTATCCCATGTCCCCCTCCTCCGCTCACTACTATGCCGCCTCACCGACCATCGCCGATCCCACCCTCGCAGCATTCGACAATCCCGCGATGGGCTACGAATCCGCGACGCAGGCTGAGTTGTGGGCGCAGCAGCAGCAAATGATGCACTCCCACCCTCAGCACCGGCAGCCACGACAAGGCAGCTGGTGATTATGCTCCTCCTTCCTCCACCCCTCCCCATCTCTCCTCTCCTCCCATCAAATCGACTTCACGTCCCCCCTCGCACCCCTCCGCCCCCACGCTCTTTAACAAACTCTCCATAGCGAACATTGCTCGCTCTCCAAATCAAGGCGAAACTCGTCGTCGAACTCCCGCTGCTTCTAATGAAGCCGCCGTTGTTCTTGTTGTACACTGTATTCATACTATCGAATGACATTGTCATCTCAAACGGAATGAAAAGCCGTGCTGTGTTGCTCGAATTGTATTTTTAATTCTACGCTCTTGACGAAATACGTGGTTACTGGCTCGAACTTCTGATCAGGCCGACCGGAGTAAGAAGTCAATAAGCCTCGCCAATGATAGTAAGCATCGACCGACGACTCGAAGCCATTTTTATCTGCAGACGGAGCACCGTGTAAGCATCTGCGCCTGTTCTTCGTTCATGCCACAATCCGCCACATTCTTCATCTGCTCCGTGGACCTAATTTCTGTGTCTGTCTGTCATCGACTGATTCTTCTGTGGCGTGTTTTATACCATCCTCGCCCTATTTCTCAAGATACGAGGCGAAGTCTTCGGCGAACGTGCTACCATGACACAGAGAGCGGAAATCAATCTCCAGTCAAAACTTGAAGCGCCTCGAGAATCTTTGCCATTGCCACGGCTATTCTTGTAAACGGTCAAAGCGAGGGTCGCACGCACAATTTGACGTTTACAGCGTCCAGGAGAGAGCTGTGTTGCAATGATGACACGGAGTCCGAAGTCTGAGAAAGAAAGTTACTGGCAGTACAGCTTGCCATTGGCGCATAGGTCACGGTCTGGACAAGAGGTAACATTTGCTGTTTGCGCAACTTGCGGCACAAGCCGGTTTTTTCCCACAAAAATCATTTTGATTGTTGTAAACACGAAGTGCGTCAACAAAAGACAAGGACGCGGTCGCGCGGTAACAAATTTGATTAGCAAAAACCTTAGACCCAAAGAAAGATCTCGCAAAATCGCTCTACAAGTTGAATGGATCGGGACAGAAAGTGACTGTATATTCAACATCTTCGTCGAATTTCACCGCCTTAGGGCATTGGAAGACGGCCGTGCCGCTCGACTCGTCGAAAGCGTACGCGAAGGAGTTGGGGCAGCTTTGTTCTGAAAAGGAGAGAAAAGTAATTGATATTTGCAAAGAATGAGATGATGTGGAACGAGTGCGCACTGAAGTAGCTGTAATGCTCTACACCTGTGAATCATCAAGTGAGAATTCAAAACTACGCATCGAACGAAGCCGGATACCTACTCGAAGTTGGGCACGCCTCTTGAGATCCGAATGAACCTGTAGCGCCTCGATGAACATGCAATGGATGGCAGGAAAAAATGACGCTACCAGTGCAGCAATTAGAGGAATTGCCCGCATTGCCCGCCAGTGCGTCTCTCAAACAAGCACTCTTGCACCCCACAGGTTGTCCGTCACGATCGAACGGTCCTGCAAGATCCACGGGACCTAAATTGTGTGGAATATTAAGACTTGATGAATTCGAATGTTTCATGCGAATATTGAACGTACAGCTGGTAGCAAGATCCACAGGGCACGATGCAAACGAACATCCGCCGTTGTTGACAAAGGCCATTCTGAGAAAACTCGGAGATGAGGTTCATTGTTTACCGATGAAGGAATTGATACATACGGTAGATTATAACCGTCAACAACAGAGACTGGAGGAATGATATGGGTAGGTGTTCGGGTGTTTGCTGGAATGGAGAATATGGCTCACCAGTGTAAATATCTTTCGAAGTTCCAGAAAAGTCGATGGTCGCGAGAGTGGCTGGCGGAACGCCCTGAAAAGAAGCAACGGGGATCAGTGTGCTTCAGAGAATCCTTGAAAACGTACTGTTCCCGTGGTGGTGTTGCAGATCTTCATATAGGACGTGATTTCTGTTCGGGGCGATATAAAATGAAGTGGAATGACGAACCAAGCCTCCATTGCAACCTCCTGAAAGACAGGTATCCGGGTTAGTCGAGCCCGTGGAGAAATCGCAGACGCGGCGACCCTGAGAGGTTGAATCGTGGTTGAAAGGGGAGTTCAAGCTGCAGGGAAAAAGTCACTTACCCAGATACGCCCGCTCTACAAACATGAGGATCAAGTGAAGAACTCGAAAGAAAATCATGACTGACCCAATTAGTTGCAGTGGCGAATGTTAGACCAGTTCTCGGCTTGGCTTCCCATCTAAAACAATGTCGTATCAGTACGAACCGGAATAAAACGTAAACGCACCCAGGAACTTGTTCAGGCTGAGGACCGCTTGCCGTGAAGAACTGAAAACGCATCGCAAACCGTCAAGGAAAAATAATCAGGGTTTTAGGTCGGCTTACGGCTGGCCTACATACAATGAATGAGAAGTTGGACGACAATACAAGAGATAGAATCATACCAAACAGTGAACGGGCAGTCGTTGAGCACCGTGATGAACCGAGCGGTCGATGGTTCAGCGGAGACCATAGTGGCCAAAGAGATGAAGGCCAGAGTAGACAAGAAGGAAAACTGCTGCATTGCTGACTGTAGCGAGTGGGGACATACGGGAGAAAACGTCCGCCTTTTATCCTCCAGAAGCGCCGCTGACCGCGGACTGGGTCGCCGACCTCGATGCATGCATCGCAGTCATTGTCACCGTCTCTAAACTTCGACTGATCGTCCCTTACGCCGTTCGATGCAATGACGAAGAGAGGCTTCGGCCCGTCCAGGAACGGGCAAAAATCTCGAGGTTGACGATGGATTTGTGTATACTCCTAGGAGGTGAACGGTGATCAAGAGACAGGTAAGCATTCATCATGCTCTGGGGACGATGGTTAGACAATTAACGTTCGACGTGTTTGACAGTGTCAGTAGCGTACCTGACCGCGACGTCTGGACACGCAAGTTACATACTTCACTGTGTACTCCGAGTTACTTTCCTGAGGCCGAATATGAAATTAGATTGAAGCGCTCTTCCAATGTTTTCTATCAGTCTCTAACGATCAAATGAGCTCGTTTGCGAAACATCGCAAACCATTTCAGGTGAAGCCAGTGGGTCCGTGAACGAGTCCGTTCGTTCGAGTCTCAGAAGCTCTCCAAGATCATCCCAATCCTCTTGTGTGCGCTGGAGGGATTCAAAGGTCGTAGCGTGGAGAGTTACACGAGGCTGGTGGTGGTAAGAGCAAAGACGTGTACACGTGGACACGCGGCGAGTCACAGTCCCGTGCTTCGTGACGACTCGTGAAGCACAACAATGTGATTGCCGGCTGCGCCGGATCGGACGATCACAGCCAAACAAATCACTCTTACCTTCTCCTATCATGGCAGCTGAATCAGACGAAACCCTCCACGAACGTCTGGATGCGATTCAAGCTAAAATCGGTCAACGCATAGAAGTCGTGCACAATCTAGCTCGTATTAAAAGTGGTATCCAGCGGCAGCTCAATGATCGGCACGATCCCGTCGCACGGCTACCTGTAGAGCTTTCCTCCAAAATATTCACTCATTGCGTCCCATCTCGCAATGAATATGGAACATTATCTGCCGCAATTCTCCTCATCCGCATCTGCTCCTCTTGGACCGAAATTGCGCTCTTCACGCCGAGTCTCTGGGCGAACCTGCATATCGACATTCCCGCCTCGGAGTTGACCTCGGAATGGACTGCCTATCTTGCTGCGTGGCTCGCACGCGGAAGACAGTATCCGTTGCTGCTCTCTGTATCCGGTCCCTCTACTATCTCCCACACCGAAATCATGCGGCTCATCATTGCGCATGCCCACCACATACGGGTGCTCGAAGTACAGCCCCAAACTTATCTGGGAGTCTTCCTACCGTATGAACATGGAGCTGTCGCAGTATTCCCAATCCTCGAATTCGTCGATGTATACCTGCCGAATCATGGTTGGCGGACGTTGGAGGTGGATAGGGTCGTACATGCGCTGAAAGCCTCGCCGAAGCTGCAAGGTTTTTATATGGGCACGGGGGACATGACGGATGGCGTGTTTTCCGAGGCCCCTGTGCCTTTTCGGCACCACGGACTCACAACTCTCAACCTCTCCGAAAGCAGATACGCGTGTCTCTTCCTCCTCCCCTACCTCACCCTGCCTTCCCTCCTTCATCTCGAAATTATGATCGAAGAACCCATGGAGGACGTCAATGGGGTCATCTCATTCATAAACCGCTCCTCCCCGCCTCTCGAAGAGCTAAACCTTAACGCGACCAACTCGGAATGGCCGCGCGATGCTGCGGAGCGTCTACTCGACGCTGTGCCCGGGCTGTTCACCTTCTCTCTCTGGAACGGTTCCAAAGTGCAGGAAACGTTTATGGAACTTCTTTTCCTCCAAGTCCGCGATCTGCTCGGGAGCCATGTATACCTGCCTACCCTCGAGGAGCTCATCTTCACCGTGTACGAACCGTGGCCGGCGACGGAATGGTACACGAAGCTCACAGGTTTGTTGGATTCACGATCTAGTACGCTCAAATATGCTACTGTCGTGTTCAACGAATGGGAGGAAGGGCAGGCGCAGCCCACGTCACCCAAGGTCGAGGATAAGCAGATTCTTCGGAACCTCATTGCGAAGGGGATGCAGATCGACCTGGGACCTCTAACAATTTGCCTCGATGAGTCAGCGCCTCTGGGGCAAACGGAGGAGCACTAACATTAACGCGTGTATGGTGCGTGATTACTGTATTTCTTCGTAGAGAAATGTCAATCATGCTCGTTTAGTATCTCATTGAACCTTAGCGTTGTTCGAAGAGGGACGAATCGAGTCGTGTAAGATAAATTCTGATTCCTTTCAAAACATTCATAGCTATTAGCGTTCACCCGCACGGTGTCTTAGCTCGGTAATTTACAATCGTATGCATTTAGCAGACAACCCCGGGAGGGAAGCAAACATCAATCGGACCCTGCCAGAATAATAGATTTCCGTCAGTCAGGAAAAGTTCAACCATCAATAATAAAATATCAAAATGAACATACATTGACGCCTTTGCAGCACTGCAGAACAGTGTTTGTGGGACAAACTTTCGTTCCAGGGCATCCCTGACGAGCTTGAATCGTTCCTGCGTATGCGATGGTGCATGCGGCGAGGATGGAAGTTATCAGAGTGAAACGCATTGTCGATGTTCAGCTCTGTAATAAACAGTCGACGTTAATCAACAGGAGTCAGAAAAAGTTATGGATGGTTACTGACATTCTAGCTTGAGGGGGGGCGGGAGGATGGAGAGTCGTGGCTGGACTGGGTTAGCTTTTATACCCTGGCGATTGAATTAGTTACGTGCAGTGGTTTTCATCGCGGCGCGGAGTAAGAATTTAAAGGGGTTGGATAAGTAGGAATGCGGCTAAGACGGTAGTAAAATGTAGGTTCAATAGAATTGCGGGATCCACAACGTAATTAATTCGAGAACCAGAGAGCCCATTTTGCCCGAAAAATTCTTGCTCAGGTCGCAGCGTTTTCGAGCGATTCGGTTCGTAAAACGTGGCAGTAAGTATCCTTTGTATGGACTCTTGGGTTGCTGCGTTGGCCTTCACTGCTGTTTGGGACTCAGGAGGAACGCCAAGACATACGTACCCCATTCATCTCCGCCTTCATTCTACAGTTTGGTATATATCAACCTCGGGGATCACTATGGTCCCAGATGCGAGTACAACACGTCAACATTGAGTTTAAAATCTTCGCTTAGCACTCCACGTCTTGGGATCTTACCGAATGTAGTTACTTGCCATGGTTCATCGCCGGCTCAGGTAACTTGAAAATCTACCCCGAGTATTCGACCTCCACAAAAATTGAAGAGCAGCGGGAAAAGAGATGTTTACACAGACGGGGAACTCGTTTCACTTACCAGATGATTTACTTGTTGTATGGCATCCTCCTCGCCGTCTATCCCTTTCTGGCAGCGCTTTGAAAAGACAGTTCTACTGTACTTGCATTTGATTCCGAGTCATCGGCCATGATTGAACGGAGCTCAAAAGAGGTCGGGTTTGTCGGGTTTCATGCCTTCAAACAGCTTCAGATTCAAAGTCTAAATGGTATGGGGAACTTGGAAATTCGACAGGTCTAAATCAAAAGAGCAGACGAAAACAGAAAGGCTCAGTATATTCGAAGTAATAGATCGGAACGCGAGGCATCTGTGCAAAAGGCTGGCGCACCCGGCTGCAGGTGGTCCATAGCGGAGAAATACGTAGATGAGGATGAGTTTACAGATCTCGTACCTGGAAATTGGTGTCCATAATTTTTTTCGTCCCGCAACCTGTTACTGGCTAATTCCTCACCTCCCTCTACACCGGTTCAAAGACCGAAATCAATACGGATCCCCTTCCCTCGAAGGTCCTCCAAAACATCGCGATCGTTAGGCGTCAACTGGAAAACATCATCAGCTTCTCCATCCGAATCACGATTCGCCAACTCGACCCAAAAGCGTTTGAACATCGTCCCCCTTTCGGATAATGCAGAAAGCATCCGCAGCACGTCGGAATACCAGTCCGGAGTGTTCTTCGATCGCAGCTGGATCATGAAGTCGGCAAGATTGGGCAGTGCGTTCGGGTTGACGGTAAGGATTTCAATCAAGAGATTATCTAATGGGAATCCGCGCACGATGCGCAGCCTGGTGAGGTGGGGGATGCTGTCGAGGAGCCGCTGAATGGCTTCGCGTGGGGTACCGAAATTATTCTGCACAACGTCCCAGAGTGCGAGCGTTCGGAGAGGGGGTGCGGAGCGGGTAAGGAATGATGTGAGAATGGTAAGGTCGTTGCTCGAATGGAGCCGCATTTCCAAGTGCCTTAGTGACGGCAACGTGAGATGGGGTAGGAGACTGGAAAACCAGGCGAGGCGGGTCGTCAGAGTCGTGAGATGTTCGTGCCTGTGACGGATATTGGAGTCGATGGAGGACTGTCGCATATAGGATGCATCGACGATGAAAGCTTTGAGCAGCGGCGCTGCGCGGAGGACCCGGAAGATCTGGTCGGCCTTCATGGACACCGGATCCTCGGTATGCCCGATGCTGCTGACATGAACGCGTTCTAGAGCGCTATAGTGCGCCCGTGGGCCAAAGAGCTTCGTGTCCAGGTAACACCGGGAGTCGAGTGAAAACTCGCGGATGTGGGATGCGTGGGGAGCAATAAGACTCGAGAAGCGCTGCAAGCAGACCGCAGACGGATGATCGCGCAAGAAAAAGGTGAGAGGCGCCGTTTTCGCTCGGAACAGCCATTCGCGCAATAAGTTAAAGTGTCCAATCTTGATTGGGGTCCAGAAACATATGCGTACTGCCCACAAATCGGTCGAAAACAGCGCGATCTGCGTCCACCTGTGGCATACGTGGAGGAGTACGAGTGGCTCACAGATGGTGGCAGGGGCGCAATGAGCGAAGATTCGGGATGAGATCTCGAGTGGGAGACGAGCAATGGGATCGCGGAGAGCGTTGAGCTGGTGTAAAACCTCGAGCCTGGTCTGCTTCAGATTGTGCAGAACCAGTTGTTGGCGTTCTATATCAGCTTCTAGCTGCGTGAGGTGCGCCTGAACATCAGCGATACTGTCTAGATGACCAGTGTCCATGGTGGGAGGCTGTAGTGATGTTCGGGTCGAAGACCCTAGACCCGGCCCGACCCGACTTTGGGTCGGCTAGACCCGGCGGGTCGGGTCTAATGTTGCTCGACCCGCGACCCGGGTCTCCGACCCGGGCCTCGGCAGGCAATTCAAATTACCTGATCTCGGAAACACGTGACCGCGTCTGATTGTCGGCTTCTCGGCTTAATCGGATGTTGCCAGGCTGGCAACTTCTTTGACTCGAACCACCTCATCTGCCGATTTGAAGCTCAGCCCTGTACTCTCGTTGACCTGCCAATCTTTCTTACGATGACTCTCAGCAGCACTCGAGACCCGTTCGCCCATCTTCCCCTCGAACTCTCCTCCGAAATCTTCATTCACTGCATCCCACCCTATGGAGCCGACTACGCTCGCCCTTCTTACCCACTCCTCCTCCTGAATATCTGCTCTCTCTGGACGCAAATCGCCTTAGCCACCCCCAAGCTATGGGCTAACCTGTATCTGAGAATCCCCATCCCTAGTATGATCACCCCCGACTTCATCCAGCATCTCACCCGCTGGCTCGCGCGCTCCCAAAGCTTCCCCCTCCTTCTTTTTCTTTGCCCAAAGGAAAACAAACAGAAACAAGGACCGCATCCCGAAATCATCCAACTCATCGCTGCGCATGCGCACCATCTCCGCGAATTGCGCCTCCGGTGCTGTTCGTATCTCGTGGTCTTCTCCGGCTCACCCTCCTCTCCTCCCTTGCACTTTTCAATATTGAAAGCACTGGTCGCAAAACACCTCCGCAGAGACCACAAAGTCCACTTGACGTGCGACGAGTTTGTCGATATCTTGCTCGGCGCTCCAAGCCTCTCGATATTAAATGTACATATGATATCCATCCTCTCTTCGCCGCCCTCTGCTGGCTCCGTTGTTCATGCCGCTCTTACTTCACTGGCCATCCGCGAAGACATCTATCGCTCTGACAGTGACTCTCCCTCGCATAACAATATTCTATCCCTATTGACGCTTCCCTCCTTGACGCACTTCTCCGTCCAAATCAACCGCACCGACGACATCGCGTGCTTGACATCTTTCCTCCAACGCTCCTCGCCACCGTTACGGAAACTCGAGCTCACTTCGGCGTACCACAATATGGCGTATGATTCCAATTATCACTGGAATCCAAATGCCATCGAGCGGTGTTTCACCCTCCTCCCAGGGTTGACTGCGCTTGAGATGTGTGGTCCGCTCACTGCGATGCAGGACGTACTCATATCTTTGCTCGTCGGCAATGAGAGTACATTCCTCCCCCATCTTGCAAAATTCAAGATCGTACGGGCGTTTCGCGAACAGGGGGGATGGTATGTGGGTATCGCGAATATGCTTCAGCGAAGAGCTGAGAGGATGAAGCATTTTTCTGTGTTGTGGAGTGGGCATGGGCTTGGTCCAGTTCCGACACCGCTTGATGCGCAATGGGAGGTTTTTCGAATGTTGGAAGGGAGGGGGATGCGGATTGAGTTAAATCTGGGTTGCTAGACGGCACGCAACAGCTATGTGAGACCGCTGATACATATGTTTATGACATACTTCGATGTCACGGTCGCGATGAATATATCGCAGGATCGCGATATTGCTTAGCTGCAGACTGAGAGCTTTGAACTGTCGTGCGTCTGAATCGTCGATGAATATTCGGTGTTATCAGCGAAGACGGAAATGGGGATGGACTTTAGGGAGGAGTACTTAGATGACGATGTATAGGTAGGCGGGAAGATGGCGCGTTTGAGATGGAATGTGTTCGGTCTTGAGTTTCGGAGCAGTTGGTTTGATTTAGACAAGGAGAAGAGTATTGGAACTCAGTTTTCGATTCCACAAGTCCCAGAGTCCTAGCCAGAGCTGGGGAATTTGCTGAATTTATGTCGCTCTCGGATGACAGAGACAAAGAAAGCTCACTACAATACCATCATACGAGTATTCATGGAGAATCAATTCTTTGGACGTAGACGTTTGTCGAGACCGGAATAAAAGTAACATGGATGGTATCAATAAGGTGATCGATCACCCGCTCGAGTCGCATTGGATGAAAGTGCACAGGGAGAATTTCTCCATTGAGGGGTCAACGACGTCGAACAGCCAGGTATCGATATCTAGATCAAGACACTGTATACGAACCGTCATCTCCCCTTTCCCCCGTTACCAACATCCTACAGAGGACCCAGGCTGCTTTGCGCTCGACGAGTAATTCGTTGACCTGTGCCCAATCTTCACGAGGGGACGAAATGGAGAGCATCGGGAAGACTGTGTAGAGAAATTCGGCAACACGATCTGGAAATTGTAGAGGTGAATCACAGGGGTCCCAAAACGTCAAAGTCGGTGTTGGGTCGTGCTTTTCACCTGTCGGAATTATTGTAGGGTCGACTGCGAGGTATAGGGTACGGAGGTGAGGACAGTGGTGGCATAGAGAAAGCAATGATGCCAGTGTGGGATAGGACTCTGAAATCACGAGACCCGCCCCCTGAATGCGAAGGAATTCAAGCTGAGGCCAAGCGCGTGCCATAATTTCTACCAGGTTGTCGTCGAGTTCAAACCCGAGAGGGCAGCTCAACGCTACGTGCCGGAGATTGAGATACACCAATAGAGGTCCAACAAAGTCGAACGACATGACATACAGGGGTTGATCAGCGAGTATAATTTCGTCGTCTTCGACCAGAATTATGGCGAGCTTGGTGAGTGTTGCAGGGACACATGCAGCACAAATTGCGGAGAGAAGCAAAAACGAGCTGGAAGTAGTGGAATTTACAGAGGTACCGATAGACAGCTTTTTGAGCCGGGCGTTCTTCAAAACACTGATAAAATTGGCTGGGAACAGAGTGTTTGAAGCGGTTAATAAGAGTTCGTCAAGCGCAGGAAAAGCCGTGTCAAGACCTTCGGGATAAGGCCCGGGAAATGGCATCGCAATCAAATCGAAAACGTCCAGATATGCGAGGTTTGGGCATGTGGCTATATGACGATAGGTGGCCGGAGTAAGACCCTGAATGGAGAGAAGACGCAGCTGCGGTGGAAGTTGCGAGACGAAGGACGGAATAAATCCTGGTGCTATTTCTGTCGTGCCGCTAACGTGCACACATTCCAGCGAGCGGAAGTAGGAGCTGAAGGAATGTAACATGGAGATGCGGTAGCCTGGACCGTCAAGGAAGATGGCGGTAGTTGCGACCCGAGATCCGAGTATGTGTGCGAGGTATGGAAACAGGACGGAGGAAGCGTGGCACGAGAGGCCTCGTACGTTGGGCAGTACTGTCCCTGGTGAGAGAGACATCATGGATTCTATGGCCGATTGCCCGACGACGACGGTTCCATCGCAAGCCGAGAATGCTTTGACCCGCCTAGAATTTCCCAAAAACCTTTGCCAGTGGTCAATATTGAGCGGCGAAAGGATTTCCTAGGCGATTAGGATTAGAATGCCATTTCAAAATTTGGCATTTTCTGACTTCGCGGAAATTCGACATCACTAACAAAGCGTCCATCGCGGATCTCCCAAAGGTTGATTGGAAGACATTTCAGGAGCAGTACAACGCCCTGGGTTGTCCTCCAAAGTACATCCAGTGCGGGATCGCACAATCGACGGCATGTTTGCGCAAGATGATAGAGAGCGATGGCTTGGGGGCGATTAACGCTCTGAAGTTCATAGCCATGCGAAGTATGGGGATTGAGTTGCGTGAAAATGTACTCAACGAGCTCGGCGATGTCCCAACATCTATGCATTGGGAGGTCGATCTGAGTAGCTCAAGAAGGTGGGAGACACGAACAGTTGACACGTGTACTTTGACCCCATCATTTTCCTAATCCGATTGTTGCCGCGGTGATGCGGCAGCGCTTGCCAGGGTGCCCGCCGCCGCCCGGGCATTCCTGGAGCAATTCGGCTAGGCGAGCCGAGCCTGCCGACGGTGAGACGCAGTCTTTGTCGAGCCAACTTGAACAAGGAAAACGATGGGCCGTCGATGGCAAACTCACGGAAATATATATATATCTATGAATTTGACTCCGGCGCAGTCTTCTTCTCGAGCCGAAGATTCTCGATGAACAGCCCCGCTACCAACGCCAAACCAGCCACAGGCACACCGAGAACGAACACAAGCCGCAAACTGTCGGTATACGCATGCACTACCCCCGGAATCATCGTCGCCGGAAGGTCGGTGTATATCGCAGTCGGTGCTTGTCTTACAACGGCGACCGGCGCATCAGGTGCATATTTTGAAAGATACTTCCCAAGCTCGGAAGCGAGGATGGGTTCAGCTATCCCAAGGCCGAGTGTGCCCCCAAGGAATTGCGCGAAGGTGGCGAGTCCGGTTGCTTGACCGAGGAGGTTGGGTTTGTCGGTGAATTCGGTTCTGCGTTGGAAAAGAAAAAGATGGATGAAGAGGTTGAAGAAGGGATGAATGAGTGAAGAGAAACGCACTGAATCGCAAGAAGCGAATTCTGCACGCCCATTCCCATGCCGATGCCGAGGAGGATTTGAGATCCAGCGATATTGGAGGAAGGGGAGGTGGCGTTGACGGTGTATAGTAGCCCTGCGCCGAGACCGAGGAATATGGGTCCGATGAGGAGGATGTGCCAGCTGCGAGAATAAGTAAGTAAAACATCAATCCTCGTTGCTGAGCCCAAGCAAATTAGTTCATAACGTACTAACGACCCGTCTTGGACACCACCTGACCAGCTACGACGATGGTTAGGACCTGCGCGAGCATCAGGGGCAGAATATCGATGCCCGATTTTGTAGCGCTATGGTGCCTATTTTGGTGTTGATTAGAGTGCCAATCGGACCGCAGAGTTTTCTTACCTGGCGGCTTGATAGAATATCGGAATATACTGACGCAGAATAAGAACGGAGGGGTACGAAGAATGCAAATGACACTCACATACGAGTAGACCAAAATGGCGAAGCGATTGAGGAAGCAGTACGCCAGGATTCCGTATCTAAATTCACTCAGTCAACGAAATGCTTGTTTACTTGGGAACAGCCCAACACGCACATGGATCTCGAATGCAGAATGCCTAACGGCGTCATCGCCCTCTCACCCAGATACATCTCCCACCCCAAGAAAACCACAAACAAGACCGCCGAGAATACAAAACTCTGCACGTCCAACAACTCGTTCAGCAACGAATAAGAGTGATGTCAATCGAGCCTACGCACGATTATGACAGCTCTATCACCCCAGGGCTTTGTATTCCCACCCCATTGTAAAGCGAGAACGACGGTCGTCACCGACGCAGAAACTAAGATCGCGCCGACAAAGTCGATTTGCGCTACCTGCGCTAAGAGTTCTCTGGGTGATCGTTTGGTGGCGTCCGAGCCAAGGGGAGGAGAGGCTTGGAGGAGGAATATGATAGCGAGTAATGAGACGCCTCCGATGGGGAGGTTGATCTGCAATTCTTGTCATTTAGCTGGAGTATGCACATTGCATCCGCGCTAGAATGAAGGAAACTGACGTAGAAGCACCACCTCCAAGAAACCTATCGTGTTCAAATCAGCGAACGAACGACTCGCGTTTTGACAACGAGACAATACATGATCGGTAAACGCGCCTCCAATCAAGGGCCCGATAATGGCAGACACTGCGAAAACCACGCCGGCCATAGCGAATAAAGTCGGTCGGTCCTCGAGGCGAGTTACTTGGGATATGATTTGGATGCTGGAGATTACTGCGAAAATGCAATCAAAATACTATTCCAAACGAAAAAAAATGGATGAACGCGATTGACGCACGTATACCAGCCGCTCCGGCTCCAGATACCGTTCTCCCCGCAATTAATTGATCGATGTTTTGCGAGACCCCGCAGAGAAGCGAGCCTGCTTCGAAGATGGTGATGGCTGCGAGCATGACCCATTTTGCTGAGAAGATGCGGAGGAGTTGGCCGTAGAGTAGGAGAAATACGGCTGGACAGCGTGAGATAAAGAGGCAGAAAGACGGAAGGTGAAAGACGCACTGTGCGAAAGAACGAAGGAGGTAGCGACCCAGCCTTGGAGTGTGAACGAGTTGAACTCCTGAACAAGATAAATGAGCTTTAGAAAATAACGGAGGAGTAAAGGAAGCAAACGAGCCGATGCAATGCGGGGTAGTGCAGTCGCTAAGATAATTAAGTGAGAAGCAAGAGATATATCAGTGCACCCCAACTCACCGAGAATTGTTTCGTCTAATGCGATCAGAAGAACGGCCAACAACCTAAGAAGGAACGTTCAAGCCATGAAATATATGAGTGGAAAGACAACGCACATTGCACCAAAAACCACGGCGAACTTTTTACCCGTCAAAATCGCGCTCTCGTCGAGATTCGTGTCGCCGCCGGGGTGATGTAGTTCTTCATGAGTTTTTTTCGCCGACCTGGGATTCAAAGCCATTTTCCTGAGCTTTCTCCGCGTCCATCAGTCGAGGAAGGCAAAAAATGCGCCGTTTCGAGCGGCGGTCATATATTCTGCGAAAGCCGTTGGCGGCCCAAGCTACGGCATTCGAATTGCGTGATCATTGTAATCACGGAGTTTGCGTCGTGAGGTTAGGGGTGATACTGGCGCGAGTCAGCGAGGATCGTAGAGGCTGGGGTTGAGCTGACTTCTTGGCACAAGTCCTTGAGCATTTCTAAACTGTGCGTTGAAAGAATGTAAAATTTTTGATACAACCCCAAACTCACGAGTACCACACAAAGAGCCGGCCAGAACCCGTCATCCACTTAAGCTTTCAAACATGAGCTTCAATTCCCAGGAGATATTTGTGAAGAGAACACAGTGCGCGGGAGGACATGGTGGAGGACGGCAAGAGACTTCGGCGACGGAAGTTCAAGTTGCCGGTGATCGTGACCCTGAGCGTTATCGTCACGGTGACCATCAACATCAAAAGGCTTTCTCCTTCCCTCCAACTTCCCTCCATGCCCCGTACGCTCATCTGTAGCGGCAGATCCGGGCGCTTACTTTCTAGCATGTAGCTTGACCAGTGGCTCTTGTGCCGGTTATGTTGGTCGTCTTCCCCATGGCAGTACAAATCGTCCAATTGCTCCAAGCCTCCAGGACCAACTTGAAGTGTTTGCTTCTTTAATCGACCGTAACTACCAACGGCTGGGTGTGGGCTGTTCGTGTATCTCTCGAGCTAACACAGAACGAAGTATATATCTGCAAAGGTCTTCGCTTGTGGTCTCTGGTCTGTATCTCGTCTGGTCTTTCCCAGGGGCCAGGGCCACTTCTTCATCTTGTCCCATAGACTATCCCGGTATATCCGACTCCTCCGGAGTCTTAAGCCTGTCTCGTTCTTGGTCTATTCTCCCGGCGTCTCGTCTCGTGTCTTGCTGGACTGGTGTATCCCTTCTGCGTATTCCAATTGCAGTTATGGAAGTTGCCCTGTCTCTGAATCTCATCATCGATGATCTTGAAGTTTATCCACTCCACAACCTTTGCGAAGTTTCTCGTACCCCGTGTCTGACTCTCGTCTCGCCATATCGTGTGTGTTGTATTGGTCTCGGACTCTGGCTTCGCCCCGTCTCACGCATTGCCTTCACACGTTGTCTGGCTTCGTATTCTATCCGCAGCCTGGCGCTCACTCGTCACGAATTCTGTCGGTCGCAGCCTTTCAATTTTGCTTCACCGGAGCTCTCACGGTGACCTTGCCAATCTGATCTATGGCTCATCTCTGCCTTCGGAGTCTCTCCGAATTTCTTGTACTGCCTCACTGCATTCTCATCTCACTCCGTCCATCGCTCCGCGTTTCCCCCGCTGTTCATGCGGTAACTCAAATGCTCTGTGCCCACGTTTACGCTCTCAACTCAACCCGGACGTAGCTCACTAAACGCAACAAAATCAATTCGATCCACTGGCTATCGCCTTTTTTGCGCCTGTAGGTTCCAAAATATATAACTTATGATCTATCCCAGCCATTGATTTTTTGACGACACGATGCTCCATGTACGTGGTAGTAACCCCCGAACCGTGCAATCCGCAGTCGTCCACCGTTCTTCAATCAGGTAATTTCCGGAAACATCACTCGGCACGCCCTTTTCAATATTAATTCCAACTGCGCAGCAGATTCATTCAGAATAGAAAAATATGAACAACTACCTAGTAGGACGGGGAGTGTTACGTCTTTCACGGAGGACTCAAGCCGTTGTGTGGTAGCAATATCAAGTATGTAGCCTTATAAAAAGGTTCTGTAAAGTTCCCTTCTACTGTAGCTCATTCCCCAACCACTTCAGATCCATTCAATCTTCATTCGTTTTTCGAGAGAAACAACTTTTCATCCCCGCATCCACGCCATGAAATACCTTCACCAACTCCAACTTATCCTCGCCCGCCACTCTCATTGTCCGCGTTTCGGCTGCGCCGGTACGTTCTCAAGCTTCGAGGGACTCAGACACCAATCGATCCTGATTACTGGTTCTCAGATTAATATTGCGCCAAGTGGGAGCATTGGTATCGCTGCGCCGTCTGCATCTCAAAACCCCGGGGATGCTGCACCGTCAGGAAGCGTTGACGGTGTTGCGCCTTCAGGGAGCATCGGCGGTGTTGCGCCTTCAGGAAGTATTGGCGGCGTTGCACCTTCGGGGAGTATTGGCGGTGTTGCGCCTTCTAGAAGCATTGGTGGTGTCGCACCTTCAGGCAGTATCGGTGGAATCACCCCCTCCGGCTCACAGGGAGGCATCGCTATCGGCGGCGTTGCGCCTGCGGGGAGTATCGGTGGGATAGCGCCGTCTGCCTCACAGGGAGGCGTCGCTCCCTCGGGAAGTATTGGCGGAATCGCACCGTCAGGAAGCATCGGCGGCATTGCGCCTTCAGGGAGTATCGGCGGGGTCACTCCATCGGGGAGCATCGGCGGTATCGCTCCTTCAGGAAGCATTGGTGGACTCGCGCCTTCGGGAAGCATCGGCGTGGTCAGTATGCCGGCTCCTTCGCAGGGGTTCTGAATTTTCGTAGGGGTTTCTGAAACAGATTTAGACCTCTTCATCTGACGGACAAAATCCTTCTGTTTCTCGCGATCTATCTTGTATTGAGTATTCAGATACAGTATCTACTTATATTCTTTCATAAAAATACAATTCCTGTGAAGCGGTGGGTCGATGAGGCGGTCTGCGTGAATGTTGAAGAGGAAACCATAAGCAATCTAGATTGAATTTTGCTGTACTTGGGGGCGTACCAGCACAAAATCCCACTAGTACTTCACTACTTCTCGTTATGCTTCAGAAACCCAAACAGCCGCTGCATCGTCTCCCTCACCGTCTCCGGCACAAAATCAAACCGCGCATTATCCAGCGGTCCCGGCACATACGCCACGCCCGTAGCGAAAAGCGTCTTCCCCGACCAATAAACCTCCGCCTCCGCATCCTCCGCGGACGCGTGCGGCTTCCTCGTTCTCCGCAGCCTCTTTGGGATCGAGGTACTTGATGTCGTATTTCACGCCCTGGACTGCTTCGAGCGTGGAGAGGACTTGCGCAAAGGTGAGGGTTTCGCCGATGACGCGGAGGATGCGGGAGGAGTGGGTGGGGTCGTCGAAGGGGAGGAGGATCGACTTGACGAGGTACCGCCATGATACTGGGGTATTCGCGGTCAGTCAATTTTGCTATCTAGGTTGGATAGCGAGACTTACTCGGGCATTGCAGTCAAACTAGTCAACGCGTCCGGGTTACCCATACGGTCTCGCCGTGTGTTTCTCCACATCAATGTTATTACTGTATACTTTCGACCAAAGGTTCACGGGGTGTCACCCGTCACCTTCATTGTTCACTGGACAAATAGTTCACAGCACAGCAAATTACCATATATGGTAGGCCGGCGACAGCCGGCCCGCGATTTTTGACGATTTTTGCCCTTTTTTGGACGAAAAAAAGTCCGTGTCACCCGTCACCACCTTCAAAATTGTTCAGCTTCACGGTCCCCGTCACCCGTCACCTGAACCTTTGGTCGAAAGTATACAGTAAACGGAATAGTTACATATTCAGTGAATCCACCCGTCGTCAGAATGGTGTATTTGAAACCAGGGACTTCACGCGCACGCTGGTAGAGGTGCTCGCGGGTGGCGATTTTATCGCGGTAGTAGCGTTTCTTGCCGATGTCGCCGCGAGCGAGGTCGGTGGTGAGTTCGGAGGGGTAGAAGTGTTGGACGCCGCCGGCGATGGAGGCATCGATCATGCCGGGTTGGAGTTTCAAGGTAGAATCGCCGGCGAGGGCGATGACAGTGTCGAAGCCTGGTATCCATTGAGTGTTATCTCTACACATATCGATTCGACGAACCAAAATGATCGCGTATTGAAACAGAATAATAGGAGAAATTTCTGACCTTTGTATGAACTGGATTCGAGAAACGACCCAACCACGACTTCGATGCCCTGCGCTTGTATCTCCGCGAATCGTGCAGTTTTGGCGGGGTCGGCAAGGACAGCGACGCGATTGAAGTCCTTCTTTTGTGCCAAGAACTCTTGCATGAGGGGACGACCGACGGTTCCGCTTGCACCGATGACAAGAACGGATGGAGTCATCGGTGAGATTTTGAGAGGTTGAGTTTGAGGGTCAGGCATTTAAAAAATTTGCGCAGTCTCCTTAAATCAAGGTTCAAGAAAGAGACTATTGGATCGGCGTACAGCGGTGGGTATTAGTGAGCGATGACAGTGGTGCTGGATCGAACCATTGATACAATGATAGCTTCCAATGAGAACCGGGCGGGGTCTAGAAATATTTGTTGTGATTGCAGAACGTGAGAATGTCTTGAATCGGATACAAAAACAAAATGCATCTCACTGGAGAAAAAAGAAAAAAACCTGACCACTTCGCGCATCGTAACCTGCGCCATGCCATGTTGCCGCCACGAACCCGTGTGAACGGGATCGCGGCAGACCCGCGCGCATGCGCCAAGGGCCCGGGGCAATAAAAGGCCTGGAAGTGTGTGTTGTGTTTCGAGGAAACTTTGGATACTTACTTACCTTACCACACCACAGGTACTTTGTAAGTCCGTTTGAGGCTTAAGCCTTCGAGAAGTTTAAGAGCTTCAAGTTGACAATTGGCCTCCGATGACAGGCTGCGCTACGCAGGGAAAAAATGACGTCCAATGAAAAGAAAGAGAAACTCGCGAGGACCCGAATGAGAAGCGCCGTAGATGGTGGTGGTCAGAGAACAAGGCCTTGGCAAAATTGGTCGGGGGTTGCCTGTAAACCAACGTGGGTTGCCTGTATAGATTTCAAACGATTCATACGTTCAGGAGTCTCTGATGTGAACGTGTTAAATAAGTGAAAAGGAGCGTACGTCCAAAAGTAAGCAGAACCTTTTTTTCGTCGGCAAAAAACGGTGTTTGCTAATGAGATACAACTCGAAGGAAGCAACTGTGATTGAGGTGGACAACACGTTTCAAAGTACCCTGCTAGGCTATTCCATTTTGAATCACTGAAATGGTAGACTTAGCGTCCAATGAACATCGTTCGTCAGCGTCTACAAATACCTATTCGTGAGAACGCTATGAATTAGATCGAATCTATTACTGTACTATTTCGGTCAATTCACCCGGCCTGTGACCTGTGACACCTCGGAACGAAATCCAAGGTTCGCCAATGGGCCTGAAAGACTGTGACACCCCGAAATATTCGCCAATGCCTCGAAAATGTCTCCTTTCCTACTCATATCTACTCCTCTGCTCTCTAGCATGCAAGCATAATTTTGAAGTAGAGGAAATTTTACCCTCAAAATCTAACGTGTCTACGGCGAAATAGGCCGAGACACAGCCGCGGCAGGTGCCCAAGAAGCCCGGAAACGGAACAAAATGCCAGAAAACGGCATTTCGGGTGATATGCGCGGTATTCTGCCGCGGAAGCGCGCCATTCGGCGCGCAGAGAGAAAAAATTGTATTTTTTCGCCACTTTTCGAGGATTTTGAGACTTTTTTGTCACATTCGTTCAAGGCCTCGGTGACCTGTGACACGTACGAAAAAATTCGTCAATTCGGGGGCCTGTGACGCGTGACAGGCGGAATTGATCGAAATAGTACAGTATACAAAGGACGGGTGCTGTATCCCCTGCTAACAAGACAAGTTAGACAAAGAGATAACTTGATTGGCTGCTCAAGCTGTCACATGCTGATGTGTGCTGTAATGTCTCTCACGACTTCAATCACTTGCTTCCCGTGATCGCGTTCCTTTCTCCTCTTGCGTCGACGCGTCTCTGCTTCATGGAAGCTTTCATGGACCGTTCGGCGACAGTACTGCAGCGTCCTCTTCTACCAGCAGCTCAATGCGACTCTTCCACCCTCTCATCGCTCTCTTCTTCATCTTCTGGACTAAAGCGGGCTGCGTCCCATTTTTACCCAAAGCCGACGTCTCAAAGCACTCTCGATCCATCGATACTGTACCAAGCCATGCCCTCAGGCTCAGAGTATGCAGATAATCTACTATTTTTTGACCTTTGCTAACATGTTCTCAGGGAATTCTCCAACACTAAACGTTCTTTGGCTCAAAAACGACGCCGAGAACGGGAAACCCGTGAGAATTTCAAACCCACTGTGAGTTATATTTTCTCAGCGCATGGCTGACTGGACACTCAATCTTTGAAAGGAATCTTCTGAGTCAAGATCACGGCGCTCGATCGGCCCAACGCGCACGGCGACAACGGGAGCTTGCAGAGAAGATCGAGGCTGGCCTGCGTTTGAATACAGTTGTCACTGATCAGCACGAAATGCGATCTGAGGCGCAGAGATTTCGTAGGCAGATAGAAGCTGCTGAACGACGGCTTCAAGCTAATCCCAACTGCGGTAAGTGAACTTTGTGACTTGAAAATAGACATAATGAACAATTTGAGCCCCAGATTCAACCGAATCACTTGATATCCTTCTAGAACATGATGTAGATAATGGTTCACGGTATCGCAAAGAGAGCCATTGGACGAGAATGCGAAGGAGTTATTCGTGTGCAAATGGTGTTTACTACAGATAAATATGTTATGCAGGCAGTGTTGCAGAAGGTCTCGGTGATACTTACACTTACATTTTCAACAAGAATCTCATTGAAGATGACATGTACAACAAGCCTACGGGAGGGGAAATCAAACAGAGGGCTGCAAACGATACATTCAATGAAAATTGGCTGATCTCCAACCACGGCCACGGGAATTAAAAGGAAAAATTAGGCCCGAGAAGATCTGGACGAGTGGGACGTCCTCATTGAATTATTTAATCTTACTTTCTGCAAGGGGGATAGGTAACAAGCTACGGGACGCGAGGAACCAACCATATAGGTTGGTGACGAGCGTCCTGGGGCTGCAGTCTTGGATCCTGCCAATGTAAACAGGTTTGCAGCTGTAGGAAAACATGAGGGACAGCGAGCTATGGAATTTGACCTGCTGAGACTGAGATTTCGTTCATCTGGCAAACAAGATCATTTGCCTCCGTGCGGAGCACGGGTTCATGCTAGTAATCAAACAAAACGAAGAAGAAAAAAGCCCGCCCCCTCGCGCCGCGGCGCACCGTGACCCGCGTAGCATCGCCACACACGCGCGCTCAGGTGCAGACTGAGCGCGCGGGCGCAGCGAGACCGCGACAGGTTGGCAGCCGTGCGCGAAAGGCCCGGGGCAATTATAGCTCTGCGGGTGAGAAGGTGATGGGTGGAATGGTGTGTTGTGTGTGGAGGAAACTTCGGAGTCGTACTGCAGGGTGTGCTATTAAGGGTAAATTGAGCATTAGCAATTTTAACAAAACCGTCAAGTTCTCGTAAGGCTGAGTTATGAACCTGTGGGCCATATAGTGTCTAATAATTCGGGTAACGCAAAAAAAGTTGAAATGACATACCTTATGAAAAAAATATTGAAATGACACAGACCATTGAAGCACTGATATGACTTCCACCAGAGACCGCTGATACAAGAGAGGCATCACCTTAAGTAAGCGGCAAATGGTGGCGAACGTTCAAATGAGTTGGAATTCATTTGAGGTTTGGGACTGTACACATCACTGCATCAAGATTACGGATCAACTTGACACTGATTCAACCTCTTGCCTCTCAAACCTGGATTCGGTGGTAGAGAATACAGTGTGCTATAGCTACACAGACAAGTAGATTTTACACTCTAAAGGTAGCATATTATGTAAAGCAAACAATTTGTTCGGAAGTTGTGACAACCAAGTATTGACTCTTGAGGGTGGGGGATCCATTGATAGCCTCATGCAGCGGCATCTGGAGCGAGATACTGAATGATGGAGGTAGTTTGTTAATGCCCACTATCCTTAGTGGGTTTTTGGGGTGCGCCTAATCAGTAAAATGGATCGCGCAGTTGATGCGGGGCTGCCTTTGTGATCCCTTCCCCTACACTTTTTGATGCGAATGATCCCATCGAGCCGCCGGCAACAGACAGCCAAAATGCCCACTATCCTTAGTGGGTTTTGGGGTGCGCCTAATCAGTAGATCGCGCAGTTGATGCGGGGCTGCCTTTGTGATCCCTTCCCCTACAGCTTTTGATGCGAATGATCCCATCGAGCCGCCGGCAACAAGCAGCCAAAATTTCCTTTTCGGAGTGTTTTTTCTCATGCTCCTCGTTGACTTGTCCGCGGCGTGCTGCGACGCGGTCACGTTGCCTTGCTGTGCACTGCGCCGCGCTGCGCGATCAATGTGCGATGCTGTTCTCCATTCCGTTTGAAACACTGCGAGTAACACTTACTTGACTCACGAAACTTTCGAGTCATTAACACACAGTATTTAAATGGGTCCTTTTTCTGTTCTGAGAATCTTTCCTACGCTGTAAGACTGTTTAAATTTCGCTCTCTGTTACAGGCTCAAACTGAGCTCTTCGGTATTATATGCACAATTCCTGCATCCCATGCCCAAAGATTTTACTGTGAGACATAGTTCCAACTTCAGTTATCCCCACTCTGGCAAGTAAGTTGACTCATTCTGGTTTCTTGTCTGAAATTGATACTTAGTTCCGATTTGATTTGTTTAAATTATGTACGATGACTCAGGAAAGGAGGTGACTTCCCGAAGATCTCAAGATTATCTTGCTGCCATTCAATATAATTGGGTCCTTGCTTTGCCGCTAAGGTTGATCAACCTGGAGCAGTCGGGAATCTTCAGGAATTAGGTAGAGTATCCTTCCTTCCATTTCAACCAACTCACTGATTTCATTCCTCCTGCTTGAGCTATAAACATTCAGTACTTGGTGGTTGGGATTCTCAACCACCAAGGACAAAACAGTTAGCCCCTTCCGCCCAATGAGAGCTGGTCGACGCGAACGCGTCGACCGAGCGAGCTTTGGGCAATGAACATGGCGGTCCCTGGCATCAATTCTGGAAAAATGCAGTCAAAGTCATAAGATCTAATATTTGCGCTCACTTTTCCACCACGGCGGACAATTATCTACCGTCATCCGCCTTGAACTCAGCAAATATCCCCCTTCACATCGCCTTCTTCCTTGGCTGCATCCACCGACATAGCCTCCGCGTTATTTTCGGCGGTACTCGCTTCTCGTTTGACGAAGATGGCAGACTGGGAGTAGGATATGAGGTCAACGCCTTCGTCGTGTGTGGGTGTGGGTATGGCAGCGGCGGGTCGGCCCGAATATCCTTGATTCGTGTTTACAGGTTCAAACATGGACGCTCGCCTCCTTCATCCTTGTCCTCTTTCGATTGTTGAGTCGCGTTATTTTCGGGTGTACTCGCTTCTCATTTGACAAAGATGGCGGACTGGGTGTGGCAGCGGCGGGTCGGCCCGAATATCCTTGATTCGTGTTTACAGGTTCAAACATGGACGCTCGCCTCCTTCATCCTTGTCCTCTTTCGATTGTTGAGTCGCGTTATTTTCGGGTGTACTCGCTTCTCATTTGACAAAGATGGCGGACTGGGTGTGGCAGCGGCGGGTCGGCCCGAATATCCTTGATTCGTGTTTACAGGTTCAAACATGGACGCTCGCCTCCTTCATCCTTGTCCTCTTTCGATTGTTGAGTCGCGTTATTTTCGGGTGTACTCGCTTCTCATTTGACAAAGATGGCGGACTGGGTGTGGCAGCGGCGGGTCGGCCCGAATATCCTTGTGCCGTGTTTACAGGTTTAAACATGGACGCTCGCCTCCTTCATTCTTCTCCTCTTTCGATTGTTGGTAGTATGTTTCTGCTTCTTGCATGCAGCGGTCTGAGTATATTTGTTTTACTTAAATTCTCTCAATGCTGCTCAGCAGTTACGTCGGTGCGGGGGGTAAGGTTTTACTTTCGGTTGTTGTCAGCTGTGAAGTCATAACAGGTCTCAGTCGTTTGGTCAGCCTTCTGGCGACTTCTCCCCACCGAGGGGCGATGACAAATTGGTTGAGGTTCCTCTGAACACTGTTACACTATTCCTGGTATTATCCTTGATTGTGATTCCTGACTTTGGGAAGGGAATTGTTGTTTAGGAATTCAAATTACACCTGTAGTTATAACAAAGTTATAGGATAGAATAAGCAACAAGCAACAGGACAGATAGTGGGCTTTGCCGCCCCCGCGCGGGCCTACTGCGATTATGATTCTACTCCAGCCAATAGTATATATGCACTCGTCATTTCCGCCTGCACAGACCCTAGTCCGTGAAGCCGAGGTTGCCCGCATTCGGATCGCAAATCACATCTGATGCGAAGGTGCGGCATGGCGAAGCCGTGACTCCTACCACAAGTTGAGTTTCCAACTCCGTATGGCTTCACCGACTTGAACAATGGCTACATGGCGTTTCACTAGTTTTGGCATGCAGAATGTCATTTCAATCTTTTTACTTTGTCATTTCAATACTTTTACCTTGATGACATGTCATTTCAATATTTTTTGTCCCGAAAACCGTCGTTTCAGTATATTTTCGCACTTTCCATGTCATTTAGAGAAAATTGCTATTTATTAGACACTATATGTGCCATATGAACCTTCTAAATCTGCAAAATCGATATGGATTTTCATCAGATTATAACTCTTTTATGCAGACATGAGATAGGAGTACATACAATGTACTGTTGTACTGCAACAGACCGGGGAAGTCACCAGAGGAGAGACGAGACGAATCAAACGATGTTCGCTTAGTTCTTGACCTTGAGGTGAGTACTAGTATCTGGGAAGGGTGTTTCGAATTTTGACCAGTCATTAACTAATCGTATGGTGGATTCGATGCTCGAAAGGCTGAGTGGGCCAAGGCACTGGAGGGGTGCAACTTGCAAGGATGTGGTGGTTGGAGACAAGCAGCGCCGGATCAACCCGGTGTTGATCACAGCTTCCCACGCACGGTTCCTTTGCTCTCGCCGGAGCTCGTCCTATCCATCGTCCCCACTCTTCGTCGTCGTAGTCTCCGTTGATCCCGCATGGAATTCGATGGACGCACTCACAAACTCGGAGTCTTTGCTGTTGCCCTCGTTTAGTCCAGACCCGGACGCGAAGGCTAGCTTTTCGATGTCTACCTCCCAAATCTCGCCCTCCACCACGGTCTACGTCGGATCGACTCTACTAGGAGCCACCTAAAGCAATCATCCTCAAGGTCTAAACGTGGGTCTCTTGCCTTTGATTTCAATGGTAAAGCTCATGCGCACCAATTTCGATTCAAGTCCACCACTTCTCCTTTTGCTTATCCACTATCGTCACGACGGTTCCGAGTTGCGAATCCCTGAAGAATGTGAGGAAAACACCGCCTCAGGCGACAGCGTTCACGACGGCGGCTCGTGCAGGATATGTAATGTTTGTTTGATATTCGGTATTCGGTCAATGTAAGCATTTTTTTCTCTCATTTCACGTTACTCTCGCGAGACGGCAAATTGACAGGCAATGCACATCACCCGCGGACGACGATCCCAGCTTCAGCGTACACGTCTCATCAACAACGCGCCATTTCGTGCTATCGATGGCGCCGCTTTTAGGCACTACAGTCGCGACGAATCTCGAATCTCCATCTCTATCTCCTCACCGCTGATTCGCTTCTTCGCCCCCGGTTTTGCGTTCCGACGACCCTTGAGGACGGAGGGTTTCCCCTTCACCGTCGCTTGTCCATGGGTGGGGGGAGGGTCTTCTGAGTGGCAAGCCGAGACGCGGTTATAACCGTAGTCTGGGGAGGGACGGACGTAGGGGGAAGACAGTAGCACGAGAGACTGCCAAGATAGAACCAAAGAGCGGAACCAGCGAGGAGCGGCTACTGGCTCTGAGGTTGCTGAGGTTGAGGTATGTACATTCCATTCTCGTCAAGTTCCCCTCATCTCCATGATGCTGACGGTGATTGTTTATGCAGCCCAGAGTACATCCGTCGTGCTTGCGCTTCATCATCCTCCCCGACGTCAATCCTACTCCACCAATTCTCCCTTGTTGCACACCCCCGCCCCTCGACCCCACTCTACCACACGTAACGCCCCGCTCACCGTCGAAAGAGCGAGTTATCTACCCGCCATCGCTCCCGCTTTCACCGCCCCGAATCTTTGGATCCACCCTCATGTGCATCTGCGTCGAACTTCACTCGCGAATCTACACAGACGCAGCCTTCGTGCCCTCCTCCGCGGGTGCGGCAGTAAGAAAAGTATCTCCCGCGTCGTATTTCCTGTTGAGCCGTACGCGAGGGCCGCCGAGGATGGGTGGTCCTCGAGCGACGGCGCAGGCGTGTCTTAGAGCGTGTCACTAGCGACGGTGGCGTGCAGCAGGGTCGTAGCTCGATGGCGTGGCTTGATATGATATATCCAGGGATCGTCTGGGCGCGGATGTAGGGGTCAAAGAGAAACGAGCGCCTCGAGCGTTTGGATCTGCATTCACCCCGGTGCTCATGGGTGCCACTCAGGAATCACCGCATCTCCGGTCTCGTATGAGGGGAAGCTGGCGGGGTTTTGACAGTGAGTGGGCTGTGCGGGTGGTACAGCAAACCGTGCCGTGGTGGCGTTGAGGTTGGTGCGTAGGGAGCGTCGGATGGGGTGTGGGTGGGCACTGGGGACGCGCTGGATATGGTATGCTACGGAGCGTTTGGCGGCGCGGGTGGGCGTCAGCGAGTGTACCCTCCGCTCCTGCGCGTGATGGGGCGGGGGAGATGAGCGTCCGCCCATTTATGCATCCGGTCTAAACGTAAGTCACTGTCGCTCGAATCTAGCTCATGCCGGGAATGCTAACCGTGCACGCAGAGGATTCTCCTCAAGTCGTCGTGGCACGCTTACGGTGATCCACGTCTCCTGCCCGCACCGCCCTGCGCTCGTTGCTCCACCGTAACGCAGTCAGTGGCACCCACCGCCTGCACCCCAAACCACTCACTCACTCACCACATCGTCGCGACATATCCAAGCGGTGGGTCGGTCCGGGCACGGAGAGTCTCGTTTGTCAATACGCCGCCGCGATCATGATGAGAGGAGACGCACGCTGTATCTGCGATGAGCGCTATACCGTTCCCGTCTCGGTGGTGTAGGCGCGCTGCTGCTGTACCCCTCTCGCCGTTGTGCTTGTGAGCGGACGCCGCGCTGATGAGAGAGTCATTGGTATGGTCAGTGAAGCTCGAGGAAGCGAGCTATGAGTCTTCCCGTCGCCTCCGCCTTACCTTCGAGCGGCGTTGGCGACCGCTCGCTCTCTCTCGAGTCCGGACGCTCGGGGACGCTGACGGCGGCGAAGGTGAATGCAAAGAAGACGTAGTCGCACTCGGGGAGACTGTTGTTCATCCAGCCCCGTGTCTTCTCTGGGTGCGCACCAGCGACGGCGGCGTGACATCGAGGGAAGTGGTACGCTCATTGTGTTATCGTGTATGAGCCGCATCACGAGTAAAGGATACTTCACGACGAGATCTGCGCTCTTCCGCGCCCGGTTACCGTATCGCAGGTGAGGTGCTGCTGCCACCGGGGGAGACTAGAGCGGACGCGACGCCCTCGGCTCATGCTACACGTACAGGAGCTTCTGTGAGATAGTCAGCGAAGCCCAGAGGAGCGAGCTCCAACTCGTCCCGTTGCCTCCGCCACTGCTACACGCCGTACCTTCTGAGTCAAAGGCGGCTCTTCCCCTTCGCGCCAAGGCGCGGATCTTCCATGCCGGCGTCAGCAGCGATGCGAAAGACACCGTGCACGACGAGGTGCATTCGGCGCGGTCGATCGAACGTCGAGCAGCGGTCGCGGGTGCTATCCCTTGGATGCTCGGGCACTTGAGGATGCTGACGGGGAGAAGGCGAATACGGAGAAAGTGTAGTCGCAGTCGGGGTGACTGCTCCTCTTTGGCATGCAGCCTGTCTCGCGCTTTCTGTGTTTAGTTTATTGTGCAGAGGGGTGGTGGTGCGAGGACGATTGGGATTGGGTTGTCGTTATGAGCCGGATGTGGGATACTATTAGTACTCCACGACGAGGTATCCGCTCTGCTGTGCCCGCTCGCGGCGTTCGCGGTCGGGCGGGTGATTCTCTCCTCTCCTCTTGATGATGTGCATGGCGGAATGGATGGGGGGGAGCGGGTGGCCTGCCCAGCCCCAGCGGCGAATGCTCCGCTTTGCTTTGAGTCCTGATATGGATGAGTGGAGTTCGCGGTAGGCGTGTAGACGGCCACTAGACGTGGTATCGAAGCTTGACTGCGAGCGTCCGAGCTCCTCCCCGTCCGAGCTGGGAGGAGCTCGCGACGCTCCGATTCCTTGAGATGCGGTCGCCCTCGCGTGGATGGATTACGCGAATGGGGAGTGACCACTGACGAGAGGGACGAGTGCCCCGAGGCGGACGAGGTCTTCGAAGTTCGCGGCGTCTTCTCGTTTCTGTCTCGGCGAGTCAAGCAGCTTTCGATTCTCAAAACCAAGGTCAATCTACCAGTTGAAGTAGTATTCGCTCGTTACAAAATAGCACGCCCGCCGGTCTCAGGCATATGTACTAGCGGGTTCATGATGCATCAAACTCACGACCGCCGCGCAATACTCGTCCAACGTGTTTCCCGCGTCCACATCCGACGGGATGCCTGCCACTATGGTCCTCAATCCAGTCATGAAATCCCGATCTGCAAAGAAAGTGGGAAACAGCCGCGTGAACCCCCTCCCTTCATCCTTGCTTCTCATCAATGAAAACAATATCCGTTCCTCACGCTCCATCGCCTCCATGACCCCTTCAGATGTCAACCCTGAATCAAGTTCTTCGAGCGACGCAATCACAATGTTACACGGCCCGCCGCGAAAGTCGTAGAGCGTATAGGGCATTTTCGTAGGATTCTTGCGCGCGAACTGTATGTGCTTGAAGGCGATTTCATTTCGGCGCGTGCAGAATTCATGGTAGAGGAGCGTGTGGAGGAACGATCGGTCCCTGGCGCTCATTTGTGGATGATGTGGATGGGAACCTGAAAGCGATTATCTATGCGGAACATGATGAGATTCAACATTCAACACATACATTTATTTCCCCAGGCAGCAGCTGGGCAGAACCGTCGGTGACCCGCTCGCCAGTCAGCTTTTTGGCATGCTTTGGAGCAATAGAATGCAATATTGCAACCCCTGCAAACTTTGATGTTCGGCTTCAGAAAAAATCCCCGCACACTACGGAGAAATGTGAGATATAAGGTGTTTTTAAGGCTATAGCGTCAGACTAACCCTCGAAGTTATGACATGCTACTGGAATTTTGAGGTTGCCTGCATTATATGCATCCAAAGCCGTGAATCTATCTTGAACCACGGATATGAAACGATCCCAGTGTCGAAATGCCGGAAGAGAATTTATTTTCAGATCCATTACTTGGGCGTCTAGGTCCTCGATAGCATTCAAAGACACGCGAAGCTGCGAGAGAGATGAATGCAGCATCGTCGTGGAGGAAAGCCTGTCAAAGACGTCGTCTATACTTTCTGGAAGTCTTTTCGCAGCTTGAAAGACAGTGTGTAGAAACTCAGCTTGCAATGCTTCCGTCGTCCATCGATGGCGTGGATATGGGTGAAGATACGTTAGTAAGATTTCGTAGAACATTTCTTGCGTATCGACCGGAAGATTTCCCTCGAATCCCGCACGACATAGCCTGGTTAGAAGCGTGACTAGACCCTTGGCCAACAGGGCTTCACGAAACACAGGATCAAACTTGAGTTCCTCATCGATAATTCCAGAGGCGTCACCGAGAAAAACGATGAGATTGTCAAGGGCGAAGATGAGCTTGTTGGGGAAGATGTAAGGTCGGGTAGTGGGCAGATATCTGTTTAGCTGTATAAGAGCCAGCGATGCGAGATCTGCCGCTGTACCGGGCCCGGCCCCAGTAACGAGCGCATCGGCGGCGGCACGACTCCAAGTTGGATGTCCAATCAAGACTCGAAGGCATTCCAAAAGCATGTCCAGTACTTCTCCAGCTGCCTGATACCGTGTGACGTCTGCGTGAACGAGATGAAACCATGCCCCGCCCAGGATGCTACAGATATCGACCAGGGAGAGAAGCATCAACTCCTCTGCTTCCGGATTTTCGCGGAGAGCGGAGATGAATACTGTTGTTGTGATGCCTCTTTCGCTTGCAGTGATTAGAGTCTCGGGAAGAACATCCTGGTAGCCTTCGAGGAACTGAATCCATGGCCATAAATTCTTCCACAAGTCAGAGAAGGCGTCAGCAGGTGCAGCATTCTGCCTAAGAATCATTGAAACTGCTCGAAGACTGCCCATGGCATAGAAGATTTCGTGTCGGAAAACATGAAGCTGTTCGGACGTCTCGCTGAGAGAGTCGAGCCGATCAAGGATGTCGGAGATACGATGAATCAGAGAATGCTCCAAAAATGCATGGAAAACTGGAAGGAGGGGAATAAGACTGGGGGGCGGCCAATGAATGACCTTGTCGATCAAGGACGATCGTTCTTCGGGGGAAGCGGATATTCTGCAAGCCTCGAGAGAAGCCCTCTGAAGATAGAAATAAATATCAGCAAAAGCCTGAGCTTGCATTCTATGTGATCCGGATGGGCTAATTACTCGAATGCGAAGCGGAATTTTGGCTCTTGTAGACGCCGAAAGTTGAAGGCAGGGGTGCATTTGCGTCGAAGGAGATGTATCAACTTCGCAGGTTTGCCGGAAGTAAGACAGAACAGTGGACGTAGGAGAGAAAGAGATTGCCCCATCTGTTTGTTTATGGAGGCTTGACAAGCGACTGTTCGGGATTATTCGGCTATCGTTCTCATATTCGTCGAAATGCCTCCGAACTCGAAGCAACTCCGAAGGGGGCTGTGCAGGCGCTATGACTTGATGGTTGCTGATCATGACATGGACCATCGATCTCGCTGTCGTCGAGGGACCCGCGCTCGACATCGTGTAGACCAAATCACCACCATTCCTACCGCCTTATCCTGCGTCTGGACGCGCTGAACTTCAAATGCATCAATCCCTTCGACTCTCCGATGCTGCACGATCCAAAATTCCGCTTCAATCCCGCGTAATTGAGTATATTTCAGCTCAATCCGCTTTTATTCACGCTGTATTCAGAGATCCGCCATTGCAGCTGCCAACCCGTCTGCCTGTCTGGAGGAACGGGCCATCTTCATGCAAAACATCACTCGCATTCCGTGGACCATAGACATACTGGTACCATTTTTGCCTGTCCTCTACGCAATTCTCGATCCTATCCGGATTCCCTCTATTTCAAATGCCCTAGAAGGCCCGGGCGATGCTGTCCAGGACTCCCACGTCGGACTGGAGATCTTTTGCGTCTCCAATAGTCTGCGCGGAATCTTGACTCTCGTCAGAGCGAAACGTGTACCTTTCGGTGCTTCTTCTGATATATGGAAGAACGTATGGCCCTGGCTTCAATTCACAGAGATGTACCACGAGCATCTGACGGCCGATCTCATTGCCGACCGGTACGTACAACAAGTACTGTTCATCGCAACACTTGGCACAAATCCGGAGGCGGAAAGGACGATGGCAAAGGACATTGTCGACATATGTATTTTCCTTGGGAGAGCTTGGGCTCAACTGCTACAAGCGGATGACAGAGACAACAAGGCCGCACACACAGCGCTTATCTCGTTGCCGGGTTGCGTCCAATCCTGGACTGAACACCCAGATTGGACTCGTTCTGCCGCCGATGGGCTCATCGTTGGCGCAGGAGGTAGCGCTGCCAATCTTGCATCGCTCGCCCTTTTGCATCTCAACCGATTTCTACCAAACAAATATTCTCCCCTCGACCAAGAACACGTTAGCTTGGCGCTCGGCGGTCTGGTCTCCTTCATTCAGAGCACAAATCACGAGGCACGAGCGCCGTTCGGTCTTGGGTTTGCCGACGTGCTATTGGAAATGGGACTGGTGACAAGCCTCACCAACCTTTCTCGGGCCGTGTTCGATGGCTCTCTTCCAGCCGACGTGAGCATCCTCACATATTACGAATATCTGCTCGCCTTCCTCCGACCCTGTCCACGCCACCAACGAGTGGTTGAAGCCCTGCGCGCTGGTTTCCTGCCCACTGTCCTTCAAGCCGGTATAGCACTACCGGGATGTCGGGCCTTACTCTTCGATAACCTTTCGTCGGTAACAACTTTACATTCATCGCTCTCGCAGATCCGGGTGTCGTTGAGTCAAATCAAGGATATAAATAAGAAGGCCCGGTTGATCAAAAAGAGTTCACCGCCGTTTTACAAATCATGGCAGGGCTTTATGGCGGTATTGGAGGACCGTTTCCAGGTGTTGGATGCGTACAATGCGGAGAGATTGACCGTTCCAATCTGCTGCCATAATCACGAGGTGAGTAAAACCTCGAACACTCCTGCAATCCACATTCATTTTTTGCACTCCGCAATTGATAGTGCGGGGGGACTTTCCACAAACAGGATATTAAGGTCTGCAGCGGCTGTACCATTGCATACTATTGCTCCAAAGCGTGCCAACAAACGGACTGGCTGGCGGGTCACCGGCAATTCTGTACCCATCTTTCGTGGCGCAGTCGTGTAGGTGAGTTTGAATTACAGGATTATCCAACATGAGAACGATACAAATTCAACTTCACCTCAGATTGCCATCCAGAGCACTCGCCAATGACTGCCAGAGATAACTCATTTCTGCACACTCTCCTCTATTGGGAATTCCGCTCCCGTCAAAAGGAGATTGCGCTTGGATACTTGCGCTTCATGCAAAATCAACCAGACAAGACTCCCTACATGCTGTTCGATTTTCGCCACGGGGCGTGCCAGATCCAGATCGATGACATTGAAGAGCTCGACTCTGCGTTGACCCCCGTAGCGGTGGAGGCAGTTGTCGAGCGTGGCGACCGGATTCTTTTCAACGTGACGAGAGGGTCGGAGTATCACGACATTATTCCGAGGTTTTTTCCTCCTTTCGTGGCGGGCAGGGAATTTCTTGCTGGGTTGAGAACGATAGCCGCGGGAATGCCTTCGGGTGCGGGGGAGGAACAACTCGAGCAGTATTGCCCGGCGGTGTTGATGCTGATGGAGGGTGCACTGCAGAGCGACTTCAGGGATGACATGGAGCAGCGGAGGTTGGTTCGGTAGCTACATTGTGTTCAGAGCTTGAACAGTCGCACATCACTTACTTATTATTTATTTCCTGTGTATTGCTTCAAGCTAATTAATTGGGTAAGTTCCTCACTCAGCAACAACACGGAAAATTCACAAACGTCCCCGTCAATTCAGTCTCGAGCGGGTCGTCAGATTTGAGGATTAAATAGCATAGCATGAATCAGCAATTGTACGACCTACCAGTGGATATCGGAAGTTCAATTTAGATGTCACCGACGGAAAGAAATCAGAAATCTGTCGGATTCTTCCGAGTCAGCCTCTCATTGTCAAGCAGCTTCTGGTCCTCGAGATGCAGTACTTTAGAAAATTATGTGGATGCGTTTTAACTTTTGATTCCCAACTATTATCGACCAGATACTCGAGTAGACATGGTAGCCGTACATACGCACTCAGTCCGTACTATGCCCGCCACGGATAATAACTCAGCTGCTTGGATTAAAACACGGGGAAAAAAGACATCTACAAGTCCTACGTCTGCTGCCAGCCAGGACCAGGCCCAGCCTAGGCTGGCAGCGCTCCGAGAATATTAGAAGATGTCCTTGTCGCCATGTCGAGAGTTGGGAAACAGAAGATAGTTGACTGATTGTACAAAGAGAATCAATCTTCGAAGCTATTGAGAGTCGAGATTCAGCGAGCCCTAGTAGAATTTTTGAAGTTGCTCGACCACACAGCTTACAGTTATACACCGAGAATGATCTGCGCTCAGCCCAATAAACTCAACCTACGGATTTGTCTGCATCACCTCCTGCACTAGTGCCGTATCGAGATACTCCCTAATCTCAACCACTTTTCCCTCGTCCGTGAATATGAGAATCCATACGTAGCTGGGTTGAATATCCGCTCAACTTGGAACGGACACAGTGACAGAGGATAAAGAAACACTCACCGATTATTGTACGGATTCCCGTTACGTTGCGTGGCTTGACTTTCAACCTCTAGGATAGCTTTGTTGTTTCCGATGATCTGTGAAATGATTCGTGAGATGCGGGCAAGCAGTCTTGAAAGGGGTGCCTTACGTCGATACATTTAGGGTTGACCCCAGGGTTCTCCACGGGCTGGAGGCGGCTCAACATCGGTTTCAATACTTCTTCAAACCAGCTATTCAGCGTCTATCGATTCTCTATCAGTAATTCGCAAACAAAAACGAGAAGAAAGCCCAAAGAAAGCCGCACATAAACCCCGGTCAACCTCACAGGACACTTCTTTTCCGACCCGATGGTCCACTGCAGCTCGGGGTCGATAAGAGAGAAGTCTTGAGTATAGAGCTTCTTGAGCCAGTCCTTGACGTAGTCCTCCGTGAGCGTGAACGCCGACATTGGTGGGGGAAGGAAACTCGGAATCCGGATGAATCAGGAATGTGCCTAACCACGAGGCTTATGAAGCTGCAGTGGTAATCACGGACTCCGAATTGTCGGTCGCCATGCCATGTCAGAGCATGCAAGACTCACAGAACGCGCCTTGCCGTTACAGCCAGCAGAGGAGCCAGTTATACACTAGACTTCTCACCACCGAGAGTGAGGGCGTGCCACTAGCTGCCAGAGTATACGAGGCGAAGCGGCGTGCTCATCGTCTTCGACGACAAGGAAGAGAGCGTGAGAACTATTGATCGCTTTACGCAATTATCGGGCTGATCCGGTCATTTCGTGCCTTCAACCATGACGCTGAATTCTTCAGGAAGCCGAAGATTACATCGCACATACCAAGAAAATTGTCCAGAGATACCTCCACCTAGTAATACCT
The DNA here is from genome assembly GCA_037176885.1 of Favolaschia claudopus. Taxonomy (NCBI): domain Eukaryota; kingdom Fungi; phylum Basidiomycota; class Agaricomycetes; order Agaricales; family Mycenaceae; genus Favolaschia; species Favolaschia claudopus. Next base: position 614,153 of record JAWWNJ010000079.1, read on the forward strand.
GATCTGAGAGTCTTGAAGACGAGATAAAACTGTTTTTTTTTACTATGGCGCAGGTGCCAGGATGGTCAGGACGGTTCATCATGGGAAATTGATGGCTGATCGGAGGTCTTATCTTCGTCTTATCGATTACCGCCACCTCGCCAAATGCATTACAGCCTCAAGCCGTCCAATCTTGCGAGACTTCCCCTCAACATCAGGGTATAATACCACATTTCAATCTCACTATCTCTGACGGAGTATATGTCAAGGCCCGCGCGATCGCAGCTGCTTCGCCTACTGCAAATCCCGAAGAGCAAGCCTGTTTTGTGGACGAAGCCCAATACCTTTCTGCCAAAGATCAACTCTCTTTGCTCCCCCTATTTTACGCTGTTCTAGATCCAGCTCAGATTCCTCTTTTGACGAACGAGCTACGCGACGGTGTCGGCGCGATCAGTCAGGACGACATGGAACGAAAATTCTTCTCCGCCATTGCCACCCTCCGCTCTCTCATGACGATTGTTGCCGAGCACGATAGACATCCTGCTCTCGCAGACTTATGGGCTCATGTTTGTCCGTGGATGCAATTCTTGGACGAATATGGTGATCTTGTGCCCATAGCGATCCGCGATGGATTAACCCCTGCAGAACAATATTCAATATATGTCTCTGTGTGCTACCTCTTTCAATACGCACAGGACACAAGCATCCACCGCGCAATGTATCTCTCACTACGACCCTTATCCAGAATGCTTGGGAGAGCATTATATCTCATCATCCCTGTAGAATGGGAAAACAAACTAGAAAAGCGCCAGGCTTTACACTACGTCATCGAATTGCTCAGCAAATGGTTCAGCATCAACTCCTTCGACCGACGCGCATTCAAGGAGTTACTCTTTGGTGCCGGGGGTACTCTCGGGACTCTCGCCTCGCTGTTGGGCGGGCTTTGCCAATTTTGTCTCACCGATGGTGTCATTCACGAGTACAACGTGCAATCAGTGCATGCTTTGGTCTTGTTCATATCCGCCACCTCGACCCACGGATACGATACCACTGCCTTCCGAGAGCATGTCTGGGAGCAGGGAATGGTAACCTTGATAACGAAGTGGTCGAAATTCATCTGCTCATCGACCCTACCCGGTTTACCGCCGCCAGATGGAGCTTTCGAAATCCTGGTGGGGCACACGGAACTTTTCCCACCCAGGCATCGCTGGATGGCGGAAGCCTTGGGGGCAGGTGCTCTTCAGGCTGCTTTTGCTACTCGGAAGCCACAGATATTATTGCGGCTGGTGCTACAGCTGGTTCCCCTCACCGTGTTCCGTTCTGTCCTCGATCAATGCCGATTTGCTCTGGAAGGAGTCAGCCATTTGAATGTGGCCACAGCTTTTGTTTCACCTCGCGGCCCGGGGGAAGTCGCCGCCGTTGACGTGTGGAGGCCATTCTTGGGGACCGTGCAGGAAAGACTCAAATTCATGGATGCGTGCGATAACGGCCGACACCCTGTACTCATGAGCTGCCATAATGTCTCCGTAGGTGGTTTTTGTTTTTCCCTTGTTTCCCATGTTCTCAATCCATTCAAAGTGTGCCAAGATTCAAACAAAACACAAGTTCAAAGTCTGTGCGCAATGTAAATTAGCTTACTACTGTTCGAAAGCGTGTCAACTTCAAGACTGGAAAGTCTCCCGGGCCCATCGTCGCGCATGTCGGATCCTTCAGGCGCATCGCGATGGTGAGTCCTTCCAACTAACAAAAAACTGTTATATAATCTGAAGTCCTCGCAGAGCATGCATTGACGACCTCCAAGGACACATCTTTTCTAGAGCAAGTGCTCCACGAAACCTATGGCACTCTAGCGAAAAAGATGGCGCTAAAATACCTCATATTTGCCATGAAAAATCCAGACAAAGTCCCATATGCTTTGTTCGACTACGCTTCCACCGGCATTGGTACTGTCTCAATCGGCCACCTCGAAGACCTTCATCCCTCGTTCAATCAGATCGAAGTATCGTCTGTTTCGAGCGCCAAAAACATCTCGTTTCACCTCGTGAAAATACCCGATGGCAAACTACCCAATATCTGGCTCTTTCCTTTGCGCTTTGGATCTCAAGCTCCGAATTTCGTGGCGAAGCTGCGGGAAATTGCATCTGCTCTTCCTGCACATCCGAGCAGCGAAGAGTTGGAAGCTTATGTTCCTCATGTTCTCAGCATAATGCCTAGTTGGGACGGAAATCTGAATAGTCGGTGGTGGGATCTATTTGCATAGGAAAGAAAAGTCAATGCTTATTTGTACACGAGTTCACCAATACCTCGCTAGCCCAATACAAAATTTCTGAGATTTACCTCGCATAAAATATCTTGAATAACTGCGTAAGAGCAAGGATAAGAGGCATTAAAGCAACCTGAAAGTATAGTAGCGGGGAGCCGGCATTTATATGCGAGCTGCGCGGTTGCGAGCATTTATTATGAATTTAGCGGTCGTACTGTTAGACGCTGTACGGCTGGGTCTCGTTGTGTTGGATATCAAATCAAATCAGACCCTTCTTGGTGACAAATTCACGATCCAACACCTCTCGAGCCGCTGCAAGCACATCGTATCCCATCACATACTTCTGAAACTCCAGATCTGAAAATTTACATCCCCGTCAATTCACATTTTCTTTCGATAGCTTTCGGAAAGCCATACCTCTAGAGAACTTCCCCCGCTCCTTGGGCACAGTCATCTGGTCATAGGACTCCCGCGTGATTCGCTCGACGCGCTCTTTCCGGAGTTGGTGATACGCCTCCAGCCGCTCGGGAATCTCCGCTCGTTTGGTGCTGGAAGGTAAGAGCAAGCCAAGGGCGCCAGCGTCTTCAACTGCTTGAGCCGCACCTTGGCCAAGCGCTAAGGATAAAATGAAGATAAATCAACAAGTTACAATCAAATTCCGATGAACTCAGCACGACGTACTAGGTAGAGTCGCATGCGCCGCATCTCCTAGAAGCGCAGCGTACCCCTTAACCCACGTCGGAAGCACTGGCACATATCGAATCTGCCAACGCGGCAGTTTCTCGGGTATGATCTCAAGCAACGTTCTGAACTGCGATGGAAAGGCAGCAAATTTCGAGAGCAAGGTCTCGCGGGTAACGCTCGGGTGCCAATCTTTTTTGTCAAGGACGAATGATTAGTAACTTAGCAAGAAAAAAATCCAGATAAAACGGACCTGGATTAGCTTGGTCCTGATCGTCGAGAAGTGCTATAAAGTTCAATAGTTCCCCACTGCGGCAAGGATACAAGAACAACCAGCGATATTCGTCAGACTCAACTCCGAACGGAATGACCATGCGCGGTCCTAGGGTGCCTTCGCGGAGCCACGAGAGCTCAGGGACTGCGTCTAATTTCGCCACATCCAACAATGTACGGCAGTTCGTGAGTCCGCTGTGTAAAGCTTTTTGTACGTGACCAAGAACATGCGTGCGAATCACCGACTGTGAAGAATTATCCATTAGCTTGAATGCCCAACCGAGTCTATTATTCAAGTCTCACCGAAATTCCATCCGCCCCCAAAATCAAATCGCTTTGCACCACGCGCCCATCGGTGAGTGTAAGAGATCCTCGCTCAGGATCACATTTCACCACCTCACTCGCAAAGTTAACAACCGCAGGCGGTCCCTCTCCGGGGCCTGTCGCTAAACGTAGCAACTCATTATGCAAATCGCTCCGAACGCAAGTAACGGCCTGATTCCGATCTCAATCATATACATGCAATTCAAGTCGAAGAAATACTCACCACTTTTCCATCGATCTCAATCCAAGGCGAGGCAAAGCTCTGCTTCCCTTCGCCCGCAGCGTTGAAGGTTACCATCTATCTTAGCGTCAGCGTCAGAATTAAATACACTCGATAAGTTCTGGACAGACAAAGAAAAAGAAAAAGATGTACGGAGGAGAGATCAACACTCTTCAGATTCTCCTTCTTGTATCCCAGGTACTCGAGCACGCGCTGAGCGTTGAGCGGCACGACGATAGCAGCACCGATTTCAGTTTTCGTTTCCGCAGATTCGAAGATCTGCGAAAGAAGAGTGAGTTTTCCTTCCGAGAGAAGCCAGTGCGAGATAGTCTCCGCATTACATACCTGAACACGATGCCCATTGCGTCTGAGCGCGGTCGCTGCTGCGAGCCCTGCAATTCCCGCACCGACGATGGAAACATTTAGAGGTTGCGCCTGTGCCATCTGGTTTGGAGCAATGCGTTCGGGAATTCGGCAGCTTGTCTTTTATATGAGTGCGGGCGAGCATCCGAAGCCATCCTTCTTCGACATATCACTCTGCGGATAAATTTTCTCCGCCCTATTAGTTGTGTGATCTGACGTGCGCTTGACCTCTGCCTCCCACGCTTAGCAGAAGCAGGGCTCGTTAGACCGAGAGCGTACATAGTGTAGCTGGACTTGGATCGTATATCAAACAAAATAAGAATGTCGGAAGTAATCAAGTAGTAGCTGTGGTCAGTTGGTAGTGGTACGTGTTTTGTGATCGAAGGTGCGTACGATCCGTGTATAAACTCCCAGCAGCGAGGAATCAACACCACACCAACTTCAAGCCGAATCATCCTCGGGGCATCATGAAGCTTTCGTATGCCTGCCCGAAATGTCAAGCACCGCTTGCTCCTTCCGACCCCGGGATTGCGCGCAGCACCTGCCCCCACATCCATCCACACCGATTCGCCCTCCCCCCATATTGCAGAGACGAATTCGAAGCCCCAAGAGCGGAGGTTACCATGGCAACAACCGAATAGAAAAGACACGCTATCGACGACTACGAAGGCCTCAGGTGCAGGAGGAGGGGAGGACGACGAGGCCATCGAGGACGGCGGCGTAGAGATAAGTAAGATCGGCAGCACGTCGGCTGGCGGAAGGGGCATGGGGGATGGACTGCTTCGCGGAGACGCAAGGCGTTGCTGGGAAGCCTCGTGAGGACGCACACTCTCCTCCGTCGAGAGTGTGTGGGAGCGTGCTTAGGTCGAAGGAGCTCGCTCTGGGGAATATTGGCTTCGAAGGATTGCACCGATGCCGATAAACTCCAAGCCGACACCGCAGCCCACGCCCTCTATCGATGTGGACGACGGATTCAGGCTGGGGTGGGAGGGTAGTCAGGAGGAGTCGATCGGGTTTACCACCACGGTGGAAACGAAATGACAGTCGTCGACCTTTCCGCGAATACGTATGGACTCGAAGCCCACTCAGGCGATACCCGCCTCCCTCGAATACCAGATACAGGACGAGATAACGAGTCGGTTGCCCATGCATACCGACGTCCAGGAAGGCGGAAGACGCGTTCTGTGGTAGTTATGAGTCTCTCGGCGGCTTCATTCATACGACGAACGAAAACGCACCCGCGATCAGATCGAATCGTGCACGATCCCGTCCCCCAAGCGCTCGGTATCTCCTCTCCTCCTCCACACTCGTTCTCCCCTTCTTGCTGCCGTTCCGATTCTCATTCTTTGTTGTGTACTCCTCGCCCACCACCATCTCCACACTCCACATCCTCTATCGGCTCAAAACCGTTTACCCAGCCCACACATCAAAGACTCGCGAACACTGCGTCGGGGGCTGTATGCTCGACGCGCCCTGACAGAGGGAAGCGGTGCGAACGAGGTAAGCCCAGCGGCACATACCAGGCCCATGCACGATACACCAAGCCTCCCCCTTGCCTCGTACCTCCATGCTTCGTCGCTCCATGACACTGACAACCAACCACTCGGCTCCCTCACAGACAATTGGGCAGAGGGTCGGCTACCCAGACACCTCGAAGGTAGACAGACACGCTCACGAAAAGATCCGAGGAGACCCGGACCCACACTCATCCACGTCTGCTTTCGAAGAGGGGGGGACACAGTAAAGGCGATGGCGAGAAGCACCGTAGGGCGACGTTATTGACAATGCTTTGGGGAAATGACGGCGCTAAGGGCTAAGGACCCGGCCACTACACGCATTTGTGACGGCGGGAATGGAGACGAGGGCGAGGATGAACGAGGTTCGCTGTTCCGACATGCGCAGGAAGAGGGGGGAGGACGAGGCGAAGGCGTCGAGGACGACGGTGTGGAGGTACGATCAGCACGTCGGACGTCCTCCGTCAACACTACAGCGCCGAGACGTGCTCAGATCGTCGCTCGGGGAATCATGGAGGAATGCACCGCTAGCGCTTGCTATACATCCATACAACTCCAAGCCGACGCCGACGAGCCTCTTCCCCTGCCCATAGCCAGGCGTCTCCGGGTAGCTGCCTTCTACCGACGAGAACGACGGATTCAAGTCGAAGCGCGGGGGGGAGGGGAGTCAGGAGGGGTCGCCTAAGGTGGGGCGGAATGACAGTCGGCCTCCCACGAATACGTCTAGAGCCCACCCATACCTCGAACACCCAACCCAATCTAATACAACACTCGGCTGCCTATGCCCGCGATACCAAAGTGACGCAAGACGGAGGACGGAAGACGCGTGCTGGGGTGACATGATTCATGAGCCTCTCGCCGGCTTTATACAAAGGAGGAACGAGGACGTACCCTCAGTCGAATCAAAGTCCCTCGAAAGCTCGCTACCACCTCCTCGTCTCCCTCCCGTTCCCGTTCCCGTTCACCGTTGCCCACGCATTGCGTCCTCCTCCTCGCCCACCACCATCCCGACACTCACACCGTCCGCTTACCCGGCCGTACATCGACGCTGCGGCGGATGCTGTGTCCTCGACCGTACGCGCCCGCAACAGAGAACAGTGGGCGCTGAGGAGATAGGAGATGGGGGCAGGGTACGGTACCGAGCCCACGCACCGTACACCAACCCCGCTGCTTCCTCCACCATCCCTCGTACCTCCGCTACGCACCGGTAGTATGGGAGCCGCCGCAGCCAAATCAAAGGGACGGTCTTCCCAGTGCGCAGACGCATGATACCACGGACGTTGACGAGTGCTGACACGCCACGGAGTACGGGGTGCTTGAAATCCCCGCAGTCAAGTTCATCCTTCGGCGAGAGGAGGGATCGGAGGCGCGGGGGAGGGGCGAGAGCCTCAACGTGTGCGTCGGTGCCGGGTATGCAGCAGGGAAGCATTACTGGGGGGTACGTCGAGGAGGAGAGGAATTTTCGCCGCTGTAGATGGCGGTCAGCGAAGTGGAGGGCGGAGGAATGAGAAATGCACGCACATCTGCAGGTTATAGCAGCATGATTCCGAGAAAACCTCCATGCAGATCGGCGAGGATGTGACAAGTAGACGGACGGCCGCAGAGTTCGAAAAAAAAATGACTCGCGCAAAGCATCACACTGCCGCGGAGTCAAAAGGGGACTTGAATTGAGGAAGGAGACCCTCAAACGAGACGAGTAGAAAAGGCTGGCGAGAATCACGCGCGGAACGATAGGCTACACTGTGGGTGAATATGTTAGATGGGTTAGAGCGAAAGCGACGAGCATCACGACACACCTTGACGGCTTGACTTCATATGCACGATATCCACACAAGAAGACGGCGTACTGTAAAGAGGATATCGACGCTTGCGAGAAGTGTCTGTGAACAGAGATGTTAGCGCGGCAAAAGACGAAATTCCCATGAACGTCGACATACCTTGAAGTGCGATACCACGAAAAAGTGTTTGATGACTCGTTCATTTTCAGAGGACGGGGAAAGCCCAGGAGAGAAAGGAAAGCTTGAGCCCAAGGCAACAACGACGGAACATGGAAACGGGTTGTGCTAGGGGCTCCGCGCAAGACACTCTCGACGGCTTAGATATGACTCTACACCGCACTTGCTCGATGCAGCCGACGACGTCGAAAGTCATTCATATTGCTTGCTGCCTGAGAGCGGTGGTACACCCTAGACCTAAATAACCTCTCTTCGCTCGAAGAAGTCAACGACGAAGAGATGGAGGCCATTGAGTGATGTAGCGTCGACGACGAAGATGACGATGGCGAGGAGGTGTGACAATGTTGGCAGAAGGTCACGCGTTATTCCTCCGTTACAGTCCGTTACGCTCTGTTACGCTCTTGTTTCAAACCGCCATGATCATATGAGCATCGAAGTCGGCTCTCGTTCCCAACACAACTCTCTGCAACCTGTCAACGGCGGTCTCTCGCTGGATCTGCGCTGGATGAATCACTAGTAATTATATGTCTGAATCATCTTGCTTTACTCAAATCCGAGCCCGACTGGATCTGCGCTGGATAAATCACTAATTATATGTCTGAATCATCTCGCCTTCCTCAAATCCGAGCCCGAGTCCGACGAGTCGACTCGTCGTGAATTCAATGTCTCGCTGTTCGCCTCGTCCCTCGCACACGGTTTCCAAGTACGTCAGACTCAACAAGGAGTCGGATTGAATATGCTTTGAATCCAGGCCAGCGTAAAAAACACTGGTAAGCAGGTAGCTTACTGATGTTGAAGTTGAGTGCTTCTTGAAAGAGTTGGAAGTTCAAGAATCAATTGACTCGGGGTCTTTCTTTCAGCTCATTGTAAGTTCTATAAGTTACCTCACGGCGCACGCTGACTACCTTTGCAAGGAAGCTTGTTTTGTCTACTACGCCCGCTCATAATCCAATGACATTTCCCTGCTCATTCTGATTCAAGTTCACCTCTTGGAAATTTTGAACTTGAGACCACTTGATGTCTCTGAAGCCTTCATTCACCAATAGCCTTAGATATCCTCAATTCCGCCCTCGAATTTATCAACCGAACTCCCTCTGCTCCGTCATTACCCCAAACGAACACGCTCCGACGCAACTTTCCACAAGACAAAGGCGGTTTTGTTCATGACTCTGAGTCAAATTTGTGTTGTCCGACGAGTACTTGAACGTTTCGTCTAGGAAGTTTCTACATCTGTTCAACTGTGCGGCCAGGAATGGATTTTCGGATTTGAATTTCATCTGCTTCTTGTTCCTCGGAAATCAATTGTCTGAGTATATTACGGATGTTCAACACATTCTTTCTCTTGCCTGACACAGAAAACCAATAGCATTTGACCGTTTGGCGTCGCAACTTTGACCACGATGCGGCAATCACCGAGACGACCGTTCTGATCAATGTCTCTGATCGTCACACACCTCTCTCTCCCTCACCACCACGCTCATGGAGCACAATGCATGCCTCACTCAAGCTATCCAATCTATCTAGGCTTCCATTCTCGTTGAAGGTAGATGCTGGCTTGAACCACTTTTTGAATCTTTGATTTTGACTTTTGATTTATTTTCTCGAAGAACCGCGCGCGGGGAGTTTTATCTGCGTCTCTCGAGCAAGCCGCGCAGGATGTTAAGAAATTCTGTACAGATGTTCCAACGATATCCTCGGACAATCGCCCATTCCTACTCCCAGTATTCTACACGTTTCTCGACCCACTCCAAATCCCCGCTACCGTCGATCAGCTTCGTTCGACTCCAACATCCGAGGTGTTGGGGGCATCCCAGACCGACGTCATTCGAAACCGCGTGCTGCTCACCTTCTACAGTCTACAATCCATCCAAGCCATACTTGCTCTAGATTCCATTTCCCTCCAGGCGTTATCCGCCCTATGGGCGTGTATCTGGCCATGGATCAGTTTTCTTGACGGCTACAGCGACAATTTACCTGAATGCAACATTCCGGCGACAACAAAACTTTCCACGTTTGCGACTCTGATCAACTTCTTCGCGAATCACGTTGGAAAGGAAATCTTTTCTTCGCCTGGTGTATTCGCAGTCGTCGGGAGGACGTGGGCTCACCTCCTAACTTGCTACAAGTCGAATGATGATGCTGGAATCATCGTCGATGAGGCGTTATCCGATATCTCACAATTCATAACTCAGGCTGCCGAACACATCAGAAAGCACCCGGATTCTCTCGACGACCTCGGTAAAGGAGCTGGTGGACTCGTCTCACGTCTTCCCTCAATGGTGGTTTCCCACCTCCGACATTTCATCCCTCATTCAGACACCGTCGTCACGAAAGACATCGCCACCACGGTGTGCGGCATGGTGCCGTTCTTCTTCGAGGACGTTCAGAAGCATTTTCCGGCGTTTTCACGTGCCCTTTTATCGTGCGGGGCCGTTCCCGCTTTGATAACGGTTCTACGAGCATTCGGCCCAGATCAAATGCTCGTGGAACAGATTTTTGCGCTTTCGGTGGTGCACATATCATACTTTCCGCGTCACAAATCCATTACCGAAGCACTTCGAGCTGGACTCTTTCCGGCATTGTTTTCTTACAATACAGGTCGTTGGAAGGGGGCAGCTGTATTGTGGCTAAAGAATCTCTTGAGCCGCATACTCCCTGGTTCCACGATTTATCGATCGACGCTCGTGCAGCTTCGGCTTTCCCTTGCGGAGCGGGACAGTTGGGACGCGGCGTCTACGTTCACGACTGACAATCTATCTGATTGGAATGCGTTTCTCGAACTCGCTAACAGTCGGTTTCAGATTTTGAATGACTACGATAGCGGGATTCTGAAAGCGCCAAAAATGTGTAATAACATGCAGGTGCGTTTCGCTTGTTATATCTGGCGATACATATACTGATATGACCTCTACTAGTGTATGGCACTCTATTCAGATGATGATATACAAGCCTGCGGCGGCTGCCGACTCTTTCGATACTGCTCTAAGGACTGTCAGTTAACGGATTGGCGAAACGACCACCGTTGGGTATGCGCTCCTCTTTCCTCTCACCGGAACGGTATGATACGTTCACCTCCTCCGCACCGTCAATCAATCGCTAAACGCAACCCACCCAGACTATTCAACCAACAGCGCGCGAGACAAGTCCTTCCTACGTGCTCTCCTACACCACGACTATGACACCCACCGAGAAATCATCGCGCGCGAATATCTTCGCTTTGCTTTAGAGGGCCCTAATCTCCTACCGGTTCTCGTCTTCGGCTACATCCACGGCGCGTGCAGCATTGAGGTGGATCCATTGACCCTATTGATCAACACGTTGGACTTCGAAGCCGCGCTGGCGGTGACTCGCGACGGACGGATTCAGTATCAAATCATGGCGGTCATGAACGGGGAAAAGCCAAGTTGCTTGTTGTTTCCTTTCCGTGAGGTCGGCAGGAACTTCTGGGAGGAGTTGAGGGCGTATGCCGCTTCTTTACCGTTGGATGGAAATGCATTGGGACGGCTAGACGAGTATCTGCCGGTGGTCTTGGAATTAATGCAAAGGGAATGAGGCGGGAAGTTTTTTTAATTATAATTAATCAAGGTATTCAAAATGAATTTACGGGAGACTCATTCTCGCCGTCGATGAAGGAATCTGGAACCTTGCAGCTGTCCGACGGTGATGTAGATGGGTATCGGTCTGACAATGTTTCAAACAGTAATTCATGACTTCAAGTTCTCAATCAAACTCCCAAGACAGCGGATAGGTACAAGAGTGTTACTCTCAGAAAGCCGAGATGGTTAGTGCAAGTCTTTACGAAGCCTATGCAGCACAGAGATACAATCCACAAATAAGTAGTGATTCCTAGAATTCTAGATCCCTGCGTCCGATGCTAGTTGATTCAATCCGCGTGCCACCAACGTCTATTCACCCCATCCCAGCTGGGCATCAGAGTTAGTATCTCTGTCAAGAACTGATCCATTCCCTCATCGCCCGAATCGGGTGGAACCCTCGCCGATATCTTTCTCAGCCCTGAGACAAAATTCGGAGTCTGCGCACCGAATCGCACGGGCAGGAGCCAGATATCTGGGTTTTCATTCCCCCCGTCAGACACTTTAATGAGATGGAAGAGGACCCTATCGCAGCAAGTGATCATCGCCGCCTCCTCGTCGCTGAAGGAAGGATCCATCTCTTTTAGGGCCCCAACCTCGACTTTCGGGTGGCCGCTCGAATAGTCGAACAAAGTATATGGTACTTGGTCCGGGTGATTCAACGCGAATTGCAGGTATTTCGCGGCAATTTTCTTGCCTAGGCTCCCGTAGTCTTCGTGAACTAGAACCTCGAAAAACCACTTATCGCGCGCACTCATTGACGCATCGGCTACCATTCCACATTGAGTTATCAATACTTATTCCGCCGTCAAAAGTTACTCACTCTTCCGACGCGACAAGAGAATTGGGCAGACTTGACGATGTGCGTCACGCCAGTCGACGGCTTGACAATCCCTGGAACAATATCGTGATATCTTGCAGCCACTGCAGACTTTGAGCGCGGATTTAGCTTTTGCGTCAGCACACTATTCATGTCTTCAGGCCGACATGACGAAGAACCGACTTATAAAACCACACACCTGTACATTATGACAGGCCATAACAACCTTCCGAATTCCTGTGGCATAGTTATCAATATGCTCCAGTCGATACCCGACAAGTCCTGTGAGCATTTTCCAAACTTCAACCGGAGGTAAATCGTGAGCCATTCCTTCAAGCGGAAAGACGGTAGCCACATCCAACCCGTCGACCTGCGGAAGAGATTCGCGAAGCTGGGCGAGGACGGAATAGTAAACCGTTGACGGGATGAGTTCGATGAGTACTCGGCCGAGGGATATGAATGACCGACTGGCGAATAGCGCGGGTAAAAGACCAGCACGCAGAGATTCGACGACCCATCTATGACGAGGAGTAGCTGAGAGAAGGCGCTCCACATATCTCAGCACGGCTTCAGCCCGGTCCGTTCCCATCGAAGGATCGCAGACGAGGAGACCAAATTTTGTAGCGGTGCTCACAAGCCCCTGCTTGAAGAGCTCACCCCCGAACGCACTGGGGATCTGGTCATGGGTCCCATGGTCATATTGGCGTATCCCACTCATCATGAATATGAAAAGATTTCCGAGCGTAGCGACGGAATGCTCGAGATCTTCAGCCCCCCTCCGCAATATAGCGGTTCGCAAGTCCCACAACGAGACAAGCAATATGTGTAACATTACCCCCGCTGCCGAGCAGCAAGTCATCAAACGCTGACCAGTCAGAATCTTCTTGAGAAAACCAACTTCGAAAGAAATGCGTCATGTAGCTCAATCCTGCATCTTCTTCGCTAGTCAACGGGCGCTGAGAAAGATGCAGAATTCGCAATGCCTTCCCAACTATGCGGCACAGGTTCTTCATCGAGCCACGCATCAGTTCTCTGACGCTCTTGTCCGCTTCGTCAAATGCGTAGCACAAAGACACGTAGGCCGAATATTCCTCCGCGGGCGTCACACTGGTATGATCCACCAAGGAGAGCGTGTCGTGGTATTCGTCCAGGAATTCAATCCACGGCCAGAATCGCGTCCAGAGATCCCTGAGGGCCGCAGCGGGAAGGGAATGGTCCATGATAACGTCGATTACGTTTCGTAGAGTGACGAAGGCTGAAAATGTATCGGTTATGATGTCGTCCGCATACGATTCTTCCTCATGGAGCCGAGAAACAATGCCTGGAATACGGGCTGGATCAAGGATTGCGTAGAATGCGGGAAGGAGGAGAGCGCGGTCCTCAATGCTTAGGTCCTGGGTCACATCCGCGAACCTTTGTCTTTCTTCCAGGCTCGGATTGGTAGAAGCGGCAGCGATGGCCAGAGACTTCGGAGATTCAGTGTAGCTCATGAGCTTGAAGACTTGAGAAATAAGTACCCGGATCGAGCGTCGAAGTTTGGATAGATTGGACAGTCTGAGGCTCGAGTGCATCATGGTGGTGTGAAAGAGAATTCGGGCATCACCGCCGTCACGCAACGTGACTACGTAAGCGATTCGCTTCAAAGTTGAAATATTGAAAAATAACGGGTTCAGGTACTTATATTGAAAATCTGCTGCCAAATTTCGACATTGAATTCAGATATTCTGAATCCGATTTGAATCTCGGCCAGTAGAAAGCAGGTAGCAGAGTATGGGAAATTGAGGAATCAGTGCTCCAATGTTAGGGGTTCAATACTTATTGAGTCGGCCACCCTGTTGGTCTTTCAGTTCCTTTTGCTTTTATACCTGCCAGTTCATGCTGACTCTCTGGCTCGCGACTCCCCCCGAATCTGCTATCAACTACTTGATCTCTTCAAAACATTTGAGGATGACAATTTTGGCTGATGATTTGACATCGGACCAACGGCATAAGACGTTAGACGTTTTACGTGCGTTCATCAATGCAGATCTTCTTTACGACATCTTAAAAGCTCTCAAGCCTCCTGGCTCTAACTTCGATCCTTTCTCCCTACCCTCGAGTCCAACCCATATATTTGCTCAGAATGCCTTCACTCTCTACCGTCCGCGCCTCCAACGCGTCCTTCTCCCCCACCTACACTCCCGTCGCCATCTTCGTCGGCGGAACTGCTGGTATCGGCCAAGGCATGGCCCAAGCCTTCGCGCGCCACACAAAAGGCAACGCCCACATCGTCCTCGTCGGACGCAACCGCACCGCAGCCGAGTCCATCATTAAAACATTCCCCAAACCCACCACGCCCGGCATCACGCACGAATTCGTCGAATGCGACGTGACCTCAATGAAACACGTCCACCGCGTCGCGGAGACGCTGCGCACGCGCTTCCCGAAGGTGAATTTCCTCGTATTGACGACCGGGGTGGCGACGCTGGACGGCAGGACCGAGACTGAGGAGGGGATTGATCGCAAGTTGGCATTGCATTATTACGGGCGGTGGAGGTTTATCAGGGATTTGGTGCCGGCGCTCGAAGAAGCGCACAAAGCCGGCGAGGACGCGAAGGTGATCTCGGTCCTCGCTGCAGGACGTGGCGGGGAAATCGATCTGGAGGATCTTGGGTTGAAGAAGCACTATAGCGTTGCGAATGCACATACAAGCGGGACGACGTATAACGATCTCATGGTCAAGGCGCGTATCCGCTTGCCTTTGACATACGCATGATGCTTCATTCGACTGACCTTCATCTCGTGCTGTAGGACTTCGCCGCACGCCACCCCGGCCTCACGTTCATCCACTCCTACCCCAGCATCGTCACCACCGACGTCCTCAAAAAATCCCCCAACCGCAGTCTCCGCATCGCGAACATCTTCCTCGTACCTCTCCTGCGCCCGTTCATCTACAACGCTGAGACCTGCGGTGAGCATCAGCTGTATGCCTTGCTCAACGCGGGGCCGGGCGCCGTGCGCACGAAGGACAATGGCGACGATATGGGGTGGGCGAGTAATTATTTTGGGTCGGAGGAGGCGATGAGGAAGTTGTGGGAGCATACGGAGGAGGTGACCAGTACGCGGGCTTGATTGAGGGTTTAAGTCAGTGAAACTATGTCGTTCGCGAAGAAGTCTGAGTTGTACACCACGCCTGTTATTATTGTAATCCACTAACATTCCCCACTCATCTTGATTCAAGTTCGCGTCCTGGAAATTTCGGACGAAATTTACTGGATTCATTTGAAACCTTCATTCAACAATAGAGCTAACTATCCTCGATTCTACCCTCAATGAACAAGCGCTCGAACATGCGACTCAACTCTGCAAAGGATAGCTGGTCGTTATTCTCGAATCTCAACTCATCAAGTTCAAGTTTCCGTTTCAAATTCAGATCAATTGTCCGCAGAGCACTTGTATTTCTTGTACTTACTGACAAGAAGCTTTTACATCTGTTCAGCATTATTCCCGTATTTTAGGGCATCCAATCGAACTATCAATACAACAGTACTTCCACCTCAACGCTCGCAAGTCACTGGTGGCGGTAGAAATTTGTAAATCAGAATTCTCACAGGCTTGAAACTCTGATTTCATCGCTTTTGTCGGTCGAAATTAATCGCCTTTATTCTCATCTCTCCGCTACCTCGCACAGAAAAACAACAACACTGACGAGTATGCGGCGATCACCGACGCCCTGTTGCGATCAATATCACTGATCGTCACAGAGCCTTCTGTTCCTCACCACCACGTACTTATGGCCCCGACACCGTGCACGGCTCGCTCAAACTGTCCAATCTATCTAGGCACCCCGGAAATGAATCACAGCTTTATACAAACACCAACGCGTAGGCGCTCTACGCCCCCTCACTCCAGGCTCTGGCTCGCCCGAGTCGCGCCCTCAGTGGTCACTCACATTCGCAAGACGATCATCGCTCGAAGGCCTTGGGGCGTAGGAACGGGGCTGCGTCCGAGGTATGTATGTATGAATGAATGCGCCGCCGGATGCCTATGGTGACGGCCAGATCGAGTATAATGCGGCCCTTGGAATAGACGGATGGAAACCCGCTGGTTATACAGTGGTTTGTATAGAAGGCATCCCCACATTCGTTTCACAGCCCAAATACTGCTAATGATAATTCCTGGACAGGATATCATAACGACCGTGCGGTGGCTACACGCATCACATCGTCCCTCAAACACAGCGTCTGGAATTGGTAATAAATGTAATTTGATTTTCCTACCCAACCAAAGCCGTTTCTGTTTCCAGCGAAATCCCATTCCGAGTCTCCTCCTAACATAATCACGCAAATCGGATCCGGTTCCGTCTTTCGTTCGACCGAAATATTGTCAAACAGTACGGCGAGTATTCCCCGTTCATCGCCGTTTTTCAATCGCGCTGTGAGTCCGTTCATAATACATTCAATTCAACTTTCATCTCAGTCCCTTCCAGAGTCCAGACCATACTAGATGTCATTGAATGATAGATTCCTCCCCCGCTTTTACATTGAATGGAATGCAGCCCGTTGAGGAATTACATCTGCTCTCGGCGAAGGTCGGAAAAGTTCTCTCTTTGAGCGACATGGATCTGTTTTGTATTCAATCCATGTTCAACCGCGGGAACACTTGGCACGGGCTGATGCGGACTGGACTGCGATGAGTATTCGAGGACTGGGTGTTGGTATGTATTGAAAACAGCTTTATTCTGATTTCAGGAACGCCTCAAGTCTGTGCACATTCAGTTCCTTCGAGACCATTCTTCAAGTTCTCGCATTCAGCTCGGTAACGTCGTGATATTTCTAACCTAAATATAAGTTCTCATGGTATAAAAGTCACTCGATTATCGCGAAACCTCGCTACTTCATCGCAGAGGTGGTACTCACGAACTAACTCAACCTCCAGACTCGCATATAAATGAAGGTCTCGTTCTCTAGTGTCGTCGCTCTAGCCCTCGTCGCAGCAGCCCCGGTTCTCGCAGCCGTCGTTGCTCGCGTTGAGGGGGAAATCACCGACGCCGTCCCGGGCAAGGTAAATATGATTATCCTCGACCTCGTGTACGGCGCTCAACGCAGGATTTCTCAGTGGCTGAGTATCGAGCAAGGGATCAGTAAGACCTCTGTTCCTACTATACTCACTCAACGCACCTCTCATCGTAAACGCCCTTGCAGCTTACCACAACAGCACCTCCGACCCGTTGGTCAAGCGTGTCGGTACCGGTGCGTCTGCTTTACGGCTTCATTTCTTGCTAGTTTCATATTTGAGCGTTAAACTCAGAGGTTGTCACTTGCTATGGCTTCGGAACGAAGGCGCGTTCCATACAAATAAGTTCGCGCCACTGGCAGCTAACAAAACACCGTCTAGGCCGATCGTGCTCCAATCGTTTCGGTCATCGACGACTGGTGCGGGTGCGTATCAGGAGCCTCTGGCATTATACCTCTTCCTTCCAATTTGCCATGATGCCTCTGCAGCAAAGTAATCGGCACACACGTTAACAACGGCCAAACCGTCTGGGTCCGTCAATAAATCTTTCTCCTCTAAGTTCAATGATCATTCATATAAGATTGCCCGGACTTGAAATAGGCTCGCTACAACTACGGCAGTTTCACGGTGTACGTTAGCGGGGAGGCTATCAATGGGTGAGTTCTCAAGTTTACGGTGCTTCACGTTCCGCATCGTTGAAACGATTCATTTAGATGCAACTTTGTCATTGACGGGAACTGTAACCGCCTTCTCCGCCTCCCCGTCGATGGGTGCAATACCAGCGGCGTTAACGGCAAGCAGGTGAGGTGTTGGTAAGATGAATAAGTTGAGATGTAGCTGACTGCAACTTTCACCTAAGGGTGGATATGAGACGGATCTCTGTGGGCAGTGGCGCACTGATCCTGGCTGCTGCGGCTCAGACGTCTAGTTCAAGGCTTGCAGCAATAAGTCTTGGTCAAACTCAGAATCTTCCGTTCTATCTTTTTTATCTTTTCTGTTCTGTTTTGTGGCTCGATTGTTAACAGGAATATATGTTTGATATAAGTATGTCGACTCTTTTGTGTGAAGTGTTGTCGAGAGGGCACGAAAATTTGATTTTCTACATCTGCAGACCTACGGGCTAGTTGCCCCAATAATAGTGCCCATCATCAACCTCTCGCAAACGCGATGTGAATTGCGAAGACCTTGAGCTTTGGTTGAATCACGGAGATTGCCGCTGGGATGAATCGGTCCTGGTCCGACTCAATCGGATGATGGGTCCGACATCATCACTCATCTCAAGAGTCGGCATCTTTCGAAGTGTCAAGCTTTTCTCTCCCACCGCCACGCAAGCCGCCACGTCCACCGTCTTACTCCCGACAAGCCATACATCTCCTTCGACGCAAATGCATCCCTGCCTTCAACTTTCGGCGTCTACAAGAGCCAAAATTCCGCTTCACATTCGAGTAATTAGCCCATCCGGATCACATAATATGAACGCAAGCGTTTGCTGATATTTCTTTCTATCTTCAGAGGGCTTCTATCGAGGCTTGCAGAATATCTGCTTCCCCCGAAGAACGATCGTCCTTGATCGACAAGGTCATTCATTGGCCGCCCCCCAGTCTTATTCCCCTCCTTCCAGTCTTCCATGCATTTCTTGAGCATTCTCTTATCCATCGTATCTCCGTCATCCTTGATGGGCTCGGCTCCCTCAGCGAGACGTCTCAACAGCTTCATGTTTTCCGACACGAAACATTTTACGCCATGGGCAGTCTTCGAGCAGTTGCAATGATCCTTAGACAGAGCGGTGCGCCTGCTGACGCCTTCTCCGACTTGTGGCAGACTTTATGGCCATGGATTCAGTTTCTCGAGGGCTACCAGGATGTTCTTCCCGAGGCTCTCATCACTGCAAGCGAAAGAGGTATCACAACAACAGTATTCATCTCCGCTCTCCGCGAAAATCCGGAAGCAGAGGAGTTGATGCTTCTCTCCCTGGTCGATATCTGTAGCATCCTGGGCGGGGCATTATTTCATCTCGTTCACGCAGACGTCACACGGTATCAGGCAGCTGGAGAAGTACTGGACATGCTCTTGGAATGCCTTCGAGTCTTGATCGCACATCCAACTTGGAGTCGTGCCGCCGCCGATGCGCTCGTTACTGGGGCCGGGCCCGGTACGGCGGCAGACCTCGCATCGCTGGCTCTTATACAGCTAGGCAGATATCTGCCCACTACCCGCCCTTACATCTTCGACAACAAGCTCATTTGCGCCCTGGACAATCTCATCGTTTTTCTCGCCGACGCCTCTGGGATTGTCGATAAGGAACTCAAGTTTGATCCTGCGTTTCGCGAAGCCCTGCTGGCTAAAGGTCTGGTGACACTGTTAACAAGGCTGTGTCGTGCGGGGTTCGAGGAAAATCTTCCGGTCGATACGCAAGAAATGTTCTAGAGGTCTTATTATGATATCTTCACCCATATCCACGCCATCGATGGACGACGGAAGCATTGCAAGCTGGGTTTCTACAAACTGTCTTCGAAGCTGCGAAAAGACTTCCAGAAAGTATAGACGGCGTCTTCGACAGGCTTTCCTCCACGACGATGCTACATTCATCTCTCTCGCAGCTTCGCGTGTCGTTGGATGCTATCGGAGACCTAGATGCCCAAGTAATGGATCTGAAAATGAATTCTCCGCCGGCATATCGACACTGGGATCGTTTCATATCCGTGGTTCAAGATAGATTCACGGCTTTGGATGAATATAATGCAGGTAACCTCAAAATTCCAATAGCATGTCATAACTACGAGGTTAGTCTGCCGCTCTACCCTGAAGAATACCTTACATCTCATATTTATCGGTAGTGCGCGGAGACTTTCATAAAGCCGAACATCAAAGTTTGCAGGGGTTGCAATGTTGCATTTTATTGCTCCAAAGCGTGCCAAAAAGCTGACTGGCGAGCGGGTCACCGACGTTTCTGCGCAACTGTTGCCTGGGGAAATAAACGTATGTGTTAAATGTTGAATCTCATCGTCTTCCGCACAGATAATTGCTTTCAGGTTCCCATCCACATCACCCACAAATGAGCGCCAGGGACCGATCGTTCCTTCACACACTCCTATACCATGAATTCTGCACGCGCCGAGATGAAATCGCCTTCAAACACATACAGTTCGCGCGCAAGAATCCTACGAAAATGCCCTACGACTTTCGCGGCGGCCCGTGTAACATTGTGATCGCGTCGCTCGAAGAACTTGATTCGGGGTTGACACCTGAAGGGGTCATGGAGGTGATGGAGCGTGAGGAGCGGATATTGTTCTCATTCATGAGGAGCAAGGATGAAGGGAGGGGGTACACGCGGATGTTTCCCACTTTCATTGCGGATCGGGATTTCGTGGCTGGATTGAGGACCATAGTGGCGGGAATCCCGTCGGATGCCGACACGGAGGACACGTTGAATGAGTATTGCGCGGCGGTCGTGAGTCTGATGCATTGTACACCCGCTAGAAAGCTGGGGACGGACGAACGTGATATTTTGTAACGAGCAGAGGCGGCAGAATCAATCACAACAATCCTGCTTGGAATTTGTTTGCCGTCGATTGTAAATCGTAAATCGGCAGCCCAACCATGGGTGAATCACGGCCAGAGGAAAATCGAATGTAACATCTGATCGTCTGAATCCAGTTCGCGATGATAGAGGACTCTTCAGAGCCCTCATCTTCGGGTATTTACTGTGTCACATATCTCAGTACAAGTCGCGCGTTCAAGATTGCCTTTAGCTCAGATCCACAACAGCACATCGCATGACGCATCTCCAGCGGAGACATATCAGTAGGCTGGCTGGAACAACGTCAAGGGTTTCGGTGGGTGAGTAGGTAGGTAGGAAGCTGGATAGGAAACGACAAACTCAGCGCGCAGGTATGTACAGTATGACGGTGTACTTATGGTGCCGCCTCTGCATCACCGCTTCCGAATGATGGTGTGGTGGCGAGCGCGATGGTGGGCAGGGCGACCCATAGCTAACCGATCCGCGAATGCTCCAATCCAGCAGCCATGCAGAGCAGAGCAGACGACGCGCATACTTCACATTCACCAACACAGAAACGGCAAGACGCCGTGAAACCCTCGACCTCGCCCTCGCCTCGACTTCAGCACGCTATTCCTCTCGTCACTCCCGCGTTGACATGATGCTTCGGCGCCCAGATGAAGAGCGCACGACCCCGCCTCCAGAAATCGGAACTTCGAGGACACTCCATCCTGAGAGATTCGCAGTCGAGATTCGATGCCACTAGTGGCGTCCGCACGCCTATCCCAACCGCACTCATGCTTATCAGGACTCAAGCAAAGCGGGGCGTTCGCCGCTGCGGCTGCGCATACGCCACCCGCTCCCCATTCATGATCATCCCGCCATGTGAGGAGAGAAGACATACCCCGCCCACCCGGGAACACGGCGAGCGGGCACAGCAAAGCACATATCTGCCGTGGAGTGCTAGTATCTGCTACCCGGCTCAAGACGACAACTCGATGCTCGCACCACCATCCCTCGATCTCAGGCCGCCGTCGCTGGTGCGGATGTAGAGCAGACACGAGGCTGGATGATCAACGAAAGTGGCCCCGACTGACAGCGCTTTCTCCGCATTCACCTTCGCCGCCGTCAGCGTCCCCTAGCGTCCAAACATCTGAGACTCAAGAGAGAACGAGCGGTCGCCAACTCCGCTCCAAGGTAAGGCGGAGGCGACATGAAGACTCATAGCTCGCTTCCTCGAGCTTCACTGACCATCTCGTAGACTCTCTCATCAGCACGGCATGAGCCGGGGGCGTCCGCTCACAAGCACAACGGCGAGAGAGGTACAGCAGCAGCGCGCCTACATCACCGAGAGGGGAACGGTACAGCGCTCATCGCAGACACAGCGTGCGTCTCCTCTCATCATGATGAGCTGAGGACCGCGGCGGCGTATTGACAAAGTAGACTCTCTGTGCCCGGACCGACCGACCGCTTGGGTATGTCGCGACGATGTGGTGAGTGAGTGGTTTAGGATGCAGGCGGTGGGTGCCACTGACTGTGTTACGGTGGAGCAACAAGCGCAGCGCGGTGCGGGCGGGAGACGTGGATCACCGTACGCGTGCCACGACGACTTAGAGGTTCCTCTACGTCCACCATTAGCATTCCCGGCATAAGCTAGATTCGAGAATACAAGGACTCACAGTTAGACCAGGCGAATGAATGCATGAATGAGTGAGGGACGCTCATTCCCTCCGGCCTTCTCGCATCCCATCACGCACACGAGCAGAGGATGCGTGAGATCTCGTGTCTTAGCTTTGACGCCTACCCGCACCCCAAACGCTCCCATACCATATCCAGCACCTCCACCGACATCCCAGCACCCCCTACACGCCAGCACGGTAAGCTCTGACATCCGCACAGCCCACCGCCCGAAACGCCGCCGGCTTCCCCTCTCCGACGACTCGCAGCCGCAATACAGAGCTACATGCTCGGGGCGCTCGTTTCTCTTCGTCGCCCTCCTGCACCCGGAACGCGCACGACGCACTCGCCTGCGCCATTGCACGAGGAGATAAGGCGCTGACTCTGAAGGACCACCCGTCCTCGGGATTCGCCTCTCCGACGACTGAGCGGCACCCACGAACCGTGGTACAAGTGGTCGCGCGTACTGCGCAACTTCGCGACCCGAGACTCGCGGCGAGTGAGGACCGTAGCTGCGATGCACAGGGAATGAATCCAGATACTCAGGGCGGAGCCGCAGACGGCGAGAACGCAAACGATGACGCTTGCAGATAACTTGCTACCTCGACGATAGTGCATGCGGAAGGTGACTGGGGGCGAAGGGCGGGAACGCGGGGGTTTCTGGCACATCGTGTATGTAGCAAGGCAAGAGTCGTAGAGCAGGATTGACGTCCAGACGAGGATGAGGTGCGGGAGCGACATCGTGATACTCGGGGCTGCATACACGACCACCGTCAGCATCGTTGAGATGAGGGGCAGAGAAGGGAATGTCCATACCTCAAAACCTCAAAGCCGGGAGCCGCGCCCGCTAGCGCTGCTTCCCCCACCTCAACGCTTGCCTTCGCTGTCCGTGTCGCTTTTCCACCTGCGTCACCTCCCCATTTCAACACACAATACCCGCGTCTTGGCTTGCTACTATCCGAATCCGCGTCCAAATGTCGAGGGGAGGGGAGGTGTGGGAGGTTCTATCAAATGCCCGCTGCCGACGTATGACAAGACGGCAAGGGGCGGGGGCTGGAGGGAGAGGGAGACTGCTCCAGTTATACGGCGGTGCCAGGCGGGAATAAGCTATACACGTTACATCGACTGTCAATAAGCCAGGGTAACGTGAAATGAGAGAACAAATTGTGTACCTTTTCTTTCACTGGATACCCTCTAACCGAATCTATTCATGTTACCCGCACGAGCCGCCGTGCTTGACATCGTCGTCCTCTGGCGTGGTACAGGACACTTGTACAGGAAGCGAGAATTGAATGCGTGAACCTATATTGCCGGGCATCAGCTTTATAGTGCTCGAAGAGTGAATTTGTATATACATCGGTGTCTTTCGGTGGCACAAGGAGGCCGGATAGTAGGTTAATTTGAATGACTCTGATAGTTTCCCTCCTCGACCTGCAAGCTGTAGTTGATTAGACTTCGTCAAAACGCCGCAAAAACGACGAGAGGATGCAGCGTACATGAAGGTAGCTCTTGCGTCAAAACCGAAGTGAACGAAGGCGACAGCCAGAGCTTCAAGTTTGTGAGTGTGTCCATCACATTCATTGTGGAACGAAGACGACGACGACAACGAGTAGCGGACGACGACCAAGACAACGAAAAGGCAAGAGGGACTGTGCGTGGAAAAATTGATAGCTGCGATACCAAACATGCTCAATCCTCGGGTTGATCCGGCCCTGCTCCGGACTCCCAACCACATCCTTTGAACTTTCACCCCTCCAGTGCCTTCATGAGAATCTCTCTTCGCCGTCATGCCTCGAACAGATTGTCAAATCTACTTAGAGCTCAGTCTCTGTCGAAACGACTCGAAACGTCGAATTGACTCTTGAATCTTGATTTGGGTCACCCCCCTTTCGATTTGCCCGTAAATAAACTGCAGCATCCGAAGTTTCCTCGACACACAACACACCATTCCACCCATCACCTTCTCACTTCCAAGGCTATAATTGTCCCGGGCCCTTCGCGCACGGCGCGCTGCTAACCTGTCGCGGTCTCGGTACGCTCGCGCTCAGCCTGCGCCCTGAATGGGCGGGCGTGGCGATGCTACGCAGGTCACGGTGCGCTGCGGCGCGAGGGGGCGGGCTTTTTTTCTTCTTCGTTTTGTTTCATAATTCGATCCAAATAACTCATGGTATTCTCACGAATAGATATTTGTAGACGCTGACGAACGATATTCATTGGAAGCTAAGTATATCATTCATTTCAATCGAATTAGAATAGCTGACCAGCGTACTTTGAAGTGTGTTGCCCGCCTGGGACCCCAGTCACGACTCACGATAGTTCGACCTATATCTTTAAATGAACAATCACCGTTCTTTCCCGATGAAAAACGTCGTGCTTCCCTGTTCAGAGACGTTCGTGGCATTAAATCCTAAACGTATGAATCGTTTGAAATCTATACAGGCAATACAGTCGGTGTTCTCGGCTCAAACAAACCCGAAGTCGAGCAACTTCGACATCTCACTACTTGTTTGGAGTTACAAACAAGACGACCAAAATTCATTCTAATGAAATCCATCCTCCTCCCTCCTAATTAATTCCCTCACTCCTCCTCGACATTCCTCAAACGCATTCGAACCCTCCGCTATCTCCTCTGCAATGACCCTCAACCCTTGCATGAACCCAGCATTCCCCAACGGATACAACAATTACTCTTCTCTTCTAGCACCGTGGTCGAACCGTCGTTTTCTTTCGGTTCACTCATTTGGATTTCCTCAACCTGAACCGCGCTGGGGCCACTGTCCATTGACAATTACCTCCCCAATGATGGATAGAGCCTGCTGGATCCAACCTCCCGCTGATACTACTACTGCCTGACAGAAATCAGACCGAATCTGCCAAGAAGGTGATAACTCAACACAGTTTCCCATCACAGTCACCAACTTTCTCACTTTCATCCGAAGTGACTATAAGTGACGAAGATTGCGCGGACTCGTAAGTGCAAAGCAATACTTGATCATGATAGACCTTCCGTGATTCTCGTGGTCAATCTGTTCCAGAATGAACTCACTTGCGTCCGGAATGAACGCTCCACCATCCAACGAACGTGCCTCTTTCTTGGCCCCTTCAAGGAGAGGTGGCTTCCAAATCTCTGCATTGAAATCGCGCACCATACACAAAAAGACTTCATCCACGAGAATTGAAGATAAGCTGCCAGTGGCGCCGGATGTACCGACTCGGACGGTGTCGCACATAAACCCCAGCAGGTAGGTATCGCACTATCCTGCTGTGTCAAAGCGGTAATAAACCTGAATCCCGCTTGCTAGATACAGTCACCCAAAGTTATCCGCCGGTAATACTATCCCGCCACCCCGGTCATTACGCGAATTTACAGCACTTAGTGAGGTTGAACGGAGATCGATGGGGACAGTCGATGTCTATGTGTGTCCCCTGAAGACGAACCGTAAATCACGGAGCCTGAAGTTTAAATGGGCCGCAAACCGGTGTTATTCTTCTAGAATTGCCCCTTCTCAGCTTAACTTCCGTCGTTCCCACAAGTACATCTCGGTTGTAATGTGGCATATCGGGCAGAAATGTCCTGTCTGTGGTAGCCATCTGTTTGTTTCCTCCTTCCCTTCCATAGTGTATGAATCTCCTGACTACCAATCTTAGGCTCAGGTATTCGAGAACGTCGGGAAAATCCCCACTTTGGGTGGGGTATATCTGGATTCAGTCCTGAGTTTGATCGATGTTCAACTGCAGGCATGCTACCCGTTGGCTGAGGTGGAGTACGATGGTTGTCCGGGGACTACATTGTGAGTACGACACTTCGGAATCGAACACAGGCTTATCCTAGTTCCGTTGGCGCACTAGAGACTGTGGGGTCCAGAGCATCTTCGGCTTCGAAATGGTGGTGTTTCCTCATTTTCTTTCTATAAAAGCCGTCGGTTTCTCGAGAAACTGATACCCCACTACCTCCTTCTCTGAGTGGTACTCACAAGCTACTAGTAAAACGACCTCCAAACCCGAATCGCAATGAAGCTCTCGTTCTCTGGTCTCATTGGTCTCGTTTTCGTCGCCGCATCCCCGGTCTTGGGAGCCGTAGTCGCTCGCATTGAAGGGCAAACCACAGACGTCCCGGGCAAGGTACAACTGCTGCATAATCTCGTCAGTGTCGTACAGCTCTGACCTATGACGGTATTTATCACGCAAAAATAACGTACCATTTGGTCTCCACTTCTTGGTCGTGAAACATGGCTAAATCTGCAGTTTTTGAGCGGTATTTGTACAGCTGTGGCAAGCCTCTACCGCCATAAATCGATCGCCGTGGTTGTTTGAGATGGTGTGCCTGGAATTGGTTTCTGGTTGAGTTTCGGTGTTGCGTCGGCATTTCAACCAAGAGATCATAGAGATCAGATTTCGGCGACAACTTGCCGATGCTATGCCGGATGCGCCGCAGAAATTCAACCAAAGAAATATTGGGCGCGAAACTTTGTATTCGAGACAAGGAAAATGCAAGTGATGTCCAGATCCTGCCGGAATTCTAGGAAATAAATGAAACACCCATTCAATATGTGCCATTGTAACGGACAGCCGTAGACAGAGTTACATTTTCAACTCGGACTGAGTATTGACGTTTTGCAAGAAGGTGACAAGATGGGGAGTTCAGAAATAAGTTATCGGATCTCTCTTGTCTGCTGCCCTGTCATGATTAGCCGGTATCTGTAACTTCGGTTCACGGTGACTATGGGCATCATCAACTTGAACCTGACACTTGTCCTTAGGGATTTTGATCGGTACACGAAAGTGTAAGGAAATAAACCGGCGCAGTTTCAGGAAGCCAAAGTCACCGGCTTGCTAATTTCCTGCGCCGTCATTACGATCAAAACTCCGAGTCCGACTGTCTGGAAAAAAACCTTGGCCACCTATCAATTCGTCGAGTCCAAATGCATTCTTTCTAACGGAAGTTCTTGGGTCAAAATGAACCTTCTGAATCGTGCGACTTTTCACTCGTAGGTTGAACGATTTTCCAGCGATGAGTTTTACCACAAGGCTTCCATGCGAAGACTCTTGCGGTCTTCTGCCACCCGTGGCCTTCATTCCAGATTGAACCAGCTTGACAAGCTATATAACATATATCTGAGTAACACTGCCCAGCCTTAGTCTGGCCTTGGAGAATTGGGTGAATCGGGAGGCAATATTTATTCACTCACATAAAGGGCTTCCTCAGAATTCCGATTCTTCAGATAGAGCCGTTGAGGTCAGCAATTGAAGCTTCACACAATCATAATAGTCAGACGCACGCCTTGTCCGATTGTTGATTGACAGAGGTAACAGTGACTCCTTTTCTCGAAGGAGACTGAGGATCCGAATAGAAGTTAAAGATGCTTTATGAGTACTTACTTGCTTCCTTTCATATGGGACTCAGTCGGGCGGTGAGAAAATATTGGGTAGCTAACCACAGTTGATGTGAAGAGTTCAACCTACCCCGCATAACCGAAAGAATTTGCACCTTTTCTTCGCAGAGTCACAAGGTGTCCTGGGCCACTGGCAGAGAGTCTGCGCTTGGAGGAATAGGCAGGCAAAAAAAGATAGAAATGACGCTGCAGCAAGCAAGTTAAAGAATCGCTCAACACCAGTCGTTAAAGAATGCTCTGGGTGGGTCTGCCCGGATTACCTTTTTTCGATTAAGTTCAAACCGGCTAGTTTGGATGTGCAGAAATTTAAACATATCGGCCATTCCAAGGCCAGTCATCCACATCGAGTACTGGAACTCTGCTTTGACCCGAGTTCCTCATCAGTGATTTCGGGCCAGAGGCTGTCTCCGAATCAATCTCTTCGGAAGGATATCGTGGGGAAAACTCACTCTAAATTTTGTCCTCCGACTTGATCTTGAAATTGCCAGGAACTTCACAATTCAGTGATTTCTTTTGAGCTTGAGCCCCCGAGATCAGCAACATTTGTCTAGGAGATACTTATTTTGCAGGCTCGCGTGCTTGCATTTCGATAAGTGGTACTGCCGATCTTTGTACCCGGCTGACTGCCGTGTTGATCCAGTGATGATCCGCAATCGGCGCAATTTTTGGGTGCGTACAGGAACTCGCAGTCCACAAACCACGGAGCACGCCCAAATACCACGGATGTGAGCAGGAGGATGGCGCATGAAGCTCAAGAAACGAACAAACCTGGACCACGACACGTACGTGCCGCAAGCACGTACTTCGACCACTAACTACGGTATTTTTCGGCGAAAAAAGACTTTATACTGACCGCCTACCTTCCAGTGGTTGAGCATCGAACAAGGAATCAGTACGGCTTCACAGCGACTCTTCTTCACTGAACTAAACCCACTTCTCACTCGCTTGACCCCGAACAGTTTACCACAACAGCACGACTGGCCCGTTGGTCGAGCGTGCAGGTACAGGTATGTCTGTTTCACATACATTCTCTCCCAAGAAGTGGCTGATACGGAGATTGAAATACTTCAGAGGCCGTTACGTGCTATAACAAGGGAACGAAGGCGCGTCCCATACATAGTGACGTCGCATGCGCCGAAGTCCGCTGAAGCTAACAAAAAGCGTCTATGTAGGCTGATCGTGCTCCGATCGTTTCGGTCATCGACGACTGGTGCGGGTGCGTGTTATGATTCAGCATCCGGTGTACCTATTCGCTCCACTCCAAGTTAACGCAACTCCGCCTACAGCAGAGTCATCGGCACGCACCTCAACGATGGCCAGGAAGTCATGGTCCGTCAATAATGTGTCTACGTTAGCTATCACTCGTACGTTATTGATATTACCAGGCGCGCTACAACTACGGGACCTTCACCGTGTTGGTCAGTGCGAAAGCTATCAACGGGTGAGCTGCTACGTGCTACGTCTTCAACGCCTTGTATCCAGCATCTTTGACATCGTCTCTAGGTGCAACATTATCATTGACGGCAACTGTGACCGCCTTCTCCGCCTCCCCGTCGACAAATGCAATACCGGCGGGGTCAACGGCAAGCAGGTGAGAATTCCGTATGGAAGTAGTTACTTTTCTGAGGCCAACTTTCACCTATTAGGGAGGATTTGAGACGGATCTCTGCGGCCAGTGGAACACTGACCCGGGATGCTGCGGCTCAGACTTCTAAAGTCTACAATGAACCACGAGAGGAGTCCACTGCCGGAGGAAGTTCAACCTTCCTGAGATTAAGTAGCCTCTGTCGCTTTTATTTCCAATAGTTTCCGGCGCGCTAGTATTGCTTTGTTTGAATGTAGATCAAATTTCTCTGTACACTGTGGGTTGCTAGGATGAACTGCCGAAACTCAAAAGGCAACCAAAGTTGAACCATCACGTGGTTGGGTTCAATTTCTCGGCCATTGCCGGCAGATATCAACGGAACATCGCTTGGGTCCAGGCCCCGCAAGCATGACCAAACAATGCCCCTTGCTTTTAACCACCATACCGAATTTCCTGGAGTCTCGTTTCAAACATTAACCATCGATGTATGTCTCCTATACGTGGAACTAGGAATGAAGAAGCTAAGTAATTCACCGGCGACATCGACAACTTTGAATGGCTGTTTGAATATTCGGGTGGCTTGAAACCGTCGCCAAGAGGTTGCTCAGTGCTGGCAACTGCACTCTAAATGAACACGGCCCCACGGGATGTGCGTCCGCTTTTCCATGTTTCATCGCGGTACTTGACTTGACTTGACTTGAGTTCTATTTACGCCGTACCTGGCCGTAGGGGCTACGCGGCAGTACTGACTGGACGAGTCACGAACCAGTCGTTGGGATCTACATGACTTTGACACTTTAATACCCTCAGGGCTCAGGGAAAGAAGATCGGTGGGGCTTCCAGTGGTATGAGAGGTGGTTGATTTCATGACGGCTCGGTTTTCATGTTTGTGGGCGGCCAGAAAGAGAAGAAAAAAATCGCCGAAAAAGGAAAGAAGGAAGGAGGAAAAGGGGAGAATTTCGAAGGATTTCCTGCCTATTTAGCCCTGTAAAAATCGATTTTTTTCTCCGCTGCGCGGCAACGTTCGGGAAGACCGGCCCGGCAGTACCCGCGCGCAACTTTCCCAACAATCAAGTGCGGTATTGCTCAGAAACACTCAGTTCATGGGTACAAACACTAGCTGATGTACTGGAACTCTTGTTGAGCTTGACAGAACACTCACCAGACAGGAGATTCTGCTGTAGCTCTATGCATCAAAGATTCTGCTGGAATGTTCAATCAAAAAAATAGGGCCAGGCCTTCTAAGTGTCTCTTAATTTTCCCTATAAATTGAATCAATTCTGCTATTGAGATACATCTGATACGCAATGATTCTGTACTCTCAACATAATTCCAACTACCAAATTGGAACCGGAAGGAGTGAGCAAACTCAAAATGATGGCAGTTTTGTCACTACAGCAGGAAGGAAATTAAGTGAGGTGAAGGATTCTCTCGCCAAGCCACCACATTCTTTGAAAGTGTCAAGTCTTCAATACTCAAAATTGTTGCCAGGAGCAACCACAGAGTGTTGAATATCAATTCAATGTTCGGCACCAAATTGTGCATTGGTGATGCAGGATAATTTGAGACAGGGGCCATACTGCTGCAGAGCATTCCCCCCAGCCTCAGATAGTACACTGCATTTTTTACACTCCGCTCAGACGCAGAATTTACAGCTGTTCCGGAAAATAATGAGACTTGCCTTTTTTTTCCCGCGAGCGTTCCCAAAACGGAAGTCACCGCCATTTTAGTTCATTTGAGTTCTTTAGGGAGCACAACTCAATTTTTTGACCTAAGTAAGGATACAAATGTGTTTCGGTAGGATTATCCTCCAAATTGTGCCCTCGTACGATGCGTAGATGTCGAGAGAGAGAGGATGTCGGAGATAATCGGACGTACGTCGGACCTACCAAAATGGAATTGATCAGAAATGGTCGCTTTAACGAAAGGCTTTCAGCGAGAGCATCTAAAGGGTAAGCAGAGCGGCCAAAATCTCCCTGTGAAACCTCTTCAATCTTTCAAGGCCTCTAAATGTCCTCAGAAGGTCTCCCACTATGAAAATGAACTAAAATGGCGGTGACTTCCGTTTTGGGAACGCTCGCGGGAAAAAAACGGCAAGTCTCATTATTTTCCGGAACAGCTGTAACCAAGAACGAACGAAAAAGTAAATCAAGAAGCCTCGGCATTCGCCGGATTGCCCAATTTGGTGTATCTTGTGATGGTATCACCTCCATACACCTTTTTTGGACGCATCATCAAGGCATACACCTTTTTGGGACACGATCAAAAGCATACACCCTTTTCGGACGGCATACACCATATAGGGTTAAGGCTCCAATTGTTTAGTTTATGTTTACGGCTGGCCGTAAACTAAACATAAACCCTAGAAAACGGTTTAAAAACTGTTTAAACGGTTTATAAACATTAATAAATCGCCAAAATAATCTACTGCAGCGATTGAGGCCGCTATGAAGCTGTCGAGACCACAAAGGGCCCATGAAGTTGTGCCCGATAGTTTCAAGGCCGTTTACGACCTCGGAACAAGAAAGCTGGCCCAAAGCTGTCAAACTCGGCAGCATTAGTAGACATCACCGTACCATCGGCATGCTATCCGACGACCAATCACACCTCACCATCTTCAGACTTTCATCACCGGAACTTCAAGGAAGCTTGCCAGGAAACCTGGCCCTGTTTCCCCACCAGGTGGCTGTGCATCAGCCTACACACCTCGCTTTATTCCGGTGACGGTGGCTCGGCACACAAGCCGTTTTCAAAGACATCAAGATGCTCCGGCTTGGATGCGACAGGCATCAACCTTTGTTGCCCCCTTCCACCATGTCAGAGGTCGTGTTTTTTTCGGTCTCCCGATTGGTACCACATAGATTGAAATATAAACCAAAAACCATTCGTGTATTACAGGCAAGTAAGGGAAGTAGCGTCTATGTAAGAAACTGGGCGTTATAGGCTGTCTTTTAAGATTTCTTGGTGATAGGATTCTGAAGGGTGTCGCCAGTCCGCTTGCCTGCAAGGCAAATTAGGCATTGACAAAATAACATTAACAGAGACGTACCGTTCAAGTTGGTGTCTGGCACGGTATCACCTTTTTCTGTCAGGTACATCAGAATTGAAGAAGCAACAGCTATAGCGACGTACCATGCAAGTCGATGTTCGTGTTAGCAACTCCGCTGGCCGCGCCCGAAGCGCTCTTGGAGGTCCCGACGGTTTTGGTGGGCGCGCAACTCGAGACGGGACCGAAAGTAAGTGGACGTGCAGCGCGAGTGAATCGGGTGCGCGGTTCCTCTTTTCCATGTTTCTTGATAACAATTTGCTGAATTTCGCCTGAACAGAGTTGACATATATGTTCTCGCAAAGAAGGATTGCGACGTACCAGTGAAGGATTCGATCAGTTTGCCCTCCTTCGTCATGTTGTAGTGCAACAATCTGTAAGTTACCTCCACGAGGGCGCCGCGAAGCTTCTTTTCGATCTGGTTCTCGGGAACCAGGGTGTCGTCGGTGTCGTAGAGCGGCAAAAGCCTCACGTCGTGGGTGCCAGCTATGGCAGCCAAGTGATCTTTGAGGTGCAACAGTAGCTGTAGCATGAAGCCTTACCGGCAGGCCGTAGCCATAATGTAGATTGTCTTTATGGATGGACTCAGACACCCCCTGGCTAGGGTCAAAATGGGGTGTTTTGGGCGCAGGGGCTGCCGCCAAGTTCGGCATCAAACATTTTGATCCATTTGATGGCTTTTTCAGGTAAATATCAGCATATTTAATATTTCACATGTTATCATTAATTCTTTACAATGTTAACTTATTTTGATGATTATAATTCGAAAATTTCCCAAATCGGACTGAATTCCAGGCAGGGCTCAAATTCTTCAAAAGAGGGGAATGAATTGATGCCGCAACAGAGCGCTTCGTATGCCTGAATGCAGACAGCCCAATTGACATCACATTCAAGCTCGAGCAGGCCACGTGAATAATAATTACATTACACGTATAATGAAGCGGGAATTGCTACGTGCGTCAGGACAGAGCAGACAAAGCGGGTCTGATTATAGCGGTGTCAAACAGGTAACAATGGGGGTGAGCGACTAGGGGAATTTGGCTCAGGCCGCACGGCACCAAAGCATCCGACGCGCAATGAGCGCTCCGCTTGTGCGAACCGGCACGGAGGCTCGCAAATAGAAATGCTGCTCGCGAGTCACTATCCATTCACGGACGACTGTGCAAGCGCCCATCCCGTGCGCGCGATTTGTGTGGGTTCGAAGCTGTAGCGTGAGTGGATGCGAGTGAGGGAGAGACGGGGACGGAACGGGGAGATCGAGTTGCAAGGGGTCGACTGACTTGGCGTTGGCGTGCGCGCGGAAGCGATGGGAAGGTCTTGCAAATCCGAGCGAACGGGGGAGTGCAGGGGCGTACGTATTGGCGGCGGTACGAGGCTGGGATTGGTTGTGCAAGGTGATGGAGACGGCGTCAGTGCTGAGATGTGGTCTGGAGGACGAGTAAGAACGAAGGAGTCGAGAAGAAGGGAAGGAGATGTACCTCTCAAAAGTGCGCCTCTCTCTCTTAATTCTCTGGCTGTTATGACTCTACTGACTGGGGGACAGAGCCAGGGCAGCGGCGCACAAGTGGATGTTGTTGGAGGCAGTGTCCAGTGCGGCGTTGTCGACGGAGATCTTGTCGACGTCGGTGGAGATGGCGTGCGCTAGATGTGAAATGGAGGGCGCGGAGATGGCCAGCTTCTATGTCGAGTATTGTAGTATGAGATGAGGTGTTGAGAAGGCGGGTCCGGGATTAGTGACGTCGCTACTGCGGTGGATGGGGCTGGTGAATTCGGCGGTGTGAGTCAGCGCGAGAGACAGAGACAGAGCGGGCGAAAATGGGAGTGGCGGGACGCGGGGAATAATGAGGTCAGCTGATGTGACTACCCCACCGCTTCCCCTCCACTTCCGCGCGCACGACAACGCAAGTGCGAATGCGAGAGGGCGTGGGCGTGGGCGTTGGCCGAGACTGGTCATGCAAGCGGTTTCGGTTCTGGCGTCAATGAGGGTGGTGGGGTCGGCGTCCATGCCAAGACACAGAGTGGAGGACGACTTGAGTCAGAACCAGAGCAGCGACGGCCTAGTGGCAGTTGTCGGAGGCGGCGTCGGGCGCAGTACTGTCGACGGAGATGTCGTCGACATCGTTGGAAGCGCCGTGCGCTGAAGGTGGAATGAAAAGAGCGCAGACACGGCCGAGTTGTCGTCAGATAAGGGCATTGTAGTATTTAGTCGGAGATGAGATGCTGAGAGGTGCGGGCGATAGTTACCGAGGATATCTGAAGGGGGTGGGGTTGAGAAAGGAAGGCAATTGAAGTGAGATTGAACACTGAGAAGAGGGAAAGAAGTACAAGCGCAAAGAGAAGTTCAAAATAAGGTACGTGAATGACCGACGCGCACCTTCTTCAACGCTGCAATATCTGCTCGGCATTTCCTCGCCATAATTCTCCTCCTCCTCTTTCTCATCCTCACCCTTCACCTCCAACTGGCCAATTTCGACCCATCGTAAAAGACGGATGATTGAGAGAGCTTCATCCGAAGATTGGAGCGATGAGAGTTAACAAGCGATAATTTGGAGTCGGTGTAGTCGATATCAGCGAGACAGCGGCATTGATGTTGCTGGGATAGAAGACGATGAGGAGGCAATACGATGGGAGTGGTTCGCTGGCAACTGGACGGCAAGATAGTGGTGGTAGGTGGTGGTGAGTTGGCAGCGTCACACTGTGACTCACGCCTCCGGAATCGTTTCCGACTGGTTGCGGCCCTTCGGTCCGATCAGCTATACTCAACGCCTTCGTCCAGATTAAGAAGGTCGTAACACTCGTGCACTCTAAACGACATACTTTAGTCTCGATGGTAGCATGGAAAGCCTAAAGCTAGTGCACTACATCTCTAAACCATCTAATATGCAACATTGCTTGGGTATCCGAGGCTTTCTCTCACTCACTTGTTGAATTGCGGTGTAGAATTCTCGAGCCGCTTCCCCAGCCGTCCCATCTGGGTCTAGAGACGAAAATACCAAAGCAATTATGCCACAAGCTTTTCACCTTAATTCTGGAACTGCTTCAATGACCCTCTTCTGCAAAGTGCGATTATTTTCGGTACTCCCCTATTATTGGGTTGTTTTCCTGATATCGGCGCCTACGTCGCCATGAAAATCGTGCCACTCTTAAATTGTGTTCTAATGTGTAGTAGCACCATGTTCATAATAGATTTTCGTTATTTTGGTTTTGCGATGACGAACAACTCAAAGGAGAACATGGGTTGCAGTGGTGGATAGACTTCTAAGGTTCGCGAAGCTGAACCATTTCAACAATTAAATCACAGACCGGATATATTGTTTGAATTCTTTTAATATGTTGTATACACAGTTTGTATGAGTGTTATGCCTAATTTTGCCGATTTTCTTAGCTGCTGTGTGGTCTCAAAACCGACGATTAGAGTGGACATCAAAATTATTTATGGGGAGTTCGTCACCGTTATGAAATATCACACTGAATAGCGCATTCTTGAGCCTGAAAATATTACCCACTGTTTAGAGCTATATTCAACGCGGTCTGGATACACCCGACGCGTATTATACGCGTTCGTCGTCGTCAAACGCGTCGACCTCGCTGCAAGACGCGGGAAGCGGGCCGCCGTCCCAGCCAATGGGACGGCGTTCCGATAAAGCCGAGCGTTCGGGCGACAGTCGTTTGCTAGACAGACCAAGCGCAAATTTACCTGGTTTGTTTCGGTCCTCACGCCAGTTATGTCTTTGAGCTTCGTTATGACAAGAGTGATTGTTTTGGAGTATTACAAACAGGGAGTCAAGTAGCCTAGAAATGCAATAAACTCAACCAAAGTAAGGGGTTGGGGCAAGGTTGGGGAGAGCCCGTGCATGGGAACACAGGACGACGCGGGTGAAAGAGAACGAAAGAGTATGGAAGTAGGCGGGAAGGGAACTCGTTGAAGGAGCGCCGTGTCAACGAGGAAAACGATGTGAGGGAGAAGCGGTGGTGTCGAGCAAGCTGCTTCGAATCCAAGAGAGGGTAAGAGCGCGCAAATAAGGGGAGGGCAGAAGGTAAAAGAATACGAAGGACTCACTCTGTAACACTTGGCAGTGAACGCGCTCGCGACAATGTACAACGGTCACCTCAATACTCCCGAGCTTCGAGGTCGAGGTATGTACATCCCCTTCTCTTCCCCTCACAACGATGCTGACGGTGATTGTGTATGCAGCCTCGAGTATCACGATGTCGTTCCCGCGCCTCATCCTCGTCTGGACGTCAATCCTACTCTACGAATCTTGCTTTGCCCTATACACGATGCGTCATAAACCCCCGCGTTCCCGCCCCTCGACCCTAGTCGCCTTGAATTCGCATGCACTACCGTCGAGGTAGCAAGTTATCTGCAAGCGTCATCGTTCGCGTTTTCGCCGTCGTATCTGGATTCATTCCCTGTGCATCGCAGCTACGGTCCTCACTCGCCGCGAGTTCCGAGTCGCGAAGTTACGCAGTACGCGCGACCACATGTACCACCATCCGTGGGTGCCGCGCAGTCGTCGGAGAGGCGAATCCCGAGGACGGGTGGTCCTTTAGATTCAGCGCCTCATCTCCTCCAGGCGAAGTTCCGAGCGAGTGCGTCGTGCGCGTTTCGGGTGCAGGAGGGCGACGAAGAGAAACGAGCGGCCCGAGCATCTAGCTCTGTATTGCGGCTACGAGTCGTCGGAGAGGGGAAGCCGGCGTTTCGGGCGGGTTGTCAGAGCTTACCGTGCTGGCGCGTAGGGGGCGCCGGGAGTGGGATGGAATGTCGGTGGAGGTGGAGGTGCTGGATATGGTATGGGAGCGTTTGTGGGTGCGGCGTGGGCGTCAAAGAGGAGCTGATCTCGCGCACCCCATCCTCCGCTCGTACGCGTGATGGGAATCATGGGATGCGAGCTGTGGGACGATGAGCATCGACCCCTTGATTCATTCATACCGTCTAACCGTGAGTCCGGTCCGCGTATCCTAGAATCTATGTCAGATGTGCTGAGTAGTACTTTCCTCAGGTCTTCATCCACGCCCCCTCTTCCGACCTGTCCATGTCACTCCAAGGCGACGCAGTCGTCGTCGCCCAAATACGACTCGGACCCGCTCATGACCTTGCGGCGACATACCCGAGCGGAGGGTCTAGATCGTCAACGCCGCCGGGGTCCTCAGTCTATCATGATGAGAGGATGCACACCGCCTGCGATGGGCAGTATACCGTTCTCGTCTCGACGGTGCTGCCCCATCTGGCCGTCGGTGCTGGTTCGCATACGCCCTCTCCTCATGCATAGTGGAGCGAGCGAGATGCGAGTCTCCCCGTCCCGTCCTGTCCCGTCGTCTCCGCCTTCCCTTACCTTCAAGCCGAAGGCATGCTCTTTCCCTTTGCGCCAGGGCGCAGATCTTCCATGCTAGTCACCAGCAATACTCCCCTCAGACTTCGACGACTTCGACTGGACGGGTAAAGGACCCCCATGCGCGTAAGGTGTATTCAGCGCGCTTGACGTCGAGCGGCGGTCGCGGGTGCTGTCTCAGGTGCTCGGGGATGGATGCTTGGACTCTCAGGGATGCTGACGGCGCTGACCGTGAATGCGAAGAAGGTGTAGTTGCAGTCGGGATGACTCCTCTTCGGCATGCAGCGGCTAGCCTCGTGCTCTCTGTCTGCACTGACGGCGGTGCGAGATCGAAGGATGGTGGTGCGAGGATTGTGTTATCGTGTAGGAGATACTCGATGGCGAGATGTGCGGTCTGCTTTACCCGGTTTCTGTATTGCTGGTGCAGATCCCGTCGCCTCCGCCTTACTTTGCAGGTCAACGGCGGCTCTTCCCCGCCACGGTCGACGTCGAGCGGCGTTCGCGACCGCTTTTTTCCTGAGTCTCAGATGCTCGGACACTCGGGGATATGCGCTGATCGTGAAGGCGGAGGCGGCGTAGTCGCAGTCGGGGTCAAGGGGGGTCAAAGATAAGGATTGATGACATCAGGTCGGGGAGGGGGGGGTCCCCGAGGCTCGGAAAAAAAACTTTTGTATGCCAAAAGTTTTCTCGGCTTGGGCGGGTCCGAGGTGATCTGGGGTGGGTTCTTTGCCCCGATGCCGATATTTTTTAGCTGTTCTGGCATGCATTTGTGATTTTCAACAGCTTGGCGGCCTCGGCTATCCGGCAACCACCGCTGGGAGCAATCATTCAATCAATCATCTCTAGCCATCAATCTCTCCCAACTCGTTTAAACTCTCCCGCCTGAGGCCTCAGGCCTGCCGTTTGGGAATCTCTTGTGCCGAACTCGGCGGGAAGCTGGCTACTCATTTCTTCGGGTCCTGCGCACCTCTACTTATAGAAAGATGAAAAATGAACAAGATATTGAGATTAATATTGTCATAATTCTCAAGGGGAATAGCTGAGGACAACACTTGGGAGCAACTCGGGAGTGATTTTTGTGGGCTGGGGTGGCCCTGGTAGCCCGGGTGGGCTGAGAAAGAGGCGAGAAAACAGAATCGCATGCTACACATACAGATCATACGGCAACGGGCGCCAGCGGGCCGCCTCAATCGTGGGAATCTCCTTCCCGATATAGGAGGAGGGATGGAGGGGGGGGTCAGCGAAGGCCCGAAAAAAAACTTTTGTACATGATGTGTGTTTTTCTTATCTTTGTTCCCCCTTGGTCGGGGTGACTGCTCCTCTTTGGCATGCAGCCTGCCTCGCGCTTTCTGTGTTTAGTTTATTGTGCAGAGGGGTGGTGGTGCGAGGACGATTGGGATTGGGTTGTCGTTATGAGCCGGGCGGGGGATACTATTGGTACTCCACGACGAGGTACTGTATGCGCTCTGCTGTGCCCGCTCGCGGCGTTCGCGGTCGGGCGGGGTATGTCTTCTCTTCTCGGTGTGCATGGCGGGATGGATGGCAAGCGGGTGGCCTGCCCAGCCCCAGCGGCGAATGCTACGCTTTGCTTGAGTCCTGATATGGATGACTGGAGTTAGCGGTAGGCGTGTAGATAGAGGGGTATCTGCAAGGCGTGGAGGAAGCTGAGCGGGAGTACCCTCGACGCTCCGATTCCTTGAGATGCGGTTGCCTTTGCGCCGATGGATTACGAGAATGGGGAGTGACGAGAGGGACGCGTGCCCCTTGGCAGTGCGCTGAATTCGAGGCGAGGGCGAGGTCTTCGCGGCGTTTTCTCCTCTCTGTGTTGGTGAACGTGAAGTATACGCGTCTACTCCGCTCTGCACGGCTCGCGGATTGGAGCATCCGCGGATAGGTGCCCTGCCCCACATCGCCGCTCGTTTCGGTCGAGAGCGACTGTTCCGCACCGACTTCCCAATGCCATTCGCCATAGCCTTCCAATATCTCTGTTGCCGTGGGTGATGGAGACTCAGGTCGCTGCATTTATGCTGGCACAGTCTCCTCGTCCCAATCTTCTGGAGTCACTACAAGGCATTGGCTCACCGCCCGGCTTGGCGGAATGTGACGTCCGGCCACCGTTGATTGGTGCTTCGACCTGCGCTGGTGGGGCATCGGAGCGGAAGCTTTTCTTAGCGCTCGCGGGATGAAGGAAGTACGGATGGATGTGTTAGCTCGCCACCACACCATCATTTGGATACACAGCAGGGATGCCAGAGGCCTCACCATACACCGTCATACTGTACATACATACCTGCGCGCTAAGTCTGTCGATTCCTACCCACCTTCCTACCTACCTACTCACCTACCGAAACCTTCGACGTTGTTCCAGCCAGCCTACTGATATGTCTTCGCTAGAGATGCTTTACGCGATGTGCTCTTGTGGATCTGAGCTAAACGCAACTTTGAACGCGCGACTTGAATTGGACCAAGATATGTATGCGACACAGTGAATACTCGAAGATGAGGCGTTGACAATATGAAAGAAGATTTAAGCTTTGAACAGTCCTCAGACATCGCGAACTGGACTGAGACGTTGCATTCGATTTTCCTCTGGCCGTGATTCAACGCGTTCAATTGTTGTTTGATGGCGTGGTGCTCTTTTACCCTGAAGTTTGACGACCCGCTTGAGAATAAAAATGAGGGAGAATGTTGTGAATTCTCTGTGCCGTTTCTGAGTGTGCAACCCAACTAATAAAAGCAGCTAAATAGAAGATAAATATTAATAAAAATGATGTACAACCATTCAACCTCGGACACTACGTAGCTATCAAAGCCAGCGCGCGCTACTCCATGTCATCCCCGGCGTCGATCTTCGGCGCACCCTCCATCAGTCTCATCACCGCTGGGCAACACTCCTCGAGTTGTTTCTCCCCCGCACCCGAAGGCATTCCCGCAGCTATCGTTCTCAACCCAGCCAGAAATTCCCTACTCGCCACAAAAGGAGGAAACAACCTCGGAATAATGTCGTGATACTCCGACCCTCTCGTCAAGTTGAAAAGAATCCGTTCGCCACGCGCGGCAACTGCTCCCACCGCTACGGAGGTCAACGCAGAGTCGAGCTCTGCAATCTCATCGATCTGGATCTGGCACGCCCCGTGGCGGAAATCGAACAGCATGTAAGGAGTCTTGTCGGGCTTGTTTTGCATGAAGCGCAAGTATCCACGCGCAATCTCCTTTTGACGGGAGCGGAATTCCCAATAGAGGAGAGTGTGCAGAAATGAGTTATTTCTGGCAGTCATTGGCGAGTGTTCTGGATGGCACTCTGAGGTGAGGTTGAATTTATGTCGTTCTCTTGTTGAATAATCCTGTATTTCGAACTCACCTACACGACTGCGCCACGAAAGACGGGTACAGAACTGCCGGTGACCCGCCAGCCAGTCCGTTTGTTGACACGCTTTGGAGCAATAATATGCAATGGTACAGCCGCTGCAGACCTTCATCTCCTGTTTGTGGAAAGTCCCCGCGCACTATAAATTGCGGAGTGCAAAATGAATGTGGATTGCAGGAGTATTTGAGTTTTCGCTCACCTCGTGATTATGACAGCAAATTGGAACGTTCAATCCCCCCGCATTGTACGCATCTAAAGCTTGAAAACGGTCCTTCAATACTGCCATAAAGTTCTGCCAAGATTTGTAAAACGGCCGTGAACTCTCTTTGATAAACCGGGCCTTCTCATTTATGTCCTTGATTTGACCTAACGACGCCCGGATCTGCGAGAGCGACGAATGTAAAGTTGTTACCGACGAAAGGCTATCGAAGAGTAAGGCCCGACATCTCGGCAGTGCTATACCAGCTTGAAGGACAGTGGGCAGGAAACCAGCACGCAGGGCTTCGACTACTCGTTGGTGGCGTGGACAGGGGCGAAGGAAGGCGAGCAGATATTCGTAATATGATAGGTTGCTCACGTCGGCTGGAAGAGAACCATCGAACACGGCCCGAGAAAGGTTGGTGAGGCTTGTCACCAGTCCCATCTCCAATAGCACGTCGACAAACCCAAGACCGAACGGCGGTCGTGCTTCGTGATTTGTGCATTGAATGAAGGAGATCAGACTGCCGAGCGCCACGGTAGTGCGGTCGTGATCGAGGGGGGAACTTCTGTTTGGTAGAAATCGATTGAGATGCAAAAGGGCGAGCGATGCAAGATCGGCTGCGCTACCTCCTGCCCCAACAATGACCCCATCAGCGGCAGAACGACTCCAGTCTGGGTGCTCAATCCAGAATTGGAGGCAATCCGGCAACGCGATAAGCGCTGTGTTTGCGGCCGCGTTGTCTCTAGCATCCGCTTGTAGCAGGTGAGCCCTAGCTCTCCCAGGAAAACACAGATCTCGACTATGTCCGTTGCCATCGTCTTCGCCGCCTCCGGATTTCCGCCAAGCACTGCGATGAATAGTGCTGTTGTACGTACCGGTCGGCAATGAGATCGACCGTCAAGATCTCGTGGTACGTCTCCGCGAACTGATGCCAGGCCATACGTTCTTCCATATATCAGAAAAAGCACCGAAAGATACACGCTTCGATCTGACGACAGTCAACATTCCGCGCAGACTATTGGTGGACGCAGAACATCTCCAGTCGACGTGTGAGTCCCGGACAACGTCGCCCGGGCCGTCTAGGCTGCTCGAAAGAGGGGGGATCCGGATAGGATCGAGAACTGCGTAGAGGACGGGCAAGAGTGGTGCCAGTACGTCTATGGTCCACGGAATGCGAGTGATATTTTGCATGAAGATGGCCCGTTCCTTCAGAGAAGCAGACGGGTTGGCAGCTGCAATGGCGGACTTCTGAACACAGCGTCAATGAAAGCAACTTCAAGCCGCAATGTACTCAATTACGCGGAATTGAAGCGGAATTTTGGACCGTGCAGCATCGGAGAGTCGGAGGGATTGATGCATTATAGGTTCAGCGCGTCCAGACGCAGGATAAGGGGGCAGGGATGGTGATAATCTGGTTTACACAATGGCGAGCGCGGGATGACAGCTGATGACAGACAGCTGGCAAACAGCGAGATCGAAGGTCCGTATGTCACCGTTCACGACTCCGACTGCGGTCACCATCAGGTCACAGTCACAGCAACTCGAATCATCCCGAGCGGCAAGAGGCGTCCGATCTTCTTATCACACCCACCATCAACTTCACGTGCATCAACACCCCCTTCCATATCCGGTTGTTGATGCTGTCATAACCAAACACCGACGCACATTGACACGACGCGCAAACGACGCGCATCCTTGGCTTGTAGACGCGTCGACTGCCCCCTCACTCGCTTTCTGGGAGTAGCCGGTACATATCTGCTACTCCCGGTCATTCCGCTGCCCAAGACACGCGTTTTACTCCACCAATCTGAGCAGTCAGCAAGTCACCGATCCTGGTGTAAATACTGTCCATAGAGCCGTTTCATCGCACATAAATGGTTTCTCTACATCGCAATACTCTCAAAATGCAGAGTTTCAATCCAACCTTCCTGTCCTCTCTTCTATTGGGCCTGTTCCAGAGCCATCCTCGGCGGCTCTATCCATAGACCACGGAAATTCCTCGATATCCTGGATAAGTGACTGCGCTGCGCCCATTTGTCCTAAATGTGCCAAACAATTCAAGAAAGGCACGAATGAAAAGTCTTACAGAGATCATATAGACTCCCGTGCATGCATAAAAGGTGCGTCACTTGTATTCTTGGGGAGCGGCCAGCATCGACTCAATACTATGACATACAGCGCGATCTAAGCAGTCTACGGCTCAGTCTCTGCCGTCATACCATGTTAATACCACTCCTGCTTATCTACCCACTTCGTCATCTTCACAGCACTCCGAATTTGCTGAGCCCTTTACCCACATCCCTTGCACGGGAATACCACTTGAATGGGATCCCCAAACTTTCTGGGAGACTTATCCCTTCCAAATGCATAGTCCTAGCTCTAAACGTCGTCCCAAATATGACTTGATACTTTCCGAGAGTCCCCGGGCTCGTGCCAAAGATTGTCGCGGATTCGTCGGATCTGCTGCCTGTTGCCCCCGATGTTCGGAGCTGTCCCTTGACATCTCAATCATCAAAGAGCGAGCTAGTCGTTCCTTCGAGCATGTTCATGATCACGATGATTTGTCGGTCACGCAGCTTCGGGCCAAAGT
Source organism: Favolaschia claudopus (assembly GCA_037176885.1). Lineage (NCBI taxonomy): Eukaryota > Fungi > Basidiomycota > Agaricomycetes > Agaricales > Mycenaceae > Favolaschia > Favolaschia claudopus. The sequence continues at coordinate 657,825 of JAWWNJ010000079.1, forward strand.
GAAGTCGGTTAAAGAAACACTAAATGAATTGAAACTCAAGGTAATTGCAATGAATACTTGTCCGTCCATACAGCCCGTTCAAATAATGACAGAGCCTTGATCTTGCGGAATCTGCCGACCGTGCACACAAGCGACTGGATGAATACGCGAATGTCATGCAATTTTTAGGGGATAATGCGTATCGTATTCCTGCCATCCATCGCCTGTTATGTAACGCTTCTGCAAATGGTTGGAGCCCCACAAGAACCCTCGAGCACTGTAAGCTTGCGGCAGAGGGAAAATACACCGCTCGAAATTACTCCCAGTATGAAGTCGACCTTGCTGTCCTTCTCTCCGAACTGGGGGGAGGAGGAGCTGTGTACGCTCTGAATCATTCCATTTTCACTCTCCCTTCCCGCAACACCATACGGCCATATCGCCGTGAGGCCAATCTAATGCCGTCTATCAATGGCGTCGGAGCAGCCGAAATTTCTCGCAACATCTCCGCTTTGTTTGGGCCGCGGGAGAGTCACAGTGATCAAGCTTCACATGTTGAAGAGGAAGACGACCCCTATGGATTTTCCCTGTCATTCGACGAGGTCGCTGCGGAGCGTAGAATTGACTACTTCCCGGAAACCGATGAGATGGGTGGTTTTTGTTTGGAACATCGCGCTGCTTTGGATTCGATTAAAGTCGGAACAAACACGCAAACGGTGGAAGCCGCCGTGACGGCCGTGCGAGAAGGGAAGGTCCACATTTCACACGAGATATCGGTTGGCGCAATTTCCCGCCTCTCGGAAACCGGTTATGGCGCCAAGCCCGTTTTTATGGGTCCTTCTTGCAAGATAGGGACCTGGAGAGACTGCCTTCGAACAATGGAGATTGTTCTCGAGTGTTGGAAACGCTCAACGCACGGTGAACGACTGCACGGCCCCATCCTCTCAGTTTCCTCTGACGGCTGTCCAAAACGCCGATACGCAATGTTCATGATGTGTATGCATAGCGAAATCCTTCCGGAAATCCCTTATACCCATTTATTTGTGACCTGCCGGGACTCAATCGGCGAGTTGGGAAGGACAATTTGACAAACGATCCTGACTACAAGCATGAATTTAAACGTAAACGAGTTTTCCTTGTTCCGTTGATGCATCCTTGCTGACTTGTTATGTCACTAGGTTTGCGCACACTTGTCTGCTCGCCTGAGGGACTGGTTGTCAAGAACGTCTGTATCAATCGCGATCTCTTGACGTCGTGGTTGGAGCGCTTGCCAAACCATGACTGGTCGGAAACCTCCCTCTATGCTTTGTTAAATCCGGCCGATGCTCAGCATGTAGCACGAACGATAAAACTCATGCTCTGCATTGTCGAGATCAAAACCCTGGACTCCGACGACTTCGATCCAAGCGAGGCAGCCGAATTTGAGGCACTCTGTCTTCTTGCGGACTTCATTGACGCCTGGCTTCAGCCGTTCATCAATGTGGAACTCAATCTAAGCCAGCAGATTGAATCGTTGATTACGGCTTCCCATCTCCTCTGCGCCCTTTACCTTCAAAATGGCCCTTCCTTCATGCCGAACCAGTTATATGCTGATATTCAAGCGTCCATAAAAAACGCGGTCTTGCTTGTCCCTAAAACTCGGATTATCAACGGGAAACGGAAGGTTTTTATTTGCTTGTTGGGAGACGATGTGCTGGAGGCTCTTTTCGGACGATCACGTATGATTGGTGGTCATTCTCCTAACTCCAGCGTCGGAGAGCTTCGCGATCGTTTTGTCTCTGCGATGAACCTCGACTACATCTACGAGCAACATCCGGAATGGGAACGGCAGCCGCAACGGCTCAATATGTTTCGGATGAGGCACGTTGATCATTTGCGGCCCGCACACTTCAAACGAGAACTCCGGGCTCAAAGCTGCGACCTCAAATCATGTTGGACAGCTGCGGTTCGCAAGGCGGAGGCGATATTAGCTCAGTACAGAGCTTCCATGGCAGTTCCGTTTGCTGTTCTCTTTCAACGCAAGGACACAGGCGTATACGGGGAAATAGTATACTAGACGCACTCTGATTAGCAATGGTCGGTGGTGGAATCAGATTGAAGAAGGAGAGTGGAGTGTGGTATATACCACTCACCCTTGGGGGCCGCCAGCGCCCGTATCCGCGCCCACCGCTCGCCCGCGGATCGCGCCTTGATGGTCCGTGCGTAAGGCGCTGTTCGCCCGTCCGAAACGTGTCATTTGTTTGTCCTTGTTGCCATCAAACCGTCATCCATCAATGATCAATCCGTCCCGCCACCCTCCGCCCTCCCTTCAGCTCCCCTTCGCATTTTACACCACCATACCGGCGACTACTGCCCACCGGCCTTCTGATAGATCTATAATATACGCTGCCCCTATCCCTGGGCTCTCCTCCCCCCTGCTCCGCCGCAATTTGCCTGATAATTGATTGCTCCGGTAACCGATTAGCGCTACATACTGGGCTTAAAAATTCTTGCTTCCATCTCTGGCTCCTCAATTACAGGCTCTGATACCCCTGTAATTGACTCGCACCCGCGTTTGTCTGCGCGAAACTTGCTGGTTGCGGCGCAAATCAACATATACCGATTAGCACGTCCCCGGATCCCCTCTCAGACCCTCTGGCGCCGGCAAAAAACGCTGTGTTTGATCCAGCGGTCGGCGGGTTATCTATTCAATTATTGCTCTAGTTCCCGCTCTCCTACTGCGGCCCTCGTGGTTTCCAGCGCACCGAATTTTGGGGCTTCGGTGATATCGGACTCTTGCTCCGAGCGTTCCGATACCCACAAAACATTGAACCTCGAAACTGCACTCCAGGTTAGACTCATTGGAACTGCGTGTCATTTCTTAGAGGATGGAGATAAGTACATTACACCCCGAGCTCAGAGGGTTCTGTGGAAAGATAAATATTCTGCTGCCCAGATTCCGTCGCTAACCGGTCGAAACATTGCTTAACCGGTCGAAACACTCGCGTTCAGTGAAACAGGTGCCCGAGAAAGGTGCAGAAAAGTCCTGTAAAATTATGAGACATAAAGAAGGCATGTACAAGCAACATTTGTTAAAACTGTGCCACGGGAGTAACTGTGAGTCGCGCAATCCATCTGAGATTCCATTTGAACAGCTCATTTCTCGAGTTCCAGTGCAAAACCTTGTTACAATGAAACTTCGATTTCGTTCCCGTTTGCACATTTCCATCCAGATCACCATGGGACCCCAGTTCAAACGATATACTCGAACTCCTGCATTACTTTCCTCAAGTTCTGAGTTATATTTGGAGCCTCCAACATCCGCCTGTCCCCAAGAATCGCGAAATAAGGTAAAATTTGATTTTTTTCAAACACGCCGTACAGCTGTAGATTTCTAACCCATTGAAGCAGTGATATAGACGACTCCGAATCCGAAGTATGAGATAGCAACATGGAGGCTAGGACTAGATATACAGCAATGATTTCGCTTGTCACACCAGCCATTTCAAGAGCTGCAGCGCAAAGTTCTGCTTGAGAAACACATTCAAGCATTAATATCAGAACAATGAAGTGTTATGCCATTAACCTCAGTGCTTCAGATACATACAGAAATTGTCAAGCCCTGAACTCACACCCCGAGTTATCTGAGTAAAATCACCTCGAGGAAAAATCAATTTCCCTGTTTGAACCTTCGACTGTATATATACTAGCAGTATAAAGTTAAAAAGCAAGTCAGAATTTTGAAGCTCTGAGAAACATGCTTGGGAAACTCAATTTTCGATGTTTCGACCGGTTACGATGGGCTTGATGAACGCCGTCACATACGTGACACTCTTGCTTCCGACCACCATGTCTGCCGCCGTCGAGCATGCTGACCGCTCGCATGCAATTCTATCGCTCCACAACAATCAAGGGCTTTCTTCTACTAAGAATTCTGGCCTCTTCCCTATATCTGGCACTCCCAATCCGGTGTTTCAAGTTCTTCAGTGCGGGCAACGTCCTTCATCGTCAATTCGTGAAGTCGCGATTCAGAGAACTATTCTGCTCTTGATCTCGGTTTTTCATGGTGCGTCATGATCATATACCGTCACAATCCCTCTCTGACTTCTCTACCTGTTGATATGAAGGCTAAGGGTCGTACTCTCAGGGTATTCAGCCCATATTCGTGCTGAAATTGCGCTGGGTAAGCGTAGCATTAATCGAAGCAATTGCAAGTTTCAAGACTCACTGGTTACATTCTACCCATCTTAGACGCGCAAGATTGACTCTTGTCCCCATTTCACCAGCACCGCCGGCGCTATTCGCGTGATTCTCGTACGGATAGCTCGCTGTACGCCTCTCCCAGCTTCTTTCGCGTTTCACGCCGCTCTAATACGACCGTCGATCCTAGTCTAAGCCGAGATGCCCTACGCTCATCGTCATTCTCGTTACCGCCACCGCGTTCACTGCCCACACATCCAAGCCTGTATGTACCGCTGCATTCGTTGCTGCCTTATCTCCGCCGTCCCCACGTCTTTCTCTCCCCAACTTTGAAGAATGAGACGGCGGATGCGGAACTCGAGGTTGGTGGGGAGTCCGCTGCGAGCGAGCTGCTGCTGAGCTGGGCCGCTGGCAACCCAGGGAGAGTACGACGGTAGGCTGCTTCCTAGACCAAGACGACCGCAGGCGCTGATCACGAGATAGATGGAGAGGTGCGCGCGCACTGATCAAACCGTTGAGCTCAAGAGCAAAGCACGGGCAGGACTGCTCGGCGAGCGCCGAGCGCGACAAGAGGGAAGCATTTTGCGCGACGACGGCCCGCGCCCACGCATTCAAGCATAGCGGCGGTGGCTAGAAAACACCGCGCGTGTTGCCCTCGCGAATGGTGAGAAACGCGAGACCGCGCGAAAGCTTACGCGCTCCCAAGCTATCTTGCTTTGCAAATAGCCCAGTGCTTGCCGGCGCGACTCGCAGCCGCTGCCATTTCCCGCCCCCCATATCGAACATCTTAGCTACATATCCCATTTTCCCAGCCCACCATCGTCACTCTCGGCCATTAGCCCATACTGGCTCTGCCCACATGTCCCATTAATCCTTCTCATACGGACAAAGTTTTCACAATGTACTCGGTATTTTTACGCTATAGTACGCGAAAGTATCTAGCCATGTACTCCTTTTTTTTGTAGATTTTACGCGATTTTTCTAGCTACATATCGAGCTCATCGTGCTCGACAGCGCCAAGCAACGGTCGAGACCGTTGCACAAATAAATGCAAATTTGATCATATTTACGTACCCTCTTGTTCGCTGCCCTCTACGATGACGACGACCGCGAGCTCGTTGCCGACGGTAAGCCTAGCCCCTGCCTAAGCACTCTAAGATGGTATACTAGAAATCACTCTAAACCTCTGGTTTGATTCCACCACGACCCATTGGTAATTAGAGCGGGTGGTATACTATCCCCCCATAATAAGGTGAAGGACACCGACCTTCTGCGCCCATTCGGGGGCAAGTATCCTGCTATCTCAACTGATGTTGACCGGTCTATGGTCGGCACTACAAACACACCTGCTGAATCGATTGCGGGTCTCGATCCTGAGACCATCAACCCCCCCAACATGATGACGTCCGAAGATTTAGACAATTTGTTCGCTTCCGTCACTCCTCCCGACATCACTCCCCACTCCCTCTTTGCGGACGTGAATGACAATGGCCGGCAGGCACACAAAAAGACCATTATTCGTACCTTCTTCGACATGACACACGACAGCCACAGCAGCCATGATCGCCTTCAGCGCGTTCGGGGATATACTATCGGTGGCAGGTCGTGGGCCCGAGAAAGTACAGCTGACACCAATTTGACGGTTTCATCGGCAACTCACTTCAAACTCGGTGATTTATTCACAACTCTTATATCTCACAATAACACCCATCTGGCCCTCGCAATTGCGAAATCTACAGTAATCAAAAAAATGCAACCTGGTGCGAAGCCTGTATCAATGCCGGTCATTCCTCGCGCAGAACTCCCGCTGGCGGAGTCCCCTTATATTATTTCTGGCCAGGTGCTTTCACTTGTCCCTATACCATACGATGGCACACCATTTGCTTGTGCATGGGACGGAAAATTCGTGTCTTTTTCCCTGAAAAAGAACAAGCAAACCAGCAGCGATGAAACCTCCCGGATCCGCAACCTGCAGTTTTCGGTCACAAGCCGCCTTATTGATTGCAATATCCACGATGCAGCTTGCAGCGGGCGTGCCCCTTGCGACTCGGACATCGACTCAGATGATATTCCGGAGAAGACATGGCTTTTTCCCAGCGCAAATCTGCTGTCTGCCTGGAATTATCTCTGGAACCAATTAATGGGGGATGAAACTTTGCATAATAAATTTCCTATATTCACTAGCGTCTGCGACGGAGTCTTCCCTTATACCACCTCTCCAGCACCAGGTTTGATTCCGTTTAGACTCTTCTACTTTCGTTGATTTCTCAAATTTATATTGATTCCACAGATTCTCCCGGCCTTTGTTACTCATTACCTATACAGGGTACGGCTATCGAAGAATCACATCGCAATCGTAGTACATGTCGCGTGTGCGGACTCGTAATAAAAGAAACCGACCGCCAACAACACATTGGTCGGCACATTCTACAGTCTGTCCTCGGAGTCCGTGATTCTACGGTCAAAGTTCCGGTGAGTCTCCAGCCCTCATTCCCTCATTTCTTGGTTCACGATACTATATAACGGTCACAAGGTATCCAAAGAATATCCTTGTGGTACATGTGCCGGTCCCACAGACAATGGCAACTGTAAAATGGGAATCAAAAGCGGCAAGCTGAACTCGGAATGCCCTTCAGCATACTCATTCATGGTCAATCGCGCTGGCGAATTCCGGGACAAGCGCCCATGTACGAATATCCCCATCAAATGTCCCCTCGGTTGCGACCAGACGCACTGGAAATACAATTTCCTGAGGCACCTTGACGAAAGGCATCCTCAGTGGACAAAGGTTGTGACTAAAGGCTTTCTCTCTACAATTCAGGTGAGTTCCGCTGAGCAGGCGGGACTTGAAATTCCGGAGAACCTCGTCATCGAATGGCCGCCCGTCTTGCCATCTTCCGACAGCCCCACAACTGTCTCCCAGGATTCCAGCAGCCGTAAAAGGTCTATATCCCCGGGTCCCCGATCCCCCAGTCGCCGGAGCAACAAAGAGAATGAAGCTCCACCAGAAGAGGGCGGTAATTCACGCACCAAGAAAAAAACTAGAATCATCTGAATTTTGCTCGTTATCTCAATAGTTATGCCTTCCCATGCAAAGAAACTTTATAATACGAGTCCACATACATGTCTTAGTCTATTCCAAACATCCCCAGACCATTTCATAGCTCTCGCCGTACGCACGAAACGATTCAAGGTCGACGCAGCTGTCGGCTTCTAAACGGAGATATGGCCCGATATGGAAGGGGGTGTTGATGCACGTGAAGTTGATGGTGGGTGTGATAAGAAGATCGGACGCCTCTTGCCGAGCGGTCGCTGTGATTTGCCTTGGTTGGAGTTCTTTTTACGGGGGAAGAACATGTCCGAATTCAGATTGTTGGATGACTGAACCGCCTTCCACTCTGAACTTTCAACAATGATTCTCGAAAGAATCATAACGAATTGAAAACAAGAAGAAATACAACAGCTGAGCTCCTCGTCGTTGCCGTTCCGAAATAGCATAAGCCTGAGGAATACATGACGCAGGGGCTTGTCATGGATGCGAAATCATAACTATAAACTTATGTAACCTACGGATTTGTCTGCATCACCTCCTGCACTAGCGCCGTATCGAGATACTCCCTAATCTCAACCACTTTTCCCGCATCCGTAAATATGAGAATCCACACGTAGCTGGTTGAATATCCGCTCAACTTGGAGCAGACACAGTGACAGAGGATAAAGAAACACTCACCGATTATTGTACGGTTTCCCGTTACGTTGCGTGGCTTGACTCTCAACTTCTAGGATAGCTTTGTTGTTTCCAATGATCTGTGAGAATGATTTATGAGATTCGGGCAAGCAGCCTTGAAGTGGTGCGTTACGTCGATACATTTAGGGTCGACCCCGGGGTTCTCCACGGGCTGGAGGCGGCTCAACATCGGTTTCAATACTTCTTCAAACCAGCTATTCAGCGTCTATCCAATCTCGATTAGTAACTCGCAGACAAAAACAAGAAGAAAGCCGCACATAAACCCCGGTCAACCTCACAGGATCCTTCTTTTCCGACCCAATGGTCCACTGCAGCTCGGGGTCGATGAGAGAGAAGTCTTGAGTATAGAGCTTCTTGAGCCAGTCCTTGACGTAGTCCTCGGTGAGCGTGAACGTTGTATCCGCTGAGAATGGCAGAGTGGTAGTCCAGAAGCCGGAGATCCCGCAGAATAGCAGAGCAGGGACTCGATAGCGATGGCTAAGGACAAGGTATGGATGATCTACATTAGAGGCTGGTGCCAAACACAACCAAAGTGATGGCGCCCAGGAAACCCCACTACATCTGCCCACCCAGACTTAAAGCGACGTCCTCGTCGCTTGGGCCCCCTCCTGAACCCAACCCAACATGCGGAGCACACGACCTAATCCCTGGAGAGTCGGATCTCGGTCCCAATCAAGACGGCTCGGCTGAGCAAAATCTGAGCGTGGCGCAGCGGTGCGAAACGGATGGCGAGGGCGGGACGAGGATGAAAATGCGGGGCGACGGGGTGTACAACGAGTGCGGCGGGCACGGTGCTGAAGCGAACAAAACGGCTTCGATGTCGAGTCGGAACGAAGGACGGAAAGGTCGCGCGGCGGAGAACGGGGTCGAGAAATGTCGACGTCCTCCGCGAGCGCAACATCGGCGGCCCAATCGACAGGCGGGGGCGGTGCAGCGGGGGCGTCCAGAGACGGAGTAGTGGATGTGGCGGGTGCGGCCGGCAGAAACGGTGCAGAGGGAATACATTCGGGAGCAGGGGAAGGGGTAGGTGCGTTCGGAGGATCAGTACCGACGCCAATATCAACGGTAACGCACGCAGAAAACATTCCGCTCATCTTCCTGACCTTCGCCTTCTCGAAATCACGTCCCTCAATGAATCCCAACCGCTTCCCCTCTGATTCACCCTTCTCGTAAGCATCCCGCGCAATCGCGTCCCCGTCAATGCTAGTCACGGCGGTGCCAGCCATAGCACGCCCGGCGCGTAATCCAATGCCGAGCGCGAGAAGCCAACGTTGGCCGACAATGGCCTCGCCCATATCCTGGCCGTATGCGAGCGCTTGTCGGTACGCTGCCAGACAGTCAGCGGGTACGTCTGAAAGCGCGCCAAATCGATCGTCAAGTGTGTCGGGGACGGGGGTGCAGAGGGAGGTGAGCTGGTATCGTTCCCATTGAATATCTAAGTCTTCAGCGGGAGCGAGGGATGGAGTGACCGATGCTGGAGCTGTATTTGTAGGCAAAATAGCCGTGGCCGCAGGTGGCGCGGTATTTTTTCTGCGGTTCTTCTTGGTCATTCGGGAGCGGGAGTCGGGAGCGCAGCAGGAGAGCAGGAGAACGCAGGAGAGAACAGGAGAAGCGGGGGAGCTGGAGAAAATCAGAAGGAAACTAGCCGGATGTCGACGTGGCGGCAGGTAAGCAAAAAGCAGCGGGAAATGGCGCTTCCTGGGAAAGAATATCACTCTCGTCACCAGATGTATCCGCTGAGAATGGCAGAGTGGTAGTCCAGAAGCCGGAGATCCCGCAGAATAGCAGAGCAGGGACTCGATAGCGATGGCTAAGGACAAGGTATGGATGATCTACGTTAGAGACTGGTGCCAAACACAACCAAAGTGATGGCGCCCAGGAAACCCCACTACAACGTCGACATTGGTGGGGGAAGGAAACTCGGACGAATCATAAATGTGTGTAACCACGAGGCTTATGAAGCTGCAGTGGTAATCACGGACTCCGAATTGTCGGTCGCCATGCCATGTCAGAGCATGCAAGACTCACAGAACGCGCCTTGCCGTTACAGCCAGCAGAGGAGCCAGTTATACACTAGACTTCTCACCACCGAGAGTGAGGGCGTGCCACTAGCTGCCAGAGTATACGAGGCGAAGCGGCGTGCTCATCGTCTTCGACGACAAGGAAGAAGCACTCAGAGAGCGTGAGAACTATTGATCGCTTTAGCAAACATGCGCAATTCTCGGGCTGATCCGGTCATTTCGTGCCTTCAACCATGACTGAATTCTTCAGGAAGCCGAAGATTAGATCGCACATACCAAGAAAATTGCTCAGAGATACCTCCACCTCGCGCGAGCTGTGAAAACTTAATAATATCTGATCCGGGGGTCTTGAAGACGAGATAAAACTGTTTTTTACTATGGTGTAGGTTCGTCATGGGAAATACCGATATGGAAAATTGATGGCTGATCGGAGGTCTTATCTTCGTCTTATCGATTACCGCCACCTCGAGAAATGCATTACAGCCTCAAGCTGTCCAATCTCGCGAGACTTCCCCTCAACATCAGGGTATAATTCCACATTTCAATCTCACTATCTCTGACGGAGTATATGTCAAGGCCCGCGCGATCGCAGCTGCTTCGCCTACTGCAAATCCCGATGAGCAAGCCTGTTTTGTGGACGAAGCCCAATACCTTTCTGCCAAAGATCAACTCTCTTTGCTCCCCCTATTTTACGCTGTTCTAGATCCAGCTCAGATTCCTCTTTTGACGAACGAGCTACGCGACGGTGTCGGCGCGATCAGTCAGGACGACATGGAACGAAAATTCTTCTCCGCCATTGCCACCCTCCGCTCTCTCATGACGATCGTTGCCGAGCACGAGAGACATCCTGCTCTCGCAGACTTATGGGCTCATGTTTGTCCGTGGATGCAATTCTTGGACGAATATGGTGATCTTGTGCCCATAGCGATCCGCGATGGATCAACCCCTGCAGAACAATATTCAATATATGTCTCTGTGTGCTACCTCTTTCAATACGCACAGGACACAAGCATCCACCGCGCAATGGGTCTCTCGCTACGACCCTTATCCAGAATGCTCGGGAGAGCATTATATCTCATCATCCCTGTAGAATGGGAAAACAAACTAGCAAAGCGCCAGGCTTTACTCTACGTCATCGAATTGCTCAGCAAATGGTTCAGCATCAACTCCTTCGACCGACCCGCATTCAAGGAGTTACTCTTTGGTGCCGGGGGTACTCTCGGGACTCTCGCCTCGCTGTTGGGCGGGCTTTGCCAATTTTGTCTCACCGATGGTGTCATTCATGAGTACAACGTGCAATCAGTGCATGCTTTGGTCTTGTTCATATCCGCCACCTCGACCCACGGATACGATACCACTGTCTTCCGAGAGCATGTCTGGGAGCAGGGAATGGTATCCTTGATAACGAAGTGGTCAATATTCATCTGCTCATCGACCCTACCCGGTTTACCGCCGCCAGATGGAGCTTTCGAGATCCTGGTGGGGCACACGGAACTTTTCCCACCCAGGCATCGCTGGATGGCGGAAGCCTTGGGGGCAGGTGCTCTTCGAGCTGCTTTTGCTACTCGGAAGCCACAGATACTATTCAGGCTGGTGCTACAGCTGGTTCCCCTCACCGTGTTCCGTTCTGTCCTCGATCAATGCCGATTTGCTCTGGAAGGAGTCAGCCATTTGAATGTGGCCACAGTTTTTGTTTCACCTCGCGGCCCGGGGGAAGTCGCCGCCGTTGACGTGTGGAGGCCATTCTTGGGGACGGTGCAGGAAAGACTCAAATTCATGGATGCGTGCGATAACGGCCGACACCCTGTACTCATGAGCTGCCATAATGTCTCCGTAGGTGTTTTTCTTTTTTCCTTGTTTCCCATGTTCTCAATCCGTTCAAAGTGTGCCAAGATTCAAACAAAACACAAGTTCAAAGTCTGTGCGCAATGCAAATTAGCTTACTACTGTTCGAAAGCGTGTCAGCTTCAAGACTGGAAAGTCTCCCGGGCCCATCGTCGCACCTGTCGGATCCTTCAAGCGCATCGCGATGGTGAGTCCTTCCAACTAACAGAAAACTGTAATTCTGAAGTCCTCGCAGAGCATGCATTGACGACCTCCAAGGACACATCTTTTCTGGAGCAAGTGCTCCACGAAACCTATGGCACTCTAGCGAAAAAGATGGCACTAAAATACCTCATCTTTGCCATGAAAAATCCAGACAAAGTCCCATATGCTTTGTTCGACTACGCTCCCACGGGCATTGGTACTGTCTCGATCGGCCACCTCGAAGACCTTCATCCCTCGTTCAATCAGAACGAAGTATCGTCTGTTTCGAGGGCCAAAAACATATCGTTTCACCTGGTGAGAATACCCGATGGCAAACTACCCAATATCTGGCTCTTTCCCCTGCGCTTTGGATCCCAGGCTCCGAATTTCGTGGCGAAGCTGCGGGAAATTGCATCTACTCTTCCTGCACATCCGAGCAGCGAAGAGTTGGAAGACTATATCCCTCATGTTATCCGCATAATGCCTAGTTGGGACGGAATTCTCAATAGTCGGTGGTGGGATCTATTTGCATAGGAAAGAAAAGTCAATGCTTATTTGTACACGAGTTCACCAATACCTCGCTAGCCCAATACAAAGTTTCTGAGATTTTCCTCGCATAAAATATCTTGAATCACTGCGTAAGAGCAAGGATAAGAGGCATTAAAGCAACCTGAAAGTATAGTAGTGCGGAGCCGGCATTTATACGCGAGCTGCGCGGTTGCGAGCATTTATCATAAATTTAGCGGTCGTACTGTTAGACGCTGTACGGCTGGGTCTCGTTGTGTTGGATATCAAATCAATTCAGACCCTTCTTGGTGACAAATTCACAATCCGACACCTCTCGAGCCGCTGCAAGCACATCATATCCCATCACATACTCCTGAAACTCCAGATCTAAAAATTTACATCCCGTCAATTCACATTTTCTTTCGATAGCTTTTGGAAAACCATACCTCTAGAGAACTTCCCCCGCTCCTTGGGCACAGTCATCTGGTCATAGGACTCCCGCGAAATTCGCTCGACGCGCCCTTTCCGAAGTTGCTGATACGCCTCCAGCCGCTCGGGGATCTCCGCTCGTTTGGTGCTGGAAGGTAAGAGCAAGCCAAGGGCCCCAGCGTCTTCAACTGCTTGAGCCGCACCTTGGCCAAGCGCTAAGGATAAAATGAAAATAAATCAGCAAGTTACAATCAAATTCCGATGAACTCAACACGACGTACTAGGTAGGGTCGCATGCGCCGCATCTCCCAGAAGCGCCGCGTACCCCTTTACCCACGTCGGCAGCACTGGCACGTATCGAATCTGCCAACGCGGCAGTTCCTCGGGTAGCATCTCGAGCAATTTTCTAACCTGCGATGGAAAGGCGGCAAATTGCGAGAGCAAAGTCTCGCGGGTAACGCTCGGGTGCCAATCTTTTTTGTCAAGGACGAATGATTAGTAACTTAGCAAGAAAAAAATCCAGATAAAACGGACCTGGATTAGCTTGGTCCTGATCGTCGAGAAGTGCTATAAAGTTCAACAGTTCCCCGCTGCGGCAAGGATACAAGAACAACCAGCGATATTCGTCGGACTCGACTCCGAATGGAATGACCATGCGTGGTCCCAGCGTGCCTTCGCGGAGCCACGAGAGCTCAGGGACGGCGTCTAGTTTCGCCACATCCAATAATGTGCGGCAGTTCGTTAGACCGCTGTGCAAGGCTTTTTGTACGTGACCAAGAACATGCGTGCGAATCACCGACTGTGAAAAATACATTAGCTTGAATGCCCATTGTAACCGAATCTATTATTCAAGTCTCACCGAAATTCCATCCGCGCCCAAAATCAAATCACTTTGCACCACCCGCCCGTCGGTGAGCGTAAGAGATCCTTCCTCAGGATCACATCTCACCACTTCGTTCGCAAAGTTAAGAACCGCAGGCGGTCCCTCGCCAGAGCCTGTCGCTAAACGTAGCAACTCATTATGCAAATCGCTCCGAACGCAAGTAACGGCCTGATTCCAATTTCAATCATATACATGCAATTCAACTTGAGGAAATACTCACCACTTTTCCATCGATCTCAATCCAAGGCGAGGCAAAGCTCTGCCTCCCTTCTCCCGCAGCGTTGAAGGTTACCATCTGTCTCAGCGTCGGAAACCCGCTCCATTTCCAAACACACAAAAGAAAAAGACGTACGGAGGAGAGATCAACGCTCTTCAGATTCTCCTTCTTGTACCCAAGGTACTCGAGAACGCGCTGAGCGTTGAGTGGCACAACGATAGCGGCACCAATTTCAGTTTTCGTTTCCGCAGATTCAAAGATCTGCGAAAGAAGAGTGAGTTTTCCTTCCGAGAGAAGCCAGTGCGAGATAGTTTCAGTACTTACCTGAACAAGATGCCCATTGCGTCTGAGCGCGGTCGCCGCTGCGAGCCCTGCAATCCCCGCACCGACAATAGAGACGTTGAGAGGCTCTGTTGTATCTGCCATTTGGTCCGGAGAAGTGCATGCGTGAATCAGGCAGCGCGTCTTTTATATCAACGGGAAGCGCGGGCGAGCATCCAAAGAAGGCCCTAAGGAATCATTCTGCGGAGAAAATTTCTCCGCCGAGTATTAGTTGTGTGGTCTGACGTGCGCTTCGCCTCTGCCTCCCACGTTGGGAGGAAGCAGGGCTCGTCAAAGCAGGTGCGTAGTACTGTAGGTAGACTTTTAATCGTACATCATTAGGGATGTCGGAAGTAGCTGCGGTGAGTTGGTAGAGATACGTGTTTTGTGATCGAAGGTGCATACGATCCAAGTATAAACTCCCAGCAGCGAGGAATCGACACCACAACCAGCTTCAAGCCGAATCATCCTCGAGGCGTCATGAACCATCCGTCGCGGACATCGCACCCCTGGCCGAAGCTTCCCCCTTCCGGCCCCGGGATTGCGCGCAGCACCTGCCCCCACATCCATCCCCAACGATTCGCCCTCTCCCCAATATTGTAGAGAGAGCGGAGGTTACCATGGCAACAACCAAATAGAAAAGACACGATATTGACGACTACGAAGGCCTCAGGTGCAGGAGGAGGGGAGGACGACGAGGCCATCGAGGATGGCGGTGTAGAGGTAAGTTCTGCAGCACGTCGGATGGGGATGGACTGCCTCGAAGACTGTTCGGAAGCCTCGGGAAGACGCATGTAGCGCCGAGACTCCTAACCCTTCGGAGCGTGCTTACATCGACGTGTCAACGGAGCTTGGGGCAGGAGCTTGCTCTGGGGAATATGTCGGCTAAGGCTTCGAAGAAATGCACCGCTAGCGATACACACGACCAACCAGCGGCATGCACGTCTAGTCCAACACCGCAGCACAACGACGAGCCCCTTCTCCGTGACCAGCGTGTTTCGGAGTAGCCGCCGCCTATCGATGAGGAGGACGACGGATTCAATCCAGGAATTTGTAGGTGTGGAGAGTTAGGAGGAGTCGTGCAAAGTGGGGTGAAATGACAGTCGCCCTTACCGCGAATCGCGAATACGTCTAGAGTCCCCAGGCGACACCTCTCGCACCAGATATGGTATAGCATTGGAGATGCCGAGTTGACTGCCCATGAATATCAACGTCCAGGAAGAAGGAAGACCCGTGCTGGGGCCATTATGAGTTTCCGCTGCCTTAATTGAATATGACAAGGGAAGACGTACCCCCAATGAGACCAATTTCGTGTACGATCCCATCCTCCTCTCCCTACACCCTTCCTCCTCCTCGCGCTGCCCTTCCCCATCTTCCTCCTCGCCCACCACTATCTCGACACTCCACACCCTCTATCGGCTCAACACCGTACGCTGCGTCAGATGCTGTGTCCTCGACCGTACGCGCGGTGACAGAGAACGCGAGCAAGGTAAGCACGGCACTTCGAGCACGCCGATACCAAGCCCACGCACACGCACGACACGGGGAAGCGACATGGGCACGGGCATAACGCGTCGCTGAGAGTATCCCCAGATTCAGCCATCGACGTGGCTCCGCTGCCACGTCAAAGTCATAGGGTCGAGGATTTGCATTAGATTGAGGGGAGGAGACACGGAGATGAGATGACTGATGAGGGGAACGAACGGGCGAAGACCACTATGTAGCATGGGCGACGCTGCGGATGATTATATTAGATAGTTTTAAGCGAAGGCGACGAGCAGAGCATCAAGACACACCTCGGTGGCTTGTGTGATGAAGCGGAGGTGGGGAGAGGAGGGGTGAGCGTATGTAGTACTAGCAGGCACTAACTTTTTCGAGGCGAATCATCCTCGAGGCATCATCAAGCCATCCGTCATGGGCATCCACTTGAATCCATATCGTACGCCTGCCCGAAATGTCAAGCGCCACTCCCCCCTTCCGACCCCGGGATTGCGCATGCAGTGCAGCTACGTCCATCCACACCGATTAGCCCTCTCCCCCCATATTGGAGTATCGTCATGTTGTAGACGAAGCCGGAGGTTACCATGGAAACGAGGGGAGGGTAATGAAGAGAGACGCGCCATCGACGGCTACGAAGGCCTCGGCACTGTTCCGACAGGCGCAGGCAAAGCCATCGAGGACGGCGGTGTCGAGGTACACTAAGATCGGCCTGAGCATGTCGGATGGGGATGGGGGATGGACCGCCTTGCGAAGATGCGTTGGCGTTGCTCGGAAGCTTCGTGAAGACACAGCCTCTTCTCCGCCGGGAGCACGTAGGTGGGTCAATGGTGGGTGCACGCCCAGATCGGAGGGAATATAGGACGAGCAGCGGGGATGGCCAAGCCGGGGCCTACCACCCGCACGCAACGACGAGCCCCTTCCCCGAAGCCATCCCGCTTCTGCTTCGGGTAGCCGCCGTCTATCGATGAGATTAGCAGGACGGATCCAGGTGGAGTGGGCGGGGAGTCAGGGGTGGGGCGGAACGACCGTCGACGGTCGACCATCCCGGCGAGGACATATGCCCGTCAATCGATGAGCCGCCGTCTATCAACGAGGACGACGGATCCAAGGTGCAGTGTGCGAAGAGTGAGGAGAATAGAGTCAGGAGGAGTCGACCGAGTTGACGGCCACAGTCGACAGTCGTCGACCTTTCCGCGAATACATCTGGACAGGGAGCCCACTAGGCGATGCCCGCCCACCTCGAAACCCAATGCAGGACGGGATGAAGAGTCGGCTGGATACCAACGTCGGGAAGACGGAAGACGGAAGACGCGTTCTGTGGTAGTTACGACCGATGAGCTCTCGCCTGCTTCATACAGAGGAGGAACGAGGACGTACCCTCAATCAGATCGAATCGAATCGAATCGTGCACGATCCCGTCCCTCGAAAGCTCGCTATCTACCCCCTCCTCCACCCCTCCTCTCCCTACTCCCCTCCTCGTTCCCCCTCGCCTTTGCGTACTCCTCACCCCTGCCATCTTGACGCTCATACCCTCCACCCTTCAATGGCTCAGCATCATTCAACCCATCTGCACATCGGCGACTCGCGTACGCTGCGTCCTCGACGCGCGGTGACGCTGACAGAGACCAGCAGCGGCGCGAACGAGGTAAGCGCGGCATGTCGAGCATATCAAGCCCATGCACGATACACCAACCCTGCTCCCGCCCTATCCCTCGATGAAACCGCACCGGTATGGGAGGCACTGTACACAAGCCAAAGCCTATCAGCGCGAACGACCTCCCCGGTACACAGACGAGCGTCGACGAGTGGTGAAGGCGCCAACGGTGGCGCATAGATCGAGTGCCGCCATGCGACGCTGTGAGGGAACTCCCTGCGTGCGAGATGGGGTCCGATACGCAGCAGGACCCTTGACGTGTGCGTCGATACCGGGTATGCAGCAGGGGCACGTCGAGGAGGAGAGGAATATTCGCTGTTGTAAATGGCGGGTCAGCGAAGTAGAGGGTGGAGGGGTGAGGTATGGGCGTACCTCCACAGGCTATGACAGCTACGTTCTGAGAATGCCTCCAGTCTCAGATACCTTGGCAAGAAGCTCAAAGGCAGACGGGCGGCCGCAGATTTCGAAGAACGCCCCGCGCCCATCGAATGACTAGCGCGAAGCATCGATCGACGCTGCTGCGGAGTCAAAAGGGGACTTGAATTGAAGGTAGAGACTCACAGACGAGGTGACTAGAAAGGTGGCTAGAAAAGGCTGGTGAGCACCACGCGCGGAACGACAGGTAGGCTGCGGATGATATGTTAGACGGTTTTGAGCGAAGGCGACGAGCATCACGACATACCTCGGCCGCTTGACCTCACATGCACTATATCCCGACAGAAAGATGGCAAAGAAGATATCGAGCTGGCTGTAAGACAGAAACGTTAGCGCGTCCAAGCAAGAAAGCGTCGGCATACCTTCAAGTCGCGATACCACGAAGAACGAACGAGCTTGGGTGTCTGATGACCCACCCATTCGTTTTCAGAGGACGGGGAAAGGAGAGGAGATGGAAGGCAACAATAACTAAGCATGAGCATGCTTTGCTAGGGGTTCCGCGCAAGGCTCTCTCGACTGCTTGGATATGACTCGACACCGGACTTGCTCGCAGCCGACTCGATGCGAGGATGACGAAGATAATCTTGAGAGTCGGTCAAATTGCTTGGTGTCTGAGAGCGGTGGTACACCGTGGAGGGTCTCTCTACGCCCGAAGAAAGAGGTCAACGACGAAGATATGGATGCCATTGAGTGATGTAGCGTCGACGACGAAGATGGGAAGCGTGACAATGTTGGGAGGAGGTCACGCGTTATTCCTCCGTTACGCTCTTGTTTCAAACCACCACGAGCTATGGGACCCGTGCCTTCGCCACTCAGGACCCTTTAAGTTTAACCGTTTTGACCTGCACTCACTTGCTGCTTGCAAGGCCGACGGCGCCGCACTGCCGCTCGCTGCACTCGCCGGCGCGCGTCGCCGCGGGGAGGGTGTGGGTAAATCCACGTGTTGCGCACGTGGTTTCCTGTCAAAGGCTGTGCCGTGCTCTTTTAAAGTATAGGATGAGCACCGAACTCGGCTCTCGTTCCCAACACAACTCTCTGCGACATTGATTCGTTCTGTCAACGGCGGTCTCTCGCTGGATCTGCGCTGGATGAATCACTAGTAATTATATCTCTGAATCATCTTGCCTTCCTCAAATCCGAGCCCGACTGGATCTGCGCTGGATAAATCACTAGTGATTATATGTCTGAATCATCTCGCCTTCCTCAAATCCGAGGCCGAGTCCGACGAGTCGACTCGTCGTGAATTCAATGTCTCGATGTTCGCCTCGTCCCTCGCACACAGTTTCCAAGGACGTCAGACTCAACAAGGAGTCGGATTGAATCTGCTTTGAATCCAGGCCAGCGTAAAAAACACTGGTAAGCAGGTACTTAGCTTACTGATGTTGAAGTTGAGTGCTCCTTGAAAGTTGGAAGTTCAAGAATCAACTGACTCGGGGTCTTTCTTTCAGCTCATTGTAAGTTCTATAAGTTACCTCACGGCGCACGCTGACTACCTTCGCAAGGAAGCTTGATTTGTCTACTACGCCCGCTCATAATCCAATGACATTTCCCTGCTCATTCTGATTCAAGTTCACCTCCTGGAAATTTCGAACTTGAGTCCACTTGATGTCTCTGAAGCCTTCATTCACCAATAGCCTTAGGTATCCTCAATTCCGCCCTTAAAATTATCAACCGAACTCCCTCTGCTCCGTCATTACCCCAAATGAACACGCTGCGACTCAACTTTCCACAAGACAGAGGCGGTTTTGTTCATGACTCGTCAAATTTGTGTTGTCCGACGAGTACTTGAACGTTTCTTCTACAAAGTTTCTACATCTGTTCAACTTAATTTTACTTTACAATCTCGCCATGAGGCATCTAATCGGACTATAACTTTAAGCTCAACAGTGATTCCGCCTCTACGCTCAAGTGGGGCCGTTGAAGTCAGAAATATGATAATCCCAGGAATGGATTTTCGGATTTGAATTTCATCTGCTTCCTGTTCCCCCGAAATTAATTGTCTGAGTATATTACGGATGTTCCAACACATTCTTTCTCTTGCCTTACACAGAAAACCAATAAGTTGACGTTCATCGCACTTTGACCACGATGCGGCAATCACCGAGACGACAGTTCTGATCAATGTCACTGATCGTGACACACCTCCCTCCTCACCACCACGTCCTTATGGCCCTCGCACAATGCATGCCTCGCTCAAGCTGTCCAATCTATCTAGGCTTCCATTCTCGTTGAAGGTAGATGCTGGCTATCCCACCGTATCCGTATCATGTGTTCACTCCTTGTCCCACTTTTTGATTTTGACTTTTGATTTCTCGAAGAACCGCGCGCGGGGAGTTTTATCTGCGTCTCTCGAGCAAGCCGCGCAGGATGTGAAGAAATTCTGTACAGATCTTCAAACGATATCCTCGGACAATCGCCCATTCCTACTCCCAGTATTCTACACGTTTCTCGACCCACTCCAAATCCCCGCTACCGTCGATCAGCTTCGTTCGACTCCAACATCCGAGGCGTCGGGGGCAGCCCAGACCGACGTCATTCGAAACCGCGTGCTGCTCACCTTCTACAGTCTACAATCCATCCAAGCCATACTTGCTCTAGATTCGATTTCCCTCCAGGCGTTATCCGACCTATGGGCGTGTATCTGGCCCTGGATCAGTTTTCTTGACGGCTACAGCGACAATTTACCTGAATGCAACATCCCGGCGACAACAAAACTTTCCACGTTTGCGACTCTGATCAACTTCTTCGCGAATGACGTTGGAAAGGAAATCTTTTCTTCGCCTGGTGTATTCGCAGTCGTCGGGAGGACGTGGGCTCACCTCCTAAATTGCTACAAGTCGGATGATGATGCTGAAATCATCGTCGATGAGGCGTTATCCGATATCTCACAATTCATAACTCAGGCTGCCGAACACATCAGAAAGCACCCGGATTCTCTCGACGACCTCGGTCAAGGAGCTGGTGGACTCGTCTCACGTCTTCCCTCAATGGTGGTTTCCCACCTCCGACATTTCATCCCTCATTCAGACACCGTCGTCACGAAAGACATCGCCACCTCGGTGTGCGGCATGGTGCCGTTCTTCTTTGAGGACGTTCAGAAGCATTTTCCGGCGTTTTCACGTGCCCTTTTATCGTGCGGGGCCGTTCCCGCTTTGATAACGGTTCTACGAGCATTCGGCCCAGATCAAATGCTTGTGGAACAGATTTTTGCGCTTTCGGTGGTGCACATATCATACTTTCCGCGTCACGAATCCATTACCGAAGCACTTCGAGCTGGACTCTTTCCGGCATTGTTTTCTTACGATACAGGTCGTTGGAAAGGGGCAGCTGTATTGTGGCTGAAGAATCTCTTGAGCCGCATACTCCCTGGTTCCACGATTTATCGATCGACGCTCGTGCAGCTTCGGCTTTCCCTTGCGGAGCGGGACAGTTGGGACGCGGCGTCTACGTTCACGACTGACAATCTAGCTGATTGGAATGCGTTTCTCGAACTCGCTAACAGTCGGTTTCAGATTTTGAATGACTACGATAGCGGGATTCTCAAAGCACCGAAAATGTGTGATAACATGCAGGTGCCCGCCCTTTCGCTTGTTATATCGTGCGATACATCTACTGATATGGCTCTAGTGTATGGCACTCTATTCAGATGAGGATATCCAAACCTGCAGCGGCTGCCGGCTCTTTCGATACTGCTCTAAGGACTGTCAGTTAACGGATTGGCGAAACGACCACCGTTGGGTATGCGCTCCTCTTTCCTCTCACCGGAACGGTATGATACGTTCAACTCCTCCACACCGTCGATTAATCGCTAAATTCAACTCATCCAGACTATTCAACCAACAGCGCGCGAGACAAGTCCTTCCTACGTGCTCTCCTCCACCACGACTATACCACCCAACGAGAAATCATCGCACGCGAATATCTCCGCTTTGTCTTAGAGTACCCTAATCTCCTACCGGTTCTCGTCTTCGGCTACATCCACGGCGCGTGCAGCATTGAGGTGGATCCATTGACCCTATTGATCAACACGTTGGACTTCGAAGCCGCGCTGGCGGTGACTCGCGACGGACGGATTCAGTATCAAATCATGGCGGTCATGAACGGGGAAAAGCCAAGTTGCTTGTTGTTTCCTTTCCGTGAGGTCGGCAGGAACTTCTGGGAGGAGTTGAGGGCGTATGCCGCTTCTTTACCGTTGGATGGAAATGCATTGGGACGGCTAGACGAGTATCTGCCGGTGGTCTTGGAATTAATGCAACGGGAATGAGGCGGCCCGAAGTTTTTTAATTATAATTAATCAACATATTCAAAATGAAGTTACGGAATACTCATTCCCGCCGTTGATGAAGGAATCTGGAACCTTGCAGCTGTCCGACGGTGATGTAGATGGGTATGGGTCTGACAATATTTCAAACAGTAATTGAGAACATACCTATATGCAGAAGTTTACGGGAGTTCACCGTGAACCTGGTGAACCAGGTGAACTTGGTGAACTCCTGGTGAACGCACGTAAACAAAGCGCAAACGCGCAAACAGTGATGAATGTGACAAAGAGTAACGATCAGTCACAACCTCTTGCTTCCGCCCCGTACGTCCCACTCAATGCTGCCGCCCTTGTGAGTGCTCGCCTAGCGCCAAATCGATATATGCTGACGATGTACCCTTACAGACTACATTCTAACTATTTCCATGGCCTCATACCCCCACGAATCCATCAACTGTCCAGCCATCCCCCACCGAGGAATTGTCTGCAACAACCGCAAACCGACTATGCTGATCTGCTCGGGAAGGCATGAGCCTTACCACCGGGATCTTCGCTACAACGCTGTAAGTTTCTCTTTGCTTTTGTTTCCCTATTTCATCGCGTCCTTGAATGCGGGCCCTTCAAATGGCTCCACCCTGAGCTTTGGGTTGCGGAGCGCCGAAAGGCGCAAGGACCTGCCTATGGAGCACCGCCAGACCTTCCCCCGGACAACCCACCGAGCCCTAGCTTCACGCTCGACCCCGCGCTCGCGTACCTGCCATCCCAATACCTTCCCCCTCCACCATCCCAACTCCCAGCGCTTCCGCCCTCTCAGCTCTATCCGCCTCCGCCCGATGTACTGTAGATGCATTACTTATTCCTCGTTATGTGATTACATCAGAGCTGTACCTTTATCTGCTTGTATCCAAGTGTATTCAAACCGTACAAATATATGGCGGCGAGGCCGAGTTTACCATCAAGTTCACCAAGTTCACGAGGTTGACCAAGTTTTCCTCTCTTTGGTGCACTTCCTCACTCAGGGATTTTCTGCAGTAATTCATGACTTCAAGTTCTCAATCAAACTCCCAAGACGGCGGATAGGTACAAGAGTATTACTCTCAGAAAGCCGGGATGGTTATATGCAAGTCTTTACGAAGCCTATGAAGCACAGAGATACAATCCACAAATAAGTAGTCATTCCTAGAATTCTAGATCCCTGCGTCCGATGCTAGTTGATTCAATCCGCGTGCCACCAACGTCTATTCACCCCATCCCAGCTGGGCATCAGAGTTAGTATCTCTGTCAAGAACTGATCCATTCCCTCCTCGCTCGAATGGAGTGGACCCCTCGCCACTATCTTCCTCAGCCCTGAGACAAAATTCGGAGTCTGCGCACCGAATCGCACGGGCAGGAGCCAGATATCTGGGTTTTCATTCCCCCCGTCAGACACTTTAATGAGATGGAAGAGGACCCTATCGCAGCAAGTGATCATCGCCGCCTCCTCGTCGCTGAAGGAAGGATCCATCTCTTTTAGGGCCCCAACCTCGACTTTCGGGTGGCCGCTCGAATAGTCGAACAAAGTATATGGTACTTGGTCCGGGTGATTCAACGCGAATTGCAGGTATTTCGCGGCAATTTTCTTGCCTTGGCTCCCGTAGTCTTCGTGAACTAGAACCTCGAAAAACCACTTATCGCGCGCACTCATTGACGCATCGGCTACCATTCCACATTGAGTCATCAATATTCCGCCGTTAAAAGTTACTCACTCTTCCGACGCGACGAGAGAATTGGGCAGACTTGACGATGTGCGTCACGCCAGTCGACGGCTTGACATTCCCTGGAACAATATCGTGATATCTTGCAGCTACTGCAGACTTTGAGCGCGGATTTAGCTTTTGCTTCACCACACTATTCATGTCTTCAGGCCGACATGACGATGAACCGACTGATAAAACCACACACCTGTACATTATGACAGGCCATAACAACCTTCCGAATTCCTGTGGCATAGTTATCAATATGCTCCAGTCGATATCCGACAAGTCCTGTGAGCATTTTCCAAACTTCAACCGGAAGTAAATCGTGAGCCATTCTTTCAAGCGGAAAGACGGTAGCCACATCCAACCCGTCGACCTGCGGAAGAGATTCGCGAAGCTGGGCGAGGACGGAATAGTAAACCGTTGACGGGATGAGTTCGATGAGTACTCGGCCGAGGGATATGAATGACCGACTGGCGAATAGCGCGGGTAAAAGACCAGCACGCAGAGATTCGACGACCCATCTATGACGAGGAGTAGCTGAGAGAAGGCGCTCCACATATCCAAACACGGCTTCAGCCCGGTCCGTTCCCATCGAAGGATCGCAGACGAGGAGACCAAATTTTGTAGCGGTGCTCACAAGCCCCTGCTTGAAGAGCTCACCCCCGAACGCACTGGGGATCTGGTCGTGGTTCCCATGGTCATATTGGCGTATCCCACTCATCATGAATATGAAAAGATTTCCGAGCGTAGCGACGGAATGCTCGAGATCTTCAGCCCCCTCCGCAATATAGCGGTTCGCAAGTCCCACAACGAGACAAGCAAGATGTGTAACAGTACCCCCGCTGCCTAGCAGCAAGTCATCGAACGCTGACCAGTCAGAATCTTCTTGAGAAAACCAACTTCGGAAGAAATGCGTCATGTAGCTCAATCCTGCATCTTCTTCGCTAGTCAACGGGCGCTGAGAAAGATGCAGAATTCGCAATGCCTTCCCAACTATGCGGCACAGGTTCTTCATCGAGCCACGCATCAGTTCTCTGACGCTCTTGTCCGCTTCGTCAAATGCGTAGCACAAAGACACGTAGGCCGAATATTCCTCCGCGGGCGTCACACTGGTATGATCCACCAAGGAGAGCGTGTCGTGGTATTCGTCCAGAAATTCAATCCACGGCCAGAATCGCGTCCAGAGATCCCTGAGGGCCGCAGCGGGAAGGGAATGGTCCATGATAACGTCGATTACGTTTCGTAGAGTGACGAAGGCTGAAAATGTATCGGTTATGATGTCGTCCGCATACGATTCTTCCTCATGGAGCCGAGAAACAATGCCTGGAATACGGGCTGGATCAAGGATTGCGTAGAATGCGGGAAGGAGGAGAGCGCGGTCCTCAATGCTTAGGTCCTGGGTCACATCCGCGAACCTTTGTCTTTCTTCCAGGCTCGGATTGGTAGAAGCGGCAGCGATGGCCAGAGACTTCGGAGATTCAGTGTAGCTCATGAGCTTGAAGACTTGAGAAATAAGTACCCGAATCGAGCGTCGAAGTTTGGATAGATTGGACAGTCTGAGGCTCGAGTGCATCATCCTATACTTTAAAAGAGGACGGCACAGCCTCAGCTCCCAGAAAGGGAAATTCACCCCGTGACTTTCTGTCAAAGCCTGAGAATCCCCGCGGCGACGCGCCGGCGAGTGCAGCGAGCGGCGGTGCGGCGCCGTCGGCCTCGAGAGCAGAAAGGTGCTGAGTGCGATAGGCCTGAGTGGCGAAGGCACGGGTCCCATAGCTCGTGGTGGTGTGAAAGAGAATGAGTCGGGCATCACCGCCGTCACGCAACGTGACTACGTAAGCGATTCGCTTCAAAGTTGAAATATTGAAAAATAACGGGTTCAGGTACTTATATTGAAAATCTGCTGCCAAATTTCGACATTGAATTTAGATATTCTGAATCCGATTTGAATCCTGGCCAGTAGAAAGCAGGTAGCAGAGTATGGGAAATTGAGGAATCAGTGATCCAATGTTAGGGGTTCAATACTTATTGAGTCGGCCACCCTGTGGGTCTTTCAGTTCCTTTTGCTTTTATACCTGCCAGTTCATGCTGACTCTCTGGGTCGCGCCTCCCCCCGAATCTGCTATCAACTACTTGGTCTCTTCAAAACATTTGAGGATGACAATTTTGGCTGATGATTTGACATCGGACCAACGGCATAAGACGTTAGACGTTTTACGTGTGTTCATCAATGCAGATCTTCTTTACGACATCTTAAAAGCTCTCGAGCCTCCTGGCTCTAACTTCGATCCTTTCTCCCCACCCTCGAGTCCGACCTATATATTTGCTCAGAATGCCTTCACTCTCTACCGTCCGCGCCTCCAACGCGTCCTTCTCCCCCACCTACACTCCCGTCGCCATCTTCGTCGGCGGAACTGCTGGTATTGGCCAAGGCATGGCTCAAGCCTTCGCGCGTCACACAAAAGGCAACGCCCACATCATCCTCGTCGGCCGCAACCGCACTGCAGCCGAGTCCATTATCAAAACATTCCCCAAACCCACCACCCCAGGCATCATGCACGAATTCGTCGAATGCGATGTGACCTCAATGAAAACCGTCCACCGCGTCGCGGAGACGCTGCGCACGCGCTTCCCGAAGGTGAATTTCCTCGTCTTGACGACCGGGGTGGCGACGCTGGACGGCAGGACCGAGACTGAGGAGGGGATCGATCGCAAGTTGGCATTGCATTATTACGGGCGGTGGAGGTTTATCAGGGATTTGGTACCGTCGCTCGAAGAAGCGCACGAAGCCGGCGAGGACGCGAAGGTGATCTCGGTCCTCGCTGCGGGACGTGGCGGGGAAATCGATTTGGAGGATCTTGGGTTGAAGAAGCACTATAGCGTTGCGAATGCACATACAAGCGGGACGACTTATAACGATCTCATGGTCAAGGTGCGTATCCGCTTGTTTTTGACATACGCATGATGCTTCATTCGACTGACCTTCATTTCGTGCTGTAGGACTTCGCCGCACGCCACCCCGGCCTCACGTTCATTCATTCTTACCCCAGCATCGTCACCACCGACGTCCTCAAAAAATCGCCCAACCGCAGTCTCCGCATCGCGAACACCTTCCTCGTGCCGCTCCTGCGCCCATTCACCTATAACGCCGAGACATGCGGTGAGCATCAGCTGTATGCCTTGCTCAGCGCTGGGCCGGGCGCCGTGCGCACGAAGGACAATGGCGACGATATGGGGTGGGCGAGTAATTATTTTGGGTCGGAGGAGGCGATGAGGAAGTTGTGGGAGCATACGGAGGAAGTGACCAGTCCGCGGGCTTGATTGAGAGTTTGACTCAGTGAAAGTATTTCGTTCGCGAGGAAGTCTGAGTTGTATATTACTGTAATCCAATAACATTCCCCCACTCATCTTGATTCAAGTTCGCGTCCTGGAAATTTCGGACGGAATTTACTGGATTCATTTGAAGCCTTCATTCAACAATAGAGCTAGCTATCCTCGAGTCTGCCCTTAACGAACAAACGGTCAAACATACGACTCAACTCTGCAAAGGATAGCTGGTTGTTATTCTCGAATCTCAACTCATCAAGTTTGTTCAATTTAAGTTTCCGTTTCACATTCAGATCAATTGTCCGCAGAGCACTTGTATTTCTTGTACTTACTGACAACAAGTTTTTACATCTGTTCAGCTTTATTCCCGTATTTTAGGGCATCCAATCGAACTATCAACACAACAGTACTATTTTTCACTGGGTAGTCGGCCACCTTAAGGGTCTATCGAGTCTGGGACCCGTGTAAACAACATTTTTCATGGCCGATTGGTTTTGAACGATTGTTTAGCATCCTATGAACAAAATGTGGTGCTCGGTTTGGGAAGAGAAAGCTGTTTGATCCGTCGGCGAATATTTTCCGATGACAGGTCTGGAAACGGCCGAAACTACGTAGCTGGCCAGGCGTGGGAACAGACGGAGCTGGCTGGCCGCTCTGCGTGTCCCTCTCATCCTGAGCTCAATTCCTGACAGATTGCCTTAGAAATGGGCGCGTTTGGAAGCCATTGAGCTGCACTTTCATCCTATTACTACTCTGTAGTCTAATATGCTGGTTCTATCTCTCCATCTTAACGCGTCCCCGTCGCGAATTCCGTGGCTGCTTCCAACTTCAATCCAACTTGCTCGCCCATCCTCAAGTACAGATATACATTCAGAGGCTGGATCCACATAATAGACATGAATTCTACTCGTTTGAAGCTTGGAGAGTCGTATCAATAAGGTATTTAGGCTTGGGCGAAGTCAAGGAACCGGAAAGTGCCGTGACCATCGAGGATGAGCAGTCGATGATCGGCCGGGTCGTCAAGCTTATCGTCCGTCGGAGGCGCAAAATCTTTCTCGAGCCAAAGAGCCCCAAGCTCTTGGTACGTCCATCCATTCGGTAAAATGGAGATGCTAAAGGTAAATACTATCAGTACTCGAGGGCAAACAACAGAAAGCAAAAGAACATGCCTTGCCTCGGCGGGATCGAAGACAACAGACTTGTCGCCGACACCGAGTTGTATGCCTAAAAGATTTCATAAGTAGATGTTGGCATTGAAGACTGAAGCAAAAGATGGCGCGTACCTTGTTCATCCATATTGTACTTCAAGACAGATTCCTTCGGCGCGCCTAAAGAGTGTTCATGGGCATGGCCTTTGACGCGCGTCGGAATAACCCACCGACGACCTTGAAGGGTGGTGCGAGGGACGCCGTAATATTTGGCCGCTTGGCGTTCCGAAATTCCCGTCTTCTCGATAGCGATGATAGCAAGCCGGAGACGCTCTTCTTGGGAGAGCTGCTCAAGATCGACGTCCGCAATGTCGGTAACAAGATCAGCCATTGTGGAGGGCAAGTAGAAAAGAATAAGAAGCAAGTCCACCGAGGAGGACAGAGAGCTCTGTTCTTTGAGGCCAAAGTTGAGCTCATATTTAAGGCGTAGACAGCTTTGCACAGCACACGGAGACTGGGAAACAACATATATTGAAGAAGAAGAAAACTGAAGGACTCAATGGTAGTGCGACATGAATTAATTTTGGGGTTGACGGCGGATTATGGCGACCACGGTGCCCAGCACCCTAGAATCGTAAATGAGATTTGAGCACCGCACCACCCCAGCCAATGGGTTCTGCGACGGAGTCGTTTCGGTGCGTCGTGGTCTGGATAGTTGCACCAGAGTTCGTGAGTAGGTGTGAGATGACCAGTCATTCCAGGCGGCTGGACAATGATCATGGACTTGCGGTGGAGAAAGTGCGATTAGAAAGCTATCAAAAGAAATAAATGAACGTATAATGACATACCGCTTCGACTCTGCTCTCCTCGTTTGCCGATCCAAGGTACTGGAAATTCGCCAAAACGTGGCTGATAGAACAGCGGTCTACGACGACAATAGCTGATGGATCGCCAGAATAAGTAGTGAGCAACTTCAAGGGTCCTCTATGAACGCACTGGAATCCGTATTCAAGCCACTCAGGGCTGCCATCGCCCAATACAAATCCCTGACCGACAGCATGAGCAAAACTGGCATTCCACGAAAATGAAGGCGTCTTGTGAAAGATAAATTTCAAAAAATTGTATCGAGAGCAGCCAGAGAGGGTATTCATGATGCACAATAACGGTACCAAGTTTTGTGCCAATGGCATTTGGGGCAGAGACGATACAAAGCTGGCCATCTCAAAGCTCTTGCAGTGTTTTTGATGCCTTAAGAAGAATTCACGGCGGCCACAACGGGAACGGAAGCAGGCGAGAGGATTTGAATGACCATCAAGAGCAAAGGGCAGGCTCTCGCTGAGAGAACGCGCTTTCGACAGCGCGATTTGAGCAAGAGGTGGCTGAGATAGACACGCAGCATGTCAGCCGGTACTTCGGCCGAATTAAGGAATCCGGCGATTTCCTGGTTCCCCCCTGCCGGATCACACCACAGCACCCGAACCACGTCACCAAATGCCGTCAAACTTGATTTTAAGTTGCATCCAGTCTTCATCTACAAGGTACAATCGCTATCGAAGGGAAATAATTCGTCTACAGCTTAAAAAATCCAAGTGGCCGACTTCCTAGGGGTGGCCGACTACCCAGTAGGAAATAGTACTTCCACCTCAACGCTCGCAAGTGGCGGTAGAAATTATTAAACAGAATTCAGGCATTACATAAACTCTGCACTTTGACTTCATCGCTTTCGTCGGTCGAGATTAATCGCCTTTCTTCTCATTTCTCCGCTAACAACAACACTGACGAGTATGCGGCGATCACCGACGCCCTGTTGCGATCAATGTCACTGATCGTCACAGAGCCTTCTGTTCCTCACCACCACGTCCTTATGGCCCCGGCACGATGCATGGCTCGCTCAAATTGTCCAATCTATTTAGGCACCCCGGAAATCAATCTCACCCTTGTACAAACGCCACCGCGTAGGCGTTCTATGCCTCCTCGCTCCCTCTTGGCTCCCTCTAGATCTGGCTCGCCCTCACTCACATTCGCAAAACGATCATGGCTCGAAAGTCTTGGGGCGTTGGAACGGGGCTGCGTCCGAGGTATGTATGTATGAAAGAATGAATACGCCGCCGGATACCTATGGTGACGGTCAGATCGAGTATAATGCGGCCCTTGGAATAGACGGATGGAAACCCGCTGGTTATACAGTGGTTTGTATGGATGTACTCCCCACATTCATTTCACTGACGCCCAGATATTAATGATCAATCCTGGTTAATGATATTTCCTGGAGGATATGGTAACGACCGTGCGATGGCTACACACATCGTCCCTCAAACACACGGTAATAAATGTAATCTGATTTTCCTCCCAAACAAGAGCTGTTTCTGTTTCCAGCGAAATTCCATTCCAAGTCTTCTCCTAACCTGATCACGCAAATCGGATCCAGTCCCGCCCTTCGTCCGACCGAAATATTGTCAAACAGCACGGCGAGTATTGCCCGTTCATCGCCATTTTTCAATCGCGCTGTGAGTCCGTTCATAATACATTCAATTCAACTTTCATCTCAGTCCCTTCCAGACCAAACTAGATGTCATTGAATGATAGATCTCTTTCCCGCTTTTACCTGGAACGGAATGCAGCCGGTTGAGGAGTTACTGAGGAGTTACATCTGCTATCGGCGAAGGTCGGAAAAACTCTCTCTTTGAGCGACATGGATCTGTTTTGTATTCAATCCATGTTCAACCGCGGGAACGCTTGGCACGGGCTGATGCGGACTGGCCTGCGATGAGTATTCGAAGACTGGGTGTTGGTATAGAAAACATATTTATTCTAATTTCAGGAACGCCTCAAGCCTGTGCAGATTCAGTTCCTTCGAGACCATTCTTCAAGTTCTGGGATTCACCCCGGTAATGTCGCGACATTTCTAACATAAATATAAGTTCTCGTGGTATAAAAGTCGCTCGATTATTGCGGAACCTCACTACTTCATCGCAGAGGTGGTACTCACAAACTCACTAAAGCTCCAAACTCGCATATAAATGAAGGTCTCGTTCTCTAGTGTCGTCGCTCTCGCCCTCGTCGCAGCAGCCCCGGTTCTCGCAGCCGTTGTTGCTCGCGTTGAGGGAGAAATTACCGACGCTGTCCCGGGCAAGGTCAGTATGATTATACTCGATCTAGCGTACGGCGCTCAACGCAGAATTTCTCAGTGGTTGAGCATCGAGCAAGGAATCAGTAAGACATCTGTTCCTACTATACTCACCCAATGCATCTCTCATCGTAAACGCCCTTGCAGCTTACCACAACAGCACCTCCGGCCCGTTGGTCAAGCGTGTCGGTACCGGTGAGTCTACTTTACGGCCTCATTTCTTGCTAGTGTTATCTTTGAGCGTCAAACTCAGAGGTTGTCACTTGCTATGGCTTCGGAACGAAGGCGCGTTCCATACAAATAAGTTCGCGCCACTGGCAGCTCACAAAAGAACGTCTAGGCCGATCGAGCTCCGATTGTTTCGGTCATCGACGACTGGTGCGGGTGCGTATCAAGAGCCTCTGGCATTATCACAGGGGGCATGTGCCACCGCTTATGGGCCCATAAGCCGCAGTCGCAGGTGCACGGCAGGTGTTCTGCTGTTGCACCGCTGTTGCTTGGCTTATTGCTGGTCCCCTCGTGTTTTACGCATGGTGCGTGCTCAAGGATTTCGGCTTCTCGTCCGAGAGTACTTCTATCATTTCAGCCGAGGTGCCAGCCACTTGGCAGCCTGAGGTACTTCCCGGAAATACAGCCGGGTGTTCGCAGAGCGATTGCCGCTGATATACAATCTCTGACGTGCGAATCAACAGATTTTCCGCTGTTACAGCCAACCAATCACAACTCAAAAATTTGTTTCGTGACCACCATGAGGCAGAATTCTATAAGACGAACAACAGCGGTGCACCAGCGCGACACCTGCGACTGCGGCTTATGGATTCATAAGCCGCGGACTTTGCCCCCTGTGTATACCTCTTCCTTCCAATTTGACATATTGTCTCTGCAGCAAAGTAATCGGCACACACGTCAACAACGGCCAAACCGTCTGGGTCCGTCAATAACTTGTCTCCTCCAAGTTCGATATTCACTTATATAAGATTGCCTGGACTTGAAATAGGCTCGCTACAACTACGGCAGTTTCACGGTGTACGTTAGCGGGGAGGCTATCAATGGGTGAATTCTCATGTCTACCGCGCTTCGCGTTCCGCATTGAAACGATTCATTTAGATGCAACTTTGTCATTGACGGGAACTGTAACCGTCTTCTACGCCTCCCCGTCGATGGGTGCAATACCAGCGGCGTTAACGGCAAGCAGGTGAGGTGTTTGTAAGATGAATAAGTTGAGATGTAGCTGACTGCAACTTTCACCTAATAGGGCGGATATGAGACGGATCTTTGTGGGCAGTGGCGCACTGATCCTGGCTGCTGCGGCTCGGATGTCTAGTTCAAGGCTTGCAGCAATAAGTCTTGGTCAAATTAAGAATCTTCCGTTCTATCTTTTCTATCTTTCTGTTCAGTTTTGTGGTTCGATTGTTAACAGGAATACTTATACTTATGCCATTTGATATATGTCGTCTCTTTTGTGTGAAGTGCTGTCGAGAGGTCACGAAAACTTGAGTTTCTACATCTGCGGACCTACGGGCTCGTTGCCCCAATAATAGTGCCCATCATCAACCTCTCGTAAACGCGATCTGAATTGCAAAGACCTTGGTTGGACCTTGGCTGACTACCGAAGCTTTGGTTGAATCACGGAGATTGCCGCGCCAGGCAAATGAATCGGATGATGGGTCCGACATCATGCATCATCACTCATCTCAATCGGAGTCGGCGTCTCCCGAACTTGAAGTGTCAAGCCAATGTGTCAGATGGCAATCTCTTTCTCTCCTACGTGACGCGTCCACCAAGTGTCCACTGTCTTACTTCCGGCAAACCTGCGAAGTTGATACATCTCGTTCGACGCAAATGCACCCCTGCCTTCAACTTTCGGCGTCTACAAGAGCCAAAATTCCGCTTCACATTCGAGTAATTAGCCCATCCGGATCACATAACTATGATTTTGCTGATATTTCTTTCTATCTTCAGAGAGCTTCTCTCGAGGCTTGCAGAATATCTGCTGCCCCCGAAGAACGATCGTCTGATCGACAAGGTCATTCATTGGCCGCCCCCCAGTCTTATTCCCCTCCTTCCAGTCTTCCATGCGTTTCTTGAGCATTCTCTCATCCATCGTATCTCCGTCATCCTTGATAGCCTCGGCTCTCTCAGCGAGACGTCCGAACAGCCTCATGTGTTCCGACACGAAATCTTCTATGCCATGGGCAGTCTTCGAGCAGTTTCCATGATTCTTAGACAGAATGGTGCACCTGCTGACGCCTTCTCCGACTTGTGGCAGACTTTATGGCCATGGATCCAGTTTCTCGAAGGCTACCAAGATGTTCTTCCCGAGGCTCTAATCACTCCAAGAGAAAGAGGTATCACAACAACAGTATCCATCTCCGCTCTCCGCGAAAGTCCGGAAGCAGAGGAGTTGATGCTTCTCTCCCTGGTCGATATCTGTAGCATCCTGGGCGGGGCATGGTTTCATCTCGTTCACGCAGATGTCACACGGTATCAGGCAGCTGGAGAAGTACTCCTCATGCTCTTGGAATGCCTTCGAGTCTCGATCGCACATCCAACTTGGAGCCGTGCCGCCGGCGATGCGCTCGTTACTGGGGCCGGGCCCGGTACGGCGGCAAATCTCGCATCGCTGGCTCTTATACAGCTAGGCATGCCCACTACCCGCCCTTACATCTTCGACAACAAGCGCATTTGCGCCCTGGACAATCTCATCGTTTTTCTCGGCGACGCCTCCGGAATTATCGATGGGGACCTCAAGTTTGATCCTGCGTTTCGCGAAGCCATGTTAACCAAGGGTCTAGTGACCCTGCTAACCAGGCTATGTCGTGCGGGGTTCGAGGAAAATCTTCCGGTCGATACGCAAGAAATGTTCTACGAAATCTTACTAACGTATCTTCACCCATATCCATGCCATCGATGGACGACGGAAGCATTGCAAGCTGGGTTTCTACACACTGTCTTTGAAGCTGCGAAACGACTTCCAGAAAGTATTGACGGTGTCTTTGACCGGCTTTCCTCCACGACGATGCTACATTCATCTCTCTCGCAGCTTCGCGTGTCGTTGGATGCTATCGGAAACTTAGAGACCCAAGTAATGGATCTGAAAATAAATTATCCACAGGCATATCGACACTGGGATCGTTTCATATCCGTGGTTCAAGATAGATTCACGGCTTTGGATGAATATAATGCAGGTAACCTCAAAATTCCAATAGCATGTCATAACTACGAGGTTAGTCTGCCACTCGAATGTGAAGAATACCTTACATCTCACATTTTTCGGTAGTGCGCGGAGATTTTTCTAAAACCGAACATCAAAGTTTGCAGGGGTTGCAATGTTGCATTTTATTGCTCCAAACCATGCCAAAAAGCTGACTGGCGAGCGGGTCACCGACGTTTCTGCGCAACTGTTGCCTGGGGAATCAAACGTATGTGTTGAATGTTGAATCTCCTCGTCTTCCGCACAGATAATTGCTTTCAGGTTCCCATCCACATCACCCACAAATGAGCGCCAGGGACCGATCATTCCTTCACACGCTCCTCTACCATGAATTCTGCACGCGCCGAAACGAAATTGCCTTCAAATACATACAGTTCGCGCGCAAGAATCCTACGAAAACGCCCTATATGCTGTACGACTTTCGCGGCGGCCCGTGTAACATTGTGATCGCGTCGCTCGAAGAACTTGATTCAGGGCTGACACCTGAAGGGGTCATGGAGGTGATGGAGCGTGAGGAGCGGATATTGTTCTCATTTATGAGGAGCAAGGATGAAGGGAGGGGGTACACGCGGCTGTTTCCCACTTTCTTTGCGGATCGGGATTTCATGGCTGGATTGAGGACCGTTGTAGCGGGAATCCCGTCGGATACCGACAAGGAGGACACGTTGAATGAGTATTGCGCGGCGGTCGTGAGTCTGATGCATTGTACACCCGCTAGTAAGCCGGGGACGGACGAACGTGATATTTTGTAATGAGCAGAGGCGGCAAAATGGAGAATTGCTTACAACAATCTGACTTTGAAGGTTTTTCTTGTTTTTTTTTTTGCCATTGTGGATCGTACCTCGGAAGCTCAACCATGGTGCCAGAGGAAATTGGATGGCATATCTCATTACCAAGCACGATGATTCGGATCGTCTGAATCTGGTTCGCGATGTATTTGGAGCTTGAGAGATTTTATTTCAAATTGTCAATGCCTCATCTTCGGGTATTTACTGTGTCGCATATCTACTTACACTCTACAAGCGCATCTCCAACGATATATAAAAAAGGTGGCTGAAACGATGTCAAGAATCTCCGCAATCGAGTCAGGGGAATCGACCGACTCGAAGCCCAGGTGAGTATGCCGGTGAATCGTAACGTCTCTGCTTCACTGCTGAATAGCGGAATAGTAATAACGTGCTAACGCAGATTCATCCGTACTTCCTTCCTCCCCGCGACACAGAAATCTCACCTCCTCCCACGACTCCCTTTCGCTCCGGCAGCACCGCAGCAAAGCCCCAACCAACGGTGGCGAGACGTCACAAACGGGTGGCGGTGGTGGGCAGGATGACCCATAGCTAAGTTACCCGATCTGCGAATGCTCCAAGCCCCAGCCGTCATCGCTTCCCTCACATTCCCCCGTCACCGCTTCCCGACACAGAACCGAGAAGACGCGGGGAAGTGAATTCCTCGCCCTCCCCGGCTCGAACGCGCAGCGCGCTGCCAAAGTGGCCCTCGTCACTCCCGCGTTGACATAATCCTTCGGCGCGAGGATGAAGAGGGCCCAACCCCCCCTCGAGTAATCGGAGCTTCAAGGCACTCCCACCCGGCTTGGACGCCTCGCAATCGAGCTTCGATACCATTTGGCTGTCTACACGCCGACTCATCCATGCCGCTGCCCATTCATTCCCGCCATGCACACGTCGCCTGGTAAAGCCCGCACTCAAACGACAGGCTGTTACACGACAACACAGTCCTCGCACCACCACCTCTCGATCGCCCCTCTGGATGAACCAACCCCAGCAAGCACGAGGGAGGCTGCAGGGCCACCCCGACTTTTCGCACAACGACGGAGGGTTATACCCCGATGTAATCCGCATAGTTCAGCGCATCAGCATTCCCAAGCGTCCGAGCATCCAAAAGACAGCACCCGCGACCGCCGCTCGACGTCCGAGTCGACATCGTAGAAGCTCCATGAGAGCGTCCGACGCTAATGACTCGCATAGAAGAGCCGTTTCTGACTTGCACTGGCCCACAGACGAGAAGACGCCGCGAAGGGCTCGCACACGGCTCAAATTCAGCACGCTACCAAGAGGCACGCGTTCCTCGCCACTCCGCATTCGCGTGGTCCTTCAGCGCCAGGGTGACCCTACCTCGAGAAATCGGATCTTCGATACCAGTCCGTCTACACGCCTATCCCAACCCCATTCATCCACCCATGCACATCTCGCTCAGTGCAGAGAGAAAACGATACCACGCCCGCCCACGAACGCCGCGAGCGAGCATAGCAGCCTATCGCACAGTTTCCGCCGCCATTGAGCATCATACCATCTCCTACACGATGACCCAATCCTCGCACCACCATCCCTCGATCTCATGCCGCAGAAATGGCACGGGGCTCAGTCACCGCGACTGCGACTATGTCTTCTCCACATTCACCTCCTCCTCGTCGGCGTCCCCGAGCCGAGCATATCCACCCGTCCCCGAGCATCTGAGACAGCACCTGCGAACGCCGCTCGACGTCGATCTCGTGGAATGAGTACACCCTCATCGCGAGTGGAGGCTCGATGAGCGCGTTTGTCGCCGTGGGAGATCTGCGCCCGTGC
This sequence comes from Favolaschia claudopus, assembly GCA_037176885.1. Classification (NCBI taxonomy): domain Eukaryota; kingdom Fungi; phylum Basidiomycota; class Agaricomycetes; order Agaricales; family Mycenaceae; genus Favolaschia; species Favolaschia claudopus. The sequence goes on from JAWWNJ010000079.1 coordinate 695,121, forward strand.
GCAAAGGGAAAGTGCACGCCTTCGACTTCAAGGTTAGGGGGGACGGAGGCGACGGGACGGCACTACTCGCATCTCGCTCCCTCGAGCTTCGCTGACTCTGTCACAAACGCTCGAAAACGTGCGGTATGAGCCGCTCACAGGCACAACGGCGAGAGGGGCACATCGGCACCACCGATACGTGAATTGTATTGCGCTCATCGCAGGCAGAGCGTGCTTCTCCTCTCCTCAGGGTGGATTGACTCCTCCGCCGCGCCCCCACAGACCGCTTAGGTACCGCACGTCGAGACGATCAGGGGGAAGATTGACTCCGTCGCCGTGGAGTGACAAGCACAGCGAGGTGCGGGCGGGAGACGCCACGAAGACCTGAGAAACATACTCTGCGTCCAGTGTGAGTATTTCCGACATACATTCGAGAGCAAGCGAACTCACAGCAAGACCGAATGTATGGATGGGTGAACGGATGTTCATCTTCTCCCTCCGCTCGCATCCCATCACGCGCATGATTGGTGTGCGAGATCTCCTTGCTTTCGTTTTGACGCCCACCCGCACCCCAAAAGCTCCCATACACCATACCGAGCTACGCGATCCACCACAACCCCTCCGACGCCCCCCGTGCACGGCAGCGTCCACGACAGCACGACACGCCCTGACAACCACGCAGCACATTCTCGAAACTCCGCCTAGGCCGTGCACCGAAGCGTCCTCGGGCTTCCACTCGCGGGGGAATACGACGGGAAAGATACTGTTATCACGGAGCGGGGGTTGTACGGCGTAAATCATGCGCGCCGTAGCCGCAGATGCTCGGGGCTAGGCAGAGGATCGCTTCTCTTCGTCACCCAGACACTCTCGTACCATACCAAGCCACGCCGTTAACCGAAAATTCATCGTCCAATGCCAAGCTTCATGACCCGCACAACAACACAGTCGCGCGGAAACGTCGCCTGCGCCGTCGCGTGAGGAGATGAGGCGCTGTATCTGAATGACCATCCACCTCTCCGACAGCTCGACGGGAAATACGCCTGAGCGACCCGCCGACTGTACGAGTGCGTAGGATCCATGCGGAGCTTAGATTCGCCAAGATCGATGTAGATGCATATGCGGGTGAATCCAGATACTCGGAGCGGTGAAGGCGCGAGCAATGCCGGATGCGGATAACTTGCTACACCGGTCATGGGCGGGGCGTTACATGAAAGACTGGGGGCGCGGGGGCATGCGGCAAGGGAAAATTCGTAGATTGTGATTAACGTCGAGGAGGATAATGAGGCGCGAGAGCGACCCCGTGATACTCCGGGCTGCATACACAATCGCCGTCAGCATGGGAAGGGAGTGAGATGAGGAGATGATGCAGACGTACCTCATCCGCAGAACCCGGAGCCGCACCTCACTGCATCCCCCTTCCTCTCGCAGTCCGTGTCTCGTCTCTCCGCTGCAGGCTTCTGCATGCGTCTGCCCCTGATAACCTACCCATGTCTTAGCTTGCCATGTCCGGCGCCCATCCACCAGCGAAACCCACACCACCTTCGAATAGACGAGCGACAGTGGAGGGTACTCAAGGCACCCAAGCATAGGCAACGAGTCAGCGAGGAGGAGATGGAGACTCGGAATTCGTCTCGACTGCAGTGCTCGAAGGCGGTGCCGTCGATAGCACGAACACAGGGCGTTGTTATCGTGTAGGCTGAAGGGGGGAAGGTGGTGCGACGTGGAGAAGACCGGAGTTGGGGGTACGTGGTCGTTCAAGCGCATTGTATAGCTCTCGCTCGATTGCTCTATACCCGAATCCGCGTCCAAATGTCGAGGGGAGGGGAGGTGTGGGAGGTTCTATCGAATCCCCGCTGCTGACGTATGACAAGATGCGGCAAGGGGCGGGAGCTGGAGCAAGAGGGAGACTGCTCCAGTCATACGGCGGTGCCAGGCGGGAAACAGTCGCGGTAAGCTATACACGTTATATCGACCGTCAATAAGCCAGGGTAACGTGAAATGAGAGAACAAATTGCGTACCTTTTCTTTCACTTGATACCCTCTAATTGAATCTACAGTATCCATGTTACGTGCACGGGCCACCGTGCTTGACATCGTCTTCCTCTGGCGTGGTACAGGAAGCAAGAATTGAATGCGTGCACCTATATTGCTGGGCGTCAGCTTCATAGTGCTCGAAGTGTCAGATTTTTGTATATACATCGGTGTCTCTGGTGGCACGAGGAGCCCGGATAGTTCTAGGTCAGTGTGATGTTTTCTATCGTCGACCTGCAGTCAATCAGATTTTGTCGAAACGACGCAAAAAAGGCGAGAGGATGCAGCATAAGTACATGAAGAAGGTAGCTCTCCCATCCGAGCCGAATTGAACGAAGGAATCAGCTAGGGTTTCAAGTTTCTGCGAGCGTCCATCACATTCATTGTGGAACGGAGAAGACGACGACAACGAGTAGCGGACAACGATCAAGACGACGAAGAGGCGAGAGGACCGTGCGTGGGAAGATTCATGGCGGCGATACCAAACACACTCAATTCTCGGGTTGATCGGAGATCCGGCCCTCCTTGTCCCCAACCACATCCTTTCACCCCTCCAGTGCCTATTAAAGTAATATTCTCCCTATATTCCAGCTACAAGTACTCATATTCGCTCTGAAGAATCTCTCTTCGCCGTCATGCCTAGAACAGATTGTCAAATCTACTTAGAGCTCAGCCTCTGTCGAAACGTCGAATTGAGTTCAATTGACTCTTGAATCTTGATTTGGGTCACCCCCCTTTCGATTTGCCCGTAAATACACTGCAGCATCCGAAGTTTCCTCGACACACAACACACCATTCCACCCATCACCTTCTCACTTCCAAGGCTATAATTGTCCCGGGCCCTTCGCGCACGGCGCGCTGCTAACCTGTCGCGGTCTCGGTACGCTCGCGCTCAGCCTGCGCCCTGAATGGGCGGGCGTGGCGATGCTACGCAGGTCACGGTGCGCTGCGGCGCGAGGGGGCGGGCTTTTTTTCTTCTTCGTTTTGTTTCATAATTCGATCCAACTCATGGTATTCTCACGAATAGATATTTGTAGACGCTGACGAACGATGTTCATTGGAAGCTAAGTATATCATTCATTTCAATCGAATTAGAATAGCTGACCAGGGTACTTTGAAGTGTGTTGCCCGCCTGGGACCCCAGTCACGACTCACGATAGTTCGACCTATATCTTTAAATGAACAATCACCGTTCTTTCCCGATGAAAAACGTCGTGCTTCCCTGTTCAGAGACGTTCGTGGCATCAAATCCTAAACGTATGAATCGTTTGAAATCTATACAGGCAATACAGTCGGTGTTCTCGGCTCAAACAGACCCGAAGTCGAGCAACTTCGACATCTCACTACTTGTTTGGAGTTACAAACAAGACGACCAAAATACATTCTAATGAAATCCATCCTCCTCCCTCCTAATTAATTCCCTCACTCCTCCTCGACATTCCTCAAACGCATCCGAATCCTCCGCTATCTCCTCTGCAATGACCCTCAACCCTTACATGAACCCAGCATTCCCCAACGGATACAACAATTACTCTTCTCTTCTAGCACCGTGGTCGAACCGTCGTTTTCTTTCGGTTCACTCATTTGGATTTCCTCAACCTGAACCGCGCTGGGGCCACTGTCCATTGACAATTACCTCCCCAATGATGGATAGAGCCTGCTAGATCCAACCTCCCGCTGATACTACTACTGCCTGACAGAAATCAGACAGAATCTGCCGAGAAGGTGATAACTCAACACAGTTTCCCATCACAGTCACCAACTTTCTCACTTTTAGCCGAAGTGACTGTAAGTTACGAAGATTGCGCGGACTTGTAAGTGCAAAGTAACACTTGATCATGATAGACCTTCCGTGATTCTCGTGGTCAATCTGTTCCAGAATGAACTCACTTGCGTCCGGAATGAACGCCCCACCATCCAAGGAACGTGCCTCTTTCTTGGCCCCTCTAAGGAGAGGTGGCTTCCAGCCATGTACAAATCTCTGCTTTAAAATCAACGCACCATAAACAAAAAGACTTCATCCACGAGCATTCAAAGTAAGCTGCCAGTGGCGTCGGATGTACCGACGGTGTCACACATATCAACGGGTGAGCTGCTACGTCTTCAACGCCTTGTATCCAGCATCTTTGACATCGTCTTTAGGTGCAGCTTTACCATTGACGGCAACTGTAACCACCTTTGCCGCCTCCCCGTCGATAAATGCAATACCGGCGGGCCGCGGGGTCAACGGCAAGCAGGTGAGAATTCCGTATGACATGAGTTACTTTTCTGAGGCCAACTTTCACCTATTAGGGAGGATTTGAGACGGATCTCTGTGGCCAGTGGAACATTGACCCGGGATGCTGCGGCTCAGACTTCTAAAGTCTACAATGAACCACGAGAGGAGTCCACTGCCAGAGGAAGTTCAACCTTCCTGAGATTGAGTAGACTCTGTCGCTTTTATTTCCAATAGTTTCCGGCGCGGAAGTATTGCTTTGTTTGAATGTAGATCAAATTTCTCTGTACACTGTGGGTCGCTAGGATGAACTGCCGAAACTCAAAAGGCAACCAAAGTTGAACCTTCACGTGGTTGGGTTCAGCTTGTCGGTCATTGCCGGCGGATATCAACGGAACATCGCTTGGGTCCTGGCCCCGCAAGCATGATCAAACAATTCCCCTTGCTTTTAACCACCATATCGAATTTTTTGGAGTCTCGTTTCAAACATTAAACATCGATTTACGTCTCCTATACCTGGAACTAGGAATGAAGAAGCTAATTCACCGGCGACATCGACAACTTTGAACGGCTGTTTGAATATTCGGGTGGCTTGAAACCGTCGCCAAGTTCCAACCATGAGTTTGCCCAGCGCTCAGTGCTGGCAACTGCACTCTTAACGGTGACCATGCTGTCCATGCATTTAAACAATGAACACGGGATGTGCGTCCGCTTTTCCATGTTTCATCGCGGTGCACTTTGACACTTTAATACCCTCAGGGCTCAGGGAAAGAAGATCGGTGGGGCTTCCTAGTATGAGAGGTGGTTGGTTTCATGAATGTCATTGTCAGAATGAACAAGAAAACCTCAACCCTCACGTGTCGACATTACCAATGCTTTGGTCAGGCACGGGACAGGTACTAATGTCGCGCCAAGACTGACACAGCTTCTGTCCAACCTCCCAGCAATCCGTTTCAACTTCGAGCCTTAGCCTAGATTTCGGTTGAGCCATCTAGCCACAGCGCTAGAGTCGGTGAATTACACCAAGAGTGAGGAGAGCCAATTTCTCGAGCTGCCCACTCACGTTGAAATACATTGCTCCCACCGGCTTCACTTTCATCCGGTTGTCGTGAGTGATACCTAACAGTGCGGAGTTCCGTCACAGACTCATATAAAGTTCTCAGCTGGCAGCGCAAGTCACTCATTCACTACCCCGATGACTGAGCCCTCTATTGTCTTCTATGATATCCCCTCCAATTTCCCCACGAATTGTTGGTCGCCTAACCTCTGGAAGACCCGGTGGGTTTCCGGATCCGGATCGCTGATCAGGATTGCAATAGAGAGCTGACCCAACTGTCGATCGACTAGATATGCTCTGAATTTCAAGGGACTTTCATACAAGACTGTCTGGGTCGAATATCCGGATATCGAGCCGCAGTGCAAAAAGATTGGCGCCGATCCCACAAGCACCAAGGCTGACGGACGGCCCCACTACACTCTCCCTGTGATCCAAGATCTTTCCACAGGTATCTTTCCGAAGAATCTCACAGTACTTTGTGAAGACTTACATTCAAATTCGCAGGTGCAGTAATCTCAGACACCACTCGAATCGCACAGTATCTGGACGCGACATACCCCGAAAAGCCCCTGCTCATGCCCGCAGGCACGGCAGGATTTCATCTCGCGTTCCAAGAAGCCGCGCATGCTCTGATCAGTCCGATCTATCCGTACGGCTTGCCGGCCTCCCAGCTCAAGATGAATCCCTCCAGCGCTGAATATTTCCGACGCACACGCGAGATATCATGGGGCAAGACGTTGGAGGATCTGACGCCGAAAGGCGACCTGGATGTTACTGAATGGAAGAAACTCAAAGACGGATTCACTAAGATCGACGAGTGGTTCCAAGCAGGAGGAAAGGAGAATCTTTATTTCATGGGAGAGAAACCTTGCTACGCCGATCTCTGGATGACATCTTATGCGATGTGGATTTCTCTCTCTCTTCCGGAGAAGTGGGAGGATATGAAGACGTGGAATGGAGGGAAATGGGCGAGGCTTTTAAAGAGTTTGGAGCAATACGCCACTGTCGTTTAAATTAAATTGTACTGTCCTATACGCATCAATCTAAAGCCAACGATTACGTGCCTATACAGCTATAGCGCTAAGAAAACACCTAATAAACTCCCTCTTCCTCCTTACTCAACAGCTCCCTCACCCTGCCAAGATACGGCTTCAAATCACGAATACGAACGTTGGCTCCCTTGGGCAATTCCTCCGCAATTTCGCGCAACCCACGCATTACCGACTCGTTTCCAGAAGCATACCGAATCGGAAACGCCCACGTCTGTGCCTGTTCCTCGTCCCCCGGCCGATCCAACACGTCCATCAAATGAAGCCAGAGCTTTCCTCTGCTCCCTTTCGTCCTCGACACGTCGTACGAGAAATCGACATACGGTTCCCTCTCATAGCGCAACTCTGAGTCGTCGGAATGTCCAGAATCTGACTCTAAGTCGACTGCCTCGGACGTCTGATACTCTTCCTGGTCGTTGTCGTTGTCGCATTTGTCTCCATCGGACAGCAAGAGATCCTCCATGGCCCCGATATCGAGCTCGCAGGTGCCGTTAATATAGACAAAGCAGACGTAGGGCTCCAATTTTGGATCGTCGTGCATGAAGAGAATGAGTTCCAAAGCGACTTCTTCTCGGCGACGGGTGTATTCGTCATGGACGAGAGCGCGGAAGAAGGATCGATCTTTCGTAGCCGTGAACGAGTATGGTCCTGTATTAGGTGCATGTTAATATGTGCTCCGAGTACGGTAGTGAATAATAAACTTACGACCACGCCTCTTTGCGTATAGAATGGGACATCCCTGTCGATGGCCCGCTTTCCAATCGGTCTTTTGGCAGGCTCGCGAACAGTAAACGGCGCTGAGACAGCTGTTGCAGCATTTCAGCTCACGTTTGGGAACGACGTTGCAACACTTTACAGATCAAAGAAGGATTTTCAACATAAGAACTCGACAAAGGGATAGATTGACCCATACCTCGAGATTATCACAAGCCCGATGGATCGAAGCTGCAAGCTGACCGGAATCATATTCGTCGAGAAGAGCTAGCCGTGGTCGGACAAGTCTAAAGAGCCCCTCCCAGAGCTCTAGATATATCTCGTCGCCAAATCTCGCTTTTACATCGATGTGCTGAATTTTCGCGAGCCCTCGTTGAAAAGCAGAGAGCACCGAGTGGTACACGGTCGTCGAAGGGAGAATGTCGTACAGAAGATCATCCAACAAGGCACTCATCTCTTTGAGGCGCTTTGCAGAACCGCAACACAGCATGACATTCAGCAATCCCGCGTCAAGAGCCTGAACAACCCACTTGTGGCGCGGAAAATTGTTCATAAGGGATACCAGCGCACGAAGCATACACTGCATGACGGTAGCCGCAATTGGGACAGTACTGCCGTCGATGGCCTGGATAGCTGTAGTGAGAGCCGCGATGGCGCCCTTGTGGAGAAGTGCATCCCGAAAAATCGAGTCCCGGCTTCTGCTGGCAGTTCCGCTTTCCTCGCCAGTGCCTCCAACGAGATACATCATGGCGACGAGGTGCAGAACGTTGGCTTCTACGGCGGGGGTAGACGCGGTGGGGAGGGCGAAATGGATGTGCGCAACGACAAGGGAAGCTAGATGCGAACGCGTTCCGCCTACACCAGCGACGAGCTCTTCAAAACTGGGAGAACCCCACGACTCGGACCACGACCAGAGGCGGAGAAAGTATGAGACGTCATCCAGACCCATGAGTCTGTCTTCTTCGAGTTCTGGCTCGTGCGCCGTGTCGGTGACAACGTCGCCATTCAAGAAGATATTCCAAGCCCTGCCTACGATGGCGTAGAGATGAGGTGTTTTGTCCATCAGATTCTTCACAGCTTCATTTCCTCGGAACATCTGAAATGACGTGAGGAAGATTGTGTACCTGGTTTGAAGTGGAGTCTTCTGCGAAATAGGAACCAAATCGCGGAATTCGTCAAGAAAATCGATCCATGCCCAGACCCTTGGCCACAAATCCATGAACGCAGCAGACGGGATATGGCATTGTTCCTTGATATCCCAGAGGTTACGCAAACAGATAACTTTTTCAACGGCTTGGAGCCAGATGACGCCGTTGGGCAAGAAGTCTTCCTCTGACGTCGAAGAATTGATCAAGCCCAGATGCGCGAAGATTTTTGCTGGGTCCAGAGCACTGTATATCACAGGAAGGAGACAGGGAATGCAGCGGGGCGGTAGTTCCTCCGTGGCTAAGAGACTCATAGTCGCTTCGGCAGAGCCAGATACTGATTCCTGCGCAAGTTTCTTTCGTTTTAAAAGTAAGCAACGAGAGTCGGATTGAAAACAAAGACTCGGATTGGGTTGCCTTACCTTGAATCGCGGGGGAAACTTTGACAAGTTTGAGAGTTTGAGTGAGGAATGCATCGCACATGAATCTCGTGGCGAAAAGACGCGTCCACGAAGCCGAATCACGCACTGCGACTTGGAGCCAAAAAGTCAAGAACAAGGGGAGAAATCGTGTCACCGTGACCATCGTAGAGTCACATTGATTTGATCATCTGATCGGCAACTCGGACATCACTCCTCCACTTCACCCACCATGGTCTATGGCGGTCGATTGGCTACTTTAATAAAACAGATATAAATATGCCATTTTTGGTGAAAAAAAGTTGAAGAGGAGAAAAAAATTAAAAATCTCAGAATTCCAGAGAAACTCCTCTCGAATGCAGAAGTCCTTGAGGCAAGCTGAAAATGTTTCTTGAAAAGGAGTCGGGAGAAAAGCTCTCTTGCCGAGGATGTGGCTGTGTGATAGTGATGGCCAATGTGGCCGCATTCTGCCGGCAACCAAGACTAGTACCTGTACCTCCCTTCTCAAATGCTCAATCTGCGGCCCCCGGAGAACAGACACATAAAATAGACCTATATGTTGTGGGAAACCCTCAGGATTAGCAAGCCCAAGACACATTGACAGGTACTCATGGAGCTCAATGGTCTGTGAACTTAGATGTGATCTTGTCTTGCTCTGAGGGTTGATCCACTGCTTTGCCAGCCAAGGAAAGGCACAAGTCTCATGCACCAGATTCCAGGACAAGCAGTCTCAGAGCAAAGGACCTGAAGTCCCCCTTCAAACCAAAAATTCTGATGATTCTGATGATGGCGAGCCGGCCATCACTTAGGCACAGCCACAAATTTGGCACACAAACATTCTCACAACTCAACTTCGAGAAACTTTTTCAACTTGCTAGAGATATTTTTCAAACTCAGGACAAGTGTCTCAACACTTTTGAAAAAACACAAATTCTTCCTCCATTCTCCACTTTTTCACCCAAAATGTGATATTTATATGTGTTTTATTAAAGTAGCCAAACGACCGCCATAATGGTCGGCCCTCGGGAACGAAATAATGCCACCACAAATACCCATGTAAGTAAGTCAGTACCTGCTAAGTATAAGTTACTAAGTACCTCAAGAGTAAGTCTCTTCAGCGCGCGAATGTCGCGCCTTAGGATCAATGGGTTGAGGCTGCCACCCGGACGAAGAGAATATTGCATACACTGCGTATGTCTGATTTCCTGCCATCTTGGGTCGTGATTTGTCGCTCAACTTACTTTAATAATACTTATGGAGCTTGATATGGAGAGTTTCGAGGTAAATCCCTAGACAGCGATATTTAGAGCCACTCCCTTCAACTTTCCGAATTGCGTTGGGGAGACTATATATTGCTTATATCTGATTATTTTTCGATACTTTCGTCGGGCCTCGAGTTTATGGTGGTACGTCCATCGGATCTCAGGACCGAGGATCCCTGGGTTCCGAACTTTTCTCAAACCAACTCAGAAACTCCGCTTCAGGAGCAAGAGCTCGCTGAATTTCCCACTGACATCCCGAGGGCATTCGTGTACCAGCGAAACTGACTCAGGACCCCGGAACACAGTCGAACCACACTTGGGGACTCGGGAAGGAAGGAAGGATGTCTTACTGCCGCGGTCCCAAGTCGGAATAAGTGACGCAGATTATCGGCAGCGACCGGATTGGAGCAATGTGCCGGCGCGGCGGCCCGCAGACAAACAGCCTTGACTCACCGACGCCGCCGGCGTTTTCGAAGATCGACGTGTTGGGGGCCCCGGTCACCTCGCTGCGAAGACGGATCAAAACAGGTATTCATCGCGAGTTTCGGCGTGTTTTCATTGACTTATATCTCAGCAGTGAGTCTTATAACCCACAGAACTTGACCTATCTCACTACCTCCTCTCATCACGCTCGACTGCAAACTTCAAGCAAATTTCCGGGGTCCCGGCTTCTTTGAACGATCACGATCAACGATCGCTAACACTGACGTGATCCTGCGGCACAGTCTGCCCTTGCTTGTAACCTTCACTCGACGAGGCATTTAAAAGTGGGCGATTGTCGAGGATCCGGGCCCTGTCCTCGACACCCTTGACGCGAGTATGTGGAACCCACTGCGACCGCCGCCCGCGCCCCCGGGACTCGGTGCAGGCAAGCTCATACCTGAGCAGAAAGCATCGTGCGTGTACACTTTTTTCTCTTGGAGAATCTTGAGCTGACGGAGATGGCAAAGAATCCTCTCGAAACTCGTCTTCGGCTGGCTAAACCCTCTCCTCAACACTGGATTCACTCGACCTCTTGAATCAGATGGTTCGTCTTCCAATCGCTTGACTAGTATTTTTTTTTTTCGCCGGAAGCTCATCTGCCCCCAGACTTATGGTCCCTCCCACCGGCAAGGCTGACGGACGCTTTAGCTGAGAAGCTACAACAAAACTTCTACGCGCGGTGTCCCCCTGAGAAACGGCCCCTGTACATGCAAGAGTCAGGCTCGTCGCCCAAACCGGCACCGGAGAACGAATCGGCATCGAATTTGGAACAAATCAAAGTCAACGGTTCCGGAGCAACTGACAATAGTAAGGACGCCAAGAGTGGGAAGCCGACCCAGGAGAAGCAAAAGGAGGAAAAATCCCCGTACGACTCCTCCCTCAGCCAAGCCCTCCACACGACGTTTCTCACGCCGTTTTGGCTTTCCGGAATTTTGCTCCTGATCGCTGGTACGCACATACTTATAATGATTTTACAACCATACTTAAACGATACTCAGAAACTCTCCGAACAACCACCCCCCTCGTCAACCAACTCCTCCTCAACTGGCTCGTCGCCTCGTTCGTCTATGTCCGTCTGGACGACGCGCAAAGGCAGGCGTTTGGGATTAGCCAACCTCGGGGAATTGGATATGGGATTGGGCTGGCGTTTGCTGTTTTTGTTATGCAGGGTGCGTATGCCGCTCCGATATCGCTCTCGCTGATTCATTTGTTTCGTTGGCAGAGGCGGCCAGTTTGGTGAGTCGTCTGTCTTTCGACCGACAAGTATATTGGCGCCGCAATTAACTTGCATCAACTTTCAACTCCCAATAGTTCCAGAATCATTCGTATCAAAGTGAGTTGCCCATCCGCTGTATCTCCTCTTGCTGACCCCCTTTCCATCCAAAGTTGGCATGCGAAATGGTCTCCTTGTACGGACGTCTGTGCGTAACTGTATTCACCTTCCTTTCCTCGTCATTACCTACCTCTATCTAGATCATTGGCTCCATCTTCCGCAAGTCCCTCCGCCTCTCCCCGCGCTCCCGCATCGAACACAGCGTCGGCCAAATCACGACTATGATCTCCAGCGATGCGGAGAAGTTCGATTTATTGTCGTATCTGTTTCATTAGTGAGTAGCGACGAATTGGTGCTATCTTCTTCGTTTCTTCGTTTCTCTGTCTCTTTTCTTCTTCTGCTGGTGATATATTCGAATGAATACCCGCTGACCCGTGTGCATAGTCTCTGGATTGCACCCATTCAACTCATCCTCGTAATTGGTTTGCTCATTAAAACTGTGCGTGCAAGCGCAAGCGCAATGAAATCAGAAATAATTTGATTTGGACTGTAGATCGGTGTCTCCGCGTTGGTTGGCTTTGGGGTACGTTTCTTTCCGCCCTTTCCTTGCCTTTCTCTTTCACAAAAGTCTTACTGATGATTTTGTTGCCACCAGCTCCTCATCGTCATCGCTCCTCCCCAATCCATCCTCGTCAAGATCATGTTCGATCAACGGGCCAAGGGTGTAAAGATTACGGACGCGAGGGTTAGACTGATTACTGAGGTGCGCGGCTCTCCTGCTTCAACCATCGTCATATGAATATTGTGCGATATGATACGTGTCAGGTCCTCCAAGGAATCCGACTGATCAAGTTCTACGGCTGGGAAAGCTTCTATGTCGATCGGATTCAGGAGATGCGGATGCGGGAACTGAGCACGATTCGGAAGGCTGCGTGAGTATTTTCATAATTTATCAATGTTTGCTTGCCCCTCATGTACAATCTGTGAACTGATTAGGTGGGCAACGGCGGCGCTGATTGCGATGTTCACTGTGATGCCTACGTTGGCCATGATTCTGTCTTTGGTGCGTGCTCACATCCAGTACGTAGTTTCGTGCTGAGCGCGTGATAGATCACGTACAAACTCACCGGCCACGATTTAAATATCGCGAAGATTTTCACGGCGGTTCAGCTCTATTCGGTACGTTGCGCCATTTCACTACCGAAGCCCATATCCTCACCTAGCTCAACTTCACACAGATCGCTCGGGTCCCACTAATCCTCCTCCCCGTCGTCTTCTCCCTCCTCGCCCCAACCATGGTCGCCGTCCGCCGCGTCACAACCTTCCTCACCGCCGACGAACTCGCTAGTCCCTACACCATCGACGAGAATCACGCCCTCGCGGTAGACGTGGATGGGGATTATACGTGGGAGGACGTTGAAGCGATCGAGCGTGAGCGGACTGATGATGACGATGATCAGGAGTTGGATGATACGCGGAAGATGTTGAAGGCGAAGGAGAAACAGGCTAAGGAGAAGGCGGAGAAGGAGAGGAAGAAGCGGGAAGCAAAGGAGGCGAAGGAGAGGAAGAAAAAGAACAAGGGCGGTATGGGAGCTGGGGAATTGGACGAGAAAGACGATGGATTGCCTGTTGCAATGGACGATGCAAAGGAGGACACGGGGTCGAAGAAGTCGAGGGAGGAACCATTTGCGTTGAAGGGACTAAAGTTGAATATACGTCGTGGCGCCTTCGTTGGGATCATCGGCCGGGTTGGGTCCGGGAAGGTGGGTGCTTGCGCATTCGCGCGTGCTGTGTTTTGTTGCTGGCACAATAACTGACCCGTTTTGTTGCTCGCGTTCTAGAGCTCTGTTCTTCAAGCACTCATCGGGGAGATGCGGAAAACTCGTGGCGAGGTCTGCTATCCGTTGCTTTCGTATATTGACATTCGACTTACCTCATCCTATAGACAATCTTCGGAGGTCAGGTTGGATACGTTCCTCAAGTACCCTGGATTCGCAATGAGACGGTCAAGAACAATATCTTCTTCGGCAAAGCGGCGGACGAGCATAGGTTCGTTTTGCTCCGGATACTTGCAAATTTCGCACTTGATCTAATTGAATCATAACAGGCTCCAGGAGGTCATCGACACCTGCTCGTTGCAGTACGATATTGACATGTTGCCGTATGGAGTGGAAACCGAGATCGGGGAGAAGGGTGTGAATCTTAGTGGTGCGCAGCTTCCTTGGCACTTTTTATCTCGTTGAGTTGACTCGGCGTTTCATAGGAGGTCAGAAGGTAAGCCAAACCATTCAAATCACTGCGTCGTTTTCACCGGTCGTGTAAGGCTCGAATTTCTCTCGCTCGCGCCGCCTACTCTAGCGCTGACATCGTTCTTCTTGACGACCCACTCTCCGCCGTCGACGCTCATGTCGGCAAAGCCATCGTGGAGAATTGCTTGATCAATGGTCCCCTGGCGAAGAAGACAAGAGTGCTTGTGACGCATGCGCTGCATGTTCTTCATCGAATGGACTACATCTATGTCATGGACGCCGGGGAGATTAAAGAGCATGGGACATACGAGGTAAGAAGACATCTCAATATTTTCCAGGCCCTCACGACATTTCTCGTTCCCAGGAGCTGATGCAGAGTGGTGACTTATTTCCTCGGCTGATCGATGAGTACGGCAACGAAAAGACCGACAGTAAAACCTCTGGATCGAAGGCTGCTGTGACACAGGCTAGTCGCGGTGCTGTTGGCGACGTGAGCAAACTACAGATGGCCGACGAGCAGAAGCTAGCCGCTGTCCTCATGCAAGTGGAGGAACGGAATACGGGCGCTGTCACTTGGGAAACCTACCGCCGCTACTTCGTCTACGCCGGGACTATCTTCTGGGCTTTCATCATCGGAGCGATCTTGATATCGGATCAAGGATCGAATGGTGAGCTTCGTCTTTTCACGAACTTATCCATCTCATTCATTCGTGGTATGCAGTCCTCAGCTCAATATTCCTCGGCTGGTGGACCTCAGACAAATTTCCGAATCTCACGCAAGGCCAATACATGGGCATATACGCCGGAATTTGTAAGTTTCCCGACTTTCCTCTAGCTGCGACATCGTTTGATTCTCATATTAGCTGGCCTCACCGCAATTTTCTCGTTCGCTATGAGTCTGAGTTTCACGTACGTTTGAAATCATTGTGGTACCTGCAGCGCCTCATCGTTCAAGGTAGGCTGGTTGGCTTGATCGCGTCTTTGGGTCTCTTCAAGGCTGCCTTGGGGCGAGTTTTGAAAGCTCCAATGTCTTTCTTCGACACCACACCAATGGGACGCATCATCTCGCGTCTTTCCAAAGATCAAGATACCCTAGACGGAGAATTGCCGATGACGGCCATGCAGGTAATTCAGCGCAATCTGATTCTACAAGTGCTTGATCTGCTCTAGTTCTGTATGTCTTTCTTCTCAGTGGTAGGCACAGTCGTCTTGGTTTTCTATGGTAACGACTGCAATTTTTGGAACATGTTCTCGACCCTAACCCTAATTTCAGTCTTCCCATACCTTGGCATTCTCTTCGTGCCGCTGACCTTCCTGTATCTGGTGGCTTCCGTCTTCTATCGCCGCACATCGGTGGAGACTAAAAGGATGGACTCGTTATTGCGCTCTGCCCTTTACGCATCTTACTCGGGTATGTTTCGTGTTCCGAATTTTTATCCTGAACTCGTGACCGATGCTAATAATTGTCCCCCAGAAACACTGACCGGGCTGGCAACGATTCGAGCGTATGGACAGCAGGTATCATCTATTGTCTCTCGAGGAGATCTCGCCTGGACTCATTTTTCATCCAGGACCGAGCTGTGAAGGACGCCGATCATGGTCTCAATATGGAAAACCGGGCAAAATACATGACAAATTCCATCGCAAGATGGCTTGGTGTTCGTCTGGATCTGTTCGGAAATATTCTTGTTCTAGGAATCGCGCTCTTCGCTGCGGGCTTCCGCCATTCTGTCGACCCTTCTAAGATTGGTGTGGTCCTCTCATATACATTGGGTGGTGCGTTATTCAAAGTCGTTTCGTCCTTACGAGATTCACTTCGTTTGATCTTGCAGTCACGGCCGTACTCAGTAAGTTCGCGGTACCATTCTGTCCCTGATCTGAATGTTGATGTGCCGATAGCCGAAATGGTCAATCAGTTGGCGCAGATAGAACAATCGATGAATGCAGTCGAGCGAGTACAGCATTACACGGATTTGCCGTCAGAAGCAGCTGCTGTTACGAACGGCGACCCTCCGGCTTCTTGGCCTGACAAAGGCGAAGTCCGATTCACAAATGTTGAGATGCGATATCGGGAAAATCTTCCTCTTGTTCTTCAAGGTGTGGACTTCCACGTCCGCCCAGGAGAAAAGGTTGGTCTCAGAGTTCTGTAATTTCTGGCTTGTACTAAATCGCTCTAGATCGGCATTGTCGGCCGAACGGGAGCTGGTATATCTACTTGGTCGTTCAAGCCATGAGTATGCTCACAATGATTTCAGGGAAAAGCTCGCTGCTACAAGCCCTTTTCCGGTATCGTTTCTTTTGTTCAACATGCATTCTCCTTCTCATCGATCTTTTCTTCAGAATCGTCGAGTTGACAGCAGGAAAAATCGAGATCGATGGCTATGATATTAGCGCAATCGGTCTTGATGCTCTTCGAAGGAGCATTGCTCTGGTCCCTCAAGACAATGTTCTATTCTTGGGAACACTGCGACAAAACATGTTTGGACCGTCGTGTATCATATCCGTTCTTTTAATCATTGTTTTACAGCGACCCCCACAAGACCAAGACGGACGCGGAGCTGATCACTCTCCTTCAGCGGGCATGGCTTCTCCCTCACGATGGCATCAGCGATCCCGTTGCCGAAGCCAAGTTCAGTCTCGACGCATCTGTCAGCGACGAAGGCGCAAACTTCAGCGCTGGCGAGAAGCAATTGCTCGCATTGTGTCGTGCGCTGGTCAGAGACAGTTCGGTCATTGTTTTGGTCGGTTGCCGCCTGCATCCTTTCTTGTCACCATGACTAAACTCTAATAATTAGGACGAAGCAACGAGTAATGTGGACGTTGCCACCGACGCCAAAGTGCAACGCACGATACGGACGGAATTCAAAGACTCCACCTTGCTTTGTATCGCCCATAGATTGAACACAATCAGTGAGCGTCAAACCTTTTTTTCCGAATTCTTATTGCTCACTCACACGCACTCGCCAGTTTATTACGATCGGATTCTGGTAATGGACGCGGGCAAAGTAGCGGAGTTCGACACTGTCATGAACCTCTTCAACAAGGCGGATTCCATCTTCCGTAGTCTCTGTGATCAGGCGAGTCTTTCACGGGAAGATATTCTGCGCATCCGAGCGGAGAATACGGACGCTGTGCCGTCGGTTGTGACATAGATGAGATGAAAGTTTGATGTGCTTGAACGTCATCGACGTATAGCGTTAGTTTAGTTACACTTTTTAATAGAAGATACCCCTGCTCACCAACGTCGATGCTGAACTTGAGCGATTCGCTTGTTCACGTTGTCATTCTAACGAACGATAAATTGAACGATAAATTAACGATAAATTACCGATACATCGACTAGCGTCTACATTACCCCGGTAACTCGTCGCCTGCAATCGTAGTGATTTGGGCGACTCCACGAGAGAAGAGTGCTCGTATTTTGACTGCATTCCAAAAATATCACCAAACCTCCAAAATCTTCGGCGGTGAACTGTCGTCGGTCGGTCAACGACGGGTGCAGTACCCCCAACGTTCCGCGCTCGTGCCGGTTGACCCATCCGCTGGAGCCTTAGGATATTCGCAAGGGAGATCTTTTCGAGAGCAGCGCTCACAGTGAGGCTCACTTTCTACATCCTCCGAGCCAAGGCACTGGCGAACAAAGTTAATGAAGAAGGAGAAGAAAAGGTAACCTCGCACCCTGATCTTTCTCTTCCTACACTGTAGGCAAGAGGGAAAGAGCGGTCTTCTCTTGGGAGTCAAGTTCGGGAGTGCTCCTGACTGTGCACCACCGGTCATTGTTTCGGCGCAAGTGCTTGAAGTGCGGTTCAAGGTCGAACGCAAAATCTGTCTCTGGTGAATAGTAGAAGGTTCAAACGAGGAGCTACAGGGTCTTATAAGCTAGCGAGGCTCTGCCCTTGACAACCATGCGAGCCTGAAAGCTGTGAAATTCAATGAGGCCAAAAATACTTCTCTCTCTGTAAGACTACTCAGGCTGTACTAACTATTTGTTTTGAATTCGGAATCGCGAATTTCGGAGCGCGAGTCGAGACTCGGCTCGAGTTCGAGTCAGTCGAGATCATGATATCAAGTCGAGATCGGAGTTGATTCTGAGTCGGAGACTCGGATTAACGAGCACTGATTTTGAAAACTGTAATTTGGGTTTTATGGCCGATCTGGTCCACCAAGGCTTAAGGGTGGTCGTCCGGGGGGGAGGCTGAGGAATTTTTCGCTGCAAATCAACTGCAAATAATACAATTCGAAGTTTCGAACTTGAAGGTGAGGGTCCAAGGACCAGGGATGACGTCAAGAACTGAGAGTCGTCACAACCTGTGACTCGGATGACAATTACTTACCGGCAAACTCCGGAAGAGCTTGACTCCTAACATCCACCACATTTTCACTCGTCCATCGCCCGCCACCCTTGCCAAGCATATCGCGCACACGACCACCGATGTCTTGCACCGACGTTTTGAGAATGCGCAGTCGGCTGCAGTCGGCGTTCATCCAGGCTCCTACTCCACTGCCAGTGGCAGCCAGGCTGGCGCCGCTGTACTCTCCCGTCTCTTGGAATCTCTCCCTGATGATGTGCAAGGACCGCCGACAACAGAAATTTAAGGATAAGAAATAGAAACTTTATCGCATGCTCACAATCTCCGCACGAACTCTAAAACACGTCTCCCAACGTCTCCCAGGAGCGCCAAATCTCTACTATGACCATCCCCGCTCAGCTGAAGAAGTCAACAGTGAACTCATTGTTTTCGCCCAGCAGACTTGTCGCTTCTCCTTTACATTGGTAAGCATGGTTCGCCGTTTCGTACAGTCATACAAGTTCTTTGAATACAAACTGCGGTCCTTAGCCCCTTCAGCAAATTATCGTCGCTACACCGTTATTCAGCGTCAATCCGCTGATCTGCCACATAGCACGACCGCCGCCGGCGTTTTGTCCGTTGATGTCGCTGTGGAACGCCGCATTCACGTATTGATCTGCGTCCGATTCGAATAAAATTCGTTCAGCTGGTGAACGAGGAAACAAGATAAACGCACCAAGGACGTTGATGACAGTCGCTCCTCCAGGGCCTGCGGTCCCGCATTTGCCCGAAGTAAGCAACGGAGCGTTCGGAGCCTGAACTTTACGGTATGGGCCGGTGGCGCTTTGAGAGACGGCATAGCTGATGTCGTAGGCAAGCGAGTTGTAGCTGTTCGATGAGAAGAATCTGGTGCGTATCAATCCCAATTTTTGTTAATCATCGCAAAGGTGAATCAGAATAAAACTTGAGCTCACAGATAATACCAGCCGCTCCAGTAGACCAAACTTGGAGCCTCAACGATCCCGCCATCGACAGCTTCGCTTGTGATCATCTGAGTTGCTGAGCCGGTCAAGGTGAACCCGTCCGATGCGAGAGGTTGGATGAAGATGGGCGTCGGCTGTCCTTTGCTGTTTCCGTCGACTTTCCAGACGAGGTACAGCTGTCCACCAGGAGCCTGGAAGCCCGAGGCGTCGATGACGCCGCCTGCGCCAGCATTGCACAGGATAGGTGCGGATTGGGGAGTGAATGGGCCGCTCGGTGTGGAGGATGTGGCGGCGCCGATGCAGTGGTTGTTATTAGATGCGGAGAAACCGGTGTAATACCTGAGGTGAGCGGGAGCGTCAATATGGGGCACGGTGGAGAAGTATTTCGGAAAGGGTTGTGGGTACGCACATCACATATTTCGTCGATGTTATCTGACGAACGTCGGGCGCCCATATACCAGAGTTCGAAGAGGAGACCCAGCTTCCTGGGTTCGGCAGAGCGTCGCCTCTCAAGGACCATGTGTTGAAATCCTGAGATGTTGCATAGGGGACTCTGCCATGCGATGACGAAGTTGAGTCTATTTTATCATTACAAAATCAATGGAGGTAAATCCACGACAATCTAAACGGAAGCAAGAGGACACGTACAGGCATACCACGGTGCTTGGCCATTGGGAAGCAGTATGCCAGGATCAGGGAAATCTGTGTTGAGAACAGGTCCCTTGACTACCCCAGCCCTCTTTACAAGACCGCCACGCAGTCGAACGGGGGATACAGGAGCGGCGGCGGATAAAACAGATGAAGCTGCTGCGAGAGCTACGATGGCTACAGATACATTGACAACAACCATTTCGAGGTTCGAGTCGTGGGTCGCTGGAGGGTATTGGATTAATCGAAGAAAGGTTTAGAGAAAGGCGGAAGAATCTGCCAATGGAGCTTATTCAGATGCGAGCTGAGATCGCTTTATTATATATCTTCTCTGAGTTGCGGATCGTCGCCATGCGAATCCCGCATCGCATGATGATGAGCCTGCTTCGTCCGCGCACGAAGCCTGATCATGAGGCCAATTGTGGATGTTGCGGTCTGCAACGTGAACAGGATATGCGATCGACGGCAGAATGAAACCACGGAAACAAATACCTTTGTATCGCCGGCCCGTGGATAATGCGATAACGGTTGATACGGAAGTCATCTCCGATTTTCGCCACGTGAGCGCGTTTGACGCGAACCACGTCATGAGTCACCTCTTCCTTTCGTCCGCTCATGTTTGTCCCTCAGGTAAGTACGTGGTCTACAGTATTGTAGATTCGATTTGAGAAGTGCGGTCAGCCATCTTCTCGACTGTGAATCCTAGCCTCTTGATAATTTATTCGCAGTAGGTAAGTACTCCATTTCCTTCACTTCAAACCACTGACTTCAAACACTTAAAAGGAAGCACTAAGCAGTCTGCAGCTGAGCCAGGGCTAGAGGACGAGATCCAAATTTCCACGCCAACGGGCCGGATATTATCTCTTTGCAAGAACCGACACGATGTCGTCGACTCTTCGTGCGGATATTGCGGCAGCGCAAGAACTCAAAATAGCAACAAAACAGAATGTGCTATTTTCATCTCATCGAGGCAGTATCAACTTGACGAACTCAACGAAGCGGGTGATGATCTCAGCCCCTATCAACCGTCTGGTCTTTGATAGATGGTATCCGCACGGGAAAAACAGGCAGAGAAGGCATAAAAGCGAGACAGCTGCGTCTGTGAGATTCATTTCTTTTCTTCCCCGCCTTTTTTTCTTCATTTCACCTCCTCCCAATTTTTTTTCATCATGTACTTTGCGTCGATCGCAATTACCCTCATGCTTTCCGTCTCGGGTGCTGTTAATGGTGCGCCGACTGCGGTATGTTTTCGTCTACATCTTGGTAAGACAGTTGTTGATCTTTTCTTCGATGAGCAGAAGCGTGACAGCACCAGCACCGTCCCGCCTCAAGTTTGCACCGGTACCAACGGTAGCGGGACCTGTACGAATCTCAACTTCTCTGCGGCCGACTCGAATGGTACCCCTAAGGACAAGACCGTCCAGGACTGCACGAATGTCTCCAACGCCAAGTCCATGGTGATGGATGTCTCAGACGATTGCGAGACTTTCCCGTGCGTTATTTTTGCAGCTATTCATTTGCAGCCTGCCCGAATGAGGATCAACTCCCTGTGTACAGGTTCGCAGACTGCCAATTCATCAACCCCGCAGACAATAGCGACATCGGTGTTGTTTCTGAGTTCTTCTCGGACGACTCGGGGGACCTCTCTAGTGCTGCTACCATCAAGAGCATCTCGTGCACTTGCGTCGATGGTCTCGTCAACGGATTATTCCCCCAGTAAAACGCAACGAGTCGCCAACGGTTGGATGATTCGGGCTCCGGAGGAGAATGGAAGGCGGGCAGATCTCCATTGGCCTTGCCGTGCTGAGCAATTGTTTGTTATTCTGACGAGTTTGCCCGTTGTATTATTGAGATTGAGGTTGAAACAATGATAAATCAATCTTCGATCATCGTCTTCCGGTGCTAACGATGCTCGGTTTGAGTTTCTGCTCTAGTTTGGCACGACATATGCAGTGCTTAGGCATTTCTGGCGCTAATCCTACGGTTCAATTCTCAAAAAGCATTCGTCGCGTCACGACTCACAGGCGCCCCCGTGACCGCGTCTGCCCGACATTCGACTCGTTACAGTCACGGTCACCGTGTCACGATCCTTGTCTTTACCACCGCCCAAGTCTTCAACTGCTCTTCAACTACAGCGAAAATCTGTGCCGACTCCTTGACCATGCATATATGGCACAAGCTTTCGAACGCTTCCCGGCTCTCCCCCACTGTCCGGGTGCCAGTAATCCAGCCCAAGATTCACTGCCGCAGCCAGATCCAGCCTGCAAAATCTTTGTTTGGTCTCTAGCGCTAATGGTGAATCGAAGGAATCATGAATGTTCCCGGGCCAGTGCCTGTATTGCTGGAGATGGACCCGAAACGATAGCTCTCGACGAATTAATTTCGAAGCTTCCAACGCGAGTGACTCTCCCTTTTCTGGTCTCTGTGAAGTTACGCTATTCTAGATCCAAACCGCGGCCGGGTTTCCGACATTCCCGAATTTACTCAACTCTCCTACAATCTCCCCAGCAGACTTTCAAACTGACTGCATGATATGGTCCCGGTGTTTGGAAGCCGATAATCAAGAACCGAACTGACATGAATACGCGGTCCCATGACTGTGATGTCCCTTCGCGTGGTAACTTAATCCGACTCACACGTTGCACACTCGACAAAAAAAAGTGGTGGGTCGTACGATTCAGTGATTCAAGGCACGACAACTGACACTGCCGAAAAATCCCTTCAATCGACAGAAGCTATGAATGGAAGAAGCAACCGGGATCGACAGATCGGTAAGTAAGTACTCCATTTCCTTCACTTCGAACCAACTTCAAACACTTAAAGGCAAGCACTAAGCAGTCTGCAGCTGAGCCAGGGCTAGAGGACGAGATCCAAATCTCCGCGCCAATGGGGCGGATATTATCTCTTTGCATGAACCGACACGATGTCGTCGACTCTTCGTGCGGATATTGCGCCAGCGCAAACACTCAAAATAGCAACAAAACAGAATGTGCTATTTTCATCTCATCGAGGCAGTATCAACTTGACGAACTCAACAAAGCGGGTGATGATCTCAGTCCCTACCAACCGTCTGGTCTTTGATAGATGGTATCCGCACGGGAAAAACAGGCAGAGAAGGCATAAAAGCGAGACAGCTGCGTCTGTGAGATTCATTCCTTTTCTTCATTTCACCTCCTCCCATTTTTCTTTCATCATGTACTTTGCGTCGATCGCAATTACCCTCATGCTTTCCGTCTCGGGTGCTGTTAATGGTGCGCCGACCGCGGTATGTTTCGTCTACATCTCGGCAGCAAAGTATCTAATATTTCTTCGATGAGCAGAAGCGCGACAGCACCAGCACCGTCCCGCCTCAAGTTTGCACCGGTACCAACGGTAGCGGGACCTGCACGAATCTCAACTTCTCTGCGGCCGACTCGAATGGTACCTCTAAGGACAAGACCGTCCAGGCTGGCAGGACGACTGCACGAATGTCTCCAACGCCAAGTCAATGGTGATGGATGTCTCAGACGATTGCGAGACTTTCCCGTGCGTTGTCTTCCCAGCTATCATTTACCAGCCCAAATAAAGCAAATCCGTGTGAACAGGTTCGCAGACTGCCAATTCATCAACCCCGAGACAATAGCGACATCGGTGTTGTTTCTGAGTTCTTTTCGGATGACTCGGGGGATCTCTCTAGTGCTGGTACCATCAAGAGCATCTCGTGCACTCGCGTCGATGGTCTCGTCGACGGATTATTCCCCCAGTGAAGTACAACGAGTCGCGAACGGATGGATGGCTGGGATCCCGGGAAGAATGGAAGGCGGGCATATCTGCATTGGTCTTGCCATGCTAAGGAATCGTTAATAGTTATCTTGACGAGTTTGCTTGTTGTATATCGAGAAGGCGCGAGCTGATTGGTGAGGTTGAGACAATGATATATCAATGTTCAATCATCGTCTTCCTGTGTGCTAACGATGCTCAATTTGAGCTTTTGCTCTAGCTTGACCGTATGCAGTGCCTACGCATTTCTTGTTGAGTACGGACGACGATGGGGGGAAAAGACAAGAGGGGAAGCTCCCCGATACATTAGAAATACTATAACTTAAATAGGTTGTAATAAGGGGTCGGGTCGGACCGTAGCAAACCGATGCCAAGCACCGATCGTCAACAGACGCTAATCCTATTGCTCAAAAAGAACATTCGTCGCGTCACGACCCACAACCGGCCCCGTGACCGCGTCTGCCATTTGATTTGCGTGACAGTCACGGTCACGATCCTTCCTTTTCCCCCGCCGTGCGGTTGATGTTCCGATCAACTGGGTGTTATCTGCCAGTGGCAGTGCTGGCAGATAACATTCTTGCAATTTCCTGCCTCTCTCGATGTCGGTGAGTCTCGAGATTGTTCTAGGGTGCAGAGGAGAGATAACTGAATGCTTCTGACCTGTTATTTCGAGAAGATTGAGATTTAAACTGGCAAAGTCGAGTACCGCTGTTATCTGGCAGATAACAGCGTGATGGTCAGATAACAGTCACAGTGTGACATAAGTCACTACGCACTCTTGTCGTCTCCCTCCTCCGTCTCTCTGTGTTTCTGGCCCGGCGACGAACGGCGAAATGCCCTTGAACATTCAACAGTCGCTCCCTACACAGCAGTATGCTTCAAACTGTTAGCGGAATAGTCCGGAACAAGTCGGTGCGGAGATCTGCACGCTGAGCGGCAGGTCCCGAACGACACCCTATACGCTTACGTGTCCCCGACAGCGCTCTTCGTTCTGCCCACATCCACGGCTGAGCGAAGAGCGTACGTCCTTACCTTCGTTATAGTTTACCTCACTCATTTACCATACTATCCACAGTAATAAGTTATATTCTATAGGTACATGAATCTACTGGTTCTGCCCACATCCACGGCTGAGCGAAGAGCTAATAAGTTATATTCTATAGTGCCCGCACATCGACGGGACTTCACGCACATCAGCGTACCCTTCACCTCCCCCACGCCGTTACCTCCATCTACCCCCGACCTCCATTCTTAACAGGTTATGGGCCCCGTGGCGACGACGATGACGTGTCGACGAGTCGCATCCGACTCCCAATTCTCGGCCAGCGAGGCGAGAAATTCGTGATCTGGAAAACCCAGGTCAAGTCGCACATCACCGGCATGGGAAAAGCGCGTTACCTCGACGGACGCGCGACCGCACCGGTCAAACCAAAGCTCGCGGAAAACGCCAGCGAAAAGGAACAGGCCGACCATAAGAAGGCTCTGGTTACCTACGACGAAGAGATGGATGAGTGGGAGAAAAACAATGAAAAGATCCGCACCATCTTCTTCGGCACCATCCACGAGACTCACAAAATCCGCATCGCCAACCACTCTACGGCTCGTGAGTCCTGGCAGGCTTTGTGCAAACTGTACGAAGGCCAGGGTGAGCTCCACGCCCAATCCATCGTCGACCAGATGCACCAGCTCAAGTGCTCTGATAACGACCCCCGCGAAACCCTCGACCAGCTCGACGCCCTCATCGCTGAACACGCTAGCGTCGGCGGCACTCTGTCGGAAGCTGAGAAGAAAAACATTGTCCTTCATCTGCTTCCAAATAGCTGGCGTGGCAACGTGCGTGCCATCTTTGCGAACACCGAATCCATGCGGCAGTTCGCCATGCAGCTTGACCCCAATGGTGTCCCTCCTGTTTATACAGCGGACATGCTCATCGAAGCCATCCGTCACCTCGCACGCGATGACAAAGCTGTCAACGGCTCCACCTCGACTGGCGGTGCTGCTCTCGTCGCGGGCGCAACTGACACCTGCAATAATTGCGGTCAGAAAGGGCATTGGGCAAGAGATTGTTGGTCGAAGGGCGGCGGAAAGGCAGGTCAGCGCCCTTCCAACTGGAAGGAAGTCGCTCGTGGCAAGGGCAAAGGCAGAGGAGGTAGACCAAAGAAAGACGGTAGAAACGGCGGCGGCAATAACAACAACAACGCGAACACCGCAGACGCAGGCGCAGCGAGCTACTCATTCGCATTCCACGCTACTGCGCATGTCGCCACCAACTTCTCGAGACTGGAGGACGCGGGCATCGTCTCGCGCGGATTCACCGCACTCCTTGACTCGGGCGCCAACCGTCACTACTGCCCCTCACGCGAACGCTTCGTGGAATACAAAACCATTGAAGCCGTCCCCATTAAATCTGCCGACAACCGCACCTTCTACGCCACTGGAAGCGGCAAACTCCCCATGACCGTAACACACGGCGGTCGGCGCATCGAGATGATGCTGCTCGATGTCCTGCACGTCCCCCAAATGCCGCTGACTCTCATCTCCGTCAGCCGCATGACCAAATCCGGCCACACCGTCCACTTCGAAAAGAACAACGCCCGTGTCTTCACCCCCGATCACACCGAGCTCTTCCACGTTCAAGAGCGCGACGGCCTCTACCCCATTCTCGAGGTCCACTCGTCAAAGACGCCAACGCCGCACCCCGTCTCCATGCCCGCCGTCGCATATGCAACACTCACCTTACATGAATTCCACTGCCGTATGGGCCACGCTGACATTCGTGGTCTGCAGAATATGGTTAAAAAGGGTCTCGTCACTGGAATTAAACTTACCGACGACGAGGCGGGGTTCTGTAAGGGCTGTGCGATGGGTATCTTGAAGCGCGAACCCTTCCCACACACTCGTTCGAGCCCGCCAGCTCAAGTCTACGGGGAGAGGGTCGTTAGCGATACGTGGGGACCGGCGCCAGTTAAATCGCTGGGAGGCAAGCTATATTTTGTTGTCTTCCTGGACGAAAAGTCAGACGAGGTGATTGTAACGGGTTTAGCAAATAAAAGTGATGCGCCTGTAGCTTACAAGCACTACGAGGCTTGGGCGAAGGTGCATCGGGGCGCGGCCGTCGTCATGAATTGGGGAACTGATGGCGCGGGGGAATTCACCAGCGAGAAAGTCCAAAACCACCTGAAGGACCAAGGGACTCACCATCGTCTCACGGTCCACGACTCGTCCGCACAGAACGGAAAGGCAGAGCGTATCTTGCAAACGCTGGTTGCCCACGGTCGTGCGATGCTCCACCTCGCTTCCCTCCCCGCATTCCTCTGGCTTGAATCCGTCGCCCACGCCGCATGGCTTCGTAATCGCACGGAGACCGTGAACACCGTTGACACAACCCCGCATGAGCGCGCTACAGGCGAGAAGCCCGACCTGTCACAGCTGCGCCGTTTCGGGGCGAACGTCTGGGTGAAAACCGAGGGAGCTTCGAAAATCGACATCCAGGCAAAACCATGCCGTTGGGTGGGAATTGATTCGCACGCGAAAGGCCATAGAATTTATTGGCCGGGCCAGCGTAAGGTCACTATTGAGCGAAATGTGAGATTTGAGGGGGAGCCGGAAGATGTAACATACCCGAGCGTCCCGATCGAGGGGGAGTTGGGTCGTAAGAGCGCTCAGGACGCTCGTAACGAGCCCGCTCCAGCCGCCGATGCCCCTTCAGACAAATCAGCACCTCAATTACCTCCAACCCCGCAAAACGCACCTTCTGCACCCATTCCCGAGCCTGCTCCTCCTGAGGACACACCCTCCGTAGACCTCGAGCCCCATTACACGCCTCCGCCCGAGCTCGCACCCGAATCGTCGCGTCCGACGCGTACTCGCAAGCCTACTCAATGGCTGCGTGATATTGCTGAAGGAACCGGATCCACAGGCGGCCGCGGCGCTGCCAAAATTCCAGGCAGTGTTGTCCCACCGAACGAATCGTCCGCGAAAACAGCCGCTGCAGACAATACGTCGGCGTCGTTTGATGCTGGTGCTGCTGCCTTCATGGCGATCCGAGCTGCTTTTGCCGGTGACGAAACTCCGTTAACCGCACTTGCGACGATGGACGGCGATGCTCCGACGGTGCGTGAGGCGAAGGCTAGCGACGAGAAAGAGAAGTGGGAGGCAGCTATGCAAGCTGAGGTGAGAAAGCTGGAAGAGCGCGGAACGTGGAAACTCGTCCGGCGGCCACGTGACGCAAACGTACTTCCTTGCTCCTTCGTCCTTCGCCGCAAACGCGATGAAAACAACAATGTCAAGTCCCACAAGGCTCGACTCGTTGCTGGCGGCCACCGACAAGTCTACAATGTCGACTACACCGAAACCACCTCGCCCACGATGACCCTCGCCACTCTCCGCTTCCTCCTCGCGCTCGCAGCCCGCTACAACCTCGAAACGGAGAACATCGACTTCTCCAGCGCGTACACCAACGCCGATGTTGAAGAGGAAATATACATGGAGCAAGCTCCCGGCTTTGCCAAGCCCGGATTCGAGCATCTGGTGTACCTACTCCTCAAAGCACTCTACGGGCTAAAACAAGCGGGAAGGTTGTGGTACCTAGCGGTCTATGACCTACTAGTACGGAAGCTGGGCTTCACACGGTGCGCCGCCGACCCCGCCGTCTTTTATATCTTCACCGAGTTAATCGGAATCATCATCGGCATTCATGTCGATGATTCCCTCATTCTTTCCAACTCGAAGGCGGCGTGTGTCGCTATCAAGCGCGAGATCGCGGCGCGCTACGAGATCACAGACCTCGGCTCAGTCCGCTGGCTGCTTGGTTTCGAGATCCGCCGCGTTCGCGAGCTCCGTCGCATCACCATGTCCCAAACTGCATATATTGACACACTCGCTAAACGCTTCCACCTCACCCAGGCACAACCACTCTCCGTCCCCCTCGACCCCCACGTCAACCTCTACGACGACAACGCGAACGGCTCCCCCATTGAAACCACGCCGTACGCCCAACTCATCGGCTCGTTGATGTACGCGGCGATTGGCACCCGCCCCGACATCGCGTTTGCCGTCTCCCTCCTTGCGCGCTTTATGGCCAAGCCAAAGTGAATGCACTGGGAAGCCGCCAAACGAGTCCTCCGCTACCTCATTGGTACTAAAAACTTCGCGCTCACCTTCGGTATCGACAGATCAGGCTTTCTCGCGTATACCGACGCCGACCACGCTTCCCAGGCCGACAGACACTCAATCTCCGGCAATGTCTTCATCTTCGACGGCGCCGCCATCTCCTGGTCCTCGCGGAAGCAATCCATCATTGCCTTGTCATCCACCGAAGCCGAGTACATCGCTGCCGCTAGCGCCGCACGCGAAGTAACTTGGTTGCGAGTCCTCATCGAAGAACTCACCTCCTCTACCTATTCCCCCATCCCTCTCTTTTGCGACAACCAAAGCGCTATCGCGCTCGCCATCAACGGGTTGATGAATTCCCGCAACAAACACATCGATGTCCGCTATCACTACGTTCGCGAGGCCAACGACGACGGCACCATCTCCCTTGTCTACAAGCCCACGGACGACCAAATTGCTGATGCCTTCACCAAGGCTCTTCCCCGCGTCAAACTCGAGTTCTTCCGCGAGCACATGGGACTCCGCGCGACTTGAGGGGGAGTGTTAGCGGAATAGTCCGGAACAAGTCGGTGCGGAGATCTGCACGCTGAGCGGCAGGTCCCGAACGACACCCTATACGCTTACGTGTCCCCGACAGCGCTCTTCGTTCTGCCCACATCCACGGCTGAGCGAAGAGCGTACGTCCTTACCTTCGTTATAGTTTACCTCACTCATTTACCATACTATCCACAGTAATAAGTTATATTCTATAGGTACATGAATCTACTGGTTCTGCCCACATCCACGGCTGAGCGAAGAGCTAATAAGTTATATTCTATAGTGCCCGCACATCGACGGGACTTCACGCACATCAGCGTACCCTTCACCTCCCCCACGCCGTTACCTCCATCTACCCCCGACCTCCATTCTTAACACAAACTGTGTCTAAACTGTATGAAAATTCGGCAATCCCTCGGTACACTTCTGGCGAGTGGCGACGATCTTGGGCTACTTACCGGCTTTTGGGGCTCAAAAACGCGTTTTTCGATGCCGTCTAAACACGCTTGCACCACCCCGGGATGTCTCTTGGCTAATCAATGCTTTATATCACCGCTCTTCAATCATTTCGTTGTCCCCACTCAAAATATCCCTTCAAATGCATTCAAAGAGCCTCAATTCAGTACATCAAATGAAGAAGGGCTCCAATCAGAGAGCTATCACATTGGTCCAGTGGAGGTGCGTACCCTGTCAACTGTATATCGCGTGTATTTTGACCAAATGGGATGTCAGCAAAGTAAGCTAAATGCACATCAATTCAAGTCTCGTCAGACCAGGTGTTGGTGTGCGGGAACTGTCCTCCAAGATGTAAGCCGGGTCATCTTATTCAGAGCGGATTCCATCACCACGAGCAACAAGCACAGTAAGGAGATTTTGCTACCACATTTCACCCAGTTATTCTACAAGCAGCCAGTAGCTAGCCGCAATGTGCACTTCAATGCAGTTTCAATCAATACAATTACTTGTTCTACACAACCAGTCAATATTAATATTTGAGATGAAGCGAAGCTCGCGCCTCCTCGCGCACTCTCAATTTGATGTGGATTTAGGATCAATTCATCCTTTTTGAGTCTTTCCTGAGCAGCGACAAGCTTCCTTGGAACTCCCGTATCTTCTCCCTTTCTCCCTCTTTTTCCCTTTCTTTTTCGCAATTTTCCAGCACGGGACCCAGTACATTGAATAAAAAACCCGCCGTGCACCTGGAGCTGGCAGGCTATTTTAAAAAACACGGTCATTAGACGTACGACTTCTTTTAAAAAATAACGGCAGTTTAGAGGCGGGGTTTTTAAAAACACCAGAGGAGCCTTGAAGCCATCAATAAGGGCTTCGACGTCGTGAAATCAAGTGTGATCGCTGTGCGGACAGCGATCAAAGTGTGCTGATCGTCGTGGACGACGAGGACATGTTTGTTGCAGCTTGACTCACCGCCATCATTGTTGCCGTCTGTTAGAAACTCAAGATACTTCCAAATCGGGCAACTCATCATTTCTGCTCACGACAAAAAGCCATTGCATTTTGAGCTCCTACACAACATACATGAAGAGGAGTGGTCACTACTCGAGTATACACTCCAAACAAACATTTGAGTAACCTTCCAGCAGAAGATACAGGAAAATAGAGCGGCATTTGATACGTGAATCAAACGTGAATATTGTTTATAGAAATACTTCGAGAATACTTGTACTTACTATGCTACGTAGCGCTATAGCCCCACGGGCATCGTCGGACATCCGCATCGAAGGACGGTAACATCTTACAGAAGTACGCGTCAGAGGAAGCAGCGGAGGTGGACGCCACTCGCGTGAGTCAATCAGCTCGCGCAGCGCAGAGAGCGGTGTTAGGGGATACGGCGCAGGGAGAGACGAGACAACGCCGCAGATACGTCGCGGAAGAATGGTATAGCGACATGTTAATGTTGCCAACGCGTGTGGGGGGGTCGGGTTGATGGTGATGGCGACGAGTAGATGCCGGCAAATCGACAGGAAACAGCTCCAGTTCCAGATGAGCAGCCGCACGGTGCTGGTGGGAGAATGCACGAGCAGCACTTGTAAAGCACAGCTGTGACATGTTATCTACATACACTTGCAAGGCACAGTTGGTCCGGTCTCGACGGCAGTAGTTTCGAGGAAAAGGGCGGCGCTGGTAAAGAAGCGGGTCCAGCCGGTGTTGAATACTTGGAGTCAAGATCATAGCAATCACAATGATATCCCAAGAGATTCGATCTGACCTTCACAGATTCAATAGACAAGTAAGTACGGGATGTGCAGCATACAAAACCTTGCCACACCTTTAATAAGCTCAACCAGGCCAGACGGCTTCGCGGTGGGGAGTCAAAGCCTATCTATGCAGCAATTCTCCATCCCTTGGTGTTTCGAAGCTTTGTAGACCGTTGGATCTCTCAGCAGCACAGACAAGGTGTTGCCGAGTTGTCGAGCAAAATAAGAGATATCCAGCCGCTAGTGTTGCCAGATAGGACCAGAGCGCAAGAACAGGACATAGAGAACTCCAAGGAATAATTCTGAGGCCAGTATGCGAAGAAGGAGGTCGCTGAATGCAGCCACAGTGGCGAATGTCGTGGGCTGAAGCAAGAGTGTCACGTTCGTGACAGCGTGACTTTCTCCATCATAACTGGTCGAAACATTGAACATCGGGATGTTGCAACATGCACTTGAGCTTTGAACTAGTTTTAACTCAGCAGATATAATACTACTGATACTATCTTTCGTCTAGCAGCTTCAAATATAAGAATCCGAATTTATATTGAGACGATTTTGTCATGGACAACTCATAGCTCAGATTCAAAGTTGACGTTTCCTATACACATATAGAATTTAGAGACCGCTGTTTCTTAGCACTCTTAAGTAGGTTGCATGCTCTATCAGGAGCTCAGACCTCAATTGAAACCTACAGATACTGAGCAGGTTGGTGTGACAGGGGGAATTCTGACCTTATATCTTGCTCCAATGTTCACCTTTTGAGCTGAGAACGTGGATTGTGGATTGGAAGCACAATATAGTCAGTGTGGTACAATTCCAGGATGATAGCACACGTTTGAAAAAACTCCATTTTCCCAGTATTTCGCGAATTCCGGGGCCAGGTGGGGGCCCGAGTGGTCAATTGAAGAACTGACCTCGAGTCCAAGCAAGTTTGAGCTCGAATCAATCGATTGAACTGGGGTTCAGTCTCTTCCTGAACGAAAGTGAGTGAAAGGGATCAAAATTGAGCATCGACACACTAAGGTTTTGTGTGGAAACCCATTAAGTAGGGGATACAACCTAAATTACAATGTCATTTCAGCTCACACATTTATTCGCTGGACTCAACTGCGCCAAATCTTGTTTGTGTCAATCTCCTGCGCATCTCACGAATTTAGGGGAATTATTGGCCCCATTCCGATCCTCAAATGCACCGACCATCGATGTTTCGACCGGTTAGCGATCAATTTGGCTGGAGTTTGAGTTCGATAAAGTATAAGATATTTACCTATGCATGGATTGTCCTACTATCGAGACATTATATGCTTACTTAGCCAATCTTTTTAATTACATTCAGATTCCAGTGTCCAAGGGAAGGTTCGCTCTTGAAATTCAATGTTTTCTGAACATCGGTATTCCTCGGCACGGGCTCCGGCATCGGTCCGAGCTCCCGAAGTGTTTCGACCGATTAGTGACGGGATTTGAATCGTGAATATAGTATTGACTTCGGCACGAGATCGTTCGATTTCTAGATATGTTGGGTATACCCTTGATCCTAAGACGAGACCAATGAAGATCAATGGGTTAGATACAAATTAGGTGTACT
Organism: Favolaschia claudopus; assembly: GCA_037176885.1. Taxonomy (NCBI): domain Eukaryota; kingdom Fungi; phylum Basidiomycota; class Agaricomycetes; order Agaricales; family Mycenaceae; genus Favolaschia; species Favolaschia claudopus. The sequence goes on from JAWWNJ010000079.1 coordinate 728,126, forward strand.
ATCCTTGAAGCTCGACATTGGGTGAATTTTGCCTGCTCGGAAAGAGTTTTTGACCACGGACACAGGCTCGCAGACCCGGTGGCAGATACTTGGCAGTAGAGTGCAGCCTCCAGCACACAGAGAAACAATATCATCAGCGAGGGAAACGAATTCTCTCTTGAAGTGGGCATATAAAACAGCCGAATTCGAATTTGCAGCGCTTGAGAGAATATCGAGCGGTTTAGGGGTCGCCTTTGAGGAGTATTCGTGTCAGTATCCTTCATTCTAGCCCCTTAGGCTTGCCAGAACGGCCAGGGAAACGAGCGAACCAGCAGGGAAGAAATCGGAGTGGGTATCTGATCGCATCAATACAATCATTGGATCAATCCGTCCCATCAACCTAACCCGCCCACCGATTCTCCGCCCAAACCCTGCCGCTTTGCTCGTCTACCCCTCACCATGGAGCCCATATAACACAGCAGGAGCGTGTCTACAGTACTCTATGGATCTAACAATAGCACTGTGCCAGTTACTTCGTGTTCTGTGGTGCGGGAATGGCCGTGCCCGATCCCAACTTTTGGCGAGGTGCGTGTGGGGCGGGCACAGCGGCGGGCAACACAGCCACGCGCCCATTTGGCGCCCCGACGGACGCGCCAACGACGCCGCCGCTCTAAACCTGCCGCATTAGGTAGTAGGTAAGTCTCCTCTAGTCTTTTTAAAAAGCCCGCCTCTAAATTACCGCTATTTTTTAAAAGAAGTCGTACGTCTAATCTCCGTGTTTTTTTATATGAAAGTGCCGTCTACGGCTGCGCCGTGACGGATTGCGTCTCGTCAATTCCTCTTTAACTACAACTGAGATCTGTGGCGACTCCTCGACCATGTATATATTCATCGAACTCTCGAACTCTTTTCGGCTCTCCCCCACTCTCCGGGTGAAATACTTAATCCAGCCTGTAAAATTTTGTTCCAGCACTACTTAGTAGTAACAGTCATCGCAGAAATATCCCTTCCATCGACAAAAGCTATGAATGAAAGAAGCATGGTATCGACAGATCACCCAATGAATCAATGATCGAGTCAACCTCTAGCCTCTGTAGCACTCGAACAGCAAATCAGCAAACGTTTGTTGGCTTCTGTACGGACTCATACATTTTTTAAAACGTGACTATAGGTTTGGGGTCTACCTTGATATGTTCCTGCGATTAATGAAAACTGCGCCGAATAGCGGGAGTCTGTGTGCATCGCCGCGCAGTTTGGCTCGGTTTTCCGCTGAATAGGACGCAGCAGAAGATCGTATCGCCGGCTGATTTTGCGGCGGGGCAGTGGCAGGCTCTGAGGTGCGATCTCCCACGCGAGTCTTACTTCTGACAGAATTGACAACGCAGCCTCAAGAACATTTTGGAGGGCTAGCTAGTTCCTTCATGATTTCATCTAGGAATTTTCAGGATTCGACGATACAATTCTACGACGCGAAATTTCGCTACCTGGACCAAATGGCAAAGTTCAGGTGAATCGTTGTCTGTGTTTGACCCAGCGCTCCGATTTTACGCAAGAATGATGCATTAACAACAGCTCAAGTTGAGATCTGTCAAAAAAAGAATTCAAAGGTGCGCCTCGACTGTTCAGCGATGCTTACAAGGGACAAACAAAACTGATAATTATGGCTGGAGTTACTGGACAAAAGTAGCGTGAGCCTGCATGATCATCCATGACAGCCCGTGGTCATGAATGTGTGCCCATGGTCATGCATGAACTCGAATGTTCATGCGTGATGGATGCATGATGGCCGATTTTGCCTGATCTCGAGCATGCAATGACCATGGATGAGATGTTGAGATTTTGTTACCTTAATATTCCACTAGCTTGCCATGCATGCTTGCTTCATCCATGGTCATTCATGGTCATTCTGACAATTTTCAACTTCGGTATTTATTTGATCCGAAGCACTTTTCCATCAATTTTGATGTACAGATTTGGCAGAAAAGCAGCGCAGCGAACTATTTACTTCCCAGTGAACACTGTTCGTTAAAAATCATAGAGCTTGGTCTATAGCCTTATCTTGTTTTATCCCTTCTGTATCCCATAGGTAAATTGGCTCCGATTAATTGTGGACGGAGGTTACATAGTTCTAGGTGCCTACTACATTTGCATCGACTGTAACTCTATGAGTACTGTACTATTTCGATCAATTCGTCTGTCACGCGTCACAGGCACCTGGATTGACGAATATTTTCGCGCCTGTCACAGGTCACCGGAGGGATTGACGAATGTGACCGAAAAGTTGATAAAACCGGCAAAATAGGCTTTAAAATTCGATTTTTCGCCCACACACCTCGTTGAGCCCGCAAATCAAACATTTCCGGCGCTTTTCCCGAAGTTTCTTATCCTAGTGTGTCATTTTGGTCTCTGACTGGCTCAAACGACCGCGAATTCCAGCCAATTCAGTCTTTTTGGAGCAAAATCTTGCAAAATCAGCCGCATTCATTCGGGAGTTGCAATTCTGGGGCTGCAAAATGTTCAAATTTCTCTGAAAAGAGGTGAGCAAACCCGACCCAGTTTCGGCACCATTGACGAATATTTCGAGGTGTCACGCTCGATTCAGCTCAAAGACGAACTTTAAATTTCGTTTCGAGGTGTCACAGGTCACAGGCCGGGTGAATTGACCGAAATGGTACAGTATTGCTAAATAGTAAGGAGCATTTAGATTTTAGCCAACTAGCACTACTAATATACAGTCAGAACTTACACAATTTGAGAGTGCCGAGAGCTCAGACCACTATTAGTTCCCTGCAATTGAACTATAACTCGATAGATCAGCGGACCGCCGGAAGCCGAAGCTCTCCCCGAGAAGCCGAATGGACTGGAATTCTTCGGCATCAGGAATCATGACCATTCCGTGGTCATGAATGGCAAAATTTGCTTGAAGAACTTCATTAAATTCATGCCCATTGGCCACTCATGCACGTTAATCGATGCCGGACAGGGCACCATGAATGACCATCGAGGTTCATGCACGTTCATGGATGATCATGCATGGGCATGGATGTCACGCGTGACCATCCCACTTTTGTCCAATAAAGCCCGTCATAGATAATCATCTTCGTCTTGTCCTTTCGTTGCTTTCTCGTGGCGTAATATTTGGTTTGTTGTGCGGGAATTCGCCGTCAATATTTAATGCCCTAAGCACGGTCCGTACATTTTTTCTAGTGCACCTTCGACACTCATTGAAAAAGAAAATGACTCGCTTCTCTTTTGGTTTGCTCGTCTTTTCGACCGCTCTAGTCGCAGCTCAAAATTCCTCTGACCTTGGAAGTATTGAGAGGGTTGATGTTCCTGCGGGGAATACCATCAAAGCGGGGGACTTCATCACTTATGGGTACTTCTACAATCCGGAACAAGTTTTCCGGCAGGTGCGACTTCACGAGCGCAGTGTCTTATAATTCAAATGTGCTGAATGTCGAACTCAGCTGAGAAATATCACTTCAGAGCTCATGATCGGCGCTGCTGAAGGTACGTGAATCCATCCCAACCTCATGTCTTGCTCAATTCATCACAAATTGTAGAGAATGGAACGGCGGTGGCTAGCCTCATGTGTGGGTCGCAGTCGTACCATACCACATCTCCACTGACTTGCGCGTCTCTAGCCGTTCACGGGAACGACTTGGGCTCCCCGATTTCGGATGACATTGGTTTCTGGCTTCACGCTGCCGTGCGCTTATCGATCGCTCTCTCCCATATTGTCGCTAACTGTCATCGACAGACTCCCCCAGGCAACTACCACATCCGCGTCAACGGCACGGTCTTCGACACCTCAAAGACATCGACCTCTGCGGATCCGGGGACACCTCTCGGCCCACTCACCGCTCGGTCGAAAACATGGATTCTCTCCCAGCCCGATGCTTTCGCCTGCACCGTGCCGCAATTCACGCCTATCGTCAGCGTCGCGGATTCGAACTACAGCCCGCTGCAGTTGGGCCAGCCTCTGGCTGGCATGGTGTACTACCTCAATAATATCAGTACTGTTGGAACGATAACGGTTGCTCCGTCATGGGTCGATGTCACGTTTGGTGTACGAGGTTTCTTTTGTCCCTTGGTCTCTCAATATCTGAGTTTATTCTTTCAAGGGTGGATTGAATATTCCCCAAATGACAATGGAGGTTGTGAAATCTCCGTCACTGGATAGCGTGGGCTCCGTTATTCTGGTACGTGTCTACATCCTTCTACCTCAAGGCTTTTCAATCATGCCTACTACTTGTCAGAACTCCACGAGCCAAGCGTACCAATTCCTTCCCATCGACAAGTTCAAACTCGAAGCCGGTGCATTCAAGGTATATCTATTCTCGCCGTCTGTCATTCCTGTGTCCTCACCTATTTGCTTCTAGATCCGCGCAAACTTCACTGACAAGAACCACGCCGGAAACTTTGTGACCTTGTCCGATGAGTTCTACATTGCCTCGGGAGGCAACTGCGCCGGTCTGCAAAGCGGCAACTCGACTACCTCGGGCGGGGGCTCTTCCGGAGATGGAAAGCAGAGCGCGCCGCCGAAAGGTGCCGCAGTGAGTTCGATGAGTATACCGTTCACTGGCCTTGCTGTGTTGTTCGTCAGTTTCGTCGCCGGGGTTCTTGCTTGATGCTTGGTCTGAGTCTCTTATTTTGGGAAATTTGACGGTTGTTCTATATGTCTAAACCTCGATACACATTGACCTTCATGTACACTATTTGTTGAATCTAATTGCTCGGCGAAAAACGGCACTACTAGTGATCACATCAATGTATTTTCGATCCGCCCGGTATCCCGAAATTGACAATGCCATTCAGCTCGACTCGTACCGTTCGTGGGTTACGATGACCGAGTTTTGAGAACGATACAGAAAGTCAGAAACCACTCCAATTATATCAAGGTCTTTTACTCGTCTTCCAAGGGCATTGAATCTGCCACACCTTCGGCGTATTTTCCGGATCAGCGGCCCGAAAGTCCTGATCAAGAGCGGGTCATAAAACAGTTCGCCACTCATTGTTGTAGGCATCCCAGTCTCGGGCAAGATATTCTTGGGGTGGAACATCCTGCAGAGGGGTCTTTGCCGCTGATCGATTGCGCTTGGAGAGCGCTTTGACGAAAGGTCGAAATTTAGTTGAACCATGGGAAGTTGATTTTTCTACTTGAGCGACCGAGAGAGCTATCGTTCCTGGCTTGTCGTCTTTCACGACTAAAAAAAAGTGTTCGAAATTTTATGAGACTGTGTTAGGGGGGTCTCATCCGTAGACCCACTTTGTGGACTGGGCAAGCCTGCCGCTTTACCCAATTCAATGTCTCGCTCTTCGTAGATTGAGAGTTGCTCTTCAGTTTTGATGTTGTCCAGCAGGCTCTGTGATTCAGTCAGAGGGCAATGACTTCCGCTGAGCGTTGTTCTCACACTGATGAGGACAAGAATACCCCGTATTTGGGGTCGGAGAGAGGGATCAAAAACCCAAACTAACACCTGATGTCGGTTTACGAAGGATATCTTGGGAATAGGTGTCTTCGAGCCCTAAGATCCTTCATGAGCAAGAACATAGAACGCAATAAGACACTTACAGCCGGCCGTAAATTGATGCCCATTCCTACTTTCATCTCCAAACTCGAAGCCGGCATTGCCAACCGGTCCCTGAAATTAAACTGTGCGGTCTGCGGTTGATATGCGATATTATAAGAGGTATAGGATCTGTCTTCCTTGTCCCATCTGTCGCCATTCTCGTCATCTATGCGACACTTTGGCATCACCTTGGAACGGAACCATGAGAAATTATTTTGCAGGAGGTGAGTCCGTTACTTTATTATCCGTAGCTGACCATGTCATTTCCGAATTCCAGTTGTAGGAAGCAGACATTGTTGCAAGAGGACTCCCTTGAGAAAAACCAGCAGAACCCTTCAGCCCGCGTTGGTACTGTCGATGCTCTCCGTGGGTGTAAATCTGCTCTGGTAGGTCAAAACCACAAGGAAGACTGAAGGGATGTCCTTCGAATCAAATATCCTCTGCTAGAAGAATTAAAACTCACAATGTACGAGAAAAAATTGACTGTTTTCGGTGGGACAAAAGACCGATGCTGCCGTACGAACGATCCACGTGTGTCTCGCGAGGCCTTGTCTCAATTTTGAACTCGATAAACGCGAAAACTTCAGGTTGAGACAAAGGACGGCTGAAATCGGTAAGATCCACCTCTTGTTCAGGGTTACGGACATGGATGAACTGTTAATTTCGATTAAATCAGTCTGCCGAGCATTGTTCTGACTTGCCTTGAAAGTATAGTCGAAGTTAATTCCATAAGTCAGATTTGCGTCGATTTTCAAGCTGAGGCCAATGTGAGTGTCGTGGAGTGGGCTCTGCCATATATCTTTCGCTGTGGACGGTTCGCCTCCGCCGCCACCGCCACCGCCACCTCCCATGAATCCATTTCTTGAAAGTGGCTCAGCGGTGTTCAGGCCAGGATTGGTGCTAGGCCCTCCAGGATCGGGGGCTCCGCTACCATTATTTCTATTTCCATTTCCAGCACCGCCTGGAATATGTTGACCATCTCCGCCTGCGGGCCCGCTGCTGACATCCCGTTCATGTGGTCCATTGGCCGGAGAACCTCCCTGGCAGACAATCCCCGGGGAGATATTGGGCGAATTTGCGCCGGAGTGTTGGGACCTGGTTGCCTCTTCTATTAATTAAAAGAACTTATCACTAAAAGATGGACGAACAGCAGATCTAGATGCAATGAGGGGTCGTTGTCTTGAGGCTGAATCATTACCGGGAATCCAGAATAATTTGCAAGACCCTCGGCCATTGCGGCCACCTGTGCATCATCGTAGTGCCCGAATATTGTCAAGGACGGCTCTTCCGGTGAGATCATGGTGGCAAAGGGACCCCCGCAACCACAGTTTCTGATCGACACGAGTAATGAGTTATCCCAGTTATCGTCTATCCACATCGCTGCGTCTGACGACCAATGGATTGACACAGAAAATCCCTCAAGAGCATGGCTTGCCAGTGAGTCATGCTCAGAATATGAGACGTCATTGGGAAGTGAATCCTGCAATCGTCTGCACAAAATGAAGTCAAAGAATTGTCGACATAGTGATTGACCTACGCAGAAGTCCCATGTTCCGGGGGAAATACGATGAATGTTCCAGTTGGTTGTACTTGTTCCGCAGTCGCGCAATCTGGTGCTGAGGAGACGAGAGGAAGGGGTGAAATGGACATCTGGGGGTTGAACGGTATAGCGGAGGAAGACGCGGCTCCTAGAGGCGACAATTAGCAAGAAAGGAACTGGACAAAGCTATGCAATACCTGCACTAAAGATCTCATTGTTCTGAGCCCGGATGGGCATGTCCCTAATATATAGATTCGGGAAGATAATGCTGTCGTCAACCCCGTTGCTCTCAGCGTAAGGCAGAGAGAAACTGCGCTCCGATTCAGAGTCAGAATCTTCCAAGTCCAAGCCAGGGTTGAGATCATTTTCTGGGTTGGACAGCAGGCTACTCAATTATTCAGCCGAAGCAAAGAAAGAGAGGGACTCTGGGCATACTTTTCACTCAACCCGCGACGATAAAAGATCTCCTCGATGCTTTGAGATTCCAGAAAGTCTTCTCCGATATTTTCCGAGGAGAGGGCGGTAAGAGAGGCACATTTATCTGACATTGGAGGTCCGACGGTCGCCCAGGAAGTCAATGGTAACACAAAAGACAGCTTCACACCCTCCGTTTATAAATGTGAGACAATAGACGCTTGAACTGCAATGTTATCCCTTCTCGAAGGACCAGTAGGACACGAGGCGGAGATTCTTGGTGATTCAGAAGTATTCGCGGCAAGGCGGTGTTTTTTCTCTCTGTGGGGGCTGCGGAGCTCCAAGTTCACGAACAAGCTGTTCTGTTTGAAGCAGTGCCAATGGGTGTGAGCTATTTTCTGGGTGCCACATATAGATATATTGAATCGTGTGAATACTGAGGACAGACAAGAAGAAATCAGGGAAGCTGAATGGACAGATCTGCAGAGCCACCGAAATTGAACAATGAACTCAGAATTTTGTCGAAGAATTGGGTGACGTACAGAGGAGTTTCCCTTTGGGCTCTGTTGGTATCCATAATCCTGCAAAGGCATAGAGATAGCGAGTTAGCCTCAGACAACGCGTGGCGGCACACAAGCACCCACCCAAAGCCAATCGGGGCGCTCGCCAGATCCCAGACACTCGAGACGCAGACGAACACAAGTGTCGCATTGTCCTTGCTCGTTTTGGTGTTGGTCGCATTTCTTGAGTAGATGGCGATATTATATAGTGTACGAATAAGAGAGGAGAGAATGGAATCTGGTGGACAAACCTTTCTACGGATTCTACACGTGTAGCCTGATTTAGCCCGGACGGCGTCCCTGCCAGCGGGAAATCCTGGTGAGGACATGGGTAGTTGGGAGGCGGACGAAAGCACGGAAGATTGAGGAAGTGTAGACTCGGAGAGATGAATTGAGGCCAGTAGTACTCCAGTAGTAAAAGAGAATCTTTGCATGATTTTTGAGGCCTCGAGGTCAAGATTTTGAACGCGGCTGCCGAGTTGTAAACCTTTCAAATTTTGCCACCAACATTGCACCAAGACCGTCACAGCACACGAACTACACACGAACGTGCTGTCGAATTTACGAGTCAGATTGAGTGCGCTGCCGAAAGCTGTAGTGTGACAGTGACCGCGTGGGGCAACGACGTGACGTGTGACATTTGGCGCCTCCTTTCGTCCTCCCTCATACTCGTTCGACCTTGAAAGGGTTATATGGCCCCAACGACGCGCACACAGCGCACCAACAACGAAGTAATTGTACTAGACTCGGACTCGGACTCTGACGACACAAAAAGCAAGGCTCTGGGGCGCGGCAGTGGCAGTAATAAGCGCCAGAAAACTATGGAAATTCGTACGTCGTTCTCGTCTTTGTAGGATAGGTATTGAACTTCAAGCTGAATGTGTATGCAGCTGTTGATGAAGACATCATCATGATGGACGCGCCGCCGACCCCGCCGGCGTCTGTGGCGCATAGCAGCAGCATCACTAACGGCCATCTCAAGGGACGGAAGCGCTTCATCGCTGATTTTGGCGACTTGAGAGCGCAGGGGCTCGAGTTGGGAGGCTTTGCTTTCAGTAGTGCGTTCTGGTCTTTATACCCAAGAGATCCCATCGCTGATGACCTCGCACAGAGATTCGTCCCGGAGACGATGAAGGCCATATCGATCTGGTTGTAGTGGACCGCTCAAAGGACGATGAGCGCGTGGCAGGGTTCAATATGATGGTCACAGGTAAGTGCTCTGGTATATCTGTTTGTCGATGGGCGGGCGTCTTGCCTTTTCTGCGGACCCGCACCTTGCGAGCGTATCGTGGTGTGGCAACCGCGATGTGAATGCTACGCTCTTCATTTTTCCTAGAACCGCAGTGGATGTAGCGGAAGGGCAGGTCGTCAAACGGTCAGCGCGGCATGGAGGTGGGCATGGTATCGGGGGTGTGCACGCTATATGCGCATGAATGAAGAATCTATCCCTCCCGTTTCGTCTCTGGACCTTGTCTGGGAGGCGGTGTGCCGCCCCCAGCGACCGTGTTGACGTACACCGACACAATACGATAGCCGGCCTAGTAATGGGTCGGCGCCGAACCCGATCCGTTATCCTCATCTCTTTCCTTTGTTTTTTTCTTGTCATTTCTGCCGATGAGCTGGCGCCACCGGACTTTATTGTCGTCGCCCCTACTCACGCTCGTTGACGATCGATGCGAGTGTTACGATGCCGTATGTGCCTGGACGCACTTCGACCAAACCGACCATTGTCTGCGGTGCTTTTCGCACAAAAGTCAGATCGATGAACAGGACGAAGTGCAGGTCGCTGTGGGGAACTGTATCCTCCTCGTCGACATGGGATTCCGACGGTGCTTTCAATGGCACTTTTTTTCTGCGACGGCTCAATATGCGTCGAGGCAATAGGTAGAATGAGTATGCGTTGGTGTCGTTCGCGGAGTCGGCGGGCGCGCAGCGTGCTGGCTCGAAAGCAATCTTTCTCCCAACATGGACCTTCTTGTCGCTTACCGCGTTAATTGGGTATGTGTCGGGGACGCGAGGATGGTCGTATATGTGTCGCATGGAAGTACGAAGCGATGAATTGGAGATAGTGGGGAGTGAGCATTGTGGGAAATGAATGCTCTGCTCTAGTGGATTGTCCTAGACGTGAAAGCGAGGGGGAGATGTACGCCGCCGACATTGCGGCATTTACGTGGAGTGGTGACCTGAAATACCAGCCGGCGCGGGCTCTGAATCCACGAGTGTCTCGGAGAAGGGTGCTCGTAGCGCGTCCGTGCCAATGCAGCCCTCGCCATGCTCAGAGGGATCTTGTTTCTCCTCCTTTCCCTTGTCGTCGCCAAATGTCAGGTATTTATACTGACCTCACCAACAGATACCTCCGAATACCCCAAACACCACACCATGGTTACCTGGAGCGACGACAGCGACCTCCCGGAACGTGTCAACGAAGCCATCAGCGCAATCGCTACCGGCCCCTCCCTCCCCATCGCTGACACCCTAGAACGTTTCCTCATTGCGCTCGCGGGCGGCAAGCCAGCTAAAGCACCCAAAGCTCTCGCGGCGGTGAAAGGCAAGAGCGCAGCTACCGTCACCTCCGACGCAGAGGACGATGAAGACGACGAAGATGACTACGAGGCGTTCATCCTCTCCGACGACGACATGGTCGGCGGTGGTGGCGGCGGGTCGAGTAATGTCTCTGCTGCGGTGGAGAAAAAACGGATTATTGACCGGATGCAGCGGGATTTTTTGGAGATTGTGTCGTCGGAGTATCGGCCTGGGCTCATCCCTTTCGTTCCGCCGACCTCTTCCTCTGCCTTCGAGCCGAGGGGGGACTTCGCGATGAGCATATCGATACCCACTGTCGACTTGACGCATACTATTCCTGCACAGGCTCTGGTTGCTTGGGATCGTCGACTGCTGAACGCTCCCCGTGCGCGGCACCTCGTTCTCCTCATATCGGGATTCAACTCCGGAGGTGGGGGGACGGGGTACCCCGCGTTGACGCCGGAGGGGGCGTATGTACGGAAAGGGATGCAATTGAGGTTCCAGGTTGGGGTGTGCGGAAAGTATAAACCGAGCAGGGAGCACGCGGTGGAGGCGGGGCGGACGTTCGGGCTCGTTGGGAAGGATGCGGAGGACGAGGTGCGGGAGGCGAAGGAGAGAGCGCAGAGGGCGAGGGAGCAGGCGTTGTTGGAGTGGGGTGGGGACGGGAATATCCCGGATGGGGAGTTTCCTTCGTTTGATGCAGGGGGCGATGCGTGGGATGCGTTTGGTGCTGGTGGGGAAGGTGAGAACGGGCAGAATGGAGAGGCAGGGGATACGGAGGGAGATGAGGAGAGGTTCGAGAGATTTAGTTTGAGTGGGGCGTTGGAGAACTTGATGGAGACGCAGTTTGTGAAGCTCGTGGAGTTGAGGAGGGCTTATGGGATTGGGTGGGCGGGGGCGGAGAGGATGTATGCTGTGATTGAGACGGAGCAGAGGGCGAGGGAGAACGTTTGGGGGACGGAGAAGAAGGTGTGTATGCATTTCGTGTTTCTTTCTTCTTGTCGTCTCTTCCTACTTCGACTGTGTCTCTTCGTCCTTCGACGTCCTTTCTTCCTTTTATCTGTCTATGACACATGGCTCACGTCGTTCCCTGCAGACCATCCAACGCGCGGACAAGGAAGAGGCGGCTCTGGCGAGGTTGGGGACGCTCCCACACGATCCTTTGAGGGATCTGGCGAAGGGGGAGGAGATCAATCTGCCGTATACAGCGTTTTGTTACCTTGTCAGGAGGTTGACGGTGAGTGTCGAGCTTCTTCAGCTCTTTTATCTCATCAACTCCGCCCCGCAGCTCTGCACGCGTTACTGCCTCGTCTGCCACAACAAGCTCGACGTCGAGTTCGAGGCGCTGAAGCCCTACGTGTGTTCCCGCCCGCTGTGCACCTATCAGTACTACGCGCACAACCGCGGGGCGTCATTAGAGGTTAGTGACTTCCATCCACCTTGGCCTCGCCTCTGACGCTTCGCCCAGTACGAAATCATTCACAACCCCGCGACCGTCGACCTCCTCGTCTCGCTATGCTACTCCGCCGCCGCCGAGGGCGTTTTGGATGAGCCTCTACCCAAGGGCATGGCGCTTCGCGTGCCGCAGCCAGACAAGAGTCGCGTTACGACGGCGCCGGTGAACAATCTTCACTATAATCACAACAATACGCCGCAAGTGGTGCCGGACGCAAACTGGACTGTGGGGCTGGATGGCTTGGTCGACTTTGATCACTTGCCGGTTGAGTATGTGCGTGTCGCTTTCTTTCGCTCCTTGATTCGCCAGAATGAGTAAGGTGCTGATTGATATCTGCTTTTGAGTAGATGCGAGCAAGTATCGCGGGGTTGATTGATACGCTGCCGCCGGTTAGTCTCGCGCCTACGTACCAGATCTTTCGCTGATACTTACATGGTGTCTAGATCGACGAGATGAAGTGCGTCCGCTCCGTGCTCGTACGATGCTGATGCTGACTTTTCGCAGACGCCATCTGGAACGCAAGGTGAAACCAGGAAAGTCGAAGCCCCGCCTGAAAGAGATGGAGAATGGAAGTATCTTGCCGGCTGCATGGTCGATCTTGCGTTGGTGAGTTTGTCATGTCCTTCATCTATACCAGTTTCTTCGTGCTGACGCGCAGTAGGTGTGTCGCGTCGTGTACTGCGTATCTAGAAGAGATGGCGGAGGACGAGTCCATCCAGGGTGTTGGTGCGTCAGCCTTTTCTCCATCTTGCAGCGACCGAATCGATCGCTGACGGTCCTTTCGTGCGTAGATTCCGGCTGGCGCCAGTTTCGTTTCAGCGTCGGCGCACCGGACGCGGAGGCGAAGTTCCAGAAGGCTTTGCAGAATGCCACGACCACGGACGCGAATGCAAAGAAGTACCCTAGTCTATATGTTTGGCACTTTGTTTCTGCTGACATTGCGAGGGACTGACTCGCACCGTAGGCTTTCCACGGGTCGGGGCTCAGGAACTGGCATTCAGTACGTCCATTTACATGTCTCTCTGACCGTAGGTCGCTCATTCAGGACGTTGCGTAGATCATTCGTCATGGCTTGTGGTTCCGCACCGTTACCAACGGACGCGCTTTCGGTGACGGTGGGTAGTCTTCTTTGCAATCTCTCTGTCTGTCTCGTCGTACTCATAGTTTTTCCAGGCGTTTACCTTGCGAAAGAAGCCCAGACATCTATGAGTCACTATGCCGGTGCAGGACGTGCATGCTGGCGGAAGAGTAAGCTTGGGCCGACGACGTGTGTTGCGCTTGCGGAGGTAGTCAATCTCCCGCAACAGTTCGTGAGCTCGCACCCGCATTTCGTGGTCAAGGATACAGAGTGGATTATGTGGTATGTCCCTATGAGCTGACTTGCATGGGATTACGATGTCTGACGTGGTATGTGTGCAGCCGATATCTCCTCATCAAGGGTCTCGAAGCGCCGCCTGTCGACCCGTTGAAGAAGAGTAAGAAGAAGACGGTCATACCCCTTGTCAAGCTCGACCCAGCGCAGCCGATCACGCTCATTGGCAAGGCCTTGCAGGTCCCGCAGCCGGGGTACCAGATTGGGGAGCTTGTGCAGTTACGCAGGGATGAGCTCGTGGATGAGCCGCATGATCCTACGGATACCTTCATCTTTGAGGATCGCAAGCCAGAGGAGGTCATTGAGATCAGCGATGACGATGAGCCGATGCCACCTGCTCCTGAGGCGGCCAAGGCAAAGGGTAAGGGGAAGGGGCTGCTCGCAACGGTGTCGTCTGCGCTGAAGGGCAAGGGTAGTAACAGCACATCTACTGCTGGGCCAAGCACCAGCGGCAGCAGTAGCGCTCCTACTGGCCCACCTGCGGATGATTGGAGGCATGATCCCGACTACGTGCAGCGCACTGTCGACCTGCTCATGCCGCCACCTTTCGAGTCTTCGCCGTCGTCCACCATGGCGGTACAGCGCGAGCTGAAGGCGATGCTGAAGGAGCAGGAGAAGGCTTCGACGAGCAGGGGCGGGTTGAAGGAGCTGGGGTGGTACATGCCCGAAGCGTTCATCGGGGATAATCTCTTCCAGTGGATCGTGGAGATGCATTCCTTTGACCCGGAGCTGCCCATTGCGCGAGACTTGAGGAGACAGTAAGTGTCATATTTGCTACTCGGTGTGCGGCATGGGAGACTGACGTCGTGGTGGTGTAGGGGCGTAAATTCATTGATATTCGAGATTCGGTTCCCACCGACGTATCCCATTGGGCCACCGTTCTTCAGAATCATCACGCCTCGTTTCTTACCCTTCATTCAAGGTGGAGGTGGACATGTCACTGGCGGTGCGTCGTGCCTCTCCTCCTCGCTAAACCCGTTTCTCACTTCTCATTCGTATAGGAGGGTCGATCTGCATGGACCTGCTTACGTCGGATGGCTGGCTGCCTAGCTATAGGTTGATAGTCTTTCGACGCTATGTGATACTTCTTTACTCACTCTTCCTCTAGTATCTCCGCCGTCCTGATGCAGATCAAGTTAGCCATTTCAAATATTGATCCCCGTCCTGCACAGCTGGCGCACAACTGGAATTCGTATGTGGCGCATCCATAGTAAAGAACTGATCACTCATGTTTGGCGCAGGCCATACTCTGTCTCTGAAGCGCTGGCGGGCTTCAAGCGCGCTGCGGCGACGCACAACTGGACAGTACGTATCAATCCTTTGCTTCACGCTGGGTACGATAGCTAACCTCTCTTCTCTTAGGTCCCCGAAGGGCTTGACAAGCTTGTTAGATAGATGTGCTATGTTGAGAGCTGACTGTTAGTGTTGTGCTGCCCCTTCTCAAGTATCATTGTAGTTGTCGTATCGTTCAAACATCAAAGTCTTTGAAGTCGGTGCCAGGTGCGCACTGGCGCGCACCGCCTTACGCTGTGACAATCGTCACACTACAGCTTTGCTTTGGAAGTACATGGTTCGAGTCCAACTTTGCAGTTCGCGAAAAGCCCCCGAGAATTTTCGGCGGGATATCGTGTAGACCAGCTTAGGTTTTGAAACGTTGCTGCCCAAACCGATTGTCTCAAGGTTGGAGCGAACAAGTGGAATATCATATAGACGCTCGGACGACTCGGGAACGATGCAAGATACGTATTTTTGGCTTCGATTTCACAGCTTTCTTGCACTGTGCAGCTTTCAGCCTCGGATGGTTGTCAAGGGAATAGCGCTAAGTATCCACCAAAACTCTGCGCCGCAGCTCCTCGTAACTACTAACTTCTGAAGAACTTGGAAGAACTTCAAGTTCACCGTCTACTTTTCTGTAGATACTAGATTCAGATTGTTTGACCCTGCATCGAGCTTGAGGTCGAAACAATGGCCGATGGTCCACGGTTGGCAGGACTCATCAGATGCCCGGCCCCCATTTCTTGTTTGCAATGTCGAAAGCGCAAGGTCAAGGTTTGTTTTCCCTCCTTTCCTGCCTCTTTCTCTGTTTCCCCTGACTTGACTTGTCAGTGCCGCAACTCGGGGGATCCGATGAGTAGGTCCCCCTGTACCCGCTGCTCTCTAAAGAATCTACCTTGCGAATACGCTGGGTTCGAGACTTCCGAGACTTCCAAGTCGGCATACGCAGCGATACCTGCATCAAAGTCACAGTCCGAAGAGTTTCTGATTTACACGCCCCATGAACGGAATACATCCAAGTGAGTTTCTTGATTTCTATTCATGTCCGAGTCTTCCTGCGAGCGATGTTGTCTAATCTCATGCTACTGTCTAGAACTGCAGAATACTCATCTACCCCGAATGGTCTGTGTTCCCTGGATTCCGCCTCGATTGAAGAATGCAAAACTGCCCTGTACGACCCTAAAGATGCGGCAGAATGGCTCGAAAGCAATTGGGACAGTGCTTGTTGCATCAGCATTCGAGCGCAAATCACTAATCTTCTTCCATGTATGCTGTCTGCCGAGGAATCGGCCTTGGCGATATTTGGTGTGGTCGAAAACACGGAGATCGCTTATATGGCGCAGTCACTGGCAAACGCGTCGGGCTTTTCCGTCATAGTACGTCCGACTGATCACGATCCTGCTCTAACTTTGTTGTGCGTGCTATGGGCCTTGCTGAATATAAATTCATTCTGAATGTTGCTTCAGACCACCCGATCCACCCGATTTCAACACTAACAACAATCAGAGGGATGGGCATCAGTCGAGCAATGACAACCGCAGCCATTCTTGGGACGGGGCCGGATTTTCAACCTCCGGACAAACCCCAGGGGAGAACGAAGGCGACGAAGGAAATTACGATCATGTTGTACCTCAAATCCGCTATGACCCACGATTTGGAGACGGTGCAGGTGGAGGAGATGGAGGAGACGGTGGACAACCACCGACGACTGACGATCAATGGGAGAGCCCTCTACACAGAACGCGCGTCAAACTTGATCTGCAAGTCGACGACGCCCGACGCTACGCGGTGATCCTGGGCTGCTCCTTCAAGGTCAGCGCAACTCATTGTGCATGATATTCATTTCATTGTCACTATAGTTCAAAATCAATCGTAACGTGAACTTGACACGCCCATTATCTCAACCAGAAGTCATTTCTTTGTTTGACATCACGATCGAAACGCGGCCTCGCGAAACCCAAGTCGATCGTTCATACGCCAATTTTGGATTCATTGCTCACCGAGCGGCGTCAATTGTTGAGCGGACATTGTAATTCAAATTCTGTTCCTTGATGTTTGGAGAGTAATCCGCCCTAATCTAGCCTGCACCGTGGATTTGAACAACCGGATGAGATCTATAAACGCGGAAACCACCAAGAAAGTCAACAAGAAGTCAAAGCCAGCTTCGGATTTTCTCAAGGAAGTCCTTTGCCTACTTCGTCGTTTTCATACAAGTGGAACAACAACTTGACGATGGAAGCCATTGCTGATAACAAAGTGGGAAGATTTTTTGATTCAACTGCCACATCCTCACTCCTCTCCAGGTTTTGCCTCAATGTTGGGTCGATTACGAACCAGGCGACAATTGGGACCATGAAGGCAAATCGTTTTCATCTTATAATATCGCATACCAGCCGCAGGAAGCACCGTTTAGACAAAACTCCGAACCGATCCAAGTGCGTGTAGGAATGGGCATCAATTTGTTCCCCCCGGTGTGTGAAAACATTCCGATTGCGCCCACCACTGTAAACTTGCGCTAGGGTTCAGAGATGTCCCTGCCGCGGATATCTTTCATCGCTCGGAAGCAAGTACTGATCTGGGTGTCGGATTCAACGTCGAAAGCAAAGATACGGGGTATTTTAGTACTATTGACGGTCAGTCCTCATTTGACTGCGAGAGTTAGGTTCATTGAAAAGCTCAATGTTTTGCAGAATTACCTTGACAATATTAGAACACCAAAAGCGCTCTGTATTTCTGAACAACAATTGATCAAGCTTGCTAAAAGCTCCTATCAATTTCAACGTGAGTGATTCGCAGCGCTAAACCAGACAAATCTGCACTAATATAGCTATTTAGCCCAGGACGATCAACGCAAATCCGGTACCATTTCGCTTTCCGTTGCCACAGTCCAAAAGCCCATTGTCCCCAGCACTAAGAAGCTTCTGGCGGTGGTTCCGAGATTCAATCGCCGACGCAGCGAAACTGTCTCGTCGGACATTCCGCCACACGAATATCTAGCCCGAGGTTGGGATGTCAACAATGAAGAATGGAGAAGTGTACTGTGGCCTGCACTCGACAAGGATTTTCGTGCGGCCGATGTCGAAGGCACTTTACCGGTTTGGAATCTTCAGTGTCCATGGAGGTCTGTGCAGGCATGGAATGAGAGTAGCAGCAGCCCTTTCAAAGATTAAATTTCCTATGCTTTCGCGATGGATACTAGTATTGTAGGTCGAAGATTTATCCGCTCCGAATAAGATAGAATACATACCCCCGCCGTTTGGTTGTTATCAATAGTGAACGTCAACCTTGTATGCCCTCATATAGTAGGCTCCGGAATGGTTTGAACTCTGTGGAACTCAATTCCTTCAAGGCTGTCATTATTTCGATAAAAAATGGTCACAGTTTACAGTAAGACGTCTCCGGTACCGAAGCCCAAGGCTTAAGTCACTATGCCACGCCCATTCTGGTTGCCCCCTGGGAAGAATTTCGTTTAGTTGAACATTCAACTTGAAAGTCAGTGCAGGTTGCAAGGCGATGAATAAACTAAAGTTACAGTGCCTATCAATATATTATGTTCCTCTTTATAGTATACGCTATACGTGTTCAAAACAAAGCAACTACTTGTCCTGAATCAACTCCTCAGCAGCTCGACCAGCACCGCTTCGGAAGCTGCGACGACCACCGAAGTTGCGTTGTTAACATTTCTGAGTGTCGGTTTCTCTCCTTTCGGCTGCACCGTCCCGCCATTCTCCGCCGTGAACTGCTGTCCAGCCCAGCTTATATTCCCCTCATCCGCTGCACCGTTCGGCGACGTCAACCTTGACACTCTCACTCTCTTCACATCCGCACCCAAATTCCTCAACGAAACATCCCTCTTGGACCGATCCCCCTGCCCATTCCAAACATGCAAATTTAACACGAAAACCTTTGTCAGTTTCTCGGAATTATATCCCGCATACCCCACAATTTCTGGATGATCGTCGAAAGGAAGGGTCCGAATTTTGAAATCCCCGCCCGTTCCGATGAAATCCGCAGCCGCGACGAGCCCGTGAAAGTTTCCGTGCACAGCTTTCGGATGCGCTGTACCGCCGTTCACGGGCTGCCACGCAGACATACGGAAATTGGTCCCCTGCTGCATCGACACGCGGGTGATGCCCATGGACATCCCGTACAGCAAGAAGTCGAGCGACCACAGGGCGGCACCGAGCGTTCTGAACAAACTCGGGTTGATTGCGCCTTCCCCGCCTAACGCAGGTCCGACTTCGCCGAGGACGAGGGAGATGTTGTGGGCTTGGGAGAAGGCGACGTTTTCGCGGAAGTTGTGCTCCATTTTGGATACGGTTGTTTTGTGCGTGAGGAGTTGTTCTGGAAAGTTTCAGGTTGTCTCAGCTGGGAGAGAGGAACGGGGAATACATACCTTGAAGGGTGCCCGTGGCCAATCCTTGGTAACTAATTTTCCTGCTCAGCGCTCTCGTACTACGTGTATAGGGAAATCAAAACGTACTAATGCTGCGATACAGTCTTGACATGGCCACCTCGGTCGAGCGGCGTGAAAATCTTCGTCCTATAAATTTTTTTCAACACCCGGAATTATCACACAAAAAACAAAAACACAAAACGCACAAATTCCACACACTCAAATCCGCACGAGAAGCCACCGCCAACGCCTGAAACTCCCTCGGCGTCCCAGCCATTCCCTGCACCCCGCCCTGCAACCTCCTCGCATATCCACTCCATCCTCTCGCATACACCTCCGGCGTGAAATTCGGCCCCCGATCCTTGCCTTCGCATCCATCAGCCGCATACAGATTCGGCTCGTTCCCAATCTCCAGCGCATCCACCTGCCCCAGGCCGCCCGGCATCTTCCTCAGACACGCGTTGGCGAAGTCGATCCCGTTGGTAACGTTCTTCCGCGCGAGGGGGATTTGCAAAGTGTATCGTGCGAGGGAGCCGTTGAGGTATGCGAACGCGTCCACCCAGGGCTGCCCGATTGTGATGTTGGTGTGGAGGCGGCATTGTGTAAGGTTGCCGATGGGGAGGGTGAAGTTTGTGGTGAGCTTTGGGGAGAAGAGGCTGTTGTCCATGGAGGTGCCGCCGACGCGGATGGGGACGGGGGTGTTGGTGCGGGAGGCGATTTGGGAGAGGAGGAAGCGGGTGAGTTTGTTGGGGCTTCCGTGCCCTGTTAAGTTAAAGTAGGTCGAGTGAGAACTTAAGATCAGAAGGGAAGCAGACATGATGCGCACCCATGTAGTCGGGAAAGCTCTTCATTTCGATTCCGAGGCCAATATATCCTTGGGGGACCGTTCGCGCTTTGTCAGGCGTGCCCGGAGGTCTGAAAACGACAGTCGCATTTTGCGCTACGATGCTCGCAGGTAGGGCCGCAGCGATAGAAGCAAAGTGAAAGAATCTCATGGTAGGTTTACTGAAAGATGAGTTCGAGATCTGCGTTGAACCAATTATATATATGATATATTTGCCGCCGAAGACGTCAATCATTACAGCTCCTGGAGACGCCCGAATTTGGCATTTGGTGTTTCCCGGCTCTGCGTTAACGGTACAGTATGGATCCCCTGGGAGAGAGTCCATTGAGGGAGCGAATGAGACTGAACGGAAGTCACCGCCGTTCTCAAAGTACAGCATTGTGCAGTGTCACTCGCGTCTCCCATGTCGGCACGATGGAGCTAAGTTGCAAGGTTGCTTGCGGCGGCCACGCAGATTGGTAATCCATAAAGGCGTGGATGGAGTTGAAGCGTCGGCAGCACGGAGCAGCCCGGCCGCGTACGAGAACCTGCTGAATACCCAGTTTTCGATATCCTTCCAAAAAAGGGAAAACGCGTCGTCGAGTTATTGACAGTTGTTTGTCAGCCGACAAGAACGAGGGAGAACGGGGTCTGTTGGCAATGCAGAGCTTCGAGGGTAGCGGTAGATGATGGGGAGTATCAAGAGCTGTACCCAGACGCAGCGGGCAGAATTCAAACATGGAAATCGGAGTGGGGTCATCAGTAACTGTGCGCGAGCATAAATTGAGTCTTGAGATCGCGGCCTATCGATAGTATGATACATGGCAGACTGCACAAAGAAGTATACTACAGTGGAGATGATCAGAACCCATGCCTCGCCCATACGAATTGTCACATACCAAAGACTTCGTTCTTCCTTTCAGATACAAGCGTACAGACGACATCCAGGATCGGGGTCAGGCTCGGGAGAGCGACGAGCTGGGGTCTGATAGAATACTCAGAAGACAAGGAGTTCAAGAAGGGTCACGACAACGTGCCTGTGAGTCAATGGGCATGGGAAGAGCAGGTGTAAGGCAGAAACAAACGGTAACTGAATGAAGTCAGGTGGAGCTTTCACTGTAGAACAGGTAAAGTAAAGACGCACGACCCAGAGCAAGAAAGGCGACGGTGAGCGATCTCATAACGAGACCGAGAGAAAAAGAGCGAGCGGTTTGAGCTTGATTATCTGAGGGACCTCGAATAAAGCACTGCTGGGACGAGTTGGGACGGTAGTAGCTGAGAACAAGTAGGTCTTTATAAGTTCCATCGCTCCATTCTCTCAACAAGGTCGAAGCACAAGTGATTTCCTTTTCCGGATACGACCTTGTCTTTGCCGCGCGCCGTCGCGAGAGAAAACAAACCGTTGTGAGGAGCAGAATACTGCGTAAAACGAGTCAGCCGGCAGATAATCTGATTTAGGGAAGGAAATACCGACTCGGATACCTCGATTGCTTGACAACGCCGCCGCGTACGGTAGACTTGTTTTACGTTGAATCATCCCAGCCGCACGCGAGTTCGAAGGCCACAGCCATTGAGAGCCATGTCTTGCGGTCCATGCATCGACCTTCAGGGCATCCTGGGGAGCACAGTCTCGAAGCTGGAAGCTTGAATCTCCGGTAGGCTATTCAGAGCTATCGACTTTTGCTTGCGGCACCAAGTTACGGGGATCACTGGCAGGCAGACAGCTGAGATAGGGTTATGACAGTATCTTAATCCAGCGCTGTCGTCAAAGCCATCGGTGTTTACCGGGAGGAAGAAGGGGAGAGGAGACCTTCGAAAATCTGTGTTTGGATGTGCTGTGCAGTTTGATGCCATCATGACGCGGTCACCTGACGGCCTCGCGATTCTACTTTTTTGGCTGAAACACGGGAAGAGACGGAAGCATGCTTATTCACTCAGTAATAAATAAAACGCCCTTGACGCTCAGGATTACGAGAGAACAACTTGCACCAAATTGCGCTGTGTGCACACTGGCACAACCATGAGTGTGCTGAGTTTCATACATACCTATCATGACTCGCAAAATAGCCTTAATTTTTCCTACGTAACTTACCACGCAAATTAAAATTCTGAAAGGAATTCACAACCTGCATGCATTGTTCGTGGCCAAATTCGAGCACTGGCAGGAGGCTTTGAAGGTATCGCAGAGGCTCTGAGTATTCAATGTATTCGGATGTACATACCGTATGTTCGTCTAACAGCTCCCAAGCTAAAACCAATAAAATTCATGATCATTAGATTAGGTTGGGGCCAAAAGCAATGGTTGACTCAGTGCGACAACGTGAGATAAGCCTTGTCCTCGTCGTCAACGTCGTGGCAAGGCGGTCTATTAAGTAATGTGCCGAATAGCGCGAGTAGTCATTTGTATGAAAATTGTGCGGGATTCGAATTGAATGGAAGACCATGTACATAGGGATATTGTCATTTGGAGGGGTATTCTACTATAGTACAGGCAGCGGACTGTTGCAAAGATGGAAGAAGCTCCCACATCTGAGGAGACACTACGTCGAATCTTCTTAGTGTTCTGGTGTTCTGTTCCAATTCTGTTCTCAACGGAATCCGGATTCCAAATTGTTCGATTTTCCCACTGATCTCACTAACCAGAACGAGAATTTTAACCAAAGACGCGCAGTCTAGGCCCTTCATATATGTTAACGAGCAGGAAGCGACTCGGTAGCTCTACGGTCGGAGACCCAGAGAAGTCGCGCGGATATCATGTGACCGCGTCATGATGGTGCTCTTGAAAGCTAACAGGTCCAAACAATCCAGCTGTTGTCCCCCACCAATCCCCCACGCCACTGAAGGATGCCTGCTCTGGCGCAGGAACTGGTCGATGAAATCACCCGGCTGGTGGACGGTACCCAAAATGTGAAGGCACTCTCCTTGGCCTCTCGCGCTTTCCGTTCCTCTAGCCAGCGACGTCTGTTTAGGACGTGGCTCCTATACGACCGCGACGCCCGCCTCCTCAATTTCCAGAGGTTCAAGGGGAATGGTCCGCTCGTAGCCGCCACCTTCAAAAAGGCACGAAAAATAGCGGCCGATTTTCCTCATCTCCTGGATCACGCGCGAGATCTGACGGTAGATTTGCTCCAAGACGCCCGGCTTGAATTGCTCGAGGACGTTCTTCTTCCTCAGACTCCCCCGCTCGTGCGCCTTGCGATTCGAAACCAGTTTAGCATTCATATGGTCAATATGCGCGACCTCAATCTGACTACGTCGCCCCTGGCACACGTCTTTTTCCTCCCGACGTTGCGCTCGTTTTCCCTCGAGAACTTCACTGGAGTTCCACGGTCTTTTATTCCGTTCGCCATGTCGAGATTCGATGAAGTCAGCTTTGTTGAACTTGGCATTGAACGCACACCCGAGACATCGCCGCTTCCTCTGCATCCCATCAAAGCGAGAACGCTTAATCTTCGTTGCAAGTTAGGTATCCTCCACGACAGGGATCGCTTCACTACCATCTTGGATATCGACTTGCAGAACCATCTACGAGGGCTCCGAACCCTGAAATTATCCAGCGAGAACGCCAATTGGACGACACTTCTCAAGGAAGGCGATATAACGCAAACACTCGAGCATTTGGAGATCAAAGTCACTTGTAAGTGGCAGTGACGTCCGTTTTCACTTCGCTGATGACACGATTATTATATATCATGTACAGATCTACCGCGTTTTCCTGAGTGTTCATTCACGGCCCTCCGAATTTTGAGGTTGGACTTTCAGATTCACACCAAAGTGCTCTCTGGGAGCTTCGAGGGCACTGCACTTCCGATGTTCCCGAGCTCCGTCTCGAGTTTCGAGCACTTGATGGGATTACTTCCCGTGTTAACACCCGCCCTCGAGTCCTTGACACTATACATATCCGTCAACCTCATCGTCGGACCCGACTCTTGGCCCGGGCCTGGCGAAAATGTCGAGCCCTTCCTCGGTTTCGTCTCGATGCAACACTTTCCCAGATTGCACGGTATTCATTTAGCTATTGCTTCTGCGGAGGAAGCTTCGGGATTTGAAGAGTATGCGGAGAGATTGTTCCCTGGACCGTACGCTGCACAGATCCTTTCTTATTCTACGTTCGCTTTTTCTCTTTTTTGAGGGACCTTTTTCACATACATAATCGCCGTCTGGCCGGTAACATTACGAATGCTTTCAAATCCTATTACCTTGCCTGACAAATGAGTCCTGAATATATATACCTCGACCTGGTTCAACGTTCAGACATCAAAACACCAATTTCTTGCAATGTCTTCTGTCTCCCCAGAGCTCATTTTCGTGAGTTGAATACACCTTTGATTCCGCATAGGAAATAATTTTGGATCGCCCGTTCAACAGGTCACCGGAGCATCCGGCTTCCTAGGTTCTCATGTCGTCCTACAACTTCTGGAGAAAGGTTATCGGGTTCGCGCGTAGGTTTTCCTCCCAGTGTCCTGCGCAATATAAGCTCTAATTTTTAATCGTCCAAAGCGCGGCTCGTGGAGCAAAAGCAGATCATCTCAAATCCACCTACTCGAGATATGGAGAACGTGTTGAAGTGGTCAAGATTACGGATATCGCCCATGATCAGTTCCCTGACGCGTTTGTTGGCGTGGACGCAATCATCCACGTCGCGTCCCCTCTCGCCGGACGCGCGGAGCCAAAAGTGATGCTTGCGGTAGGTTGAAATCGTCTGAAAAATATTGGGCTGCGGTGGGCTTAATGTTCAACAGAGCGCTGTGGAGGGGACTCTCAACGTCGTCACTCAAGGGGAGAAGGCAGGCATCAAACGAATCGTCGTCACCAGTTCCATTGTGACTGTGATGAATCCGAACAACAGCTACACGGACAAAGGTACTAAATACTCTCATGAATATCTGAATGACCTCTCATCATCCGATTTTGAACAACATCTCAGATTGGAACCCTGTTACAAAGGAAATGGCTCTTGAACAAGGGAGTCCGATGTTGACGTATGTAGGCTCGAAGAAGTTCGCTGAGCTTGCTCTTTGGGAGTGGGCGGACAAGCACCCACACGTCGAAATCACAACCCGTGAGTGGTCCCCACTTCGCATCATTCAAAATCTCAAACTCTCCTCTTCTCTCTCGTCAGTGAATCCCCCATTTCTCTACGGTCCTTTCACCCCACACTACCCTCTTCCCAAACCAGAGTTCTTCGCCCTGTCATCCAACATCATCCTCTACAACCTGCTCTTCCCGGACAGCCCGAACCCCTTCCCCAGCTTCACCCACTGTGCCGACATCCGGGATGTCGCCTCCGCGCACATCCGCGCTCTCAACTCACCGCCCACCGCCCAAGTCGGCCGCAAGCGAATCGTCTTCTCTTCCCCCACGGGCCTCTCTCTCAAAGATACCATCGAATTGATCGCGGCGAAGCGGTCTGCGTTGAAAGATAGGCTGGTCACTGCGACGCCTCCTGTCTTCCCCACGGACGTGATGCCGATGGATTTCAAGCGTGTCGAGGAGGTGCTTGGTATGAAGATTGAGGATTTCCGTGGTATCGAAGAGGTGCGCAGGGCTCCGAGTATGAAGTTATTGTTTTCTCAACTCCATTGCAGACGATTCTGAGCACAGTGGATGCCTTGATCGAGGTTGAGAGCCAATGGCGTAACGCAGGGCATGAAATCAAGACCCCCGCTGTGATTCTGGATTGAGTCAGGATGGACCATTCTAACATTGGGGTGGGGATTTTGAGAAGACAGCGGCTGACAGCCTGAGCATCGTTGGAATTGAATTGGCAACCGAGCAACCGATGTCTGAATTGAGAAATCATTTAGAAATAAAGGAATTAATCTAGAAAGCCAAGTACTCAGTATCCTCTTTGAATCTAACACTGTTTCTTGGACACGAACCGACCAATTGAACCCCGGCTTTGCGTCGTGGGTCGTACTTGAACAAGTTGAACCCAAAATGCCCGGGCCGGCCATCACCGAACATCTCCTGTTTTGGGGAAGATAAACCGTTTCTTCCGGGACCGCGAGACGATCTCTGTGAGTCTGTCGGGGCCGCAACCTCATTAAAAAGTCTGTCAGTCTGCCAATCGATTGCACACAGAACTTCAAAAGAGTCCACCAAAACAATGTCCTCACCCCGCTGCCGCCTCCGCGAAGCCCTCCCGAACCTCTACCTTGGCCGCTACGCCCCAGGCCCCAAGAACTCGATAACAGACGTCCCCGGCGTCCTCTGCCACACCGAATCCATCATCCAGCCCGCCAACGAAACCCACGGCCCAGTCAACACCGGCGTCACCACCATCCTTCCGCGCGCCGATTTCTTCCACAACGCCTCCTATGCGGGGATCTTCCGCCTCAACGGCTCAGGCGAATTAACAGGCTCCCACTGGATCGACGAAACCGGCCTCCTCCACTCGCCGATCATCCTGACGAATTCGTTCTCAGTCGGCGCAGCCTACACGGGGATCTACGAATACTGCATCCCGCGCCATCGCACGAAGGAGGGGACGGTGGATTGGTTTTTGTTGCCTGTTGTCGGGGAGACGTTTGATGGGATTATGAACGATATCTCTGCGCTCAAGGTAGAGCCCTCGCATATCGTTCGCGGGATCGAGCAGGCCAACGCGGATGCCGTGCCTGAGGGTAACACCGGTGGGGGGACGGGTATGATGTGCCACGGACACAAAGGCGGCACGGGCTGCTCCAGCCGCGTCGTCCCCGCAGATCCCAGCGCAGGAAGGGAGGAATACACCATCGGTGTTCTCGTACAAGCAAATTACGGACGCATGCACGATCTCCGCATCGGTGGTGCCCCCATCGGGCGGCTCCTCGAAGAACAGGCGCGCAAGGCCGCTGAGGCGCACCCCGAGAACACCAAGGCTACCGAGACCGTCGCGTCTATGGACAAAATCGAGGCGCTCAAAGACAAGAAAGACGGTAGCATCATTATCATCATCGCTACCGATGCGCCGCTACACCCGACTCAACTGCAGCGGCTCGCTAAACGCGCGACGATGGGCCTGGCGCGCGTCGGCGGGAATGCGCACAATCCCTCTGGCGATATCTTCCTGGCGTTCAGCACGGCGAATCCCATTCCTGTTCAGACGGTCACGGCGAGTGGGACGAGTGTGGATCCGTGGAAGGCGAAGCCGATCACGGTGCAAGTCACTGACGACCAGACGATTAACGGGTTGTTCTCGGCGACGGCTGATGCGGTGGAGGAGGCGATCCTGAATGCCCTTTGCATGGCGGAGTCGATGGTGGGCGTCGGCGGATTGAAGTCGAATGCGCTCCCGTTGGATAAAGTGAAGGTGTTGATGGAGAAGTATTTGTAGGTAAACATGAGGTCTAAATTCGAATATACTTCCGTCTCAGTTCCAATTCTACTGCGTTATCGTCCATCTGAGAAAGCCGTCAGCATTACGGAAGACATAGTGGTTCGGGCCTTACTACTTCAGTTGCAGACACACGCAGTTGGACTTCAAGCCTCCTGCACATCTGTTCCGCTAGGGAAGCAAACGGGGCCGGACACAGTGACCACGTCAAAACGCGAAGCCGAGGCAACCTCCGCAACGCGCCTTCAAGCAAACCGATTCTCGCCGTCGGCTCTGGAATACCGGAGATAGCGAGAGCCGTAATCGTATTGGGGAGGGCAGCGAGGATATCCGCCGATGGATAGCGCCCGTATTCGAAGCGTTCGAGAATGGAGCATTGGTGGAGGGGAGTACAAGCTTCGGAGTCGAGGCTTTTAAACGCGATGGATCGCAGATGCTTCCCGTGTGTGGCCAGGATGCCAGCCAACACGGAGGGGTGCCCGGCTTTTGATTTGTGCCATAAAACTTGGAGAGGGCTTTCTGCCTCGGGATCGAGCAGCGACGCGAGGCAGAGACTGATATCGGCAGCGATCGCAGTGTTGAATCTGACGCATTCAAGCGCGAGATTGGGCGGTGATTCGAACGGTGCCAGCTCGCTTTTGAGCTCAGATGTGATTTCGAGAATTTTGAGCGTGGGGAAGAGCGAGACAAGGCGGTGCATGATGCGGGTGTGCTGGCCGACTGAGGGCGCGAAATCCTGCGTCACTGCGAGGGATGTAAGACGTGGACCGGAACTGCGTAGGCGGAGAAGGGTTTCGCTGTCAAAGTCGCAGAAGATGGTGGTTACGTCGAGGTGACGGAGATTTGGCATGCGCAGCAGCGCAGTGGCGAGCGCAGGGGAGTCTGCGGTCAGACTGCGTCCGGTGTGTCGGAGAGTGAAGCTGAGGACGCTTTCTGCTAGCCAGCGCCCGCGTTCGGTGTCTGTATCTATTGCTGCTAGAAATGAAGGCAGAGGATTCTGTGCGCCGCCTCGGCTGTGTGGATGGGAGTAGATGTTGTTGGGTAGAATGACGCGACGAAATAATAGTCTTTGGGCATGCGGAGACCACTCCTTACATACGAGGCTGCATGCAGACAACACGGAAAGATCGCAAGACCGCTGGTGAAAGTGGATAGGGACGCAGAGACAATCCAGGACTTCAAGAATGAGATCCAGACCGAGAACCGAGTTCAGTGACTTCAGAGTCATTAATATCAGAGCAAGAAAGGCTACGAGAAAGCAGCAGAAGGCTTACCATGGTGGTGGTTGAGGTCGAGAAGTGGTGTGACCGTGACGCGGCGTGATCGTGTTTCGTGACCTGGACCGGGAAAAGCCGATCACGACCTCTTGCCGCCCACAGTGAGCCACACTTTGGCACAATGAGCGTAAGTAATCCGCGCCATCGTTTTCGGGCGCACCTGCAATGAACTCCAGACTACCCCCAGGGCTAGGGGCATCTGAGATATACTGGTTCGACCTTCGAGAGTTTCTCCTTCGTCAAGGCTACCGCCCGGCGCCTACGCCCAGAATTCGATCCCGACTTCGTGAAAAGATATCACCTTCTCAACGAGACGGAGCAGGAAGAGTGCGAGGCATGCTACTTCGTAGGACCTTGCTCTTTTTCTCTTTCCAAGAGGTTTCCTTTTGCTGAAAATAAAATACCTAGCGTCGCACTATAATGGACGCCGTACGTATCTCGGACGGCACAAAGGTCACACTCAAATCGGTCTCTAGAAGCCTGCACCCACACGAGCTGGAGATAGCGAAACTATTTTCTTCTCCCCCACACCTTGGACATCCGCGAAACCACTGCATTCCTCTGCTCGACCTTCTGCAAGACCCTGCCGATCCTGACAAGCAAATTATAGTCACGGTGATGCCTCAGCTCGTGAGCTTCAAACGACCCCTCTTAGAAACTGTCGGCGAGCTCATTGCCTGCTGGAGACAAATATTTGAGGTATCCT
Organism: Favolaschia claudopus; assembly: GCA_037176885.1. NCBI lineage: Eukaryota > Fungi > Basidiomycota > Agaricomycetes > Agaricales > Mycenaceae > Favolaschia > Favolaschia claudopus. The sequence continues at coordinate 757,338 of JAWWNJ010000079.1, forward strand.
CTCAAATTTGTTCCTTCATGTCTCGATCTTATCCTCTGCCTTAGGGACTGCAATACATGCATGAAAATGTTGTCGCTCACCGGCACGTTCTTTCGCTCCAGCTCAACGTCAGCATAAACATCAACTAGACATAATTCCACAGTGACTGTACGCTCAACAATGTCATGCAAGATCCCACGTCCCTCTATCCCGACAGCTTCCACCTGGATGGGCCCTTCTTTCAAGCACTTTGCGCGACACATCACACGCACCGAGTGCTGGCCTCGCCACTACATCATCGACTTCGGACTGTCTCGTCGATATGATCCAGCACAAGGACCTCCCATGGAGGATGTAATTCGAGGAGGCGACAAGTCACCTCCTGAACACTTAGGAGATGGGCACGAAATTCCTTGCATCCCATTCCCAACGGACATTTACTTTCTCGGTAATCTACTCAAGCGACACTTTGTCTACAAAGCCTTTCCCTTGGCCACGCATGACGTGAGGCAGTCTTTTGGTTTCCCCCCGATGAGACAATTGACAATTTCATGTGTTTCAGAGGTTGTGGTTACACGGACCACTGAGCTTTCTCAAACCACTGCTCGAGGATATGACTCAAGAGGACCCCGCATTGCGTCCAACCATTGGAGAGGTGATCGAGCAATTCGCTGAAATCACTTGCAAACTCGGCTCCTGGCATATCCGCAGACCCGGGCAGCGCTTTCACCTTTATGACTGACCAGTGCAGCTCCTTCGGCAGATCGTGAACATGTTCAAGGGGGTTTCAGCACTTCCTCCGTATACCCCTCTAGTCCCGCTTAGCCCCGAGATGCGTGGGTTCTATACCCAAAGAAAGACAATAAAAACCGAATGATCGCGGCGATTGATACTAGTAGTACAATTTACAGTGCAATCTGTACACTACACGAGAAACCGAGAAATCCTGAAAGAAGCCCAAAGAAACAGCCTAAAAAATCTAAGACGATCTAAAGTCAAACAAGTGCTTTGAATTTCGTACTCACCGAATCGTCATATTGATATCAAGTCGATACGCTCTTCCCGACCACCTCCTCGGTGTGCGCCCACAGCCTCTCCCGCGCCTCGGCCCACGTCTCGTCATTTTGTCCGTTGGGACCCATGGCAGTTCCGTCGCCTGATATGCGCGAAGCGCCGGCTGGTGCCTATGAGAGAATATTTTGTTAGACATAATGGGAGGACAATAGAATAACGAAGAGGAAGGACATGTGGGGAAACAGCGCAAGTTTTGTGAAGAAATTATGAAACGAAAAGGAAAACAACAGCTAAATGTAACTCACATTCAATAACCCATACAGCTGCTTCTCTCCACACTCCTCTGGCGAGATCGCCCACCACAACGGCGGCACGAGGAGGTACCGAATAGGATATACCATCCTCAAAATCCTAGACGGCGACGCCTTCATGATGGGCGTATCCACTGTCCCAGGGAACGCATGTGCAAACGTTATCGAAGAATTTCGCTCCCCAAAGCTCTCCACCATAAGGTCTTGATACGAAGACACATGAGAAATCAACTTCCCCGCCGTCGTCAACCCGAGATTCGTCATCGTGTCGACGAGGCCAATATCGCAGAGGTCGACGGGGCCGCCACGGCCTGCGGTGTGGATGGCCGAAACACGGGCGTCTTGTTCTGCAGCTTGTGCGGCGCGCAGAGCGGGAAGGAGGTCGGAGATGAAGGCCCATTTGCTGTAGTAGAGCGAGGCGAGCTGTTTATCGATCCCATCTTCATTCAGGTCGAGCCCGGAGAGTGACATAGCGCCGGCAGTGAGGAAAAGGAAGTTAATTCCCTGCGGGAAGCGTTTGAACAGCGCGGCGGCGATCTCGTGAACGTTTGGAACGCGGGTCAGATCGCAGGACATGAACTCGCGGGCGAGATTGGGCGATTCTTTCGGAGGAGAGGGCAGCTTCGAGAGGATAGATTCCGCGGCGGTGCGGTTTCTGCCGATGAGAACGATGTGCGCGTTGCCGTTGGTATGGCGGGCGAACGTCTCTGCGACGGCTTGGCCGATACCCGAGGTGCCGCCGACGAAGATGGCGACGGGGATGTAGGCGGGCTTCCAGGCTGCGTTGGAGGCGCGTATGTCAGAGAGCTTGAGGGAAGGCATGGAGGGAAACGAAAAGAGAGCAGACAGGATGGTTCGCGCATTTTAACCATTGATCGACGTTGATCCGCCATACACGTCATCACAATAGACTGGAAGGTTCGCTCGGGCAGTAACGCCTAGTAACGCAGTCTCAGAATGTCTTGAGTATGTCGGCTATCGTTAGGTTTTGGACATGATCTTCATCATATATGAGCTACGGTCATTTTGTGCCTTGTACTGTACACGTTTATCGGCTAGTTCTTCAAGTCTTGGCTACTTGCTTGACTTGGATTGCAAGAGGGATTCCAAGCCAGGCGAATCGCAGAATACATGGAGATGTAGCTGAACGATCTCATATCCCAGCGGCACTTTTTTCACAGGGGATAAAGCACTGAGCAAGGCACTGGCGGAGGGAAAGAGAGCGGAAGTTGGTGCCGTAATTGCTCAGCATTGACAGAACGTCATCAAACACGATCATGTGATCGCCCGTGCGTTGTTCCTGAAGCGGGTAATTTCAATTGTGCCTTTTCGCCTCGATCGAATTTACAGCACGACGTGTCATTTTCTTCTAAAAAATGGCAATGGGCACTACAGGTTCCAGAAGGTAGCCATCAACATGAAGAATCTTATAAGAATTTCATCACTTGCGTTAGTTAAAGTAGTTTTACACATTCTGCGCATGCTCAACCTGAGCCTTGTCAATGGACGACGCACGCCCGTCCGATCCTACACTCGTCCGTTTACCACCGTTGTATTCTTTGGCAGGCCCCAAGGCGTATAGAGCCTGTACCTCTTCGAGGGACAACCCACGCGTCTCCTTGAGCACAAATACCGTGAAGATGACGACGAAAATATCAGCGATGCCGAAGAAGAGGAAGATGTATGTGTTCATGTCGGCCATCTGATATCACGAGTTGAGAGTTCTGTTTAGGGTTCTCTTGAATGAGAGAGGATCGCACCATATAAGAGACGCTGAATGAGTACATGAAGTTCCAGAGCCATTGCGAGCCAACGCCTGCGAGGAGGGGGTAAAATAAATGCCTGTCATGATAGAGAAATTAAAGCAGCACGTACCAGTAGCAACACCAATCTCCTTGATGCGAGCGGGGAATATCTCACTGACAATGGGCCAGGGCAGCGGACCCCAGGAGCTACATAGAGAGCAAAACGTCAATACTCGCTCATGGCGAAGAGGCGTAGATGAGAATCACAAGTTATACGCCATGATATCGGCATAAATGAGGAATACAGTCCCAATACCTGAGCCGGTGACGACGCCGTTGCCGGGAGGGGGGACGGTTTTCGTGAGGATCGTGATGATGATCATGCAGGTGGACATGAAGATGCCGCCGCCGATGAGGGCCTACAATTTCAATAAGAAGATCGATGAGAAGTGAAGACGTGGACACGAGGGAAGACAGCGACGCACAGACTTGCGCCCAATGCGCTCAGAGAAAAAGAGGACGAACACTCCGCATGCAAAGATCTTGATAGCACCGAAAATGGCGGTCAAGAGGAGGTTCGACGAGCCCGGTCCAACGAGTAGCTTGAAGAATTGCGGGCCGTAGTATGCCTAAGACGCACGTCCCATTAGCGAGCATCCTGAATGCCGCACAGATATAAACTCACCAAGGCTGTCGCACCGACAGACTGCTGACACAAAAACACCGTAACACCAATGCAAAGCCTCGTGAAACTATCCCGCTCTAGCAGCTCCGAATACTTGAACCCACTCCTCGCAGCCCGATCCTCCGCGATCGACGCTTGAATCTGTTGCAGCTCCGCCCGCGTCTCCTCCGAATCGTCAGCGCGAATCCACTTGAGACTCTCCCAGGCCTCGTCATCGCGGCCCTTCTGAGCCAGCCACCGGACACTCTCCGTGACGGTGAGCATACCGACCCCGAGCAAGACTGCGGGGACGATTTGCAGCGCGATGGGAATCTGCCATTGCTTCGTGACGGCGCCGAGGCGGTTTGCGACGGCGTAGTCCACCCAGTATGCAGTGAAGATACCGAATGTGTACATGAGTTGGTAGAAACTCCCTGTATAAATTCCTGTCAGCAGCGAAAGAAAAAAGACAGTAATAACACACCCAATCGCCCACGAATCTCCTTCGGAGCGTTCTCAGAGCTGAACATACTGATGATGACACTCGATCCTCCGAGCCCCAATCCAGCGACGACGCGACCGACATAGAAGGCAGCGAGACTATGCGTGTTGATCGTTTGGAGGACGGCGCCGAGTGTAAATATTGCCGAGCAAACCATGATTGCACGTCGGCGACCCCAGCGAGCTGCAACGGGCCAGATGGCCCAGCAGCCTACAAACGCACCGGCCTGTTGGATACCCACGACGAGTGAATTTGTCTTGGTTGCTGAGCCGGTGCCGTAGTGGAAATCGGACTGGAAACTCTTGAAAGTGATAATTGCGCCTAAAGTTGAGCGTAAATGTACAGCGCTAAGATTGAAAATGCACGGGCGCTCACCCATGAGGCCGGAATCATATCCTGAATGTGGATGAATGAGACACCTTCAGATGCATTCAAGGGACTTACCGAAGAGAAATCCACCTATTTTTGTCTAGCATGAGTCGCGATCGAAAACGGGCACAATTTCTCTCTTACCAATACAAGCGACGATTCCGAGCCCTGCGCGAGCAAATGAGACGAGAATTTCGAATAGTGACAGTAACACGACTCACAGTAAGCTCTGAAATCGCCCAAGGATGTTCTGCGCGTCATGTTGGTGCAGGAAAAAGAGCTGCTTGCCACAAAGGTACACTTGAGTCGGGCGTTAATGAAAGATATGTCTTCCGGGATTGCCTTCCTTCCTTCCTTCCGAAGGCGTCATGGGGCCGCTGCGTGGCGCAATTATATGACATCAGGTGCGGCAGTTCGGTGTGTGCTGACTGCTACGCAAGTCGTAAGGGGTTTTGGACCTGAGGTCTGGATGTCTCAGGAAAAAAAGGTTTCGGAGGATTTGGTAGACCAGAAATGAGTGGATTGACCAAGGATTGGCGATGAAAGTAAGAAGGAAGTTCAAGGAACCCGTGTTTCATGTGGCTGTGCCTTCGAGTCAACAATTCGGCCTTTTCGGACCGCCCCTGACGCGGTCACGTTACGACGCGTCGCTTTTTGATTTCAACCAACATCCTTCCGTCCTTCCGGATCCCACGCTGTTCCATGTGGCTTTCGATTTCAACTCTCCGCGCGGCCCGGGGTTATCAGTGGGTGGGTCGATATTAAAGTCTTCCTGCGGCTCTCGCTCCTAACCTCCAAGTTTCCCCCCTCGCCATGTCCGACAAACGCCCCAACTTTCTAGTTATCGTCGCGGTGAGCCTCTCCACACACCCTCTCACCAACAACTCCATCCGAGAGCTGACTCGTCTTCCGACAGGACGACCTCGGGTTCAGCGATCTAGGATGCTACGGCGGCGAGATCAACACCCCCAACATCGACAAGATCGCAAGCCGTGGTGTGCGCTTCACGGATTTCCACGCGGCGGCGGCATGCTCGCCGACCCGCGCGATGATCATGACGGGAACCGATCATCATATCGCTGGACTGGGGAACCTCATCGAGTGGACTAATATCTCGGGGCAGAACGATCCAAGCGGTACGGGCAGTACGGCGCCGCAGAGAGGTAAGCAGTCGATTCCATGTGATTTCTAGGCATGTACCGATCTATTCGTCTCACAGGAATGCCGGGATACGAAGGATATCTGAACGAGAGAGTGGCCACGCTCCCTGAAGTCCTTCGCGATGGTGGATACGAAACTCTTATGGCTGGTGCGTCCCCCGATATATCTGCACAATCACAACAGGGACTGATCAAATGTCCAGGAAAATGGCATCTTGGGTGCGCGCTTCCAGCTTCTTCTGAGAATCTTTCTTGAATCTAGAACTCGAATCATTCCTTTAGCTTGACCAAGGTGCGAATTTCTCTTAGCCGCCGTATTGTAACGCGTCAACTGACTCTCGATAATTATGACAGGAACGCTCCGCGCAGAACCGGGGCTTCGAACGCTCGTTAGCGCATCTGCCTGCTTGCTCCAATCACTATCTTTACGAGCCGCAGCTTGTTGGTTCGTAGATATTCGTAACAATTCTGAAATCATCATTCATTCACTCTGAAAATTATCTTGCCGTTTCTAGACCAAGACCAAACCCCCACTTTCCTTGAAGCCAGCTTCATCGGCCTACACATGGAAGACGGCGAATACGTCAAGAAGCTCCCTGACGGATGGTACTCCTCCAACGGTGTGTATCCATCCATCTACCTCATCTCTCTTCTCGGATTTCAACTTCTAACCCTTTCTTTCTTCTCAAGGCTACGGAGACAAAATGGTCCAATACCTTCAAGACCGTCTCGACCGCAAAGAAGAACGCCCCTTCTTCGCCTACCTCCCCTTCACCGCCCCGCACTGGCCCCTCCAAGCCCCGCAAGAATACATCAAGAAATACCACGGCGTCTACGCCGACGGGCCCGACGCCCTCCGCCTCAAACGCCTCGCGAAGCTGCAGGAATTGGGCCTGGTCCCGAAGGACGTCGTGCCGCACCCGGTGGTCGCGGAGGAGGTGAAGCCGTGGGAGGAGATGAGCGAGGACGAGCGGGCGAAGAGCGCACGGGCGATGGAGGTGTTTGCGGCGATGGTGGAGTGTATTGATGCGAATGTGGGGAAGGTTTGTGATTTCTTGGAGAAGAGTGGGCAGATGGAGAATACGTTTGTGTGTTTTATGAGCGATAATGGTCGGTTAATGTCTCTCTTTTCATTCTATTTCAATCTTTTGTTTCCTGGATTCGAGATCTCTGATGCTCAACTTTCGCTTGATCATAGGTGCGGAAGGTGCCGCGTACGAAGCGTACCCCATCGTCCAAGGCAGCGTCATGCAACACCTGGCGAAATACTACAACAACAGGTTTCGTCTTCTCCTTCTTCCTTCGTTTTATTACCATAACTAATCCAAACATTCCCCTGCACATTCACTCAGTCTGGACAACCTCGGAAACTACAACAGCTTCATCTGGTACGGTCCCCGCTGGGCCCAAGCCGCCACTGCCCCCTCGCGCCTCTTCAAGGCTTATACAACTGAAGGCAAGTCTCCCTCCTCCCATCGTGTCTCATCATTCACACCCTAACGTTGTATTGTTATTATCTTCTCCAGGCGGCGTCCGCGTCCCCTTCACCTGCAAGTTCCCCGCAAACATCACCCTCGCGCAACAAGCGACCGGTATCACGCACAAGTTCGCGACCGTCATGGACCTCGGTAGGTCATATCCGTTGAAATGAATCTCGTTTAGAATTATGATGATCATTCTATAGCACCGACGATTCTCGACATGGCCGGCGTAAAGCACCCCGCGCCTTCGTACCAAGGCCGCGAAATTGTCTCAATGCGCGGGAAGAGCATGCTTCCCTGGGCATTAGGCACTCAAGAAGGCATCCACGAGAAAGACTTCATTCAAGGCTGGGAAACCTGCGTACGTTCGAGTCATCTCATTCGCATCCCAAACATTTATTTTATCTCATTTCTCACAGGGCCGCGCCGCCTGCCGCCAAGGCGACTGGAAAATCGTCTTCCTCCCTAAGCCCAAAGGCCCCGAACGCTGGCAGCTCTACGACCTCTCCGCCGACCCGGGCGAGACCAACGACCTATCCGAGCAACACCCCGACAAGCTCGCGCACCTAATGAAGCTGTGGGACCAATACGTCTTGGAGACGGGTGTGATTCCGCTGAGCCCCGCGCTGGGGGAGTACATCGCCGCGACGGAGCTGCAGATGCCTGAGAACGCATGGATGGAGTTCGATTATTGGAAGCCTGGGGCGAGGGATGCGCCGGAGGATCCGAAGTTCAGGAGGCACCCGCCGAGGTTCACGAGGGAGGTAAAGGCGTTTTGAGGGTTGGTTGGGGTAAGATGCATTCGTAGTATGAACGGTGTACATAGATAGATGCATTGAAAGAACAATACGGTGATCATTGACTGTTACAAATAATTAGAGTTTGTGATCGTGCGCGTGAAAACATAAGTAAGTAATCGGGGTATCGTATCGTTAACAATAAGAAGGGTATGTAAGTAAGGGTAATAGAAAAAACGTACGTCTGTACAGCCATACTCCATCCCCATCGATATCATGCGCGTCTGAACCTTACTTCCAGCATTCCGCGCTCATGCACCTCCGAAAACTGAGCCTGCAGAAGCAAGACTTCTCCTTCCTCATCATCGTCTGAATCTTCCTCTCCGCCCCGATCGTCGGGGTCAACGTCAATGCTCACGGTCAACCGCGTCTCCCTCCCAAGCACCTCAGCCAGCTCCTCCCACGCAAACTCGCGCACATCGACGCCATACGACAATCCCAGCTCCAGCGATTCCAGCGGAGGCGTCTTCAGGCTACGCAAGAAATGGACGAGGTACGACATTTCGCTGGGGTAAAAGTCGTCTAGATCAACGACGCGCGCGGACGGGGCGAGGAGGGCGAGCCAGCCGAGGAAGGCGATGGAGGAGCCACGCACGGTGATGCGGTGGAGGGAGTGGATTTGCTGCTGCGACTTGGGCGTGTCGCCGACCGAGCCGGAGGGGGGTGCGCGGTACGGGATGGCTGCGACGCGTTTGAGAGTTAGCTGCGTCATGCGCGGGAGAAGTGTCGCGAGACGGAGAAGGGTGGGACCGGCGGTGACGCCAATGAGGTAGAGTGTGCGGACATTCGCGAAGGCGGAAAAGATTTGGAAGGGGAGGTCGGTGAGGGAAAGGGTGTGGACTTGGGTGAACTGTGCTATGCGGGGGACAATGGAGAGGAGGGTTTGCGTATGGACTGTGGGTTCGCCGCCGCTGCGGGAGTGCCGGATTTGTATGGGGGAGAGGGCGTCGTGGAAAGTGAGATTGCGTACGGAGCGCGCGAATGTCGCGTGGGGATTGGCGAGGAGGGCGTCGAGACGCGCTGCTGCTGCCGCTTCATTCTTGGAGAGCGAGATCCATTCGAAGAGATGGTATCGGCTGGCAGGGACCCAGTCGCGGCAGACGAGGGCGCAGACGCACAAGACAGCGCTTTCAGGGTGGAGGTAGTCGATGACGATGTCGCAGAGCTCTCGCGGGAGAGTTGCGCGGGGCATGGGGGGACATGAAAATGAGAGAACGCACCACAGTGACTTGGAATCATAATATGCGCGATCGGTGGATAGACTGGTCCATTGTTCTGAGGCTACACGTGTAATTTGTGTACCGCCTCCGGCGATCCAATGACTCGAAAGCCATGAACTCGTGTGATATAGAAACAAGGAACGAGCGCGATCGTAGACACGGTCGCCGCTCTCAACGAGACATGAGGAGGTGGAGGGAAACCAAGAATTCAATTTGAGACCTCGATGAAAATTTTCCCCATCAGAGTCGGAGACCCGTCGTAACGCGTTCCGGAGGTGATGCGTCTTGCCGTCCGTGATTGCGATGCTGATCCCCGATTTTCCACAAAAAAGCAAGATGATTGCCGGATCAGTCGAGGACGACTCATGTTTGGGTGAAATTTTTTCTTTTGTCATCAACATCGAAGCAAAACAATGTAGAACCGTCGGGTGAAATTTAAGGCTCATCTAGGGAAGGAATTTGAAGTAGTATCATTGCAGCAGGTGAGGATCCCAACAACAAACTCACCATTTGAACTTTGAGTTCGTCGACGCAACCGTGTATTTTGGCGCACGAATTGAATTGAATTTCGATTTGATTCCGACAGTGTACAAAAAGCAGATACTAAGCGACCGAATCCAGAAACTGCTGTCATTAACGGGTTCAGCACTATGCGGGCGTCGCTGAGAATAAAGTCACTCACCCGTGGGTGCGTCGCAGAGCCAAAACTATGACAAGAAAGATCAATAAAAACGATCCAAGCTTCCCAGCACCTGTTCTCGCCCATTTAGGTTCTCTTGGAATAAGTACACCCATACAATATCCCTGCTTGGGCGGGTCCAGGAAATAAGCGACTCATGTATTCTCCGAAACCCTCGAAAGCGCGGGCAGGGCTCAGGCCACAATCCAGCTTTTGCAGGTATGGCAGATGCTTCATCGTTACGAATGTTTCATATGGAATGACTTCATCGTCGTCTTTCGGCCACGGTGCAGTTAGATCTTTGTAGAAACGGACGAAGAGCGTGAAGGATTCGAGGATGGGGGTTGACGTGGGAAGCATGTCCATCAAATCCTTGAGCTCCGGGGGAAGAAACGGGGATGGTATTATAAATTCCAATTCTAGCTCCCGAAGGACGGAAAAGCAAGGCAGCCTGAGATTGAGAGGGGGGAAATCTATGCCGATTGAGATATCGAATCTATTGACACTGGAAATAGATTCACTCACAAGGAGTAAAGAGAAGTCCAAGGTGCTGCAGCGAGTGGGTGAAATCCGCCTCCTCTAGAATCTGGCTCCAGTTGGAATCGTGCTCTGTGTCAAATGAACCAAATAGGTACTCGAGCCCGCGAAGATGCTCGTGAAGATCGATATCGAGGATGCTGGTAAAGCGACTGGTATCATTGAGCCAATCGGTGACCGCCACAACATGCAATTCTTTTGCTTTAGGCGACTGATCGGCTGGCAAGGAGAAACGCGCAGGGCGGTCCACCTTTCGATCTATAGCAATGTTGATAAAGGCAACCTCTTCGAAAGTAGACAGGGCGAAGGAGATGAATGACTGCGGGACTCCGTAAACATTTTCGAGTCTGACTGAGCGCAAAGTCGGAAGAATGAAGACATTTTTCGTGGAAGGTGAAGTGAGGTTGAGATGATGCATAGTTATGGACTCGTTCCAGAGCGGATCACGAATGGCGAGACGCGCGAGCGGTGGGATCTTGGAAAACAGTTCCTGAATCAATGCGAAGGGGGTTTTGGCAAACAAATGAAGAGTGATATCCCTGGCACTATTCCAGAGATGAGGGGACTCGATGGATATCTTTCGCGCCTTGGCTGCGGTGAAGACGACAACTGGCCCTTGGAACCGACTCGGATGCAGGTGACTTTCAGAATCGATAGCCCACTCGCTGGCTGCATCCCTATCATCCAGCAGCCACGTCCGAAACAGACGTCGGTGGCTAGAGGGAAGGAGAGCGCTAGAAGCCAAAGCACAGGCTTTCAGGCTCTCTTTATCATCGACTTGGTGGATTATTTCATCAAGTAGTTCTTGAGCCAAATCTCGCGGCATTTTTCGATGGGAGTAAGGTGATAGCAGGAATGTGACCATGATGTCACATGTGACAGTAGTGTCGTGTTGCCCCGGCTCGGTTTCGGCTGGCTCGGCTTTTGATGGCACCGGAGCAAAAGCCGTGGGGGCACTGCCGGAAACGGAAACCAGAATGGATGAGCCGAGTGCGCTCCGAGTCGTCCTAGCTCCGTGAATTCAGAGAGCACCCTCTTAACAGTCTATGTTTCGGGTCATGACATAGACAGAGATTTTCGCTTTTGCTCATCTAGCCCATTCGCTGACGGAGTTCCGAATCGGCCAAGAATCGGCAAAGGACGGAATTCACTTAGAAAAATAGAAATTAATTCACAGGCTCACAGCCTCTTCAAGTTGCTGTGCTGTCAGTGTCACGCAGACTCTCGCTCTCTCCTTCTACCATTCCCGTCATGCTCTCGCAGCTCTCCGCTACTGAGAGATTATCCGTGGGCAATATCTGGCTAGACGCGCTTTCAAGATACAAAGCTGAGACTGGTATTGATCTCGAGCAAGAGCAAGGGGGTGCATACCGCTCCCTCGTCGAAGCCAACTCGGTCGACGCCGTTCTGCAGCTCACGGGCCAGCTTGCGGACACCCGCATCCTCGAAAACATCTCGAACTGGAGCCAGACATCCATCATGTTGAAGAAAATTTTCAAGATTGTACTCGTCTTTAATGATGCCACAGCAGAGCTCGTGGCTTCTTTGGTGAAGTGACATTGTCCAGATATTTTATCTCGCGTTGATTGGGGCGTTCAGCAAATTCCAGGAGGGAAATCAATTTTCGTGGCAGTGGGAATCTTGCTCAAGGTGCGTGCTTTCTGTGCCTCATATTTCGGTGACATTGCGCTCATATTTTACTGCCTCCTTTCAGGCAACGCAACGAATGGAAGAGCGAATAGAGGCTCTCGCGGAGCTTCTCAGTACGTTCGGAGAATTCTTTCGTCGGTTAGACGTTCGTCGGGGGATAAATTATCCCTTCCACGATCAAGAAATCCTCACGAAAATCTGCGCCGAATTCCTCCATGTTCTCGCTCTGGCACAGAAGATCGTCGGGCGTCCCCAGATCGAAGGTGCGCGTGTTGACCGAGCCGTAAGTGTTCGCCTCCAATCCGTCATATTTACATTACTTAGGCCGCACACGCCACCTGCTTAACATTCGCCGACGACTCTCCAATTACAGAGAGGCTTTGCTAGACAATGAAGATATCAAATCTAGCCTCCATCGTATTGATGTTCTGACTCGCATGGAGCTCCAGATGGGCGTTGTAGAGATTCTTTCCGTTGCTGCGGATTTCCAAGCCACGTCCAACGATATTCTCGCTGGAATTCAAGATCTCCAAGTCACAGCTGGTACTACACTCACAGAAGGTCCGGCGGTACTCCGTTCTTGCCTCCTGCTATTCAACTATCCTGCTCCCTAAGTGACACATTCGAACATAACCTTGGACAATATTCAAAGCCAATCCCGAGACACGCTCATTGCCGTCGAGGATCTTTGTATGAGGACACGAGACATGGCTTCGGAATGTGTGTCATATAGCTCTATTCGAAATTCTTTCCATATCCTCAACGAGGTGTTTTCTAAGCATCCAGGTCTGCTGTCGCTGTACGCAATGCTCAAGCCATGGAGAGCGAAGCTCTCGATACTGCACGTGAGATTCAACGCACGACTCGGGCTCTGCTAGTGGAATGTTTGTCCAGAAATTAACTCTGCCGTTGAACCGCAATTTACCTTGGCCCATTAGTCCTACATCGCACCCCCACAGACGTCGGAGCCGTCTCGAATTCACAGGAAAATGCCGCAGTTGGACAGATCCCACCTCCAGCAGCCTCAATCATCCGCCTCTTTGCGGACTATGTTGAGGGGGACAGGGAAAAGGCTTTATTTGTCTTCTACTGCGTCCTTTTCTCCCTTTTATTTCCAGGGTCACTCAATTCAATGGAGCGCCTTCGCTTGGTTCCTCTGGTTGCATTACCCCTTCTTGTGCTCCCTAGAGTGCTTTCTCTGAATGACACGATCACTCTGGTGGACGTGATGGGTGAACACCGACAACTGTACATAGAGATGTGGAAGAATCCCCAGGTATCTGTGAAAGCTTTTGTGTTTGACAGTACTTGTACACTAATCATATGCCGCACTGTCAACAGGTATTCCAAAAGGAAATGCGTAACATCTTTGCGGGGAACGAACAAGTTTTGAAACTAATTACTTCCGGTCAATATCGAATCCAAGACTCCGAAAATTCGATTTATCAGCCGGGCAAATCCCGAATTCGCTCGGGAGCCACGCTGTACATGGCAGCTCTGTTGTATCGCTCTGCCATACTTCAGATAAATTGCCCTTGGTGTTCCGCCCAAGTTCCCCGTGCATCAAGCTGGAATTTCCAGACAACGTTTGACTGGTAAGCAGGCATCAGATTGGCTCTTGAGTTCAGACTTGCACTATTCACAAAATATTGACTGGTTTCATTCAGTTTCCAATGTGGCAGGAAATTCTCGACAAGTTCCGCTTCAAATTCGACGATTCCAAACGATGCGACAATCATGATGGACGACGTCGACGACTATTCCTCGGTGTATTCGTTCAAGTCAGGAGCTTATCTTGATGATTCGAAACTCGAGTCGACATTAGCTGTGAACCCTCGGAATGATACTATGTCGACCGTTGAGGGACTTGGTCCCCCGCATATGCCTGATGGCCCAACCTCATTCAAGTTTCTGCACTTGATGTTGACAGCGGGAGACATTACTCACCTGCTGCCCACGCAATCGGCCTATTTTGCTACTGACCGGAGCACCACACCGTGGTTCCATAGCCTAGACCCAGACTCTGCTCCCAATGCCCTGCATATACATCCTCTCCTGGACGCTTTGGCCTTCAACCCAAACCTCTATTTCAATCTCGAACAAGGACACTTTCTTCCGATGCGTCTGCACTCGAATCCACGGCAGCCTGCCAGGCTTAGCCAATCTGAGCTTCGCGAGCCTGCATTCTACCCACCACTGACGAGTCTCAGCATGATACATCCACGAACTCCGAGCTGGCCCATCCAGCTCGAACTTCCTGGGGAGCTCAAGCTCGCCCCGCATCCACAGCCCATCTCTGTGATAGACATTCTCGTTAGCATCCACCGAGCGATGCATGTGCAGATTACACACTCGGATTGGGCACTGTTGAATTCGGAGGAGGAAGCTGCCGTGTCAACGGCATTCCACCGGAGATGCAGAGAGGAGGCTGCGAGGAGGGGATCGCCCCGTTTGCTGGAAAAGCGGGAGATGGAGGAGCGAGGTTATGGTGTTAAACGTGTAGACTACCTTCGCGGACAAGCAGCTTTCAGAGGGCTTGTCTGGCAGCAGTTGGCGGGAGAGTTGGAAGTACGGTGTGTTCAGATTGTAACAGCGTGATGCTAATGAGGGTAGCTTGTAGATAGGTTTTGATTATTGGACAAATGCTTTATCGATTTTTTTTCGGAATGCGTGGAATATAAGTGGGGCTCAATATCTCATCTTCGATACCGGGTCTTTCTAGGACTCGATCCGTTTGGCGAGGAGGTAGTTTTTAACCAATTCAACTTGGCTTTACACAGGCGTCGAGTTTCGTTCAATTACTTCACAGTAGGTCAGGGCTATGAGACCAAAGCACATATACCTACGATCTAGGACCCTTGCCTAATATCCTGCAACATCTCTCCCACCACTCTCGCAGATTCTAACATTTTCCTGTCCTCCGCGCTCAGCGTCTGCACCTCATCGCCGCTTTGCCCCATCTCCATCTCCAACTTCGCCGAGGAATCGGGGAAGTAATCAAACTCCGTCCCGCACATCGTCCCATTTTCAGGAAGAATACCAGCGAAGTAGTTTCGCACAAGATTTATGGTGCAAAGGGTAGGGGTGGCGGGTGAGCAGTGCTGTTTAGACGAAATTTGAGTACAAGAATTATACAATGAAGGAAAAACGACTCGCCCCCGGCCCGTCTTGGATGATTAGTCGCGAGGAATCAGGCATGAGTGAGTTAATACGAAGGCCACTCTGAATCGGAGTAATACTGTTATAGAAAAGGATTGAACGGTAAATTGAGAAGGAGACAGAAACCGACTTACGGATCCATCTAATTATCAATCCGGTCAGCCAAGCCAAGGCATCGAAAATAAAAGGAAAGCCCTCACCGTGTTACTAACGATCAACATCGGCCACTCCAAACTCGCATTCCACGGCCCCGCAAACCTCTCCGGGCCCTTCACAGGCCAATACTGACACCCGCCGTCCGGCTCCCCCACAGACACGCTCGCGCCAAAATGCGGAGACACTTCGCGCATAGTCTTCATCAATTCCGCTGCAAGATCTTCCGGCGTCGGGACTTCTTTGGGCGAGGAAGGCGGCGGCGAGTCCATGCAGGTGACGCCGAGACGGACGAGATCGTAGGACGATTTCGAGGGGCGGGGGAGGGCGTCGAAGATGAGGGTGCCGTTCGCAGAGTTCATGGCTTGGGCGAAAGCGTGTGCGGATTCTGACCACCGGATGGGGCGCTGGAGGAGGATTAGGAGGAGGGCGCGGGCGGCGCCTGATGTGAGGTATGCGGGGCGGGAGCCGAAGGGGACGGGTAGTGGGGTGACGACGAGGGAGTCGAAGAATGTTTCTAGGCGGGATTCGATAGCTTCGTATGGTTCGTCGGTGTATTGAGCTAGAGGGCATGCTTCGGGGCCGGCCTATGTAGATGCCAGAAGGGTTAGTGACGGCAGAGATAATTTGTGAAGGATGCCTACACGCGAACAGGTTTCCAGATAGAAGCGATAGGTTTTCTCGGTGGATGCGAGCCAGTTGATGGGCCATTTGTGAGAGGGCTCCGCTGTTGTCTGTCAAGCAGGTATTGTTATTGACATAAGGATGTACTTACTCGACCAGTTCACGGGATCCGCGATACCGTCGATGGTGACGAAGCCGACGCGGTGGGGGAGCCTCGAAGACTAGTTGAGCTGTGAACTGACAAGTGAATGCAAGACTCACATATTGACGAGATATGCGCCCAGAATAGATCCATATGAGGCTCCCCAGTAATTTCTGTAACGAAATCAGGCGAAGTCAAGAACAAGCACACAACAAACGCACATCTTCGCATCCTTGCCGTCGAAAATCTGCGCCATGAAGTCCATATCGCGGACAACGTTGGCAGTACCCATATACCGTAGATCGTCCCCCATGTTTTTCGCGCACAGCTGGGCCTGACTTTTCTTCAGGACGAGAAACTGGCGCGCTTGCTCTACCAGCTGTTTTTCGATCTCAGGGTCGGATAGGTTACGGGAGGAGGCAACGGTGAACCCCTGTTCGAGGACTGTGTTGGCATTGAACATACTGAAGTCGGAGAAGGTATCGAAGCATTGGACTTGTGGTCTACGGGGAGCGTGATAAAGTGATGAGTGGTGCAGCATGAATTCATTCACGGACATCGTGACACGTACTCCGTCTTGTTGATTCCACGCGGATCAAAGCCCAAAAGATCCCAGTCGTCTCCAATGAGATTCGCAAACTCTGGGGCGGCCAGGCGTGTTCCTGAGCCCCCTGGTCCTCCTACAAGCAGGGCTCAAAGTAAGTCTCGTCAAGTAAGTATGATCTTACCTACCTGGGTTCAGAAACACAGTGCCCTTCTTGGGCAACTTCGTGGCTTTATAGACAGAGATCGCGACGGACGCTGTCCCAGCCTCCGGATTGAAATAATCTTTCGGTACACTGGCTTGGATGAGAATTTGAGTCGGACATAGCAAGGGATGAAACTCACAACACCGAACCGCAAATTGTGCCAGGATTACATTCAGACGATGGTGACCATTTTACGGTGCCGACTTTGCGCTCTGAGCCGTGTCTGGACCAGCAAGGCAGCGATAGCAAACGAGACGCTGCGAAAATGAGCAAACCGGCTACAACCAATTTATGGAGCCACTTTGGCCCCTTAGTCGCGCGGCGCTCGTCCTTTGTAGCACTAGATTTATAGACATCGTCGTTGGGGAGACCCATCTGCACGTCGAGGCGGTGGTTGAGGACAAGGAAGACTCGGAGTCGAGACGCAGACGGCCGCCGGAAGCCGGGATGGTCACCGGCCCACGTGACAGTGCATCACTTCATCACTTCATCACTCGCGGGCCGCGCCACTTGGCTTCAACCACGATGGCAGCATTGGCTAAAGAGCTCTTCGACGAGATTGCCCAGCTTGTGGACGATTCTACGGATCTCAAAGCTTTATCTCTGGCTTCGCGCGCATTCGTTTGGTCTTGCCAGCGGCAGCTTTTCCGGACATGGCTCTTATACGATCGCGACCGCGAACTTCCTAGCTTGCGGAAGTTCACACGGAAAGGACCTCTTGTCCTCCTCACTTTCAAAAAGGCGCGGAAATTACGCGCCAAACATCCCCATCTTTTAGCGCATGCCAGAGATCTGACGGTGGATCTGCGTGAAGACGCGCCTCTCGGATGGCTCGAGGAGATTCTTCTTCCCCAGACTCCGCCGCTTACCCGCCTCGCGATTCGTAACCAATTCGCCTTCCGCGAGGTCAATATGCGTAGCCTTGCTCTCACAACCTCGCCTCTGGCACACGTCTTTTTCCTCCCAACTTTATGTTCGTTTCATTTGCAAGACTTCGAGGGAGTTCCACAAAATTTCGTCCCTTTTGCATTGTCGAGATTTGATGAAGTAAAATTCATCGATATCGGCATCGAAAAGGAGGCTTATTCTCCACCACTGCCTCTTGGTCCAACCAAGACAAAAACGTTCGCATTCATATCGAGCTCAGATGTGCTCCATGATCCCAAGCACTTCCTCACAATCCTCGACATTGATCTGCATAAGCATCTTCGCGGCATTCAAACCCTCTCCATCACTCTCGGTCTGCAAAAGCCCAATCGGAGATCACTTCTTGAAGAGGGTGATTGGGTCGAGACGCTCGAACGTCTGGAAATTGGATTCATGGACTGTGAGCGCAGAAGTTCATGCAATAAACAAATCGTTCATAACAAACTCATCAGATCTACAACCTTTTCCCCAGCGTTCTTTTACTGCCCTCCGAAGTTTGACTCTGGACTTCCCAATCCTGATCAAGGCATTGTCGACGGGCGGGGATGCCAGTCTCACGTCTCCTGGCCTGACCTCCGATTCCAATTTCGAAAACTTAATTAAAACACTGCCCACCACCGCTCCCGGCCTCGAGTCTTTGACTCTAGGTATAGATGTCACATTTGCTTTTAATGGCCCTGAATCCTGGCCTCCCCTTGATGCCGAGATCGTGCCCTTCGCCACTTTCACGACGATGCAGCAACTGCCAAAGTTGAAGAAGCTTCACTTTGACGTCTCCCCCTCTCAGCATGCTGAAGGATTCGAGGATTATGTGGGGAGACTATTCCCTGGGCCACGAGAGGCACGGATTTTATCCTTTTCCACGTCAGATTGACGGAGGTTTGCACTGTGCCCTGTTGCATGTTCATCATAATAGACTGAAAAAAATAACTAACGTTCACCTGCTGTCTGCAGGATACGCAACCGTGACTTTCCCGCCAACCGTAGCAGGAATGATTTTGGTGAAGATTCCTTGAAAGTTGATACCTCCGACCAGTGCATCACAGACGCTGTATTATTTATGGGAATATATTGCATGCAGGATTGCGGATCCCAATTTTGTTCGTCTAAACCGCAGGCCGTTTTCGCTGAAGTCCCGACCTAGGCCTGTTCGTTCTGAAAAGAAAACTAAATGGACTCGCAAGCTCGATTCCAGCTACCGTGCATTTTAGTTACCGCGCGTTTTTAGAAGATTGGCTGGGCTGCATAGTGACTATGTAAGTGTCATCCAAATTCTATCCCGAGTCCAGTGTCCACAGCAAAAGGTGCTTAAAGGACGCACCCACGACTTGCCGCAACGACGGTAATTTACCGTGAGTTTCCCTCTCATTCTGATGCGCATTACCGGCTCGAAGCTGTCTTCTCTCCCACCGAACAGCCTCAATGCGCAGCTCCAGCAGTCGAGGAAAGGGCCAGAACAATGTCACCTGACCGCGTATTTGCCAAATTGGGCATAGCTGCGTCATTTGATCTCGTTGGAGCCAAACCAACGCAACGCTCGCCAAGCTTTTCTGAGCTTCCGCAGCAACGAATTGTGCTTCCAGCCTTCCAAGTCACCCAGTGCCTCGGGTTATAAGCCTCGTGCCATTCCCTCCTTTCACTCTTACCACCACCACGATGTCCCCCGTAACCGTCCCCGTCCCCAAGCAGCCCTCCATGGACGTCTACACCGACGAGAAGGCACCCGTATACGACGGCGAGCACTCTCACGTTGATCTGGACGAGAATCAGCAGTGGTCTCTACGCACGACACACACCCATGCAGGGCACAAACACTGCCATAACAGCCGCCTAAAGCGCTTTTTGGTCCCTGTCGTCGTGGCTCTGGTCGCCGTTTGCAGCTTGATCGGTCTTTACTGCTTGCTGGGTGGCGATATGGCGGATCCAGGCGAAATCGTGGAGGGTCTGTTTTATGCCAAGCGTCAGTTCGACGGCGGCAACGGGGGTTCGGGTTCGGGTTCGGGTAACGGTACAGAGTCGGATTTCACGAGGCGGAAGTGTGCGTGTTGTCGTCATCTCCAAGCCTCTATAATCTCTCTTTGTTTTGAGTTCTGATTTTTGTTTCTTTGATTCAGTGTACCTCATCGTCATCTTCGTCGGCCTTTTCGTGGTAGTCATTCTTGGCATAATGCTTGCCGCATGGTGTTGCAAGGGTACGTTCATTCACTCCTGTGTCCCTAGTATTCGTGTTCCGTCAATTAAATTGCCTTCGTCCTTTGTAGGCTCATTCCAAAACCCTCTCTGTTGCCCCTGTTACCTTTGCGCGTGCTGTGGTGGTCTCGGTGCGTTTTCTTACGTATGCCTCGTTGCCCATAACACGTTCTTATCATTGCTGCAGCGTGTCTGGAATGCATCGGATGTGGCTTGTGCGCAGAAGGCGTGGACCAGATGTGATTTTGACAGTGAAATTTTGACGAAGAAATGTCGAAATTGGAACTCGACGGACAATCAACGAATTTTATGTATCTTGCCTTGCCTTTCGTCCCAAAGACGAATTGACTCTTGGACACTCATGGACTCAATTGTATACCACCCACTTACGTTTACCCTTACGCATTCATCCCTTCCTTGCAATGTAGCTTTAAGAATCCTGATCACGATACCTACGAACCATACGAGCTTGTGGAAACGATAACGCGTCGTCCGGGAAGGAGGGCGACGGAAAAGCAGAGTAGGCTCGACAACACCTTCGAGGATCTCCGGTCAACTCCATCAGCTCCCAATACGCTTTGGACTGGGCTCATCCATGCCAATTCCTAGTCAATAATCACCACGGGTCCTGGCGGAGGGGGATTTTTCATCCTCGAGCATCCGTTGCGATCGCTTAAGAACCAGTCCGTCATATGCATGTCCTTTGAATTGACCTCTCCGCTCGCCCGACCTCCCCGTTTCGAATTACTTACGCGCGAACGACGTCTAAAGGCGCTTGAACACCCGACGTCATCCGAGGGACCGAGTCTCGATCCTGGAACAATCGTTTCCAAGGAGCAGACGGTCAGTTTCAAGCGATTGTATTGTTATGTCAAACGGACATTGCATGAAACATTGTTCAATCGCCAATAGGCAGAGGTCATTGAGAAGACGGATTCCTGACTATCCAACAAGACGGACCACGACCTCACGCTTGCGCTGGAAGGTTGGGGTCCAAATTGGGTCCATCAGACTCCAGAATTGTCAATGCGCCAATGTATGTATACGCATGTGGGTCCCGCTGGCACTGCGTTGACAATATTGAATAATGACAGGTAGCATGGAAGGCACGAAACGGATTTAAAGTTCAACGCGCCTCGGTTAGAATTTATGTTATATGTTGAGTTCGAGCTTCGAACAATGACACACGGAGACAACGGACAGACTCGGGAAGGATCGGGGGTATCGGAGATGATGGCCGAGTAGCGGAAGAGAAGTTCAAGATGCAAGGAAAAAGATGTAGATGTTTCATTAAGCGAACCGTGTATTCCGGAGCGGATGAGGACGACGAGGAGGGACGAGGACGAGGACGAGGACAAGTGAGGCGGAAGGAATTTTATTCAACAGGAGATAAGTGGGCTCATACTAATTTGGAGATGCCAGTTAGAGACGCGGGAAACTATCCAGCGAGGATGTCATCAATGAATTCATCCACGAATTATTAACGCCGGTCATCGCTTCAGGTTTCAATTCGGGGCGCGAAGGATGTGTGGATTCCGGAATGCCGCGATGAACCTGACAGATGGGAATGATTTCCTAAACTCGGGGAACAATCATCTAACAGGCTGTAGATTCAACGAATCATCGCGACGTCCGGGCTGCCTAAAACCTATTTTTGTTTTTTACATTGCAGCAAATGACGGCTCGAAGGCGGCTTAATAGAGGAACTGGCAGGATTCGAGCAGATAGTGGCGCAGAAGGACTGTTGGTTGCACCTCGGGGTCCAATCTCCCGAATAATATCTCAGATTCATCCCACAAATCCGTTGGTTTCACCTCCAAAATGTTGAAAAAAATCACTAGCTATGCCTATACTTACGCTCCCGCGGGCTTGGACGCTTACCTTTGAACGCTTAACTCAGTTAGCCTCGTGGCTTCTCGCGAAGTTTGATTCCGGTTCAATCTCAATCTGATTGGCTCCCTCGGCGGAGAAGTCACCCGAAAAAGGCAAGCCACGCCCCAACTCCGGATCCTTTCCCACATAACATACCGTAATAGCGGCGGGGCCGGAAATCCGAAAATGATGGAGCTACAAAAGTGGACTCACCATTGTACGATACGAAGAATGCTTGCCCCCCAGTCCAGATAATGCCCGCATGCTCCCGTTCGGCCTCAAACTCGCCTGGTGTGCGCTATCGCTTTCAGGTTCATCCTCAACGGCTTTGGCGCTTCGTGGAACTGTCTAATACGGTTTGTAGGCTTGATTGGCAGCTGGGCGGTCTTGCTGCCCCTTGCGTGGGCTCTCCAGAGCTACTGGGCACCGATTGGGTACGCGGTCGGAGTCACGGTTCTGGAGATTATCTTTTGCCTAGGTGCGTTGTTGAATTGATCTGGCCAATTCAAATTTTTCATGGAACGTCTTTTCAGGCCTGGTGTGGCGGATGGACCCTGTAAATATGCCCCGAGCTTTCTGCCTTGGTGAGCCGGGTTTGTATTCTGTATCCTGTAACTGAAATCTGCTGTCAGTTCAAGTTCTTTCAAATGGACTTGCCACATTCTTTCTCATCGGTATCCTGGCCGCTATAACGATCGCGACCACCCTGTACATAGCAAAGCCCAAACAATGGGGCCCTAACAACGAATCTACGTGCGTGGCGAGTTATCCCTGGCTGTGATATATTATCTCAATCCAACCACTAACAGGATTTTACCGTGGCGATACTACTATCTTTTGCCCATGATGCTCTTCCCACTCCTTGCCTCTGCTGTCCACATCACCGTTGTTGTCTATTTTGATACGTTTGAGCCATTTGATGGTCTCAGTTGTATTTCGCATCCACTCTGGTAAGCCTTACCGAGTCGAGCAAAGTCGTTGCAGAGGTTTATTCGCTACATTTTAGGACTAGCTTCGTCGGCTTCGCTGGAACCCCCTTCCTAATCACCATCCCATGCCTCTGGCTCACATTACTATCGGCTATTCGCGTCTTCCGAACGCACAGTCATATTCGCCGCGCGCGACGCTCGATTCGCTTCGACAACCTCACCGCTCTCCCGCAGCGCAAGGCTAAACTAACCGTGAAGACTCCGTTGACGTCGACGCCAGGCGGCACCCCTCGCGCAATCACCTCACCATCCCCCTCGCCCTCCTTCATGTTGCGCTTAGCCACCAACCACGAACCACATCGAGAGCCTATCAGTCCAGTCTTACGCGACGATAAGATACGAAATTACCACCTCCCCTTCATCCCTCCCTCTCCAGACTACATAACCGCGCATTCTGGGCATGCAAGACAAGATTCCGGCGACTCCTTCGACACCGTCTCGAGCGTCTCCTTCGCGGAGATGACTGGCAAAACCGCGCCGCGTAATAAAGCCGTCGAGCTGGACGACGTCACTGCGCCTCTGCGCCCGAACCCGGTCAACGACAACAGCAATGCCCTCGTCATCACACCGAAAGGCACCCTGCGAAGTACAAGGAGCTTTGTCGTGACGCCCGTTAGCATCCATTCCATACACGCCAGCGACCGTATGGCAGTCACTCAACATGGCTTTTCCCTGCAGGGAGAGGACCCAAGCGATACCTCCGAATACTTTTCGTATCCCAGTCGGATGTCGTGGGTATCTGAGATAAGTGAGTACTGTTTTTATTCGTTCATTCATCAATTGATTCAATTCATTCACTTTTCCCTCGTCCTTAATTCTTGGTTCTTATTCTCACCATACTTCCAACAGCTCCCTCCACGCGAACCACCGAACGACAAAGCCCCTCTGAGCTACCCGTCCTAGTACGCAACCTCCTCATCTTCCAACTGTACGTCCCTCCCCATCCGCTCGTTCTTACTTAGATGCAAAGCACCTCCGTTCCTGACGCCTCTTCCATTAATTCATTCAGCGCAATCATTGGCATACATCTGCTGTCCTGTATAACGCCAATCGTCGACATTGCCTCTGCAGCATCCGCATCCCATCCCGCACGCGTCGGAACGCAGCACGTTGCTCTGCTTCTGGCCGGGTGGGCGCCTGTGTTTGTCTTCGGTCAGTACAAATTAATCAATTAAATATGTCGGACATTTCTCTGATATCCTCCCGCCCCTTCCCTTCGATGTAGGCCCGTTGTCTGCTGTTCGATCGCATCTCAAGTTCTGGCCGTGACGGAGATGCAACGGAACTGTCGCCTGTTTTTGAGCAGACGAACAGACGAAGAGACGAGCCGCAGACCTCCTGTGCAGCCGAGGCAACAAACAGGTGCCACCGCCAACCGCCGCCACCACGTCCGTGCGCTCCTTAGACGCGTTAAATGCCGCCACCCTCACCGCCGCCCGACACCATACGACATATGACTCAGATGCGACCTTGGCTGGAGGAACCCTCCAAGTCCATACCAACATGTACATATATTCTTGAGCCCCCCGCCTCCGCCTCCAACCTGTCAGTCAGTCAACTATATAACCTCATCTCGACCGAGATTCGAGATACCATTCATCATCCTTACATTCATTCACTCTCAACATGCATGCCATTCAACGACTCCCTCATACATCCACTATAAATACACCCGCTCTCACTGCTTTACCTACCCCGGGCTTTTGAGTACAACAAATACGATACGCGTAGACCATACCCCACTTGTAATTTGGTGTTTCTTGGATTGAAGTTATCTACATAATTGATTGTATTATAGTACATATTCGAGAATTGCTGTCTTCTCTAACTTCGAAACGTTCCTCCGCATGGACCAATCTTCCCGCTGAGGAATTGATATGTAGCAGCCGGACTTGTTGCGATTTTAGTGGATTGATTGTAGTTGTTTGCCGGTACGCGGCGCGTGAACGAGGTCACGAGGGTTTTATGTAAATTGAGCCAATGTCCCCTAACTCTCAACCATTGCCCACCGCATCGCTAGAGTTGTCCTTGGGATAATTCATCAAGTTACAAAGCAGAACCCGGGCTCTCGGCCGCCCAAATGGAAATCTCGCAAAGTCACCGGAGTTTCAAGCATTCACGTGGTCGTGTTCAAAAAACGACACATTCAATCAGAAAGATAATACTGAGCACTGGCTTTCTAGATCCTCCATTGCTAGATAGTCTGGGATCGAAACATCGGGTGCCGATTACAATTTCAACTACTTGGTCCTTTCGGGATCTGCTCTCAGATGTTAACATTAATTGCCCGTCCCTTGCTCAATCTAAAACCACGGCCGGAGTCTTGATTTCATGCCCCGCGCTACGCCACTGGTTCTCAACCTCTATCAGCGCATCAACGGCGCTCAAAATCGTCTGCATTGAAGTTGAGAAATCAGTATGTTCCTATTCAGAGGACTGCTCTTCCCACCTCTTCGATACTATGGAAATCCTCAATCTTCATACCAAGCACCTCCTCGACGCGTTTGAAATCCATCGGCATCACGTCCGTCGCGAAGACAGGCGGTGTCGCAGTGACTAGTCTATCCTTCAACGCAGGCCGTTTCGCGGCGATCAATTCGATGATGGCTTTGAGAGAGAGACCCGTGGGGGAAGAGAAGACGATTCGCTTGCGGCCGACCTGGGCGGTGGGCGGTGAGTTGAGAGCGCGGATGTGCGCTGAGGCGACGTCTCGGACGTCGATGCAGTGGGTGAAGCCGGGGAAGGGGTTCGGACTATCCGGGAAGAGGAGGTTGTAAAGTATGAGGTTCGTGGAGAGGGCAAAGAAGTCTGGTTTCGGAAGAGGGTAGTGTGGGGTGAAGGGACCATAGAAGAAAGGGGGATTGACTGACGAGGAGTTTGAGCCTTCATATGATCTGATAGGCGGGAAGTGGGGAGCACTTACGAGTTGTGATCTCAACGTGTGGGTGCCTGTCTGCCCACTCCCACAGAGCAAGTTCGGCGAACTTCTTCGAGCCTACATACGTCAACATGGGTGTCCCGGGCTGAAGCGCCAATTCCTTTGTGACTGGATTCCAATCTGTGATTTTGTACAAAATCGGATGATGAGAGGGTCATTTAGATATTCATGAGAGTATTTAGAACCTTTGTCCGTGTAACTGTTGTTCGGATTCATCACGGTCACGATGGAACTGGTGACGACGATTCGCTTGATGCCTGCCTTCTCCCCTTGAGTGACGACGTTGAGAGTCCCCTCGACGGCGCTCTGTTGAATATTTAGCCCCTAATATTTTTGTAATGATTTCAACCTACCGCAAGCATCACTTTTGGCTCTGCACGCCCGGCGAGGGGAGACGCGACGTGGATGATTGCGTCCACGCCAACAAACGCGTCAGGGAACTGGTCATGGGCGATATCCGTAATCTTGACCACCTCAACACGTTCTCCATATCTCGAGTAGGTAGATTTGATATGGTCTGCTTTCGCTCCACGAGCTGCGCTTTGAGGCGATTGAAGATCGGAATTGACATCGATGCAGGACACAGCAAGGGCAACCTACGCGCGAACCCGATAACCCCCCTCCAGAAGTTGAAGGACAACCTGTGAGCCTAGAAAGCCGGATGCGCCGGTGACCTGTTGAATGGGCGGTCCAAAACTATTTCCTATGCAGAATGAAAGGTGTATTCAACTCACGAAAATGAGCTCTGGGGAGGCAGAAGACATTGTATGAAATTGGTGCTTTGATGTCTCGATGTTGAACGAACTTAAGGTATATATGTTGAGGACTCGTTTGTCAGGCAACCTCGGGTAGGGTAATGGGATTTGAAAGCATTCGTAATTATACCGGTCAGACGGCGATTGGTGACACTGTCATTTGCAGAGAGATTCGGCCAGAAGCAGCGGACTATCGCAAAGGTGGTCTTGAGAAGACTGCCACCTTGTACTTAATGCAAAACGTCCGGAGCTCTCGCGGGTGGCAGCGGCCGTAAGTGTCAGGATATGAATTTGTTGGTTCGCATCATTCCGACTTCGGACACTTCTTATCCATTGATACCTATCTACATTTATGTACTTCTCGTAGTTGAGTACAGTCTACAATCAATCATTCTTACTCTTTACCCTCATCTCTGAGACTCTTGTGCCCCTCTGTGTGCTCCTGCACCTGCACTCCAGCAGCTCTTGTTCCGATAGAGCTCTACTGGCTTCCAGCCACCTCGGTTTATATTCTGATAGGTTATGGGCCCCGCGCCCTAGCGCCTGAGCTTGATGCGAGAGCGGCTTGCTCCAGCGTGCCTCTGGGATCTTACCATCCACTCGTTACTTTCACTGCTCAACCTGATCTATGCCGTCCTCACATCCACCTCGAATCTTTGCTGCTCTTCCTAGGTCATCCTCTCAAGCCTCCCTTACACTGCAGCCTCGACACTCTTATCTCTACAGCATCTACTGGTTCTCACACTGCTGTACAGATCTCTCATGGATGTCAAGTGCCTATGCACATGACCTACTCAACCCGATGACTGTCCGAGAGTTCTTTCCCACACACTATGCTCAGTTCTCCCACACTGTGTGCAGCTTCGACCTCTCTCCGGATCCTCAGTATTGAAAGGAATTTTTTCCTTTCATGATCCTTCCATCATCCCTAGCATTTTCACCCTCGAGGAGGTTATTATTTACCTCAATTGTCCTGCTGTTCCATGGATTACAACGGCGTCTACAGCCATTGTCGGTTCACTTCCCCTTGCACGACAATTCCTACCAGCATGAGCTTCCATATTCATTCTGCCGACCTCTTTCTTCCATCACAGATTACGACCCTTACCGTTCGGCAGAACACACCACCGACTTCTATTCCTAATCGCTGCACTGTATGCTGCGGTCTCTTGGGATAGGTGGGAGCCAACATTGCTGCTCCAACTGCTGTGCTGTCCTTGCGCACACAGTATATCACATCCAGATTTTATTGTTCACTTGGATAGTGGAGCCATTTTCGCTGGTATTTTCTAGGTATCTAATGGCCAGTGCGCTGCTATGTATACGCGCAGGATCTGGTTATCATCAAGTGAAGGCTTATGGGCTTCCACTTGGATCGCACATGCGGACGACCAATTATAGCCAAGTTGCGGAAACAACACTTGTTCTCGCCAACTTCTCCATTGTAGCGCAACTGTCTTTTCAACATTCGGTGACGGGAACTGTAGCCATTGTCTTGATTGCAGTTTGCGCTGCCTTGGTGTTTGTTTTGGTATGACTGCTATAGTTCTTTGTGTCTTCTGAATGCGCTATTCGGTGGGAGCTCTCGCACATTCGTTATTGTTGCTTTTATTCCTTTGTAGGCTATATCTCGTTCTTTGCGAAGGTGGGAGTGTCAGGATATGAATTTGTTGGTTCGCATCATTCCGACTTCGGACACTTCTTATCCATTGATACCTATCTACATTTATGTACTTCTCGTAGTTGAGTACAGTCTACAATCAATCATTCTTACTCTTTACCCTCATCTCTGAGACTCTTGTGCCCCTCTGTGTGCTCCTGCACCTGCACTCCAGCAGCTCTTGTTCCGATAGAGCTCTACTGGCTTCCAGCCACCTCGGTTTATATTCT
This sequence comes from Favolaschia claudopus, assembly GCA_037176885.1. NCBI lineage: Eukaryota > Fungi > Basidiomycota > Agaricomycetes > Agaricales > Mycenaceae > Favolaschia > Favolaschia claudopus. The sequence continues at coordinate 785,834 of JAWWNJ010000079.1, forward strand.
GATAGTAAGTGCCACCACTGCTCACCTCGAGTGACGTCGGACTCGGAACCTTATGCCCACCCACTGCCCAGGGCCCATTTATAAGTTTTCGTCTTCCGATAAGCTGTCGTTGTTGGTTGGAGGGGATATTTGGCCCAACAGTTCCTGCGGCGGCAAAGCCGATAATGGGTTATTGCCATGATCGTGGTCAGAAGCAAGTGAGTAACGCGTGACGGCGTGACACAAGCTTTGCCTTTGTCGTCCTTGGCGTCCTGCTGAGGGCCCCTCCGTCAAGGCTGTATCTGCGAAGCCTGCAATCTTGCTCGACTGATTCTGGCTGGGAATTTGTTTGAATGTCTCTCCTCAGTGTCCGACTCCCTCTCTCAACTTTTCCGAGTCCGAAAAAATTCTTTTGAAGCCTGAGTTTTGCGGACGTCGAGGCGGATGTAAGTCGTAACCAGACAGAGTTGGCCAGAGCAGGCCAGAGTTCGTTTCAAGAGTGGGCCTCTTGACTCGTAAACACATGGAATGAAGCTTTTTCGGGCACTAGTGGATCCTGAGGCTGCGAGCCTGCGAGTGACTGGGCGAGCATTCGTCATACCTCCCATCTCAAGCGACGCGACAAAGTCTGATCTTGCAGCTTGCTCCGCCTTGGCCCGTCGCCCCTCGTTGTTTGACTCACCGAAACCCGCTTGTTGCTCGAGTTTGTGCTTCTGTGGACCCACAAGACGATGCACTGGCAACATGGACTTGACCCACCTGTTCCCGATCTCGGACGCCGATGACTAAGCTAATCTGCACGCCGGATGCGTCCGCTTGGCAGAGTTAACCTGCAACTGACCCACTCAGAAGTCTGTCTTAGTCTTTTCCCTTGCGCCACCAAGTTCAATAACGTCCCTTGGCTCCAGGAATATACCGGAAATTGTTGAGCACATAAAAAGGCGACGTGAAAAAATTGCCACACTTTACTTTTCCACCCGTCTTTGAAATCTCAAGGATACAATCAGCCATGTGTCTCCTACAATTTGTTCTCCTCGCCGTGCTGTCGACCAGACTTGGAGTAGCAGTGGCCGCGGCATCGCAAGGACAAGATGCGCTGCAAAAATGTCCCCCTGTATCCGACGCCGAATACGACTATATCGTGGTCGGCGCCGGTGGCGGCGGCGGACCGGTTGCTTACAGACTCGTGGAGAGCGGCTTTAAAGGTACACACCCTTCCCTCCCCTCCCTCCTCCATCTAGCTTCGATAATGTTCGCTCATGACCGTTTCCGACACAGTCCTCGTTGTCGAAACCGGCAAAGACGAAAGTCAAAACCCCACTACCCTCAATTTGTCTGGCTCTTGGGCAGCAATGGACGGTGATTTAATTCTCGCCTCCTTGTTTAGTGTTCCTCCTCATAACATTGGATATATTTCAGACCCAACAATCGACTTGGACTACAGGGTCAACGAGTACCCCTCCGACTTCCACGTTCAGCGCAACGATATCTGGTAAACCTTCCAAACTAGTAGTCTCCTTCCACACTGTTTGCTCATGCTCTCCTCTGTTTAATAGGTATCCTCGCTCAGCTGGTATCGGTGGCTGCACGGTAAGCAATGTTCCTAGTTCCTTCTCTATCCCCTTCCCTCACATCTCCATCCAAGCTTCACAACGCCCTCTCCCACTCCACCGAAAACCTCCACGAAACCTTTGACAATCTCGCCCGCACATTCAACGACAGCTCCTGGTCGCGCGAGAACATGCAAAAGTATCTCGTCTCCATCGAGCGGAACCTCTTCCTCACACCTCCGAATCCGGACCACGGGTTTGACGGGTGGCTTACCACCGTTCGCGGGCCGGTGAATTTCAGTTCGACTGGTACGTCTAATAGTACTCTTAACCCTCCGTTCGCTTCTGATGTATCTTCTCTCAATGTTGTACTTAACCCATAACAAACCAGACCCTCAATGGCAAGCCTTTGGTACCGCCTGGATCAACGAAGCCGGTCCCCTCGTGGAAGACATCAGCCGCTCCGAGCCTCTTCCACCCCGCGGTCGCGGCCTCCGCCAATGGACAGGCGAACCCGACTTTACGCGTGTCGGGGTGCGCGACAAGCTCGCGGAAGTCGCGGCGAGATACCCAGAGAGGCTGACGATTATGACGGATACGCTGGCGACGAGGGTGCTTTTGTGCGGGGGCAAGGAGAGACGGGGCACGAAGGCGTATGGGGTTGCTGTTGCGCAGGGGGCAAAGCTTCCTGTTGCGCAGGGGTTCAAGGGGAAGGAGGATTTGCAGGAGAAGAGGATCGTTGCGAAGAGGGAGGTGATTGTTGCGGGAGGTGCGTTCCAGACACCTCAGTTGGTGCGTGATGATCCAGTTTCTGTTTTATCTGATCGCTGAATATGTTTGCTTCATAGCTTATGGTGAGTTGCCGCCCCTACAATGTTCCCCGTTGATTTTCGATTCATTCATTTTCTATAGCTTTCGGGCATCGGCGACTTCGAACAGCTTCGGGAACTCGGGCTCCCAACCATCGTTGACCTCCCCGGCGTCGGTTCAAATTTGCAAGGTGAGGGAGGCAGCATCCGTCCGAGTTTCATTCCGTCTCTTCTCTTACATATTCAATCTTAGACAACGACGAAGTCCCCGTCTGGTGGGAATTCAACACCAACTTCACTAACCCCACCTCCGTCGGCGAAGCGTTTTACATGTCTGCCAACTCCACCACGCTCGAGCCCGACATGAACGCCTACACCGTCACTAACCAGTTCTCGGGTTTCCAACACGGCATCAGCATCATCGCCGCCAACACGCGGAACGTCCTCACCATCGTAAACATTCGCGGGCCGTCGACCTCGCAGGGATACGTGCGGCTTACCGGCGCGCATCCGCAGGACGGGTTGGATATCAATAAAATGCGGTTCCAGGGGCATGGTGGGAGGGAAGATATCGTGGCGCTAAGGGAGGGTGTGAAGCGGTGGAGGGCAGTGGTGAATGATAATGCTGAGGTGATGCAGTATGTGAGGAGGGAGGTGTCGCCGGGGTTGAATGTGACGAGTGACGAGGACATTGAAGAGTATATTTTGAAGAACGTTTTCGCTCATCATGCGTGTTGCACAGCTGCGATGGGACCGGACGGTGGTGAGTTTCTTTTGCTAGGTATCATTTTTGTGACTGAGGGTTGTTCAGATTCCCAAGCCGTCTTGGATGGCGATTTCAAGGTTCGTGGTGTGCGGAATTTGCGTGTCGTAGACGCAAGTTCTATGCCCGAAGTGTTTGGGTACTTTCCTACTACGCCCCTTTACTTGGTCAGTGTCTTGTTCAACTCGTGAGACGAAGTGGCTCAAGGTTTGGATTTTCAGGTCGCCGAAAAGGCTGCTGATGTGATCATCAAGGCTACGAAGAGGAAATGAGGCAATTAACCAATCATCTTCCTATGGAAACGTATGTGTTGTATCAGCTAATATTGACATGAAGTTCCTTTACTCTTGCAACACTCAAATATATTGTTTTAAATTTATTTCGAATTGTATACCGCAACATTGATCAATCAATGAAAGGAAAATCTCGTGGCTTCAGCCTTCAGTTTACTCCATCGCTTTGCAACCTGCGCGGACTTTGAATGTTCCAAACCGGGGACGTGCCTTCAACGCCAGCCGCTCTAAAGTCTTTGTCGAGAGCGGGCCATAGGACGCTCCGCCATTCACCATTATTGACATCCCAACCTCGCGCTAGGCATTCGGCTGGCGGAATATCTGAAGAAGCACTTCCGGAAGTCCTGGATCGGAGATTGATTCTCGGAAGAAAAGCACGTAGCCTTCCAAGATTGTTCACAGCTTGTCGCTGTACTGGGGCAACGGAAACAGAAATAGTTCCCGGTTTGGTTTCATCATTGGTGCCTGTATTTATTCGTATGCGTGAGGTGAATCGACTGCGCGCACATTCATAGCTCACGTGGCGGTGGATATGAGGCTCCTGAACCCAGATTAACCAACTGTCTCTCCGAGATGCAAAGGGCTTTGCATGATTTTATGTCGCTGATATAGTTCTGCAGGACATTGAGCTCCACCAGCCAATAAACTCCGAAGCATTGAACTAACAGTTATCAAAATCAAGATTCCTTTCACTCCCGATTTGGATGCTGGATCTGCCACCCAGATAAGAACTTGCTTCCGCGTAACAAACGATATGTGTGGATGAAGCTCGGCTGAGCCCTGAAATGGACAATCAATTGGAGAGATGGAACTGCAAAGCGAAGCTATTACCGATGGATGGAGATTGATACCCATTCCTACTCTTACCTCTACGGGCTCCTGTTCTGCCTGAAATCCAAGATCTTGGGGTTGATACGCAATGTTATATGACGAAAAACATTTATCGCCTCGATCCCATTCTTCTCCGATTTCGTAGTCTACTCGGCATTTGGGCAAAACCTGAAAATCAAATCGCTGAATGGAGATTGAATGAGAAGATATAGCATACTTTATTGTCAGCAGCTTCCAAAGTAAAGTTGTTATTCCGATTATACGACAGGGCCGTAGTGAGCAAGGGACTGGCTTGGGAGAAGCCCAGACTGGCTTTGATTCCTCGTTGAATTTCTTGTTGTCTTGCGTGCTTGTAAGTCTTCTCTGGACGTTCGAAACCACTGTGTAGACTGAATGAATTTTAGCCTGAGCGAACCAAGGACATCGGGACTAATTACAATTTGCGCCGAATAATCGACTCGGGCCGGTGAGAAATAAAGCCAAAGTTGGCATATGAGCGATCGAGTTTGCATTCGCGAGGGCGCATTTCGAGGTCAAGGTCAAGCAGAGATATGATTTCGGGTTGAGATAATGGGCGCGCTAGATCGGACAGATCAATCGGTATTTCGGTGGTCTCGTTGATTTTAAACTGAATGATATTAGATGAACGATTTGACTTGTCGACCGTCACATACCTTAAGGGAACAACCCACGTTCACGGTGTAAATGTTCGTGTCGCTGAGCTTCAACTGAAACTTAATGCGCGTTTGGTGAAGAGGACTTTCCCATTTGTCGTCAGGTGTGGAGGCTTGAGTAAAATTAAGGTCTTGACGGCGGTGTTCACTTTCCTCCGGGAGCAGAGGCTTCTCATCTGCATCCATACACGCAACTTTCATCAGGTTGTGAGCATACTCAGTATAGAAACTCGTTTGGTCTTTACGAGCTCCAACGTCACCGACTCTGTGCAGATCGTCAGAATAGCCATCGAAAACGGTTAACACGCACAAAGAAGTAAAAGTTGGATTATGGTGCACTGATCGGCTCATGACGGAGAACCCATGCATGTTAGTGGGTGCTTGAGCTAGGTATTCGAATCCTGTGTCTCGCTCAAAACCGAATTTTGTCAAAGGTTCAGCGTGAGGAAGCATGGATGCAACGGGTCCACCAAATCCGTGATTCCAAGGAGATGGAGATGGGTGGTTTCCCCAGTTGCCCTCTATGGATGTGCCGTCTCCGACTCTGAACGCGTTATTCAACCATTAATGATAGACCTCAAAGTTGTGGGTAAGTACGCACAAAGGGCCCGTCAAAGCCAAATTATGATGCGCTGAGCGTATTATTCCCGGAAAAGTGGCAAATGATTGGCTTTGGTTTTTGACCTGTGAGAGCTGCCTTGTCGATTCAGGAGAAAGCTTAGGTGCGAAGCCGCTACCACACCCGTGAGTTTGCGGGGAAGGAAAAGGAAGATGATTGCAGTTGCTTTCGATCGCTGGAATTTCACCACCGACTCTGAACACATTGTTAGATACAGCCATTGTGAATCGGAAGTACCCACAAAGATGTCGAAGCCGGATTGTGGTGCGCTGGTCGCATCATGACGGGGAATGCAGACACGTTTGCGAGTGATCGAGCCAGGGATTCGACCTGTGGGTCTTCCAAATGACCGAATAGAGCCAGACAAGGCTCCTGCGGGGATAGCATGCATGCAAAGGGTCCACCGCAGCCGTGATCTCGAAGGGACGTAAGCAACGGACTGTCCCAATTGCACTCGATCCACGCAGCGGCTTCAAGAGGTTCGTGAACAGAAGCCGTATACCCACCGCCGTCAACTTGCATGTCGATTGTAGACTCGTGATCCAGGAGCTCGTCACGCTCTCTCAATATCCTGCAGATATGGATCATCAATAAATGATTCAGAAGACAAAAATCGATTGAATGCCGACCTCTCTGGTGCTTGATCGCGAGCATCTAGAATATCGGGAGTGTATATAACAAATGTCTCCCGGTCAACTGGTAATGTTTTGCTTTTGTGAAGGAGCACAGATGGAGCTGTGCTTTTCAATGTATCAGAAAATATAGAGGATTTGATAATTCAGAACCACACCCACGGTTTGACGCTACGAGTGTGTATAACAAATGTCTCCCGGTCAACTGGGAATGCTTTGCTTTTGTGAAGGAGCACAGATGGAGCTGTGCTTTTCAATGTATCAGATAATTTAGAGGATTTGATAATTCAGAACCACACCCACGGTTTGACGCTACGAGCACCGACAAACATACCGAGGGGAACCACAAGACTCTGAAGGATAACTATCTCGTCAACCGTGCCGAGAGGGGTTTCCATTGACTGTTCAAAATAAGTGCCTTAAGTAAGGTGAGTGGTTTATGAGCTGATGTCCGCGACTTCGTTCGTTCCATATGACATACATAGATGCCATTTTCGGCGACCCAAGTTCGTTTGCACGAACGCCGAATAGGTTTTCTTGGCAAGCAGCTGCCTCGTGGACCAGATACCGTCTTCCCTGTGAACTCTGATGAGATGCAGGCGAGATACTACCGGAACAAATCACTCTAGGTTGTCCGTTTCTTCGTAAACAAGAAACTCTTGTTGTACACGCGAGGGACCCCATCGCTTTCCATCCGTCCACCGTTCGATGCCAATGCCTGATGCATCCGATTCCTCCCATACGTACACGGAACCGGTCTGAATAGTGGCGCGCTCGTTCGAGTCTAGTCGTCGAGTCACCATTGAGAGTGTCCCGCTTCAATATCGTCAGCAGTAGAGTTAGTGGAGTCTGTGAAGCTCATACCAATGAACACCAAAGAAAATCTTGTGTGCATCGTCGGGTGATCGTATGCGGATATTACTACAGGTCGGCTTCTGAGGCGAGGTTCCAGACCGTTTTTTAAACGACATAATGAGTTGTAGAGAGAAAATCGAGAGAGGGAAGAGGCGATAAACTATAGAGGTAGTTGGCAGAAGGAGAGGCTTGACGTGGCAATGCTGTAGGGATCGGCTGTGTCTGGGAATGTTGCGGAATGAGTCTTCGAGATGCGGTGTATACATAGACGTACCAATGAGGTGGTTATATCTTGAGCGCAGTACGGCAGTGCGTGGCCAACACCTCATGACAGTGTAACCTCGATGGAAGACCTGTGTTCTTTTTTGATGAGCCACTCACTGGTATAGATTGGAGATTCCCTCTGAATATCAGGAGAATGTGAATATATATGCAGAGATTCAAGTACATTCGGGGGCTGGGATGTGGTGAACTTCAAGCTTCAAGACTTGCTCAGAGACTCGGAGTTGGCCGCACCCGGAATAGGGCGAAATGGCGATATAGGGGCAGCGACCAGAGAAGCCAAGGGTAGATATCAGAGTAATAGCAATCAAATCGAGAAGCAGAACAGGAGAGCAGAAAGAACGAGATCATGGTGTTGGTTCGGAAGCAAGAGCGGGCTATTTGGCCTTGCTTCCAAAGCCGTTGATGTCCGGGCTCGCCTCGGCAAGGAAATCGAACATGACCACGTGATGTCAGTTGAATTCTGAACCGAAATTCAACGTTTTGTTTTCATGAGTCGACCACGAAATGATTGATGAAAACAAGCTAGCAGCAGTAACAATGAAACACTGTAACATCTCTAAGCAACAGCTAGTCGCGTCACCACTAGCAAGAAAAGCAACATCATATTCACCACGAAAAGCTTCAGACTCGCCGACTCCAGAGGACAATCGATATACTACCGAGATCATGGAATTTGAAGGCACAGAATCCACTAACGTAATTCTGAATCAGTGGAAGAGCAAATTTTGACGTGCTTCACAACTCAGTGTTAAGAGTTTTTCAACCATTCTTCACGTGTCGGGGGTTGAAAATCTTCGGCTAACGCCGGCGGATCAGACGCCAAATGTCGGACACGCTGTACCAAACAATGCCCTCCTTCTTTTCACCCGCCACCACATCTGTTTCGACTTTGCGTCCCATATCTCTTTATACAACTCAACAACTTTTCATCGCAGCCGGATCCGCCGCTCTGTTGCCCATCACGTCGCACAGGCTGTGACGCGACGCGTCTCTTCCGAGTCTGCCCCTCTGCGTCTCCGTTATTCACGCTATCGGGAATGGTCTATGTCTCATTGCCGCTACTAGGCGTGTTCAAGCTGAGACGCGATATTGACAAGTACTGTCGCTCCTGTGGGGCATGTCGTATGAGCAAGGAGGACACTAAGGCTCCTCCCGGATTACTACACCATGCCAATACCGACACGCCCTTGGGAATCAGTTGGGATGGACTTCGTTGGCCCATTCCCACCATGCATGGGATATGATTACCTCCTCGTCGTTATCTGCCGCCTCACCAACATGGTCTCGCTTTCACCAATGCGAGTAACGGACACCTCCTCCGACGTCGCCTGGATATATGTACGCGACATCATCCGCCTCCACGGAATGCAGGCGTTTATTGTCTCTGACAGAGACAGTAAATTCACCGCCAAATTCTGGAGAGAATTACATCGGCTTACCGGTACCCGTTTACTGATGTCAACCTCCTTTCATCCGCAAACCAATGGCGCCACGGAACGAGCGATTCGCAATGTGACACAGATTCTGCAGGACCCCTGATAATACCCTTGGAGCCTAGCCCACTTTCCGGACAAAAATCACCAATTTTTGCCCAAAACCTAGGTCCCAACCGGACAAAAATTGGGCCTGGAGGCGCGGATGGCTAGGTTCGTGTCCGGACAAAAATTTATAAAATGGCGCCGGAGAGATCAGTCAAAATCAAAACAATTGGCCACTTTACCTCCAAATCCTTGCCGATTGTGTTGATCGTGGCGAATTTGAACAGGAAACACCAAAAACGGCCGGACAAAAATCAAAATTCTGAGCTCAAAAGCGTCCGGACAAAAATTGGCGAATTGGTCGATGTCGGGACCTAGCCTCCAAAGGGATTATCAGGGGTCCTGTTTCTGCGTGCGGTTGTGGATTCTACTCAGCAAGATTGGGCATATCACGTACCCATGACCGAATTCGCCATCAACTCTAGCATCTCCGCGTCCACTGGATTCGCGCCCTTTGAACTCAACTACGGACATCTTCCGCGCCTCACAGATATCGCCGACACCAACACCCTACTCCCAGGAGTCCGTGACTTCGTCAATCGCGCGCTTGCGAACCTGGTCATCACTCATGATGCTATCATCGAATCGAGAGTATTGGCCACGCACCATAGTAACAAGCATCGCAGCGAAGAGGTCACCTACACCGTGGATCAACTGGTATATTTGTCGACAAAGAATCTCAATGTTCCAAAAGGCAGAGCTCGTAAGTTGGCGCCCAAGTACATTGGCCCCTACCGAGTAACTGAGGCTCACCCAAATACCTCGACATATACTCTCGAGCTGCCCAACGAACTGAAACGCCGGAAGATACACCCGACATTCCATGCGTCGCTACTCCGACCACATGAAGCCAGTGATGCGGAAATCTTCCCGAATCGTGAGGCCAAGAGATTCTATGATTTCGGTAAACCTGATGACCAGGAATGGTTCGTGGAGGAGATTCTTGAACACAAGTGGACCAGTAAACGCGCTGTAAAACTGCGAGTGAAATGGACCGCCGGAGACGTTACATGGGAACCAGTGTCGCATCTTGATGAGTGCATCGCACTGGACGATTACCTTGAGGCTCATGGAGTTGAGTGCTAGCAAGATCTGCCAAAACCCGGCCCGTGATGTGGCATCAATAGCATCACAACGCACCACGTGGAGAAATCCCGGTGCCTTATACCCTCATCGTCTTTCAAATGCTTCGTCGATATCTCTCTTTCAACTCCCACCACCCCGCGCACGGCTATACCCCAGAACCCCTCGACGACATGTATCGCATGCACGACAGCGACACCCACATTGAAGACCGGGCACAGCCGGGAAAATTCTTCGACCGCACAACTGAAGGCGGCTGCTGGCACGGGCACGACGACAACCCAACCTGGGTTCCAGCTTACGGTGTTCCACTCGACGCACCCCCGCCGCCCTATGTTCCTGAAAGGCTGCGAGTCAATGTGCGTAACAATTATTACACCGTTGCTCCAGCTCGCCACAGCGGCTACGGCTATGAGCAACAATGCGGCCGATCTGTTAGCCCCCGCCGCCACTCTGCTCCACACGACCGGTGAAACACTGCACTTGAGTATATCGATATAGAAGTGCAGAGTGTGCAATGGACTAATCCACTACAAAACACAAAACACCTCAACCAACACACACAACACTTCAACAATATATATAGGTCTCAACAAGATACACCAAGTGCTTCCTATTGAGTTCGTGGGGTCCAATCCAAAATCCAGATGTAGTTCAACTTTGTCTACTGGTCTGAACTGATGCAAAACAAGCTTCTTAACTAACCCTAGTCGAGAGGAAATCTGTCCGCGGACTTTCCAATGAACAAAGTAAAATGGTTTTTAGGATACAAGACTGGGAGGAACTCCAACAGTCAGGGCGAATTGAATATATTTGACACCAGCCAATTGCTAGAAATGTCTCGTACACACTCTTCGTACAGCGCCAATTGCTACTGCAGACCTGAACTTCCAACAATCAGGAACGTTTGACACTCCTTTATATAGCACAAGCTCCAAGGCACTAATCGTATCCCGTCAGGTTATGTGCAAGCTATCTTAAACACAATGTGTCCGCGGATAGATCGTCTACTCTCTTCAACTTGGGGAGATACTAGTTCACTCTTAAGCACACTTTCACTTCAACTGATTCTGAGTAGCCCGCGGGTTAAGTGGACCAGTCAAACACAACACTGGTAAATGGGGGCGAGCAATGCTCAAGCGGGCCAAGTCCTTGGAAGGTTACTGGGTTGGCTATGCCACGACAAAACTCCACAGTCCAAAGTTTCCGCGGGTGAACGCTTCTAGAAACTTATATCTTATTCACTCTTGTCTGAACTTCAACAAATCGTTTCTAATGAAGACAAAAACTAGCAAGCAAATAACTCCAATTTAAATGCCTCTACGTCTCCGCCTGAGAACACCAACACCGTCAATGGCCTGCGCGTGATGAACTAGACAAACGACGAGAAATACATGGTCTTTTATACTAATGCCAAGAAAATACATGATGTAAACAATTCTGAGTCAAGATACAGAAACAATTGAGTTGGGGTTGGGTATACGTGTGTCCTACGGCCGCCTGCCGTCCTGAATCGTCACGATCCGTCCATGAAAAGTCATCTATTCTGACTGTCTCACGGTTGAATCACTATCTTGGTCATCCGCGGATGTGTATCACTGTTCCGCTCCGACGTGTCTCCCCGGCATCCATGTAGATCCTTTAAATCATATGGTTGCGCCACTCTGTCTAGACCTTTCTAGATCTCTAGTTCTGTTTCCAGCCCATCAGATCATTGTCCAAGACACTCCTATGCTTCAGGGTCAAACTATCTCATCAGCGGCATACTGGAATGATCTTCCGTGATGTACATGCCGAGTCCGCGGAGTGTTCTCCATGACGTGATGGATGTCCGTTATCACTGTTCCAGATCTGAGGCATCACCCTGCCGTTGATCCAACGTCCGGCACCCTAATGTTCAAAGTACATTGGTGCAGCAACTCGTCTGTAAGTCTTCGGCAGGTCCGCGGCGTCTATATATCGTATAGACCTTTCGTTTGGATACTCCACGGACCGTCCCCGGACATTCCGTCTTGCTTTACTACAAGTCTAGACTGCAAATCAACCCAGTCTTCATCTGTTACTCTGGCAGAACCCAAAACCTTGGGTTACTCTGTGTGCCGCGGGCCTCTATGATTATCTCCAATGATATTTACGACCAGCAGCCTGGAGCTCACTCTGATCCTCCTTCAAGTCACCATAAACAGAGGTACTGACTTCCTATTGATAGTCGAGTAAAGCTCTTAGTGTCATGCAGCTAATAAGGGTATTTGTGCCACAATTCACTATAAAAGCTAGATAAATACGCGCAAAATTGGCCACGCGTATCACCGGCGCTACCAACAACGGAGCATTACTCCAGAGTATGACGACCGCTACGATCAGTCCCCGCCGCGGTTCTCTCGCATGCCCTCCACCCGCACAGCGACAACGTCTACGTCGAACAGCCGTGGGTCTCACCAACACTGGGGCCGCACCCGCTCTCGCAGCCCGTCGCCTCCTCGCTCCCCCCCTCGACCTGTGAAGCCTTATAAGCCTCGGGGCGGCAAACGCAGCGGCAGCCGTTACAACCCAATTGCCAGGAAACCTCGCAAGCTGCGGACTGTAGCCAACAAAGCAGCGGAAGATAAGCTCCGCCGTGAGGCGCTTCAGTCGCGCGCCTTTAAGCGCGCGGTATTCCCGCCCAACATCACCAAGGCGATAGACGGCCATCCGAGATGCGCTCCCGAAGGCGACTCCGACCCTCCTCCGAAGGTGAACATCGACGACGAAGGAATAATCACTGCCAATTGGGCCGCGCTCGACCCAACCCCCCGCAGATCAGCTGGGTACGTCGCACGGAACGGACCGCCTACGCTTTCATGACGTACACGTGCGCAATTGCCGAGCTCTTTCCCACCACGCCGCGAACTGAGGGCGAAATTTACTTGCTCGCGAAGTACGCGGATACCCGCCGCACGTTCTGGGAGCGCTTTAGTGGTCACCCCGATCCACTGTCCAACTTTACACGGAATTGCGCAGCCGACGTTAAGGATGTCGAGATGGGCCATATCTATGTCGGCGACGCGGAGCTCAGCGAAGTCGAGGGCACAATTTGCATCACCGGCGAGTACGCCAACGGTAGTGGCACGGTGCTATTGGCAACCCATTGCGATCTGGAGGCTGTGATTCGTCTATATGAGCGCCTACCGACTTCCGAATGGCCTGGCGGGTTGCGTGTCACGCCCACGACCTTCCCAAACCTGGCTGTTGTGGAATTCGCGAGCCCGTACAAGCCCGATGTACGCGCCTGGTTCACGATACAGGCGGTATGCCCTCACCGCACCCGCAAAGGCTCCTCCCTGCAACGCGCTCGGTTCTTCGACCTCCTTATCCGTATCCTCTCCATGAGAGGTGCATTCCATCACATCGCTCAGTTTGGACAGTACGTGCCGGCTAACCTACCGCTGGAGCACTACCCACTCTATTGCGACAACATCACGGAGTCACAGGTGGTATGCTGGCTGGTTCAACATGGCATATCTAAGGAGGGTGAAGCCATCAGCATTTTGGAGGACTTTGCTCGTGCGAGGCGGAACTTCTGCGAGGGATTTTGCACGACGGAGATTCACGATTATACATCCCGCGGTTGGCCTCATCACCAACAGGACGTCCTCAGCCTGCCTGAAGAGCTAGTGGTGAAGTGGGCCGATTTGGAGCATGGGCTTGTGTATCCAGGCGCGCAGACATTGTACCCGCGTAAGCCTTCGGAGACGGCAGTCTAACGACAAACTGTAAGTCGTTTGCGGCCCGGCGTGATGCTAGGAAGCAACACAGCTTTTCTACGTCGCTCGTGCTTGTGTGACACGGCGGCGGGGAAAGGTGTCAAGTGTGGACTGCGTCCAAGGGGGGAGGGTGTAAGGTCCCTGGGCACCTTCCTTCTGATATACCCACTGCACGCTCGGTCGTCCCTGTTTACTTACTCATCTATCATTACTTATGCATCATTGTTTACATCAATCTCTGATTTGTACTATGTAATTCACACGGCGGGCATAAGCGAGGCCAACTTACCTTGGACCTAACACTTGTGCCGACCGTTTCTTATAGAACGTGGTTCGGTTCAGTTGGGTTCCATTTTAAGTCACCTCAACCACCTAACAAACACCGTTCAAATATCGGCAGTATGATTGGAGCGAACGGTCTTTGGATGAGCCTACACCACGAGAGATAAGAAAGAATTCCAATGATGAGGAAAGAGAGAGTATACCTCACCTTCGTAACTCAGTCACTTCGGCTAAATGTAAGAAACTTCGTGACTTTGATGTATATCTAAGAAAGTTCGTGAGTTGAGCTCAAAATTGAGAAAGTTCGTAACTTGCGAATGACTGCCAAGATTAAATTGCCGTGAAGGCCAATTCCTCGGCAACAATTCGGCACTGTGGGTACCTGTCGCCGTAGTTTGCGCGAAGGGGACCGACCATTCCCGTCCCCTCCCCTCCCTCGCTTCGCTCGGGGGGTCCCCCGAACCGGGGCCGCTTAGGTCGGCACACTAAAGCCACGTTCGCGCGGATCACTCTGTCTTCACCCTAACCTTAACCCGTCGGGGCGGGGTTCATTTGCTGAATTGCTGGAGTTTGTAAGGTATTATATACGTATTTTCTTTACTCTTTTAGCTACAAGTCACATGTACTCAGGTCACATGATTATTATCACTTTTACCTCTACCAAATCACCCAATTCGCCTCCTTAGCTTTCGTTGAGTAACTCCGAAGCTCTGTGAGAGGCACGGGTGCTGGATAGTCGTATTTTGGCCTTGCCTAGGCTCTACTTGAGGCTCTAGGCGCGAGGCTATATTTCTCTGATTTATATGGTTATTTCCACTGATCTTTACAGATCACCCTCTCAGTCTACTCCAGTCTTTCTGAGAATTCGGGAGACTGAGGAGAACTACGTCTGAGAGCACGAGAATTCGTCTCCTTGTAGTTTTCTGCGAGTTAGACCGTTCAAGCAAGGGTCTTACCACAATATAAGGCTTTTCCACTCCCGCCAGGGATACCGTTTGACAGTGACCGTCGTAAGCGCTCCTGGAGCCTTACAGAGTTAGGGCGCACTCCGCTTGCCCTAACTCCTCGGCAGTGCACTCATTTGGCCTTCGGCAGTCACAACAAGGCAAGCAGTATATTTGATGGCCGAAAATCGTAAATTCACATACCAAGTGACGAACTTTCGCAAAAACAGCCTCAAGTGACGAAGTTTCACAGTTTCCCATCACAGTCACGAACTTTCGCACTTTTAGCCGAAGTGACTATGTTACGAAGATTGCGTGGACTCGGAAAGAGAAAAGGTACATACCTGTTCGTGATCCACATTGCCCATGGCTTTGAATTTTTCGTACTCCGCGAGGTTCACCGTGCTCGTGTCGGGAGTTTCACCTTCAGTGCCAACAACTGGATCCGTGGTGTATCCAGCAGACTCAGCATCAGAGTCTTTGTCGGAGGATTGAACTGGGCATTGAAGCCGAGTTTTTTTGCGAGGGTTCTGAGGAGGCGGGGATGCCTTCCGTTTGTCGGAGCTGGGAACCGTTTTATCGACATTGCTGGTTTTTCGATGTTGTTGGGGTCAGAAGCACGAGCCAAAGGTCTAGAAGTGCGACCTGAACGGCGCGGAGACGACCGCCTGACTCCTGCGACTTTGTCGAGAGGTCGGATGTTGGTGAAGATGGGATGAATGGGGCGCGATGCATCGGACGTCGTGGAGGTGGGGGTCCAGAAAGCAGGGCGGAGTCGTCCACGTCATTGTACCAGGGGATGTCGGATGCGTCACGGAGGCTGCCATCCAGGTTCTGAGCACAACCAAGAGCAGAGTCAGACATGGTGAGGAAAAATGGAGGGTGACGAGGAGAAACCACGGACACACCCTTATACTCGAGATTTTCCACCTAGATACCCGCAAAAGGCCGCAAACAAGCTCGCTGAAAATATTGCCAACTCCACATGGACCGAATGTCGGAGATGGGGGCTAACTGGGCGCGACCAATGAGGAACGAACAAATATGTGCCAAGGCTTGGTAGCATGTGTTTTGAGGTTGAAGAGGGAAGAAAAGGAGATACCGGGCACTCACCGAGCGCTGGTACGGGCCAATGAAAAAGTTTGAAGTCGTAGCCGACGATCCAAGTGTAAAGAGCTCCATATTCTGCCAATTTGCGGGTCATTCCGTCAGTTAATAGGCTCCGAGACAGCGGGCAAGGAAAAGGTAAAGGAGACTGAGTCCCCGTATGTACAACGACACGCTGAAACGCTGCACTCGAATATATCGATATGAAGCGCAGAGTCTGATGCAGCAGAGATACTCCACTGCAAAATACAATACACCTCAACCAACACACACACACAACACTCCAACAATATATATACTCAACAAGATACACTCAAGCGCTTCCTGATGAGTTCGTGGGGTCCAATCCGAAATCCAGATGTGGCAATCCACTGAGTTCAACAGAGAGACTCAAAACATCGACACAGTTGAATTGCGCAGTGCGATTTACGGTCAGATCGCTCCGCGGAAAGCTCAACACTAATGCAACAACAACTATAGCTACACCGCCAACGTCCGCGGAGCCATCATATTTAAAACGGGTGGATACAAGACGAAAGAGGTATTTCGTCAGGGCGAATATGAATATAGTTGACACCAGCCAATTGCTAGAAATGTCTATACACGCACTTCTTACAGTCTCTTTACTGTAGACCTAGACTTCCTATTTCTAGGCACCTTTGACACTCCTTTATATAGCACAAGCCTCCAAGAGCACTAATCGTTTCCCGTCAGGTTATGTGCAGGCAATTCCTCGACACAATGCGTCAGCGGATGAGTCGTCTACTCTCTTCAACTTGGGGAGATGCTATCTCACTCTAAAGCACACTTCTGCTTCACACCGAACTTGACAGTCCGCGGGTTAAGGGACCAATCTAACGCAACGCTGGTACGAATGGGGGCGAGCAATGCTCAAGCGGGCCAAGTCCGTGGAAGGTTAACTGGGTTGGCTATGCCACGACAAAGTCACTCTAATGCAAAGCTCCATGGGTGAGCACTTTCGAAATGCACTTGCGCACTCAAACTTTACAAGCCACAACTACACTTCATTTTAAAGACAAGTGATTACTGAAGTAATTAAACCCCTTCACTGCTGCCTGAGCACCACTGCAGCGTCGCTCTCGACGGGTCTACATGGTCTGCTGGCGAGCAGGTACAAAACTGGCTCCTTATATACCTTTTACAAGTACAAAACATGTGATAATCAAAACAGATAGAATAATCGAAATTGTCCAATGCCGGGTGGATTCCTCATGATCCCTGCCTCTCAGGCCATCAAAACGACGTCAGACGGCACCTTTCCTATGGCAATGAGGTGGCCTACATGCCGGGGGAAGCCGCTGACTCAAAACATCTGACCAAAAGTCCAGACAGTTGATCCAGTCAGTTCTAGACCGGATCCAGCCCATGGACCTTGATCCCAACACATCTAGACCTCATCAGATCATTGAGACGACATTGAAGTGTCCCTAATGAACTGCCAACTCGAAATATAGTTCCGCGGGAGACTGTCAAAGTGCCAACCATACTGTACTATTTCAATCAATTCGCCTGTCACGGGTCACAGGCCCCCAAATTGACGAATTTTTTCGTACGTGTCACAGGTCACCGAGGCCTTGGACGAATGTGACAAAAAAGTCTCAAAATCGTCGAAAAATGCCCAAAAAAATACCAATTTCTCTCTGCGCGCCCAATGGCGCGTTTCCGCAACAAAATACCGTGCATATCACCCGAAATGCCGGTTCGTGACATTTTGCTCCGTTTACCGGCTTCTTTGGCCTTGTCCGCGGCTGTATCGCGGCCTATCTTGCCGTGAACCTGTTGGATTTCGGGGATAAGTTTCCTTGATCTCTATATTATACTTGCATGCCAGAGAGCAGCACAGTAGATGGGAGCAGGAAAGGAGATATTTCTGAGGCATTGGCGAAAATTTTTGGGGTGTCACGGTCTCTCCGGCCCATTGACGAACCTTGAATTTCGTTCCGAGGTGTCACAGGTCACAGGCCGGGTGAATTGACCGAAATAGTACAGTAATTAAAGTTGAACACTGGCAGTCTGCACCCCAATCGAACTTGAACTATAAATCACTGTAGATACCTCTGCACCTCAGAACTCGTCTGTAGGTCGCCAAAGGGTCTACCCACACTCTAGCTACTTGATATCCATCAAGCAAGGCCCCGCGGACCTTGAACTCCAGCCAAACTTGAACATCGGTTGTCGTTCGAATACGAACAATTCAATAAGTCCAGAATGACTTCAACCAAAATTCTGGGAATGCGTCCAGCTATTCCTGAAGGTCCCTCGGACCTTCCTACACAATCTATACCCTCAGCCAAGTCCCCGCGGACCAGCCATCAAGGATCGAATTGCTATCTCTGACTCGAATCAGATACTCCAGGCGAACGGATTCATATCTCCAGTTCTAAAGCTAATGCCATTGCAACGCAAGTGCGCAGGGGTGCTCCATAGTCCATTTGACATAGCTACCCTCCCGCGGACCTGCTTACGTAACAGTCTAGCGCTCAACCAAGTTGAACCAAGTCATCTCGGACTCAATCTATGCAGCCGTTGGTTCCCTTGTGAGGATCCTTCAACTAATGAATGTGACGGGCTTTGGGCTGTATAGCACTGGACAGAGGTACTGACCGCCTATTGCAAGTCGAGTAGAGCTATAGTCATAGTAGGTGATTGGGTGTTTAGGGCCGCATCTGACTTATAATAGCTAGATTTAACGCGCAAATTTGTACACGCGTATCAACGCGTACCCTGCGCCGCCAAGTTGCCTCATAGTAGTCCAAAGGTCGTGCAGCTCACAACCCATTGAATCAGAAAAGGGATCGGCTGCCGAGAACAAATTGAAAGTTATTCGAGTGCGCCGTTCAAATACTCCATACGGTCGACGGGATAGTACCGAGCATAAACCGAGCAAGCCAAATAGTAGATTCACGCCGTCACGTTGAATTCATGTTTGAAGAGGTGAAAGCTCTTCCTAATTTGAAGAGCAACGCTAGTTGACAAGAAAGACTAGTTCATTGAGATGCAGACCTGACATAGGCGGTGAGCGGTACAGTAGTTGGGAGGGAATGATCGTTGAGAGCAAGACGCGACACGCGTTGTTTACGTGACAAAAAATTCTGTTGCCGATTCAATGCCAATAAGCTGTGGCTGCGCTTCAAAAATGATGCGAAAATTTCGAAACACGTTCAGGAATTTCAGGCATCTTGCGGACACCGAACGTGAATTTTGCGTTCGGTTCAAGCAAATGCTGGACCTTGGACCTGAACGCTGTGTTTGGTCCGGTTCAGTTCAGGTTTGAACCGATTTCCGGACCCAACCTTGACATCACTAATCCAAACAATCACCAACAACGCGAACGCGTCGTCGTTTTTGACGGAATCTCTTTGCTCTCAGCCCACAAAGTTGTGGATCAACATACAAAGACCTCGGGACATATGTCTTGAGTTAATTACAGTAGTTTAGTAAGTCCCAGGATGGATGGGAGTTTTGTATAAAAGCAAGAAGAGGCAATTCGGGTGTTCCCCCCGCAATAAGTGCTATAAAGTTGTGTTAAGGGCTTACTTCTGAGCAATTTACTGTAAACTGATATCAATTTTCAGGATTTACAGCCCCGTGTCAATGACCTCGGCCCACGCCGCTGATGCTGGAATCCAGAGCTTTTACTCGTGCTCTTTCTGCCGATTCACACGTTTTTGGCTCACACTCGGCATCCGATGGCTGCAAACAACTATGCCCATCCGTTTCTGGATCCTCTACAGCTCTGGACTGCCTTGGAAGACATGTTCTTTTCCAATTGACCACGCATCTCCCCACGCACTTATTGCAGTAAATTCATTGGAGCGAGTTAACCACCATGTATGTGGTATTCAAGGGACACTATGCATTTAATACAAGGTATACATGGCCTTCTAACAGGTACTAGAGCCAAGTGTCGATGTCCAGCTGCTGTCTCAACTGAAATGGCCTCTTATTATTCTCAATCTCGACGCGATTTACGTGTTTTACGCGTCAAAATGCGTTGACATGCGCCATTGGTCTGCTAAACTGTGTAGGTTCTTTTTGAATACTCACCCTAACCCTCATGCGTCACTGAACTCGGATCCAGATGGGCAATTCTTCGTGAAACCTCATATTCTCCACTACATTACAAGAGTTTGCCCCTCCCCCCATCAATTCCGTTGTTTGAGGATACTATCGCGACGGTCTGGCATGTCACGCCGTGTTTGCAAGACAAAAGGCATGTCGAATTGACGCTTGTTTCTTGGATATTTAATTCTCATTTCCTTCTCCTAGATAGATGGGGAATTCAAAGTCAAAAAAGGTTCGTCCAAGGCATACAAGCCATATTTATGGCTTAGGGCCTGATCAGGTGCATCAGAATCTGGTTCCAGAATTTGGACCCCGAGCTTTCCCACCCAATGGTGTCCCTAAATTCCCATAGAAGGCTCAGTTTATGGCCAAAAAGATACTTTCTGGTCGAAGAGTGGTGAAATGTCGAGAGAGCGAATTAAATTGAACATTCTGAACTTGTGATCAGAATATTCTGGTTCAACTGCAGAATGTATACATTTTTTGCACTTGTAATTTTTTGGCCACTCTCGCTCTATAGAATTCAGGAAACTGTACAACTTACTCTATATAGCATAGTTTAGTGAGGAATGATGTCCAGAACGGGCACAACAGGACCACTTCTTTCAGGTTCTGGAAGGTTTTCGGCCGAAATTCTGGTGCACCCAATCAGGCCCTTACCTACCTGAAATTCATAGACCACCAGCAGGTGACAACCGTGTCGGAAATGTAAATATGTGGTATCTGGTTTGAATACGGGCTCGCCTTGAGTTCTATGACGCAGACTCAAGGGCAAAACATGAAGAACATGTTGTTTTTTACCTGCCTCTACGTCATTCGGCAAACTTCCGTTCCTTGAGTCCTGCATTGGATTGGACGCCAAAACCGGGAAGACTACTTTCCAAAACCAGCAGTTTCTTCATGTGGAACACTGGAATGGGTTTTTCTTTGGTTGAAAATCCTCTGAACTCCAGGTAACTCTCTTGACTTGAGTTCCCCACACCAACGTCTGTCCAGGGACCTTGTGGGGACTTCAATGAGCAAACTTCAGTGCACACGAGCCTTACCACATTTACGACAGCTGTCAGATTGTCAAATCGATCACCAGTGATTTTTGGTTAGGGCGATCAGCTATCACTTGAATTTACTGGGTTTACAACATAGTTCTGTGAATTACGTCAAATAAAGCTACATAATCCCCACTTGAATGAGTTCTCCAGTATAATCAACAGTTCCAATACAAACAAAATCAACCATTGTTTTGACACAAAGAGTTGACACCTGGTCAGTGAGCTTTCATATACGCAGCAAGATCTCTTCCGATGCGATCTCTGGATGACCCAAAAATATCAGAATGTCACACATTTGTTTGCGGGACAGCCTGTTTCGAAGTTTTGGTATAACATTATGCCATGCCACCGCTTTCAGTATTGCAACCTGAAGAAAGTGGTCTGGAACTTGGACAAGCTTGATCATATCAAGTATGCGAGTGGTAAGGCTATAATTATGTCTGGGAACTCACAGCATTAGATCTGAAGAGTCAGTGGAAAACATTATCACATCACTCACCCAATATATGAGACAATGATATTCCAAACTTTGACTTGGGCATGAGGAGAACACTTTTTTGAGGAAAGCCGAAGGCATATTGCTTTTGAAAGGTATTTCCAGTCATCAGATGAGTCTGGAAGCTCTGGGAATGGAAAGCAGCAGGTTATGACCTTGACCAGGTCAGGGTCAGATAGCAAAGGAATTTGGAGGCCAATCTTTTTGACGATAAGGGAACACGTGTCTGGTGGTGCACCTGCAAATGTAGAACTGTTGGGGTTAGGAAGAGATTAAGCAATGAAGATAGATGTCACTTTACAGGAGAACATTCAAGACCCAGCACACATCTCTTGAGGTATTCACTGCACATTTCCAGAATTCTACCAAAGCAATGTCTTTCGAAGCCAAGCTGATTGTTCCATCGCCTCCGATCACCTGCAACCGCAAAAGGGTGCGTATCAACAATTTGCAATCTTGGTCTGGCAGCGGATGCAAACAAATTTGTTGAAAAAGCTTCTGCATAATCCATGCAAGTGCAGTCGGCTGGAGAAATTTGAATCTGTGGCCTGCTTCAGTGTATCTCCTAGCAACTGAGCTATGAAGTTACCTGAGATAATTCACAATTGCAAATACATCTAGTGTGCCATTAGCGCTCCAGCTTGACTGCAGCTTTTTGAAAGCAATGTCATGCAGCAGCAGCTTCACAGAATCTTTCCACGGTGTGGAGTTGGACTGGTTGAACAGGAGCCATTCCATGAGAGCCGAAGAATGCACGGAGATCATCTGTGTCATGTGAAAACAGCTTTCAACTTCCAATGCTTGCAGTCTTGTGCACAGACACTCTAATATCTTTGTCTTGGTTGCCGATGATATGTCTTTGTATCTGGCAGTAATAAACTAGAGATCAGCATCCTTAACTAAAGAAAGTCGGGTGCCATACCCAACATATGCCTCAATCACAGAAGTGATGCCAATTGAATCCAAGCTGATTGCTACCTCATCCCCCATAAATGCCAGGAGACTTTGTGTCAACACATCACAATCTTGGTTGGACAACAAATGTGAACGAATTTGTTGCCAAACATCAGTCTGTTGGGACAGCATCCCTATGATCCATTTCCGCACTCGGGGCCGAAGAAATCCGAATCTGTGGCTTGCTTCAATCCATCTTATAAGCATATACACCAGTGTTAGATTTATACCTGAGATAGTTCACAGCTTCAGATATATTCTGTGTGCCATTGATACCCCAGCTTGACTGCAGCTTTGCAAAAGCAATATCGTGTGGTGTTTGTCTCAAGGGACCTTCCCAGAAACCCTCCAGTTGGAGCAGTTTCATGAGGGTTGGAGAATGCTGGTACATCACTTCCGCTGCATGAAAACAGTTTTCGACTTCCAATGCTTCCAGTCTCGTGCACAGATGTTCAGATAGCTTTGCCTTGGTTGCCGACGATATGTCTTTGCACCTGGCAATAGGGAACCCGAGATCAGGACACTCGAATAAAGAAAGTCAGATGCCATACCCAACATATGCCTCAAATACAGAAGTGATGTCATTTAAATCCAAACTGATTGCTTCCTCAACCCCCATAAACGCTAGGAGACTTTGTGTCAACACATTGCAATCTTGGTCAGAGAACAAATGTGAATGGATTTGTTGGTAAAGATCAGTTTGTTGGCAAAGCTTGCTAATGATCCATTTCCGCACAGGGGGCTGAAGAAATTTGAATCTGTGGCTGGCTTCAATGCATTGGGTAAGCATGTGAGCCAGTGTTAGATTTATACCTGAGATAGTTCACAGCTTCAGATACATTCTGTGTGCCATTGGTACCCCAGCTTGACTTCAGCTTTGCAAAAGCAATGCCGTGTGGTGTTTGTCTCAACGGACCTTCCCAGAAACCCTCCAGTTGGAGCAGTTCTATGAGGGTTGGAGAATGCTGGTACATCATTTCCGCTGCATGAAAACAGCTTTCAACTTCCAATGCTTGCAGTCTCGTGCACAGATGTTCAGATAGCTTTGCCTTGGTTGCCGACGATATGTCTTTGCACCTGGCAATAGGGAACCCGAGATCAGGACACTCGAAAAAGAAAGTCAGATGCCATACCCAACATATGCCTCAAACACAGAAGTGATGTCATTTAAATCCAAACTGATTGCTTCCTCAACCCCCATACACGCTAGGAGACTTTGTGTCAACACATCGCAATCTTGGTCGGAGAACAAATGTGAATGGATTTGTTGGTAAAGATCAGTTTGTTGGCAAAGCTTGTTAATGATCCATTTCCGCACAGGGGGCTGAGGAAATTTGAATCTGTGGCTCGCTTCAATGCATTGGGTAAGCATGTGAGCCAGTGTTGGAATTATACCTGAGATAGTTCAAAACTTCAGATACATTCTGTGTGCCATTGGTGCCCCAGCTTGACTGCAGCTTTTCAAAAGCAATGTCGTGCATCAGCAGCTTGACAGAATGTTTCCATGCATTGGAGTTGGACTGGAGCCATTCCACGAGAGTTGGAGAATGCACATAGATCATTTCCGTCGTGTAAAAACACGGTTTGACTCCCAAAGCATGCAGCCTCGTGCACAGATGTTCCAATATCTTTCCTTTGGTTGCCGATGATATGTATTTGTACCTGGTAGTGAGGAATCAGAGATCAGCGCATTCAAGGAAACCCAGATACCATACCCAAGATAAACCTCGAACATGTCCATCATCTCCTCAGAAAGCGGTTCGTTCTCCTTTGATTTTATATATTTTCGAACCTGCAAGTGGTACAAGAGCCAGATTGCCGGTTTGCTGAGGGCGTGAAGGGGAAGATTTGGGCCAACCGACATGGAGTCTGACCAGTAGCTATATAGGCTCGGAGGTCGAATCTGCCCTGAGCGGAGGGCAGACTCGGATATCATGAGTTCAGCGTCCATTGCAAGTCGCGCACACGAAAGTGGACCAGTGGTAGACAGAACTAGCTCCCCGTACAGTACGGGGTGTCCGAGTTCGAGGGTGGGGAAGGCGAAGGGAGAATGAAGGACGTAAAGCCGCGTTGTAGCTGTTATACGTGACACTCCAGCACTGCACCACATTGTAGCCTGGCTGTGATAGGCTATGCGCCGGGAACCGAATATATCGCGTCAGCCGTGGCCAGAATAAATAAGAAGCTTCGGAGACACTTTGTGAACGGACAGTGGATCCGTGGAACACGGAGACACAGGTCCCACCAACGTGAGCCGATTGTAGCCCCAATGAGCGAACGAATAGCGACAAGTGCGTTCTAGGATTGAAGTCCTTCCATTAAACTTATCGATGACACAACGCAGACGGCGGAAACCTCCGCCTAAAAAAGAAACCTGATATTATAGATATGGTATATATCCCCTCACATCACATAGTGAGCCTGATCCTGCGCCGTTTACACACTGCGAAACCACAATCAGTTTCATGCCAAAAACGAAAAGAAAGAAACACAAAAACTCACCAGTCCGAATCGACTGCGTCGCCATCGGGGTAAACTTCAACGGCGTGATCTTCCCCGGCGGAACAGCGCCTTTCACCTCGAGCGCCTTCAACGAAGGAAGCACGGTGGAAATCGCGAGGGTTTCCGACAGATCGAGGAGCTGTGCGGGGAAGATTCTGTATGTCAGCGCTTCGACGGAAGGCGGGGCGTGTTTGATTGAGGCGGGGGAAAGCATCTGCGACCATGTGTCGAGATGCTTTAGGGAGGAGAGGGAAGGGAGGATGGTTTCGAGGTGCACTGTGAAGAGAAAGAGTCATCAGCGTGAGTAGCATGAAAAGAACGCGACGACAACGCACGCTCGGAATCTGATAAAAGACAGAGCGCCTCGAGTGTAGCGCTCCACGCGCGCAGTCCGTCGAGAATATCATCGGGCATCTGCCGCTGGGGCTGGACCCATAGAACGGAGAGCGCCGGGACGCGCGAGGCGAACGCAGCGAAGCTGAATCGCTGCGCCGGATCGAGGGTGTCGATGATTTTGACCATTTTCAGGGAATGGCATTGCGAGGCGGACATTACGGGTAGAGCCCCGTCGTCGGGGGCCGGCAGCAACGTGTCCTTGAGAATGAGCTTCTCCAACTTCGGCCACCCCGCGAGCATGTCGAGTAATTGCGCAAAGGTGAACATACCGTTGCCTTCACTGATGTTGAGCGTGATCAGCGACGACCTGGATGCGATGGCTTCTCGATATTTGGCGACGTCTGCGGTGGAGGCGTACCCCAGGATGGTGAGATGTTGGAGATTCTGACACGCTGCGACGATGCGGATGTGGTCGGCGGTTTCCTTGGGGTCCTGGGAGCTGAGTTCGGTGTCCATGACGAGCTCTGTGACGAGAGCCGCCAGTGCTGGGCTCTTGTCGAGCGTTCTGCGTAGGGGCCGAGAAATCCACTGTCCCTTGAGGGATATGGCAGCGTAAAGCCGTTTACGCCCGATTGCGTTCCAGTGCTTGTTGACGCGGAGAAGAGGGACAATCTTCTTGTGCGGGGCGAGCTTCTTGGGGGCTAAAACGGCAAGAATGCGGTCTAGGATCGCTGCATCGACAGAAGCCATTCTGCGAGTGATTTAATGACTCCTGAGCGACACCTGAAGGCAGACGACGAACCCAGGCTTTTGTGGGGAGGACATGGTGGTTCAGGGAGAGCTGCAGAGGCGTCGAGATCGCAGCAAAGCACCGCAGCTGAGCGCAGCAGACGCGGAGTCAGAGTCGAGAAAGTCGGCGATGAGGTACCGGCGAGCATCACGTGGAGAGCGCGTTGGCATACAGCGGTAAACAAGCCTCATTGGCGTCTCGGTCGTCGTCAGCGCGTCCAGGGATGGGCGGGCGAGAATCTTCAACCAAGTTCAGTCGACATGGTGGCTGCAAGGAAGCGTATGTCCAAATTCGGATTTACGCGCATCCGCAGCAGGTGTCACGCTGTGACACTCAGAACCCGGGGAATGCCGGTGATGGGGAGTTCCACTTGCGAAACAAATTGTATGGCGACTGACCTCAAAATATGCCAGTTACAATTCCAATGACCGTCAGGTGGTGCCGCGGAACACCCTCCGTTTTTTGTTGCTCACAATCTCGACCTCGAACCGTGTCGGATGTGAAATGTTCAACGATTGTGCCTGCGTCTTCAATAGCTGGTTTTAAACCAGTAAAGTTGACCTGAAAAGAAGAACAACGCTACAGGGTAAAAGGTGTCATACCTGGTAGTTGATTCGCTCAATAACGAAAGTCGCGTAAATCAGTTGTGATTCTTGTGAATACCCGCTCAAAACACGAATGAAGGCAAGGTGGAGGATTTCCAAACAGAGGCAATCTCAGGTACATATGGAGTTCAGTAGAAATCAAGGACAATTCGGAGTCACTCACGAAAAGCAGCAACCCGCAAATGCCCAAGTTGGATTACAGGCTGAAGCCCGTAACCGAACTTGACCTAAAGTATTTTCACCCCACTGAAACATCAGGCAGTGAAAACACAGTACAGGTATTTGAAGCACTCAGGGCTACGGTAATGCTTGGGTAAGTCTGAGTGGGTACTAGATGACGCATGAAGCGACTGCGCGAGTCGCGACAATGGTATCCGATTCGAGTTGACACAGTACCCTACGAGTTGAATGGCGAGAGAGAAACATGCTGTTGTACAGCCTGAACACGCCCGATAGTGGCAAAGAAACATGGGCCATTCCAGATAGCGGGAATACGGGAGACGCATAGGGGCAGAAGGAAGAGACGCGTCGCGTCACAGTGTGACGTCATGGGCAGCGCAAGGGCCTAGAGTCCAACTAGAGATAAATTCAGGCCGAGGTCATCGAACAAGTTCGCGAGATATTACGTCGGTTTGTCGAGAGCGATGAGGTCCGAGGATATTCAAATTTCATGCTTATTCTGGCACTGAAACTCGTCGAGATTTGAATCATTTGATCCCGGATTCCCAATGGCAACAGAGCGGCGAATCCGGCTGTTCGATGTACATACAAAAATTAATGAAGGGAAAGATCGTTGAGTTGTATGAAGAGAGCATAGGATATTGGGTGTACACAGTCAAAACAGATGTGATGGCGGTTGAAAAGAAGGTGTCCGACATTTTCTGATCCGCCGGGGTTAGCCGAGAATTTCAACCCCCAACACGTGAAGAATGGTTGAAAAACTCTTGACAATGAGTCGTGAAACAGGTCAGACTTTATTATTCCTCTGAGTCACGGCGGTGGACCCTGTGCCTTCAAACTCCACGATCTCGGTAGTATATCGACACCACGTCCACTGTCTCTGAAGCTTTTCGTGGTAAATGTTGCTTTTTTTTGCCAGTGGTGACGCGATGCCGGAAGTTAAAATTCGATGCTGACTTCATTGGTTACTTCATACCTCGTGGCCAGCACCTGTATTTAAACCCTTCCTCCATTTTATCTCGCAACCCACCATCCCTCGTCACTCCAAAGATGTCCGGCGTCTCATTGCCCGCAGACTTCGCTCCATATCGCCCAATTACTACAGAGCACGAAGCGAAGTTCGCTTCGTTCCTCGAGTTCCTCCAACAATCTCAGCTCGCGCGCACTACCGCGCGGGATGCGTCCGAATACGCTATCCAGGCATGAATCCTCCGTTTCCTTGCGCTGCCTATTTTGATGTCCTGATCCCGAGCAGCTCGTCAGTCAAGTCAACTTCGGGCCCCCCATCTCGAAGCAATACTTCGCCACAGCGGCGCTCCTGCCCCCCTCCGAACCTACTGTTTCAGGCGATATTCAAGCTGATGCTCCTCGCTTTGTGGAGGTGACGGAACAGCAGATGATCGAGATGAATCTGAAGAAGGCGAATGCGTACAAGAATTACAAGAGCGTGAAGGAGAACAGGTTCTATGAGATGAATCTTTATCTAAGGGATACGACGAGTGCGTACCATTGGAGGGCCAATATTGCGAGGCCTTCGGCGCAGATTGATCTTTGAGCCGCGTCACCGTACCAGGTTGGGAGATTCGTTTGGTGTTTGTGCTTTTGTCTTGATACTCAGCTGTGATACAAAGTTGTTCTGAGTATATCCGGATTCAAATGATGTCTACATTCCAAAATTGTTTGCTCAAATCATGTCTTCCCTGCCTGCGACACATCTCCAGACTAGGTGGTACTAATGTCGAAGGCGTATAAGAGATAAGTACACTGGTCGTTTCAACCCTATAAATAATTGCGCGGATCCCCAGTATATGGCACAGACAATATTGATTATCTTTCAATTTCTTGCGGGTGCAATTTGGTTGAGACGGATCTCAGCATGAGTTTTGCTTCGTTAGAAATGCGTACACTTCCCTGATGCTGGACCTTTCTATTGATGTGTCAGTTGGCTTTGGAGCCATACAAATATGCTCGTGCCTCTGTGAAGTACGGTGAACCTGAGGCTCAGGGTTGAAGTACAAAAAATGGAAAATTGCCTTATTTGGGAGTCCGGCGTTGTTCGTCCAGAAAGGGAAATCCTACGTCATCATATGTATGTGCATGCTGATGCTACACGCGATCACGCGCATTATAAACACACCACAACCAAAGACCAACTTGGGCGTTAGGTTTTTGTTAAAATGGACCACGTAGTGCTCAACTTTCAACCTTGAAGCATAAGCTGCCTTTGAGACTTTAGCGCGCCAAATTCAAAAACGCTCTTCGTTCAATTTTCAATAATGTGTTCTTTGACTTCCATTGTTGAAACCAACTCTTAGTGCCCGACTATAAAACTAGTAGCTTCCACTCGAGAATAACGTCAAAAAACGCAACATATCCTTCCCTCTAAGTACCATCATGAGATCCCGGATTAAAGACTTCTCGCTGTCCATGCCTCTCGACTGTTATTTTGACGGCGATGATGGGAGCACTGAAAGGGACGAGGAGCTGAGGAAACAAATTCTGGCCTACAAGACAGATCCATTGTCTCATATTCCAAACACGTACCTCGAGGACGACGTAAAGAACGCTGGAGCCCGCAGAATGAACGAGGTGCTTCGAACGCCACCCTGGATGCCGCGCGTTGATGTTCCTCCATCTGTCAACGAGAGACTGTGCTTCAAAGTCAAATCACCCGTGAGTCCAAGATTTTTCATACGTTTTGGCTCTATCAATAGATAGGCAATTATTTAGAGCGAAGGAGAAAGGGTGCCACCGTCTGTGAAAGACTTGCTGGGAGCTTCTCTCGTAAATCTCGAGTGGCTCAGTGCAGAAGAGCCGTTGGTGTTCTGTCATCAGCCCAGAGAATGTGCGTTCCCGTTCACCTATTCAAAAGACGTAATTCATACATACCACAGCGAATGACCTGAATCTAGCGACGCGAGAAGGACCAATGGAAGAAGATAAGCAGATTCTCGATCTCGGCCTGACTGCAGAGGAGGAAGCGGACTGCGACGACGAATACCTGAAGATGAAGACGAACGAGCCGCAATCGCATACACCAGTCTCTTTAGGAAACGACCCGCCTCTTCCGTCTCCGAATCCATTCGGCCGAGTGTTACGCACGCCTTCGCGTTGCGTCAACACAAACCCTGTGCCCGAAAAAGGTTCAAGCAAGGAGACAAAGTCGGATAATGCTGAGACAGGGACGAATACAGGGCCAGTCTCGGGAAGTGGTGAACACTATCCCGAGGCCTGGATCGACAAAGCCGGAGAATACGAGACGGAAGCCGACGCGCCGCGAACATCCATCCCCGACACTGTACCAGTGGTGGTAACCGAGGACAAATCCATGCAGCATCCGCGTCTTGTCATCACAGTCCCGGAAAGAAACGCACCACATGAAAATCTCCCCTTATCTCCCCTTACCCCGATGTCCTCGAACGACGAAGAGGAAGACAAGTTTGTCGATCTCACCACACCGGCGAAGTTGCCACGGACGAAATCGAAGGTGTCGAAGGCGAAGGGAAAGAATAAGGAGAACAAGGAGAAACGGGACTTGGGAGTCGGTGCCAGTGTTGCAGGTTCGCAGTCGGCCTCCGGCGTGAGGAGGACTCGAAGCATGACTCGCAGTATGCAGTGATACGAGTCAGTCGTTTTATACCCATTGTGTGTTTCAAGGCGGAAGTTACTTAGTGTCTTATCATATGCCCTGCGCCAGTGAGAATTTCAGTCAATATGATAAGGAGCGGTTGAACCGAAACCGAGGACAGTGGCGCTTCTCGAGGAAGAGCATACCAAAGCCTTCAAAAGTGATCAGTGTATCTCCCCTCGAAGGCCGTTAACTCCACTCACATCGAAGGAGATTCTTGAATGAGATAGAGTAGAGGAAGGTCTACCCCCGCTTTCCGCCGAGAACGTCGAGGATGCGGAGATTGGCTTGTTGGTTTGCTTGGCAGGGGTAGTTCGCTTCTTCAAAACTACCTTCATAAAACCACCCTTGAGTCGGGCGATCCTGTAGGCGCACCATGTCTCAGCGAATCGTCCACGCTGCAGCACAGTCATTGCGGAACGTGCATACCTCTAATCCTACCCAGGCCGCTGTCGCCGGCATACAGACATCACCAGCCTTCGCCGATATTTTCAACGTCCCAAGTAGATTGCGCAGGTCCGGAGGGATTCGGGCTAATGCAGCGTCCGGCCAGCACTGTGAATTTCATGTCTCTCCTCGCAGCCGGACAGACCTTCAAGTCCCGCTTGTATACGACGGCCCTGCGGGTCGTCGACCAGTTCTGGGTCGGACCAAGCTTGTAATTTCTTCCTACGTTCCGCAGAATGGATCTGCGCCTGTGATAACGGTATTTGACGGGCGAGCTCATGCGGGAGGGAGAGTACAGATGGAGGACGATGCCAGTTAGGCCGGTACAAGGGTTGAAGGGAATTTTCACTGTGGACGTCGCCGGAATCATGACGTTGAAGGGACAACGAAGGGATATTCTTGAATCTTGAGAGATTGATGAGACTCCGAGGTAGCCAGGTGGTAGCGGTAGAAGTGGATTCGTAGAGAGTTGATTGTATGTCGCTTTCGAGTTTTCCTTCACAGCAAATACCAGGTACGGCCTTTCTCAGTGACCGATGTGGTTGAAGGAAAGAACCGGCTTTAGCCGGTACTCAGCCACCGATCATTGATGGCTCTGCGTCTTGCGTTCTTCCTCTTACCACCCACTCAGACTGGCAAAAGGTTTTTGAGACTCGGATTCTCTAGAGCTGGTTCAAGTAGCCTTCGGCGTTTCATAAATCTTGGATTCTGGCTGCTTATACGCGTGCTTGCAACTGCACTGGAGATCGGCATTGTTCTGCTTCAGTCACTTCCGTGATACTTACCTACTGCAAACATCCTCATTCTAATTCAAGTCTACGCAAGGCCCTAATCATAACTCTCGCCGAATTTGACGCGCTCTTCTCCCTGCGGATCATTCACAGCATCCTAGAATTAATTTGATTCCGAGTCAGCCTTATAATAGTCACGGTAGGGCTTGGAGCGATATTTTACTTGGGTCAATCGACCGGTCGCACTTGGGTGGGCACACAGCGTCTTTGCTTATGCCACTTCTGTTATCTAAAGATATCCGTTTCAGGCATCCCCGTAGACGAGAAGAAGCAAGATACCTTCAGCGCTCAGCGCAGGAAGCGCCTGCGGTGACGACCCGAAGGTTTAGCACGGTGACAATGATTCGAGAGTTCTGATTTACCATTGCGAAGGTTCCGAGGGACAAAAAGGCAGTAACAAGCAAGGTGAATTTCATGATGTCGAATTTGGTTGACCGTTGAACTGGTTCCGAGTCGCATTGCCTTGGGTTTTATAGCGTTCGCTGAGTATTTTAGGCAGGGCGGACCGTTCTATGGTGCGAGATTGCGCTTGAATCGCGTTTGGACTGATTCAGGATCTATCGGTCTTGGGTGGCCGTTTCTTGAAGCGCGCTTGTTTTCACCGTGGTTGTCAAAATGCGTATGAATCTGAGCGAGAATGGTTGTGGGTGTGGTTCTCTTTTTGAAACAAGTCGGAATGATCCATCTCTATTACTTAGACTCTTCGTTTGAAAAATCTTTTTCAATTGTGGCCGACTAAGTAGCTACGAAGTCTCGGGAGGATATCAACGGGACTTGTGTTCAATCTTCTGCCAACCACTGGCACCTGATCGTTAACGCACTATTTCAGCGAGAGAACAGCTGTCGGCTGCCGGGGTATGTACTACAGCTTACCGAATTTTCCTCCTGCTCTAAGCCAACGAGAAGTTGCCGCACTCTTGCTTCCACGTTCAGACATGGAAAATTTGAAATCAAACCTCAGCTCGACTTCTCCGATAGAAGGAAAGAAAAATATTTTTTTTAGAAAAAAAAAAAAAAACAGGGATACGCGGAATAATCGCAAACATATCCACTTGGCTCGAAGATATTTGCTGAACGCAGAACACAAAAAAGTACTTACAATGAAGTAAATCTGCGAGGAGAAGGGTGCTTGGTACACCGGGTGAGGAAACGATGATATACCTACATCCGCGCATATTGAAAGCGGGGGAATATGATGCCGAAATTGATCTACTTGTGAAGTTTGTCTGCGGAGAGTCTGTAGAGGAGATTAGGTTATTGCTAACGTTCGACCGTTCCGACGTTAGGCACACCGCGTGCAATGCCCTCTTGGGTGGGGTATTATATAGTATAGAAAAAGTTTCAAAACTTACCCCGATAACATTCTGCTCGGCTTCGGACTTCTTGCTTCGAGTGCTGGTACGTGAAAGAGTAAAATTCGAAAATGATCGCATGAATCCGAGCTGGATTCTGATCAAGGCAGTTTTGAGTGGTCTATGCGAAAGAGTTGGGAGAACCAAGTTTATGCTTACCAAAACAAAAAGAGAAAAAAACAGCCCGGCGGTGGAAGCGGTTGAAGCAGTGATTGACACTGATTGCGACATTATGTTCACCCTGCCGGGGGTAGCGCTGTGTGAGGGTTCGCAGCGCTCATTTTATAAAGTAATAAAATCACTTAAACACAGGACTGTTAGAAAGTCAACTTTTGTTAACCTGGATCGCATTCGTTGCGCAGTTGCCGAGGTCTGCGATTACACCCCCTCCGATGAGGATATTTGGAAGTCTATCAGGTCGAAAAATTTACTACGGTTGAACAGAGAATTTTATTGGAAATGCATTCACAATTTTTTCCGTGTGGGGGAGTTCTGGTATCACCAGGATGCCCTCAGCGTGCTGGGGGATTGCCCTGCATGTAAAGTGACAGAATCGCTGGAACACATCGCCTTAGAGTGTGATGCACCGGGCCAGAAGTTGGTATGGAACTTAACGGAGGCACTTTGGTCACGGAAATTCAAAACTTGGCCTTCCTTGAACTGGGGCCTGATCCTGGGTTGTAACTCTGTAAAATTTAGATCAGCGAAGGGACAAATCATGCCTCACAAAGGGAGGTTATTTGCTATTCTTGTCTCTGTAGCCTGGAGATTGATCTGGAACCTGCGGGTAAGCAGGGTCATAAGTAATCCTGGGAAAGTACTGTCCGATAACGATATTGCGACAATGTGGTGGAAAGACGTTAATGCCGCGCTCTCCCGCGATCGCATCCTCACAAACAAAGCAAAGTTTGGAACACTCGCAATTGGTAAGATGAGTGTTCTGAGAACTTGGTCAGGTTTACTAGAAAATGAAGATTCCCTGCCGGATGATTGGACTACCTTGAGGGGGGTTTTAGTGGGTATGCAGCCTGGTCGTAATGGTATTGGATAAGGTTCTCGGCTGGAGCCCCACACTATAGGTTAATTGTGCGTAACGGCATTTCCTCCTGGACTGACTCTTCCCGGCTCTCACTGGTTCTAAAACTAGTAAACAAAGTGGACGACCTTGGAATGCTTCTGCAGACTAAGAATCGTTAGGTTAATAACCAAACACTCCAAAAAAAAAAAAAAAAAAAAACAATGAAGTAAATGGTAGTCGGATCAATTTCACGGTCACAGCCATGTCACAGTTCTGACTCACGCCTTATTCTCCGCAGGAAAATCAAGTAGCTGGTTGTTCCAGCGCTAAGCTCTTGCCTGCTGCTATCGAGGGGGTTCTCTGCTCCATTAGCGTCTGGGTTCAAGATAATGAACCTCCTTCGGGCGGCTCGTAGTCAAGGACGATGACGGTGGAGCTTACTGCGTGCTACGCTTAGTATCGACGACGTCAGTATAACCGCCGCTTGGCACACAAGTGGAGCTCGAGGCGTACATCATCCGCGTCTACCGTGTTCTACCGAGATAGTTGAGGTGCGAGTACGTGTACAGGACATTATCAGTTTTGGCGGTCTCTGATTTTTTTCTGGCTTGGACTTTGTAGTGTTCCTGGCGGAATTTTTTAGATCCTGAACTTCACATCGATAACGCGTATATCGCTCACCGAACGAACAGCCCTGTCGACCTCCATGGGGCGGAGGGCGCGTCAATGTTTTGTCCGTCGGCGTTTCGCACCGATCACCGACTTTTGCCATATGAAAAAGTGTAAAATGGAGCCGGCACCACATTCGCCCAACGGAGGCTAAAAAAATTTGTTATCTTGGCTTCTACTTCCATCTCGACCACCCTGTTCTCGACGGCGACTTTGTGTGCTAGACCACACGTTCGATCGCTTGCCTTGAATGATCGTGATTTAGATTACTTCAAAGTTCACTCACCGTGCGTTCAACTCTTTCTTTCCTTTTGTTCTTTGTTCTACCACTGACTCGATGCCCAAAGGTGACTTTTCGCTCGCCAAATCTCAAGGGCATGTCCGCCACGCCAGGTTCTAAAGCGTCGCCTGTAGGTATCATGACGGGCAGTGATTCGCCTCGCGGTGCGTCGGGCTCGAAGACGCCGTTGCGCAAGGTGCAGTGGATGGAGACACACGACGAGCGAGCAGAAGAATCCACCCACGCTTTGGACGAACACGCTCAAGATGCAAGTTTCTTCATTTCACTTATCGCATAGTGTCATGACTGACCGCCGTGCCTTCTCTTACCTAGCCCAATGCCTTCGAAAACCTCACCGCAGCCCTCGAGCGCCACCAGTCACAATCGCCTCGTCCACCGCGCGTCCACTACTTCCCGCCGCAGCGCGCCACTCCCAGCCACCACGTCCAGATCGTCCCAAACGAGGAACATGAACGCGAACGCGCTGACCCTCCGGATCCTTCGCCCGTGCACGAAGTCCCCGGCAACTACATCAGCCCGCATGAAGACGCGGGCCTCCCTGGGACGTCCGACCTCGAAGACTACTCCCGGCGCGCCGCCAGCGAGGTCGTCCGCGCGCACACCCGCAAAGGGCTCTTCCGCGGCCTCGGTCTCGGCGTCCGCGCCAAACGCACCAAGCACAAGAAACCCTCGTCAGCTCAAGCAAAGGCGCGCGAGGAAACGGACGCGGAACGTGAGGACGTGGAGCAGGATCTGGCTGGCGCGGGGCCGATGAACCCTGCGCTTGGCGGCGGGGTGCTGTCGGCGCTCTTGACGCTGTATAACGAGGCGGAGGAGGGTACGAATTCGGGTACATCGACGCCTGGGACGGCGGAGGAGCCACCCGAGCTGCCTTGGGTAACACAGCCCAAACCGCCGAGACCGGCGTACTTTGCGACACAACAGGCCACGGCCTCGTCATCGTCGGACAGGGATGAGAGCTCGAGCTCGCCGTCCCCGCCTAGTGTTCCCGATCCTGTTGGAAGGTCACAACACGCACGCACAGGGTCGCAAGCTTCGTTGGCGAAGTTTCATATCCTGCCGCCGAAGAAGCCGAGGAACAGTGCTGGGGTGGTGGGCGCGCTCATTGCGAGTGCGGGGAATATCAGCGGGGCGGCTGCGCCTGTGCCGAGTCAGCTTGCGCCGAATATCAAGCGGCCAGGGTATCATCTTTCTCGGTATGTTTTCCTATTCTTTATTTCACATTTATCTCTAACGTTAATTGACTGAAATAGCTACTCCGTCGAAGAGGACGACGTTCCCCAAGTCCAAACACCGAAACCCACGAAAGAGAAAGAACGCCCGCGGAGCTTGCCCCCGCCGTCCGCGCCGCCTGGGATCAAATGGACGAACACGATCTCGTCGATGGCGGATACGTTGGCGAGTAAGCGCGGGTGGACGGATAAGTTGCAGGATCTCGGGCATTTTGGGGGAGGAGGAATCGGAGGCGGCGGTGGGTGGAGGAGTGGAAGGACGACGCCTTCGTCGGGGACGGATCGGGACGAGTGGATCGATGAGAAGTGGTTGAGGGATCAGGAGCAGAGGCGGGAGAAGAGGAGGAAGAGGAAGAAGGCGGAGGTCTATGTGCGCTACTTTCTTCCATCCTACTTTTGCCTCCTTGTTCTTGGTTTCTCTTCTGCGTACTGACTCAAGCATGATTGTAGATCACGCGGCACGTCGCGCAGATTATCCAGCGGCAGGAATTCATTCTGAAGCTGACGCGCGCCCTGATGATGTTCGGCGGACCCTCGCATCGGCTGCAGGCGCAGATCATGTCCACGGGACGGGTACTCGACATCCAGGTCAACTGCATGTACCTCCCTGACGTCGCCCTCATCAGCTTCGACGACAGCTCGACAGGGACGAGTAACCTCAAGTTCATCCGTCAGGGAAGCGCGCTCAATCTGGGCAAGCTGAATGAGACGTATGAGTTGTATTGGCGGGTGCGTTTTCGTTCTTCTTTTGAATCAGTCTGGAGCTGACGGGTGATGGTGTTTTTGTAGGTGATTCATGACGAGGAGTCGGTGTCTGAGGCGTCGAGCACGCTTGACGCGTTGATGGTGAAGAAGCAGGAGTATAGTTGGTGGCAGCTTATCCTTGTGGGCGGGATGTGCTCGGCGGCGATATGCTCTGTCGGGTTCAACGGCAGCTTCATTGACTCGTTGATTGTCTTTCCTCTCGGCGCGCTGCTTGTGGCTATCCAGCTTCTAAGCATTCGAAATGAGCTTTACTCCAACATATTTGAGTACGTTAACGATTTCCTTTCTCATTGGAGATCGCGTTATCTGATTTTTACTTGCAGAATCACTGTCGCTACTCTTTTCAGCTTTCTCTCTGCTGCACTCGCTTCGTCTGGTCACTTTTGCTACTCTGCTGTCGCTTCTAGCTCCGTCGTACTTATCCTCCCCGTACGTCTTTCTCCTCCTTGCATTCTCTCGTCCCCCCAGCCTCCGCATGCGCATACTCACACCAACCTCCTTTCACAGGGCTTCATCGTCCTCTGCGGCTCCCTTGAGATCATGTCGCGCAACATCGTCTCGGGCTCCGTACGCATGTGCTACGCCGTCGTCTACTCGCTTTTCCTCGGTTTCGGGCTCGCCATCGGCGCGGAGGCCTACGAGAAGATTACGGGCAAGAGCGTTGTGGGGAGTACGGACTATGCGTGCGGGCTCAGCCATAGGAAGGATGGGCCGTGGTATCAGCAGACGCCTAGTGCGTATTGGGGTGAGATTTCTTCGTCTTGATTATCTGTGTAGAATTGAGGGAACTGACTGCGGTTGGTAGCGTTTCTAACGGTGCCGATGTACTCCTTGTTTTTGAGTATGCGGAATATGGCGCCCTGGCGGAGTAGGGAGATGGTGAGTGGTCGTTCGTGGCTTTGCTATCTGCGGGTGCTGATTGTGTTTTGTAGGTCTTGCTCATTGGGATCTCATGCATCGGCTGGGTGACGAATCACTTCACTGGTCTCAAGTTCAAGGAGCAGAGCGACATTATCGCAGCAGTCGGGTAAGCGTGCACCCTCTAAGCATCTTCTTCGCTTACCATGTCTCACAGCGCCTTCACCGTCGGCTTCGTAGCGAACGTCTACGGCCGGTTCTTCTCCGGCAATGCTTTTGTCATCATGGTGCGCTCTCCACGCTCTCTCGAGGAATACAGTATTGATTTCAGGTGCAGATTACAGGCATCCTCTTCCAGCTGCCTTCCGGCCTCGGAAACGGGGGGCTGCTCACATACGCCTCCGAGAAGACTGCGGGGAAATCGACCTCGTATCTCGCGGGCTTCCAGACGGCTCTGCAGCTTATCTCTGTCGCTATTGGGCTCACGGTCGGTCTCGGCCTGGCGCTGGCCGTCGTGCACCCGATTCAGTCGCGTCGTCGTGCTGGTGGGGTGTTCAGTCTTTGAATGACCCCAATATTCTCCGACTCGCGATTCAAAGTTCTCTTTCTTCATTGAATGTCAGCAACTCTCCACCGCTGGACGTTGACTCCATGGACCCTTATGCTATCTGTACAGCATCTACATTTCTTTCTTGCATTTACTTAGAAGCAAACCAACGCACGGACTATGAAACACTTACAATACTTTAGACGTAGATATTTTAGATTTAGAGCTTGATACATAGACAATTCAAATCGCATTGTAACATGATTTCGCTTGCCCTACAAATTACTACAAATAGTACAATTGCATGCTCTGTTGGGTCAATGAAGTTGGATTATGAAAGACAGGTGCGTATACTATATGTCTACTCTCGAGATGTATACTGATGTATGGGATATCGACGCTGACTGGTATATGTATAGAAGCATCAAGTCCACTGCTCTACCTTAACGGTTCTTGTTTCCAAACAACTGGGCAACAGCCTGCTCTCGATCCCCCGCCGACGCGGGACAACTTCTTTTCACCTTCCCCTCTCCCAAAAGGTGTTTCCTCAACCCACGGGGCAACATCTGCTTTGCGCACGCAGGGCATGATACGCGGGCTTTATCATGCGACGCGAGGTGTCTCTTTAAATGGGTCTTGACTATCGATTCGGTGCACAAGGGACAAGAAACACGTTTGGCCCCTATCTTGTCTTCCCCGTCGTGACCCGCCGGCTTGGAAGACTGACCTTTGGGTGCGGGTCGTCGGCGGACGGCTACGGCTTTCTTGGAGTTGGTGCGCCGACGCTTAGGAGCGGGGGCAGCGGCTGCCTCGAAGTAATCGGCGTCGTCATCGTTCTCCGAGTCGCCCTCCGACGCTTCGGCGTCGTCCCACTCGGACTCTGATTCGACGGGCTCCTTAAAGGTGACGCGTTTGCGCTTTGGAGCAACGACCTCGACGTCCTTGGCGTTGTCTTGCTTATCGTCGTGCTGGGGGCTCCAGGCCGTCGCGAAAGTGTCGCCTTTTCGCTTTGTAGCGCCAGAGGATGAGCCCTGTTCGTAGTCGTGTGCATCCGCTGCCTCAACGTCGCCGTCATGCGCGGCGAGAGCGGAAGACTGAGCATTATTAATACGATGAGACGGCGATGCTTGGAAACTTTGCAGCGGTGGAAGTCTGATGAAAAGACGATTCTGCTTCGCTTTCGGTGCTGCAGCTGTTTGCTGGGCTGGGGCATTCTGTACGTCGTTGCCCAGATCGCAGTAATCATGGGTCGTCGAGCTCTGCACATCATGCTCCGGCAGGGACAAAGCGTCGAATTGCTGCTCAAGCGCGACTAGTGTTGGTTGCTCGGGGAGAGCGGTTCCGTCTCCAACGTTCGGCAGTGTCGCGCATTCTCCGGGCCATTCGACGTCCGAGTCGTCGTTGCTGGGCAGGGCCAAGTCATGGTCGTCGTCCCAAAGGTCTGTGGCGTCCTGGAAGAGGGGTGGTCGAGGCAGCGATTCATCGTCAGACTCGTATTCCGAGTCGTCGGCCATGGAATCTGAATCGACATAATCAGGCATCCCTTCGTCGTCCAGGAGCTCTTGGTCGAAATACTCTGAATCAGAGTCGGCGATGTCATCGGAATGACTGTCTCTGTACAGGTTCCCCATTTCCTCATCGCAGTCGAGCTCGTCCTGCTCCGTCAGACCTATATCGTAAACGGGGGTAGGCGGGCACGGCTGGCGAAGATTATGACCAAAACTAAACGGCTCGATCACTGTGGCATTCGATTTCATTTAGCACGCGGTTGCGCAGCGTCAAAGTGGAAAGCCTACTCTCGTCGACGAGCTGCGCGAAAAACAGCTCGGCTGGCTGGACATCCCGCGATTTGGCACGGTAGGCCATACGCCCTGCGCCTAGTACACATGGCGGGAGGAGACTCAGGAAGGTTTGCAGCTCGTCGGTTATGGGGGTGGTCGCGTTGAGACGCGTCCCTGGAGTGAAGGGGAGAACCACAGCGGAGTCGTCGGGGGTCGGTGTCATGGCCATATGTAGCCAGGTATGAACTGGTATGAAAGCAGTTTTTCCGCTGTGGTGGCAAAGGCACAGTGGCTGTAAGAGAAAGAGAGATTGGATGTTTGCGAACGCTTTTGGTTTGAGGCAAGTGGCCAAACGGGACGGACAATGGGCAGCCATCACCTGACGCTTTGGCTCGCTGAACATCCAATGCCACCAAAGCGTAGAAGATGTCGAGCCTCTGCGAGACCGTCGAAAGTCGACTCTGTGCGGCGTTCGTTAGCTTGGCTGGGTACTGTTGTATTTGCAGGGAAACGTATACCCTTCCTCGTTCACTGCAACATGCGAATCAGACGATAGAGCAGCCAGCACTCGGACGCTGTGGCCCCAGCAGACTTTCGATGCCACCAAAAGGTGGACCAAGTCGCGCCTCCTGGCTTTCTACAAGACCCCTCCCTACGGCGTCTATTAACCTCGGCGGCAACAGTAACCGCTAGAAACATACATGATCATAGATCCTTTTCCGTTCCACTGAACGCTTTGTAGTCGTAGACACCGAAGCGCTTGAGGTGCCGGCTTTGTGAAGCTTGGGTGCAAGTCTGACCGAAGGGCATACACTATCAGTTTGTCGAAAGAGGGATGCTGGTGGAAATGAAAACTTCGCTGAAACGCAAAGACAACAAGTAGGTAGCGGGAAACAGACCGTACCACCCGCCACGGACAAGCCTAGCCCCATCCTGAATGAAGATGAACCACACGCGCATGCTGATTCCGTTTACAAGGGGTCAATGCATGGGTGCTCGAAGAGACCAGGCTCGCCGTATAAGAAAATTGGCCCCATTCCGATTCCGACGATAACGGCGCCGGCGTCGCTGGCGGGTAGAGTCTGGTTTAAGGCCTGCTGTACGTTAGTGCCGG
This sequence comes from Favolaschia claudopus, assembly GCA_037176885.1. Lineage (NCBI taxonomy): Eukaryota > Fungi > Basidiomycota > Agaricomycetes > Agaricales > Mycenaceae > Favolaschia > Favolaschia claudopus. The sequence goes on from JAWWNJ010000079.1 coordinate 827,322, forward strand.
CGCTAAGGTCAAGACAGAATGTGCACAAACCCAGCGCAACGGAAGGAAGTGAGCGAATCGTGGATTTGTCTGCGAAAGGAGGATGAATTGGATGTAAAAGCTGAGCGCTGGGAAACCATGAACAAACTCACGTAAAACTCTACACCATCAACGCGCTATCCAACATCCACCCGAGAGAGCGTATTCCGTGTCTCTGTCGTCCCACATCGCACTCGAGCGACACTTTCCGCACAGTCCTAGCAAGTCTTCTCTACTAAAGCCTTTTCCGCTTCCACTACCGAATCGGGCTCACATTCATCCATCATGATCATATACAGCTCCTCGTCGTGACTCGTCACTTTCGCATTCCGGCTCCATCCTCAACTCCCCTTCGAAAACCACCTCCCAGTCCTCCCGCCTCGTCAATGCATTCAGCAGCTCGCGGACAACTCCAGAGTCTGGCAGCGGACGTGCGGTGTGGAAGTGCAAGTCCCAGTCAGTGACTACGCTGCGCAGGGTCGAGGCGCGGCTACAAGAATGTCGGGGAGATTCTGCAAGAAGGAGAGGGGATCAGCACGATTCTAGTTGTGCGCAAGGGAGAAAAATCTTACCGGCAGAACTGTAGGGTCGAACGTCTCCGTAGCATCGAAGACATCCGAATCCCCGTCGAGCGTGGCGTCCGTAATACGAATCCTAACCCTCGGAAACGCCGCGAGTGACATCCAAGCGCACATCCCAGCCAAGGAGAACTGCACCTCGAGCCATGTCGCCGCGCTCACACAGGGCGTATCCAGCAGCGCAGCGCATAGCTCGTTCGTGCCGCAGCATGCGTTACCGGCTATGCGCTTGCAGGCCGTAGGCCGGTCGAAGGCTGAATCCTGCAAGGCAGCTGTGATTCCGATGAGACACTTAAGGGAGCTCGAGGGTTGCTACTTACAAGTCATCGCGATTGGGGCCTTGAGTGGGGAATCCGAGAATATCTTCGGGAAACGGTAATTTTGACCCGTGAAGATGCAGCTCTGTTTTCGCATCCGGTTTCGGCGAGACGTGGAGGAGAGATGCGAGTGACGCCAAGCGCGCGTAGATGACAAGGGCTAGCAGTACATGTAAGGATGGGCCGGCGGGGCTTTTCTGGCGATTCGTACTCAGGTTCGGGAAGGACTTCAGAACAGGGAGAGATAAAGACGCACGGGGAAGTCAAAGTACGCCGACGATATCGATGTCATGGTTTGTCCGTGAGTCATGAGGAGAAAGGAGGCAGATTAGATAGCTGGTCGTCGTGCTTGAACGACAACGTCGGTACTGCGGCCAGAGTGACTAACTCATAGATGATACTGCCTGATAAAAATGAGCGATAAACGAGGGGCGCAAAGTCCATGGGATGGCACGCATGCAACTAACTGTACAGAGGCCAGACAGGCAAGCCATTTCGAAGGTTCTTTCTCGGCGTATCGTTAAGATGATTTGCAGTTCGCGGCCGCCACTAGAGAACGCGACGCCAGGCAAGAGATCCGCCTCGTTGCGTCAATCCATGTTTTCTTGCACAAAACTTTCGCCGGCGAGGACACAGTGCGGTTGATTTGGTTCATGAGCGCTGCTGACGAAGTTCTTGAAGATCTTCCTGGGGCAGAAGTCTACTAGCACAGGGCTTGTCCAAGATTTCTGAGGAGGCTACAGGCCCAGTACAGGCCCGGCTGCACGTTTGCTGTCGTCGTTCCATGACTTCGGCCCATAGCTCTATGGTGTATTGCCGCTCTGAGTCGACGGATAGTCATAGGATAGGAGAGGATAGCTGCCGGCGCCAGGGAGTCTTCAGGATGACGCGGTGAATGTGATCACCGTATGTGGCGACGTCAAGCAGCTTCGGCAATTCCCGCTACAACTTGGCTCCCACCACCACCTCACAAGCTCTCACCCGACACCGGCCTGGTTCTCAATATCATATCTCAAAACACACGCTGAAGCGTCCATCTCTCCCTCGGCCACAGCCCAATATTATACTCAAAAGAGCTCCACAACATCGGCGCGTCGGTGGGAGGCGTGGAGTACTTGCGGAAGGCGTTGGCGTTGTGCGCGTATTGCCAGACGGAGGATTGGAAGCTGCCAGTGAGGTAGTAGAGCGAGACGCCGGTCAGGATCTGCCTGGAGGATGCTGCTCCTTTCTATACGGCTCGTGCCTACTTATTCTTGCGCCTGCACCGGTTCTCGTCAATGTCCGCGCTCATTCGCTTCCTTGAGTCTTCTGGTCTCGCCGTGAACGCGTGAACTTTGAATGGCGGATCCGTCTATGTCTTGCTTGCAATGCATGTCAACACGCGCATAAACTGAATTCAAGCTGGTTTGTGGCTCTGAAGCTCCCCTCGTAAAAACTGTCCAGGGCGCGCGGAATCTTGAATCCAGATATTAGCACGCGGAACCTTGAATTTACAAGCTATCAGTGTAAAGGCAGGCGAGGCGTGTCTTCAGTATATGGTGGTGCGTTGTCCATGAATCCTTTCGGGCCGCGCATATCATCTAACAATCCTGCGGACTCAGAGCTAAAGGACCGTCGTCGAAGCTCGTACAGATACACCACTGGAGCAGTCTTCTTATGCAAATCTTTGTCTCGCTGCCCAGTCCCTTTTTGGACGAAACCCTGGAGGCGCTGCGTCAGGCGCATATGCGCTGGCCCGCCCAATCCGACCCGTCCGCACCGTAACGCCGTGTGCTCGCCGGCTTCGATTTCGCCTTCGATCTCGCCAGGTCGTCTTGAGACATTCGAAGATTTCTTGCCCGGACGCTGCCCTCCGTGTGTAATCTTCGCTGAGCCTGGACAGCTTTCTTTGTCGCAATGCCATCTCTCTTTAACACGGCGGAAATTATCGAAAGCCGCGCGTCCATGGCGCTGGACCCACCGCCTCTTTCCCCGGGAAATGTTTTCTCCATTTTAAATTCAAATCTACACCCAAATTTCCGTCTCGTCACACAACTGCGCCAGTCCCGGTCTGAGACTACATGCTTCGGTTGCCCGTAGTAGACGTCTACGCTCTTCATTGATGCCCCCTGCATCATACTATACCGCCGTGTCGTCCCTCATCTTCATACATACACCTCCAGACATACGACTAAGCTCACCATTCCCCTCTCCCTCATTTCTCTGTCTCATCTTCGTACTTCATTACTTCCCATTATTCACCTCGCTCTATCCATATCAATTTGACCTGTTTTTTCTCGCTCACTCACGCGACCTGGGACCAGTATCAACTTGATCAATTCTCAATCACGAGAGAACGTTTAGGTCGGACACGACGGTGCTTGATGATGCCCGCGACTGGACAACGAAGACGCGAGAGTTGAGGAAGGCATGGACCTATAATACATCATGGTGAGAAAGGGGGATGACGATATGGAAGGGAACGGGGCACCATGAGCATACGACGGGGATTTCGACACATATTGACGTCAGTACAGGTGCTCGTCGTTGTCGTCGGCGAGGCAGCGGCAGTGGCGGAAGCACCTCCCGGGCGTGTCTTGTGCTCGTAGGGACCGTTCGCAAGCGGAAGAGTTCCGTTCTGAATCATGACTGTCGTCCGTGTCGGGTCAAGAAAGGATTGGGGGAGACCACTTGATACCGACAGCGGCTGGGCACGAAGGCGAGGTCGATTCGAGTTTAGTGTATTGGGCGCGCTTGGTCGCGGCGGAGCCAGAGGCAGGCAAGGATTCTTGATTAGGGTCGATACTTGTTGTTGACGCCTCGGCGCGGGATTGACCTTGAGAGGGCGAGGATGGGCTTGACAATCTGAAGACCCGCAAGTCAAGATAGTCGGTGTCTGCGTGTAGAGCAGTTTGGTGAGTACGCAAGAATAACGGGACGGAGAAATAGATAGATTGACCTCCCCGATGGGACAGGCACCTAGGTAGGCTATCGACATCGTTGAAGTCCCACTGCAGATCCCAGGCGCGTTCATGATTTGAGTGCGTCAAGAACGGTGAAGAGCTGACGCTCTTCCCGTGTGTAGACTTGAGGGAAGAAGAACAGTGAGACTCAGAGCAGGCTGGGAGCGCGAATCGCGTTGGTGGAGCAATCGAGAGCAGAGTGAAGGGTCTGGAAGCGGGGTTGCAACTCGCATTGTACGCTATTGTACGGGTGAAGTTGGGCAGACTAGGTAGATTGGAATACGAAGTCCTCACCCGCAATTTAGTTCCACGACAGGATGATGCCCGTTCATCGGCTTGGTCGACCGAGAGACTTCACGTTGTCGCCCTCAACGATGAGAAAAAGTTGGGGTGTGCCCAATCCGGGTTTGCTGGACTGTGTGATTCTGCTACTGTGCGTGAGTTGATGGTGGATACATATGATACATGGGTATGTAAACGCACCGCAAACTGAAAAAATTAACAAACTGTTCTTGAGTGCCCTCGAGGGAAAGAGCATGTCCAATGCCATATTGATAGACTATGCGTCGAGAGCCTTGTACGGAGCCTTGAAGAACATTGAAGAAGTCGGAAATTCGGAGTTTCGTTATATTTACGGGAAGACATCGAGTTTGGAAGCATTTGGTGAAGATTGAGGGGGTTGGTGAGCACAGTGAATGTGAGCCGGCGAACGACGGCGAGCTGGTTGTTGTTCGTCGACATTGGTGCCGCCGTTGTTAAGACAATAGACAAGAGGTATTGGGAGTAGGGTTAGGGTTTATCTTCTCTGCTTTCCGCGCTCATTTGGCGCTCATGGTCTCGTCTCAAGTCGTGGGCGCCTTCAATCGCTCCGGGAGTACCTTGAATCTTGAAGCTACCTCGCAGTCGTCAAAGCTTGATGTTCCATTCTCAAATTCATTGGATCGAGAGCCTTACAATTGCCAATGTATCTTCTCGCCGACTTGTTATTATTCATTTCTGGCAACGCTCAGGCTGCCCAGTCTATCAACACATCTACAAAAACCATCGGACCATAGCACCCCGCGTCGTTGTCTTTTCTCATTCAAACCAGGTAACCTTCAAGTTGTACTCCTAGGCTCGTTCGTAACAGCGCGGTGGCGACTGCCACCGCCACCACGGTTTTCCGCCTCGAACACTCCGCGAACGTGATACCTAGGTGAAGATGTGCCATCTCCAAACGCATGCAAGCAGTGCCATCAACACTCCTTGTCGCGAATGCCTTTGTCTAATCGGCCTTTCTGTATCTTGCCTCAGGGGGCCATCTCCCACTCCAGACTGCTCCATGACCTACACTCCGCCATTCCGAATTCGAAACTCGTAAAACTGTCCGAGATGGTGCTGCTGCCTGCACCCACCCCTCCTTCACGGCGAAACACTCTCAACTTCCAATCCAATGACTCATAATCACATGTACGCACTTCTGTCGGGAACAACCACCTCGTTCCCTGTTCAAGTAAGTACATGACTCGCGGCTTTGCTTGTGGATGCTCTTTGCCCTCTTCATCAATGTCCCGCCGCATCATACGGTATGGCCGTGTCATACCTCATCGCTATACATACAATTTACATGACTTTTCCCTTCCCCTTCTCCCCCTCCCTGATCCTCTACCTTGTACCTTATGACCCTCCCATGCTTACATTTTACCTCGCCCAATATTCGCCACCTCTTTCACACTATGTGTGTCAAATTTTTTAAAGTTCGCATCGAATCGCAATGCACTGCATCTCAGCTTGGTCTTGTTTTGTACTGGCCGTGGGCAAAATCTGATAAGACACGTTGGCAACACATGTTCCACAGCACTTGCTCTTGACTCTCACTTACCAAGTAAGCTCCTCACGACTGACCAAGCCCACACGACATGGATTCTGAGAAATACATAAACATTGAAGCTCCCGGTATACACTTTAGCCCTCAATCTCTTCTCATCACTAACTCTTCATAGGAGGGACTGGTGGCCCAGGAGGCCACAGTGGGAGTGGTAGTGGGGGGATTGGAGGTAACGGTCAAGGGACACAGTTCCATGTATCTGTTGATGGTACAAGTCACTGGAATATCAACAGCGGTAAGCATGACATACTAATGTTAATTTGAAAGAGTCGCGTTGTGATACTTGACATGAGGAGCTTCGGAAACTATTTTCTCGCCGACAGTGAAAATCCAGCAACAGAAAATATGTCCACTTCCAGTGCCCTCCTTTACAGGGCGGCAAGAAACTCTCCAGGAAATTCATCAATATTTTGGTCAAGCTCAAGGAACTAGACTTGTCTTTATCTTGCATGGGCTGGGTGGCTCTGGAAAAAGTCAGCTGGCATTCAAATTTGTACAGGAGGCACAGTTCAACAAGCGGTATGTCAATATCTGTATTCTTTTTCAGATCTTTACATTATGCTTGAAAGGTTCTCTGATGTATTTTTCATTGATGCGACAAGTGACGAAACAGCAGAAACAGACTTGAAATTACTTGCCCCCACTGCTAATGATACTCCAGAAGCAGCATTATCCTGGCTTGCAGGCAACCACAATGAATGGCTGATTGTATTTGACAATGCTGATGATGTTGGACTGGACATTGCCAAATTCTTTCCTCCTTGCACATTTGGTAGCATCTTAATCACAACACGCAACCCACAACTCTGCATTCATGGAGTAGACTCTCCAGTATCCAATATGGCACTTGATGATGCCTCGAAGCTGCTTCTGAAACTAGCTGGCCGAAAAGCCGTAGAAGACAACAAGGAAGAATTGGCCACAGCTATTGTCAAGGTGACTTATATCCTGATTCCTGACCAATAAGCTTTACTGCGAACTGAAAAATCAAAATAGGAGCTTCATTGTTTTGCTCTGGCTGTTTCACAAGCAGGTGGATATATTAATGCTCGCGGAGATCTTAAAAGCTACCTGGCGCTTTACAAGAGCTCTTATGACAAACTGTTGCAGCGAAATGATATCCAGGGACAAAGCCAATACAATAAAGCTGTATATGCAACCTGGAACCTAAGTTACAACAAGCTTAGCTCTGAAGGAAAGTTACTGTTGCAAATTTTCTCTTGCTTGCATCATCAGGGAATTGGAACAGAAATTTTTGAGAAGGCTTCTCTATCAGAACTACAGATGGATGACAATGATTTTCAGGTTCAAGTCAATCAGGTCTTGGCTCAACTTGGGGGCAGTAATCAAACCTGGGATGCCTTGGTCTTCAATGAGATTGTTGGAGAGCTTCAGGCTTACTCTTTGATTGAACAAAATTTGCAGGATCAGTCTTTCAGTGTTCATCCCCTTATCCAACAATGGAACAAGCATACCACTGAACAGGACAGGAGTTTCATGCAGACATGTGTGCTGCCAATAATTGCAATGTCATGTTATTTCAATACAGAAGACTTTAAACATATAACTACACTGCTGCATCATATGACGAGACTGTCACCATTTTTCCAACAGCCCTTGGATCTCAAGATCAGTGTATGGTTGGCATATATTGCTGAGCAGCAAGGCCGGTGGAGTGATTCAGAGATACTACGTAGTTCAGTGCTTGAGGCAAGAACAAGGCTTCTAGGTGAAGACCATCCAGACACTCTGCTTAGCATGAGCAACCTTGCACGCACTTACTGCGACCAAGGCCGATGGAGCTGTGCTGAGGAGCTCGAGGTCAAAGTGCTTGAGGCAAGCAAAAGGCTTCTGGGAAAAGACCATCCCGCCACTTTGTGTAGCATGAACAACCTTGCAAGCACCTACAGCAATCAAGGCCAATGGACTGATGCTGAGGAGCTCCAGGTCACAGTGCTGGAGGCAAGCAAAAGGGTTCTATGTGAAGACCATCCAGACACTCTGCTTAGAATGAGCAACCTTGCAGTCACCTACGGCGACCAAGGGCGATGGAGTGATGCTGAGGAGCTGGAGGTCAAAGTGCTTGAGGCAAGAAAAAGGCTTCTGGGAGACGATCATCCAGCCACTCTGCGTAGCATGGACAACCTTGCAAGCACTTACAGCGATCAAGGCCGATGGAGCGATGCTGAGGAGCTTAGAGTCAAAGTGCTTGAGGCAAGCAAAAGGCTTCTGGGAGAAGAGCATCCAGACACTCTGCTTAGCATGAACAACCTTGCAAGCACCTACAGCAATCAAGGCCAATGGACTGATGCTGAGGAGCTCCAGGTCACAGTGCTGGAGGCAAGAAAAAGGATTCTGGGAGAAGAGCATCCACGCACTCTGCTTAGCATGAGCAACCTTGCACGCACCTACAGTGACCAAGGCCAATCGACCTATGCTGCGGAGCTTGAGGTCAAAGTGCTTGAGGCAAGAAAAAGGCTTCTGGGAGAAGAGCATCCAGACACTTTGTGTAGCATGAACAACCTTGCAAGCACCTACGGCAATCAAGGCCGATGGAGTGATGCTGAGGAGCTCCAGGTCACAGCGCTGGAGGCAAGAAAAAGGCTTCTGGGAGAAGAGCATCCAGACACTCTGCTTAGCATGGGCAACCTTGCACGCACCTACAGCGACCAAGGCCGATGGACCTATGCTGAGGAGCTCGAGGTCAAAGTGCTTGAGGCAAGCAAAAGGCTTCTGGGAGAAGACCATCCAGCCACCTTGCGTAGCATGGGCAACCTTGCAAGCACCTACAGCGATCAAGGCCGATGGACCTATGCTGAGGAGCTCGAGGTCAAAGTGCTTGAGGCAAGCAAAAGGCTTCTGGGAGAAGAGCATCCAGACACTTTGTGTAGCATGAACAACCTTGCAAGCACCTACGGCAATCAAGGCCGATGGAGCGATGCTGAGGAGCTGGAGGTCAAAGTGCTTGAGGCAAGAAAAAGGCTTCTGGGAGACGATCATCCAGCCACTCTGCGTAGCATGAACAACCTTGCAAGCACTTACGGCGATCAAGGCCGATGGAGCGATGCTGAGGGTCTTCAGGTCAAAGTGCTTGAGGCAAGCAAAAGGCTTCTGGGAGAAGAGCATCCAGCGACCCTGCTTAGCATGGGCAACCTCGCAAGCACTTACAGCGACCAAGGGCGATGGAGCGATGCTGAGGAGCTCAAAGTCAAAGTGCTTGAGGCAAGAAAGAGGCTTCTAGGAGAAGAGCATCCATACACTCTGCTTAGCATGAGCAACCTCGCAAGCACTTACAGCGACCAAGGGCGATGGAGCGATGCTGAGGAGCTCACAGTCAAAGTGCTTGAGGCAAGAAAGAGGCTTCTAGGAGAAGAGCATCCAGACACTCTGCTTAGCATGAGCAACCTCGCAAGCACTTACAGCGACCAGGGCCGATGGAGCGATGCTGAGGGTCTTCAGGTCAAAGTGCTTGAGGCAAGCAAAAGGCTTCTGGGAGAAGAGCATCCAGACACTCTGCTTAGCATGAGCAACCTCGCAAGCACTTACAGCGACCAAGGGCGATGGAGCGATGCTGAGGAGCTCACAGTCAAAGTGCTTGAGGCAAGAAAGAGGCTTCTAGGAGAAGAGCATCCATACACTCTGCTTAGCATGAGCAACCTCGCAAGCACTTACAGCGACCAAGGGCGATGGAGCGATGCTGAGGAGCTCACAGTCAAAGTGCTTGAGGCAAGAAAGAGGCTTCTAGGAGAAGAGCATCCAGACACTCTGCTTAGCATGAGCAACCTCGCAAGCACTTACAGCGACCAGGGCCGATGGAGCGATGCTGAGGGTCTTCAGGTCAAAGTGCTTGAGGCAAGCAAAAGGCTTCTGGGAGAAGAGCATCCAGACACTCTGCTTAGCATGAGCAACCTCGCAAGCACTTACAGCGACCAAGGGCGATGGAGCGATGCTGAGGAGCTCACAGTCAAAGTGCTTGAGGCAAGAAAGAGGCTTCTAGGAGAAGAGCATCCAGACACTCTGCTTAGCATGAGCAACCTCGCAAGCACTTACAGCGACCAGGGCAGATGGAGCGATGCTGAGGGTCTTCAGGTCACAGTGCTTGAGGCAAGAAAGAGGCTTCTAGGAGAAGACCATCCAGCCACCCTGCTTAGCATGAGCAACCTTGCATCTGTTTTTGAGCACCAGGGGCGTCAATCTGAAGCAGAGGCACTGAGGCGAGCTGCACACAACATTGAGCAACATAGAGATACAGCTTCCAAACCCACCCAAGTAGACAAATTTGTTGCCACTCCAGATGAGCTGGCTTTGTCAGGGGCAGTGTCTGAGAACCCTGTTTCACAATTGTTGCATCAAACATACACAAAAAACGCAACAAAGCCCAGAAAATGAAAAAAAGGATTCACATCTCTCTTTCAATCTACCAGTGGGCGCAACGTAGAACGTGTTTAGCCTGGCCAAAGTAACGGCCCTCGCAATAGAGGTAAGTATCAGATCAATGCCACACCTTGTTCATCACTCATTCTCATATCCCAAATCTAGGGGTCCAGCACTCAGCTCTTCACCAATTCTTCTTTGTTTTTGTTGACTTCATTTCGAATTCAAGTTCCTTGTATTTATATCCCTATAAAAGCATACCCGTACGTAGTAGCAATAAACAATGTCTACTATCTCATCCTATCTCATCACATCAAAAGGTAACAAGTAGCAAGACACATCACCAAAACATCTCCGGCTCCTCAACAACAGGAGACCCAAGGTAGCCCCAAATCACCGCCACATTCAAGTCATTCTGTGGCTCTTTGCCCACACCGACAACGCTGTTGACTTGGTATATGTCCTTTTTCTGTGAGTTTGGGGGTAAGTACATGTATGTAATTTTTTCAAAGACTGAGAGAGAAGAAAGCGGAGAGACGGCACGAGAAGCCGGGAAGAAAGCGCAGAACAAAGAAGAGAACTCACCAGCCCACTGGCAAGCGAAACCTTAATCACCGGAGGCCCAGGCATATACCGCTCAAGCGGCTCATCTGTCTTGCCATGAACGCGCCGCAACAGATTCCGCGCAGCCGCCTCCGCCTGGTAGTATGCATTGTGACCAGCGGGATAGCGCCGAAGGTGAAAATGTGTGGGTCAGGTGTGCGGAGGTCCTCCTCCTCTGACACCTCGGCTCCCTCTTCCGCAACCAAAGTGCTTTCGTTTTGCAGTGCGATTTGCGCAAGCGCGGCGGCGAGAATGTCTTCCTCGTTCGTGGACTCAAAGGCGGGGAGGTGAGCGGGGTGACAGGTGAGGGAGTCGGGGGAGGAGGCACATGGTGCGTAGGACTTGGTGTTGACTGTGCGCGAGTTGAGTGATTGGAAGAGTTCCGTATTTGGGCATTGGCCGGTGCAGAGGAGCTGAACAGGTAAGTGGGATTGGATGGGATAGAGGGAGAGGCAGGAGACGTACGATGAGGTCGGCGTAGATGATGTGTCCAGTGGTGGTGCGAACGGTGCTGTGGCCACAGGTGGGAAAACAAGGTCGAGACGCTTGTCGATTCAGAGAATAAAGTTGATGTTGGCAGATTACATCGCCTGGAGGACTGCGGGGAGAGTCCAGTCAGTCGAAAACACAGAGAAAGGGGACAGTCAGTGTGCATCTCGCTGTCGAAGCGCGGTAGGAGTCGGGTGCGGGAGTGCGGTAGCGTCACGGGCTTGCTGGGTACGCAGCGGCGATGTCTGTGCCGAATTCTAGGTGAACGTTTGAGGGGGTTCCGGAAACGACAGAGAGTCAGAGTACGCACGAATACCGAGGGCAACGCCCCCCACAACGAAGACGGGGCTCGCGTCCTCGATAGCCCGCTGCTTGCCTCGTGGCCACGCGATACTCTTTGCCGTCGACCCGCCGAACGACTGCACGGAGTGTTTCCATACCGGGGAGGCGTGCCATAGATTGAGCGGACTGAGGAGATGCGAGCCGAGGGCGTAGATGGCGTAGTCGAAGTGCAAGTCGATGCGGTGTTCTGTGAAGGCGCGCGAGATCTTGAGGAAGTTGGGACCGAGAGGTTCGATGTGGGCTTGAGGAAGATGCGTCGTTCAGAATCTAGTTGCTTGCAATTGAAGATGGTGTCTCAGGGGACAACTGGTAAATCTTGTCAGACCGGGGCCGAGGTAACGGAAGGATTTGGCTGCTTTGTGTTCGTGGCCAGCCAGGGCAGCGAGCCGCAATAGACTATATATGTCTGTCACTCGAACTAAGTCAAAGGAAGTCTCTGGCCGAGAGGTTCACTTACGCCTAACATGTCTTGACACTGAATGAGCGAACAATGTTTTTCGATGCCGAGACGGATGTGCGGGTTATGATTTATCAGTACAACCCACCAGCTATCTGGGGAAACAGCAGCGATTAACTGAGCTGCACGAGCGCCTTTTGAGTATCTGTGAGACCTTGAAAGACAGATGAAAAGCTGTATTCAGGTACGACGGGTTTTTGGGGGCATTGAAGGAGACAGCCCAGAGTACAATGGACGACGTGGGGTGAAAGGCCAAAGGTAACAAGGCAGACCAAAGACTGGGAGTCCTTGGGCACTCGGAGCGTTTTAAATTTCAAGTTTAAGAAGGGGGAAGCCGTGTTTTTGAAAGTCATGGTTGCGGCTTGCACAGATATATACTGAAGACGTAAAACGAGAGATTATATTCAGCCTTGAGTTATACTTCATTGTCGGCGATTCGTCGTGGTGGTTCGTGCAAAAGTGCAAGGTTTGTTCGAGGAGGCAATTGGCAGGGTTAGGGTTAGTCCTCTTCCCCAGCGAAAACCCCGTCTTGGGATATCTTGGGATATCCTGGGAAATCTTGGGTTTTGCGCACTTCATGAGAATCCAAGATATCCCAAGATATCCCAAGAGAAATCGTGCCATATATCTTGGGATATCTTGCGCCTTCATGAGCTTTATAGTTAACAGTACGCTTTTGAAAGCAGTTTATTCCAATATATTACATAATACAGTCTGGTGCCGCTGCTTGCTTCCCCGCGCGCGCTGCCCACACTACTGCTCCTCGCTCACCTCCACGCTCCTCGAACTCGTTCCAATCCCTGCTTCCCATCGCCTTGTTTCCACCCCGGGGCTCTTCGCATCCCATTCCAGGCCTCTTCCGACTTTTGGCTGTCCGCTCTTCGCTCCCGCTCCTTCCCTCCCATTCCCCGTTCCTTCCTTCCCATTCCCCGTTCCTGTTCCAATTTCTCGCCATCCACACCCGCTCCCCGCTACGACGATGTCCCTGTTGCATTGTATCATTTCCTTGTACGCAGATTGAGAGGGCTTACAATCAGAATCATGCCGTCGAGCGAGAAGGTGCAAGTGCCTAGAAAAGAATGAGTACATGCTCCAACAACCAGAGGTCTACACACACCTGAGCATATGCCTCCCTCGCCTTCGCCTCGCGTATTTTCCATTTCTATCGAGCGGGTCAGCAGCTTTCTCAAGTCGTGCAGAATCTTAACGGACCTGTTTCTCCTCCTGGCCCAAAGCGCTCCAATAAGTAACGAATGTCTTCTTGGTTTCACCCGGATTGTCGAGAAGCCACTGGGTCTGGCATAAGGCGCTGAAAAACAAGTGAGTTGTATCTATGATATACATAATTAGCCTCGCACCGTGCAGTCGGCCCGTTGCTGCCCTTCTTATTCTTTTTTGCAGGAGCCGCCGAATCTTTTGCTGATGAAGATGGGGTGGGGAGAGGATTCAACAGAGCAGACGGAGAAGGAGAGAAAGACACGCCCTCCCCTGCACTTGCATTCGCCGCCACGAGGGCTAATGCATCGAGGGGGTTGTGGCTGGGTGGGGTATCAAACGGAGAAGCCGGCGTTGAAGGAGCTGCGGTGCCAAGAGTAGATTTAGGTAGCAAGATGGTGAGGCGAGGCATGGTAGGCGGCGGCGCTGCTGCAGCGGGAGGTGGTGGAAGAGGTGCGGCTGGGATGTTGGGAGGAAGGGTCGAAGCTGGCGCTGAGGTCGATGTCGATGTCAAGGCTGCAGCGGGATGGGGAACAGATGGAGCAATCAAGGATGATGCTGGTGTCGATGCCGAGGCAGAGGGTGCGGAGGACGGGAGTGGTTTTGAAGGGCGCGAGACCACTGACACCGACGCGTAAGCGTAGTGCGATGAATCAGAGCTCTACGTACTCTTTGGTTTCCCAGCGGTAGTGCGCCTGTTAACATCCAATTAGCACGTCTTATTCGGGAAATGATCTAAAACGAACAGGGGATTTCCGAGTGTCTGCATCATTGTCAGCGCGTTGCCGGCTGCGTGTGAGGATGACTTACAACAGCGACTTTCTTGGCAGATGGTTTTGGGACGAGAGGGGCATGGTCGTCAACAAGGTCCGATTCCTCAAGACCCTCTGAGTTGTGGGTTTTTACGTGTTTGCCGGCAGTCTCGGGTGTCGTATTTTCGGATATGTTTTGTTTGCGCTTGGAGGCCTGCTGCTTACGACGAGCTCTTGGTGGGCTGGGGGAAGTGACATCCAGTTCATCGGGTTCGGTTTTGATGGAACACTTTAGATATTTGTTGCCATGTGAGCCTTTCCAATTTGAGTATGAGTGTGTCGCAACCCAGTCAGCTTTCCAGTTATTGGAACAAAGACGTAGACTCGGGAACTTGGTTTCGAGAGACGTGTAGAACAGTGTTTTGGCATGATGACCAGCGTGGCCCCAGCCGAGTGACGCATCGGGCAACAGTTGTTGCCTCACGAGATCCGTGAAGATGTTAGCGGCTGCTGTCTTTAATCCTACGACCTCGTCCTCCGTCGGCAACTGTCCCTTGGCGTCCTCAGCGAACAGGAAGGATGCCGGGGTGTACTTTCGTCCATCGGGAGCGGTCTTGGTACTGCCAGTCACACCATCGGATTTGAGGAGGTCGCTCCAAGTGCCGCGTTGCCAGAATTTCACGAGAGGATATTGAACTTGAGTCAAGTGGCGTAGAGACTCATCTGGACTATTCGAGACTGGGGCGGCAGAAGGAGCTTTTTGCGAAAAAGTCGATATCATTTGAAGAAAGCTGGAATTTTGATTTCTACCCGAGGCCAGTCTTTTGACGACATTCGAATCGAATGAAAGCAATACATACTTGAGAAAAGCGTTCTCGGCCTTTAACATAGAAATCTCTTGGTTTTGAAGTTGAATGCGATGCATTAAACCGACACTGGCAGCAGGATTGGAAGCTTGGGGAGGGAGAGGCACAGAGGAATCTTGAAAGGACAACTACTCGGCGACGGGGTAGGTGAGCATTCAGAACAAGTGTAGGCAGTATATGTACCTGATTATGAGCTGGGTTGAGAAGATCTGCAAATGGAGTGTCGTGTTGCGATGTTCTTTCACCCCAGGGCAATGTCGAGTCTGAATCTGTGTATTGGAAGCCAGGCATCGAGAACGTTGAGCCGGAAGAGCTAGAGTCGTTCGAGGCGAAGCGTAGATGATCGTAAGAAGACATTCAGAGCAAGAAGACCGCGAGCGACAGAAGAAGAGGAGAGAGGAGGAAGAGAGCTACGCGACCACGTGACAATGGACTTGGCTGATTTCTTCTCTGTCTGCAGATTCTCCGTTTCTCTTCTGGCTGCGTTAGTCAAACAAGCAACTAAATCATTGAGAAGATCCAAATAGCTTGTATGTGGAAATATGTTCATCGGGTGGCAGGTCTAGTACACGTCTACATCGTCCAGGACCATGTCCTCGTCAGACTCGTCGTGACCTGCCCAATGCGCGCCCTTCAAGAAAGGTTTCTCCATATAAAACCAACGATCCTCAGCACTCACTGCATTCAGAGGCCGTCTCACCAGCCCCCTCGGCGAGATTCAGCGAGCCTTCGGCTAGCTCACCGGCCCGAAGCTAGCCGAGGCCTAGACAAAGGGAGACAAAGGGCTGATGCGAGGATCAGCGAGGAACGTGTAGCGAGGTGCCGTGAGCTTCGGCTATCCTTACGGCTAGCTGCGGCTGGTGTGCGGCTACGTCATCGCTGGCCGGCTAGCCAATGGTCACCTCGCCAGCCCCCCTCTGGCTAGACGGCGTCTGAATGCAGTGACTTTCGTCGTCCCGATGATGCCTGTATTGTTCGTCTGGCCCCATCATCACCACAGACTCAATCTCCTGGATTTTAAAAGCCCGAACATCGGCGTCTCGTTGGTGCTGGAAAGACCAGTAGTTTCCAAAAGAGAAATCAAGGAGATGTTTGCAGGGAGGGCCGAAAAACGAGCCGACAGCAAGGAAATGCTTCTGTTGTTCGAGTTCAAGAATGAAATAGAAATGAATGTCAACAAATTCGTTCTGTAGTGTTGCTGCATCTTCTTCGTCAGAGTCGGCCTCGCTGTCCCGTGCAACGGCATGTAACTGAGAATACAGCGGTTCCCGAAATTCTTGCCCGGATCACAAAGTGATGTGTTTTAATTCGTAAAATCAAAAAAATGTAGTTAATTGAATTAAATCGTTTGCTCTCGCTCTACGTCCCCCTGCACTCTGTCTGCCGCCTCAAGACCTCATTGAAGCATGGTGTACAAGCCCCACAGCAGCGAGGTCAAGTTCCTCGCGCTTGCAGCCCTCGAACGAGGCGTGGCAGTCCCCACCATTGAGACATTATATGGCGTGGACCGGCACAGCATTTTCCGCTGGAAGGCGCAGGTGGAATCGACATTCACTCTCGCTCGGCAGCACTCTGCAATGGTAGGGCGCCCCCGAGCTATCCCTGCGCCGCTGCTTCACGTTCTCACCCAACTTCTTGACGAAACACCGACACTTTACCTGGACGAGATTGCCGATTACTTCAGTGTTATGCATGGAGAGCTTCCGGCGATTTCGACCCTTGCTCGGGCTATTGCAGACCTCGGATACAATCGGAAAATCATCCGCCGTATTGCTGCCCAGCGCGATGATGTACTACGCACAAACTGGATGCATTGGGTGCTTGCAAACATCACCGCAAACCAGATGGTCTTTACAGACGAGTCTAGCAAGGATGGCAGAACATTAGCGCGACGTTATGGTTATGCACCGAGTGGTGTACGGCCCGAAGAGTTCTTTAATCATGATCGCGGGCAGCGATGGAGCATTCTTCCCGCCCTCACGCTCGAGGGCTACCTTACTGTTCGGTTCGTCGAAGGCTCTGTTGACGGCGAAGAGTTCTTTGATTTCATTTTGAACGAGCTTGTACGTCTCCTGTTATGTGCCGCAAATTGTACTGATGTTTCTTTTAGCTTCCCAAAATGAACCCTTACCCGGGTGATCACAGTGTGCCTATAATGGACAACTGCCGCATCCATAAGAGTGAGGCAGTACAGAAGGCCTGTGATGATAGCGGTAAATTGTGTGCTAGTTGAAATACTTAACCGATCTGAATGGTTTTCAGGTATTCTATTGATCTTTCTGCCGCCGTACTCTCCCGATTTCAACCCTTGTGCAGTAGTTCTTGTATTCCCATAGCTTGGCTCCTACTATACTGATATTGCAATTAGATGTAATTAAAAGAGTGAATCGTAAGTAAATAAAGTGTACGGAGGATAAACGAGTGGTCGAGAACAAGCAGAAAATAAAGGTCAGGAAGGGGAGCAAACGAAAGTCTACATGGCCGGTGGGCCACCAGCACCGGAAGCATCCGTGTCGGGATAGGGTGTATTGGAGAAGGGGGATGCCGGGAAGGACGACGAAGATGGAGCACTATTCATGAACGGCAACATCTGTCCAGCGCCATTGTGTGGGTTTGCGAAGGGAGTCATTGGCGCACTCGTATTCTGCGTGTTTGCAAATGGAGCCGTCTGCGGGAATCCGCCGAATGCTCCGGGGAATGGAGAGCGTTGTGCGCCCATGACGGACATTAATGTCTGCATCATGAACTGTTGTTGCTGTTGCGCGGCTTGGGCGCTCTGCTGCTGCTGCAGCAGCATCTGCATAAGAAGATCATTGTTGGGGGTAGAGGGCGCAACAGAGGTCAAAGGGCCAGCAGCAGGTTGAGTCGGCTGGTGAAAATCGCGCGACTTATCCGGGCGGAATGCAGATTTGCCGATTGGCAGCGTACCCCACTGGTTGCCTTCATGCAGGACGGAGAACACAAGTGTGTCCTGCTGGTTCTTGCCAAGGATGAAGTGCCGCCCGGAAGAATCGTCACGCGCGCATGCCTCGGTGTGTTTTGCGTCACCGCAGTGAAACTTTCCCCCAGGATTATAGAGCTGGAACATGTGGATGCGTAGCGGCTCAAGCTTTTCGTCGAGGGTTTTCTGTATCTATTGTCAGGACTGGACAGATTCAAATGGAAAGCAAAGCTACCTTGCCATGAATGAGCTTGGAAAGATCATTGATAGGCTCGACGCGCATGCCGAGGATGCTATCATCATCCACAGACTGCAGAGATATTAATGTAAATTGTGCACGATTGAGAGCAACCCACGTATTGCACTTTTTTGACAGCCGGACGCGCCAGATGGAGCTCAAAGTGGATCATCTCACCGGCCTTCGACGCAATGTTGACACTCTTGATGTGTGTACGAAAGTGGTTCAGTCCGTTGTCGTCTTTGAGCGGCAGGGCAGAGCCAACTGTGCGCCCATTCTTGAAAAATTTGTACATAAAACTGGCAACATCGACTGCCTCGACAGGTGCGGCGATGGTGGTAGCAACAAGAAGGCGAAGTCCCTCAATGTCCGAGGGATCCAGAGTGGTGATAGTGGTAGGTCCGATCGGTTTCCCTTGATGTGCGACGTGCTCGACAGTCCCTCTCTTCTTGCCTGCTTTTTCCTCTGACCAGAGAAGAACAATATAAACAGTCGCACAGTACTCCTGCTGCTCGGGCTCGGGTTCCAGCACCGGAACGGAGTTCTTCTTGGGTCGACCACGTTTTCGTTTGGGCTCGGCAGTGGGGGCGGGAGCCTTCTGCTTCTGGGCGACAACTTGCACCTCATTGTCACTGCTGTAGAGGTGGTAGTCGGCTTCGGTGCTCAAGTCAAAAAAACCCGCCTTCGTACCCTCCCTGGGACCCCTGGAACACGTCTACTTCGCTTTCGGACGACATCCGAGTGACACGGCGCTTCTTGTTGAACTGCAAGCTGCCGACTGGTGGGAATAGATCATCGAAGTCCTCCTCGGTGTCGTCCTCACTGTCTTCAGACAGCACATAACGCTTGGTGGATTTCTTCATGGGGGTGACCGCAAGAGGCCGCATCTTGGGCGGGCTACCAGTGTACCAACATCAAGGTAGATTCTCAAAATACCACTAACAGACTCACGGAGTAGAGGAACGGGCTGCAACTTTCTTCCCCTTGTCTTGTTTCCGTGCTATGGCACCGTTAGAAACCGACTGCAGTGCGGCGGCGGGAAGTTTGATGGTACTGTAGTATTTCGATCAATTCGCCCGGCCTGTGACCTGTGACACACCGGAACGAAATTTGACATTCGTCAATGGACCAAAAGCACCGTGACACGCAAAAATATTCGTCAATTGCCTTGAGAACCGACCACTTTCCTCCACCCTTTGAGAAGATTATTAGGAGCGAAAAGAGGGCAGAAATTGATGATTTTCTGGTAATTATTCATTTTAGCAGCATTGTCGTCAAAAGCGCCTGATGGCTGGCCTCGGTTGGCTTGATTTGGTATGAAAAGCCGTCATTTTCCATGGTTCCGTGTCAACGGCGATCAGATGAAAGAATCGGCCGCAAATTGCGCGCGGTTGAGCGCGCAGGAAGAAAAATACGCTTTTCCGGCCATTTTTTCGGGATTTTGCGACTTTTTTGTCACATTCGTCAATCGGCGCGGTGACCTGTGACATGCACGAAAAATTTCGTCAATTCAGGTCCCTGTGACGCGTGACAGGCGAATTGATCGAAATAGTACAGTAAGTCTGCCAGGCTTCTCCTCCTCTTTGTTCTCCTCTGTGGACATCATACGAGGTCAGTGAAAGATACATTAACATTTTACAGAAGACTGGCCTTCGCTCTCGTCGCTGTCAACCTCGACAAGATTGTTTTCGTGGTCAGATGACGCGAGAGGCTTGGAGAACTGGTCATCAAGCTCGTCAATATCAGAGTCCTGGCAGCTCCCGGGTGAGGAAGGAGCCGTCTTGACGTCTCCAGGAGGGCTCCAAGAACTGTTTACAGTGTACTCAGATGCTGCAGAGACCTGTGCGGCCGCGTCTGCGAGAGTTTCAAGCGCAGCCACTTTGCGACCAGTTTTTGCTCGAGTTTGGGCCATTTTCGATGCTTAGAATGATTGTGGTGGGTATTAGTTGGTAGCTGAAGGGTTGGGAACTACTGAGAATAGTGTAGAGACAGGGAATGTATTTATTTCAATTAACTACATTTTTTTGATTTTACGAATTAAAACGCATCACTTTGTGATCCTGGCAAGAATTTCGGGAACCGCTGTATCAGCTGCAGAGGAAGCTCATGGACTGCTAAATAGCTCACCCTAGCAACCCGAGCTGTTCGTAATTTTTTTTTTGAGGCTTCCTTCCAGAAAGAACGGGCAATTTGACCATTCGGTAAACGAACCCGGGCCCAACGAATGACGCGTCTCCACAGAAAAGCCGCCTCGTCTACGTCGACATCAGAGTTTTCTTCAATGTAGCAGCGAATCGCGGCAGCTTCTACATCTGTGACATCGCGCGCGCAGGTGTCCAGCGGGCGAAATAACAGAAAGCCGTCGCCAATCACCTGTGCTCCGGCTGGTATATGGTCTTCTGTATCGGGTTCGAGGTCTGGGATAATGAATTTGAGATTATTAGTTTGTGCGCGACGGATAGCCCGTTGAGCTAGATTAGCGTAAGGGTCGGAGTGCAGCCTGATTTCACCGCCGAGGTTCCCAATTGTTCGTTCCATCGCCCACTGCGAATAGATATTCAGTGGGCCTTTGCGAATGATCTCGCCTGGACCGTGTGTTATGGTGTGCAAGATGGGTCGGACCATGTGGAGTCGGTCGACGCGTTGTTGGTAGTACAGGGTTTCAAATTCAGTCGAAAATTCTACCAGCAGATCCTCGGCATTCTGGAGCTCTTCTAGCGACGATTCTTCCTGGAACAGGATGTGCGCGGCACGAACGTACTTGCAGTAATGCTGGTAGTACTCGTCCGGAAGTATTCCATACAAGAGTGCGGGGCCCATGCCGAAAAAATAGAGAAGGAACTCCCAAGCTTTGTAGCCGGAGTTAATCTTCTCTGCTGGATTCCGAGGGGTGCGGTCGAAGGAGCCGGGGATGTAACGAGCCAGATCTGCAACAGCCTGCCTATGCAACTTCCATGTCTCTCCCGTCAAGACAACCCAGGGCCAGTTTGCTTTATCATCGCTCTTCTCACATTCGAATGTCCCCATCCAGAGCGGCATAAGGAGGTCCACGATGTTGAGGATTTGGTGCATGGAGTCGACAGGGAATATGGTTGGAATACCTAGATTATGCTTCCGAGGAAGCCCGCTGAAAATGGTTGGTTTAGAGATCCCAGTCTCCAGGCGCCGCTTCTCGTACTGATTCTGGTTTCTGGAACTACAGACAAGCTCGAGATTGGCTTCATAACGCTCCCGAGCATCGGCGGAGTTGAACGCCGCGAGGAGCTCGCGCAAATCGACATCTTCATGATCGCATCCCTGAACAGCGTAGTTGTGCGGCTTACTGAGTGCGGGGTAATAATGCGAAGCGTGGGGTTTATGGCGACCTTTGAGGGGACAGAAAACTCGGCAAAAATGCTTGCCATGATGACCAACGCCACCGCTGAGTTGAGCCATTCCGGGTCCATCGGCAGTTGCCAGAGCCAGGAAAGGGTGCGAGATCTCAATCAAGTCCGTAATGCAGTCCCAGATGCGCAGCCCATCGCGTTGGAGTGCGGAAAGATGATGCAGCCCAGGGTAAAAGAAACTGTCAAGATTCTTCGGTTTGTTTGGGCCAGGAAATATCCCGCCCGGAAGGATGGACCGCTTTCGATATCGTAGTTGAGGTGAGCGGTCGAAAACAATCCAGACATACATCCATCAGTCGGACTCTGTGGGAAAAGCTGGTGAGAGGTATACGAGCACCATGAAAGGCACAGACATACGTTTGCTGCGGTAAAGCTGTGCACCGTCCGTTGTGAGAACGAAAACCATGTCACCCTTGCGAATTTTCTCATTCAAGACGGCTTCCAGGTAGTCCGTGCCATGGAAGAAGTCTTCGTAGATGGACGGACCATTGCTGTAATCCGGGCCAAGCTCAGTCAAGATGCGCTGCGTACATGCTTCCCGATAATTCATTTCCTCTGCAGTTCCTGGCGAACGACGCAAAGCTTGCAATTGTGGTCCGAGAGGTATTGTGTGGAACTGTTGCCGTGCAGCACCTTTCTCGTCCCATCTGGATTCACCGCAGTGCGGGCAATTTTCGAGCTCCGCGAATGGGCCTGTATACGCCATACAAGATTTGATACACATGTCGCGGACGATGGAGGTGACGCCGCTCAGTTCCTCGACCAGACGCTTCGCTCGGTAGTATGAAAGCACTTCGTCTTCGGGATGGCGGCGCATGACAGCTTCTCGAACAAGGTTGTAGGTTTTTTCGGAGGCATCCGTGACAGATAGAAAGAGGTCGATGGCGAGGCGTTGGTCTGGCTCAAGAATTGGGACAGCGGACGGGGGGTTTTTCAGTCTCTCGAGAATGGCAGGGTCGAGTTCATCTGGATTATCGAGACGTGCGTTTCTTAATAGTTCAATAAATTTCTGGGCAATGGCGATATCTGAGATTGCTGACTGGGGGATGTCAGGTGTGTCGTCTGGGTCATCGGAACGATATCCGCCGTCGCTTCCGGTATCTGGATTGCTTGGAGAGTTGCCTCGGTTGCTTCGAGCATCGTGGTCGCCATCAGGAGACGCCGAACGCGGTGAGTCAATATTGGGTGGGGTGTCGGGGGTGTTATTCTGGTCTCTCAGGTGATGTGGTGGGTCAGAGAATATATTAGGGCTAGCTGCACGGTTCACAGTGGGATCATCGAAGTCCTACAATGCGTATATTGGTTGAGGTTTTCGAAATCAAGGTGGAACAAAATAATTGAGAACGCACCATATCATAATCTCCTCCTCCCCCCGCATCAGAATCATCGTCCCCACCATCCTGCACACCATCCGGAGAGGTCATTCTTGCGTCTTGATCCGTGTCGTCGTCGTTGTCGCTGCCGTCAATGTTTTGCGAAGAATTCGCCAGGTCCTGTGAGCGGGAAGTGGAAGGACCTAAGAAATTCGAGCCAACATCGTATCCAGCGCTTCGAGTATGTGTAAATGACAGGCACTAGACTCCAGCAGACAAGACACAGACAGGATTGCGGCCCTTCGTTGCAAAATAGCTTCATTGTCTTTCGTTCGTTGCCGGTGTTTCTGGAGTGTTCTTGGTTTTACTGGTTTACCATGCATGCCGCAGGTATGGTCGCAATAACACCACTCATATCCGTCCGGTGGCTCTTGCGTTGACGAAGAAGCCATAGCAGGGTTGGTCGTGGTACGTGTAGTAAGAGAGCGAGAGAAGTTGTCGCTGACATCAAATTTCTCAGGGCAAGTAATTTGACTTCATTACACTCAGCGAAAAAATATTGTAATTGACGGAACAGCGCTGAATATACAGGATTCGTATGCAAGCAAGACGAGCCAAGATGATGGCAAGAAAATATATGAGGATCCAAGATTTCCCAGGATATCCCAAGATATCCCAAGACGGGGTTTTCGCTGGGCCTCTTCCTTTCCACCTTCTCCGTCCGCCGTCTGAAACTTCGATGTCTCTTCTTCTCTTGGTCTGCTGGAGCTCGTATCGCCGCATTCCTCTGGACTAGCTTTGTACAAGCTTTACCTCAAGTTGTCTCAAGTGTAAAGAGCGCATTTTGAAACTCAAAATCCGAAGCTTCAAGTTACGATTCGTGCGACTCGGAGTGAATCAACCATGAGGCTCCGAGAGAGACGTATCCAAGTGTACGTCGTCAGTCCGTTGCTCTGCGGTCCAAATGCCTGATCGCAATGTGTACAGGATCGTCGTCGGCGAACGTCGTTTCTCGCGGTGTAAAGAGTGCCGCGGCTTGGCAAGTGAGACTGCTATGAGAGACCGGGGACAGACAATCATGTATATTGTCAGCCCATTGCATTGTCTAGTTTGCAAAATTTAATCCTTACATGTAGAGTTTCGCTGGCCAGCAAACGCCAATCGGTCCGCGTAAAATCTGTCCCTCTGCCTCGCTACGCTCCACGCAATCCATGGTGTTTGCTTCATACTCCTCTTCCAGGTCACAACGCGACCGCTTCCTGAGAATCATCCCGCTTAATAGGGCCTCGTCTCCAATACCCTCGAGAATCCAGAGTGGCGACGAACTGCTCACTTCTGTATCCCAAATCTTGGTTCGACGATACACCCCCATCTCGTCTCTTCGACACCCCAACTCTCTCACCTCAACCCAATTCCTTTGTCGACCGCTTCCTCCCCGCCCACTCCCTGATCTTGAGCGACGTACTGCCGCCTTCCCCAAGTAGGCAAGCTTGGACGACGTCCGTCCGCTTCGTTGCCGTCTCCTCAGCCGACGCGCACCACTAGTCGGGCATGTAATCCTCGGCTCGGCTTTGGTCAAAGCTTGGGGCACCCCAAATCTTCAAGCTTCAAGGGGTCGACACCGCCCCAGCAACGCCGCCCTCGATCTATTGATCCTGCTCTCCTCTCAAGTCCATACACACGGTCAGCACCGTCGGTGCCTCGCGTCCTCGCTCAATCACCACCCCTCGCTGGCATAACCCCAAATAGATTCTCGCAGCCTCTCGCTCGTCGACGGTCTCCTCCTCGCCCACCCTACTCATCCATGGATAGCGCATGCGTCGGTTGCCGTTCACCGCCCTCTCCTCGGCCAGCGCATACCGCCGCTCCCGCCTTCGACATTTGTCTTCCGTTGTGGCGAATGCGCAGCAGCTGTCGCCCTCCTCGCTGAACGACGGCAAGCCTTCAATGGCTCGCGGGCGCGCGTTACCTACCGTTTCTCCGCGTCGTCCACCGGCAATCCAATCAAGCACTCTAGTCACCCTCGAATCTACGCGCCATCAGCACCCCCGTCGTCGCCCCTCGCCCAAACGCCCGCCTACCGCTGGCTTGCGATAATCAAACGGTGTCTTGCGCGTTCTTTTCTCCCTCACCGCCACGACACACTCCTGTCCCCTCCCGCGCCTCAATCATTGAATCAACCCCTAACTCTCCCGCCGCCCCGCGCACCGTCTCGCCCGTCCCGCTCTATTTTTCAATTTTTCATGTCCTGTGTCCACGCGCTTGTCTCTTCATCGCGACGTCATGGACGCCGGACGCGGATAATGCAGTCTGATGGGACTTTTGGATTCAGAGCGGTTTGAATAGCGACGAGAGGTTCGGCGTCGGCGTTTGCAATCGGTGGCGACGGCGCTGTTGGTGAAGAAGGGTGGGTGGAGTTGGTGGAGAGGAGGTGTGGCAGACAACACGTTGCTCTAGAGACGAGTGGGCGCATAGATAGATGCCTCGATGAACAAGGACAATCTACTTCGGATTTGATTCCGTTTTCATACATAGTCCTAAATGCAGGTAGAATTGGTACGTTTGCTTGTAGAGTAGGAAATAACAAAGTTAAGAAGTTA
Organism: Favolaschia claudopus; assembly: GCA_037176885.1. Lineage (NCBI taxonomy): Eukaryota > Fungi > Basidiomycota > Agaricomycetes > Agaricales > Mycenaceae > Favolaschia > Favolaschia claudopus. Next base: position 852,620 of record JAWWNJ010000079.1, read on the forward strand.
TGGAATGTATGGAATGGAGCGACCGCTGCAGAGGAAAGGATAGTACGAAGCGAGACTGAGTAGAAAAAGACCGAGGGCACGTAACGTCCGGGTTGAGAAAGAAGCCAGGATGAACGAGAGGATGACCCAGCGACGTCCAGATCGCCAACCCTGCGCAGCAGTTTCAGACCTCCGGATTCAGGCCGATTGGATGACTTGCCTCGTCAATCGGACGCCTTATACTCGAGTCGGAGGCCTTATACGACCACCAGCAACACCGCGAGGTGGTCTTCATGTCCGTGTCGTGTGTGGGGAACAGCCTTCTGCCGGTGCATCGATCGCTGTAACAATCGGAACAGAATCAGATCCAAGTTCGAGAACGAGGAGACAAAGATATGCGAAGGGTCGACGACACATACGGTTTGCAGTGCTGTGTCTGTGGGCGGAGATGGCGACGGCGTTCTTCACAAGCATCTCGGGAGGCGGGATTGGCGGCTTGTCCATACGCCACGCCATGTCTCGTTTCAAACATCCGCATGGAATCGAGCTTCGTACCGGCGACGGCAACAGGAAACGTTGCGGGAGGAAAACAACGCAGGGAAAGTATATTGCAGGTGCTTGATCGCTTTGAGACTGTGTCAGCTTTCCTAGTGTCGCCTTGGCTCCGGGGGTTCTTGATAATGACAAACGCGGATTGACGGATCGGCGAGGATTGACTTGAGGAGGTAAAGAGGAGCTTGGAGAGATTCGAACGTGAGGCCATAGTTGTCGAGGCAGGTCTATGTACGATCTATGCAGCCCGGTGAGAAAGAATGGGTCATTATGGATGACAATGCATGGATAGAGGCAGACGTACCTGACAACTACGTTGCTCGTTTGCTCGTCAAAGAGCACTTTGATATCGTCGACCACGACGACAACAGTGCAACACACTAGACATCGTTCTGAAGAGGCGGCGGCAGGTTTGAGGCGGGTGAATGGATGGCGCGATTGATGCCCTGTGCCTTGGATAGCGAAAATGCGCGCGTGTGTAAGTCGAATAGATATTGAGATTGAGAGCAGGGCGGTCTATAGACTTGACATGCGAGGGAGAGCGATGAAGAAGTGCTTGACGGTCTTGAGGGGAAAAGCTTGAGGGAAGAGGAGAGACATTGGAAAGCGGGGGTGCACTTGGTTTTGAACGAATAGGGAGGGCGGTGAGGATGGGCGTCCACACCCGGTACGCAGAAGATGAGAGAGAAAAGAGTGCGTCGGAAGGGAGGAAGAGAGTGAGTACCGTGAATAGAGTATGATCTGCGGAGATTGAGATCGAGTCGTCGTCATCCGTCTTGACCAAGGAACCTCTATGTCGCATTGGGTCCCCGTTCCAAGAAAGTAACGCTGAGGCAAGTTTGACTGGGGTACAGGTTTGTTAGATGTAGAAATCATACACATCATAGACAGTGCACCATATCGATAGGCCAAAGTGTATCCAATACTTCAGGGGAGTTCTTGAAGAGACTCGTTGTGGGTGGCTGAGGAGTCGCTTGAGGTTCACACAAGGAGGGCAGTGGTGCATGGACCGCGGGGGTACTGGAGGTCGTACAGGAGAAGGCGGCGACGACATGTATTGCATCGCAAAGTCGCCGATCGTCGTAGCAAGCAAAAACGAGAGAGATTCGAACCGCAATATAAAACAATACGGATGGCTTCTCCAAGAAAAGAAGAGGAAAGGCATAGAGCGACTCTTAGTATGCTGGACGACGAGTCGACGTTGGTCCAGATTGTTTGTGGGGTGGCAGTGCACGCAAGCACAAACTTGAGAATCAGAATGTTCATGGAAACCGAGGCGCGCTCTTGAGCGAGTTCACAGTGATTTGAAGGCTTTGTACGACGGGAGCTGGATTATCGTCCGGAGTGCCAGGGCGAACGGAGGAGTGAAAGGAAAAGGGAAAGAGATGCTCAGTTTTAGGGTTAGGGTTGTCCACTCCTTCGTCCCAACGGTCATGTTCCCCGCATCGAGTCGTCGACTGAGTAGCTTGCTGTACCGCTGAGGGACGACGACAAACCTAAACCTGCTTTCACTAGTATTCTCGTCGGCAACTACGTGGCCGCAAGAGCCTTAAAAGATGTACCGCGCGTTCTTTTCGTGTTCTTCCCAACTCCTCCGACAACTTCGACTGTATTCTGCGTGCTGTCCAAAGTCCTCAACGATTATTTGACACGTCGCTTCCTCTAGAGCTCTTCCTCCTCTAAATCCACTCCCAACCTCATCGCATCCCAATGATCCCATACGCCTCACTCGACGCTTTCGCCAGGGCCTGATCTTCTTTCCTCTCGTCCTCAAACCTCACAGACATAGAATTGCGTCTCATTCTTGCTTCCTTGTACTAAAGCTCCTCCAATTTGTCCTTCGGCATCCCCACACACGCCAGCTGGAACCGAAGGAATCCACTGCGATTCGATTCGCTCAATCACTCAGGTCGCACTCAAACCCACCCCCATCAACAACACCCCGTTATCGCGCGCTGCCGCTAGACCAACATCGCCGGCTTTGCGTAAGGTGGATCGGTGTCTGTCTCGTTCTTCGCCTCCACTGCTGCCACGCCGCACTTATCTCCATCACCCGCATTGCCCGCAAGTCAGCCATGCCAGGCTCAACCTTTCCGACCCCGGCCGTCTCACGTTATGTCTCTACACTTTCTGCACTACGCTCTTCGTTCTACCTCGTCTCAACCGAGCATCTCACGGTCGTCGTCCCTTCGCCCCTCCCGCTCTCTGCGGCCGCATGCGGACGACGCAGCGTTCACCCTATCCGCGCCTACTCAGTACGACCTCCACCCTCGCTCGTCTTCCTCCTCGGCGCGTCTCAATCCCCGCCTCGTCTCCCTCTTCCGCAAGGACGCCGGTGCGCTCATCGCTCGCACATCACTCTCGCCAAGCCCTCTCTCAACCAAGAAAGGGGCTCGCTCCTTTCGGCGTTCTCGCATTCCCCGCCAACCCCGCGCCGCTTTCACCTCCCCTTCTCCGTCTCACAGATACATCTCACCTAATGAACTTCTCATCGCCGCACCTCGAATCCAAACCACTCGCCATATCTCCGCCCTCACGCTTGCCTATTTGTACGCGCGCAGTCGCCGTCGACTCATAGCAACATCTTCGTCCACAAGTTTCTCAGCCAATACATTCCGACACCGTGTACATGCGACTTCTGCATCGAGGTAGTGCGGTCGCGCGACGCAGAGGGAGAATGTGGGGTTGAGAGTGTCCTCGAGGGGTCAAATCGTCGGGAGGATGGAGGCGGACGATGAAGAGTAGCCATGAGGTTTCTGCGTCGGCGAAGGTCGGCGATCGCTCGTGACGGTGTTGTTGGAGCAGCGTGGGGGAATTCAGATGTGCTGTTGATTAGGGTTGGGTGGAAAGGCGGGCGGGCAAGGTCGGTGCTTGTTCGCTCTCGGTGCGGATGCCTTGCGTTTCGACGTTCGCGCACAATTCAATTTGATCCAAATTCAGTCAGTGTTTACTGTACATCTACGTTTGTACGAAGTATCAGCATAAAATCTATGGGGTTATTCTACAGTATCGCAAGAGGATGTCGAGTGAGGGATCCAAGATAGCGAGCGCAGAAATAAAGACTACGTCGAGGAACGAATATGTCAAGATCGACATAGGAATGCAAGCCGAAACGAGGCAGCTACACCCTGGCGTCGCAGGCTTGGACGACTTGAAAATGGTGAATTTAGGGGGGCGGCAGGTATATCTTCCTCGTTCGAGTCAGACGACAGATAGGCCAGCAGTGGCAGGGAAACGGGGGGAAGCCGCGCGTGACGGGTGGCGAATGAGGGCTCGGAATGAGGTGAGGTGAATTTGAGGACTGTATCGCAGGTCAGCGTTAGGGTAAGTACATAGGGCCGCATACGAGCGAGGCCAAACGCACCTTTTTTCAGATTCCTCTCTGGCGATTCGCAGGGTGACCTCGTTTTGAGGAGTGGGCAGGGTGAGCCGTAGTTATACGTGCCTGCGTCGTGATATAGCTGACAGCCGTCGGTTTTGCGGGGAACGAGCTTGACCTTGGGCCTTGGCCGTTGACGAGCAGGGGATTTCGCATATGTACCACACCGAGTCCGTCCATATCGTGTCAAGCAGGATTCATGGAAGCAGCATTGAAAGATGACGGCGCGGGGCACGAAGGCGAAGACGATGTGCGTGTAGAGAGGGTATCGTGAGCGCTTGACGGCGGAGGCGGAGGCAGACAACTGGGCTCCGGGGAATCCCGATCACGACTCGGACAGACGCTCGCTATTGACGCATCGGCGAGGATTGACTTTGTATGCAACGAGCCGGTGAGAACGAGGAAATGACGAGAGCTTTGAGTGTGTTCTCCAAGAAACGACGGGTTTGTCCCGTCAAGCTGTCTTTGCATCCGATTGCGGCGAGGCGTGGACGAAGAGATTCGAGTGAGGTAGGAGCGGGTGGATGAAGACGCCGACGGCTGTCTTGGAAGGATGGGTTGGCGGGAGTGTTCCGACGAATCATACTCATAGTCGGAAAGGACTTGAGAATTGGGAGATAACAAAACACAATATACCAAAGCTCGCCGTTGATATCGATATATCGTCCGTGAGCCGTGAGGGAACAATAGCCAAATAGTTGGCTAGATTCGGGCTACTCCCTGATGAAAATGCGCGATAAATGAGGGGCGTAGGGTTGCGAGGACCGGACGCACCGCTGTAGAAGTCCTGTATCGGGTCAGATAGTCAGAGGTTCTTCCGCAAGCATGTAGTTGGGGATGGTTTGGAGTTGGCGACCGCCACGAGAGAATGCGACGCCAGGCAAGAATCGGCTGTAGTGTCGATGCATGTTGTTAACGTTCTTGCACAAAACTTTCTCCTGCGAGGATTCAGACACAGCCCGTGGTGCAGCGTTTCTCTTCGATTCCTGACTGCGAACTGAAACGTTCTTGGAGATGTTGCAAGCTCAAGTTGAGTTCAAGTTTGACCAAACTTATCAGTAAAACTACATGTTCGTCTTTGACGTCTTTCGCGTCTTGGGCAAGACGCCAAAGACGTCAAAGACGGATTTTTGGTCAAGACGGACGTCTTTCGCTAAGTAGATCCATTTGTCTTAGATAAGACATCCGTCTTGACCAAGACCTCAAAGACGTACCACATCTTTCCCAAGCACCCCACAAGGACTTGAAAGACCACTCAAAAGACTTATATTCCATCGAAAGATAGGTCAAATGAGATATATTACTAATAGTTACAACGCATTCAGGAACATACATAACTACTGCTACAAGGGCTTACCTCGGGCAGCCGCCACATGCCGGCATGAGAGCGAACGGAAGTAGGGGGAGGCGGACAGGGTGGTATAAGGAGGGACGGGACGACACGGCACATTGCGGGAGCAAGGGAAGGCGTCTGGGCATACATAGACTGTCGGATGACTCGAAGGAAATCTTGATGCGGGTTCCGTGGCCGTGCGTGGGCACCGACGTGATGTAGGGGCAGGATCGGGAGGGGGGGACAATGCGTTGTGGGGCTATGGTCTGTGTGAGTGTGGGAAGGGGAGGAGAGTGAAAGAGAACGAATGCTCACCTCCAACCCAGTCTTAAAGCTAGAAGCAAAAGGAACCACTCATTGCCACGTTTTGACGACTGTCGAACGTCTTGGGCCTTGGAGAGTTGATGATGCGAGGACTTGAGGGGAACAACTTGCGATCTCAAGGACGTCTGGAGCTTGAGGGTCTTGAGGGGGAAGGAATTGACATTGAAAGAAACTTGAGGAGAGAGTATCTTGGGGATTTGCAGCTATGTACTTCAGCCCGGAGCCCGGCGACATTTGAGGAGAGACGTAGAGGAAGGAGGAGCCTTGCAGAGGTCCTTGATGTGAGGTAGCTCGATTTGTTCGTCGAGAGAAAGCGGGCGAGAGCAGTGGAGAGCTTTTGCAGCGGTAGGAAGTGGGCGAGGAGGGAGGGGGAGGCGGAGAAGGTGGTGGGGGAAGACAAGAGGCAACGAACCATTTGATCCCGTTGCCAAATCACGCTATATGTCACAGATTGTCACAGGTGTGGTAATGACTCGTCATGATCATCAGTCGGAGTTTGAATGACTTGTGCTTTTTACGACGATGCCCGTACAATGCCCGCCCTCGACAACAAGAACCCTGTGGACTATTCACCTCGGAATCAGCCGGAAATCTCTTAGAAAGTACTTTACCCGGCTCTACACCCGGAATAAACACAACAAATAATGTGCGCATCTGCAAGACGTCTGTGTGCTTGCAAGACCGGATCCCAAGACAAAGACGCCGAAAGACACGATTTCAAAGACGAAAGACGAACTGCCCAAGACAAAGTTGGTCAAAGACCTTTTTCAAAGACGTAAGATGCCAAAGACATATGTGTAGTTTTACTGATGCTTGAGTCAAGGTTGTCCAACATTTTTGTTTGGCGGCCTGTACATACGTTCGTTGTAATCGTTCTCGACCGATACCTTGAAGTGTTTCTGCCCATAGCTCACTATTGCCTTGCCGCTCGACGCAGTCAGAAGTCTCGAGGAAGACGGAGGGAGGTGATCAACGTGCGTGGCGATGTCAAGCAGCTTCGGCAGTCTCCGGCAGATTCCCGCCACAACTTGTTACTTGGCTACAAGCTACAACGTCGACCTCACAGGCAGGGCCCCAGATATCTCAAAACACACTGAATTCTTCTCATCTCCAGTCTTCAGTTTCTACATGAAATTTTTGACGCAGCGACGCTCGTATTGGTCGGGGAAATTCTCACCCTCGTCAACGCCCGCGCTCATTCGCCTCCTTGACTCTTATCCACTCGCCGCGCAGCTCGAATGGCGGTCCGCTCTAGATCCAGGTCGCAAACCGTCAACATGCGCTCAATTCCAAATTCAAATCGCTTCTCGTCGCCTGAAGTCTCCTGCAGGTTCCAAGTCCGAACGGTACAGACCGCAATTTACGAACGCGTGGAACGTGCTATCAAAGTAAGGGCAGGCGAGGCGAGACGTGCACTGGGTATAATGTGGTGCGTCGTGATAAATAATCAATTCTTTGCCAGCTTTCTCCAGCGCGAGAGCTCTGCCGTCGAAGCTCACACGCTCCATCCCGTTTCGCGACGCGATATACCACCAGAGCAATCTTCATCTTCCCGTTCTTTCTGCCCGGTACTTTTTTGGACTGAGACCTCAAAGTGTTCACACACGCTCTGACTCCGAACCTGCCCAAATCGACCTCTCCGTTCCGTGACGCCGTGTGCTGGGTCACTTCGGTTTCGCCCTCGATATCGCCACGTCATCCGCGAGGCACTGATACATCCCTCTCACTCATCGAGGGAGTGTTGCCTAGTGTTGCCCCAACGCCCCCTCCACGTGTAATCTGTGGTGCATTGAGTGTGGACCCGCTTTTCCTTTCTCGCGCATTATGACATCTATATCGTCGCCGCGAGGTCGCTCTCGACCCTCCCCTCTGCCGGTCTTTCCGAGTGCGCGTCAAAGCCACCGTCCAACTCGCCACTTGTTTAGGGCTCCTATGAATATATATATGCTTTTCCTCTGCCCCTTTCACCTCAGTGCTGCCCTTACCCTCAATCATCATCCCTTCCGCCTGTCGACTTGACTTCTTCTCGCTGCACGGCTCTAGTAGTCTTCTTTGTCAAACATCCGCACTTTTGAGTCCTGTACGACAGACATGGGTTTCGCTTCCGTCGCGTCGGCGTCAACATGCAAATCGCCTGATGAGTACATCCAGCAAAAATATTTGTGCGATGCAACTGAAATGCTCCAAAATCTAAGGCGTATGGGATGCGGGTGTGATAGATGCGCGGGTTGCCTTCTTCTGGAAGGCCTGCTTCCTCGTGTCCCTACTTGTCTGTGGCAGGTATTTTTGTCTGATACAGTGAGGGGCAAAGTCATCCCGATTTCGGTGCTTTTGTTCCTGCACGCTGCATGAACGGTGAACAGTGCCATCAGGATGGCGCGCCAAAGTCCGAGCCAGTGGAAAACGCAAGCACATCCCGATACAGTTTACCTTCGATGTGCTTCATGCATAGCGTCCGATCCGCTTGATATGAGCTTGGGTCGTGGCCAAGGGCATGTGGGGGCAACATTGTAAAGTGCTAGTGCACCACTCTTGCTCCCTACTCGCATCTCCCACCCACACCCCTGGCAGAAAAATGGAATCTGGACAACACATCACTATTCAAACCATCCATGGTATAGCCTCCCTTGGTACTCTTTTCTCATATTGAACTCCAGCTGTAGGTGGTACAGGAGGGGCAGGAGGCTCCGGTGGGAGTGGGGGTGGAGGGTCTGGTGGCACCGGTGAAGCACCACAATTCCATATATCTGGTACAAGTCACTGGAATGTCCGCCCCGGTAAGCTTAACATGTGTTACTTGGAATGAGTTGAGTTGTGATACTTGGCAGGAGTAGCTTCAGAAACTGTGTTCTCACCTGCATCGAAACCCAAGCAACGGAAACTTTGTCCGCTTCCGGTGCCCTCTTTTACAGGGCGCCAAGAGACCCTTCAGGAAATCCATCAATACTTTGGTCAAGCTCAAGGAACTAGGCTTGTCTTTATCCTGCATGGGCTTGGTGGCTCTGGAAAAAGTCAGCTTGCGTTCAAATATGTGCAAGAGGCACAGGACAAAAACCGGTATACCAATATTTGTATTCTCTTTCTCATTCTTACATATACTTCAAAGGTTTTCTGATGTATTTTTCATTGATGCTACCAGTGACCAGACCGCAGAAACAGACTTAAAATTACTTGCCCCCACTGCTGCTAAGGATGCTTCAGAAGCAGCTTTATCCTGGCTTGCAAGCAACCACAATGAATGGCTGATTGTATTTGACAATGCTGATGATGTTGGACTAGACATTGCCAAATTCTTTCCTCCTGGCACATTTGGTAGTATCTTGATCACAACTCGCAACCCACAACTCTCCATCCATGGAGTGGACTCTCCAGTATCGAATATGGCACTTGATGATGCCTCGAAGCTGCTTCTGAAACTAGCTGGCCGAAAAGCTGTAGAAGACAACAAGGAACAATTGGCTACAGCTATTGTCAAGGTAACTTACATCCTGACCAATAAGCTATACCCAAACTGAAAATCAAAATAGGAGCTTCATTGCTTTGCTCTAGCTGTTTCACAGGCAGGTGGATATATCAATGCCCGCGGAGATCTCAAGAGCTACCTGGCACTTTACAAGAGCTCTTATGACAAACTGTTGCAGCGAAATGATATCCAGGGGCAAAGCCAATACAATAAAGCTGTATATGCAACCTGGAACCTAAGTTACAACAAGCTCAGCTCAGAAGGAAAATTACTATTGCAGATTTTTTCTTGCCTGCATCATCAGGGAATTGGAACAGAAATGTTTGAGAAGGCTTCTCTATCAGGCCTACAGATGGATGATCGTGATTTCCATGCCCAAGTAAACCAGGTCTTGGCTCAACTTGGGGGCAGTAATCAAACATGGGATGCATTGATTTTCAATGATATTGTTGGAGAGCTTCAGGCTTACTCCTTGGTTAAACAAAATTTGCATGATCTGTCTTTCAGTGTTCACCCCCTTGTTCAGCAGTGGAGTAATAATACCACCAAACCTAATGTGGGCTTCATCCAGACATGTGTGCTGGCAATAATTGCCATGTCATATTATTTCAATGAAAGAGATCTCAAATATATAACTGCATTGTTGCATCATATGACGAGATTGTCACAATTCCTCCCAAAGCCCATGGATCTCCAGATTAGTGTATGGTTAGCATATCTCGCTGCTCAGCAAGGCCGTTGGAGTGATTCAGAGATACTACATAGTACAGTGTTTGAGAGAAGAAAAAGCCTGTTGGGCAAGGAGCATCCAAACACGTTGAGCAGCATGAACAGCCTTGCATTGACATACAGTAACCTGGGCCAATGGAGGGATGCTGAGGGTCTTCAGGTCACAGTCCTTGAGGCTAGAAAAAGGCTTCTGGGAGAAGACCATTTAGACACTTTGCTTAGCATGAACAACCTTGCAGGCACTTACAGCAACCAAGGCCAGTGGAGCGATGCTGAGGAGCTTCAGGTCAAAGTGCTTGAGGCAAGGAAAAGGCTTCTCGGAGAGGAGCATCCCAACACTTTGACTAGCATGCGTAACCTTGCACGCACTCACAGCAACCAAGGCCGATGGACCTATGCTGAGGAGCTCGAGGTCAAAGTGCTTGAGGCAAGCAAAAGGCTTCTGGGAGAAGAGCATCACGACACTCTGCTTAGCATGAACAACCTTGCAAGAACTTACAGCGACCAAGGCCGATGGAGGGATGCTGAGGAGCTTCAAGTCAAAGTGCTTGAGGCAAGCAAAAGGCTTCTGGGAAAAGAACATCCCGACACTCTGCTTAGCATGGGTAACCTTGCACGCACCTACAGTGACCAAGGCCGATGGAGGGATGCTGAGGAGCTTCAAGTCAAAGTGCTTGAGGCAAGCAAAAGGCTTCTGGGAGAAGAGCATCCCGACACTCTGCTTAGCATGGGTAACCTTGCACGCACTTACAGCAACCAAGGCCGATGGACCTATGCTGAGGAGCTTGAGGTCAAAGTGCTTGAGGCAAGCAAAAGGCTTCTAGGAGAAGACCATCCACACACTCTGCTTAGCATGAGCAACCTTGCACGCACTCACAGCGACCAGGGCCGATGGAGCGATGCTGAGGAGCTCGAGGTCAAAGTGCTTGAGGCAAGGAAAAGGCTTCTCGGAGAAGATCATCCAGCCACTTTGCGCACCATGAACAACCTTGCACGCACCTACAGTGACCAAGGCCGATGGACCTATGCTGAGGAGCTTGAGATCAAAGTGCTTGAGGCAAGGAAAAGGCTTCTCGGAGAGCAGCATCCCAACACTTTGACTAGCATGGGTAACCTTGCACGCACTCACAGCAACCAAGGCCGATGGACCTATGCTGAGGAGCTCGAGGTCAAAGTGCTTGAGGCAAGGAAAAGGCTTCTCGGAGAAGATCATCCAGCCACTTTGCGCACCATGAACAACCTTGCACGCACCTACAGTGACCAAGGCCGATGGAGCGATGCTGAGGAGCTTGAGATCAAAGTGCTTGAGGCAAGCAAACGGCTTCTCGGAGAGGAGCATCCCAACACTTTGACTAGCATGGGTAACCTTGCACGCACTTACAGCGACCAAGGCCGATGGAGGGTTGCTGAGGAGCTTCAAGTCAAAGTGCTTGAGGCAAGCAAAAGGCTTCTGGGAGAAGAGCATCCCAACACTCTGCTTAGCATGGGTAACGTTGCACGCACTTACAGTGACCAAGGCCGATGGAGCGATGCTGAGGAGCTTGAGATCAAATTGCTTGAGGCAAGGAAAAGGCTTCTCGGAGAGGAGCATCCCAACACTTTGACTAGCATGGGTAACCTTGCACGCACTTACAGCGACCAAGGCCGATGGAGCGATGCTGAGGAGCTTCAAGTCAAAGTGCTTGAGGCAAGCAAAAGGCTTCTCGGAGAGGAGCATCCCAACACTTTGACTAGCATGGGTAACCTTGCACGCACTCACAGCAACCAAGGCCGATGGACCTATGCTGAGGAGCTCGAGGTCAAAGTGCTTGAGGCAAGGAAAAGGCTTCTAGGAGAAGATCATCCAGCCACTTTGCGCACCATGAACAACCTTGCACGCACCTACAGTGACCAAGGCCGATGGAGCGATGCTGAGGAGCTTGAGATCAAAGTGCTTGAGGCAAGGAAAAGGCTTCTCGGAGAGGAGCATCCCAACACTTTGACTAGCATGGGTAACCTTGCACGCACTTACAGCGACCAAGGCCGATGGAGCGATGCTGAGGAGCTTGAGGTGAAAGTGCTTGAGGCAAGCAAACGGCTTCTGGGAGAAGAGCATCCCAACACTCTGCTTAGCATGAGCAACCTTGCACGCACTCACAGCGACCAGGGCCGATGGAGCGATGCTGAGGAGCTCGAGGTCAAAGTGCTTGAGGCAAGGAAAAGGCTTCTGGGAGAAGACCATCCAGACACTCTGCTTAGCATGGGTAACCTTGCACGCACTTACAGCGACCAAGGCCGGTGGAGCGATGCTGAGGGTCTTCAGGTCGCTGTGCTTGAGAAAAGAAAGACATTGCTGGGCATGGAGCATCCGCACACTTTGGACTGCATGCACAACCTTTTATATGTTTTTGAGCACCAAGCACGTTACTCTGAAGCAGAGGCACTGAGGCAAGCTGCACAAGACATTGAGCAACGTAGAGATGTAGCTTCCAAATGCACCCAAATAGACAATTTTGTTGCTACTCTGCCTGAACTGGCTTCGCCAGGGGCAGTGTCTGAGGACCCTGTTTTGTTATCGTTGCCTGAACCACACAGCCCAAATTCAAAAAAACCAAGAAAATGGAAAAGCATATTCACATCTTGCTTTGGATCGACTGGAGAAAGGAACATAGAACATGTTTAGCCTGGCTACTTGATGTCTGAGGAATGACTGCAATAGAGGTCAGTATCCGTTGCTAGTTCATCACTCATTGTGACATCACAAACAGAGCCTAGGTGTTCAGCTCTCCACCAATTCTTCTTTGCTTCGACTTCATTTTGTATTCCTTGTATTTATATCCCTATAGAGGGAGAGGTAGAGGACGCAAGACGAGGTCGGTGTGGATGATGCGTCCGGTGGTGATGCGGAGGGTGCTGTGGCCGGAGGTGGACTAGACCAAGTCGAGTCGCTTGCCGAGGATGACGTTGATGTTGGCGGATTCCATTGCTTGGAGGACTACGGGGCACAGAGTCAGTCAAATACAGAGAAAAAGCGGTAGCGGTACGCACTCTCGGTGTGCATCTCGCTATCGAAGCGCGGGAGGAGCCGTGTACGGGAGTGCGATAGTGTTACAGGCTTGCCAGGGTACACGGAGGCGATGTTCGTGGCGAATTCTGGATGAACGTGTTAGGGGATACAAACGAACAGCAGGATTGAAATACCCACGAATACCGAGGGCACCCCCACCCACGACAACGACGGAGTTCGTGGCCCCGATAGCGCGCTGCTTGCCTCGTAGCCATGCGATACTATTCCCCTTCGACCCAACGGAGGACAGCACAAAGGGCTTCCCATCGGGGGCGGCATGTCAGGGAGTGAGCAGACTGAGGAGATGTGAGCCGAGGGCGTAGATAGCATAGTCGAAGTGAAGGGTATCCGAGTCGATGCCGTGCTCTGAGAAGGCGCGTGAGAGCTTGCCGGAGTTGGGGCCGAGAGATTGGATGTGCGCTTAGAGGAAGATGTACATGTCGTTTGGGGTTTAGTTGCTTGCAATTGGATATGTTGTCGTAGGGAACAACTGGTAAATCTTGTTAAGGACATTCCACTTACGGTTCACATGGCTGATGAGGGGAAATTAGCGAAAGACTTTTTTCGACGCAGAGACGGACGTACGAATTTCGAACTATCAGGACTATCCGCCAGCCGTCTGGGAGGCCAGCAGCTATTAATTGGGCTGCGCGAGCGCCTGTGGAGTATCCGAGGTTTTTGACAGTCGGATGAAGAGCTGTACAGACCACCGGAGGCGCCCCAAGAACTACGACGGTTTTCAAGGACACGGTAGAACCATTGCGGATCATGGAAGAGGACAAGCCAAAAATACCAGTAACGACGGTAGGGCGGGAAGTTAAGGTGACAAGGCAGACGGAAAATTCATCGGAGTGGTTGGGTGGAACGAACGTGTTACAATGGAGAAGCCCGGTGTTCTTGAAGTCATGGTTGCAGCTTGCAGAGATACTGAAGATAAACAAAACAAAATGTTGTTTTCAGTCTTGGTTGTACTTCATCGTCGACGATTCGTGGCTGGCCTACGCCTCCCCCACCTCTGACGTTGCCTATTTAGGAAATCACTTCCTTTTTTGGACGGAAAAGGATGTGATGTATTGTCATCAGTTTAAGAGCTTGTGTCTTCACTATAGTAGAGTGGTTTGTGTTGTTAGCCTGGGGGTTATCATGCTTGTGACAGGTCTGGCGTTCGAGTCCCGCGCTCACGCTTTTGTTTTGCTTTCACTCGTCTTTTTTTGATCACAGCTCCACCGCGCGAAAAATATATGTATAAGCTCCACGCAGTGGGCCCTAGCGGCGAGCGCTAGCACCACGCAGTGGGCCAAGCGGCGAGCGTTAAAGGGGGGTCCGCGGGGGTCTCCCCCGCGCTAGATTTTCCATCAATTTTGTATTAAGCATTGAAATCAACGATGCAAAAGCCAAAAAACAAATATATCTCTCCTCTAATGTGCCGTCGGGCCAAAGGAGGGGGGTCTGGGGGGAACATTGTTCCCCCCAGCATCTCAATATGCCCACAAATTCTCCATGCCTACAACTGATTAAATATATTCAAATTTAGGTTCCCTTAATGAAAGAAAATCCCTTGAGAACAGCCACCTTCATACAGAACTAGCTACAGCACTTAGGATACATACTACATCCAAAAAAACTTTTCTATAAAATAGATAGGTCGTTCACCATTCGTCGCCAGAATCACTTTCGGATCAGTTGCCCAAAAAAGGAAATCTGTTACGTCATATGTCAGAGGTGGGGGAGGCCAAGGGGATTTTCGATTCGTCGACGAATCGTCGTGGTGGTTTGGTGCCAGTGTTTAGGAGCCAGTTGGTAGGGTTAGGGTTAGTCCTCTTCCTCTCCACCCTTCTCCATCTGCCGTCTGAAACTTCGATGTCTCTTCTTCTCTTCGTCTGCTGGAGCTCGTATTGCCGCATTCCTCTTGACTAGCTTTGTACAAGCTTTACCTGAAGTTGTCTCAAGTGTAAAGAGCGCATTTTGAAACTCAAAATCCGAAGCTTCAAGTTACGATTCGTGCGACTCGGAGTGAATCAACCATGAGGCTTCGAGAGAGAGACGTATTCAAGTGTACGTCGTCAGTCCGTTGCTCTGTGGTCCAAATGCTTGATCGCAATGTGTACAGAATCGTCGTCGGCGAACGTCGTTTCTCGCGGTGTAAAGAGTGCCGCGGCTTGGCAAGTGAGACTGCTATGAGAGACCGGGGACAGACAATCATGTATATTGTCAGTCCTGACAGCCCATTGCATTGTCTAGTTTGCAAAATTTAATTCTTACATGTAGAGCTTCGCTGGCCAGCGAACGCCGATCCGCGTAAAATCTGTCCCTCTGCCTCGCTACGCTCCACGCAATCCATGGCGTTTGCTTCATACTCCTCTTCCAGGTCACAACCCGACCGCTTCCTGGGAATCATCCCGCTTGACACCCTAGGGCCTCGTCTCCAATACCCTCGAGAATCCAGAGTGGCGACGAACTGCTCACTTCTGTATCCCAAATCTTGGTTCGACGACACATCACCATCTCGTCTCTTCGATACCCCAACCTTCTTACCTCAACCCAATTCCTTTGTCGACCGCTTCCTCTCCGCCCACTCCCTGATCTTGAGCGACGTACTGCCGCCTTCCCCAAGTAGGCAAGCTTGGACGACGTCCGTCCGTTTCGTTGCCGTCTCCTCAGCCGACGCGCACCACTAGTCGGGCATGTAATCCTCGGCTCGGCTTTGGTCAAAGCTTGGGGCACCCCAAATTTTCAAGCTTCAAGGGGTCGACACCGCCCCAGCAACGCCGCCCTCGATCTATTGATCCTGCTCTCCTCTCAAGTCCATACACACGGTCAGCACCATCGGTGCCTCGCGTCCTCGCTCAATAACCACCCCTCGCTGGCATAACCCCAAATAGATTCTCGCAGCCTCTCGCCCTTACCCAGTTCCTTCGTCGACGGTCTCCTCCTCGCCCACCCTACTCATATGGATAGCGCATGCGTCCGTTTCCGTTCAATTCCTTCTCCTCGGCCAGCGCATACCGCCGCTCCCGCTCCCGCCTTCGACATTCGTCTTCCGTTGTGGCGAATGCGCAGCAGCTGTCGCCTTCCTCGCTGAACGACGGCAAGCCTTCAATGGCTCGCAGGTGCCTCCTACCCACCGTTTCTCCGCGTCGTCCACCGGCAAGCAAGCTCTCCAGTCATCCTCGAATTTACGCGCCATCAGCACCCCCGTCGTCGCCCCTCGCACAAACGCCTGCCTACCGCTGGCTTGCAATAATCAAACGGTGTCATGCGCGTTATTTTTTTTCTCCCTCATCTCCACATCCACCACGGCACAGTCCTCCTTCTCTCCGCGAGCGACTCAATCACCAAGCTCTCCCGCCGCCCCGCTCGCTGTCTCGCTTTCTCATCCAGTACTAATGCGGGTCTTCTCGCGTCGCTTTCGCCGTATCTTGTCTCTTCATGGTACCCCAAGGTCAGATGAGCGGGGCGCCGGACGCGGACAATGCGAGTCTTCAAGTCGGGTGAAGAGCTTCGACAGAGGTTCTGCCTCGGCGTCTGCGGTCACACTCGTTGCTAGACTCTAGTCTTCTCGGAAACGGGTCGGCGCATAGATGGACAGATCCTTCGATGCACACGGACAATTTACTTCGGATTTGATTCCATTTTCATAAACACAGGTAGTATTGGTACGTTTGCTTGTATGTAGAGGATAAAAGTCAAGGAATTACAGAATGTATGGAATGAAGGCCACACAGTAAGGATAATAAGTAGGAAGCGAGACTGGGTAGAAAAGGACCAAGGGTATGGTATGTCCGAGATTGCAAGATGGAGAACGAATCGACGGCAGATCGCCGATCTGGTGCAGGATTCGCGCGTATTGGCAGGTCGGACGAGGTATACGCGAGCGCCGGCAACACCTCGTGGGCAGTCTTCGTGTATAGATTGTCCGTAAGCAGCATGCTTGTGTGGGGACATCGGTCGCTGTGACAATCTGAAAAGAATCAGATTCAAATTGGAGAACGCAGAGCAAGTGAAAGAAAGACGATACGTTTCGTGGTGCACCATCTGTTTGCGGAGATGGTCTTGGGCATCGTGCCACACGGATATTGGCGGATGTCTTCGCAAGCAGCATGGGAGGGGAGAGGTGGATTCGTCCGGCGTGTCTTGAGCAGCAGCAAAAGATCGGGCGGCGGCAGGGGCAAGACGACGTACGGGTTGTACGTCGCGAGCGCTTGATCGCTTTGAGAGGGCGTCGGCTTTCGTAGTGTCGCCTGGGTGCAGGAGTTCTTGATAATGATAAACTCTTGGGTTGACGGATCGGCGAGAATTGAGGAGGTAGTGAGGGGTTTGAGGAGAGTCGGAGACGTGAGGTGAGAGTCGAGGTATGATGGTCTTGAAGCGAAGAGGTTGTCAATGAGGGTGGAGGGTCGACATTGACATTGGAAAGCGGGGTGCGCTTGGCTTTGGAAGAATAGGGTGGGTGGTGAGAATGGGCGTCCACACCCGGTATGCCGAATAACAGGGAGCCGAGGGTGCGTCGGAACGGAGGGAGAGAGGGAGTACCGTGAGAGGAGTATTATCTGCGGAGATTGAGATCGAGTGCGTGCATGGCTTGACCAGGAGCCCTCAATATCGCCTTGAGTCTCCGTTCCGAAGGAGCGACGTTGAAGCAAGTTTGACTGGGGTACAGGTTTGTTAGATGTAGAAATCATACACAGTTAGACAACGCACCGTATCGTAGGTATCAATCCTTCAAGGAAGTTCCTGAAGAGACTCGTTGTGGGTGCCTGAGAGGTTGCTTGAGATTCATGCAAGGAGGACAGTGGTACATAGATCGCGGGGGTACTGGAGGTCGTGCAAAAGAAGAAGGCGGCGACGACGTGTCTTGCATCTGGAGGTCGACGATCGTCGTGACAAGCAAAAACGAGAGCAAGTCCAGCCGCGATATGAAACGATACGGAAATCTTCTCAAGGCAAGGGGAGGAAGGGCAAGAGCGAGTCGTAGTATGCTGGACGACGAGGCGACGCTGGTCCGGATTGTTTGTGGGGTGGCAGTGCACGCAAAAAACACAAAGTTGAGATTCAGAATGTTGATAAAAACCTAGGCGCGCTCTTGGGCGAAGTCACAGTGTTTTTGAGGCTTCAAGCGACGGCAGCTGCGTTAACGTTTTGTCTGTCGAGAGCAAGGGCGAACGGAAGAGTGAAAGGAAAAGGGACAGATGGTCGGTTTTTAGCCTTTAGGGTTAGGGTTGTCCAACCAAGTCCCAACTTGGTCCCAACGGTCATGTTCTCTGCAATGCGCATCGGCTCGTCGAACAAGCAGCTTGCTGTACCGCTCAACTCGAAAGACGACAAGCCCAAACCTGCTTTCACTGGTATCTTCGTCGTCAACTACATCCGCAAGAGCCTTGAAAGATGTACCGCGCCTTCTTCCCGACTCTGTCAATTTCGACTCGATTCAGAATCCTCAACCATTATCCGACACGTCGCTTCCTTTAGAGCTCCGTCTTCTCCAAATACACTCCCAAATTTATCGCATCCCAGACGCCCCACTCGACTCTTCGCCTCCTTCCTTTTGTTATTGAAGCTCGCACGCAAGCCCACTCTCCGTTTGCACCTCTTCTTGACTCCCTCTACACGAGTTTCTCGGAATGGTTCTTCGCCTTCGCCGAAAGCGCGAGTTGGAGCTTTGAACGGAATCCACCACGCATTCGCTGAATGCCCTCAAACCTCAATACTTCTGTCGTCGCGCGCCGCATCCCAACCATTCACGCCGGCTTGGAGAAAGCTGTATCGGCGTTTCTCTCGTTCCCACATTCGCCCTTCACCCCTCCACTGCACCTCCACCTCAACCACGCCGCACGGGTCTTCCTCGCCCCCTTTCGCGCATCGACCGCTCGAGCCTCAAGGTTTTCTGCCAGCGCCTGTCCCGCTAATTCTCGACGGTTATTTTCCGATTCTTCTCAAGCAAGCGACTCTAAACCCCCGTCCCTTCACCCCTTCTCTCTCTATGGTCGCATGTGAGCGGCGCGGCGTTCCCTGTACCAGCCCTTACACCCTACGACCTCCAGCGTATCTGCTTCTTCCGCAAGGACGTGGGTCCGACCTCTCGTCCACCCGTACTCTAACCAAGCCCTTCTTCTTTGCATTCCCTTCGCGCTCTACGGCGATCTCGCGTTCCCCGCCATCCCAGCACCCTCCTCTTACCTCCCCGCCTCCCGAACGCGTCTATTCGCATGAATCGAATCTCCTTCCCATCGTCGCACCTCAAACTCAGAACACTCACCCCATTTCCGCTCTACCGCTCGCGATACACCCGTATTATCGATCGACGTCTTCACCGCATAACAACACCCTTATCTCCAAATCCCGCGCGCACATCGAGTGCCCAACACGTATACATACGACATTCGCTTGAAGTAACCGACACAGAGGGAACGCGGGGCGAGCGTATCACTGAAAGCTCGCGTCAGCGAGATGGAGGACGGGACGGGGGACAATGGATGAATAGTCGCTAAAGCGTCGGCGTCGGCGGCAGGTCGTGACGGTGTTGTTGGAGGAGGACTCGGACATGTTGGTCCGAATTGCTTGGGAAGGTGGGGCGGGCAACGTCTTCCTTGCTCTGGATATGGACGCATTGCGTGTGTAGGCGGTATATTCTTCTTGGACAATGATCTTGGACAATGATCTTTTATTTAATCTTTGGTACCTGGATGTACGTTTGCCCAAATAGATATATATTGCGAATGATTTTGCGATACACAAGAGGGTGTCGTGTAAGTGATATATGGTAGGGAGCGCTGAAATAAAGTATATATATGCAAGCCGGCGTAGGTCAAGGTTAACAAAGAGATAAGAATGGAACCTGGAACGGGGGCAGCGACACCTTGTCGTCGCAAGCTTGGGCCGCTTGATAATGGCAAGTATATCTTGCTCCGAAGTCGACCGACGCACACGCCAGCACCATGGACACGGGCAAGTCGTGCGTGAGCACTGCGCACTACATCTGCGGGAAGGATGTGCGGTAATGGCGGGACTGTATCGCTTGTCAGCAACAAGGCAGGGCCGCACACTAACGAGGCTAGACGCACCTTTTTCAGATTTCTCTCGGGCGATTCGCGGGGCAACCTCGTTCTGAGACGAGTAGGCTGGGTGAGCGGTGTATGACTTGTCTGCGTCGTTATAGAGTATAGCCGACAGCCGCCGGTTTTGCGAGGAACGAGCTTGACCTTGAGCCTTGGCCGTTGACGAGCAGAGGATTTCTGTTCGTGGCTCGCCCACTCGTGTCAAGCAGGACTCGTGGAAGCAGCATCGAAAGATGACGGCGCGGGGCACGAAGGCGAAGACGATGTGCGTGTAGGGAAGGTATCGTGAGCGCTTGACGATGGAGCCGCAGACAGTGTCGCATAGGCTTTGAGGATTCTTGATCAGGACAGATAGACACTTGCGATGGATGCGTCGGCGACAAATTGACTTTCCAGCTGGTGAGAACAAGTCTGAGGGAACGACGCGGGCTTTGAGTCGAGAGTGTGTTGTGCAAGAGACGACGGGTTTGACCCGTCGAGATCTAGGTGTCTTGCGTCCGATTTGGCGCGGACGAAGAGATACGAGTGAGGGAAAACGCCGACGGCTGCCGTGGAACGATGGGTCGGCGGGCGTATTCTGGCAAATTACCCGGGAAGAACTTTAGGAGAAAGATAATGGGACAGACAGGAAAGACAGGGAAGGAAAGCACGCCTATATCGGCGTCGTCCGCGAGCCGTGAGGAGAAAAGAGCCAGATAGATAGCTGGTGGTCATCGTGCTTGAGCCGCGGCCAGATGACTCGTAGGTGGCACTCGCTGGTAAAATTGAGCTAAACGAGGGCGCGGGTCGACAGGATGGCACGCACCTAGAACTGCCCAAAGCCCATGCCGGGTCAAATAGTCAAGCCATTCTTGAGATTGAGAGTCTTCTTCAACCGTGTCGTTGAAGTAATTTGCGGCTCGCGGCAGCTGCGAGAGAATGCCAGTGCGACCCAGCCAGCCAAGAGATTCGCCGGGTGTTATTGAGTCAATCCAGTCGCATGTATTTTCTTGAACGGAACCTCCTCCTGCGAGGGCGTAACCCGTGATCCAGTGTTTCTCTTTGAATCTTGAGCTCGGCCTGAGAGGCTCTTCGAGAATCGAGATTTTCCAGGGGAGAAGGCTGCCAGCAGAGAGGGTGTCCAAGATTTCTGAGGCAGCCAATAGGTTTGTTGCCGCCACTGGGACGATACATTCTGCCCGTAGCTGGATGGTGTATTGCCGCTCCCAGTCGACGGAGTCTTGAGGACGACGCGGTGATCATTGTATGTGGCGACGTCAAGCATCGTCGGCAATTGCCGCTAGGTTTCCACAACTTGACTACAACCTCGACCTCGACCTCAAGACCGTACCAATTCTTCTTACTCGTCTACATCGGCACTCATTCGCCATCCTCTCGCCGTGAAGCTCGAATGGCGGTTCGGTCTATGTCTTGGTCGCAATAGCATCAGCATGCGCACCAAATCAAAGTCACAGCGTTTCTCGTCGCCTTAACCCTTGAAAACTACAGTAGCTTCCAACGCGCGGGACTTTTCGACCCATCAGAGTAAGGACAGGCGAAGCGAGGCACGTTTCAAGTAACTTTGTAGTATAGTGGTGCGCCGTGCTGCCGTCGAAGCTTACACGCGAGGCATCCCTTTTACAACGCGACAGACCACCGGACCAACTTTCATCTCCAAAAATCTCCCCAGTCTCTCTACTCGGTAATTCTGGACGGACCGCCCAATTTGATCTCTCCGCTCCGTGACCCTATGTGCTGGATCGCTGCGATTTGGCGATCTCGCCAACTCGTCTGGAGGGCACTGTACTAAGGTACTTATCGAGGATTTGTTTCCCATCCTCCGACGTGTTATCTCCGCTCCAGCGTGGTCCCGCTTTCTTTCTTGCAGTCCAAGATCGTACACACGGCAGGCAGTCTCGACCCTCCCCTCTGCCCCCGTCTTCCCGACGCCACCGCCTCATTTCTCACATCATCTTGTTACCTTACTACTAGTACCTTTCATTGTTTCAATGTTTGCCTCGCAACCGAGTCACTTCCTTGTTTTCCTCTCTAACTCATGAGCCCGTTACACACTACCATGTTTACCCTTCCCTTGCTCGTATCATCTTCCTGTAAATGTATTCTAGATCCTCTAGGATTGCACGAATGTAAGGAGAAGATGCATCATGATTTTAAAGAACTGGTGTGCACTGTATTTGGGCTCTGTTTGGTGGGCCTTGGCCTTGTTCTGTACTGACCGTGGGATAAGACACGTTGGCAACACATGCTCCACAGCACTTGCTCTAGTCTCTCTAGACAGACGCTTCAATTCTTCTTAGCTCACAAGTTCGCTGAATTAAAGTCTGTTGGTTACCGCGTCAATTACCCGGCAGCCTGCCTTACGATGTCATCAGGTATCCCAACAAGAGCAAATAACACGCCTATCTACCTCATTTCGACGTGTTTTGACGCGGCTTTCAGTGGGGGGTATGTCTCAAACTTGCTAAAACGGCCATTCTAACCTCTTTCTACCCAAATCATGTACATTCTATGGAAATAATCGCTCTTGCAGGTGTTTGCGTGGTGACGGCAAGTTATGGCAGCTGTCATTGACTGATGCTTCTCGGAAAGCGCCGGCAGCGGCTGAATGCTCAGGAAAAAGGCTGAATTCGAGGTTAGGGATTCCAGATCTGCAGCTTTCCCAGAATTTTGTCTTTGAAATTGTGTACAGTGGCTTTCTCTCGGTCTAAACGCGTTAAAACACGTCTGACCGGTGTGTTGAAGGCTTTCGGCTCAGCCGACGTCAAACACACGTGAGTTCCAAAACGGGTAGCTTATATAATAACGCAGGGTACCGGGTAGTTGGGCGTGGTAACCAACAGACTACACTTGCTCCTGACTCTCACTTACCAAGTAAGCTCCTCACCACCAACCAAGTGCACACAAGATGGATTCTGAGAAATACATAAATATTGAAGCTCCTGGTATGAACTCTAGCCCTGGAGCTCTTTTCATTACCAAATTCTGTATAGGAGGAACTGGTGGCCCAGGAGGCCACAGTGGGAGTGGCAGTGGGGGGATTGGAGGTAGCGGTCAAGGGACACAGTTCCATGTAACTGTTGATGGTACAAGTCACTGGAATATCAACAGCGGTAAGCATGACATACTAATGTTACTTTGAAAGAGTCGAGTTGTGATACTTGACACGAGGAGCTTCAGAAACTATTTTCTTGCCAACAGTGAAAATCCAGCAACGGAAAATATGTCCACATCCGGTGCCGTTCTTTACAGGACGTCAAGAAACTCTTCGGGAAATTCATCAACATTTTAGTCAAGCTCAAGGAACTAGACTTGTCTTTATCTTGCATGGGCTGGGTGGCTCTGGAAAAAGTCAGCTGGCATTCAAATTTGTACAGGAGGCACAGGTCAACAAGCGGTATGTCAATATCTGTATTCTTTTTCAGATCTTTACATTATGCTTGAAAGGTTCTCTGATGTATTTTTCATTGATGCAACAAGTGACAAAACAGCAGAAACAGACTTGAAATTACTTGCCCCCGCTGCTAATGATACTCCAGAAGCAGCTTTATCCTGGCTTGCAGGCAACCACAATGAATGGCTGATTGTATTTGACAATGCTGATGATGTTGGACTGGACATTGCCAAATTCTTTCCTCCTTGCACCTTTGGTAGCATCTTGATCACAACTCGCAATCAGCAACTTTGCATTCATGGAGTGGATGTCCAAGTATCAAATATGGCACTTGATGATGCCTCAAACTTGCTCCTGAAACTAGTGGGCCGAAAGGCTTTACAAGACAATAAGAAAGAACTTGCCACAGCCATTGTTAAGGTGTTTCAAGCAATATCTGACAATTTTACCAAACTGAATGACAGTATAGGAACTCCACTGCTTTGCTCTTGCTGTCTCTCAGGCGGGAGGATATATCAATGCTCAAGGAGACTTCGAAGGCTATCTGGCACTCTACAAAGTGTCTCGTGACAGGCTATTGAAGCGGAATGATATTCAAGGCCAGAGCCAATATAATACAGCTGTTTATGCAACCTGGGATCTGAGTTATAACAAACTCAACCAACCAGCAAAATTGCTGTTGCAAATTTTCTCTCAGTTGCATCATGAGGGGATTACAAAGGAAATTTTTGAGAAGGCTTCTCTATCGGAACTACAGATGGATGACAGTGGGTTCCAGGATCAAGTGAATCAGATTTTGGCTCAGCTTGGAGGCAGTAATCAAGTATGGGATGCCTTGGTCTTCAACGACATTGTTGGAGAGCTTCAGGCTTACTCTTTGGTTGAACAAAATTTGCAAGATCGGTCTTTCAGTGTTCACCCCCTTATTCAGCAATGGAGTAATGATATCACCAAACAGAACATGCTCTTCATCCAGACATGTGCACTGGCAATAATTGTCATGTCATATCATTTCAACACAGAAGACGTCAAATATATAACTACATTGTTGCATCATATGACAAGACTGTCACCATTATTCCAAAAGCCCATAGATCTCCAGATTAGTGTGTCGTTGGCATATATTGCTCACTTGCAAGGCCGGTGGCATGACACAGAGATACTATATGGTGCAGTGTATAGAAAGAGAAAGCAGCTCTTGGGTGAGGAACATCCAGACACTTTGGGCAGCATGAATGACCTTGCAGTGACATACAGTAACCAGGGCCGATGGAGCGATGCTGAAGACCTTCAGGTCGCTGTGGTTGAGAGCCGGAAAAGGCTGCTGAGCGAGGAACATCCACACACTTTGACCAGCATGCACAACCTTGCAAGGATCTACAGCAACCAAGGCCGATGGAGCGATGCTGAAGACCTTGAGGTCGCTGTGCTTGAGAGGCAGAAAAAGCTGCTGGGTGAGGAACATCCAGACACTTTGACCAGCATGAACAGCCTTGCAATCACATACCAGAACCAGGGCCGATGGAGTGATGCTGAGGATCTTCAGGTCACTGTGCTTGAGAGCCGGAAGAGGCTGCTGGGTGAGGACCATCCAGACACTTTGGTCAGCATGCACAACCTTGCATTGACATACAGTATGCAGGGCCGATGGACTGATGCTAAAGACTTTCAGGTCACTGTGCTTGAGAGCTGGAAAACGCTGCTGGGTGAGGAGCATCCTCACACTTTGACTAGCATGCAGAGCCTTGCAGTGACATACTGTGACCAAGGTCGATTGAGTGATGCTGAGGGTCTTCAGGTCGCTGTGCTTGAGAGCTGGAAAACGCTGCTGGGAGAAGATCATCCAGACACTTTGCTTAGCATGAACAACCTTGCAAGCACTTACAGCAACCAAGGCCGATGGAGCGATGCCGAGGAGCTCAAGGTCAAAGTGCTTGAGGCAAGGAAAAGGCTTCTGGGAGCAGATCATCCAGCCACTTTGACTACCATGAGCAACCTTGCATGCACTTACAACAACCAAGGCCGATGGACTGATGCTGAGGAGCTTCAGGTCAAAGTGCTTGAGGCCAGAAAAAGGCTTCTGGGAGCAGATCATCCAGCCACTTTGCGTAGCATGAACAACCTCGCATGCATCTACAGCGACCAAGGTCGATTGAGTGATGCTGAGGGTCTTCATGTTGTAGTGCTTGAGAGCCAGAAAAGGCTGCTGGGTGAGGAGCATCCTCACACTTTGCAAAGCATGAACCACCTTGCATATGTTTTTGAGCACCAAGCACGTTACTCTGAAGCAGAAGCACTGAGGCAAGCTACACAAGACATTGAGCAACGTAAAGATGCAGCTTTCAAATGCACCCAAATAGATAAATTTCGTGCCACTCCGCCTGAGCTGGCTTTGCCAGGGGCAGTATCCGAGAACCCTGTTTCACAATCGTTGCATGAAACATACACACAACATGCAAAAAAGCCCAGAAAATGGAAAAGAGTATTCAAATCTCTCTCTCAATTTACCAGTGGGCGCAACGTAGAACATGTTTAGCCTGGCCAAAGTAATGGTCGCAATGGAGGTAAGTATTAGTTCAATGCCACACCTTGTTCATCACTCATTCTCATATCCCAAATCTAGGTGTTTAGCACTCAGCTCTTCACCAATTCCTCTTTGCTTTGTTTTTGTTGACTTCATTTCGTATTCCTTGTATTTATATCCCTATAAAAGCATACCCATACATAGCAATAAACAACATCTACTATCTCACCCCATCAAGCGAGAACATGAAAACACATCACCGAAACATCTCTGGCTCCTCCACAACAGGAGACCCAAAGTACCCCCAAATCGCTGCCGCATTCAAGTCATCCTGTGTCCCCTTGCCCACACCTACGACGCCCTTGACTTGGTATACGTTCTTTTTCCATGAGTTTGTGAGTCAGTACATGTGTGTAATTTTTTGAAAGACCGGGAGAGAAGGAAGAGGGAGAAAGACGAAAGCCGAAGGACATCAATGAAGAGCGGAAAGAAATGGCAAGGTATAAAGATAACACGAAAGCAAGAACAACGACTCACCAGCCCGAGCGAAACCTTAATCGCCGGCGGCCCAGGCGTATACCGCTCAAGCGGCTCATCCATCTTGCCATGAACGAGCCTCCAGACGTTCCGCGCGGCGACCTCCGCCTGATAGTACGCATTATGGCCGGCAGGGATGGCGCCAAAGGCGTTCGCGGTGTCGCCGATAGCGAAGATGTGCGGGTAAGGTGTAGTCTGCTCCTCCTCCTCCTCCTCCTCTTCCTCCTCAGATGCCTCGCCTCCCTCTTCCGCAGACGAAGCACTTTCGTTTTGCAGCGCGATCTGCGCGAGGGCCGCGGCGAGAACGTCTTCCTCGTTCGCGGACGCGCAGGCGGGGAGGAGAGCGGGCGTGACGGGGGAGGGAGGCGGGGGAGGAGGGACCAGGGCGAGCTGCATGGTGCGCAGGACTTGCGCGAGGGCGGTATTCGTGTTGACTGTGTGTGAGTCAAGCGACTGGAGGATTTCTGTATTTGGGCGTTGGCCGGTGCAGAGGAGCTGGACAGGTGAGTAGCATTACATGAGATTGGATGGTGAGAGAGGGAGAAGTAGGAGACACACAACGAGTTTGGCGTGGATGATACGCCCGGTGGTGGTGCAGACCGTGCTGTGGCCAGAGGTGGAGGAGATCAGGTCGAGTCGCTCGCCGAGGATGACGTTGATGTTGGCAGATTTCCATCGCCTGGAGGATTACGGGCAGGGTCCAGTCAGTTGAGAGAAAGAAGAGGAAGGGGCAGCGGTATGCACTCTCAGTGTGCATCTCGCTATTGAAGCGCGGGAGGAGCCGTGTACGGGAGTGCGATAGTGTTACAGGCTTGCAGGGTACACGGAGGCGATGTTCGTGGCGAATTCTGGATGAACGTGTTAGGGGATACAAACGAACAGCAGGATTGAAATACCCCCACCCACGACAACGACGGAGTTCGTGGCCCCGATAGCGCGCTGCTTGCCTCGTAGCCATGCGATACTATTCCCTTTCGACCCATCGGAGGACAGCACAAAAGGCTTCCCATCGGGGGCGGCATGTCAGGGAGTGAGCAGACTGAGGAGATGTGAGCCGAGGGCGTAGATAGCATAGTCGAAGTGAAGGGTATCCGAGTCGATGCCGCGCTCTGAGAAGGCGCGTGAGAGCTTGCCGGAGTTAGGGCCGAGAGATTGGATGTGCGCTTAGAGGAAGATGTACATGTCGTTTGGGGTTTAGTTGCTTGTAATTGGATATGTTGTCGTAGGGAACAACCGGTAAATTTTGTTAGTGCTGGAAACGAGGTAGTGGAGGTAGTCTTTACATGCTTTGTGTTCGTGGCCAGCCAGGACAGCGAGCCGCAGTAGAATCTATGTGTCTGCCACTCAAGCTAAGCGGAACGAAGGTTACCGGCTAGGACATTCCACTTACGGTTCACATGGCTGATGGGGGAAATTAGCGAAAGACATTTTTCGACGCAGAGACGGACGTACGAATTTCAAACTATCAGGACTATCCGCCAGCCGTCTGGGAGGCCAGCAGCTATTAATTGGGCTGCGCGAGCGCCTGTGGAGTATCCGAGGTTTTTGACAGTCGGATGAAGAGCTGTACAGACCACCGTAGGCGCCCCAAGAACCACGACGGTTTTCAAGGACATGGTGGAACCATTGCGGATCATGGAAGAGGACAAGCCAAAATACCAGTGACGACGGTAGGGCGGGAAGTTAAGGTGACAAGGCAGACGGAAAATTCATCGGAGTGGTTGGGTGGAACGAGCGTGTTACAGTGGAGAAGCCCGGTGTTCTTGAGGTCATGGTTGCAGCTTGCAGAGATACTGAAGATAAACAAAACAAAATATTGTTTTCAGTCTTGGTTGTACTTCATCGTCGACGAATCGTCGTGGTGGTTTGGTGCCAGTGTTTAGGAGCCAGTTGGTAGGGTTAGGGTTAGTCCTCTACACAGAGGATGTCTTGCTAGTGTCCCCTGGGCTTCGGGGACTCTTGATCACGACAGACGCTCGCGATTGACGCGTCGGGGTAGATTGACTTGCAACAAGCCG
Source organism: Favolaschia claudopus (assembly GCA_037176885.1). Taxonomy (NCBI): domain Eukaryota; kingdom Fungi; phylum Basidiomycota; class Agaricomycetes; order Agaricales; family Mycenaceae; genus Favolaschia; species Favolaschia claudopus. The sequence goes on from JAWWNJ010000079.1 coordinate 880,950, forward strand.
GTGAGAACGAGGGAATGACGCGAGCCTTGAGTCGAGAATGTCTTCTTCAAGAGACGGGTTTGACCTGTCAAGATCTAGGTGTCTTTGCATCCGATCGCGGCGAGGCGTGGACGAAGAGATTCGAGTGAGGTAGGAGCGGGTGGATGAAGCCGACGACTGCCTTGGAAGGTCGGTCGGCGAGGGTGTTCTGGCGAATTGCAATCAGGCCCGGGAAGAACTTCAGGGAGAAAGATAATGGGACAGGAAAGACAGGGAAGGAAAGCACGCCTATATCGGCGTCGTCCGCGAGCCATGAGGAGAAAAGAGCCAGATAGATAGCTGGTGGTCATCGTGCTTGAGCGGTCCCGTGGCCGGATGACTTGTAGGTGGCACTTGCTGGAAAAATTGAGCTAAACGAGGCGCAGATTGACCGGATGGCACGCACGTAGAACTGCCTAAATCCCATGTCGGGTCAGATAGTCAAGCCATTCTTGGGAGAGTCTTCTTCCACCGTGTCCTTGTGGGATTGAAGGAATTTGTGGCTTGCGGGAGAACGCGACCCAGCCACTGGCAGCCAAGGGATTCGTCGTTATGTCGATTTAGTTGCATGGTTTCGTTCCACGAAACCTCCGCCTGCGAGGAGACAGCGCGCGGTCCAGCTCCAGTGTTTCTCTTTGATTCCTGAGCGCGGCTTGAGACGTTCTTCGAAATTTGTTAAGCTGAACTTAGCAGAGATTGTCCCAGGTTTTTGAGGCTGCAGCTATGGGCACGTTGTAGTCGTTCTCGAAAGATGCTTGGAAGGTTCTGCTCAGAACTCATTAGTTCCTTGCCTCTCGAAGGAGTCAAGAATCTGGGGATGAGGCGAAGGATGTGATGACTGTGTGGGCCCTGGGGCGACGTCAACTTGAAGTAGCTTCGGCAATTCCCGCCAGGTTCCCGCAACTTGGCTGCAACGTCGACCTCACAGGCAGGGCCCCAATATCTCAAAACACATTCCGAATTCTTCAAGCTCATCTCCAGACGCTCTGGGAGATTCTTACCCCTCGTCCAACAACGCCCGCGCTCATTCGCCTCGGCCCTCCTTATCCACCCGCCACGCAGCTCGAATGGCGGTCCGGTCTATATCCAGGTCGCAGAGCGTCAACATGCGCTCAAAACCAAAACCAGATCGTTTCTCGTCGCCTGAAGTCTCCTGAAGGTTTTGAGTCCAAACGGTACATACCACAATCTACGAAGGCGCGGAACGTGCTATAAAGTAAGGGCAGGCGAGGCGAGACGTGTGTTGAGTATAAGGTGGTGCGTCGTGATCAATAATAAATTCTTTTGCCAGTTTTCTGCAGCGCTGGAGCTCCACCGTCGAAGCTCACAGGCTCCATCCCGTTTTGCAACGTGATATAACCGGAGCAATCTTCATCTCTCAACATTTTCCCGTTCTTTCTGCCTGGTAACTTTTTGGACTGAGACCTCAAAGTGTTCACACACGCTCTGACTCCGAACATGCCCAATTCGACCTCTCCGTTCCGTGACGCGGCTGTGCTGGGTCACTTCGGTTTCGCCCTCGATAAGTATCGCCACGTCATCCGCGAGGCACTGATACATCCCTCTCACTCATCGAGGGAGTGTTGCCCCAACGCCCCCTCCACGTGTAATCTGTGGTGCATTGAGTGTGGACCCGCTTTTCCTTTCTCGCGCATTATGACATCTATATCGTCGCCGCGAGGTCGCTCTCGACCCTCCCCTCTGCCGGTCTTTCTGAGTGCGCGTCGAAGTCACCGTTTAACTTGCCACTTCCTTAGGGCTCCTATGGATATATATCTGCTTTTCCTCCGTCCCTTCCACCTCAGTGCTGCCCTTACCCTCAATCATCATCCCCTCCGCCTGTCGACTTGACTTCTTCTCGCTGCACGGCTCTAGTCTTCGTTGTCAAACATCCGCACTTTTGAGTCCTGTACGACAGACATGGGTTTTGCTTCCGTCGCGTCGGCGTCAACATGCAAATCGCCTGATGAGTACATCCAGCAAAAATATTTGTGCGATGCAACTGGAATGCTCCAAAATCTAAGGCGTATGGGATGCGGGTGTAATAGATGCGCGGGTCGCCTTCTTCTGGAAGGCCTGCTTCCTCGTGTCCCTACTTGTCTGTGGCAGGTATTTTTGTCTGATACAGTGAGGGGCAAAGTCATCCCGATTTCGGTGCTTTTGTTCCTGCACGCTGCATGAACGGTGAACAGTGCCATCAGGATGGCGCGCCAAAGTCCGAGCCAGTGGAAAACGCAAGCACATCCCGATGCAGTTTACCTTTGATGTGCTTCATGTATAGGGTCCGATCCGCTTGATATGAATTTGGGTCGTGGCCAAGGGCATGTGGGGCCAACATTCTAAAGTGCGACTGCACAACTCTTGCTCTCTGCTCTCATCTCCCACCCACACCACTGGTAGAAAAATGGATTCTGGACAACATATCACTATCCAAGCCATCCATGGTATAGCCTCCCTTGGTACTCATTTCTCACATTGAACTCCTGCTGTAGGTGGTACAGGAGGGGCAGGAGGCTCTAGTGGGAGTGGGGTTGGTGGTTCTGGTGGCACTGGTGAAGCACCACAATTCAATATATCTGGTGCAAGTCAATGGAATGTCCACACTGGTAAGCTTAACATGTGTTACTTGGAATGAGTTGAGTTGTGATACTTGGCAGGAGTAGCTTCAGAAACTGTGTTCTCAACTGCATTGAAACCCAAGCAACGGAAACTATGTCCGCTTCCAGTGCCCTCTTTTACAGGGCGCCAAGAGACTCTTCAGGAAATTCATCAATACTTTGAACAAGCTCAAGGAACTAGGCTTATTTTTATCCTGCATGGGCTCGGTGGCTCTGGAAAAAGTCAGCTTGCATTCAAATATGTGCGAGAGGCACAGGACAAAAAGCGGTATGTCAATATTTGTATTCTCTTTCCCATTCTTACATATACTTCAAAGGTTCTGTGATGTATTTTTCATTGATGCTACCAGTAACCAGACCACAGAAACAGACTTAAAGTTACTTGCCCCCACTGCTAATGATACTTTAGAAGCAGCATTATCCTGGCTTGCAAGCAACCACAATGAATGGCTGATTGTATTTGACAATGCCGATGATGTTGGACTGGATATTGCAAAATTCTTTCCTCCTTCCACATTTGGTAGTATCTTGATCACAACTCGCAACTCACAACTCTGTATTCATGGAGTAGACTCTCAAGTATCAAATATGGCACTTGATGATGCCTCATACTTGCTCCTGAAACTAGTAGGCCGAAAGGCTGTACAAGACAATAAGAAAGAACTTGCTACAGCCATTGTTAAGGTGTTTCAAGCAATATCTGACAATTTTACCAAACTGAAAGACGGTATAGGAACTGCACTGCTTTGCTCTTGCTGTCTCTCAGGCGGGAGGATATATCAATGCTCAAGGAGACCTCGAAGGCTATCTAGCACTCTACAAAGTGTCTCGTGACAGGCTATTGAAGCGAAATGATATCCAAGGCCAGAGCCAATATCATATACCTGTTTATGCAACCTGGGATTTGAGTTATAACAAACTCAGCCAACCGGCAAAATTGCTATTGCAAATTTTCGCTCAGTTGCATCACGAGGGGATTACAAAGGAAATTTTTGAAAAGGCTGCTCTATCAGAACTACAGATGGATGACAGCGATTTTCAGGTTCAAGTGAATCAGGTCTTAGGTCAACTTGGGGGCAGTAATCAAACATGGGATGCATTGGTCTTCAGTGATATACTTGGAGAGCTTCAAGCATACTCTTTGATTGAGCAAAATTTGCGTGATCAGTCTTTTAGTGTTCACCCCCTTATTCAGCAATGGAGTAATTATACCACCAAACAGAACATAGGCTTCATCCAGACATGTGCACTGGCAATAATTGCCATGTCATATTATTTCAATAGAGAAGACTTCAAATTTATAACTGGACTTTTGCATCATATGACAAGACTGTCACTATTTTTCCAACAGCCTTTGGATATGAAGATTAGTGTGCACTTGGCATATATTGCTGAACACCAAGGCCGATGCAGTGATGCCGAGGGTCTTCAGGTCGCTGTGCTTGACAGCCGGAAAAGACTGCTGGGTGAGGAACACCCAGACACTCTGCTTAGCATGGACAACCTTGCAAGGACTTACAGCGACCAAGGCCGATGGAGTGATGCCGAGGGTCTTCAGGTCGCTGTGCTTGAGAGCCGGAAACAGCTGCTGGGAGAAGAGCACCCAGACACTCTGCTTAGCATGAACAACCTTGCAAGCACTTACAGTGACCAAGGCCGATGGACCGATGCTGAGGAGCTTGAGGCATGCAAAAGGCTTCTGGGAGAAGAGCATCCAGACACTTTGACTAGCATGGACAACCTTGCGTGCACTTACAGCGACCAAGGTCGATGGAGTGATGCTGAGGGTCTTCAGGTCGCTGTGCTTGAGAGCCAGAAAAAGCTCCTGGGAGAAGAGCATCCAAACACTCTGAATAGCATGAGCAACCTTGCATGCACTTACAGCGACCAAGGCCGATGGACTGATGCTGAGGGTCTTCAGGTCGCTGTGCTTGAGAGCCGGAAAAGGCTGCTGGGAGAAGACCATCCATACAGTTTGCTTAGCATGAACAACCTTGCACACACCTACGGTGACCAAGATCGATGGAGTGTTGCTGAAGATCTTCAGGTCACAGCGCTTGAGAGTCGGAAAAGGCTGCTGGGCAAGGAGCATCCTGCCACTTTGCTCAGCATGAACAACCTCGCACATATTTTTGAGCACCAAGCACGTTACTCTGAAGCAGAGGCACTGAGGCGAGCTGCACAAGACATTGAGCAGCGTAGAGATGCAGCTTCTAAACACACCCAAATTGAGAAATTGGTTGCCTCTCCGGCCGAGTTGGCTTTGCCAGGGGCAGCGTCTGAGAACCCTGTTGCGCAATCGTTGCATGAAACATATACACAAAATTCAAAAAAGCCCAGAAAATGGAAAAGAGTATTTACATCTCTCTTTCGATCTACTAGTCGGTGCAACATAGAACACGCTTAACCAGCTGGATACGATGTCTGAGGAATGGTCATAATGGAGGTAAGTATCAGTTCAACACTGCTGCTAGTTCAACACTCATTCTCACATCACAAACAGAGCCTAGGTGTTCAGCTCTTCACCAATTCTCCTTCGCTTTGTCAACTTCAGTTTGTATTCCTTGTATTTATATCCCTATAAAAGCATACCCATACGTAGCAATAAACAACTTCTGCTATCTCGTCACATTGAAAGGTAATGAGTAGGAAGGCACATCACCGAAACATCTCCGGCTCCTCAACAACAGGAGAGCCAAAGTACCCCCAAATCGCCGCCGCATTCAAGTCATCTTGCGTCTGCTTGCCCACGCCAACGATGCTGTTGACTTGGTATACGTTCTTTTTCTGTGAGTTTGTGGGTAAGTATATGTGTGTATTTCTCGAGAGACAGAGAAGGAAGAAAGCGGGAGGAAGGCAAAAGCCAAAGGAGATCAAGAAAGAGCGGAGAGAAGAAGCAAGATATAAAGATAACACGAAAGCAAGAACGACTCACCAGCCCGAGCGAAACCTTAATCGCCGGCGGCCCAGGCGTATACCGCTCTAATGGCTCATCCGAGCCCTAGATGTAATATTTAGACTAAATGGCCTGGCCCTAGCCTAAATGTAAATTGTTTATTTGCGTGGAGCCAGCCAGGCCCTGGCTGGCGCTTTTTTCTGCCCCCTGCCGGCTCCTTTTGATTATCTTTTGATCCCAGTGATGGTCCCCGGCACCTCGGCTTTGTTATCTCATTTTTGGGCAGTTAGGCAGCTTAGGTATCCTTTGTGGAATTTTATAATTCTATTATTTCTATGATTTTTTCTAATTTGCTTTATCAAAATATAGATATAATTGAATAATAATTCGAATCAAATAAGTATGTTTCGTCAAATGGTATGGCTCCCTCTGTTGTCTCCTGATATTTTTCTTCTGTGGACTCAAATAAGGTTTAATCTAATCTATTGATTTACTAGAATTTTATTTCTCCTTTACATCCACATTCAAATGGCTATCTTGGTGACTTCTTGGACTTGAACGGTTTTGTCGGAACTGGAATTCTTTGCTGTTGTTTACCATCACCTTTTCATCTCCGCCTCATGCCGTCAAGTGCAAGTCAAATGTCGAGGTTTCCTGTCGCTTTCCGGGCTTCTACGGTGACTTCAGTGGAACGGCAACACTCAGACAGTTATTACAACAGCCCCAGTCACCCAAACTCAAAGACTGCAAGACAAACCCAATCAAAAGTTTGAAGTGTTACTTCAAATCCTCGCCTCTGAACACTATGTATTCGTAAACTCGCCGCACTTCCAACATCTGCTCCTCTCCAGGTCTCCCCAACTCAACAGTCAACTGTCTATGCTAAGTGTACTTATCGTCCCTTCCCGCCTTCTGTATGCTACCATCTTCTGCTGCCATCTTCGACGAACGAATCCTCCGAGAGCGTCAACTGCTACCTAACCAAGTAGGTCTGATTCACTTCGTTTCTCGTCTTCGCCAGCTCACTTTCCTCACTCAGCACTCCCTATAGTACTCTCGCCTCACCGCCACCTCGCACTATGACAAGCGGAAACGGATCCATCCCCATTTTCTTCTCGCTGACCACTCTTTTAAGCACGCCTATCTTTCTCGCTAACCCCATGCGTGACGCTTACACCGCCGCCAACGAGCCGTTGTGGGATGAAATCATTGGGAGGAATTCAAGGGTTGGGGGGAAAATTACAAAGGTGTGAATCATTGCCCTCGATGTGCCGCACCATCTCATCGTCTCCGTTCACTTTCACCTCCAGGTACCCGTACTCGACAATCCCACGCCACTGCTCCCCCCTCCCCCGCCAACACTGTCATTCACGCGGAATCTGATCTGTTGCGGGCACGTCGTCTTCGAATTGCCGCACGTTCCAGCTCGCTCCCAATCCGCCGTCATTCTTGGCGCGTTGCCGACACCGCCATCTTAACTCCATGGCTTGCGGTCCGCCATCGCACACCACCGCGTTTTCGCGGACGTTATCGCTCCCGCCAATAGCGCGATTCCAGCAGATCTGCTAACACGAGGCAATTCATCATTTTACTGACCTTAGCATGAAGCTGCCAAGAGGGTCGGGACGGCGGCATACATGCGCGGTGCGCAGCTATCATACAACAAGGTGAGCTGTCTTTCATTTTGCTGCAGAGCCGTTGTAACACTTGACCTAGGGTCGCCTCACTGTCACGTTGACGGCGATCTCTGCAGCGCGACTGGCATCACTCTCGACATCCGACTTGCATCGCCCTCGACGTCCAACTCGCATCGCTCTTAACTTCTGACACGACTCACGCATTACGCTCGTCGTCGTTGCCGCCGCCGCTTGGTTTGTCTTCGCGCAGTGTGACGAAGTTCAGAGATAGCAAGACGGGGATGAGTGGTAAAGGTCGGCAGGTGGGTTACGAGTTTTTTTTTCTTTACATGCCATCTATTATTTCTATCCCTTCTCGCTCTCCTCCACTGCTTCCCATACAACCTCGCCCTGCTCTCCGGGCTCTGCACTGTCCTCGTCGACCCCAACGACCTCCCTACCTACAACCACGTCTTCCTATCCTTTCACCAGTACTACCTAGCCACCTTCCCCTTCGGCTTGCCTTCGGTCCCTCCATCTTTTTCGTATGGTTCGACCCACACCTTTAGTTTCTTTGACCATTGCAACTCCGTGATTCTTTACTAGCTACTTGTAATCCTTACACACCAATTCATCTCGTTGTAACTAACTCAAAGGCATGGTTTAAGTGAGCATTGCGGGAAACTGTGTAGAATTTGACTTGGTCTTACGAGGAAACGGCCCCCAACTGAAGGTTCGGCTTTATCGGAACGTCGTCCTATTGGTTGGAACAACGGTCCGATGCCCGCTTTTCTTAATGACCTCGACGTGTCTAACGACGACCAACACGTTTGAGACGCGTCCAATAACTCGAATAAGCATTAAATCGCATTAGACACGTTATGCCATAATTTGAGCCCACAAAATGCGCTGGTTGTTCCCATATCTCAGTTCGATGACGAACTGTACTGAAAAACTTTGATGGCACCTTTCTTTCGTTGTTTTTGAGGCCCCCAAGCTCTCAGATACTCAGCGGAGGTGCCCATTTACGTTACATAGGCGCTACTAACAATATTTAATAACTTTTTTGGCTAAATAACTAGCCTATCTTCTTATTTTTCAAACCGCTCAACTTGCACTACATCGAAGCTTAATTCCACTATGGCACCATTGTTCGTGTCTTGGGTTTTCTTCATCTCTAAATTGAATAAATTAGTATACTCAAACTAAATGACCGCGACTCTCCATTCACCCATATTTCTCTGTATAAAACCCATCATTGGCCCTCTACACTTCAAAAGCACAAATATCCTCGACAACATGTATAATCACAGATCTTTGAGTCTCCGACTCAAGGTTTACCAAGATAATGTGAGATTAAAAGAAGTACGTACCAAGAGGTAATACCATGCTATCAAGAACATCCCAGAAGCTCGACAAGACTTAATATTCTTCGTTTAGAGGGACAATACACCTGAGATGGGGGCTCTAAATGGTCATTTATATGAAATATAGCAGTTTTTAGACCTTGAATACATAGTAGCTACTAAATTGTGTCTCTTCTATCGTTCTCTGGTGTCTATTGTTTCCTCAAGATGCTCAAATGAAGCACTCCTTCCTAATCCGGCGAAAAGCGTTGAGTAGCGGCGTTCGGACCGAACCGCCGCAGCCAATCGGCAACGATTCCGGACCTGTGAGTCACGGCGTCACGTCTGCCAACTCACTTCTGGCAAACACCGACTCCTGGCGACTAGCAACGTCTATAGTACCGACTACTCCGGCCACGGACCCATCTCTCTAAGACAGACTCTCGTTATACTCATCGACTGTTTAGGAAGGGGGGGAGGTCGGTGGGAAGGGTGTGGGGAAGGTGAAGGGAGATGACGAGTGGGAGGGGAAGGATAAGGGTGGAGCAAGTCCGAGCCGGCCTTGAAACGAAACACGCGCGATGCTCGACTGACTCTGTGAAAGGCTTAGGAGTTCAAGGCAGATGTGCTCATGAACAAGGTTCGCATTTTCTTTTCTTTTCTCACGCTCCTTTCCTCTGTTCCCTCTTTCTTTCCCTCCAGCTTCTCGGTCCTCACTCTCTACTTCTCTTTTTCCCTTCTAACCCTCCCCCTCCAGACATTCTCAGTTCCCCCAATATCTTCTGAGTCTGTGACTACACAGCATACGACGTCAAATCCGGGCGTCTCTGCCGCCCCTCCACCCTCCCGAGCTTTGGCGTCCGCCCCGGCATTCGGGGATAGCTGCTTCGCCATGGCCGCCGCTGTGGTGCAACAAAGTCTCGCTTCCCTATCTCGCCCCCTTCCATCTCGATGGAGATGTTCCTCTCATGTACCCTACTTCTACCACCGTCAGTCTTGCCGTTTCTCAGCGCAATCACACGAGACCAAGACACAACTGACCTTGTTGATAGCCAAATAACATGGCACATCCCGCAGAGGATTCGACGCCGTTGGCGTCTAATTGCGTCGAGTGCGCGCGCCGCGCTGTGCTCGTACCCTCTCGCTTTCGGCTACTATGAATTTTGATGTTAATGGGCGGAAAGGTATGTTCGATGAGACGGTGGCCGAGTGCGGTGGTGACGGGCGGCATACCGTTACCGTTGCCTCCTCCGTCTTCCCATCCTCAAGCTTCAACGACCTCGTCGGCGACAAACTCACCCCACCCACCACCCATGCGTAACGACCCGCCTCGTATAAGAGTCGCCTCCCTCGTACCCGCCTCCACCTCCCGTACACATTCACCACATACCCCCTCCACCCACATGTCCCACCCGCATTCGTTACCGATCACTCCTCGTTTCCGTCACGCAACTCGTCCGTGTTCGCCAACACCGCTCCACTGAAGGTGTCACCCACATTTACCTCGTTGGTTTATTCGTAGCTCGCTTCGCGCATTCTCAGGCTGCGTGGGGGAGAAGACGGAGGGGAGTGGTGCGGATGATGACGAACTCATCGTTGGAGCGCGTGCGTGTCTAGCTGCTATCACCGCGATGACAAGGTGACGTGGATCAGGGCGGATGAGTGAGTGTTTCCTCTTCTTTCTTCCCCTTTTTCTGTGTTACAAAACTAATCTTCGACACAGACCCTCTCTGCCTCAGACGAACCGAAGCTTGCTCGTACGCAGCAACGGACAAGGCAGGCTTGGACTTGTGTTACACGTCCACTCCGGCGTCCGGTAGTGTTCGCCCTCAACGCTAACCCATCCGTTTGCCTTACTCGTGAGTATCATTTCAATACGACTGGCCTGTTTGATCCCGAATTTGTTTATCGCAGCATGTATCCCCTGCCTATCAACCTGAACCCCCCTGCTCAGAACAGCCGACGTGACGCAAACGGGCTGCATGTCGGTGCAGCTACCGTCGCCTCGCCCCTTGACGTCCTCTCCCTCTCCACCGTCCCTGACTTCGATCTCCCTCCCACTCCCACTCATGCGTACTATGTTCCTCACCGGCTGCATGACGCAACGGAGGATGCGAAGTAAGTGGCGACTTTTTCAGATCAGACAGCGAACTAACCGTTATGTCTAATCCACACAGCTTCTTTAGACCCATCACCCTTTGCACGGGAATGCCGCAAGTGTGAGCGCTATCAATACAGTGTGACGATTAGCGCTTGGGTCGTTGGCCGGTGGAGGTGGGATTGAGTGGTATTTGGGAGGGGAGGACGATCTATATCGCCTGCCTCTCAAACGGTCTCCCAGCGCCGCGGTAGAAGCACGCGCAGCTTAAACGGCGTTACGGAGGGCACTCGCACCGCGTGACTGGTTTATTATTCAGGATTGGCGCGCCTGGACCAGGGTGCGCAAAATTGGGAGGCGCGGGAGTGCACGTGCCCTTTCTCATTGCCATAATGCTCTATCAATTATACCTATTTCTACAATTTATAAGGCTTCATAGTATTTATAGCAATAATAATATAATATCATTCTCGAAAAATATCGTTCTGGAGCCTATGGCAAAAAAAAAACAATTGTCGTTTTTTTATTCCAAAGCCCAGCATCAAATGGATCACCTCGCCTGATGCCGAAGGCGGCGGCAGTCCCCTGCACCCAAAGGGCACCATTTCAAGCGTGGCAGGGGCCTGGCTGTGTCCGGGCAAACAAACAAAAGGCACAGATTTTAAGCCTAGCCAGGGCCTGGCTGGCTCCACGCAAATAAACAATCTACATTTAGGCTACAGCCTGGCAGGGAGTCTTTACTTTACTTCTAGTGTTGCTCATCCGTCTTACCATGAACGAGCCGCAAGACGTTCCGCGCGGCCACCTCCGCCTGATAGTACGCATTATGGCCAGCGGGAATGGCACCGAAGGCGTTCGCGGCGTCGCCGATAGCGAAGATGTGCGGGTAGGGAGTGGTGAGCTCCTCCTCTTCCTCCTCCTCCTCTTCTTCTCCCTCAACTCCCTCCTCGTCGGACACCGCAGACGAAACACTTTCATTTTGCAGCGCGATCTGCGCGAGGGCCGCGGCGAGGACGTGTTCCTCGTTGTCGGACGCACAGGCGGGGAGAAGAGCGGGCGTGACGGGGGAGGGAGGGGGACGAGGGCGAGCTGCATCGTGCGCAGGACTTGTGCAATGGCAGTGTTTGTGTTGACTGTGCGCGATCCGAGCGATTAGAGGAGTTCCGTGTTGGGGCGTTGGCCAGTGCAGAGGAGCTGGGTAAAGCAAATAGATTTGGGTCAGATTGGATGATGATAGAGGGAGAGGCAGGAGACGCACGACGAGGTCGGCGTGGATGATACGCCCGGTGGTGGTGCGGACGGTGCTGTGGCCGGAGGTGGAGGACCCCAGGTCGAGACGCTCGCTGAGGATGACGTTGATGTTGGCTGATTCCATCGCTTGAAGGACTACGGGGAGAGTCCGGTTGAGAAAGAAGAGAAAGGGGGCAGCGGTACGCACTCTCCGTGTCCATCTCGCTATCGAAGCGCGCGAGGAGTCGGGTGCGGGAGTGCAGCAGCGTCACGGGCTTGCCGGGGTACACGGTGGCGATGTCCGTGGCGAATTCTGAATGAATGCGTGAGGGGATACGCGGAAACGACAGAGTTAGGATACGCACGGATACCAAGGGCACCCCCACCCACGATGAGGACGGAGTTCGCATCCTCGATAGTCTGTTGCTTCCCCCGTAGCCACTCGATACTCTCCGCCTTCGACCCGCCATATAACTGCACAGAGGGCTTCCCACATAAGCCCCAAACCGGTAATTCCCATCAAAAACTGCCAACGTTTGGTAGGATTCTGACCATATCAGTACACTTCTGGGACACTTTCCTGCTCAAAATGTGGTATCCCACACATATTTTGCATTTTCCTGGCCATGACTTGTCGTTCGGGTTTGTCTAGGATACAAGAATATATTATGTAATTAAATATTTTCTCATTTTTTTTCTGACCTTCTCAAACACGTTTTCAGACCAATCCCAGGCTAGCCCCCCCCCCCCCCCCCCCCCCCCCCCCCCCCCCCCCCCCCCCCCCCTCCCCCCCCCCCCCCCGCCTTAGCCGGTGTCTCGGGTTTTGCCGGTGGGTACCCCTTGAATATCTCCGAGCTTTTGAAAGTCGGATGAACTGTGGACACTGGAGACCACCGTAGGCTCCCCCAAGAACTACAACGGTTTTCGAGGATATACAGTAGTGGAACCTGTTAGGACTCCGATCCTAACTTACCAGCGCAGCGACTTTGAACAATGTGTATTGAAGAAAGTACTGCACGATAGTGGTAAGAAGTTAAGATAGAAGTAAAGAATGGTAAAATAAAGCGACAATATTTATATCTCGGCGACGTCCGAGATAAGATAAGTAATAGGTCTTCGAGGGGGTGGGTTGCACTCCTAACACTCTCCCCACTAGATTGAACCCAGGGGTACAATCTACAAAGATACGTAGAAGAAAAGAGAAGAGGGAGTGCAAAGATATAAGTAGAGGATGAAGACACACGTCAATATTGTCAAAAAAGAGTTTTACGCGAGGGCGTCGAGATTATTGAGGAACGCAATGACGTTCGGGGTCAGCGAGTAGGTAAGGACGAGGCCGAACGCGCTGATGGGGAAGCTCGAAACACGCCATACCCGCCTCAAGAGCATGCTGCATTCGCGGGATTTGCGCCAACGCGCCACGGAGGATCCTTCCCAGTCTTGACTACCTGCTGCGTGTGTGAACGTAACCCGACAGACCCGTAATTGCCAAGCGGCGGTAACGGCGAGCTGCTGCGACGACAACGACCCGACAGGTGATAGCGCGGCGGAGATTTCTCAACGCGAGCGCGACACGGAGTCGAGTGGTGATGCGGGAGTGCAGCGGGAAGAACGGTCGTGGTTGGTGGTATTGGAGCCGAAGCAGACGGAGACGGTGACGGAACGTCGAGACGATGGATGATAGGTCGTGGGGGCAGTGTACCAGCAGCATGACAGGAAACTGGAGCAGAACAACAAGCCGGCGGCGCGTGCCGCATTGCAGCGTTTTTACAAACATCCGTTGATACCGAAGACAGCGGTAGGTCGACAGGTGGGATAGGAGCAGAGACGCGGAAGGACGACGAGGATGGTGCATGAGTCGACGGCCAGACGGCGGCGGGCGACGAAGTGACGCGAGACGCATTGGACGCTGGCGCAGCCTGCGCGTGCTCAGATTTCGGCGCTGGAGACCGCGGTGACGAATTTGAATCTGTACGATGAAGCACAGACGGCGGCGGCTTGGTGCATGGTGCGGAAGGCGTTGTCGTCGAGGTCAGAGCTCGAGAAGGGGTCGGAGATGCCCTGCGGGATGCGACTGAGCTGATATTCCGACGAGAAGGCTCGGGAGTCGCGGACAACTGGCTGCCTAGATGATGTGCTGGCAGTGTCGAATCCGCTGCGCCGGCGGACCGTGCGGGTCGAGTTGTCGGCAAAGGCAGAAGGCGGGATAAAGAGAGGCAGGCTGTGAACTCGCCTGAACCCTTCGAATGAATCTTCCTCCCCTCCACCAACGTCTTTTCCTTCAATTTCGCCCCTGCAGCGACATCTTGCTTGTAGGTGACTTTTGACGGCGTACGCCGGTCAAACGCATCTTGTATTGGTGCTTCTCTTGATAGCAAAGGCGCCGAGGTATACGAGGCATCCTCCGCTGAGGTTGAGCGAGTAGGATGATCGTAGGTGATGATAGCGGAAAACGAGAGGGTCGTTGCTGGCAACTTTCTCACGGCTTCCATCGCTTGCAAACGACGCTCGCATCTCAGAATTTCCTGACAAGCGGCTTTGTCGTGTTCGTCGATGTCAGCTACATCATCCCAGAGGTCGATGATAGCCAGAACATCTTCAGTAGAATAATAACATGTACGGATGAGTGATAATGCTCTTTCCGCCACTGAGATCTTGCCGTCACACTTGATCATGCACTTGAGCATATTTATGTGGTAGGCAAAAGTAGCAAAAGCTTCATATGTATCAGAATTACAACATGAAGTTCGCCCTAATAATCGTAGACAGGGATCCGTCACAGAACAGGATCCACAGCCTCGAGAAGTAATGAAACGAGTAGAAGAATCAAAGGCCCTACGGGTGCGCACTGATGATGCAGCACACACTCGAGGACCTGATGAAGGTCGTCCTCCATCGTGGATACGAGCAGAGGGTGGACGCGAAAACCGCAAGTCGGTTTCACGACTAAACGGTCTCATCGATAGAAAGAGAAAGAAAGTAAAAGAACGAGCAAAGCTCGGCTAGATAACCACCGCTATGTGCGTGAGGAGATCTAGACGATCACGAAGATCGCGAGGGGATCGCAGTAAACAGCGGCGTCGCAAGCCCTAGAGCTCCTGCGATGGCGACGATGTGGCGGGGTGTCGTCCGATGATGACGACTCGGCTGGTTCTCGTCCGTTATGACGAGTCGGCAGTACTCCACAATAGCTTGTGAAGTCAAAAAAGTGTTAGGACTCCGATCCTAACTTACCAGCGCAGCGACTTTGAACAATGTGTATTGAAGAAAGTACTGCACGATAGTGGTAAGAAGTTAAGATAGAAGTAAAGAATGGTAAATAAAGCGACAATATTTATATCTCGGCGACGTGCGAGATAAGATAAGTAATAGGTCTTCGAGGGGGTGGGTTGCACTCCTAACAGAACCATTGCGGGTCATGGAAGAGGACAAGCCAAGATACCAGTGACGACGGTAGGGCGGGAAGTCAAGACTGTCAAGGTGAGAAGGCGGAATGAGCGTTTTGAAATTTAAAGACGGGGAAGCCGTGTTCTTGAAGTCATATTTGCAGCCTGCAGAGTTACCGAAGACGGAAAACGAGGAATCATATTCAGTTTTGAGTTATAAGTAAACTTCACTAAACGCTATCCCCCCAACACCTGTACCCCCACGTGACCCGCGGATCAACCTTCCGAGATGGATTCCACGCTGTCAGAGACTCGGGAACTTCAGTAACACTGAACAGTGTTAGGCGCGCCCAGTCACACCTGTGCCGCGGTCGGTGCTGTCACACATCATCGCCAACGGCGGCGAGGGAGACAACAGTGGGCTCAATGGTCTCCTTTCCTTCTTGCACTTGCCCAACACTTGCGCAGACGTTTGAAACTGCGATGCCTCTTCTTTTCGTTTGCTGGATCTCGTATTGTCGCATTGCTGTCGACTAGCTTTGCACTAGCTTGACCCCAACTTGCTTCAAGTGTAAAAAGCGCATTTTGAAACTTGAACCTACACTCAAGAGTGCATCAACCATAGGGACTTGGAGAGAGCCATATTCAAGCGTACGCTGTCAGTCTGTTGTTCTCTGGTCCCAAACGTCTTACCCAATATACAGAATCCTGCTCGGCGAAGGTTGTCGTTTCTCGCGCGCCGTTTGAAGAATGCCGCTTGGCAAGCGCGACCGCACTATGATAGACCTCTGATTCTCTACCCACCCGACGTCTGGTGTTGTGTCGTAGCTTCCGACGGCCAGAGGGCCCTTGCACACAGCCATAGACCATAGAGGGTCTTTCAGAACAGTGACGGCGCAGCCTGTGGTATACGAGAATCCGCCCTTTCTTCAGAGTCATGGAACTCTTTCGTTCCGATGGCGTATTGTATCTCGAAGCCCAATCTTGTCTCTAGTAAAGCCCGCTTCCTACTCCGGCGAGACGATGCGTGCAGGCTTGCAATTCTCTCCGCTGGTTGGTCCTGACGCTGGAATTCCTTTTACCTCTGCTACCTTTCCGCACAAGCCTGTTCCGCTTGTGTATCGTCGCCCCCTCCCTCATCCCAACCCGACACCTACTCTACTTCAAACGATATCCGCTCCCTCCCATTCACCTTCATCGACTGGCCGCTATACCGCCGTGGCTCGAGCACGAATTCTCGAAGAAGACACCTCGACACTCTGCCGGTTACAAGCTTCCTCATGCCGCCCTGCGTTTGCGCTGTCCGGCCCACTATCGTGTCTGGACGCCAATCGCGGCTCGATCATCGGTCAACTGAGTACGATCGAGCCCAGCACATGGGATTATGGCGAACACGAGAGTGGCAGCATCGCTAGCGAAGAAATGTAATGAGATGAATCAGGGCCAGTGCATATCATGATTGTGACGTGAAGGACGTGCTTGGACCTCTCTCTACATGCACAGTGTCAACGACGCCACACGAATGTCCTTGCTGAAGCTTCTGGCGGCGGGTCGGCGTCTGCAGATCTGCGCCGAATGGATCCGATTTCGGATACTTACAGACACGCATGGCATTCAGCGGTGACATTTCCATGTATTCAAGGGGCTTCCTCCAACGCCGAAGAACATAGCGAGTCTTGTCGCGTACGGATGTCGGACCGATCTATGGGTTACTTTGTATCTGCATCCCCTCTGACCCAGCGCTTCTGGTTCACGTCGCGACCGCTTCCCGCGAATCGAATCGCTCTACTCGGGAACGACACGACACCGGCGTCTTCTTGTCTGTATCCAGTTTCCTCATCGCACATCTTCATTGGACGATCCAACTCGCTCACTTGCTCGCCATTTTCACATCTCGGCTCCTCATCTCCTCCCGACAATCGAATCCCCTCAACCGCCAACTAATCCCTTGGCGGAGCTCGCCTCGTCCACGCCCACCCTGCTCACTTCAGTGTCGTCTCGTCAGCCAACGTGTACTGCCGCAAGGTTATAGGCCCGTCGGTGGAAGCGCAGGGGTATAATGCCGGTGCTCCCTATTGAGCTTGAGGTCCAGAGATCTAACATTGAATGGCATTTGTAATGTATCTGCGGATTCATGTCCCCTGCCGCTACCACTCTGGTCGGTCTCAAAATCCACTCGCATCACTGAAAATCCACCCGATAACCCACCGCTTGTCAAATCTCAAAGCCGTGTCTGTGGTATTCGCTTCGCCCCACCACTGCGCCTGTGTTCCTCACCCCACGCCGCCCCGTTCCCGCAGCTCGTCCAATCGATTTGCAGATGCTGTCCTCCTGCGCGGCTTTCCAGTGCAACCTGTGCGGCGCACAGTTGTCGAAACCCTCCCCGCCTTCCTCCTCCGCAAGGACGGTGATCCATGGACCCGTAATCTCACCATGCCCTCTCGTGCATGCAGCTTCCGATTGCTCCTACTACGGCCTCGCGTTTCCTACCATCCCGCTTGCCGCTCATCGCGCCTCTTTCACCTCAACCCGCCCGATTCGATGCCGCTTTGTGCAGCGACTTCTTTCCGTTTCAATCGTTACCCCGACCAGGTCGCTTGACTTTGGCGCCTCGCACTTTCGCCGGATCGCAGCATACGTCCGTCTTTCTCTCTGGCGCAATGCACGGATGCGTCGGCCGTACAGGCGATGTCCTCGGTCCTGTGCACCGCACAGCTAATAGTCGTCTGCCACGCATACAGTATCCCTCTGGCGTAGATGAGATAACATCCAGATATCGCGGCTGGCTCGCGTTTTCTCAAGACGGAGGATGGGAAGTCTTTCATAACTGTTTGGGAGGGCGGGTCGTGTGTGACGATGTTGTCTGGGAAGGGGAAGCTGGAAGGGGCAATGGATTGGATGGCTCGACGCCCTTCTATCTGGTCTGATTCCGTCTTTGCTATATTACAATTTACCGTTACATTCGCCTAATAGCAGCTACACAACGGAAGTACACAGTACATGTACATCGGCAGTATAAACACGAACGGCTGAAGTACGAGTGTCCCATCTTACAAAAAGCGACAAGTATGCTTGAGATATACCCCCTCTCCTTCACCACCCCTTCTCCCAATCCTCCAGCGTGTCAGCAATCGTATCGGCCATAGTGTGGTATTTCAGCCGAAGCAGCCTCACGCTCTTGTCGGCGTCAAATCGTATCTGGTGAACTGCGTCCTTCCCGGCACCAGGTGTGCCTTTCAGGTGTTTAGAAGATGACGGGGTGGCGTCGACTGGAATGGATGAGAGGATAGAATTAGCGCTTGAATCACAAAACGTAGTATTAGAAACAACTGACGCAGATCTTGGAACGAAAACGCCCCCGCAGAGATGATGATCCTCTCCCCGCCCGCTTCCTCCTTCTGCAGACCGAGCACACGAGCCAGCGCGATAGCAGGCATGTC
Source organism: Favolaschia claudopus (assembly GCA_037176885.1). Classification (NCBI taxonomy): domain Eukaryota; kingdom Fungi; phylum Basidiomycota; class Agaricomycetes; order Agaricales; family Mycenaceae; genus Favolaschia; species Favolaschia claudopus. The sequence continues at coordinate 899,598 of JAWWNJ010000079.1, forward strand.
GACCCAGCTCCCGCTCCCCACCGCCGATCCTTCTTTCGTGAAAACGTCGTACATCGTTTGCGAAGACGTGTTTTGGGCGGACGGGATGATACTTCGTGGATGATGGGCTGCAGATAACGGAAAAACGCTTGAGGTGAAATTCAAGATGAGATAAATGCGCACACGCACCCCAAAAACCATGGGCGGATTCAGAGCTACGACGTCCCAAGCTACTTCTGCTTTGTGTTTGTTGTACAAGTCCCATGCCGCTGATAGGCAGACGTTACGAGGCGGTCGGGAGAAGAAGACATACCGCGCTCCGCAAGTGTCTTCGACGCGCCGTATCTCGCTGCGTTCGAAGCCTCACGGCCCTTCTCCTCGACCTCCTTCACGGCTTGGCCATTCCAGTCCGCTTCGGTGAAGACTTGCGGGGTCGATGGGACGCTGAGCACAGCAGCGACAGAGGATGTTATGATGACACGCTTCACAAAAGTGCTAGAGGCAAGGAATCGCAACGCTTGATGACCCAAATCCTGGAGCATCTACCGCTACAACTCCGGATTCACAGCCATCGGGTCACTTTCCTCGTCCGAGTCGGACAAAGTATGCGCCACCAACGCCAACACCGTGACGGCGGTCTTCACGAAAGCGCGCCAAGCATCTCGGGAGGTTGGAGATCGATCCATGACTTGCCTATGCCCACGGGACGCCCATGTCGTGTCTTGAGGAGCAGCAGGAATCTGGCTTCATACCCGCGACGGCAGGGCGAAGACGACATCCATCTAGTACGCCGCGAGCGCTTGATCACTTGGGACAGTGTCGGCTGTCGTGGCATCGCCTGGATGCGCAAGTCTCTGATAACGACAGACGCTTGTCGTTGACAGATCGGCGACGATTGACGAGATAAGGATGGGGTTGGGGAGAGTCGAAGTCGTGAGGTGAGCGTCGTCGAGGTCGTCGAGGCAGCCTGAGGAAGGTCTACGTTGCATGCGTCAGGCATGGATGACGATTGAGAGATAGAGATAGACGTACCTGACAACTACGTTGCTCGTTTGCTCGCCAAGGAGCACCTTGATATCGTCGACGACAGTGCAACGCACTGCACACTCGTTCCGAAGAGGCGGCGGCAGGTTTTGGGCAAGTCGATCGTTCACTGCGTTCAGGACCCGCGTAGACCGAGGCCGGCTATCTCGGTTTACCTCATAGCTACGTCGGCCTCACATGGTAGACCGAGTCTGCCGACGTCACGTAAACCGATTTGCGTCCACGTCGGTCTACTGGTCTGCCTACATCTTGCTACGGCTCGTAAGCCGACTGTGTCTACAGTGGCCTTTCCACTTCCGCATTTTTTGCTCACTATTTCTACAGGCTTCTACCTTCCTTCCCCGACGTCTGTAGGTCCCTCCTTGGTCACGGACGCATGTAGTAATCATTCTAATAATAATTGAGGACATTTTTAGACTAATTTTAGACTTTCCCTCGTCTGTGATGGCCATTTTATTGAGCTTCGGGCACAGTATTGTCTACCCTTGGTCAGTCTCTCATCCCCTTCACATTGAGACTGACTATGAAGCTTGAATCTATCTCGGTGTACCTATAGTCATCGAATTCATGAGTTGAACACCGGCTAGGCGGACCTGAAGCCGAAGTCACGCCGTGTGATGCGGTGACATCTTTGTGACACCTGCCCAAATCATTGCCGGCAGCAAGGCCGGCACCTTCATACTCACTTACCTGCTTTAACAAGCACCCTACAAGCCTTACCAGGAGCGTCAACAGACTGGGCGGACGCAAGGGTAGGTACACGGACTCTGTTTACTGAGGGTTCGGGCTTCGTCGGGCTAACATGGTAGCCAGACCCTCCGTCTACGAGGGTCCTGAACGCAGTGGTTCGCGGTATCGATGATCAGAGTGGTGGGCAGGAAAGGTTTCGCGCGCGTGTCGAGTGTCGGGGAATTACTGTTGAGGGCTTGAAAAGCGTTGGGCAGCGCCGACGATATATATGCTTGACGGTCTTGAAGCAGGTTGGATTGAAGGAGGAGGGAGACGTTGGAAAACGGAGGTGCGACTCGGATAAGTTACAGGCAGATGGGGCGAAGTGGTGAGAATGCTTGCGCAGGCAGTATGCCAAACACGAGAAACAAGGCTGCGTCGGGAGGGAGGGCGGGAGGAAGTACTGTAGGCGGAGGAATATATGCTGAGATAGAGATCGAGTCGTCGTCTGTTTTGACCAGGAGCCCATGTCGCCTCGAGTCCCCATTCCAGAAAAGTAACGCTAAGGCAAGTTCGACTGGGGTACAGGTTTGTTAGATGTAGAAATCATACTCAGTATAGACAATGTACTGTATCGATAATCCAATCCTTGAAGGAGGTGCTCGAAGAGAGTCGTTATAGGTGGCTGGGGGGTCACTTGATGTTCATGCAAGGAGGACAGTGGTGCATAGACCGGAGATGCACTGGAGGTCGTGGAAAAGAAGGCGGCGACGACGCGTCTTGCATCCCAAGGTCGTGGATCGTCGTGGCAAGCAAAAACCAGAGCAATTCCAGCCGCGATATAAAACGACACGAAAATCTGCTCCACAGCAAGGGGAGGAAGGGCAAGAGCGAGTCGTAGTATGCTGGACGACGAGGCGACGCTGGTCCGGATTGTTTGCGGGGTGGCAGTGCAAAAAAACACAAACTTGAGATTCAGAATGTTCACAGAAACCTAGGCGCGCTCTTGAGCGAGGTCACAGTATTTCTGAGGCTTCAAGCGACGGGAGCTGGGTTACAATCCGTCGAGAGCAAGGGCGAACGGACTCCGGAGTGAAAGGAAAAGAGATGGTCGGTTCTAGGGTTAGGGTTGTCCACTCCTTGTTCCAACGGTCATGTTCTTCGCGTCTAGTCGTCGACCAAGCGGCTTGCTATACCGCCCAACTTGAAGGACGACAACGCCAAAACTGCTTTCACTGGTATCTTCGTCGTCAACTACGTGGCCACAAGAGCCTTGAAAGATGTACCGTCCGACTCTGTCAACTTCGACTCTATTCCAACTCTCAGAATCCTCAACCATTATCCGACACGTCGCTTACTCTAGAGCTCTGTCTCCTCCAAATCCACTCCCAAATTTACCGCATTCCAGACGCCTCACTCAACGCTTTCGCCTGATCCTCCTTCCTTTCATCCTCAACGGCGCTCGCATACGCACCAACTCTTCAAGTTTTACCCCGTTTGCGCCTCGTCCTTGCCTACCTCTTTTCTGGTCTTTCGTCATCCCCCCACACCTTGCAACGAATCCAAAGCGCGTTTGCTTAGCATCAAATCCACTCCCATCAAGAGCCGTTTCGTCGTCGCGCGCCACATCCCAACCATCTACGCCGACTTTGAGAGCGGTAGATTGGTATCTGTCTCGTTTGCATTTTCACCCCTCCACTGCGCTCGCCTCAAGCACGCACCCTGTTCTTTCTCACCACTCGACCCTCGAAATTTTCCGCCACCGCACATCTCGCGTTACGTGTCGACGGTCCCTACATCACGCCGTTTTTCGTGCCGTTCTTATACATTTCGTGTCAAGCACGCAAAACCCAGCCGTCTCTTCGCCCCTTCCCACTCTCTACGGCCGCATGCGGATGACGCTAACACTCGCTACGACCTCCACCGCATCTAAACCCTCACCTCGTCTCTTCCTCAGGATCGCGGGTCCGCTCACCCCTCGCGCGCCGCTTCCACCAAGCCGTCTTCCATTTCAAGAAAGCAGCATCCACTTTAAGCAAAAAAAAGCGCCGAACGGAAGACGCGCGTTTCCCATTCCTTCTGCATCCCCTTCTCCGTCTCATAGACGCGGCCATCTCATGTATTCCCCATCGCCGCACCTGAAATCCAAACCACTCACCGTATCTTCGCCTTGACGCTCGCCAGTTTGTACACCCGCGCAGTCGATCGATCTCTTCAATCCACAGCAACACCGCCGTCTTCAAATTCGCGTGCGCATCGAGTGCCCACCGCATGTACCCGCGACGCGGGCGCGGTCGCGCGACGCAGAGAGAGATCTAGAACGCGGGCGATGATTTCACTGAATCGGCGGGAGGAGGGCGGGGGATAATGGATCAATGAGATCAATAAGGTTTTCTCGTCGGCGTAGCGGTCGGTCGTGACGGTGTTATTGGAGCAGGATGGGAAGGATTCAAATATGTCGATTGGAGTTGCTTGGAAAGGCGGGGGTGCTTGCTCGTTCTCGATATGGCCGCATTCTCGACGAATTTTCGATCGTCTTGGACAACTAAATACGATTCAATTGGATTAGTATTACTTACTGTATACATGTACCTATGTAAGAAGGATAGGCATAAAATCTATGGGAGTTAATCGAATGTAGTTTTTCTACAATACCGAAAGAGGACGTCGTGTAAGTGATATCTGATAGGGAGTGCGCAGAAATAAAGTATATGCAAGACCGCGCAGAGGTCAAGATTGACAAAGGAATAAGAATGAGTACAAAACGATGCAGCGACGCCCTGTCGTCGCAGGCTTGGGCCGCTTGATAATGGCAAGTATATCTTCCTCGTCGAAGTCGGTCGACGCACACGCCAGCACCATGGACACGGGCAAGTCGTGCTTGGGCGCTGCGCACCCATCCGCGGGAAGGAAGTCGGTAATGGCGGGGACTGTATCGCTGGTCAGCATCAAGGTAGGACCGCACACTAACGAGGCTAGACGCACCTTTTTCATATTTCTCACTGGCAATTCGGACGGGTAACCTCGTTCTGAGACGAGTGGGCGGGGTGAGCGGTGTGTGACTTTTTGTCATATACCCGACAGACAGCCGTCGCTTGGCGAGAAAGCGAAGACATGCGGTTTGAGCCTTGACCGGTGGCGAGCGGAGGTGATTCGTTCGTGGTCCGTGTCGTCTCGAGCAGCGATTCGCGCAAGCAAAAGTTTAGACTGCATACCGACGGCTGGGCACGAGGTCGATTGAAGTGTAGAGTACCGTGGGTGCTTGATCGCGGCGGAGGTGGGGGGCAGGCCTGTGCTCTGGGGATTCCCGATCAAAGGACAGACGCTCGCTATTGACGCGTCGGCGAGGATTGAGTTTGATTACAGCGAGTTGGTGAGTGAGGGAAATGAAGAGGTAGACCGGAGGGCTTCTGCTGACGAGAATCGTCATATCACGAGTGAAGTTGAGCTGAGATGGTCGAGAGGGTCTTCAGAGCCGATGATTTTGACTCGTCCAGGTCCAGCTTTGGCTTTACATCCGATTGCGGCGAGGCGTGGAAGAAGAGATCTGAGTGAGACAGCAGCGGGTGGATAAAAGGGTTAGAAGAGATGCGGAGGCCTGCGTGTCACGGAGGATCGGCGGGGGTTTCCTGGCGGATTGAAATCAAGACCGGGAAGGATGCTAGGAACAGGGAAGGATCATGAGTCGCACGGGAAGTCAAAGCACGCTGAGGGTATCGATATCACGGTTTGTCCATGAGCCGTGAGGAAAAGGGAGCCAAGCGGATCGTCGTACCTGAACGGCAATGTCGGTACTGCGGCCAGATAACTTTAACTCGTAGGTGATACTCCCTGATGAAAGTGAGCGACAACAAGGGGCGCAGGACACACGTACATCGAAACCGTATAGATCCTGCGTCGGGCCAGATGACCGAGTCATTCTTGAGATTCTTCCTCATGCGTGTCGTTGTGGGATTGAAGTAAGTTGCAGCTCACGGGAAAACGCAAGCCAGCTAAGAGATTTGTCGTCCGTCGTGTCTAGCTAGCCGCATGCTTTTGTTCTTGAATGGCACCTACGCCTACCAGGACACAGTCTGTGATGCAGCGTTTCTCTTCGATTCCCGAGCGCAGCTTGAAACGGTCTTCAAGATTCTTCACGCTAGCAGAGGTCACGGTTGTCCAGGATTTCTGAAGCCGCCTGTGCGTCGTCGTTCTCGGACCATGCAAGTTCTGCGCATAACCCAATCGTGCATTGCCGCTTGACGGACTCAGAAGTCTTGGGGATGGCGCGACGGTGCGCGATGAATGTGATCACCGTGTGTGGCGACGTCAAGCAGCTTCGGCAATTTCCGCTAGATTCCCGCCCAATTCCCGCCACAACTTGGCTACAACCTCGGCCTCCAAAGCTTTCACTCGACACCGTAGCGCCTAGTCCTGACCGTATTTCAAGACGCACATCGAACTTTTCGCCTCCAGCCTTGAGGATGCTTGCGTTTTTCCACATGGTCGTCCCTCGCACTTACGCTCGTCAACGCCCGCGCTTCTTCGCCTGCTCAACTCTTCTCAAACTCTTTTACTCTCGCCGTGAAGCTCGAATGACAGCCCAGTCAATGTTTTGGTCGCAATGCGTCAACAAGCGCACAAAACTGAAGTCAAATCGTTTCTCCTTGCCCGAAGTCTCGGAAAAAACTTTCAGAAGCTTATCAAGATACCAATGTAAGGCGTGTGGAGAGTATACGACGGTGCGTCGGGATAATTCTTTCGTTGGCCAAGGATATCTCACAGCCCTCCAGAACTAGAGGGAATCGTCGCTGGAAGCGCACGCATGGTCCCTTTTCGCGACGCGATATACCACCGGAGCGATCTTTATCTCTACAGATTTTCCTTGTCTCGCTGGCAGGTAGGTTTCTGGACTAGGACCTGGAAGCGTTCATACACTGACCCCGAACCTGCCGAATTTGACCTCTCCGCTCCGTGACGCCGTATGCTGGCTTGCTTCGATTCCGCCTAAGATCGCCCCACCACCTGCGAGGCACTCGCACGTCTCATTCGCCGAGGGTTGCCCGATTGCCGCCCCGCCTGTGGTTTCTGGTGTGCTGAGCCAGCGGGCGCCTGCTTTTCTTTCTCGTGATCATAACGATATCGTATAACCGGCATAAGGGCATTCTCGCCGCTCGCCTCGGTCAGTCTTTCCGGCTGCGCAACTGAATGCCGCCGCCGCGTCCCGCCAAGCAGCGAATCAGACTACGTGCGGGGATGGTTGGTCTATGATTTGTTGTGGGGCGCTGCTCGCATCACTTGGAGGCGAGCGGTCCCATGCATCTACCGCTTGACTAAACACGCTCCTCCTCTTCTCCTCTTCCCGTCTCATCCCGGAACTGCCTTCCCCTCAATTATACACTCGGCCCGTCAACTCCACTTCTCCTTCCCTCCATGGCTTTGTTCCCCATCGGCCATGAATGCTTTCTCCGCATCTTGCCTCTACACTCGTCTCCCACTATAACCGGCGCCTTGACCGACACTCTGTCAAAATTTCGCTCCAAATTGAAGCAGTGTCCATGGTGCTGTACCCACCACCTCTTTCGCCGGGAAATGTTCTCGATTCCGCACACAAGTTCCCGTCTCGTCGCACAACCGCGTCGTTCCCAGTCTGAGACTACATGACTCGGTCGGATTGCCCATAGCAGACCTCTACGCTCTTCATCAATGTCCCCCCTGGATCATACTGTACTGCCCTGTCGTATCTCATTCTTATACGCATGACTGCCCTCTCCTCACCTTTCCACTCTCTTCTTCATTTACCTCGCGTCTTTCATCTTCGTAGTACATACGTTACTACCTTCCATTGTTTACCTCCACATCCCCTTCACCTCCTCGTCTTCCCTTTTTGCTCGCACCACCATATGTGCGCTACCGTGTACCCAAATTACGAGTACTTTTATATGCAGTGCATTTGAGCTTGGCCTTGTTTGTATCGGCCGTGCGCAAATCTGACACGTTGGCAACACATGCTCCACAGCACTTGCTCTTGACCCTCACTCCAAGTAATCTCCTCACTCCCATTGACCGACCAACCACACTCAAGAAATGGATCTTGAGAGAAACATAACCATTGAAGCCCATGGTATACAATGTAGCTCAGGGCGCTCTTGTCATCACTAAATTCTCTCTAGGAGGGACTGGTGGCCCAGGCGGCCACAGTGGGAGTGGTAGCGGAGGGGTTGGAGGTATAGGTCTGGGCCCACAATTCCATGTATCTGGTACAAGTCATTGGAATGTCCACAGCAGTGAGTTTTTTATATGTTGCTTAACTTTGAAAGAGTCAAGCTGTGATACTTGACATCCATAGCTTCAGAAACTGTTTTCTCTGCTGCATTGGCAGCCAAGCAACGGAAACTGTGTCCTCTTCCTGTGCGCTCTTTTACAGGACGTCAAGAGACTCTTCAGGAAATCCATCAGTACTTTGCTGAAGCTCAAGGAACTAGGCTTGTTTTTATCTTGCATGGGCTTGGGGGCTCTGGAAAAAGTCAGATGGCATTCAAATTTGTACAGGAAGCACAAGACAAGAAGTGGTATGTTAATCTTTGCATTCCTTTTGGCATTACCTTACATATTATTCAAAGCTTCTCTGATGTATTTTTCATTGATGCAACAAGCAAAGAAACAGCAGATGCAGACTTGAAGTTACTTGTTCCAGGTTCTGATAACACTTCAGAGGCAGCATTATCTTGGCTTGCAAGCAACCACAATGACTGGCTGATTGTGTTTGACAATGCTGATGATGTGGAACTGGACATTGCAAAATTCTTTCCTCCATGCACATTTGGTAGTATCTTGATCACCACTCGCAACCCACAACTCTGCATTCATGGAGTAGACTCTCAAGTATCAAATATGGCGCAAGATGATGCTTCAGACCTGCTCTTGAAAATAGTTGGCCGAAAAGCTATACAACACAATAAGAAAGAACTTGCCACAGCCATCGTCAAGGTAGTCTATATCCTAGGAATAAGCTACTTGAAACTGAAATGCAGAAAAGGAACTCCATTGTTTTCCTCTTGCTGTGTCTCAAGCAGGAGGATATATCAATGCTCGTGGTGACCTTGAAAGCTACTTGACAATCTATCAAAGTTCTCGAGATGAACTGTTGCAGCGCAATGATATACAGGGGCAAAGCCAATACAATACAGCTGTATATGCAACCTGGAATCTAAGTTACAACAAGCTTAGCTCGAAAGGAAAATTACTGTTGCAGATTTTTTCTTGCCTGCATCATCAGGGAATTAAAACAGAAATATTTGAAAGGGCTTTTCTATCGGAACTGGAAATAGATGATGGTGATTTCCAGGTTCAGATAGATGAAGTGTTAGCTCAACTTGGGGGCAGTAATCAAACATGGAATGCCCTGATTTTCAATGACATCGTTGGAGAGCTTCAGGCTTACTCCTTGATTGAACAAGATTTGAATGACCAGTCTTTCAGTGTTCATCCCCTCATCCAACAATGGAGTAATCATACTACCAAACAGAACATGCACTTCATCCAAACATGTGTGCTGGCACTGATTGCCATGTCATGTTATTTTAATACTGAAGACTTTGAATATATAGCCAGACTTTTGCACCATACGGCAAGAGTGTCACTATTCTTCCGAAAGCCCATAGATCTCCAGATTAGTATATGGTTGGCATATATTGCTGATCGGCAAGGCCGGTGGAATGATTCAGAGTTACTACATAGCATAGTGTTTGAGAAAAGAAAAAGCCTGCTGGGGAAGGAGCATCCACACACTTTGACCAGCATAGCCAACCTTGCACGGACATTCAGTGAACAGGGTCAATGGAGCAATGCTGAGGCTCTTCAGGTCACAGTGCTTGACAGCCAGAAAAGGCTGCTGGGTGAGGAGCATCCTGACAGTTTGAACAGCATGGACAGCCTTGCATGGACATACAGTAAACAGGGTCGATGGAGCAATGCTGAGGCTCTTCAGGTCGCAGTGCTTGACAGCCATAAAAGGCGGCTGGGGGAGGAGCATCCATACACTTTGACCAGCATAGCCAACCTTGCATTGACATACAGTAAACAGGGTCGATGGAGCAATGCTGAGGCTCTTCAGGTCGCAGTGCTTGACAGCCAAAAAAGGCTGCTCGGGGAGGAGCATCCATGCACTTTGACCAGCATGAACAACCTTGCATTGACCTACGGTAACCAGGGTCGATGGAGTGCTGCTGAGGGCCTTTGCAGTGTTGTGCTTGAGAAGCAGAAAAGGCTGCTGGGCGAGGAGCATCCTGACAGTTTGAGTAGCATGAGCAACCTTACAAGCACGTACAGCCACCAAGGCCGATGGACTGATGCTGAGGAGCTCAGGGTCAAAGTGCTTGAGGCAAGCAAAAGGCTACTGGGAGAAGAGCATCCCGACACTTTGAGTAGCATGAGCAACCTTGCAAGCACTTACAGCGACCAAGGCCGATGGAGCGATGCTGAGGAGCTTGAGGTCAAAGTGCTTGAGGCAAGGAAAAGGCTACTGGGAGAAGAGCATCCAGACACTCTGCTTAGCATGAGCAACCTTGCAAGCACGTACAGCGACCAAGGCCGATGGAGCGATGCTGAGAAGCTTGAGGTCAACGTGCTTGAGGCAAGGAAAAGGCTACTGGGAGAAGAGCATCCAAAGACTTTGAATAGCATGAGCAACCTTGCAAGCACTTACAGCGACCAAGGCCGATGGAGCGATGCTGAGGAGCTCAAGGTCAACGTGCTTGAGGCAAGGAAAAGGCTACTGGGAGAAGAGCATCCAGAGACTTTGAATAGCATGAGCAACCTTGCAAGCACTTACAGCGACCAAGGCCGATGGAGCGATGCTGAGGGTCTTCAGGTCACAGTCCTTGAGGCAAGGAAAAGGCTACTGGGAGAAGAGCATCCAGACACTCTGCTTAGCATGAGCAACCTTGCGTGCACTTACAGCAATCAAGGCCGATTGAGTGATGCTGAGAGTCTTCATGTCATGGTGCTTGAGAAAAGAAAGACATTGCTGGGCAAGGAGCATCGAACACTTTGGACAGCATGCACAACCTTGCATATGTTTTTGAGCACCAAGGGCGTCACTCTGAAGCCGAAGCACTGAGGCAAGCTGCACAAGACATTGAGCAACTTAGAGATGCAGCTTCCAAACCCACCCAAATAGACAAATTTGTTGTCACTCCCGGCTGAGCTGGCCCCTGCCAAGGACAGTGTCTGAGAACCCTGTTGCGCAATCATTGCATGAAAACATGCACACAAAAGTCAAAAAAGCAAAGAAAATGGAAAAGAGTATTCACATCTCTCTTTGGATTTACCAATGGGAGGAACACAGAAAATGTTTAACCTAGCTAGAGTAATGGTCGCAATGGAGGTAAGTATCAGTTCAATGCCACACCTTGTTCATCATCACTCATTCTCGCATCACAAACAGAGCCTAGGTGTTCAGCTCTTCACCAATTCTTTGCTTTGTCAACTTCATTTTGTATTCCTTGTATTAATATTTATATCCCTATGAAAGCATACCCATACGTAGCAATAAACAACTTCTACTACTATCTCATCACATCGAAAGGTAATAAGTAGGAAGACACATCACCGAAACATCTCCGGCTCCTCCACCACAGGAGACCCAAAGTACCCCCAAATCGCCGCCGCATTCAAGTCGTCTTGCGTCTCCTTGCCCACGCCGACGACACCGTTCACTTGGTATACGTTCTTTTTCTGTGAGTTTGTGAGTCAGTACATGTGGAGTGTCGGGAGACAGAGAAGGAAGAAAGCGGGAGGAAGGCAAAAACCAAAGGACCTCAAGGCAGAGCGGAGAGAGGGCACGAGAAGCTACACAAAGAACATACGAAAGCAAGAACAACGACTCACCAGCCCAAGCGAAACCTTAATCGCCGGCGGCCCAGGTGTATACCGCTCCAACGGCTCATCCGTCTTGCCATGAACGAGCCGCAACACATTCCGCGCAGCCACCTCCGCCTGGTAATATGCATTATGGCCAGCGGGAATGGCGCCGAAGGCGTTCGCCCGCGTCGCCGATGGCGAAGATGTGCGGGTAGGGAGTGGTGAGCTCCTCCTCCTCCTCAGACTCCTCGTCATCTGACGCCTCGATTCCCTCTTCCGCAGACGAAGCGCTTTCGTTTTGCAGCGCGATTTGCGCAAGCGCAGCGGTGAGGACGTCTTCCTCGTTCGTGGACGCGCAGGCGGGGAGGAGAGCGGGGGTGACGGGCGAGGGAGGCGGGGGAGGGGGGACGAGGGCGAGCTGCATCGTCCGCAGGACTTGCGCGAGGGCGGTGTTTGTGTTGACCGTGCGCGAGTCGAGCGATTGGAGGAGTTCGGTGTTGGGGCGTTGCCCGGTACAGAGGAGCTGGGTGATAAATAGGTTTACATCAGATTGGATGGTGATTATAGAGAGAAAGGCAGGCGACGCACGACGAGGTCGGCGTGGATGATGCGTCCGGTGGTGGTGCGGACGGTGCTGTGGCCGGAGGTGGAGGACACCAGGTCGAGACGCTCGCCGAGGATGACGTTGATATTAGCGGATTCCATCGCTTGGAGGACTACAGGGACTCCAGTCAGTTAAGAAAGAAGAGAAAGAAGAGAAAGAGACAGCGGTACACACTCTCGGTGTGCATCTCGCTATCGAAGCGCGGTAGGAGCCGTGTACGGGAATGCAGCAGCGTCACGGGCTTGCCGGGGTACACGGCGGCGATGTCCGTGGCGAATTCTGGATGAATGCGTGAGGCGATACGAAAGAACAGCATGACTAAAATACGCACGAATACCGAGGGCACCCCCACCCACGACGAGGACGGAGTTCGCGTCCTCGATAGCGCGCTGTTTCCCTCGTAACCACGCGATACTCTCCGCCTTCGACCCGCCATACGACTGCACAGAGGGCTTCCCATCCGGGGCAGCATGCCATAAATTGAGCGGACTGGGGAGGTGCGAGCCAAGGGCGTAGATGGCGTAGTCGAAGTGAAGCGTATCCGAGTCGATGCCGTGCTCCGGGAAGGCGCGCGAGAGCTTGACGGAGTTGGGGCCAAGAGATTGGATGTGTGCTCGGAGGAAGATGTGTCGTTTAAGATCTAGTTGCTTGCAATTGAAGATGTTGTCGTAGGGAACAACTGGCGGAGCTTGTTAGACTGGGGAAAGGAGGTAGAGGAGGCAGGACTTACATGCTTTGTGTTCGTGGCCAGCCAGGACAGCGAGCCGCGGTAGAATATATACGTCTGCCACTCAAGCTAAGCCGAAAGAAGTCTACCGGCTAAGACATTCCACTTACGGTTAACATGTCTGATGAGGGTAATTAGCGAACGAATTTTTCGATACGAGGACGAACGTACGAATTACGGTCTATCAGGACTATCCGCCAGCCGTCTGGGAGACCAGCAGCTATTAATTGAGCTGCGCGAGCGCCTGTGGAGTATCTCTGAGACCTTGCAAGCCGGATGAAGAGCTGTACAGACCACCGTAGGCTCCCCCAAGAACTACGACGGTTTTCAAGGACATGGTGGAACCATTGCGGGTCATGGAAGAGGACAAGCCAAGATACCAGTGACGATGGTAGGGCGGGAAGTCAAGGGACAAGACTGAAGACTCGGAGTGCCGGGTAATCAGATTATCGGTGCCTGTCCTGAGAAATCGGCCGTTTTCTCCCGAGGTCTGGATTACGCGGTTGTGAGACGATTTGTAAATGGCGCAATTATATCCTGGGTGCGGATGTGAAATACTTACGCTGGCCCCGACGAGGCTGGGTCTGTCGGTAATGAAGTGAAAGGACGAGAAAGAGACCCACAGATGGTGTCACCGCACAACTGGGACAAATAACGGATTCACGTGACAATCTTTCTTGACCTCACCTCTCCCCCTCTTCTGCTCGATACCCTTGCAAACGACGCGTCATTATCCTGCAGCACGAAATAAAAACTCACCACCGTTGAACAACCCTTTTTTCGACTGAATTTGAGCCAAAATTGGTCAAATCGCGACCTCAAAACTTAATTATCGAATTTGAATTACATCCCCTGCAGCTGGCCATTGTCCCCTCATGCTATCCCGCTCAGCAGAAGCAAAAACTAACTAAAATCCATGGTCTGACGACCCCTCCGAATTGCAGCCTCGTGTACGCCGATGATACAGCACGAGTCCGAAGCCCCACATCGGTGACGTCGATAGGCGTTTAGCGTGAAACTCCCGCCCGTCTTTATCCTCATCCACAACTTTGCGCCGATACCCAGCGCAATGTTCATTAACTGGTAGCCCTCATACTCGCGTGCTGGGACCCGAACAGCTCCCCGACACGTATCTCTCAAACCTCACAATCCCTCTTTGTATCTTCGTCGCAAACACTGCGCACATCGGCATGGCCGTACACTCCTTTCAACACCCCAGACTAACTGTCTCCCTCTCCCTCGGACACAAATACAACGGGTGGTACCTCATCTTCGCCAAACCCTATCGCACAGCCGACAGCCGAGAGATCTCCCGCCTCGACGCGTCCTGGACCATTCAAATCCGCCTGGTCGACGCGCCCGCGGTTCTGGTTTAACCCGAAAGCGCGTTCCGGCTGGGAGCTCGACGGCGAGAGCCTTCTCGACCTCCTCCTCTCCCTCGACGTCCACGAGCCACCGCTCTTCGCCATCGTCGACCACGAAGCGGGGTTGACAAAGTAGAGGTGCTCCTCGCGGAACACCAGCTCGCGCACTACTGCGAGAACTGCGGGCGGTGGGAAGTCGCTGGAGACAACGCTCTCCGATGGTTCATGGTCCATTCAGACCGTCTCCCTCGGTACATCTGCCCAGCGGTGCGTTCGTCCCGACATCGCTCCTTCCACACGATTTCTCAAACCGAAACCTTCTAGTGCCACGCGCGAGACTGGTTCGGCGCACGGCTGTTACGCTCCCTCAAGAGACTTTCACACAAGATTTTTTGCTGACACACTCGCTGTCCATCCATCTATTTGTCTTCGTCGTTCCCATCGCTGTATCCATAGTCCTAAATTATTCATCGTGGCTACCCACAGCCATAATATGTATGTACACGAACGAACCCTCAAGGTCCCCCGGCCCAAATACAACAACAACGAACATCCTATGTATGTAGATCCGCGCATTCCATTCGTTAGTTTCATTCCTCCCCGCATTCCACCCATATCGATCGAAGGTATCCAAAATAATTAGATCGCCGGTAAATATTACGGATATTAGCTTCTCTCCAGTTCGTTTTCCTTCCTTCCTTCCCATTACCTTTGTCCGGAGTATCTGGGAGATTCTGCGTGAGTGCCGCTGTCGCGGAATGTTGAGGACCGGGGGTTATGTATTCACATAACGTCTAGATCCTTTAGATGGTTTCGGATTATTTGTTCTTGGACTGAAAGTATGAGGAATTTGAGCAACTATCTGCGGGTAAAAAGACACTGAAACGAACCTTCGCCAAGAATTACAGCCGTCGATTTGGTATCCTGCAACCAAGAAAAATCAACCGCCAGAGCGAAACAGACGCAGAATGACGCACAATAGCCTCTGTTTCGTAGAATATAAACGGCCGTGGTTCGGGTGAGAATTTTCGCTTTGAGCAAAAGCATCAGAATTAACCGAAGGACGATGAAACAACTCTTACATGGTACGCTGAAAACTTGTCTCGAAAGTCTATTGCAAAACCAAATAAGCTTCATGCGTTTACTCAAAAGCAAGAAGCTACTTGCATTTTGTCACCGACGCAACGTCGTTCGGCCTATCCCCATAGCTCGGTACATATTTCTTCACCTTCACACCCGCCTCGATGTGTGCCTCAAGAACATCTTTCTGCGGGTACGAATCGTATTCAGATACATGTACCGACTCATCCGACTCACTTTATTGAACAGTAAGATAAATGCCGTTTTGGCAAGTAGTGGGTTGCCAACGATCTCTCGCCAGAGCTCAAGTGAGTCTTGCTGAGAGGGAGGACAGGATCAGAGATGGTTTCGATGGTAGAGGTGAGAATGGGCACTTACTACTCGGTTGACTTTTGAGTCTTCGTCCAGACTTTGCCAGAAAGCTAGCGGTGCGAGGAAGAGGATGGCTTGTACTGGAAATACGACATCAGCAAATTGTCGGTAACAAGAAAGATGGTATTCTTACCGTCGTCAAAGTAAGGTATCTAGAACCTCAACCGTGTTAGCAACAAACCCAAGGACAACAAATTAATTTACCCAAGTTGATCGCTACGGAACATTCAGCACGCGGGATCTCCGAACCCAAAGACAGACATTAGTTGACACACCTGACTACTGCTCCCACAGACGTCCGTAATATAAAACTCTGTCCCTGCTCTGAATCCTAGTTAAAGCCCGACCGACGCTGAGTAATATACTAATCTTAAACATGGACTGACCGCGTACCCGATTCAGTCACGAATCGGTGCTCTTCGACACCGAGAGTCTTATTCGAGCACGCATAATATCTCCTAAAAACGGTCATGAGTAAAGCTCCGACGATAAATGAGAGGAGACGCACGATCTGTTGGTATGTAATCCAAAGCCGCGATGCGTTCCGTATCGTCTAAAAAGCTGTAATGAAATTTGGTAAGTCGCACAAAGGATAACACCGAGGAAGGACATACAAGCCCGAGTCGTCTTGAAGATAGGCACCGTGCGACTCGAGAACACTTCGTATCGGACGCATCATCCCAAAGCTGCATAATCTCGTCTTTGCATGCCGCAAGAACCTGTGTCACTTGCGAAGGGTCGTTCGGGCTTTCGTCGGTGGGGGAATGGGATTCTGGGGAGGTAGACGGCGACCGCCCAGCAAACGTCGCTAATCTGTCCTTCCAACCCCCGCCGGGGCGCACAGTGACGGTGTAGCCCCCGGTGGAGCTATCGATGAGTTGGCTGATGCTGGTCTCAAACGCGAGTAGGGGAGATAATGATATAGCGAGTCGGCGGTGCTCGCTCGTGAGGGGTGCATCGGGCTTTGATTCCGCGGAATCATTTTCAAGGGCTTCCCACTCCTCTTGAAGCACAGTCAATATTTTCTTGATCGAGCTACACGTGCGAGTTCATCGTGGAATGTCTCAAAACTCAGGAATTGCCACGCACCTGATGAGATTAAGCTGTATAACCGTCCTCCATAGTAATCGTTCCCCCTCGAAATACTTCGGTGTGAAGGCAAGCCGGAAATCTGCCATAACGTCAAACGACAGATTCGATGAAGATACTTGACTGTAGACGTACTCCGAAGCACCGAGCTCTGCGCACGAATGGCTTCAGCAACCCCCACCAGAAGTAAAACGGGTTCTGACCTTTCCAGATTCCGATTGGCCTGTACCGTCGAAATTAGCTCGATCGAGATGGTACAGGACAAGCACTAACCCAAGAGAAGGATCTTCACTGCCCGCTTTTTTCCTTTCCATCGCCTTCTTCGATTCAGCCAATGTCACATCGATCCCCCTCGAAATTCTCGTTGCTTCCCGCGCTGCGTCTAGCCTTTTTGCTTTCTCTTCTTCAGTCTCTCCCGGGGCGGTTGGAGGGGAATATTTAGAGGATCGAAGGAGCTGTTGCTTGTCCGTTGGGCCCTGCGGTCTGGCATGCTGGGGTAGAGGCCAAAGGGACATGAAGCAACCGAAAGGAATTATTGGTCATACCATGAGATCCCAATCACATCCCATCATGGCGCAGAAGCGGCGGCAGAAGCGAAGGAGACCGGTGATCGTCGACGACATCCAGAACACGTTGCAAGTTAAACACAAAGTTGAACAAAAAATGCGAGGCATCTGGATGTAGGCTGTGGTAGATGCAACACCGTGCGTGTAAAGATTGTTTCCCAGATGACTTCCAGGTATTTTACTTGTCAATTCCTCGTCTTGATCTGCGTCCGCCGAAGTTCCCGGAAAACTTTGACAGTTCTCCCGTCATAAACGCTCCGTATACGTATCAACTGATCTACATCCTTCAAAGCTGTGAAACGATGATTCACGACTCACCGTGGCAGAGGAAATGATCTCATGTCGATGATTCGCCACATATTTTCTTGCTGATATAGTTTGAATATATTTTCAACGTTGTGCGGCCGCCGGTGACCCCGCCTTGAGGCGCGCATACTTAGGACTGATATCCATGGCAATACCCGTTTTTTTAACCGACCATGGCGCATGGGGGCAGGCGCAAGCCCATACGGCCAAGTTTCGAGAGGGTCTCGTCGGAAAGATAAGATAAAGTCGGGAATCGTCGGATATATCGCTTGTCCGGACCGATACGGCCGAGAGACTGTAAGCCGAATTGATGCGGACTCTGTTCTGATTTCGGCGCTGGAAAACGAGAAAAAGCGAGACTCGGACTCGTCGTAGAAAAAACCTTGATCGTGAATTGACAGTGGATTGACCTGGGGGGTCGTAATAAAACTAACAAAAACCTTCGCGGGCTGTCTCCCCCGGATCCAGAGCTTCTTCCGCAATTCGAAGAAGTTCTTCGGAAGCCCGAAGCGCCATATCTAAGCGAAGTTCCTCTGGCGACAGAGACGAAAGCAAAGCAATAGGTATAGACTATGGATACATACATGAGGTCAATCCCACCTACAGCCAATAAACTAGAATATGTACGTATGTGCGGCCAAGCGCCGGGGGGAACGGTATATACAAAGCAAGGAATAAGATAGATGCGGGAAGTTCCGGCTAGCGGTGTCGTTTATTGGGTCGTCGTCGTCAAATCAAGACGCTGTCGTGCAGATGCTTGCGGAAGATTTCCTCGTGGACTATAATTGCCACGTGAGTCGCTTTCCAAGGCCAATGAAGAACACGCACCTGCTCCAATGATCTTCGCCGTTGAACGCGTATCCTGCGTAGAGTTCAGAAAAAACATTGGGAGTGGTAAGAAACAGTGTGAATATGATCCTTACAACAGCAGTGGTTTCATAGTAAAAAAAGCTACGCGGCTTCGGCGAGCTTCTTTTCTGTAAAGAGACATTAACTTAGGGGTGCATCTTCGGGATGGAAGAAGCCAAGATACTTACATGATATGCTTTGAATTTCTCTTTAAAATCTGGCGAACGTGATTAGCTGGAATAGTTGCGGAACGAATTCGAAGTCCTTACAGGTCGTAGCCCCGATGTACGTGTTCGGACGGTCCGCAAAACTCGGAACATACTCATTGATGATCAACCCCGCCCGCAGCTTGGCCTTCAAGATGTCCATCTATGGGTAAGGATGCCAAATGCAATGAGAAACAAGAAACGACGAGAGAACCGTTGTAAACAGCACCTTGTTGAAGAACAAAATCAGCTGGCAGTTCTGGAGGAGTGTGTTGGCACAAATGTCCTTCCATAGTATCACACTATCTTCCAGTCGATTGACTCGTGTATCCTCCTCCAGCACTTCGTAGAACGAAAGCGGCGTCAAAAATACGATGGCTTGAACTAGATGTGTAAAAGGTCCAATGAGAAAGAAAAAATAATTGCGATGGTTCTGGCTCTCCTTACCCATATCGAAGAAAGGTATCCTACGATCATAATGAGCATCTACATCAATCATCCACCGAGATGTATAATCGCTTACCATGCTGCCCGGGAGCCCCGTTGCCCAGGCACATCATATATCCAGAAATCCTTCACGCCGCGAGCTGCTGCAAAGATCTTCATTAGAGGCAACTGCTATAAGATAAATTAATGTGAACCGCACCTGAAGCCGACTCCTTCTCAAAGAAGTGCTCTTCAACGCCCATCGTTTTTATCCGTGCGCGTAGGATATCAGCTGATGACGAACGTTAATCAAGATTAAACAGACTGCGAACAGTGCACATGGCGACGAACGCACAATCTGTGGGAACATAGTCGGCCTCGGTGATGCGTGCAACGTCGTCCATGAAGCTAGATTGTACAAACGATGAGCATCCAGTCCGAACAGAATAGCAGTCAAAACGTACTATCCGCCCCCATCCCGTATTGGGATTTCCTTCTTCTCCATCAACTCTCTCACCGCCGTGTCGGCCCAGAAGTTTTCAATCTCGTCGCGCATGGACAGAACGACCGAAGCCGAATTTTGCGCTACCTCCGATGATGCGAGGATTGTCTTCCATTCGCCTCCTGGCCGAACGTATAACTCGCCCAATAATTGTTTTGAAGGAGATATGAGCTGGTTTATGATTTCCTCTTCGCGCAAGACGGGAGCGAGGTCGGCACAGCGTTGTCGGTGAAGGTCGGACACGAGGCTGAATTCCGGCGATTCAAGCTCGCTTTCGATGGTTTCGCAGATGACTCGAAGCGACCTACAGCGGCGAGTCAACTGAGATTACGGTCAGAGATATAGCATGATAGCGCACCCGATGAGATTGAGTAGAATAACCATCCGCCATGCCGCCCTCTCACCATCGAAATACTGCGGGGTGAATCGTAACCGAAAGTCTGCCAGCGCCACAAAAGCCAGGTCAGCGGCGTCGATCGATCATTCGGAACCAAAACGCACTCTTCAATACCGTACTCTGGCCAAGGCTTCTGCATCAGCATCTCAAGAGACCCACAATATTAACGATGCTGACTTTACCGGACTCCGACTGGCCTGTGCAATAAATACTTCAAAGTGAGCCCTGCGGCTTCCAGCAACGACGAAACATAGATACCTAGCAAAAGTATCTTGACATCCGCCTTCTTCTTATCCAGTATTTTCTTCGACTGCAGTAGGACCTCGTCTATTTGTCGCGACGTTTTATCCGCATTTTGAGCAGCAGCGAGTCGAGCGGTACGCTGGTCTGAGGTTTCGCCAGCGGGAGGAGCCATGTGCACGGCAAATGGGTCATCGAGAGAGCCGCCGCGGGCTCTGCTGGCTACGCTCGTCGCCATCGCGCAAGACGAGGGGGATTGGTGAGACGGTGATTGGTGGGTGGGAAGTGTCTACACTCGGAGGTATATCTTATGTACAACTTCAGATCCGTCACTTATTTGGCAGCTGATCATCAATTCACACCCGCGGACGACGTGAAATTCAAATGTGTCAAATGTTGGACTTCGATTCAACTTTCGGAAACCGTCGGGATGCTTTCTTACAGAGTATGGCCGCCTTTTGAGGCCCAGAAAATATTTTCCTGTGTGCTCATTCCTGAGAGGAAGACATTGAAGCGCTCCACCAGATAGCCATCTTTTGTAGACATCGAAGTCCCGATTCAGACAGTGAGGCGCAGCGAATTCGGTTTTTAATTTCTAGCCGTGTTACAGATTAAATTCAGTGCAGTGACACGGAAAACGAACCCTTCCTTTGGCGCGGATATCTGACAGGAATCATTATATTCAACTCTGCGATGCATGAGCAAGTCCTCGCGACGGCGTTAGCTGACTGGAAAAGTTACTTCTCAGTCGTAGTGAATGTGTTGTGAGAGAGAATCTACACGTGGTAGCTGTGAAGACGAAACGAAGTTCGACGGTAGAAACTCGAGAGACCCCGTGGCAATCCGCACAAATGCAACTCAAGTAGTTTCGACAGACATCCGCGTCGACGTTGCCACAATTCGGAATATTGTGGGTCGGAATTCTAGAGCAGAAAAGTCCTACCCAGACGAATGACGGTTTGCCATGTGTATCTTGTGCCCTGGAGCAAGGGCACTATTGTTCCAATCGAATGGTTCAAACCTTAGCTGTAAAACACCCGAGCGGCTTTGTTGAACGGGATTCTCTGCCACGTTATTTTTGGACGAACGGTGATTTCCTGCGCCAGGTTGTATAATACTGCTGCGTTCCCAGTTATAGGCAGGTAGCAGAGATGTGGCCCTGGTTGAACGGGTTCGAAAGATGAGACCACTTGCTGTACAATTTTTTACACATTATTCCTAGCAAAGAGAAATTGAAGAATTAGAGTTTTTCACATTTAGAGTCGACCCTGCCGAAGATGATTAACACGATGACAAGTTAGAGAAGCAGCAAGAACTATTTACGCCTGGCAAAATCGACCTCGGAATCATCATTCCCACCTAACGGGCCAGTCAGCTCCGACTGTCCAGTCAGTCAAAACGCTAGATTGAGTGCTCACCACGTAGTTAGGCATGTCAACCTAAAATCAGAATCATCTACTATGAGGAGAGCAAAGCACGGGAACGGCGAATCGACGCACCACTTCATGCAATCGAAGATCAGCAGCAACACTGCAGAGCATATACGCATCAATGCGGTTGAAACCGTGGTCAGTGACAAGGAATTCTATCATATTACGGACCGCCGCGCGGGTGGCCTCGCGCATGTCCGCGTCGACGCCGGTAGTGCAGTAGAATTCCTCGTCGGTGAGGTTGACTTTGGGCGTCTTAAAATGAGGAGTCTTGGTATACGGCCGATCCTTGCGAACTGTGAGACGGACGGAGACGTTCATAGGCGTCTCAATAGCGGTGCCTAGAAGTCGTAAACATATTAATCTTGCATTTCTCAGTGTATCGGATATAAGGAATACAAGCGTACCGCACACTTCTGCTCCGGAAAAATACGGTTAACAGAATGGAGAGCTACATCAAAGAAAGAGGCACCTCCGTCACCCTGAACTGCATGGCCATCCTATGCCGAGTAGTGAGTTCAAGCTTCTCCGAGCACTATGGCGAGAACCTACCCCTATAGAAAACAACGCACCTTCCACCTCAACGGGGAGATAAAGTGTCGCACCCGCACTCAGATGTTTCGTGTCAATATTTCCACCCGTAGCGTAGGGCGGGATCGTCGAGAACGCGCCCATCTTTCCCGGCGCGACACCCATTTCACCAGCGAAAGGGCGCAACGGAATACGAATCTTTTTTTCTTCATCGAAATATGTTACCATCTCGTCGGTGTTGAGCTCCCATATCTTGAGCGCCGGTTCCGTGTATTCATCCGAAAGGAGCCCAAACCCAGGAATGCATGCAGTCCATCCCCACTTTGCAGGTACGACGCTGAGGACGTCGACCTGAAGCGTGTCGCCCGGAACAGCACCTTCGACGTAAATGGGGCCGTTTACTTGGTCAAGCTGCGAGAATACGAGCGAACTGATTGATTCGACGGTGCTGTCTGGTGTTATCTGTCCGTTCGAGGCATCCAGACAATCGAAGTTGACGGTTTCCCCGGATTGGATACGAAGGATCGGGGCAATGCTGAGCATGTAAGACGTATTTCCCAGAGCCAGATCGTAGACATATACCTGTTGTCCCAAGCTAGATGGCTTTGTGAGCGCTTCACGGCGTGAATGGACATGGTGGTCTAAGCGAAGCGATGTTTCCAATTGCAGCCGAAGTAGGTCGGTACATTTCGGGCCGAAAGATAAGGGGATCAAGAGATAAGTAAAATCTAAGTTGAAATTTATTTGGCGGCGAACCCCGCCCACTGTGTAGCTCGCCGTTCCTGTTTTTTACTTACGATGTCCGCCAAGTGTCTCATGGTGGGTCGACCATGCGGACAGTTCCACGGCTGGTCCATCGTTCCCATGTGTCGGACGACCTGGGAGAGAAACAGAGTTAGAGAACCGCTCGGCATGATCTGGAATGGCTTCTGCTCACAGCAGTCATCTGCGGCTTGCTCAGAGGCATACCAATCATGACACTCTTTCTGCACGCTCGCATTGCGAACATCGCGCGCGCCTTGGAGCAACGCACCATTTGGCCGACGGGCTGGTCCCGCATTCGATGGATGATTTCTTCCAGGTCTGTTTTCCCTCTCAACATGAGTTCACAGGCATTGATAGAAGAGCGGGCACCTTTCATATCGAAGACGGTGTCCTTGCTGACGGGCTGTGCGGTAAGTGAGAGTCGTGAGCCAGGCCCTGAGTCACTATCATCTGAAACCATGCCGGCGGCCTCAACTTCGAATCCATTCTGTCGAAGCACTTCGATATTTTCGAGCGCGAGTAGCTCGTCGCCGGCGGTGAGCTCCAGAACCTGTGGTCTATCAGCAGCATCAGCAACTGCCAATCACGTCTTGCGAAAATGAAACGCACCGGAAAAGTTTTTGCGACTTGATGCGTGTAATTTGTTGCAAAGTCTCGAAATTGTACTTTTCGTCCGCAGCGTGTTGATCGACAATAAACAGGTCGTCCATCCCATTACCGTCCTCGCTCTTTCTTCGTCTTGCGATAATGAACCCCAGGTTAAACTGACCTAAAATATTCATGGAACCGAAGTCTTCTTTGCTGATGGTTCGCGACAGAGCCTGAGCGGCGGTGTCATCGTTAGTTCCATCACCAAGTCCGGCGGCGAGCAGAATTTTCGACGCAGAGCTCTCCGATTCAGAGGGATCGGAGGCTGCACCGACAGCGTTCTTGAGATTTTCCCATGCGCGAGAAATCCTTGTAAGATTGAAACGGAGAGAAACGTCTCCGTTACTGTCTGAAGTTCGGATGACTTCAGGTCGCGCTACGGCATCTTCTAGGGAGGGCGTCGCGGATACGGCGTCAGGCGCAAAGGTTGAGAGGACTGAAGAGTCAAGTGGGTCATCATCTGTCAGGTCGATGACGGATGAATCCGCCACAGATTTGGGAGGGGACTTCGTGTCTATCACCACGATGTCGGGTTCTTCGTCGGGAAGTTTGTCCACTTTCTCTTGTAGATCATGGCCGTCGGCGTCAGAACTATTTGAGTCAATTTGCATCTCAGTATCTGTTGGCTGTGGCTCGGGCGACGACGGAGCAGCTTCATCGAGGTCCGAATCAACCAGCATCGGCCGGTCTTGCTCGTCTCCCGAGGCTTCAACATGAGTGGGGAAGCGTACTTCCTCGGTATCCCCTTCATCCGCAGACTGCAGCTCGTCTTCCTCGATTGCAGCATTCGAACCAAGTTGGCTGCCAGGTCGCGAAAATCCGGCCAAAAACGAACGAAGGTTCTGGCGCGCAGATTGGGTTGGCTTTGGAGGCTCTAATTCCATCGCATCAGTGCTAATGTCAGAGCGGCGCTTTTTCCGCGCAGAGCCTTCATCCACTGGAACTGGAGTTGATCCTGGCTCGTCAGAAGCCTTTCGCGCCAACTTGAGCTTGCGTTGCCAGCTGGGAGGAGACGAGTCGAGTCTCACGACTACGTCCTGGACTGGGCTGCTCGGGATAGCAATAGAAGTAGTAGGAGTCGAACGAGCGGGAGTGGGGTCCTTTATCACGTCGAGGCACTCACGTGGTCTCGATTCTGGGACCAGAAACGGGCTGTCGCCTGGTTGGTCGAGAGCTATAAGCCGAGCTGTGTTGAATGGGTGGGTAGCCAGCAAGCGAGACGATTGAGCTTCTATTTGAGTGGGCGGTGGAGGGGATTCCCGGCGATGAGCATTCCTTTTCACGTTTGGAGGGAGTTGGAGCGGTTCGGCCTTGTCTGAGACATTTGTTGTTGTGTGCTGGGAAGGACTTTCAAGACGAGCCTCTTCTACGCTATCAAGGACGAGTGGTGGGGCCGGCTTGCTCATCGGCTGCGCCATCGCCAGCGGCATCTGTGCAGGTGAAGTTTTGATATCCTCCTCTTCATCAGCGTCGACAACGACCGTTGATGCAGCCTTCCTCAGCGGCTGCGATATTGGAAGCAGTGTCTGTGTCAAGAGTTTCGATTGGGTCCCCTCAACATCATATATCGACCGCGAGGGAGCAAAATTAGATTCCAGCGACGACTTTGAAATAGCATTTCAGTTTCAAAACAGCGAAGCATAAAATTGAAGAACGACCTTCAGGGCAGCGATAAGGTTGGATTCGTGATGGAGAAAAATCGTGCGCTTGTCAGGGCTAACGTTGATGTCGCAAGAATCTGGGACCCGGAATGAGCGATGAACAAGAACTAGCGAGCTGAGACATACCCGTCGGCAAGAGAAAGTCTGCCACAATGAACGGAGATTGGGTAGCATTGAAAGAACGATAGACTTCATTCAGTGCTTTTTGCACCTGCGCTACGGAGTCAATGAAGGAACCGCAAAACTGACGCAGGACAGAACGACCTTTGGAAGATTGCACGGCCGGCCGTTCACGTAGAAAAATTGACGATCCGTTCCTGCTCGACCACACGCTGGGGCAAACTTGGATACAAGTCCGCTAACTCGAACTTGTATAGGGGTATCATCGACTTCCGTGGCTCTGAAAAAGGTCCTCTGAGAATTTCAAAACGGAATATAACGTTCAGAAGACCTTTTCATGGCCAATTTGTCGCGTTCGACAGAGAAATCGAGGTCCAGGGCGGCTGTGTTGTCGAGAGCTTTCGGACCCCAGAGTGCGGACACTCCTTCCCGCAATGACGGCGTTCCTGGCGTTCGGATTTGAACAGATTTCGACCTGCCCCGGATTCAGCGATGATCATAACCGAGAAACGGTACTCACCCTTTTTCCGGCTGATTACTGACGACCAGCCTGACGCCGTTGCCACTGGAGCAAGGGCCCAATGCGTAAGCATTCAACAAAGCCAATGCCTTGCCAAACTCTCGTTTTGCATTCCTCTCAAACTCTTTTCTTCTAACAGGCAGTTTGCTGAAGAGATTCAACAGAGTGATCGTTGTTCCGCGCTGAAATTCAATTTTTCACGAACTCGTAAGGAGGCACGCACGCACATACACTCACCTGCCGCGCTACTTTTGCTTTATGACATATCTTGCCAGCAGAGTCCATCTCCAAGGTGACGCCCATTGGAGACTGCGTCGAAGTTGATACAACAACAGAGTCGCATAGTGCGCACAACGATGACAGCGCCTCTCCACGAAAGCCAAAGGTCGTCACCGTCGTCAAATCCGCAAAGGAGGAGAGTTTGGAGGTGTGGTGCTTTAGCGCTGATAGAATGTCAAACCCTTGAGTAAAGCATAGCGTAGCTAGATAAACCAAGGCAACGACGAACCTATCCCTTCGTAATTTTCTTCCGAGATCCCTCCACCGTTGTCGATCACCTCAATCGACGCCAACCCATACTGCTTAAATCGGACTTCTTCAACGGGAATAAGTTCCTAAAAATATTACTGAGGAGAGTACGCGCACCTAGATTAGTAGCTCCGGCGTCAAGACTGTTCTCCACCAGCTCTTTCACAGCAGTTTGAAGATCAATCACAACTTGGCCAGAGGTAATGCGGTGAATAGAGGTTTTGTCAATAGGCTTGATGCTCATCGCAGACAGAAACGGCCAGCTCAATATTCAGTGGGGAACTGTATAGTCACCGGCTGGCAACGCCGGCTCAAGGAGTAGAGATGAAGGGAAACGAAAGGAACGAAGTGTCACACTCACGTGGCTGTGATCATGTGTAACGCGACGCGTCAGCTCTGAGTCATTCCAATTTTGGATTTCACTGGTAACAACACGAGGGCAGAATTTCTAGGCCTGAATACCTAGCTCGAAGAAGCTGAAGAAAGCAAGTCTGAAAGCAGATATGATTATTACACGTTTTTGTACTGTATTTTCTACATCTTATCGTACAATACTACAAATCCGAGTCTACTTATCTCCAAGGACCATTCCAAAAAAAATACAACAATCGGACAATTACAGAATCTACAAAAATCGCTACGGTATCCCAACCGAGATCTCGGAGCCTCCCAAGAAATGCGTATTCACGGCCAATGTACTGGTACTCGCACCAGACACATCCAAGGTTTTTACGCCAAGCACGTCTAAACCTGTAGACAGACCTGAGACCGCTGATTTGTCGTTGACGGGCGACATGTGCGTCATTTCATGCTCAACGATGGGGTCTGCACGGTCGAAGCCTTGCGAGATGCGAAACGTGTTGCTGACTGGGCGTGGTCGGCTGGAAGTAGGTGGAGGAGGTGGGCGTATGGAGTACATTTCCTAAGAACGAGCGTGAATGAGAGGTTTCAAATATGGGACGAATATGAGTACTTACTCGCAATGAAGCGCCTTTCCACTGCATGAAAGGCACAACTAAGATGAACAGTCCAACCACAATGCTAACCTGAAAAATCAGCTCCTTCTTGGAGGTAAAAGTAGAAAGGAGACTGACGCAGCTTCAGACCCGAAGACCCGAAATCCGCCCCTTGCCTCCAGCCACGGGCCTTGGAAGTATATCACCGCAAAGCCACTAAAATTCGTGAGCACAAGAAAGCATGGATCACGGCGAAATAATGCAGATATACCTCATCGTTCTGAAGAAATTAAACAAAGCGCTAACTTCGCCATGATGTCTAGGAAACGAGTCCTGCAGGTACGCGTCTATGTTATCATCAAGATTGGTTATTCCCCTCTTGACAAAATTATAAAATGCTCACATATCGCTGTCGTATTTAACATTATAGCTATCTGCTTGTTGCATTAGCACCCGGATAGCGAGGACAATCCTAGACGTACCTGACCAATTCCCCATCCCATGATCGTTGCCGGAATATTCCGAACCTCAAACCCATGTCCCATAACAAGAAACCCAGTGATGTAAAGTGGGAGCGAAACATAGCACATCCTGGGAACCGGATAAATAACTGATATTGAGTGGAAGGACCAGACAAACCATAGTCGCATCTCGGCCTCAAAGACGCCTTTATTCCGCCTGATACCGAAAGACGCTATGAAATCGTTTCCGTACCGCCCGATGATTTCGCCAAAGATTGTCGCCACCTGCAGTCGTATTTGAATTAAATAACATGGAATCGGAAGGCAATTAGAATTAAAAAAAAAAAACATACGATCGGAGTGGCATACATGGCAGCGATCTGTGTCTGACTGAACCCAAACCCAGTGGGAGGCGAAGAGCCAAGGAAAATCGCATTCGTGACCGTGATGCCTGGGACAAAACAGTTTCAACACTCGTATGAAAACTATCTGAAATTGGACTCACCGATACTCATACCGAATTCCACGCCCTATACAGGATCAAGAACTCAACGACAAAGATACGAGATATGAAACGTACGCCGAAAACCATAATCATGAGCGCATGAGGTCGCCACACAACTCGCAACGTGGAAACGACGCATTCGTACCAGCTCGGTCGGTATCTGACCATTTTCCAGCCGGTCGCGCCAAAGAGGGTTTCAACGCGATATCGGAGACCTCGCGTTGGCCTCGGAGGAACTGGTCGAAGGGTGCGGTCATACATTCTAACGACACAGAGAATTTATCAGTCCGAGAATGAGAAAGAAAAGAAGACGTACGTCTCTTCACCCAGGAAGACAATCATCAGAACAACGACCAGTGAGTAGAAGGAGCCCACTGCATAGGCCCATTTATAGCTTCAAAGGAATCAATTCAATCGACAAGATACTTGACGAAACGAACGTACTTTGCATGCGCAATCAAGAACCCCAACAAAAACGGCGAAACAAACGGCGAAATAATGAATCCAGTCGTCCACAAATTCAACTGATCCATCCATCCTTCAGCGACCAATCACAAGAACAAAACAACGCAGCAGACACACCTTACGCGCCTGCAAATGAAACGGATACAAGTCCGTCACAGTGTACAACCCCGTGATCTGAGGCGCGGTCGAGAAAAACGCGGCGATACAGCGCATGGCGGAAAAGGTGTTCAGATTGGGTGCAAAGATGCCTGCCGTGAGGAAGGCAACAGCGAAGAGCTGAGACCAGAAGAGCACGGGGAGGCGGCCCCAGCGTCTCGTGAGGATGACGGCGGCGAAGCCTCCCCAGCCAAGGAGGAACACGCCCCAGCTGAATAATTTTGTCAGCGGTCATCGAGGAGAAAAGTAATGGGAGGGCTTACTTCGAAGACAACGCGTTTACATGCTCGGCTGACGTCTGATACCTCTCCGCGAGGGCGAAGATCGAAGCCACGCCGATGCTACCGACGAAATCGGGGATCGCGCTGGCGAGAGTGATGATGAGAAGCTGCACAGACTTCCGCCTGTCCGACCACTAGACGCGCAGAACAACTTGAGACGCGTGAATCCAACGAGGAAGTCAAGCAAACACGTACGTTTTGTGGATCCTCAGGATCAGAAGTGGGCTGTGGCCAAAGAATGTGTTCTCCGTCTGCAGAAAGCTTGAGAAGTGTAGCAGTTTCCTCTCCAAATTCCTTGACAGCCTCCCTGAATGCATGTGAGTCATATAGGAGCGCAGAAACGAGAGAGAAATACGTACCTTGGGTCCACGATGAGACGCCCTGCGTTATACTCGTGGTAGCTAAGCAAATCCGTTTCGGTCAGCTGGGATTTTGGCCTATCAAGTTCATTCAAGTTGAAGAGAGGGTTCGCCATATGCGCAAAAAGATGGCTGCCGAATAAGAGGTGTGGGGTGAGGCTGGCGTCGAGTAGACCGCGGTATTTAAAAGAAACAAGCCCGGAATGCGGACGGGCTTCTACTCGCACTGGTGGGGGCGATTTGGCTCAAGACCTTCCAACTCGTCATAGACAAGCCCGACGAACACGAAGCCCCTCCTTTTATCGACAGGGGAGCTGGCTCCAGTCGGATTCTTGGGCAGTGCTATCGGCGGATTACACGCTCAGCAGCATGAGAAGATGCGGTCCTAGAAAACAGAAAAAAATGAAGGGAGAGAGTGAAAAGGAAGATGTTTCGTTGGCTGAATGATCTGTGGTGGGATGATTTCCGAATTTGGTAGTCTCCGGCCTGAACACGTCGGCCGAAGGAGATATCCAGTTGATAACTCTGATTCAAGTTGTTGGGCTCGGGAGTATTGCTAGGGCGTTGCTATACTCACCATGTTCCAAAGAGTGATTCCAAGCCCGTATCCCGCAGCAACAGTAGGCAACAGGGCAGCAACTTGAACATGTTGTCATTTCCCCCACGTCCGAGCCCCAGGTGATGCGATGCTATACGTACACGTGTGAAAACTTGCAAATTATGACGGTTCCTGAAGAACTGCGCGTCTGCCATCCAACTGCCATCTCGGAATCTCGGGACTATCTGAGACTGCGGTTGGGTTGGCGAGGTTACGACAAGAAAGGTTCGCCCGTCGAACCACTGGCAAGCTTTCGACATGGGAGGCAGATCCGAGTGAGTACCTATACGATACGATATCCCGGCCACCTCTGATCTTCAAGTTGCAGTTGCCCAGTTGAACGTTCAAGTTAGCCGACACACATAGTCTACCTACCGTTTGTTCGTTACCTTCCATCCTTTTCCGGGTGATATCTCCTCGTGTCTTGTTCCGCGCAGATCCTGCAAGTACCCTCAAGTACCGCACTACTTATACGCAGCGTGGCAGTTCTATGGTGAGCAAGGCGATCACTCCGAGTCTGAGAAACTTTAGTAACATGTTGAAGAACTTGGACCCGAACCAGCTCGAAGAAAACCAAACCCACTCGAGCGCTCAGGCGCTCAAGCTCAAGAGGAGTAATGGAGGGAAGGGATCGATTGGGGAGCCATTCGAGAGAGACCGCAAAAGGGTCGGAATACGTTGATCACCGATCAGCGCTCAGCTAATCTAAGCGCCCGATCAATTGCCGGTCCGAAGTTCACACTCAACCACCACCATCCAACATGAACTCGATATGGCCACAAGTAAGCCCGCGTAATGATTTGACGAATAGAGAGTGGTTGAACTCCATCCGCAAATGAAGGTTGCCCTTGAAGCCGTTGCCTCCCGCGACTCTCGCATCCCCGAAGCGTTTCGACTCACGCCAGAGTTTATCGCCAGATATCCTCCAGGGTCGGACGTCCGGGACGCAGCGGCAGAGTCTGGTTTGATGACCCCGGAGGAGCTGGATATTACCAGGCTTGATCAGGACTCCGTCTCGGTGGGCTATACTCATGATGCAAATATCTTCAATTGGACTCACATCAGCCACTTCCAAGATTTTAGCGCGCATGAAAAGCAAAGAGCTGACCGCGGTGCAGGTTGCCACTGCTTTTGCCAAACGCGCTGCCATTGCTCACCAGCTGCTATTTTGTTTAACTGATTTCTTCTTTGAGGAGGCATTGGCGAGAGCGAAGGAATTGGACGAATTTTACAGCACAACAGGGAGGCTCGTGGGCCCTCTACATGGCCTCCCGGTTGGCGTTAAGGTAAGCAGACAAGCAGACTCAATACCCATAGCAATCTGAACCAAGCTGCGTTTTAGGACCACATACATCTGACCGGACATAAATCGACGGCTGGATTCGTCGCAGACCTATTAGAGCCTCCTGCACAGCAGAATAGCTTTATCACTCAGATTCTCTATGATGCGGGAGCAGGTGAGTACCGTCTCGCCTCTTCGAGTCTCGCCGGAAACTCCGCACAGTGTTCTACGTGAAAACCAACCTCCCGCAATGCATCATGCATCTTGAAACGTATTCGTTCTGGGGCCAGGTTCTGAATCCGTTGAATACCGCCTTAACCCCCGGCGGAAGCTCAGGGGGCTGCAGTGCTCTTGTAGCTTTTGGCGGCGCACCCATGAGCATTGGGAGCGATATCGGAGGAAGTTTACGTTCGCCAGCTAACGCATGCGGTCTCTGGACATTGAGTGCGTGTTTCACTCCGAATATAAAAATTTAAAAACTGCTCCGGTAATAATTTGCTTCACAGAGGCAAGCACGTTGCGGGTACCAAAAGGAGCCGCACACACTGCTCAACCAGGCGCCGACTCTATCGCTTCTACACTCGGACCGCAAGCGCGAAGGTTTCTTTACTGTATCCTTAGTTTGCTTCGATTGATTTCTGATGCCTTGGCAGTCTCCGTGACATTGAACTCTTCTTCTCAGTCGTCCTTGGATCCGAGCCCTGGTTGAAAGAACATAGCATTCTGCGCATCCCTTGGGATATTCCTGTCTCTCCGACCTGGTCAGGATCCAATGGACGCATACGTGTCGGCGTGATGTGGCACGACGAAATCGTTATGCCCCAACCACCCATAGGACGCGCTTTGAAAGCGCTTGTGGATGTGTTGAAAGAACAGCCTGGCTTTGAAGTCATGGACTACAAGCCATACAAACATCTCGAAGCAGGAGCATTGGTGGTGCATGATTCTCGCTTCTCTGTCGTTCCAAACAGACACTCATGATTTTATCATAGCATGAATTATATTTTGTAGACGGCGGCGAGTACGTCAGAGCGAGAGCGGCGTCTACGGGAGAGCCTGTCCTCCCACTCACCGAATGGGTCTTGACCTTGCCGAGTGTGAAGAAACATACAATTCACGAGCTCTGGGAGGTTTGTTATACCTTACTATATATTTTTCTCCCTCGCTCAATTAGAGATCGACCAGATGAATAGAAGGAGGGAGGCGCTCCGCGCGGAATATTTGCAGCATTTCAACTCGCAATGCGTGGACGTGGTGCTGTGTCCCGCTGGCGCTGGTCCTGCTCCCGCTTTGGGAACCTGCAAATACTGGGGGTATGCTAAAAAAAATCAATATAGACACTCATATTCATTAGACCTCAGATATACTAACATCTGGAATTTCGTCGATTACCCCGCCGCTGTGTTCCCTACGGGACTCTATTCCGATCCATCCACGGACCTTCAAGATGCCGCGCCTCGTACTTACATGAGTGAAGCGGACAAACAGAACTATGAAAACTGTAAGTTTCTTTCTATGGATTGCATGCACAATTTGTCCGAGTCGTTATACTCTGCCAGATGTTCCGGAAACTTTCATTGGAACTCCGTTGTGCTTGCAACTGGTTTCTCGTCGATTCGCGGATGAAATTGTGGTCAAGGTTCTACAAGAAATTTCAACCGTGCTGCCTCTGCGATGATGTTGAATAGCTAACAGCCCTATCCGATAGGCGGTCGTGTATCTTCTTGTATCCAAGTTGAATTTAATTCAACTATTTGAACCATGATATCATCGCTACAAGTTTTGACGTGTGATCGTGAGTGATCGAAACAATTCTTGTCAACAACCTCCATCTCGACCTCATCGGATGATTTGGTACTCAGAATGAGCCAAAGCAGCCAACCTCTCGCCATGGAGGATATCCCTCCCGAAACCCTCTCTGAAATCTTCAGTTTTCTGGACGCGAAAAGCCTCCTAGTCTGCTATTCTGTGCGCCCGGAATCATTCTCACTCTCCAGCTCGCGTTTGACTGAGTCGATTCTCAACAGGTTTGTCGCCTCTGGAACGAACTCGTTCACAGCTCATCTGATCTTCAATGCAAAATTGAGCTATGGGCGGATGGTATGGAGCCCGAATATTCACTTCCGACTTCAGAGACGTTGGAGGCGTTGATTTCGAGTCGTCGAGCTTGGAAGAATCTAGAATGGACGTCGGAAGTCACGCTGGAAATGGAGTCGCTGTGGATAAGCCGTGCGTACGAATTGGTGGGAGGACTCTTCCTGCAGCAGCAGCAACGCGCACCGACATTGCTGTCGGTTTCCTTCTCCCGCGGTAGAGCTCCGCGAATCACAACGACACCCTCTTCTGCCGAAGCTCTCGAGGGTTTCCATGACTTGGCGATTGACCCGACTCAAGACCTGATTGTATGGTTCTCCTGGATCTCTGGTGAATACGCCTCCCTCGAATGCCGCACTATTTCGACTGGGGAAGATCATCCTCTGGCTGATGAATCGGTATTGACGTTCGAGCTCGATCGAAATCCCCTGGGTTCTTTTACCGTGCAGATCGCGGACGACGTTGTTGCCATCTTCTTCCGCGGTACGCCTTCTACGGCGCATCTATTCAACTGGAAGACAAGCGTGGAGATTGCTGTGCGCGTTCACTCTTCTGAGCCGCCATGGGAACATTCGCTAATCATGCCCTCAGGAATTCAGCGATACGGAATTCAGGGAAGAGTTTCGGACAGATTTTCATCTGTTGTCTCCCCGCTCCTACCTATTCGCCCATGGGTCTGACGCTGGACCGGGACAGATTGACATCTTCACATTCGAAGCCGACGACTACAACGATCCGATTCTTGTTGGGACTCTCGAGCTTCCGAAACTGCTTCCCGGTATTGGTCTCACCAATGTCATGATACACACTGGACCATTCTGCGCCAAGCCTATCGCTGGGTCGCCATTCTCGAAATCGAACGAGCATCGCATCTATATGTTTATGCTTTGTTATGATTTACAGCACTGGTGTCGCCTGTTCGTGCCGTTTCGCTACCTCCATAAATTCGTTCTGGATGCGGATCGTATTGGGGAGCAGACCAGAGTAGCGACTCTTGCCTGGGACGAGTGGGGTTCTCAAAACTCACGCTTGCTACCCGGCTCGAATCATCAGTGGAATAGGTTTGTCCATTTCCATTCCGAGCCCAGTCTTTCTTCCAAGAACTTTATTGATTTTCGTAGACAGGTGCACGGTGAACGCGTCGCACTTCCTTGCGATGATCCGACGTATGTACATGCGCTAGATTTTGGCGTCAGGCCACAACGCAAGGAAAATGAGACGCCAGAGGAAGAATCAAACTCACCACTGGCAGCGTTATCTGCGGAATTATTTGTCGGCTCGGAGTTTTTTACCTTGGATGGCGTCTTTCAAAACTCTATCCTGACAGCGCTTCCGTATAGGAGCTTGCGTCGCAAACTGGATAGAAGTCATGACATGTTTTTAATGGATCAGGATCGAATATTGGCAATGAACACATCTGTGAGTGAGGATAGTTTGTTGCCAGTCTTTCAACTAATGAACGATACTCAGCCATTCTCATCTTCCCCAGATAAAGTTACCGTGTACACTTTTTGAACATAGAAAGTACTACATTTGCCCTACAATGAGTCGGGAGTCCCATCGTTCAGTCACGGATCACTTCGAATTGCGTTTCGTTGCAGACATTGCTTTAGCAAGTTTAATTTGCGCATGGTCTAATTTCTTCGCTATCGATCGCGAAATTCAGAAAATTCAAGCGCAGAGACGCGTCAATGCGAAGCCAACACGGATCAACGTGACCGCGTTTACTATTACTCATCTTCGTGTTATCTGCTGCTCTGTCTGTTCCTCCCACAACATGCCCGCCATTACCTCTGGCAAAGTTCTCGTGTCTGGCGCTAACGGATTCATCGCTGTCGTGCGTCGTTTCACCTGCCTCGCGGATATTGGAATCTGTCCTCACAACTATACCAGTGGGTTGTACGCTCGCTTCTGGAGCAAGGGTATTCCGTGCGGGGAACCGTGCGCTCCGCAGATAAGGGCAAGCATTTGAAAGAGGTATTCGCGTCGTATGGCGACAAATTCGAGGTTGTCGAGGTTCCAGATATCACTGTGGTGCGTCTGCGAATGTACCATCGTTTGTGTCTACTTTTATGGACAAGTGCTACAGGAGGGAGCGTTCGACGACGCTGTCAAGGGTGTAGATGCGATAGAACACACCGCTTCGCCCTTCCATTTCAAAGCTGAAGACCCCGCTGGTGCACTGCGATCCGCTTTGATCTGCGTTCTCAGCGACTGATATATGGATTCGGAATTCAGAATTGCTGGAACCTGCGGTAAAAGGCACAGTCGGTATCCTTGAAAGCGCACGTAAACATGGGCACGTCGGCCACTCAATAGGCTACTCAATTTTCCTGATATCTCTCCAGCACCTCCGTGAAGCGTGTCATCATAACATCCTCCGTCGCCGCCGTTCTCAGCGTCCCATCGTCCCCGCAAGTTTTCACTGAAGCGGACTGGAACGACCAAGCCGTGAAGGAGGTCGAGGAGAAGGGCCGCGAGGCTTCAAATGCGGCGAAATACCGCGCGTCGAAGACGCTTGCGGAGCGCGGTAAGCCTTCTTCTCCCGACCGCCTCGTCTCCATTCCATTCCATTTTGATTCACCGTCTCGCTATCAGCGGCATGGGATTTCCACAGCAAGCACAAAGCCGAGGTTGCCTGGGACGTCGTAGCCCTGAATCCGCCTATGGTATTCGGGGTGCGTGTTCTTCGCATTCATCTCATCTATTTCACCTCAAGTGTTTTTCCGTTATCTGCAGCCCATCATCCACGAAGTATCATCCCCGCACGCACAGAACACTTCATCGCAAACGATGTATGACGTTTTCACGAAAGAAGGGTCGGCGGTGGGGAGCGGGAGCTGGGTCGATGTGCGCGATATCGCGCTTGCCCATGTGCTTGGGCTGCAGAAGGAGGAAGCGGGCGGGGAGAGGATCATCATCTCTGCAGGGGCGTTTTCGTTCCAAGATCTGCGTCAGTCGTTTCTACTCCTCCGTTTTGGGATTCAAGCGCTGATTCTATCCTCTCATTCATTACAGTCGACGCCGCCCCGCCATCGTCAAAGCACCTGAAAGGCACACCTGGTGCCGGGAAGGACACAGTTCACCAGATACGATTTAACGCCGACAAGAGCGTGCGTCTGCTTGGGCTGAAATACCACACCATGGCCGAGACGGTTGCTGACACGCTGGAGGATTGGGAGAAGAAGGGGTGGTAAAGAAAAGGGTATGCTTGTCACTTTTTGTAAGATGGGACACTCGTACTTCACAGTTTGTGTTCGTACTGTACTTGCACACGATGTTGTACTACCGGTGTAGCTGTCAAGTGAATGTAACCGTAGACTGTAACGGAGCAAGGATGGAATCAGGGCAAAGAGCGGGCCATTCATGCTTTCGGCGAGTTCGCAATGAAGTAGAGGGCCATCGGGCACCCAATCCATCGCCCTTTCCACCTTCCCTTCCCAAACACCATCCTCACACACGGCTGGCCATCGTAAGTAGTGATGGAAGACTTTTCATCCTCCGTCTTGAGAAGACGCGAGCCGGCCGCGATGTCTGCGTATCCGCGAGGCGGACGACAACGGCTAGCTGTGCTGTGCGACGTATCGTAGACATCGACTGTGCGGCCGATCGTGCATTAGGCGGAGAGTAAAAAAGACGTATGCTGCGATCCGGCGAAAGGTCGAGACGCAACAGTCAGGTCGGGAGATTGAGATGAATGAGACGGAAAGAAACTGGAGGACAAAGGGTCGAATCAAACGAGGTGAGGTGCGGCGGCGAGTTTTCTCGATAGACGCGTCTACGAGGCGGAGCAAGATGAAAGAGGCGCGACGAGCCACAGGCGGCGGGGATGGTGGAAAGCGCGAGTCCGTAGAAAGGAACGGAAGCTCCTTTCTCGAGACGAGAGGCGGGTGAGAGGACGACGCTGTGGACCCGCGTCCTTGCGCAGGAGGAAGGCGAGGGGTGGATATGACGGTGCGGTGCGCTGGCAAGGCCGCGCTGGAGGACAGCATCTGCAAATCGATTGGACAAGCTGCGGGAACGGGGCGGCGTGAGGTGAGGAACATGTGCGCAGCGGTGGGGTGAAGCGAATACCATAGACACGGCTTTGAGATTTGACAAGCGGTGAGTTATCGGGTGGATGTTCAGTGGTGTGAGTGGATTTGAGACCGACCAGAGTGGTAGCGGCAGGGGAGATGAATCCGCAGATACGTTACAAATGTCATTCAATGTTAGATCTCTGGACCTCAAGTTCAGTAGGGAGCACCGGCATTGTACCACTGCGCTTCTATCGACGGGCCTATAACCTTGCGCAGTACACGTTGGCTGACGAGACGACACTGAAGTGAGCAGGGTGGGCGTGGACGAGGCGAGCTCCGCCAAGGGATTAGTTGGCGGTTGAGGGGATTCGATTGTCGAGAGGAGATGAGGAGCTGAGATGTGAAAACGGCGAGCAAGTGAGCGAGTTGGATCGTCCAACGAAGACGTGCGATGGGGAAGCTGGATACAGACAAGAGGGCGCTGGGTCAGAGGGGATGCAGATACAAAGTAACCCATAGATCGGTCCGACATCCGTACGCGACAAGACTCGCTGTGTCCTTCGGCGTTGGAGGAGTACTCTTGAAGATACACGGAATTTCACCGCTGAATGCCATGCGAGTCTGCATCCGAAAACGGATCCATTCGGCGCAGATCTGCGGACGCCGACCGGCCGCCAGACGCTTCAGCAAGGCTACACATTCTTGTGGCGTCGTTGACACTCTACATGTAGAGAGAGGTGCGAGCACGTCCTTCACGTCACGATATGCAATGGCCCTGATTCATCTCATTACATTTCTTCGCTAGCGACGCTGCCGCTGTCGTGTTCGCCATAATCCCACGTGCTGGGCTCGAGCGTACTCAGTTGACCGGATGATCGAGCCGCGATTGGCGTTCAGACACGATAGGATAAGTCAGGATAATATTTGCCAGCTATGTCCCCTTTCGGAACGTGCCAGTTTGTAGCGTCAATACATCGGCCTCAATAAATGTACTGTGCTACGCCATTACCCCTTCCCGTCGACGAGCTCGCCGCATTTAAGGCTGTAGATCTTCGGGTCGGCAGTAACAACCAAGGTGAACTGACCTTTCTGTTTGGTGCCCGGCTCAACTCTCCTTGTACATCCCCAGAACACTACCCTAATCATCACCATTTATACTCCTTCATGAAGAGATTCTGGCCGGCCATTGGAGAGGCAGGATAGACGGATAAAACCACTTGGGGCTTGGTCCGAGTTCTCTCCTTCCAA
Organism: Favolaschia claudopus; assembly: GCA_037176885.1. NCBI lineage: Eukaryota > Fungi > Basidiomycota > Agaricomycetes > Agaricales > Mycenaceae > Favolaschia > Favolaschia claudopus. The sequence continues at coordinate 938,488 of JAWWNJ010000079.1, forward strand.
GCACAAATCCCCGTCCTCCACCAGATCTACACCGTTGGGAGCTAGCATCGGATAACGAGGAGCAGCTTCAAAGAGGTTCCAGGGAAAGGTTCCACAGCATTGAAAGGGGCAGTATCACCAGAGTGGTGACTTGGAAAAGTCACCAGGCCTGATAGAGAGAGCAGTAGAGTGCACCGGTGCATAGTAGCATAGAAACATGGATAGCAGTAGCAGCAGACAGAATAGAGTAGCAGGAACACCATAGCGATAGTCTTGGAGTGCAGCATTGCAGAATAGCATGGAAACATAGTTAGACAGTAGCAGTAGACGGAATAGAGTAGCATGAAAACCATAGACATAGTCTGAAAGTGCACCATTGCAGAACAGCATAGAAACATAGTTGGATAGTTGCAGTAGACAGAATAGAGTAGCAGGAACAGAGTTGTAGAGTCGTAGGCCCCGGAACAGAGTAACAGTCTAACAGAGATACAGCTCGTGACAGCAGCGTAGAGTAATAGATCCAGAGGAGGATAGACAGAGATAGACAGCAGGTCATCCAGTGGCGCGGGCTACAGAGGGAGGGGTGCGCCAGGAGGAGTCAGATTCAGTGCCCGAATTCTTTCCGTCATCATCCTCGCGTCTCTCAAATTTGTCCATCCTCTCTTACTCATCTTGCTCGATTTCCGCATTCTCAATCACATCGTCCTCATTGCCCCTCTGTACCGGCTCATCTGATCCCAGCGAAACATCGTCCGCATATTTCTCCCAAGCTCGCGGGCCCGCGTACATCCTCTCTTCCTCATCTTCCTCGATTTCCGCATTCTCCATCACATCGTCCGCGTTGCCCTTCCGTACCTGCTCATCTGATCCCAGCGAAACCTCGTCCACATATTTCCCAGGTCGTCATCCAAGCTCGCGGGCCCGTTGAGACATTGGCGGCAGTAGAGTCCCGATGCAAGCAGTAGTAGACAGCGCCTGAATAGACAACACTCGAACCTCCGGTTACATCTCGTCGCAGCAGCTCGAACAATGACACAGTTGCACTATAGGCAAACAAGAGGCCCTCAGAAAACATCCTAGGCAGAATAGACGGCGCAAAGGGCGTCGGCGATGTCGATGGTAGGATAGGGGTAAAATCGACGACGACCAAATTCGACAAAAATGGTGTCCACTGATGGACCCAGCCGAGTAGATTGCAATAGAGTAGAAATAGTAGGCAGTAGTGTTGAGTTAAAGACGAAAATTGAGGAAAAGTTTTTGGTGATGGTGGTTCGGTCTGTCACGCATCGATAGTGGGCCGGATATCGCAAACGCAGGGCAGCATGAGGAAGCCTGTAACCGGCAAGGTGTCGAGGTGTCTTCCTCGAGAATTCGTGCTCGAGCCGCTGCGGTATAGCGGCGAGTCGATGAAGGTGAATGGGAGGGAACGGATATCGTTTGGAACAGAGTAGGTGTCGGGTTGGAATGAGGAAGGCGCCGACGATACACAGGCGGAGCAGGCTTGTGCGGAAAGGTAGCAGAGGTAAAGGGAATTCCAGCGTCAGGACCAGCCACCGGAGAGAATTGTAAGCCTGCTCGCATCGTCTCGCCGAAGTAGGAAGCGGGATTCACGAGAGACGAGATTGGGCTTCGAGATACAAGACGCCTTCGGAACGAGAGACTTCCATGACTCCAAAGAAGGAGGGATTCTCGTATACCACAGGACACGCCGTCACTGCTGTTCTGAGATAACCTCTTGGTCTATGGCTTTGTGGGAGGGCCCTATGTCCATTGAAAGCTACGACACGACACCAGACGTCGGGTGGGTAGAGAAACAGAGATCTATCAGAGCCTGTTCGGATACCAGTAACCGTTACAGTAACCAGTAGCTGTTTTCCTTATACGGTGCCCGTGGAAATGTTAGGTGAGGTCGATCAAACTGTGACTCCTTGTGACACTGGACGTCAAAACCACCGAAAATACGTGCTTTTGATCGCTGGGACGCGATTTCTGAGGCATTTTTTCTTCAGCTCGTGTCAAAAGTGATATTGCTCAATAATATTGATAAACATGGGATGTAGCGGACACAATCGACAACACAGGAGGTAACCCATCCCAAATGGGCTGTCACGCTGGAGAACTGCCGAGGAGACGATGGATTTCCACGGGCACCATATAAGGAAAACAGCTACTGGTTACTGTAACGGTTACTGGTATCCGAACAGGCTCTCATAGTGCGGTCGCACTTGCCAAGCGGCATTCTGCAAACGGCGCGCGAGAAACGACAACGTTCGCCTAGGAAGATTCTGTATGTCGGGTAAGACACTTGGGACCAGAGAACAACAGACTGACGGCGTAAGCTTGAATATGGCTCTCTCCGAGTCCCTATGGTTGATGCACTCCGAGTCGTAGATTCAAGTCTCAAAATGTGCTCTTTACACTTGATGCAACTTGAGGTCAAGCTAGTACAAAGCTAGTCAAGAGGAATGCGGCAATTCGAGATCCAGCAGAGGAGGAGTCTGAGAAGATGAGGCATCGAAGTTTTCAGACGGCGGACGGAGAAGGTGGGAAGAGGACTACAGTAACCCTAACCCTACCAATTGGCTCCTTTACACTGGCACAATCATTAATATTTGTCCCAAACCACCACGACGAATCGTCGACGATGAATCTTCGATGAAGTACAACCAAGACTGAAAATAACATTTGTTTTGTTTGTCTTCAGTATCTCTGCAAGCTGCAACCATGACCTCAAGAACACCGGGCTTCTCCATTAGGGGGAGTCAGAGTTGACGATTCTACGTCGATTCTGACTTCGATTCTGGCATCGATTCCGAGTCGATTCTGGGTCGATTCTCGTCAGTGAGTGCCCCAGAATCGATTTCGAGGTCGATTCTCGATTCTGGTGTGTTCCTCCTCCCGAGGAGGAACAACGATTCTCGCTCAATTCTCGATTCTGCGATTCTGCGTCGATTCTGGACTCAGAATCGGAACAGAATCGATGTTAGAATCGGCCGAGAATCGACGTAGAATCGTCGACTCTGACTCCCCCTATTGTAACATGCTCGTTCCACCCAACCACTCCGATGAATTTTCAGTCTGTCTTGTCCCTTGACTTCCCGCTCTACCGTCGTCACTGGTATCTTGGCTTGTCCTCTTCCATGACCCGCAACGGTTCCACCATGTCCTTGAAAACCGTCGCAGCTCTTGGGGGAGCCTATGGTGGTCTGTACAACTCTTTATCCGACTTTCAAGCTCTCAGAGATACTCCACAGGCGCTCGCGCAGCTGCTGGGCTTCCAGACGGCTGGCGGATAGTCATGATAGAGCGAAATTCGTACGTTCGTCCTCGCCTCGAAAAATTCGTTCGCTAATTATCCTCATCAGACATGTTAACCGTCAGTGGAATGTCTCAACTGGTCGACTTCTTTCGGCTCAGCCTGAGTCGCAGACGTATATATTACCGCGGCTCGCTGTCCTGGCTGGCCACGAACAAAGCATGTAAGGCCTCCCTCCGCTACCTCGTTTCCCCGGTCTAACAAGTTCTGCCAGTTGTTCCCTAACAATATCTTCAATTGCAAGCAACTAGATTTCAAACGACACATCTTTCTCCGAGCGCACATACAATCTCTCGGCCCCAAATCCGTCAAGCTCTCGCGCGCCTTCCCAGAGCACGGCATCGACTCGGATACCCTTCACTTCGACTACGCCATCTACGCCCTCGGCTCGCATCTCCCCAGTCCGCTCAATCTATGGCATGCCGCCCCGGATGGGAAGCCGTCGGTACAGTCGTACGGCGGGTCGAAGGCGGAGAGGATCGCGTGGCTACGAGGGAAGCAACGGGCTATCGAGGACGCGAACTCCGTCCTCGTCGTGGGTGGGGGTGCCCTCGCTATCCGTGCGTATTCTAACTTGTCGATTCCGCGTATCCCCTCACGCATTCATCCAGAATTCGGAAATCGCCGCCGTGTACCCTGGCAAGCTCGTGACACTATTGCATTCCCGTACACGTCTCCTCCCGCGCTTCGATAGCGAGATGCACACGAGAGTGCGTACCGCTGCCTCTTTCTCTTCTTTCTTAACTGACTGACTGGACTCCCTGTAGTCCTCCAAGCGATGGAATTCGCCAACATCAACGTCATCCTCGGCGAGCGTCTCGACATGGTGTCCTCCACCTCCGGCCACAGCACCGTCCGCACCACCACCGGACGCATCATCCACGCCGACCTCGTCGTGCGTCTCCTGCCTCTCCCTCCATAATCATCATCCAATCTGACCTAAATCTATTTGCTTGCTTACCCAGCTCCTCTGCACCGGCCAACGCCCAAACACGGAACTCCTCCAATCGCTCGACTCCCGCACAGTCAACACAAACACCGCCCTCGCGCAAGTCCTGCGGACGATGCAGCTCGCCCTCGTTCCCCCTCCCCCGCCTCCCTCGCCCGTCACCCCCGCTCTCCTCCCCGCCTGCGCGTCCGATAACGAGGAAGACGTCCTCGCCGCTGCGCTTGCGCAGATTGCACTGCAAAACGAAAGCGTTTCGTCTGCGGCGTCAGACGAGGAGGGAGTCGAGGCGGAAGACGCGGAGGAGGAGGAAGAGGAGGAGCTCACCACTCCCTACCCGCACATCTTCGCCATTGGCGACGCGGCGAACGCTTTTGGCGCTATCCCAGCGGGTCATAATGCCTATTACCAGGCGGAGGTCGCCGCGCGGAATGTGTTGCGGCTCGTTCATGGCAAGACGGATGAGCCGTTGGAGCGGTATACACCTGGGCCGCCGGCGATTAAGGTTTCGCTTGGGCTGGTAAGTTGTTGTTCTTGCTTTCGTGTTATTTTTTCTTTGTATATCTTGCTTCTTCTCTCCGCTCTTTCTTTAATGTCTTTTGGCTTTCATCTTCCTCCATCTTTCTTCCTTCTCTGTCTCTCGAGAAATAAACACATGTAATGGCTCACAATCTCACAGAAAAAGAACGTATACCAAGTGAACGTATACCAAGTGAACGGTGTTGTCGGTGTAGGCAAGGAGACACAGGACGACTTGAATGCAGCGGCGATTTGGGGGTACTTTGGGTCCCCTGTTGTTGAGGAGCCAGAGATGTTTTGGTGATGTGTCTTCCTACTTATTACCTCTCGATGTGATGAGATAGTAGAAGTTGTTTATTGCTACGTATGGGTATGGGTATGCTTTTATAGGGATATAAATACAAGGAATACAAAATGAAGTTGACAAAACAAAGAAGAACTGGTGGAGAGCTGAACACCTAGGCTCCATCTGTGACGTGATGGACGAACAATTGCGCATTGAAGTGATACTTACCTCCATTGCGACCACTACTCAGAGATCATCGCCAGCCTAAACATGCTCTACGGGTCTCCTGCTAGTAAATCGAAAAGGAGATATGGATTCTCTTTTCCGTTTTCTTGGGTTTATTGAATTTTCTTGCAATGATAATGAAAGAGGGTCCTCAGACACCGCCCCTGGAAAAGCCATCCTGGCTGGGGAGACAACGAGTTTGTCCATTTGGGTGGGTTTGGAAGCTGCATCTCTACGTTGCTCAATGTCTTGTGCAGCTCGTCTCAGTGCCTCTGCTTCAGAGTAACGTGCTTGGTGCTCAAAAACATGTGCAAGGTTGTTCATGGTGATCAAAGTGTGAGGGTGCTCCTTGCCCAGCAATGTCTTTCTTTTCTCAAGCACCATGACATGAAGCTCCTCAGCATCACTCCATCGGCCTTGGTCGCTGTAGATGTTTGCAAGCTTGTTCATGCTAAGCAGAGTGTCTGGATGCTCTTCTCCTAGAAGCCTTTTGCTTGCGTCAAGCACTTTGACCTCCAGCCTTTCAGCATCAGTCCATCGGCCTTGGTCGCTGTAAGTGCTTGCAAGGTTGTGCATGGTGATCAAAGTGTGAGGGTGCTCCTTGCCCAGCAATGTCTTTGTTTTCTCAAGCACCATGACATGAAGCTCCTCAGCATCACTCCATCGGCCTTGGTCGCTGTAGATGTTTGCAAGGTTGTTCATGCTAAGCAGAGTGTCTGGATGCTCTTCTCCTAGAAGCCTTTTGCTTGCGTCAAGCACTTTGACCTGAAGACTCACAGCATCCCTCCATCGGCCTTGGTTGCTGTAAGTGCTTGCAAGGTTGTTCATGCTAAGCAGAGTGCCTGGATGCTCTTCTCCTAGAAGCCTTTTGCTTGCGTCAAGCACTTTGACCTCCAGCCTTTCAGCATCAGTCCATCGGCCTTGTTGGCTGTAAGTGCTTGCGAGGTTGCTCATGCTAAGCAGAGTGTCTGGATGATCCTCTCCTAGGAGCCGCTTGATTGCCTCAAGCACTGTGACTCTCAGCCTCTCAGCATCGCTCCATCGGCCTTGTTGGCTGTAAGTGCTTGCGAGGTTGCTCATGCTAAGCAGAGTGTCTGGATGATCCTCTCCTAGAAGCCGCTTGCTTGCCTCAAGCACTTTGACCTGAAGACTCACAGCATCCCTCCATCGGCCTTGGTTGCTGTAAGTGCTTGCAAGGTTGTTCATGCTAAGCAGAGTGGCGGGATGCTCTTCGCCCAGAAGCCTTTTTCTTGCCTCAAGCACTTTGACCCTGAGCTCCTCAGCATCACTCCATCGGCCCTGTTCACTGTATGTCAATGCAAGGCTGTGCATGCTGCTCAAAGTGTCTGGATGCTCCTGGCCCAGCAGCCTTTGCTGACTCTCGAGCACCGTACTATGTAGTAATTCTGAATCACTCCATCGACCTTGCTGTGCAGCAATATATGCCAACCCTTCCTTAATCCGGAGGTCCATTGGCTTTCGGAAGAACTTTGACAGTCTTGTCATATGATGCAACAATGTAGTTATATATTTGAAGTCTTCTGTATTGGAATAATATGACATGGTGATTATTGCCAGTGCACATATCTGGATGAAGCCCATGTTCTGTTTGGTGGTATCATTACTCCATTGCTGAACAAGGGGGTGAACACTGAAAGACTGATCATGCAAATTTTGTTCAATCAAGGAGTAAGCCTGAAGCTCTCCAAGTATATCACTGAAGACCAAAGCATCCCATGTTTGATTACTGCCTCCAAGCTGGCCCAAGACCTGATTCACTTGAACCTGGAAATCACTGTCATCCATCTGTAGTCCTGATAGAGATGCCTTCTCAAAAATTTCCTTTGTAATCCCCTCATGATGCAACTGAGAGAAAATTTGCAACAGTAATTTTGCAGCTGGGTTGAGTTTGTTAGAACTCAGATCCCAGGTTGCATAAACAGCTGCATTATATTGGCTTTGGCCTTGGATATCATTTCGCCTCAATAGCCTGTCATGAGACACCTTGTAGAGTGCTAGATAGCCTTTGAGGTCTCCTTGAGCATTGATATATCCTCCTGCCTGAGAGACAGCAAGAGCAAAGCAGTGGAGATCCTATACTGTGTGTCAGTTTGGTAAAATTCTCAGTTATTCACTTGAATCACCTTGACAATGGCTGTAGCCAGTTCTTTCTTGTTGTCTCCAACAGCTGTCTGACCAGCCAGCCTCAGAAGTAATTCTGTTGCATCATCAAGTCTCATGTTTGAAACTTGAGTGGCGGTTCCATGGATGCGGAGTGCAGGATTTCGGGTGGTAATCAGTATATTCGATCCAAATCTGCATTCAGGGAAGAATCTTGCAAGATCCAATGTTGTGTCATCAGCATTGTCAAAGACAATTAACCATTGTGTATGCCAGTTGCTAGCAAGCCAAAGTAAAGCTGCCTCTGCAGTCTCAACAGTTTCAGGACCAAGCAATTGCAAGTCTGTTTCTGCTGTCTGTTTGTTGGTAGCATCAATATAGAATACTTCTGTAAATCTTCAAAATATATGAGGTAGTCTGACATCCACAAAGGAATTGTCCCACACCTTTCTTTCTCTTGGGCTTCTTCCACAAACTTGAAGGCCAATTGACTCTTTCCGGAGCCCCCAAGACCATGCAAGACAAAGACAAGCCGGGTTCTTGAATCTCCATCAAAGAATTGATGGATCTCTTGAAGACTCTCTTGACGACCTGTGAAAGTTGAGACTGCAAGAGGACATAGCTTCCGTTGCTTGGGCTTTGGTCTGCTAACTAACACCTGAGTTGCTAAAGCTACTTGATGTGTCAAAACTTATTCTTTCCAGTGAAATATGGAAAGCTTACTATCAGGCACATTCCAATGGCTTGGACCATGGAGATGGATTTGTGGTCCCTGACCACTACCCCCAACCCCCCCACTACCACTGCCACTTCCGCCTCCAGAACCACCAGTACCACCTATTGAAAATTTGAGACCCAAAAGAGCACCAGGGCTATATTTTATACCATAGATAGCTCCAATAGTCAGATTTTGTCCAAAGTCCATTTCTTCAGTGTGCTTGGGCAATGGGTGAGAGGAGCAAGCCCTGGGTCAGTGGGAGTCAGAAGCAAGTGCTGTGTAGCATGTGCTGCCAACGTGTCTTATCACATTTGCACACAGCCGGTACAAAACAAGACCAAGCTCAGATGCAGTGCATTGCGATTTGATGCGAACTTGAAAAATTTCGACACAAGTCACCCTTCCCATTCTAGAGTACGTGCATCGTGAGGATGATACTAGTAAGGGTAGGGTGAACATGGTAGTATGTATAGTGTAAGAGAGGTGGTGAATATGGGCATTGGGATAGCGTGAGGTAGAATTTAAGGATGGGAGGGTAAAGACCGTAAAGTACGAGGATGAGAGAAACGAGGTACAGATGCGGGGAGGGGGGAGAAGGGAAAAGTAATTGTATGTATAGCGATGAGGTACGACACGGCCCATATGATGCGGCAGGATATTGATGAAGAGGGCGGAGAGCCTGCAGTGTCCACAGGCAAAGCAGCGAGTCATATACTCTTGAACAGGGAATGAGGTGGTTGTGCCCGACAGAGGGTGTGTATGTGTAACTGAATTGGAAGTTGAGAGTGTTTCACGGTGAAGGAGGGGTGGATGCAGCACACCTCGACAGTTTTGACTGAGTTGGAATTTGAAATGACGGAGTGTAGATTAAGGAAGAGTTTGGAGTGGGATATGACCGGCCCACTTTTGACCGGGTACGACACGCGAGGCAAGATAGAGGAAGGCCGATGAGGGAAAGGTAAAAGTTGTGTTCGCGCAGAGAGACAACGGCGGCCCGCGCCTGGGTCTCTGCGATACGGAGCATTGATGGGACTGCTTGAGTGAAAACGAGGTCGAGCGTTTGAGAGATGGTGCGTCTCGTATAAACACACCTGGTCATCGCAGTCGAGGCGGAGAAGCGTTTTGGCGGTGGCAATCGTCAGGCCTGCTTCGTCAAATCGGTAACGCATCACCACGCTTGAGCGGGCCAAGGAGTACAAGGTCATCCTGTTTTGAATGAGAAGGCAACGACTTGGTGTGCTAGGGTAGAATGGTCCTCAAAGACGCCCCACAGCATACAGTCTAGGTGTCCACAGAACAGAGAAGAACAAGAACAAGTCGGCGAGAAGAGACATGAAAACCAGAATTTGACGACTGCGAGGTGGTTTCGATTCCATTCGAGATACTCCCGGAGTGAAAGACCCTAACTGTGTTGAGACGGTGAGTTGGTGACATGCGCGCAGCTGATGAAGGCTGAAGCAGAAGGACAAACCCTAACCCTGCCCTAACCCCACCCCCACACTTGTCTTCCAACGTCGACCCCGTCGACGTCGATTCGACGAACAGCAACCCAGCGTCGTTCGGCGGCTCACATTCTCTATGCTCATTGCTCACCAGTCCCCCTCAATCTTCCCCGAATCCTTCAAATCTCAATGTCTTACCGTGAATATAGACCCCGAATTTCCGACTTCTTCAATGCTCTTCAAGGGTCTTCGCATTGCGCAACTTGAAGGCCCTCGACGCATCGTGTATCAATATGGCACTGGGTCTACTCCTTCCCCTCGAGGTAGTACCGCTTCAACCGGAGCTATTTCGAGGCTCTCTTCGCCAATTGCTTTGGCTTTCCAATCGTCGACCTGTAGCTACAAGTCACACCTTTGCCGCCCTTTCAATTCAAGAATACCCTCTGGCTCTAAGAACAGTCTTCTGAACTCTTCCCCGAGTTTCAAAGTCTCGTTGCGTGATTTTTCGGTGAATGCGGTGCGTCCTTCATACCAAGGTATCATGATTAGTAACCAACGCTCTCCCAGTGTTCTCCAACTTTTCTTTATCGTTTATGAGAAAGCTGGAGATGTGCGACGACGTGGATCTCGGTCGATCAAGTGGCAATACTTAGGCTCAGTTCTCGACGGAACCTGCGCCGCGCCATCCTGCGGCCGAGTGTCATTGGCCGACATCACGGTTGCCGTTCCTCTCTGAACCCCCATTCAACACACCGGGATGCCAACAACATCCGCCTCTCTCCCCTCGTCTGAAGAACGCTCGTATAGGTCAAGCCAGCGGGTGAGTGGATCCATGCACCAGCCCACCCTACCTCATTTGCTCAAAGCTAATCGCGATCCTGCTTCCCAGGCTCTCCAGCTCAAATGTCTACTAACGCTAAACACGTTCCCAGCCTGCTCTCAGGCACACCGTTCCTCTTCCTTCAAGTCTACAGACAGGCAGAGCTCCACTGAGATCCGGGACGACGACAAGCAGCTGTTAACGATTTCGATAGGTGGGTCTATCTCTCTCTCTCTTTCGGTGCCATTATTCTATCGTCTCACCAGGATGGTCTACAGCTAGAGACGTATACAGTATCGCGTCTTCGCGTCCTCAAGCGCATTGTTACCCTGCTGCAATCTAACTCGATTCTCGCCGAGCGTCGGCCGCAAGTGCATGTTGGGGAGCCCAGGCGACACGAGGAAGGCCGCCGTCGCAGAACAAACGAAATCAAGCGCATACAATATACTACAGACACATCGACTTCGCCTTCGTGCCCAGCCGCCGTCATCCTTCAATGCTGCATCCCCGAATCGCTGCCTGACCTGACATGGACGGCAGTCATGATCCAGAACGGCATCTTCCACTTGCGAACCATCCATTCGAGCCCAAGACACCCATGACAGATGCCGCTGCCGCTGCCGCTGCCTCGCCGCCGACGACGAGCACCTGTAACGAGTCAATATCGAAATCCACGTCGCGTATGGTGCCCCTTCCCCTTCGATATCGTTATCTTTCCCTTTCTCAACGCGATGTGTTGCAGGTCGAGACTTTCCTCGACTCGCGCGTCTTGGTCGTCAAGCTGTGGTCATTATCAACCCGATCTTAAGGTTCTTCTGTGATAAAGAATCGATTCCCGGAGTATGGGCTACTCTCCACGATCGCCAGCATAACTCCTCCTCAATCCGCTCGACGAATATGAAGTCCCGGCTGCGATGACCTGGGATCGCCTGCTTCTCGACACGGTGTACCCGAACCTCACAAATTTGAAACCTCACGAGACATACGCAAGATACGACATCGACTGCCATGCCATGTCATGCGGGCGTTTGGGACCACGACCTGACCTCCAACCGCCAGCGGATGTCAACGCAGACGTAGCACTATGGCTCTCCCCGGTCTGTGTAGCCTGGCTTGGCTCATATCGATCTCGTCGTGTCTCCTGGACAAGCAGTTCACGTCCTCGGTTTTTCGTTGATTCTATTTTTTCTTCGCTTGACAATGGACCGAGTACATGTAATTCATCTCTGACAATTGTGGTAGTGTAGAAAAACTCGCATGACTTTCTATCTATCCTTCGTACAAACCGTACAGTACATGTACCGAACGAAATTCGAATCCAATTTGATTAATTGTCCACGAGGGTCGAAAATGCGTTCAAGTACACACAATGCATCCACGCTGAGAGCAAGGAAACACTGCTGTTACCCGCCCGCTTTTCCAACGAGTCCCACCCAGCCTGCTACAACAGCACAATCGAACGACCGACGAAGAAACCCTCTTCGTAGGTATCATTCATCATCCCCCAGTCCCGTCCGCCATCCCACTGATTTGAGCTTCCGATGACAACCGCACCCGCGCGACCGCGGCCCTTCGAAGCAGATGTCGCATGTATACGCGGTGGGTACTGACAGTACGGCGTGCTGGATTGAAAAAAGACGTCGATGGCTTGGGAGTGTACGAACTCGCGAGCGTTAAGGTGGAGATGCGGCGAGGAGTTTGAGTCTAAGGTGCGGCGATGGTCAGCTTATCGGAGAAGACACATCTGCGAGACGGAGGGGGAGGTGGAAGAACGGCGCGGGGATGGTGGGAAACACGAGAGCGTGGAACGGAGCGAATGGAATGGAACGTGAGAGGGCTTGCTGAGACGAATGCGCGACGGATGAGCGGAAGCGCGGATGAGCTTGCGGAGAAGGGAGACGGGGGAGGATGTAAATGCGGTGAGGGTCGTAGCGGTAGCGAGTAAGCGCAGGTAGGGCGAACGCTGCGTCGACCGCATGCCAATGGGAAGCCACAGAGAGGAGAGGAACCCAAGAGATGGAGGCGGATTGCTTGAGGCGAGAAACGCTTGTAGAGTGCGCCGATAAGCAGCGCAGAACGGAGACGGTACGTGATGCGAGACGGGCAGTGACGCAGAAGCTCGGCGGCCGAGTGACTGAGCGAGCGAAGCGGGTGAGGAAGACCAGGGCCGCGCGGTCCAGGTTGCCGATTCGCAAACCAGCGTGGGCGGGTGAGCTGCAGCGCACAACGACGGGGCGTTGATGATTGATGAGAGTAGATTTGAGGGAAAGCGAGTGATCCAGCGAAGGCGCCGTCGATCCCGTTCATTCAAAGTTCCGTTGGGAGATGGCGAAGGAGCATTCCGAGTGACTTAAGCTGCAGCAAAAGAAGCCAAGATGGAACGCGGGCGGCTTGAGCCTTGAAGCTTGAAGAGCGCGCGAGCTTTGGTGGTGAGTGAAAGGCAGATTGGATAGAGAGGGATGAAGAGCGTCGGATAAGGCGTATTGTATGCGATGAACTTGGGACTGGGTGAAAAAGACAGAGACAGCGACGTGTCGGATGGTCGACGAGGACCCTAGGCAATACATAGCACACGGGCGGAGTTGACATCGTCGGAAAGAGGGTTCAAAGAACGCGAGAAGTTTGTAACGTGCGGCACGTCTCGAGGCTCTTGCGGCCACTAAACGTCTTGGGTGACGGCGACGAGAACAATGAAAGCAGTTTTGAGATTGTCGGCTGCGGTGCAACAAGCTGCTCAGTCGACGACTATAGACGCAAAGAACAAAACATAACCGTCGGAATGAAAGGAACAAATAACGATAAATAACCCTGGATCCAGCCTCACTCCTTCTTTCGCCCTTGCTCTCGACAAACGACAACCCAGCTCCCGTCGCTTGAAGCCTCGGAATCTCTGTGGTTTTTCTCAAAACCGCGCCTCGGTTTCCATCAAGATTCTGGATCTCAAAACTGCGTGCCACCCCACGTCCAATCCTGATTTTCAAGCTCCTCAACTTTGGAAAATTGGATCACCGCCGAGCCATCTACTAGGACCCGCTCTATGCCCTTCCTCCACTTGCCTTGGAGAAGATTACCGTATCGTTTCAAATCGCGGCTCGAATTGCTCCCATTTTGCGTTCTATGGATTTCGTCAACCTTCAGACGCAAGTCATGTCGTCGCCGCCTTCTTTCGCACGACCTCCAGTACCCCCGCGGTCTGTGCACCACTGCCACTTACGACGACTCTCTTTAAGAACTTCCTTGAAGGATTGGATACCTGTGACCTATCAATACGGTGCGTTGTCTCTACTGTGTATGATTTTTCTACATATAACAAACCTGTATCTCCAGTCGAACTTTCCTCAGCGTTACCTTTTCAGAACGGAGACTCAAGACGACATGGAGGTCTCTCGGTCAACATAGACGATGAACGCGCTCGATGCCGATCTCATCATATAATTCTCGTCCCCTCCACTCCGACGCACCCCTGTCTCTTATCTTCTGCGTACCGGCTGTCTGAATTCATCCTCACCACCCCGGCCCATCTGTCCAACACCAATAGCATCGCCGCTTTCCCATGTGTCCGCTCTCCCCTCAACCGCTTTGCTTTAAGACCGCCAAGCCTGAAGGCCTTCCGTCGCCCTGCTTTCTGCTGGCCTACACGGGGACGAGACTTTTCTCCACGCCGCTCCGACCATCAATCCCACGAACAATCTTAACGCCTCAGATTTGCCGCCGCCTCTTTGCCACAACTCCAGTCGATGATGTCGAGGTGCTCTCTGGCTGGTATGTCTAGCTCCCCTATCCATCGTCACCCATTCGTTCTCATGAAGCTGCGTACAATGTAGACCCATCTGCCTCGACAACTTGCGTCTCACGTTTTGGAATGCCTTCAGGTCCATCACTACTTCCCCAATCCTCGCCGATCCTTCCACTCCACGAGTCTTTGTTTTAATCAAAAACCTCTGTAGCTCATGCGACACGAGAAAAGCCGACGCCGTCTCAAAGCGATCAAGGTCTCACAGTATGTTATACGTACGCCGTCTCCCTCCCGCCTTCGCGGGTATAAAGACCGATCCCTTCCACACGACGAGGCGCCCACGAGCCGACCTCTCCCCTCCCAAGATGCCCGGTACGACGTATACAAGAAGACTGATCTCGCGTATACGTCGTCCGACTCGGGCGAGCCAAGAAGTTTGGAGCTGCTGCAGTAGACGCCGATGCTTTGGCCATGAAGCTTCGCTAGATACTTTGTTCGCTCCTCCGTCCCATTCCTCGACTTACCCAAACTTTGGTAGTCTTGTCCTTTGCTCGCTTTTCTCAGATGACGTTTCGTAGAATGGCTCCAAAATTTTTAACGTATGTCAATCGAATCAACTTCATTCCCTGTGAGCGTCGAAAATCCACCAACCGTGTGTTCGCGCCTGGAGCAGCGAACCACGAGCTGCCTAGCCAACCCCTTAAATGAACTCTGACCCATCAGCCGTTACATCCTCCCGCCTACACTCATTGCAACCGGCTGCCAGCAGCACAAGTCTCTTCACTATCGGGCAAAAGTCTGCAATTCGACGGCAAAGGGGACGCCGCACGCGAAACCGCCTCGCGTTGCCCGTTTAGATCTCGCCCAGGCGCCCCACCTCTCGCGTACACGAGGCGGGTATTGAACGCGTGCGGCGGTACGGTGACGGACGCGCGGCAGTGATGCGTTGTAGACGTCGGTTTGAGCACACAAGCACTCGCACGGCTCGCCGTGAACGAATGCCCTAGAAGAGGGAGGCGAGACTTTGGATACGACCGCGAAAGATTGAAAATGCAGGCGTCGGGCAAGCGCGCGATCAAAACCTCCAGGTGATGGTGTGCGACGGGTGGGATGGAAAGAAACCGCAGGAGGCGGGAGGATAGGTCGATTTGAGCTGCGGGTCCACCGAATGAGGTGCAAGCGGCGCTGGGCAGAATAGGCTAGGCTAGCGGGAGAATACTGGGTCGATTGACCGAAGCATGGCCGCAGTGGTGATCCAAATGACAGCCTCGCGCCAGTCCGCGCTTGCTTGCTTGAACCGAAATGACGACATGACAGATGTAAGAGCCCATGCGTTTCGATGGAGAGGTTGAGGGAACGTTCAGGCGGGCGAGGGTTTAGACACATCAGAGGTCGTACTGAGTAAGCACTGATAATAACATTGCTGCGCTGCATGGATGTCTGTTGATGACATCGTGGAGAGGCAGACGGGCGAGAGCTGTGTGTCGTGCTTGCGACAGAGACAAGGGAAAGGGCGTCGACAAATGGCGTAGTCTAGACACCGTATCGAGAGCGAAACAGGACCGGGAGGGTTTGAGACCCGACGTGGATCGATTAACTCGCGGGGACGGGATGGATGAGAAGCACGAATGTGCCGCAGTGGAGATAGAATTGAGGGACAAGAGACCGCGGTAGAGGCTGGTTTTGAATGATGAGCTTACAGTGATGGGTTGTTGCGGGGCCACGGAAATTTGATGACACGAAAAGATTCAAGGCCAGCAGACGTATTGACTCCCGGCGGCGGCAACGGCCCCTGGTGGACGGGGAATACGAAGAATCTATGAATACGCTGTGAAGACCGTGTTTGGGTCTCGCGTACTGCGGGCGACGGACGTGCAACACGCCCCGCACACAATCTTTCGCCAGAGATGATGATGAAGTGTCGTAAGCTCCAGCGGCGGTACGCGTCTGCTGAGGCGGCGACAATGAAAGCGACCTGTTCATCAATGACGAGCGGGCGTGGAAGCGAGATTGACGAAGGGACGGTGTCTGGTTGAGAGTATGAGCACCAAAGATCATGAGAGGGGAGCGAGAAGCTGTCGGGAGCGAGGTCTCTAGTTGGAAGAGAAATACAGAAGTGAGTCGTGCGTGTCTTTTGTCAGGTCGCAAGGGATCTTGATACGAAGGAAGCGTTCCAGTGAAACGATGGATAGAAAGTAGCCGGAAGGTGGATAGCGGGAGCCTCTGGTTGGAGGGTAGGAAATTCACAGGTTCAAGAGCAGGAGCGGGTGTTCCGGACTCATTGACAAGAAGAATCGCCATTTTCTTCGGCGTTGAAGCTTTGAAGAATGGGACATCGAGGCATGGCGCCACAGCTAAACAATGGACTGACAACGTACACTTGAATATCTCTCTCTCCGAGTCCTCATGGCTGATGCACTCCGAGTCGCAACTCAGGTGAGTTTCAAAATGCACTCTTCATGCTTGAAGCTGAAACAACTTGAGGTAAAGATAGTACAAAGCCAGTCGACAGCGATGCGACAATACGAAATCCAGCAGACGAAGAGAAGAAGAGGCATCAAAGTTTTAGACGGGAGCCTCAAGCGGGAGGAGGAGGAGAAAGGAACAAGACCAGCCCTAACCCCAACAACAACTGCCTCTAACCCAGACCTCGGGAAAACGTGACTTTTCCCACGTCCAAATTGGGACATGAGGCTTCGTTTACCCACTTCGACTCACTACTAGAAAGCTCCGACTTCGTCGGAAGAAACCTTGCTTGGGGGATGCAGTGATACACCGGACGCCATATACCTCGAACAGCACCAGGAATGATTGTACGGAAAATATGGCATTTTTTCCCTTTGCAATGTAATTGAAATAGATTTCGAAGTGGTCTGCGAGCTGCAAAAGGGAGTAACCCGACTAAGATACCAAAAATGAAGATTGAGTTTATTTAAGAAGAGAGATGCGTGGCAGTCCGTCGTTGCAATATGAGCAGTATATTCGGCCAAAAGAAACCCAAAATTTTGTGGCGACAAGCACCGGCTACTTTGCATCCTCTGACACGAACTTCACCAGCGCTTCAAACAACTTGTCCCTCTCCTGAAATCAGGCCTGTGTCACAATCGTCGCCATTCTGGAACCCCGCCAGAAGCTGCTGTCTTCGGAGTCCACCCAGATCCTCATTGCTCTTAAACTGGCTCCACATCAAACGGTGGGACCTTCGATTTGCTCGCTATCTTCGTCGTCGCTCCGTCGACATTGAACCTGATTGGTGTAGTCTCGACCGTCTGGCGGCGTGTTGGGGCAGAATCATCTTGATAATGGGCAGTTCTCGTGTTCGGAGTCAGACGAATAAACACCTAGATTGGCTGAGTTCTTTGAATCTGAACATAGGATAAGCGTGAGCTGAGTATACATAAATCAGAGCGCACTGCTGCCACTAACCATCCAGAATCTCATTCTGCACAACCTCATCTGCCGTATCGCCACGACCTCCCTTCTTCTCGACCCCAGCGTTCCCGTCATGCATCCCGTGCGCTTGGACTGTGACAGCGCTGCGAGGTTCTCGTATGAGCACGAGACGACGACGATGGTCGGGATGCCAAAGCCGAAGCTGGGTAGGGATACGGGTGCGGTGACGGTGTCGAGGTCAATGATGGTGTCGGAAGACTCCTCGTCATCGGTGTCAGCAAGGATGGATGTGATGTCCTCAAAAGGGTTTGCGCAAGCGCTACGGAGGACAGCGGCAATGATGTCGGCGATGGAAGGTGAGTCGGGAGCGGCGTTGACAGCAGAGGTATTGATGACCTCGCGTAACGGAGACGGGACGACAGAGTTGCGTGCGTGCCTTCATTTTCCGTACAAGTTCAACGTCGCCACCTACAGCTGCCCTAACCCTCCCGGTGGGTTTGTGCGAAGACAACTCATGAGCTCCCGTGTCCGCATCCTCAGATACGAATTGCAGACTGATCAAGTTTCTAGGGAGCCCAGCGGGTTGCAGCGAGCTGACCAGGAACGAACGATCCACTCTGAGCAAATCGATCACCGCGCGTGCGGCCTGAATGGGCGTGTCCCCCTTCTCAAGATTCATGGGCGAGAGTTAGACGTCGAAATAAAAGAGATGGGATGGAGCAGCGGGGGAAAAGTTTATGACACGGTAATCCGCTCCTGGAAGCGCTTTCAGAGGACGTTTCGTACCCGTGAGCAACTGCGGGGGTGACGAGAATGTCTTCTGCCCGTCGCCGTAAACCGGATTAAGAGCCTGAGGAATCTCGACACGACCGGTTGCCGCATATGATTGACCGGAAGGAGGGGCGAAGCCAGTCTGGGCGGGAGCGTACGCGTCAGTAACGAAGGCGGGAACCACAGATGGCGCCATCGACGCAATTGGGGCGGCAGC
Organism: Favolaschia claudopus; assembly: GCA_037176885.1. Lineage (NCBI taxonomy): Eukaryota > Fungi > Basidiomycota > Agaricomycetes > Agaricales > Mycenaceae > Favolaschia > Favolaschia claudopus. Next base: position 956,977 of record JAWWNJ010000079.1, read on the forward strand.
AGACGTCACCGAGCCAAAGCCCGCCGGGATTGCGGACGGGGCAATCGGCTGCGGCGGGCAGGGATCAGGTGGGCATTGCTGGATGTCCGTTGGGCTGCTGGGAACAGCAGAAGCACCGCACGATGAGAGCTTGAAGCTGCAAGAATGCCTTGGTGTCATCCTGACTTGGATTCAGAAGAACTAGGATTGCCGATTTACTGCTGACCCCGTTAGTAGACGTGCATTGGGTGGTTGATTGGTAGTTGACTGCGGCATGCAACAATAATATTTCTTCCGTTATCCATTATGTAGCATGAACGCCGAAGATGTTACGACCTCCCAGAACCGTTTCAACTTTGCATTGAAAGATACTTATTGGTTTTTTTTCATTGAGATCCTGAGATAGAAAGACACAGCAGTTGAGTGGGCGATAGACAGAGCAACCCAGAAAAGTTGTACAATCGAGACCATAGACTGAGACGTCCTGAGCAGGGAGAACGCGGCTGAGCATGGCTGAGCATTGAATATTGAATATTGAGCGTTAACGTTGAGCGCTTCGAAGCTTTGATGAGATCAATGTTTGGGAGCCTTTGGAAAACTGTGTATCGGGAGAAAACGGGCATCAATGGGTTACATCCGATGCGCTGCTTAGCTAATTATGAGGTTGGAGAGACCTTGTCAAGCAAGGTAATATGGCTCTGTACCGGTACTCAGTGCATTTAAATTATCATATAGCTCCCTTATGTAGCTTTTTCCCATAATCTTGGGTTAAAATTGGAGGATTTGGCGGGTTCCATCAAAATTGGTTGAACATGCATTTGCCGTCCATCCTAAGTTATGTTAAAGATAGGAACTGCTCTGGCACTGTTTAATACATTCTAGCTACCATTATATCCCCCATATATAGCCCTACTACCTTCGCAATAGTGGAATCGGCCCAATTAGGACGTGGGAAGAGTCACGTTTTCCGAGGTCCTGGATGACACGTGCCATCAAGTTCAGACTCTATATAAAAAGATTTATCGACTATCATAAATCTTCTAGAGTCTGACTTGGTGAGACTACTACAACAACATCGACGCACACCCGTCCCACTGCTGACAAGTCCGCAAACCCTGCCTGACCGAACCATGATGCCGCTTGCACTGAAACCGCTACCACTAACGCGAAACCACGCTGAATGGTGAGGTAGATCGAGGGCCGGGGTGCTGCCGCAAAGTCGTTAGCCGAATGTGCAGATAAGATAGAAAGGAATGCGCGCCGTATAATCCCTCTCCTCCTCCTCCCATAACCCTCACCCCTCCCCTCCCCTGCTTCACCCCCACCTCTCTCGGCTTCCTCTACACCAGCACCCTCATCTGCTCCCACCGCAGCTACGACCCCTCCACCACCCTCACCCTCCTCCTCTCCGCCTCCTACTCCGCCCTCCCCACCCTCTATGCCGAAATCTCCGCCCGCATCACAACCGAAACGGTGCACGGCCTCTTCCACGCCACCCTCCCCTTCACTGCCTATGAGGAGCTCGCCCGCGGCGCATGGCGCGCAGGCGGCTACACCTGCCGCGCGCATCCTTGAGTTCACCCTGCGCGACGACATCAAGGACGCCGTCCTCGAGCGCAGAGCCGGCGCGCGCTCGCGGGTTCCGCCTCGGAAAAACGATACCGCGGTGGGTCTGCGGACACCTTGAGAGACGCAAACGGTTAATGAAAGAGTCTGTAAGTAGACACCGATAGCACAACGAAGAAGGCAGTACTTACCTGCTCATATGCAGATTTGATGGCGACAGCCAAGCTCTATTGGTCCATCTCGGTGAGTCAGAATGAACACAAGACATTGGTACACACCTCCTTATGTTCGCAGAAATGATGAGAGTTCTGTACGCTCGCATGTAAGCAACAGTTACGGGACAAGAAGAAGTCGGCTCACAAGGCGCTGCGAACGATGTCACCGGATCTATCGGGCGAAGTTCAATGATAGAGAGTACGGAGTGGGGATGTAGAGGGCAGACTACAGTACAGCAGTCATAAGCAATCAAAGCACCTCACGAATCACAAAAATCTCAGTAACCCTACCATCATTGTTTAAACAATCCACGTTGGAACGATTAATCATGTTTACCTACTGTTTGATTTTAGCATAGCTGCGTACAGAGCAAGGTAAGGTGAGCGGAGTGTTTAAACAGTTTCAGGGGTGTTCAAACCTGAAGCAAAACAAAAACATTGAGACCGGGACTCGAACATAGCAGCGCACAAGACAAATGGTGTCAATGAACACAGTCCATACCACTCCACCAGACAACCTTGATTTGTAACGAAACTTTGCCATATAGGCAGGGCTGCAATCAGACCAAGAAGACCTTATTTTTAAAGTTAAGTCATTCAACTCAGTGAGATTGGGGTGTGAAGTGGGAGTTTGTGAAGCAGATGCACCATGGACTTCATACATTTGCATAGTATGAGAGTTTCAAGTCCTACTTAGTCCAAGGTTGTTGTCATAATCACTGGTTCAAGTTAGCGGGTATGTTTGTCAGATTCAGTAAACACTACATACTACAAAATATCCCGAGTTTCTAAACCACCCTCGTGTGCTCTGTGCTGTCACTACACCGCAGGCTTCAAGGAGATCCACAGCGGGGTTCTCGCCATTCTGCATTCTCCTCCAGTGTCGGCGAATCCAAGCCTTGACTTTGAACCGAGTTAATTTTGATCAACAGCGACAATGACCGTGAAATTACCGGCACTGAAACTCTCTTCAATCGGATTGAGGTCTGGGGAATATGGAGGTAGAAAATACATGTGACACCCTATACAAAGAAAAATGAGACGAGGTTGGGTATCAAGAGCAGGAACTTACCGTAAGATTCTACAAGCTCTCGGAGTGCCGCACTCTTATGAATTGCGCAGTTGTCAAGAATCAGAACACTGCGGTCATTAGGATAAGGCTGCATGTTGGGGAGCTGGAATGAATCATCAGTAGTGTATAAAGAAATGAATGATTGATTCAGCCTTACAATCTCGTTCACAATAAAATCGAAAAATTCATCGCCATCCACCGAACGCGGTACAATTCGAACACCCATATACCCTTCGTCAGTCAAGGCAGCCAAGATACTCCAACGATCTCCACGGACAAAATCCGCTTCAATCTGAGCTCTGACACCACGAGGAGCACGACCTCGCTTGCGGAAGATGGTACGTCCATCCTTACTTGATTCATCAACAGTAACAACCATTGAGGACACAAGAATATCCTGTATTGTCCTCCTCCACTCCTGCCGTGCTTCTTCATCACGCTCAGATGCTGCCCGGCGAAGAATTTTGTATGTGAGACCTGTATCCGCAATCAATTCTTGTACCGCACTGCGCGAGATGCCCACGTCATGGCTGATCGCAATCCAGTCCATTATTTCATCCAGATAGAGTTCCGGAAATTGGTCGACGAGCTCAAGTACAGACTCGGTTTGGATTCCATTGAGAACCCCGAGGTCTCCCCTGAAGAGGTACGTGGGGTGGGATAACACTGCCATAGTTGCGAACATTGGCTCGCCAACATCCGATGCTGCGCTGTGAGACACCAAGAATGTCGCAGACTTCCTCTGTCATGTAGCCATTGTCAAGAAGCCATAGTGCCCGTACTTTGAAGTCTTCACTGATATGCCTATTCACCATGGCGAGAGAGCTTGGAGAGAGCGTGTTATCTGATTCATCTAATTAGGGAAATTCGGCCGAAACTTCCATATATGGTCCATCATATCACTCGATCAAAAGTCGAAAGTGCGCGAAAAAAATGGCATCGGCCAAGGTTTTCCGGAAGCGCTGTAATAGAAATTGTGTTGAAGTTCAAGTCTGTAGGACCCGTTTGGGCTACAAAATTAAGGGGAGCGCGGAGGGATGTCAGAATATGAATTATTCCGGGTAGCCGCCCCGCCGCTCCGGCCCTTGATAGATATCTGATAGTTATCATACAGCCTTGTTCTTACATATAAACCGTGCTCGTCTGTCCACCACCCTCAGTCTTTCATCCCACATTGCGGGAGACTGAGGGTGAGTTCTTTATCTATCTACCTACTTGTATTTACTTACTCATTGTGTAGTTATTGCGCCTTCCGCGCATTTTCAGGTATTTAATATACAGTCTTTCATCCCACATTGCGGGAGACTGAGGTTATTGCGCCTTCCGCGCATTTTCAGATTCTGTTAGGTTATGGGCCACCGAGCGCTAGCTCTCTGAAGACGTACCTATTGGAAGACTCACCTGCTCGCTCATCAGAGCTCGAAGCATCACAAGCACAGACTTGTATCAATCAATCAATCACACGACCTGTTGCCGAAATTCCCTCGGACTCTGGTTATCTCACCTCGGACTTCTCTCACAATGTCAACTGCGGCAAACTCGGCTTCTTCTGAGCTTTCCGGAGCAGAAGACTGGCCGATTTTTCATGTTAATGCTACAGTGGAACTGCGCCTACAGGGAGTCTACACTCTGCTTGAATCTGTTATCCTCGCTGCAAATGCAGCTGATGCCTCTGTTGCTGCTGCTGCCGTCACTCCTCTGCCTGCCACAGCTCCTGTTGCTGGAGTAGCTTTCAAGGATACCCCTGGCGAACGTAATAGCCGTGCTTTAGGTGTCATTCAGAAACTTCTTTCAGCAGAACTGCGCACAGAGTATGTCAACGAATCTAATGCTGGAATTCTCTGGGCCAAACTGCGCCAGCGCTTTGAAGCAGAAAATCGTGCCGATTCTGCAATGGGTGTTCTAGCAGAACTTTTTAGCACCAAGCTCGTTATTGAAGGCGAACCAGAGCTCATGGATCGCAACAAGATTCTTTCTCATGTAGCTGCTATCAAGACCTGCTTTGATAGGCTTGCACGCCTGGAATTTCCATTCCCCCCAGAGCTTCAGCCTCTCATTCTGCTCAGCACTCTACCAGATGATAGCTACTGGACAGGCATTAAAGGGAACATTGTTTCCTCTCTTGGTACAGGCATAACTTGGGATAAAGCTCGTGCTCGCCTGATTACTCTTGGTAAACTACCAAAGAGTGAGAACGGCGACGACACTGCTCTAGCTGCTAAATCCACAAACCCTGGCAAAGGAAAGCCATCTGCCAAGGGCGATAAACATTGCCTTATACATGGACAGAATAAATCTCATACCTCCGATAACTGCTATCAGTTGAAGAATCTCCAACAAGCACTGGGCAGAGGGAGAATCCTTAGAGGGCTAGCTACAACAAGAGGAAGAGTGTCTACTCACCTGGGGCAGAAGGGAGAATCCTTAGAGAACAGAGTAAGGAGTCTCCATGCCCAGGCGTCACAGTAAAAGGGCGCGTGACGCGTGACTTCTCACGGGGGTGCGAGAACTATGTAGTAGCACAGCATCTATGATGTGATATCAATGATCAGATGATCCAACAGTAGCAGGGAGCCAGGGATATGCCCAGAAGAGGGAGGACCACAATACTGGTCCAGAGATCGTAGACCGACGAAGGCCCGGAGATACCCTGTGGTCCGCGGAGCGTGGGAAACCGGAGCCGGAGTCCGGAGGGGCCGGAGCTTGGGGCCCGGAGGGTCGGGGAACCGGAGGAATAGAGCCCAGGGAACCCGGGAAGGGCGCTAGAGCCAGGGCGAGACAGCGGAGCATCGAGGCTTGGGTGACAGAACCGCTGGGGCTTGGCCCAGTTCCAGCGCAGGGATCAAAGGACTCAAAGAAGAATGACAAGCAGAAGTCTGAGAAAGCGAGACCTAGAAAGCGCCGTGACAAGGCAAATGCCTCTGCTACTACAGATTCTGAATCTGATTCCGATGACTCTGAACATGGACATTTAGCTGTACCTGTTGTTTCCCAGAAATCTTATGCTGCTATGTCTGCTTATCTTTTGAGTGATGCAAACCCTTCATCCAAAGCTGTGGTAAATTGACTCTGGTGCTTCTACTACCATGACACCAAATGAGGCATGGTTTGAGACAGGTTCTTATAAAGTACTCAATCCACCGAAAAGGGTGCGGCTTGGAAATGACACATATTGTGATGCAGTTGGAACTGGAACCATCCGTCTATCTTGCAAAACAAAGCGAGGGATGTCTGATGTCTCTTTACGTGCATTACATGTCCCAACCTTTGGTATCACACTTGTCTCAGTGCAACAAATGGCTAAAAAGGGATACAATAGCATGTTCGAAGCAGATAGCTGCATTGTTCGAAACCCAAAAGGGCAAAGAATGATTGAAGCCAAGCATCGGAAGGGACTGTACCACATTGTCTATACTCCTTTGAGTGAAGATCCACATGCACTATTTGCTATGGATATCAATCATCTTCATCGAATATCTGGTCATACAAATTTCCAACTATTACAGAAATCTGTTGCTAAAGGCCGACTTGGTGAAATTACATCCTTGACAGGAATCCCCAAATTCTGTGAACCCTGTGTTCTTGGGAAAATGAAGAAATTACCATTTTCCAAAAGTCAAACCAAAGCTCGTGGTCCTTTAGATATTGTATCATCTGATGTTGGTGGTCCAGTAACGCCTGAAGGCCCAGGTGGAATACGCTACTGGGTGGTCCTTATAGATCATCATTCCTCTGAGGTGTGGATTCTATTTGCCCAAAAGAAATCCCAAGTCTATTCAAAACTCAAAGAATGGCGAAAATCTACTGAGGCACATTTTCGTGCTCAAATTGCTAATTGGGAATTCTGTGAGGGCTGGACTCGATTCTTTCGCACAGATGGGGGTGGTGAATTCACGTCTCATCAAATGGAAACAGAATTCAAACGTCTAGGCATCATCCATGAAACAACAGCACCTTACACCCCAGAGCAAAACGGAGTAGCAGAGCGAATGAATCAAACACTTGTTTCCAGAGCTACAACTATGTTGATTGCCTCACGCCTTCCTCGTAAATTTTGGGTCTTAGCAATGCGAGCAGCTGGTTATACTGTGAATAGAACACCTACTTCAGCACAGGAATTTGAAATACCTCATGAGAAACTCTTTGACCGTCCAATAAACATACGACACCTGCATCCCTTTGGCTGTAGAGCTTATCCTCTCATTCCTAAAGAAAAGCGTCACAAGCAGAAATTTGGTGATAAAGCAAAGCGGTGCATCTTTGTTGGCTACCATGAAAACAGTAAAGCATATGACTTGCTAGTAATCAACAAAGATGGTTCTTATGGCGAAACCATCACATCTAGGCATGTTCGGTTTGATGACCAGGAACTTCATTCACCTATAGAACCAAAGCTTGAGGCACCTGCTACATCTAGGAAAGAATATGAGGATTTTGCTCAGACACTGCGAAAGAGGTCTACCCCATATTATGGTGATAATGACGATGATGATGAACCGCCGGACACTCTACCTCACCCAATACCAGGTTCAGTGGGGGATAATCTAAGTCAGGCTGATCCACCGTCTATTGTCCATCCATCAAATAGGGGAGCTCCACCATTGCGCAAGGTCGCAGGCGTACGACAGGAACCTACTAGGCGGTCAACACGTCCACATGCAAGGGCACAACATCCCACTGCTGAGTACGACAGAATAGCTGAAGGACCACAGCATCAGTCAAAAGCTCAGCGTGATGCAGAGAATGCAGCACGTAAACAGGCAAAAGAAAATGAAGCTTCTGTCGAACCAGACATTGAAGTCCCTGATGCTCCAGAGGCAGTCTTGCTTGCTTCTCTAGATGATGCTATTGAAGAAGCCTTTTTAGCTCAGAACCCTCTTGACCCTTCTAGTTGGCAAGAAGCATTGCAGGGTCCTAATGCTGAACATTGGAAAGCTGGACTTGAAGAGGAACTTGCTGGTTTCCGAGCAAATGATGTCTATGATGTTGTTCCCATACCAGATGGTGTCAAGCCTATTAAATCCAAAGTGGTTCCCAAAGTCAAAGTGGATGAAACAGGCAAAATTGCTCGTTACAAAGTCCGAATCGTTGCCAGAGGAGATACTCAGAAAGAAGGTGTTGACTACAAAGAAGTTTTTGCGCCCACTGCCAATCTTGAGTCTGTTCGCATCATTTGTGCTCTTGCTGCCAAATATGACTTAGAACTGGATCAGCTGGATGTTTCACAAGCCTACCTCAATGGTAAACTGGAGGAAGAAATCTACATGATGCCTCCAGATGGTGTTGAAATTCCAGAAGGTCACTGCTGGCGACTCAAGCGTTCATTGTATGGTCTTAAACAAGCTGGGAGAACTTGGAACAGGACTTTTGACACAGAGATTCTAAAACTCGGATTTCATCGCTTGAATTCAGAGACCTGCCTTTATGTTTATAAAGAAGGCAAAACAGACTTGTTTTGTTGTGGTCTATGTTGATGATCTTCTTGTTGCTGCAACTTCTAAAGAATTCTCTTCCAAAGTCAAAAGAATGCTTTCATCTACTTTTAAGATGCAATCAATCAGACGTCAAAAGATGTCAGATTAGGAAGGAGCTCCGCGCCCTCAGGGACTGCGTAATAAACGTCTGGGTTTCCGAGACTACTACACTAACTCGGCAAAAAAAATGTCCGATGGGTTTTTTGTCCGTATTGCGGTGTTTAATACCTGTATTCGAGAGCAAACAACTTCTGAGTCGTGCACACAATACTGAGACCGATTGGTATGCTACCTCGCCGCCGTGCAATCCCTTGATCCGCCATCAAATGAGCAGAATTCCCAAATAGCCAGATTTTCAATTTGAGTAGGGATTTTTTCTGACAATATCTGAGTGTGCAGGATGAAAGAAGACCCAAATACAAGTACTTTCACAAGTCAAACCTTATGAAAATAGTCAGCCGTTGAAGCGCTATAGGCTCGACAAAACTGCCATTTTGGGCATATTTCGGCAAATTCCGGTCAACTCGGTCGAAAATGGTCACTTTGCGAGGGCTATAGCGCCTGTTTGCCTGTATATTTTTTCCACAGTTTAAATTGGCGCATAGCTCGCTGGACCTCAGGCTATAACATGAGCAGATCAGCTCCCCGCACCAAAAGAATTTGACTGACTTGTAAAGTCGGCCGATATCAAAATTCCCATGTTTGCGCTCGGCGTGATGGCGTATCAAAAATTTGCCCAAAACCAAACCCAAAGAATAAGGCATCTGGATCCTATGAACACAACTACAAGTTGTTTGAAGTCAAAGTGGGCAGTAATCATCGAAATACAGGCCAGAAATCAATCGGACATTTTTTTTGCCGAGTTAGTGTATTGTCCCGTTTACATATCTATGGCAGACATACTGTGCAAAAAGTTTTCGTCGACAACTTCTCCAAATTGACACATTTTGCGACAACTTTTAGTCTGGCGGCAACTTCGGCAGGATGCAACTTCTACGGCAACAACTTTAAGTTGCTGCAGCTTTCCAAATGACAACTTCGGGGGAGCTCAACTTACATGGCCATTGAGCACATGTTGAATTCTTCGTGATGCAGGTTCCGTCTTGGTGGTGAAAAATTTAGTTTCATCTCCATCATGCCGTGAGATAATATTGATCCGCCTCCATGCGCCGGACAGTTGTGGACTAGAACTTCGAACGTTGAAAAGATTGAAACACTGGAATATATACTTGCATATCTCAACACCGAATTCTACTCTATACTTGCCGTCTAAGTTGCGTATATCTGCCTTCAGAATCTAGATAGCAACACCTTCATTTAGTTTCCCGAGGATTGAAGGGCCATCAGGGGCCGTAACTCCAGAGATGGTGATCCTCAGTATCTACCTACCCAAGAATATTCCGAGGCTTCATTATAATTGAGTTCAAGCACTCACACTCGATATCTCGTCCATTTAACCTGTATACTGCAGGTAAGCTGTCTTGTACCGAGCTTGATTCAAAGTCGGCAAAGCCCTGGCCGGCTCGCGGATCATTTCTCAGATATTGCTCCCGACCTTTGAAGAGAAGTGAACGGAAGAACTTGCCGTTTGCCATTTTGATCCTGATCATCCTCAGGACAAAGTTGCGCAACTCCGAAGTTGCATCCCAACAAGTTGCAGTTACCAAAGTTGAAGTTGCACCAAAGTTAAAGTTGTACACAAGGAAAGTTGTTCCTTTTTCCCCTGTAATTCGGAGCTAACTTGAAAATACTTTTTGCACAGTATATCGCCCATATATATTGTACCTGGGACGTTTACAATGGGCTACTTCTACAAAGGGCAACTTCCCGTTTCAGTTATTATTTGTAACCACAATTTCAATTGGCGGTACGATCTTTCCTGTGTCATACGCACCTGGAATCCCGGTGAGAGCCCAAAGAGCGCGAACAATTTTCTGGTCGTCGCCCTTCAGCCGCTCAAAGCTGCGAGAGCTGATCCGTGCAAGCACGCAGTCACATTCTGAACGTTTTCCACAGATGCCAAGCCTGCAGACGAGACTGCGAGAAAATACCGCCGCTGTGGAATTCATTTCTGATCATTAGAATGAAACCGATGGAGAGAGAACACACCAACGATAGGCTTTAAGCTGACAATGTTGGTTCTGGGAACCGGTCCGTTTGTGCGTGAACTCGAACTCATCTGATATTCCGGGCAGCGCACAAGCAGCCCATGTGCTCGATGCAATGGGCATGGGAGAGGATGCCTGTGGGTGTATATAAGGCTGGGAAGGCTCTCAGTTGAAGCTCATAACTTACTGTCTCCCCATGTGTGGGCTGAGTGGATGTGCCAGATGCTGAGCAAATATCTGGATCTACGGTCCTGCCACCTCTGGCGTGCCATTGATTGAGATATTTGCAAGTTAAGGGGACTCCACAATTCTCATACCAATGTAGGGGGTCCCCCTTACCCAGGGGGTAAGGGCTCCGAAGCTTCATACGTAGGTGGGGTATCCTCCTCTGCTAATATATTGTATCTTCTTGCCCCGGGTAGCACAAGGTTTCCCTCGAAATAAACTCCTGATCGTATTCCGAGCACTCAAGTTAACACTCACCGCCTTGATTCGCGCTATGACGACAATAGCGCCGAAACTACCCAACTTTGCCGATGCGACTTCAGAGTCGATGCGAAGTCCCTCATGACCTTGGCCAGCCTTTGCCAAACCTGACAGCACACAGATCGATCGAGGTTGAACTCTCAGTCTACTTCACTTTCAAGCGCTATCCACTCTCTGCCAGTTCTCGCTTACCGTAGTTCGTGCGATGTGCGAGATTCACGAGCGTGGTCTTACTCTCAGCCTCAAAAAAAATTGAGAAATTCAAGCCACTTTATAATTTGGGAGCCGCCTTCTCTTGTGGGTTAGCCGCGGGCGCTTGGGTTGCCCTCGTCTGGGCGTCTCTGTTTTGGGTTCATCCTCACGCATCCCATCGCCCCACGCCCTGGGCGCCGGCGGTTCAAGTTTGTCACCGGCCGTGCGTTCCCCACACCCACACCTATGTGGCTGTCTCCTTCTCTGACCGAACGAAGCATTGAACAAAATGGAAACACTGTCCGAGCACGGGGAGGACAGTGTGCCGTTTTGTGACAGTGGCAGAGAGGGGGCCGATCTGATGTTTCAGATCCGAGCTCTTCTCTTTCCTCGGACCACCATCATCCATTTCTTCCTGCTAGCTCTCTGGACTCACGAACATTCCGACTTCACGACGCTTTGCTTCTCCCACCCTCCCTTCCCTTTATATTCTCGTTAACCACTAGCACTCCAAGGATTTCGAGTGGCAGCCGCAGAGTGGGGCAATGGGTTCATCCTCGCGCATCCCATCGCCCCACGCCCTGGGCGCCGGCGGTTCAAGTTTGTCCACCGCCGTGCGTTCCCCACACCTACACCACGACAGCTGACACCGGGCGACAGGATGCTGGGAATTCTCCCAGGACTGTGTGAAAGGGAGGATCTACTCCTTCAGTTGCGCACCATTGAATTAACTTTGACAACGGACCAAGGGCTCCTACGCAGCCAATACACAACCAAGATTCGAGACCCGGGCAAGGCGCCTATGCTTGAATCGGAACTGCCCACGAGTGCGCTTTGACGAGGTTTTGAACAAAATCACACGCCTTCTCAGAAGAACTTCCGTTTGATTTTGGCTGGTGGACTCCACCTCCGTGCTTCCGCTTCCCCATATAAAAATTGTCACTGAGATACGTCAGGACCCCGGTTTATCCCTTTGAAGGCCAGATCCCGAATCGGCCAAAACCCCCAATTTTTGTCCGAACCAGTTTTGGGGCGGATTGGGCAGTTTTTGTCCGAACCGGAGGTATCCTGTGGTGCCGTAAGCTGCCCAAAGCGGGTGATTTTCTGTTTTCCACGATCAAAAATGCTCAATTTTTCCTCCCAAGCTATTTTTTGCGCTCTTTCAACCAAATCTAGCCATTTTCTCGACGATTTCCAAGAAATTTGCTTTTCCTCGGCCTTCGGCTTTTCTTCGGCGGACTTAACTCTCTGCGACAGCCGAATTTTTGTCCGAACCGGATCTAGCTACCTGGGGCTCCAATTTGTCCGAACGGCATCTAGGCTTCGCGGCCCTTCCCCACCAAAATTTGTCCGAACCCGGATTCTGGCAATTGGGTGGATAAACCGGGGTCCTGATACGTCCGAGAAGCGTCGGCTGTGCTTCCAAGTGCTTCCCCATTCCTTAGGGCTAAAGCCGACGCTTCTCGGACGGCCGGTATCTCGACAACTTTATAATTATATGGGGAAGCGGAAGCACAGAGGTGGAGTCCATCCATCTTCGAAAAGCGCGGCTTTAGCCGGTCATGAACGTGAGGTGACAATAGAGCATTTCTGCAAGAGGATTGAAAATTCGAAGGTTTTTCCTGACTAGATCAATCAGCCATCAATTTCTGTACAAAAGCAGCGCTGACTAAGCCATACTTCCCTATCACAAGGGGGGCACCGGCAATCTAACCGGCGACTAAATGCCGGTTAGTTAGTCCGGCCGCCAGGCCGGGAAAAAAAAATTGACCCCCCCAAACCACTGTGGTTGTAAAACCCCGTGAATTTTACTTAGCCGTTGCATGAAATTCACGATTCAACGAATTTTCAAGTGAATTCAGATTCACGTGGTTGGAAATTCAGGTACCTGATTCACGTACTTCCTGTATGCCATGCTGAGCTACGTGAATATCACCTTGTTATTGGGTGAATGAAAGTGCATGAATTTGGCTTGGGATACCTGGATTTCAACTACGTGAAATTCACTTGAAAATTGGTTGAATCAAGTCGCCTGGAATCGTTGAAAAATTGCAATTTTAGCCGAGGTGGAACTCTCTGAAATTCACTCTCAAACTGGGTGAAATTCATGGGGTCAGAGTTGCTCCGAGCAAGGTACATGGTTCCGGTCATCAGTACTGGTTGCGCTCACCCTATATCAAGAAATTCAATCTATATAATATAGTGTTCGGTGATTTGTATTGCAACTAAGTAAAGTCATATATTCTAGTAGTCAGTAGTAAAGTACAGATAGTAAAGCAATGTAGTATGTAGTAGGATTCCAGTATAAATTCATTTTTCATTAATTATTCTAGTTTCAACCCAAAAGGAACTGGAGGGCCGCAGTTTTGAGGCTACTTTACCGCTCGGTCTGAAGTTTTAACCGAAGTCCAACTTCCAATCGGAAATTTTCCAAATATGGCAATTGAACCTGAAGTTGAACTTGTAGTTGAAGTTCAGCTTGGATGAAGTTTAGCATCAATCATAGGAGGTTTCCCTTGACTCTCACTTGGACTGCAGTGAGGTCTGATGTAGTTAAAGGTTTCAATCACCCTCACACGGAGTTTAAGCAGCATTGGATCAATCAGTCATCACACCCATCAGGCCAGTGCTGATGCCTTGTTGATCCGCCTACTGGCACGCTGATCCCTTCTTACAATCCTGTTAAAGACTTCTTTGTTAAGCATGTGTCCGCATTCTGTCTCTACAGGCTGTTCCCGAGTCCTTTGAGTCTGCTTGGCTTATCATTTCAATTTATTTGATTCATCTCCGTAAACTTCTCACCAATTCCGCAGCCGCTGTTTTGACTTGGATCGTCGGGTTTTCCCAAAGTTCCCGACTCGACTCCGAGTCGTCTTTACTTAGGTATACTCCAATTAGATCTCAAGTCAGTAGTACTCAACGGAATTATTTAAGGGATTGAGAAAAGTCGCAACGTCAACGGTTGAAATGTAAGGCAATTGCTACCGAGACGGATTCAGTACATGCCATACCTATGCTGAGACAACACAACAAATAGGATGAATAAATTTTATCACGGAACAAGGTAGGGCAAAGACGGGCAATACAACACCAAGCAGTTAAACAAAATAGGTGCCCAGGCCCATTCATAAACATGGAAACATGTGAAGCCTGAGGCAACGACCCGAAAAAAGCAGAAGTCGAAAGTCGAATCAAGAGAGCAGAATCACGGGGAAAACAACTCATTGAAATAAGATGACTGTGCAAGTCACAGTGCAACAGGCTAAGCTGAGGTGGTGGAACTAGCAGCAGAAAAACTCTGTAAGTGAAGAACTCACCGGTTGTTCAGCGCATCACCGTTCTACTGAATACCACCCAAATTGAACTTGAGGTGTGTCGAAGGCAGATCATATTCTCTAGAGCAGTCCCAGGGACGTTCCTGCGCAGAGCTCAGCTCGTTTGATGAAAATCTGATACAAGCATAGAAAAGTGAATCCATCAAACCGATGTTCGACGCCAAAGATTACGAGGGTAACGATGTTGATGATGTCTGTTTTAAATTAGCACGACATTCGTTATCGAGCAGCCGGCGCACCGTGAATTGTCAGAAAAACGATGCATCCACTTACGGCCAGTCTTTCTGGATAACAGGTTGGCTCGTCAATTTCCCTTCACCGTTCCCCTCAACTTGTCATCCAGTTTGTTCGACCATCGTTTCGACTTTCACCAATGTCACTTTGATCACTGATTTGCTACGGACCCCGATTTTGACAACAGCGGTGCGTTCCTGCCTACTCTTGAGAATCTTAACTCGCCCTATGCAACTCGGAGAAGCAAATTGGCTTGTTGAATCAGCCAAGAATTTTTTTAAAGATGCATATAACCTCCGAGTTGAAGAAAAGGCTGACAATTATGTGACGGTCTGTCAACTTGAGCATGTAAATTTCAAGTTCACAACCGGATACTGCCTCACACGATCAACAAGAGAACTCACAAAGCTTTCCTGAGAGATTCAATGTGAACGGAATCGGGGTAGTAGACCAAGTATTGTATTTGAACAAAGTCTGAGAGTTGAATGAAGAACTCACTGAAAATCTGATCCTTTGAGTTCCTTTGAGTTCAGAGATGTTATTGCTTCTGTAAAGTACCAGACTCAGATCAGTTTGAGAATTCGAGTGCTTTTGGTTGAGGATGGTGAGAGTCAAGTTGGAGTCAAGTCAAGTCCCACAAACCTCATTGAAGAGTTTGAATTACTTATGCGGATCTTCCGAAAGGCAGCTCACTGGGACAGAAAGGTCTTTTAGCAGAGATTCAATAAAGGTGTAGAACACCTAGTTACTTAGTGCCCAGCAGCTCGAAGTGCGAGCTTGGGGCGACTTTGATGAGGAAGTCCAAAGGAATCCAGCACTCGGGGCCTGTGATCCGCTATCACATCAATTGATGTTCATTGATTGATGATTTCGGCTCAAGCCCATCAAAACACGCAAACGAAGTTGAACTTGAAGTTCGCGCCGATGACTTCGGACATTGCTGGACGTCGAGTACAAAGTGCCAATTGGAATCTTCATCCTCTCCATGCCGCTCAACTTTCGGTTGCCAACTTCAGATCAAAGCTCGAATATTTAATGAGAAATGAGGTCATATTCCAGCGATGTCTGGTCAAAGCAAGATTGGCCCAATTGATTTTTCACGGACTTTCAATCGAATTTTCACGTAGTTTATGAATGAATTCTCAGGTAAATGAAGGAGAATTGAAACTATCATTCCGTGAAATTCAATGGAAAACTACGTGAATGAAACCCCATGAAACGTTCCATTCACTTAGTCCAACTAGGTGAATTGAACCCCGTGAAATTCACAAGTTCTGCGTGAAATTCACGGGCTTTTCTGGTGAACTTCAGGTGAAGATTGGGGTGAATCAACTGCGTGAAATTCATGGGGTTTGCGGGCTACAGTGAAACTTTGGGCGGGAAGGAGCTTCTGGTAGTTGATTTGGGCGCAGACCACTGTGTCTCAAGTCTGTACATGGCTTCTCAGCAGTTATACTGGTGCTCCTCCGTAGTCAGCCTCAATGTGGCTTTGTTTTGGCATACCTGTCAAACTAATTTCTCCTTTCTAATAGTGGTAAAGCATCCAAATCTCTCTAAATACTCCTATAATGTTCAATACACCTTTGTTTTGGGAAGGTGATTTGCGGTAGCCACTCGCCGGCAACTTAACCGTGGGAATATGTTACTGTATATAGTGCTTACGTAGTCAGTTAGTCCAGCCAATGAGAGGCTGGGCGGGGTTATTGCCAATCAGGACTTCAGTGATCGCCGCAATCCTGTCAAACATGTCCACATGCCGTCAACAATGTATGACAGTGTATGACACTGTTAACTTATGATCGGGGGTTGCTCCCCTTTTGTCCGTATGATAGCGGACATCACTTCATGTCAAGCCGCAATTTTCATCGAGATTTAGAAGGAACAATGAACATGGGGTGGGTTTATAAGGAAAATTTTCATTTCAGAGAAATCGGGGTAACCCTGGGTTAGGGTTAGAAAAGCGCGAAATTCTTTCGGAAAGTTGAAAAGTGTGTGTACCTAACTTGCGGTTCTGAGGTCAATCGCATGGGTATTGATCACTCATATGCTGCCATAGGGTTCCGCAACTGCTCTGGAGTCCTGTAACAGCCTGCTGGCGATATTGGACACTGGCGCTGTGTTGGAAACCTGATGTTAAATAACAGGTACTTTATAACACTGTTATTAACGTGTAAATTACGTTTTTTTACAATCGAGGCTCAAACAGACCTGTTATTTTTGTGTTGGGAAGAGCCCCAAATGGGCGCCTCCTCATGCTTTTTCAGCCCCAAAGCACGCCCAAGATTCTCGTCAGAGGCGGATGCACTGGTTTTGGGAGAGGCACGGTTTCACGCAGTTTCCTACTGAATTTTGGCCAAAATTCGAGCGGAAAAAAAATCTGGGTGAGCTTACGTCATGTTAAAAACCTTGTTATTAACATACCCTTGTTATCTAACCAGGGGGGGGCGTTTGATTCTCACATATATAACAGGCCCGGATTGATTCCAACACAGGGCTATTGGACACTACTCGTTTGTTTGACGGTTTGATCTGGCACTGCAAGATTCCGATGCGCTGATGGCATCACACTGCCACCGGGTATCGGCCGGCCCGGGCCGAAAGCGCGAAATCCGTCGATGAAATAACTAATTTTTCAATTTTCTTGGTTTTGACCCGGTGGTGGTGAAGCCCCCGGCATACAACTGATGCCGTGCGTCGCTGGCTCTTCAGAGTTTGACACAAGAACGTGTCGAACTCCTTCTTGCCGGGAGTGAAGCCGGCTTCTTGAGCGTTGAGCTCAAAGTTTTGGGTAAAATCTGCAAGGGGGGTCTTGCCTTACGGAGTGCGGGTGATGCAAGCATACCGCTCCCGACCTGGCTTTCATTGACAGCCTGACGACGCGTCAATTAAGGCTTTGACGCGTCTACGAACAGATTTACTCATTCAGAGACATCCCCAGCGATTCCTCGACGACGAATGGATCAATATCTCTCTTCTCAAGCCATTCATAGCCCCACCGGCCGGTAGACGCGCCGGATTTGGTTGGTCATTTTTCAAGAGCTGTCTTCCTATTTTTACCATAGTCTCGTAAACAAGACTTCATAAACTTTTTTGAAGATAGTCGTTCAAACGTATATAAAGTCTTGGACGTATGAGGGGGGTCGGCTGAGAAGCGACAATTGATGGCTCGGCTTGATCACGGCATCCATTCTAGGAAAGTCGCTACGATGGCCATCACACACCAAAGCATTGCGTGCTCGCATTGAGCTCGATGGTAAAGCTCACCGCTAAAACTGACCTGAATCAAGGTAGATTTCATCTTCGAAGTAAACCCACACAATTTCTTGCTATTTGTCCTCCGACAGTTCGTAAATTGCGTATAAACATGTTTTCGCCGACAATGGAGGAAGATTTGACCTTAAGCCACTGATAAAACAGGATTTTTTGTGTCAAGGTATGCATACAGTACTTCGAGCATATTTTTGAGGCTCAGAAGGCTACCAGTATGCTCAGAGGTATCGAAAGTAGGAGCAGTTGCCCGATTTAGCAGAGTTTCCCCAATTTGGCAGGGTTTCCAAATGGAGTGAATTTCAAACTCCGCAGTGATCGATGTCGCTTCTCCACGGGACCCCTTAACAAATCCGTGACTATTTTTACCAGTACTCATTGTACAGTGCCATCCATCACGTCTCGACTAAGATAGAGAGCGTGGGATCCCCGCACCCTTATGTCAGCATCACACTGTGACATTGTCACGCTCGACGTCGAGGGCTTATAGCACGATGCTAAGGTCCAGATTGGGAATTTTGCCCCAATACAAGTCTTAGATAGAGGTTCAATGAGGGGTTCCTATTGGGCAGACTTGCCAAAATGTCCCTTGGTCTTTTGCTATATGACCCACAAAAAATTCAGACCACTTTTTTTTTCTGAGTGTTTCTATGTGGTTTTCTCACCAAACGGGACACTTTTGGAGGAAATTTGGCCAAGATGAGGCGACGAGGACGAGACAAAGGACAAAGGCGAGTATTGCGGCATTGATGCGTATGTTATGTATCAGTTATGTATCTATCTGGTTTGTGACTTTGTTATCTGGTGTGACTGTGTTATCTGTCTTTTCTATCCTCTTGGCTGATGGACAGAGAAAGCTGTATATTACTCATTTTGTATGCCTGTACTTAGTACTTGTCTACAAATTTTGGCTTGGTTGAATTGGCTGAAAGTTCAAGAAATGGTCAAGGTAACCAGATAGCATGTGGCTGTGGTAAGATAACACCCAGCTGATCGGGACATCAACCGAGTGTCGTCGCCGTGCACAGCAACATAAATGCACATAGTGTCACGTCCCTGATCTGTGACAATATGGCCCGCATCTGCAGTTCCCCTTTGAGCTTCGTTAATGGAGCCTTTTGGACAAGGAAAAGACACAAAATACAACTTAATTTAATACTAAAGGATGCCTCAGTAGTCCGGAGCCATCGGCTTTACGATCTACGACAACAAGTATGCCGGATTATGCGGCGAGGTAGCTGTGCGTTATGTGCGTTATGTGCACCCAGCTAAACCGCGATTCCGCGAACAACGCGCATGGCAGAGTTCAGATTCATATCACTCGGAACCTCGAGGCGTCAGCTGGCATAGTTTAGGATCACGCGGAATTACAAAATATCAGGCGGATCGACAGCGCATCACAAAACCATCAGCTTCTGATACCATCACAAGCTCACTGCACAGCCCCATTACAATTTGGCCAAGGGGGGAAGTGATGTGACGAGGTGTGACCGGAATTGGCGGCTGGCATTTCCCATTGGTCATCCATGCCCATCCCTATGCCAGCCTATGCCGGACATGGGAAGGCCGAATTGCAGATCGAGCTTGATGAGCACGCCATACATCGATAGACAAGAAAGATCTATCCATTCGGGCGGGGCGGTGAGTGCGGTGGGGTCACCGCCTATAGAGGATATCGACGAGCACGCCAATACAGGGGAGGGCTGGCGAGTGTGGGTACCGACGCTGTACGGCTGGGGGAAAGGGTTGATGAGGGAGAGGTCTTCGAAGGAGCTCCAGAACGAGGACGTTGGCGGTAATGCGGCGGTATGTGGGAAGGCGGGGGAAAGGGGGGTACAAAGGACTGAAGCGGGAGGAGGAAGACGAGAACGAGGTAAAGGGCGGCCGCTCAAACGTAGATGGGAATTCGTCGTTGGAGGCAGTTGGAGGAATAGCCGACAGCAAGTTGAAGGGAAGCTCCAACGTGGAAATGAAGTCGTTGTCGGGGGGCTATTGCAGGAACGGACGACCGCAGGTCGAAGTCGAAGTCGGACCCAAACGTGACTGCTGATGCCTCTGCAGCTATGGGAATCAAGGGCGACGATGGCGGGGGGCGTGCGCCTCTCAGATAACCGCCGTTTTTTGTTCCTACACTTCCGCCGCACAACAGGGCTCTGGCTCCCCTCTTGTTGAAGTTGCTCACAGGTGGCAGGCTCTGCCGCCTCGAGGCGTCCCTCTGGCGTCTCCACCGGGCCAAACCGCACCTCAACCCCGCCCCTCCCCACGCTTCTTGCGCTCCCCATCGAACTTCTCCATTGCCTCTCTAAGCTCCACGCCCCTCAGCTGGATAGCAACAATGACGCGATATGCGCCTGGCGTATACGATCCGGCGGCGCCACCTCCCTCTGCCTCCGGCGCCTCGGCCTCGCCACAACGGCGGCTGACGCCCCTTCCCTGTTACCCCAGCCTACATATCTGCCCCTATCATCTGTATTTGAGTCCGAAGCAGACATGTACCCTGGGAACCGCTCCCGATGCCTCTCCCGCTCCTCCTTCGCCTTGCGATGCCACGCCGCCTTCTCGGAAGCGGGAAGCGCGGCCCATGTGAGCCCCGCAATTGCAGAGAGCGAGGCGTGAGAGGGCTCGACGTCGGCAGGGACCTCACGGGCGCGGATGAAAAATGAGCGGAAGAGAATGAATGTGTTGGGAGGGCGCGGGATGCGGGTTTGTGTCTGTGGTTGTGTCTGTGGCTGGGGCTGCGTGTTGGGTGCTATAGACAGTGGAGGAGTCACCTTGCGCTTGTGCGTGATGCGCTTTGACTTGGAGTCGGTGGGGGGCGGTGCATCGAAGAAGACGAACGTTCGGCCGGCCGCTGATTTGACGCGCTCGGCCTCGACGTGGCTCATAGTAGACTTTGATTGCTCCCACGCCGTGGGCGTCAGATTTGTTGCGAATGCATTGCCTGGAGGTACCAAGGAGTTTGTCCATACCAATCGGTTTCCTGTGTTCGTAATAAGCAAGTGAACAACAAGAGGGGGCAGTTCATCATCATCGGTTGAACAGGCAGACTAACCATCCGCGCAAGTTCGCCGCGAGCCACGGCTACGTTCTACCGGCATCTTGGAATCGAGCTCGGGGGGAGTTTTTGATCTTCTCCGGGTATATGCTGAGAGTGTGAAATGGCGAGGTATAAGTGGGGCGGGGCAAACGGGGGGGGGATATTGGGGTGCTCTTTATGGACGCGACACTTGGTTGGCCACACATCGTTCTGGGCCCTTACATAGGCCACACTTCTGGTTTCGATAAGTTGTGTCGGTCTTGCCCCCTTGGAAACAAGGCAAAAAAACAAGGCATGGAATCGTGAGCAAGGTCATTGCAGGGAGTGCACCGCCGTAGCCCCGCGGTCCTGGAATCCAGTCCAAGAATGGCCCAAGGATTGCAAGCTAATGAGTGTGAGCCGATAGTAAGTATAGACAAAAGACAAAGATAAATCTCGTACACACGACACTGGGAATCGGGGTACAGAAACCCTCCCCATAAGGCAATTTTGCGGAAACCCTTCCCAAGTTTACGGTTGTTTGCCGAGATCTATGGGAGCCATAACTTTACTGCGGTACCCGAGATGTTGATCTCGAGTTCCCGTGCGGCATGAACCCACCATTCCTCGAGGTCGGCACTCCGGCCGAGTCCTGCGGCAAGTTGAACTACGATGAGAGTTTAAAATTAGAGGCTGCTATGAGTCTGAAGCGCTCACGAGCCAATCAAAAACATATTGGAGAAAATGATACGATGATACGAAGGGCTTGAAAGAGTTGAGCATCGTTTTCCCACCGGCCGCCGCCATCTGCATGCTGAAGCGATCAGTTATGTACCAAAATGGAATTGGTTCGGGAAGTTGGGGTTTCGCAGGGTTTCGCAATAGATGAGACCCCAATCCGAACCCCATTCGCCCCTCCCACGCAG
The DNA here is from genome assembly GCA_037176885.1 of Favolaschia claudopus. Classification (NCBI taxonomy): domain Eukaryota; kingdom Fungi; phylum Basidiomycota; class Agaricomycetes; order Agaricales; family Mycenaceae; genus Favolaschia; species Favolaschia claudopus. The sequence goes on from JAWWNJ010000079.1 coordinate 978,847, forward strand.
GATAGCCGACAATTGCCCGACAACCAGCTAGAAGCCTAGGAATCGATGCCTGCCGGAGAATCAGGGGTTTAGGACTGTTTAGGACATCTTATCCAAAAATAAGGAAGATTTTACCCGACTTCAAACCGATGTTTCATCCGGGCCTCGTAAAATCGGATAATTCAGTTTGGAAACCCGGGGTGCAGACAGAAACCCTCCCAAATAAGGAAATTTCGCAGAAACCCCTCACAAACTTAAAATGGAAACCCTGTTAAGGCGGTTTTGATGGGATCGCCGGAAGTTTTAACGGGCCGCGGCCGCCGTTCAACTGGGTGAGCCTATGTTGAGTCTGCTAGATGCTTGGATTTTTCGTGCTATCCACATTTGAAAAGTTGTTATTGCCGGCTGTTTGTATTTATCCAAATACCAGGAAGCCGTTGTTGCCGACGCTTCGGCATGCAGCGATGCGACTGGAAACAAGCCTTTTTTTTTTTTTTTTTTTTTTTTCGGCGCCGTTGCATTAAGCAAAGAGCTTGATCTACGGGTGAGATCGGCCAACATATGCCGAAGCGGAGACAGTTGATGGGAATGGCCCAAAGCGTACTTTCCACAGGGCTTTTGAACCCTCTGATACACATTCAAGAAGTAGATCATGCGAAGAAAACCATTCAAGGGGCACGTAGTTGGCCATGGTGTTGCTCAACTTGCTGCCGGGCCGGCCGCAGCCTCGGCAGTCACTTCCCAAAATAGAACGGTTTCTGACAAAGGTCTGCACCCTGGGTTTCCATCCAAGAGTTGCAGAAACCGGGGTTTCGAAACTGAATTATCCCGTAAAATCGGCTTACTGAGGAAAATATTTGTTCCCGCTTGCTGCTGCGTCCATCTGGGATGTACAGTTGCGGCGAAATTAAATGCATTACCATAAAAGGAAATTTCTGTTAAATCAACTCTGGACAGGGCAACGCGGCCGAGTCATCTGGTGTCACCAATTCAGATGTTTTGGCAGTGAAAATGATCCATGGGAAAGTTAGTCTGGGCTCCGATTGGTCGATTTAGATACACTAACTCGGCAAAAAAAATGTCCGATTGATTTCTGGCCTGTATTTCGATGATTACTGCCCACTTTGACTTCAAACAACTTGTAGTTGTGTTCATAGGATCCAGATGCCTTATTCTTTTGGTTTGCTTTTGGGCAAATTTCTGATACGCCATCACGCCGAGCGCAAACATGGGAATTTTGATATCGGCCGACTTTACAAGTCAGTCAAATTCTTTTGGTGCGGGGAGCTGATCTGCTCATGTTATAGCCTGAGGTCCAGCGAGCTATGCGCCAATTTAAACTGTGGAAAAATATACAGGCAAACAGGCGCTATAGCCCTCGCAAAGTGACCATTTTCGACCAGTTGACCGGAATTTGCCGAAATATGCCCAAAATGGCAGTTTTGTCGAGCCTATAGCGCTTCAACGGCTGAATATTTTCATAAGGTTTGACTTGTGAAAGTACTTGTATTTGGGTCTTCTTTCATCCTGCACACTCAGATATTGTCAGAAAAAAATCCCTACTCAAATTGAAAATCTGGCTATTTGGGAATTCTGCTCATTTGATGGCGGATCAAGGGATTGCACGGCGGCGAGGTAGCATACCAATCGGTCTCAGTATTGTGTGCACGCTCAGAAGTTGTTTGCTCTCGAATACAGGTATTAACACCGCAATACGGACAAAAAACCCATCGGACATTTTTTTTGCCGAGTTAGTGTAACAGCTTATTGCACCATTCTCGCTCAATCGTGATGCAAACGACCTACTTCATACTTTTGTACTGCACTTACAGACCTGCCATCGTATCATGAAGCTATATCGAGCCTTCTACCGGCGCTTCCAAGCCAGAGGGGATGAAAATGGTGATAATTTCCTTTTATGGTAATGCATTTAATTTCGCCGCAACTGTACTCCCCGCGCTCATAAGGGAACTTCCATTTTGGGACTCTCCACTATGACGCAGTTGCATCCGGACTATTTTTGGCAACTACTGTACGTCATAGAGAGCAACGCTGGTCTGCTGGCATGTGGGAATGGGCATCGCCAATGATCGCCGCGGCAGCTTTGTTCCTGTTTGGTTCGCTGGCGGGCTTGGTGATGTCCCGATCAGCTGGGTGTTATCTTGCCACAGCCACATGCTATCTGGTTACCTTGCCCATTGCATGAACTTTCAGCCAATTCAACGAAGCCAGAGTGTTTTAAAATTTGTCGACATGTACTAGAGGCATACAAAATGAGTTTTATACAGCCTTCTCTGTCCATGGACAGTCAAGAGGATAGAAAGACAGATAACACAGTCACACCAGATAACAAAGACACGACCAGATAACATATCGCATCAATGCCGCAATAACCGCCTCCTCCTTCTCGTCCTCGTCGCCTCATCTTGTCGTAGTTACCGCTCGCTGTCGCCTTAGACCTCTTTCCAGTTCCTCTTGACCCCTCAAGATGCTTAAAATTGGGTTTATATTGCATGGAGCTCGGCAAAACCCTCGTGCACTCTCTTTCAATTCGCTGAAATCTCGAGCTACTTGCCAGCTTCTGGGGCTCAAAAATGCAAATGCGACGCTTTCGGATCGTTCTGGGGGCTTTTCACGGCAACTCAATGCTTCGGAACTTTTCTCTTCAACGGTCTCGCTGTCACCACTTGAAATTTGCTTGAAATATAACTTGAAATATACTTGCGGATGTCTTCTTGATGCCTTCAAGAGAAATTTAATTCTGTAAAGTGGAATGCAGGGTGAGGTTTATTGCCCTTGACTACTGGTGTGTGCCCTGCCGATTGTTCTCCTTGCATATTTTGACTAGAAAGGATGTCGGCGCGTCAATCCAAGTCCATCAAATTCGTGGTTAGCTGCGCGGACACTTTTCTCAAGTTGATTTCTCATGTCAGTTGTCTGACAGTTCTTTTGCGGGGGCTCCAACAATACGAGCGACGAGCGCGGTGAGGCGAATTCGCTGTAGAATCTCTCGCTGTCGTTTCGTTCTTCTACCACTCACTACCAATATATCGATGCCCCGATTTTCTTTCAATACAATCTATCCATTTCTTGTGCAGGACCAACTTAGTGAATACAGTACTTGAGATGAGGCAAAGAGGGCTCGCGCAGACACAGGTCTGCGAGTCAATGTATTGTGATATTTCAACTAAATATTATCAATTTCATCTTCGAGAGATTCCTTGGTGGACGTCTAACAACAAGCTTTCTAAAATTCTCGACTCCGGGCCGTAGTTTCTCCCTTTCCCCCTCTCTTTCCCTTTCTTTTTCTCTTTTTTCCGTCACGGGACCCAGTACATTGAAAAAAAAAAAAACCAATGGTTTTGAGCAATAGTGGGGTCAGTCAAGGGCCATCGGTCAATTCGCCAGCCCCTGTGACCTGTGACACCGTGAAAAGAAATGTTAGAGTGTGTATGTACAGCTGCGAGATTCGGGCGAGATTCGTGATATTGATGGGCAACTATTTCCGTATAGAGTAGCTCATTATCCGAGAGCGTGACAATGCCGATTACAGCCGTTTTGGAAACAATATACGGGTTTTGATTGAGTGGTGCTCGTTCATTTGTGCTTACGTTTGTTGACGATTCTGTCATCGGCAAAGCCGGGAGCACCACTTTGTGGGGTGTTGCCGTACCACATCAAGTGCCGCTGGTCTCTTGTTTTGGTCCTTGCTCGCAGGTCATGGCCCTGTCGAACTCTGGGCAAGTAGCAGCTGAGTCTTGATCCTCAGTTCTGTTAACCCCCTGGTTTTTTCCTGGTGTTCTCTAGGTGGCGGAAGCAAACTCAGACTTGGCCGAAGTGGAGCTGGTGACGGGAAGCAAAACAAAGGTAAGCACAAACGAATGAGCACCACTCGATCAAAACCCGTATATTGTTTCCAAAACGGCTGTAGTGGGTACTTCGACGAAGCGGTCGTGCCTTACCTCGGTAGTAGAATTCTCGGGGAGCAAGTAGCGAAAGGTGCAGAGGGTTGCTGTGGAGTGCGGGGACAGCGAAGACATGGACAGTAGAGACAGCAGATTCAATGACCTGCTGCAGCGGGTTCTTCTGCTCCACTACCACGCAAGTCATTTTCAGCGCGATATACCCCAAAACAACCACTCACTCTTTTTTCATTTTCATTTTGCAGACTTGTGGGAGCTGCCAAGCAATCGGGGCGTCCTGCGCTGGACTTCCGTGCTGCAGCACAACGATCTGTGGGCTGAATAATCATGTAAATGCTAGACCTTTTCCCGGGTAAATTAAGGGAAACTCATTATTTACCTAGGTCTGCGGACAATCGGCGCGTCGTGCGCAAATTTCCCGTGCTGCACCGGAACCTGCAGCTTCCCGAGCTCGGCGATGCAATGCATAAATCCAGCGTGATGCAGACGATCACTTGATCCCGGTTGGACGTTGAGAGTCTGGATACCCCGGGTGCTGCAATTCAACAGAAGATAAGTGCATGGTCCGAAGTATCAACTGATAGCCCCATAGTTGAATTTTTCTTTGTCTCCGCAAGCTTTTATTCCAAAGCAAAGGAACATTTGAGGGCCAGTGTAAGTCACTCAATTGGGTCCCCCATATATACAATTTAATATTGAGAACAAGAGTCATTATCCTAGAGCCCCGAGGTTGAATTTTTAAAAATTCTGCCGTGCAACTGACATCGCCACCGCACGACCGCAAGCCCTGCGGCCGTCTTGCTGGAGCTGTGCTGCCGCATGCTGCAGCAGATTTTCTACGTTGTAGAAAATACTAGTTTCCACGTCCATGTCCGCATTCGTCGAAACAATAAGATTCAACGGCACTTTCCGGCACGTTGACTTTAACGCCGCAACTATTGTTTTCTCATTCATTTTCTACGTTGCTGACTTCAAACTTTTCTACAGGGCAGGAAGTAGTGCTGACTCTTCTCTTTTCAGCTCTATTTTCTCCCACCTCGACTTTATTGTCGAAAATATTATTTCCAACGGGTGGGAAAGTGATGAAGAACAGTTTGTTTTCAGCAACACTTCCAACAACGGTGAATCTTTTAATCTCTACGGTATTTTCGGGACTGTTTTCTACTACGTTGAAACTAATATTTTCCCCAACTCATACCACAGAGTGGAAATTTGTTTTTTTCCGGAGTGCTGTCGACGCCAACAGTCTCCGGTTTCGACGGAAATTCAAAATGAACGGCCATTCCTAGAACGGTCCAAATTCCCACGGTGGGTCATTGTTTTCCCCTGCCCCAATGGGAACTCCCTCGGCCGAGAAAACGCGGCACCCAGAAAACCTCGGACATTAATAACCGCCGGGTGGGCCACCGGTGCAGTCACTGAAGTCAAGGAGCGCTTCATCAGCAGGTCAAAAGTGGTCTTTGCGATTGTATCGGGCTCCAAAATGAGGGTCAAGGCGCGGAACAACAACGTCCGGTACACCGAGATGCCATTCATCATCAGGAGAGGGTGGGCAGATCCGAGTCCCAAGCACGCGTTCAACGAGGTGGTGGTGAGACGAAGGAGAGGGACAATGCGGTGGGGGTGAATGCAAGGTCATGGGGCTGACGGTGCTCGCCGCTCGGTGGGAAGTGAATGGCAAGTGAGTGCAAGAGCGGCATCGGAGCGGCAAGGAGTTCCATGAAATGCGAGGAAGGGCGTTCTGCGCAGCATGAATGGAGAGCGGGTAAGATCCCGGTGAACCGTCTGGAAAGGAAATCCCCCACAAAGTCCTGATTTGGACGCACCCTCGTCTCCTTTTCGGGGCACTTGTGCAAGGGGGATTTCCTTTCCGGGAAGCGGGTCAAAAAAATTATCATTCCCATTACTTTCCGAAAGCGCTGTAAAGACCAGCAGTGCCCTCGAAAATTCAGGGGCGGAATTAGCGCCAACAATTACTTCCAGGCATTTCAACCCAGAAAAAAGGAAATAGATTACAGAAAATTATTTGACTATGGAACGGTGTGATGGTGGGTACTGTATAGCCTCTGTGAAGACAAACATAGGTGGAGCAGTGTGCGATAGAATGTGGGTATAGATAGATAGTAGCGCAAAGACGACAAAGAGATACACGCAGTAGCAGGGGGCAAAACAAGGAAAACAATTGAAAAGAGCAACGACAGAGGATGTTAGAAGCTGTACACATACTAAAAAACCGAGGTAGTGACGTAGGATGAAGGAGCCTCACAGTATGAGCAAGTTCATGTGGAAGATCCACCATCAATTCTTGTTGGGCAACATGAGAGCTGCTTCGCACAAGGAATAGCGATAATGAGGTGGGAGGACGCCGATGGAGAGAACCGCTGACGCAGGTGGAGGCGGCCTCTAGACGAAGTGGGATTGAGTTTGAATCTGTGCTAGTGCAACAGCCTGGGCAGCTTTATCTGTCCACAATGCACTCGGGTCAGCATGGAGTTTTGGATAAGGCACAAACTGCACTCACGCTGACTCCTCCCCCAGCTCAGCCTGATTTGTCTCCCTGCAATTGGAAAGCCGTTCATCTTCGTAATCGCCCGGTCTGCCGCAGCTTTGCTAACAAATTGCACAAAACCGCAACGCTTTCCCACCGGCACCTTTACATAATGTATCTGCCCAAAGGGCATGAAAAACGCCCGCAATGCCTCCTCACCCACGAGGGGACTGAGGCCCCCAACAAAGACAGTGGTGTTGTACGGATCCGTACTACCGATTTGGTTCGTGCGTGCTGGCAGAGACTGCAACACGGGGTTGATTTTGGCTCTAGCAGGTGAGATACGCACTGAAGAAGAATGACTCTGTTATGCTGTTTGCACATCAATATGACGCACTGGGTCGGGACAAGCAGTACAACCCTTGCATATCGACGAGCGCACGTTGCTGATCCAACTCGTTCGTAAACCTACAATGCCCATCGCATCCCTTAGACAATCTAAATGCCCTAGAACGGAACTTACCTAACGAAACCATAACCCAGACTCACGCCGGTTACTGAATCGGTGACGATTGTGGCGCTCTTGCAGCTCACAAACGGCAGGACAAACCTCGGCGCACGGTCGTTACGCAAGCCGAGGACAGGGTTGCGAAAGACCTTGGGGGAAAACGCCAAGTTTGTTAGGAGAGTGAGACTGGAGACAAACGCAAGAGGGCGAGAAGCTCACAGCAACCAGATCACTATTGGAGGTCTCCGGGGCCAAGTCGCCTACGAAGACGCTATACTCCCTGACGACCGCGGCTTCGCCGCCGACGAACGCGGTGTCGACAACATTCGCGTCCAAATTTGTGCCATTGAGGTTCGTAGTGTGGCCTGATGCCGACTCCCGCTGTGCCCAGTTAAGCGCCCACGTCCTCGCAGAATTCGGCATCGTCATTCGAGCATCGAAAGAGTTGGCCTGCCCCAGACATACTTAATGTAAGCATTCAAATGAGGGAAAGAAGACGAACACAACGGGGGTTCAAGACGCGGCGCGGAGCGGCTCAACCAGCATGGCGCCAGCGAAGGGAAAGAGTATGCAGCTATGCCAGAACGGCCGCAAACTTCTGCAAAGTGGCGCGACGGACTCACCTGCTTCAACGCCGCCGCCGCACCTGCTGGAGTCTCAAACGTCAATACAATATACCCTGCATGATTCGTCCCTTCTCCATGCTGGGCCCTCTTGTGTGGGCCATTCAAGGTGACGCTTGCCTCCCAGCCCATCAACCTGCACACCTGGCGAGCGTACTCTCCGTCCATCCATGGCTCAAGATCGGTCCAAACGAGCGATGTGGGCGGGGTGATCGCAGAGCATTGTAGAGCCGCTGGTGCTGCGGCGGGCGGCCGGATAGAATCCTGTGCTATCATGGAGTCAGACCTGGGGTGGTCTCGTACAAGCCAGACTGTCCCGGGTTGGTCTCGGGCGATGAGAAGACAGTAAGTAAGTTACAGTAGTTCTCAAGGAGCCAAACAAACTGAGTCAGTGAAACTGTTGTCAAGTATTATAATTTATATTATAAACTTACGTGTGCGGTGCACGTGATAAAAACGTGTTCTTGATGAGCTGAGCCCACGCGAGCTTGCGAGCGGCTGGGCTCAGTGAGACACTGAGAGATAAGGGGAACTTCTCCATTCCGAGGGTGATGGGAAATCGGTCGAATTCCCACGCCAACAATCCATCTTGACGGGGAAAACCCTCGGCCGGGAAAACGCGTTTTCGGCATCTAAAAAGCCCTCGGAATGACCGATTTTTCCTGGGGAACTTCTCCATTCCGAGCGTGATGGCAAAACGGTCCAGGTTCCCACGGTGGGTCATTGTTTTACCCTTCCCCAAGGGGAAATCCCTCGGCCAGAAAAGCCTCGGAATGACCGATTTTTCCAAGCCTGGGCACACGTCATTTCTCATCACGTGCCTCATCGCCCGAAACTGGACTGTAGTCTGTCGGGACTCGGAATTATTGGTTGGAATTGGTTTGGAATTTGATTGCTGCTTTGAAAAATTCTATTTGGCACCCCATACTGTAGTATTTCGACCAAGTGTTCACTGGTGCTGAAGTGGAGCTGGTGACGGGAAGCAAAACAAAGGTAAGCACAAACGAATGAGCACCACTCGATCAAAACCCGTATATTGTTTCCAAAACGGCTGTATATGGAAATACCTCCGGCCTCTGCGCTCCACTGCACAGATTGCGCGGAGACGTCTGGGTATCCGAGACTACCACTGTGCTTTTGTTGTGTGTCTATTTGAATTGCAGTTATTTATTGAACATTTTTTTAACGTCTCACAAAAGGTGGAGACTAAGTAGGATGCTAAATTCTGCCACTTCATGTACACCATCATAAGACCCAAATCCCATTTTCCAAGTACTCACTGACCCAATTTTAAAAACGCAAATATTGCCAAATTGCGAAAATTTTGAATTTCGAATATTTCTCTGGCTGTCCGATGTTGCAATCGGTGTTTATGTCAGAGAAAACATGCTATAGGTAAGAGCTGGACCCATCAAAACTGGTTGACCATTGAAATTCCTATGTAAATTCCACAATTCCGGTTACTTTTGGTCATGCCAAGTAGTAGTTATGGTCGCATCACTTTCTGAACCGTTTTCCGGACAGAGTGTAACCATTCATTATATTACCGTTTCCAAACTACCTACTATATGAAATCCCCACCGACCCTTACCGTACTGCTGCATAGCTCTTCCGTAGCCAGGTACAGCATATATTAGAACTTCAAATCAAATCAAATCAAATCAACCATTCATTGCTGGAAAGTTTTCTGTTGAGCAGACTATTCCAAACTTGCCGTGTTCGGTCTCCAGAGTCCGCCGATCTGGCCGAGAGCGGCATCACAGAATCTGTGATCAAATCACATCACGACCAGCGTGATAGTTCCTTAAGGCCACGTGCCTATGATCGATTTATTGGGCTTCATCGGCTCGTTGAAATTCTACAAATCATGCACCATGACCACCGTTCAAAAAAAACTTGCATAAAGGGATACGGCCAACTTTTGACCCACTCGGATCACTAAACAGGGCCTGCCGGCCAATCCGCTCGAGGGAATACGCTCTTGATTGTCCTTACGCTGTCCGAGCAAATCAAATCGCTCTTTTCGTCTCGCCCACCTCCGCATCGCGCCTTTGGCTCGGTGACTCCGTCTCTTTGAGACCTTCTCTTCTCCGGCCCCTCCCCCTCCATGACCTACTTTGGTCGCCCATCAAAACGTTGGCATTCTGGATCGAAAAGTGTTTTTGAATGGGCATGCCTGATTACCACTCTTGACATTCCGCCGCAACGTGCCAACCGAATAAGGGAATTTGATCGCGGCAAAGTATTCGGCGATCAAATGTTTTTGACTGTAGATCAATGTAATTTATGTGAGCTGCTGGGGCGTAATGTCATGCTGAAAAAAAGGAGTCAGCCAGTTGCTGTGTGGTATAGAGGTTTGAAGGCGGAGACAGGAGTATCGGCTTCCTTACGTTACGAGTTCAATTCTTTCTCTTTGCATTTTTTGCTTCCACTAATTATGACTGCCGAAGGCCCAAAAAGTCACTCGTTAGGTGGTTAGGGTTGCTCCCAATTTCGTGACTGCCGAAGGCCAAAACAATACTGGGTTAAGTACTTGGTTAGGGTTAAGGTTTGGGTTAGTGGTTAGGGTTCGGGGGGGGTGTGGGGGTGAGGAACAGAAGGATTCGCGCGAACGAGGCTTTAGAGTGCCAACCTGAGCGGCCCCGGCTTGGGGGACCCCCCGAGCGGAGCGAGGGAGGGGAGGGGCCGCGAATGGTTGGTCCCCTTCGCGCAAATGAAGGAGTAGGATTTGGCAGGTGCCGAGTCTCGCCGAAGTGATTTGCCATCAGCACAGCTCACATCAAATTGCCATATTGGGTGCGCACGTTGCGGCGGAATGCGCACAAGTCCTGATTACACACTGGCATATACGAGAAACAGCCTACTACAGTAGCCACTTGTTGGCAGAACAAAAGCCGTAAAGTGTATCCAAATTCAAGTCACTCGCCAGTGAGCCCCATGGATTCCTTGCCAAGGTGAGTCCGGAGATCAGACGTGCCCCTAAGCCGCGTAAAAGGTCGCAATCTAGCCGGGCATACAATGCGTCGTTCGCCTATGTAAACAATAAGGAAAGAACCATCAAAAGAAAGAAAGCTGTGGGGAGGTACCGTAAACAGACTTGGAACCGCCCTTTCAAGGAACAAGCGGATTGTCTCAGACCACAAGGCAGTTTCATGATTGGCAGTGTATCCATTCATGAGGATACACAAGTCTGGAGCCTGGAAGTCATTCCTCCGAGAAAGGTGTTTGACATATGCACTACGAAATTGAAAGGATTGTACGCAAATCATGCTTGCAGTGAACGTTACTTACTGATCAATGTACTCATGAATCATGTGAGCAGAACTGTTTCGGCAGTCCCTGGTCTGGTGTTGAATGTTATCTATCACCTTCCATAGCGAGTAACTCACTTGCAAAGAACCACATCTTTGACCACATGACCTTGGCTGCCTCCCAAATTATCGCAGAACAAGATCTGGTAAAAGTCAGCGCCAGTGATGATGTGTCAGGAACTCGCACATGGAGGTTCTTGACGTTACATAGGTAGACGGTGGAGTATGACCTCATACATATAAGCGACAGCCAATGTAAACTCCGCCCTTGTTCCAAGGACCTATGTGAATAACGTTAGAAATTCGACTTTGGGGATGTAACAACTGTCACATGTATGGTGAGTGTTGAACAAGAATCGACAGTCGGGTCAAGGGAAACCTCAAGGGCATACAGCACAGTCATCACTGTGCTGGCAAGACATGACACTAGCCTGAGGCAACTCGCGAGGTGCTCCACAGAAGTATTGGTCGGCAATGCGGCTCTGATCGGCGCACTTAATGTGTCGTCCCACGATAAGCCTTTGAGGGAAGTCCAGATATCTTGGCGAGGAATGAATTGCCACATATGTAAGTGCGGGGAAGGCATTAGGAGGCGAAATTCGGAGTCTAGACGTATCTGACGACTGAGATTGCACTCAGAGGCCAACCCATTATCAGACGAAGTTTCACGATGAAGATCAGCCTCGGAAGAGCGGTGATCGTCACAGAAGAACACCATCATGCAGCGTGGACAAGGCTTGAGGCCCGATAGATTGGCCTCCGTTCGAAGGACGTTATCAGTTTTTGCACTGACTTGATTGTGAACTGCATGCGTGGAAAGTCTCGACAACGCTTACCAGCCGAGACACCGAGGCTCGCAGGAAAGCAGATAAAGTTCGGCTTTGTTGAGGGGCCTGGGTTTGGCGTATTGTCGCGTTGTCCACAAAGAGGTAAACAGGTCAACTTACCTTTTCCGCTGGTAGAGGTCAATTATCTGACACCTGTGAAGCACGCTAATCTCATCCAAACGTGTTGTGGCATTTGGAGTTAAACCAAAAGAACGAAGTAGTTGCTGAATGGCTTCAGGGTCGTTTGAGGTGTCAACGGAGTGTATTGTTCTGCAGAAAAGTTTATGTTCGCTGTGGTGGGCCTATACGGGAACTTGGCGAATACCGAAACAAAGGTGCACATACCTTTTGGCAATCTGTGGCATTGAAGCCCTGATTGGTTGGGGAAGATGGAATATGGATGAAACGCCTTACCCGAGTTGCAATACCAAACTCTTCGGCAACGGTTGCACCTAGACAAAAGTCGAGGGATTCCGGAGTCATGGGGTTCAGGCATCTTGTTGCAATAGATACAGGATAGGCCCACAAACGCAGTGGGCGGAATCGCAACGTATGAATGCTCCATGTGTTTCTTGCCCCCAATTCGCCTCCACAGCCACAATGTTACTTGCCACTTTCCATCACTTTCTTCTTTTACCTAGCTAGTCGGCAATGATCCCGGGCCAAGTCATATGCCTTACTCCACGATGACATACAGTGGCGGCGCCATCTGATGCCACCCCCAAAGAATTGATGTGACCCCAATCGACTCCATTTGCATCAAAAGTTCCAGAAATGGGCTGTTCTATTTTTAGGGGTGGCATCAGATGGCGCCGCCACTGTAGGGCTTTGGGGATTTGGCCCGATACTGGTGAAAGTGCTAGAGAATAAAGAAATAAAGATAATATGCTCATGTTTGGAGAGTTTTCGGTTGATTTCGGTTGACAATTGATCGTTCGGATGAACCGGACATACGGAAAATGCCGTTCCCCACGTAAAACGTCGATACCGACGAAAATGCGTTAAATATCTACCGGAGCCCAGAAACTCCTGAAAAACAGAGCAATGAATACAGGGAAGTCTCAAAATGAGATCCCAAACAATATTAAGACACCCTCGCGCTACAACCTCGCGTGCATAAATCGCATCAAATATTCCGATACTGAGCGGAGTTTGAAATGCCCCAGCCCCCCAGATCGATCATCGACGATTCGACGTGGCTCACTCGGATCTCATTCTCACTCCGTCTCGTTTCTCATCCACTACCTGCAACTATCTATGCTATTGGACTCTTGTGCTGGAACCCTCTTATTCTCCATGTCCTCAAAATTCAGCTCAAGACTCCAGTTCCAGCAGTAACACAGACTCGGGAGGCAGCACCTTGAGTCGACTACAAGTTTGGCCTGTTCGTTAACGCTCGACTTGGCTGCATCGCAACACGAAGATATATTGTTGTAATTATTGATTAGAGATACAGCTTCGGCCTTCGGCCACGCTTACTCAGTCTTGACTCACAATGGACATTGCAGATATTCTGTAGATACTTGTAGAATATTCTAGATACTTTAGCCAGTAGTATATAAACCCCCCTGTACTTCCTGCTAGAGCATCTGATTGCTCTAAAGCAGCATTCCAACCAAACATTGCTATTGCAATCATAACCTACCTCTACCTCTAATCTCGCCTTCTTCGCTTTATTCACAACATATATCAAGCTCGGTTTCACACCCACACCCTTGCGCAAACTCTCGACTTGAAGGGGGGAGGATGGAAAGGTTTCATGGGAAGCTCAGAGCTCCAGAAGTGGAACAATGCAATGGGAAGTAGTACAACTGTTCAGGACCTCTGGACAGTGACCAATCAAACGCCACGCTATGTTTTCGCATGCGTAAATTGCTATAGCTCACCGAGAGCGAGAAAAAGGCCACGGGACAGGCGGCGGTGACGAGGGTCCCACCCGCGACTGAAGGTTTCTTGAGTCAACAATCAATTATGGCTTTCTTTTGCTTTCTCTGTCAAGTTGATTTTATCAAAGTTTTATGGTCGGTGGTTCACGGGTGTGCTTTCGCTGCATTCTGAGCATTTTCATAATCAAGAAATCTGAGGGAAATTCCATTTAGGGACGGGCACAGGTCAACCTGAATTGAGACAGGATCCAACGGGAAGATGATCAACTTGACAATTTTTCCGTGAATGAGGGAAGCTCGACAACAATTTGAATTCAAGAAGCGCAGGATTTGAAGCGTACAAGGTCGGTATAAATGTTTTTAGTCAACAGTTACTTACTTGTAATATCTTACTGTGGGACGGGCAACAAGCCACGGGACACGAGGAACCAACCGAATAGGGTAGTGACGAGCGTCCCAGGGGGTGGTAGCAGTTTTCGACTGATTGTTCCCTGCTTTGAAAATTCAGGTAGTTTGGGCGTCAGTACTGTGTCGGACAAGGGAATTTCCGTGGCACCGCATTCCTAAAGTCAATCCACTGCTGAAGTTTTACCTTTCAAATTTCTACATGTAGCACTGTGGCATGGACAATCTCCCCGTTCTCCGTGCGGAGCACGAACTCATGCTAGTAAGGCCATATAAGGCCGTTAGGTTGTGCAAGGCCTTTTTCGATTTTTCCGACAGCCCGGCCTTGGCTTTTGTATCCATTTTGGGAACAGCGGTAGAGACACCAAAATAATTGTGTAAAACGTGAACCTATAGCCAAATTAACACGAGCATTTGTACTGACTACTACTTCACACGCACTGCAACAGTTCCGATGGCTAATGGCTTCGAAAGGATTTAAGTACTTAATAATGTGCGAAGCTTCGAGTACCAATTATGAAACTAAGTCAGTTTTCTAAACAACCAAAATAAGACACACAGTCTTGAGATGCCTTCACATTGAATTCACGGCTTGAATCCTCTGACTGCTCGCCAAGCTAGAAACTTGCCTCGAATCATCAACTATGCTATATAATTGTTCGAAATTCACTCCAGTTGAGGGTATGATGCGTAAAATAAACGAATTTGGTGACTCAGACCTACAGTTGCGGCCACTGAACTTGCATTACCATATATGGAAGGTCCTCCTAAGAATACCGCTAACGATGGGGTTTGTCCTGATGACCTTTGAGAGCCCTTAGGAGGACCTCTTCTTATCCCCCGAAATGCCAGATCCCGGTTCGGACAAATTTTGGTGGGGAGAACCCGCGAAGCCTAGATGCCATTCGGACAAAATTTGGTGAGGCGGGGGCAGTCTACCTAGATCCGGTTCGGACAAAATCTGCCAGTTGGTGGTTGCCGAGTCGGCAAGCGCTCAGTCAAAAAGCCAAAAGTTTTGGAATTCGGCGCAAAATCAGCTCGATTTCCCCCAAAGCGCGCAAAGACGAGGTCGGAGAGAAAGATTTGAAGGTTTTTTATGGCTACGCGTCAAAGATTACCCATTTTGGCACTTACGGCAGCGTCGGCTACGTCCGGTTCGGACAAAAAAGGACAAAAACCGCCCAATTTGCCCTTGAAATGGTTCGGACAAAAATTGCGGGTTTTGGTCGGTTGGGGATCTAGCCTTCATAAGGATAAACAGAGGTCCTCCCTTAGGACATCTCATTAGATGTGGCTTCTGCGAGGCCCGCTACGATGTTGAAGGAGAAACTTTGAAGACTAAGCTGTCGACAAAATCCGCCAAGGGTTACGCTTTGAAAGAATCAATTGATGAGTTCAGAGTTGATTCAGCCGAACAGACGAATGGATCATCGCGCTTCGAAACTCGACCCGCACAGATGGCCAAAATGGCTGGAAATTATCACGACACAATTCAAAGTCAAAATATTCCCGATGAATACAGCAGAGTAATGGCTACAGAACTCGTTCTTGAACATTGTGATGCACATTTATCCTTCGAAGAATATCGGAAACTTGATAAAGTGCTCTCGGAAGAAGAAATTAGAAAAGCTCTCAAACTTTCAAAGAATGGCAAGGCTCCGGGCCTCGATGGTATTCCATACGAATTCTTCAGGCATATAGATCTCCTCTACACTCAATCGAAGGACTGTGACAGAGATGCTTTCAATATTGTTGGATTTTTGGTGAAACTATACATGCATATCGAGCGGCACGGAATTACTGACGGCACTAAGTTCAATGCGGGCTGGCTATGCCCCTTCTACAAGAAAGGTGATAAAGCTTTGATTTCCAATTATCGTCCTATAACGCTGTTGAATACTGATTACAAACTAATGACCAAAGCTCACTCGCTCAGACTGATGGAGGTCGCCCCGTCACTGGTGCATCCGGACCAAGCTGGGTTCATGAAAGGTCGGAAGATTGAGGACCAAGTCAAGCTTTCCAAATTCCTGCTTGACTATGCTGAAGCAGCGGAAGAGGACGGAGTAATAATTGCGCTTGATCAAGAAAAAGCATACGACAGAATAAATCATTCTTACCTACTGCGTGTGTTGCAACATTTTCGTTTCCCCCCTCGTTTTTGTAACTTAATTCGAAGTCTGTACACGAATGCTGAGACCGTTGTAATGGTGAACGGGATGTTCAGTGACCCATATTTCGTGATCCGCGGTGTCCGACAAGGTGACCCCTTGTCATGTCTCCTCTTCAATCTTGCTATTGAGCCGCTAGCGTGCCTCATTCGTGACTCTGAATTAAAAGGCATCCTTATTCCCGAACTGAATGAGAACTTGGTTATATCTCTCTTTGCGGATGATACGACAATTTACTTAAGATAGAGAGCGTGGGATCCCCGCAACTTACTTAAGCACGTTATGTAACGCTTATTAATCGTTCCCACGGCCAAATCCCCAGTCGCACAAAAAATTTCGTGCTCTTTCCGGCCTGCGGAAGGTCTGACCTACAGACTTAGAAGACATTCTCGCTGTTTCGGCTCTGAAATTTTGGTTTTTGCTTTGAAAAGCACCTTCCACACTGCAAGGAGGTTCTGTCACTCATTGCGCCGCAAAGGTTTGACAGGTCCCACCCTTAAGCGAGCTGCCGAAGCATGCCGAGATGACTATCCTGTGGCTGTGCTGGCCAAATTTTCCTCCGAAATTTTTGAAAAGTGTCCCATTTGGTGAGAAAACCACAAAGAAACACTCATAAAAAAAGTGGTCTGAATTTTTTTGTGGGTCATATAGCAAGAGACCAAGGGACATTTTGGCAACTCTGCCCAATAGGAACCCTTCATTGAACCTCTATCTAAGACTTGTATTGGGCAAAACTCCCAATCTGGACCTTAGCATCGTGCTATAAGTCCTCGACGTCGAGCGTGACAATGTCACAGTGTGATGCTGACATAAGGGTGCGGGGATCCCACGCTCTCTATCTTATCCTCTTCAGATTCCCTCGATGAGCTATGGAATATCCTAGACATTTGGTGTGCTGCGTCAACGGCGAGGTTCAATGAACATAAGACTGTAATCTTGCCGTTTGGGAGGCCTGTATATCGAGCAGAAGTTTTGCGCGATCGGAGAATTAATAAAGATTCAAAGCTTGGAAGTATCGGTACCGAAATTCGGATTGTACCTGACGGAGACACCTGTCGCATGCTAGGAGCATGGATAGGGAACGAAGTGACCTACCTCACTCCGTGGCCAACAGTTGTTGAGAAAATCAAATGCGATCTCCGCCGTTGGAGTATGATGAACCCTGGGCTGGAAGGGAAACGTCACATTAGAGGGTTTGCGAAGAGCCATTGGAGCCATTGAATGGCTATCGATTTCCGCATTAGGAAACTTTGATGAGCTAAACTTTTATGTAGAAGTCAAGAAGAGCTGCCTGGAATAAAATTCGGATACTCAGACTGGGGGTATCTTTTGACAATACGCCGGAATTTGGACACTTGTTCAGCCATTAGCCATCCAATGGCTGCATCGCAAACAGGCTATTATCAACATGATAATTGGCGGCAAGACTCAATACCTGACACGGGTCCAAGGAATGCCTAAAGAAATCGAATCCATGTTGATCCACCTTGAACACGAATTTTTATGGGACGGTAAAAGAGCGAGAGTCGGCTATGAAACTATGATTAGACCCATCCTCGACGGTGGAAAACAAATCTTGGATATACAGTCGAGAAATGAGGCCATAGACTTCATAAACCTACAAGTCTACCTCCAGTCAGGACGAGACCGAGCACGATGGTGTTACTTTGTGGATTTTTTGATCAGGAACTACTCGGAGAAAAGCTACCTGAACTTTCGTCCCGGCCAAGTTTTGAATGTCTTCATCCAGAACATACACCTCCCAATATCCTCGAAGACTAAACTACCAGAACAATTGAAGAGAATGATTCGGACAGCGGAAAAATACGATTTAAAATTCACCGCTTTGTCGATTGCACCAGAGGTACAGACAGAGATGCCAATTTGGAAGCATCCAGCGGTGAATACAGTCCTTTATAATAGCGCATGCCATAGAAAAGCTGCTGCCTGCCTTCGCATGAATCACAATGTTAGAACTCTGAGAGATTTATTACCCATCGCCGACAGGAAAACTACATTTCCTCGACAACCGCATCAAATTAACCCTTCTGGGTTTGGTCGGAAAAATTGCGGATGTCCCCCTTGCCGGCGGGATCGCGTCAAACTCGGTTGTGCAGACTCGGGGGCTTGTATTGACGCCGCAAAAGCTATTGTGAATAGTGTGAGTCCGAAATGGAACCCGTTGATTTCGAGCAGGGATCTGTGTCAGAACTTGGACTTTCAGAAATTGAACTGGAACAAAATAATCAGCCCATGAGTGCTGATAAGGAATTTACATACGACCCCGACTACTCCTTGCGCAAAATTGATTCTGGATTCCGAATATTTGCTACAGAGGAAGCTTCGAATCTGGTGCCAGCAAGACGAAAAATTAGACTCCGAAAATGCACAGACACCATTGACAATCTTCCTAGATTGTCGGGTACGGCATGCAGGAGAATTCGAGCCAGCGATTGAGCTTCGAATCGACACTTGCCACGAAACTAGTGCTGTCCACATATGATATTAATACGAAATTTTGCGTATCGTATTATACCAATACTATTTATGGTTCTGAGGCTCGTATCGTATCTGTATCTGCTATTATCGTATTATATTAAGTTTTATCATGATATATTATTGTTAAATTTTAACATATAATACACTTTTTTTTTGTCCCGGGGCATTTTTTTGCTCCGGGAGCCCCATGCTGATAGCCAAAGACCCTCTAACATAAGGAGATGCTCAACCAAGGAACAAGAACACAATAGAGAGGTTGTGCGAGCGACCCAGGTCGCTTTTTAACCCCTCAGATCTCCGCAGCGATGAATACCAGGTGTGAGCTCCAAGCGACCTAGAAGAGTATTGTCCTGGGACATTCCTAGGTCGCTTGGGTCTCACATCTGAAACGGCTCGTTGTGGAGATCTAAGCGGTTTAATAGCGACCTGGGTCGCTCGCACAACCTCCCTAATTTGTACATTTCTGACTGTGTATTTGGGCCTAGCTTAACACAAGGTCAGATGATTGGCCATCACAGCCATCCATCAATAGTGTTTGGAACAAAATTTGATTGATCTTTTGAGTTAGACTCATCAGAGGCATGAGGCTCGGCTCGGCTCAGGGGCATCATGGCTGGCTTCACCTGTGCCCTCGTCTAAATAATACATCAGAGGTATGGGTTAGGACAGTGACGACTGTAGCGATGTATAGAAGTGTATAGAGTAGCACGAGGTAAGTTCTCACCCATTCTGTTTCGCAGCCCGCCTTTGTGCAGCGCACAGCTAAATCCAAATCGGGAACGCTCTGCCTCGGTGAGAATTTCTCCGCACTCACAAGGGCCTTGCGTTGCATAAACCCGACGCTTCCGCCCGATCCGCGTCGACTGGCCAGGAATCAAAGTACGCTCCCAACCTTCCTGTGCGGGAACCGAGTTTACGGCAGCTTCGACATCTGCGACAAATTCGATATTGGGTCCAGGAGGTATTGTGGATGGAAGAGTTTCTTCGTCGTCATTGTCCACGGGGAGCCTTGCTAACTCCCTGTCATCCCCAGTAAGTATATTCTAGCTCGTCATCGCAGTCGGATGGATATGATTCTGGGACTGGCCCCGGTGCCGGATCCAGGGGCATCTCAAATCCAAAATCATCCTCGTCGTCCTGGAGGGGAGGAAGGGAATTGAGAGAAGGAACAGTGACCGAAGAAATAGGTGCAGAGATCGAAGTCGTCGTAAAAGAAGCGGAATGATCGGCAGTGGAATTTGAAGTAGTTGCGAGCGCGGCCTGCGCCTCAGAACCAGCAATGTCGCTATCAAACAATTATACAAAGGTCGAAATAATAAACGAAAGCACTGACCGAAGCGCTGCCGAGGACCTATGAGCCTCAGAGATTAGAAGCGGAGGTCGCTTAGTTTTCGGCCTGCTGGTTTTCGCCTTGTTGAACCGGGTGTCCCATTTTGTGCGCAGCCATGTTCGTTCCTGCTCTGAAATCGCGTAAGCAATAAATGCACCGTTGGGCTGCGCATTTCTGTAGGTATAAGGGCCGGATGTTCGCTTGTGACGATCGCGCCAATGTGCCTCGAGATTGCAAGTCCAAACCAATGGTGAATGATCGTCACAGAGTGAGAACTGCACCGGAACGTTCGAGCACGGCGAATCTGCGTCTTTAGAGATGGAGGCATTCGTCATATTAAAGTTGACACGATTGCCACACGTCGAACGATCCCAATCGACTTGGAACGGGTTTCTTTTTCCGCGGTTCCTGGATGATCTTGTCGCATGCGCCGGTAGTTTTATGTTGCGCCGTATTAGCAGATCCACCGAAACCAACTTTGACCTTCGTTTTACAGTCGTGGCAGAGCATCGTGCTCTGCGCGTGTAATGGCTTGCCGTCGTCACCAATTTCGGTCTGTGCAGTCCGTAACCAGAATAGGGAAGGTGTGCACAGGATACTCACTTTAGTTTTCGATTTTTTAGCCATCCTTAATCCGAATAAGCGGTAGCGTGTCACAGACAGGCCTGGATTTCCCCAACTCTCCATGCCGTAAGCACCAATCAACAGGTGGCGGCATCGTCGTCCATCAAAAGAAGACATCGGACAAGGACTCCCTGCTCGCCAGCTCAACTAAGAGCCGGGCATACGTTCTGGTAAGATGAAGGCTTGGAGAGCACACCAGGAGAGACCCGTAAGAAGGATAAAATAAAAACACTAAGGTACATGAGTGGAGACAGAACTCCTTATATCATATCATACACCTAAGCAAAGTACAGTGCGCACCTCCACAGTCGAGATTGTGTCCTCCACAGTGATAGAATGGAGTGGAATGTGCACCCTCCCAGTCATGGAATGGAGAGGACAACATGAGTCATGTCTGAAAATAGATCCAGACAATAAGAACAATAGGAGAATGGAATGGAGAGAGAACAATAAGAACAATAGTCCTATTGTCATCCAAATGATCGCAAGAATGGAGTCATCCAGAGCGGCTCTTGATGGAATCAAACGGCCAGACTGTGACATAGCGTAGTGAGTTATGTAGAAGAGGATGAACGCGTCAAGAAAGCTTAGCGGTGTTCATTTTCCACGGGCCAGCCAATCCAGTCAAAACTTTTACCTTTTCGGGTCATTCACGATGTAGCAGTCAGGAATTCAAACAGAGGAGGTTCAAGAAACTTCAAAATATGTCCATTATTGCGTATGTAGGTGTGCAGCACGACAAAGATCAAGATTCGTGACATTTTCTATCGCAAGAAGCCACCGAAGCTCGAAGCATCATTTGCGCTGACTTGGCGCGGACCTCTATTTGTCCAGTTGAGGAATTATAGCATTTCCTGCTCAACTGTGAGGCCACGAGTTCCATCGGATGATGTTGTGCCATATTCTTCTCCTGCGACGGTATCGATGTAGCCAAGAAATATGATTGAACTGAGAATCTGCCAGACAAGAGATAGCGCCTGCGACGCTCATAGAGGCCGGAGAACCATTAATAGGCGAGCTCCCAATGTTGAAGGCTACTTGCGCTGGCACGCCGTCAACACCGTCGAGGCGTTGCGTGGGTGGGAGAGGTTGTGGGTGAGAGCAAATACGATGATTGATACTCGCAGTTACCAAAAGTAACCGAATTCGGGGGTTTTTCCCAGAAATTACGATGGTAAGAGAACTTTGAGCAATGAAGGGTTCATTCACAGAGTGCCTGCTACAACTTTCATGATATAAAGTTGGGGTAAGCTATCACACAGTGGGTGAATAAATTAATCCTCGAAATACCATTAATTTGGCAGCGTTTGCCTTTTTTGGAACACAGTCACCAGGATTCCAGGTGGGTGAGTACCTCATAAATAGGTTTACTATCTCATGACCTTGTACTTGAGAACTCAGAGTTTGCTGGGCTATCCTCATCCTTCAATGCGGGTACTAAAACAGAGCAAGAAAATGATGATTTAAATAAACAAACATGGAAAATCAGCACAGGGAAATAACTTCGACGCGTGTTATGTGAAATAGCATATGCCTATCCCCCCTCTCTCCCATCAGTTGAACCAACTGCTAACTGTATTAGCTGGTCGCAGGCAAGGCATTTCTAAATTCGGTTACTTTTGGTAATGCCGAGTACCTGATCATAAACATCTTCAAACGAACTCGGCTTCGCCGGCAGGGACGGAGATCGCCGAAATTTCTTGCAATCTCGTTATCAGACAAGACCCGTGGTGGAGGAACACATAACAGGACCATTACTTATGATAGAGCCGTCGAGACTCCTCCTCTGCCTGGTTTCCAGCCCGAGAATTTTTGACCTACCAAAAATTTTTCTCGACCTCTGGCTGACCCCCTCCCTCACTTGATGTTATCAATTCTTATCTTTGGACCCCCTTGTATTAAACATCAAGACCGTCCTCTCCGTTGTCACGACCTGCTTTAGCAGATTCGCGGCCGCGAACAACGCCACCCTCCCTACCCTCGACCCTGAAGACATCCTCAGGATCAACGAGGTCTACCGCATCGCGCATGGGGGTACAGAAGTAGAACAGCTCATGCAAAAACACAATGAAGAACTTGAACGTACGTCTCAGAAATATGACGAACTAAAATCTCTGCTTGTAGGAATGTCCAACTCGATGCACAGCATGGAAACGCAGCTATTCGACACGTCCACCACGGACGCGATCTTGAGCTTCACAAACGACGTGGAGGCTGCCTGGAACAGCGGTAAAGTCGTCTCGTCGTTGACTTTCGACATTAAGGGATACTTTGACTGCATAAATCACCAGCACCTACTCAATGAGCTGCGCCGAAAAGGGATCCCACTTAGTCTCACCAAGTCAGACTCTACAAGATTTATGATAGTCGATAAATCTATTATATAGAGTCTGAACTTGGTGGCGCCTGTCATCCAAGACCTCGGATTCTGTGACACACGTGCCAGTTCACACGGTCGGATAAGGAAAATATGATGTATGTGGACAATGGTCCACATAGGAGGGGAAGCTTGCTTCAGTCTAGGCCAGCGTTTTACCCTCTCTTGTATGGAGGACATGAAATCTGAAGATAGTCGTTCAGATCATAGCTTCAGTCCGTACTGTTAAACATAGTAACCGTTAAGCCAGACTCCGTTAAGCCAGACTGGCTTAACGGTTACTATGTTTAACATAAAGTTATCCCGATTCCCACTGGGGGGTCGAGGGTTCAATCCTCACCCGAGGAGAATGTGATGAACGCTGAGATCACTGTCATCGAACAGCCCTTCCGCATTGAGAAGGCGATCCGTAAGCCGTCGCCATTCCCCGGGAAAGGGTAACCGTAGTTACCAGCTGGCCACCGCCTGACTGCACTGGATGCAGCAGAGCATAGGGGGGTTGACCCGATCCACACAGTGGGTCGGGATAACTTTATGTTAAACATAGTAACCGTTAAGCCAGACTTAACACGTATATGCAATTTACTGAATTACATACTACATAGTACAGAGCAAGTACACTTGCTGATCTATTCTAAGTACTCATGCAACTGCTGAAAAGGGTGATTGATCCCGTCGCCGGCAATCTATGCGTAGCGAATATTCGTATTCCTCACGGGCTCAAGAAATTGAAATTCAGTAAGAATATCCTGTATGTTGAATCCATAAGTATTGAGTTTTAAACCCAAAGCCTCTCTCCATTCTCCATTCTGAGCATCTGACACACTGTGGTTTCATTTGGCTTCTGCAATGTTTGCAACAGGAAAGGTGATCGAAATGCTATTCCGTTCAATGTTTTCTTCCTTCCCTCAAAGCCAGCTGGCAGAAGGTATGTGATGGCTGCCACTTGTGCAATATAGCAGGTCAGGATTCTCAGGATGTGGCTCTCTAGCAACTGTCTTCTTCGAGCTTGAGTATTGGGTTGAGCATTTCCCTGTCTTTGTACTATACTTATTTTGCACTGGCTGTACAGAATTCTGCTGCACCGGAGGTGTATCTGAACCTTGAGTTCTATGTGTTGGTGACGGCAGTGTTCGCCCTAAGGGATAAGGCCTTATTAAGGTTAAGGCTTATTAAGGCCTTAACATAAGCCTTAAGCACAGGCCCCCGAGATATCCAGGGCTTAAGAGCCCTTAAGAGTGAAGCCGAGTGTCGTGCCGACAGCCCGGATATCTCCGGCTCCAGTGCCAAGCAACCATCCGATCATATGTGGCTGTCGGGATTCTCGGCCTTGGGCTTTTTGCATCCTCCTTCGGAACAAGATCGATGCCATGCCGGCGCCGCCTGAGATATACTGAATAAAATAATTGATGGGGGTGTCATTAAATTCATCGATCCTCTCCGGCTGCTCAGAAATTTAGTAACATCCAAAGGAACTGACCTTAACATGAAACAGCTGAAGATTGGAAGTGCTTGGTGCACAAATATGGTCCAATATATACCCTCCACTGAAAATTTGCGCCTGTTGGAGTGTGGGAACTACCTACCTGAAAAGGAAATTAAGGCTTCAAGGTCTTAAGGGTTATTAAAGAATAAGGCTTAATAAGCCTTAAGGGTTGGCCAGACCCGAATTTAAGGCTTAAGGGCGAACACTGGGTGACGGAGGTGGACTTTTAATATCCTGGTCTTCATTCTGTCCTGCTAATCAACCTGAACAAAATTTGGTTGCCGTAAAGGCAATCTCCGGTGTACAGGGCTGTCCAGAGTGCAATTGACATGCTCTTGCTCCTGAGCTGCATTTCATATGCGCTGTGGAGTATTTGGAGGCGTAGACCTATTTAATGTTATTTTGCTTGAGAGAAAGCATTGGCTGGTTGATTTGGCTCATACAGTGGCGGCGCCATCTGATGCCACCCCTAAAAATATAACAGCCCGTTTCTGGAACTTTTGATGCAAGCGGAGTTGATTGGGGCCCCATCATTTTTTGGGGGGTGGCATCAGATGGCG
The DNA here is from genome assembly GCA_037176885.1 of Favolaschia claudopus. Lineage (NCBI taxonomy): Eukaryota > Fungi > Basidiomycota > Agaricomycetes > Agaricales > Mycenaceae > Favolaschia > Favolaschia claudopus. Next base: position 1,003,844 of record JAWWNJ010000079.1, read on the forward strand.
CCGCCACTGTACATGCAGTAACATAAGATAATGTGGAGGATGAAGTTTATCTTGAGTGCTAATGCTAACCAAGAAAAAAATAAGCTGCAAGCAGCAAATGGCTAGAAGTGTAAGAAATACGAAAATACATGTCATGGAGGAGGGAAAAGAAAGAGGGAGCACATCCATTGAGCAACTACACATACTATATAGGTAGGGCATGTCTATACATCCAGGTTGTAAAGTAGGTCAAAAGGTGATGAGAGGAACAAGTGACTAGTACCTAGAGTATATCAGAGACTACAAGGACTGTGAGTAGAAAGTAGAAAGTAAAGTAAAGGTATACGCACGCTAGTCGACGTGGGGAACAAGTGACTAGCGGGCAGCAAAGGTAACGAGCAGTATATAAGGTAGTGAAGGGGATGGTGATGGCGATGCGACGGTACGGGTGCAAAGGATGATGAAACGACGAAAAGAAATCGGAACGGAGTGGAAGCTTACGGATCAATCCTACAACAGGTTGAAGCAAGGTTGAAGCGGCAAAGAGCAAGCAAAGAGGTTCAATTTTGTTTTGGCCCGAAGTCCGAGGCCACGGAGTCAGGACTCCAGGACATGCTTACAAAGCATCTGGACGGAGATTCGGAGCCCTATACCGATGAATGGGGAAGCATGACACGTCGTTCGGAAAACTTGGCGGTCCAACTTGAGCCCAATATGGAGCTTGTTGGCTGCATAAAGGGCTTGGAACCCCACATTTACACTTGCCGGGGCTAATATCTACCATTGTGAAGCATCTGGGACTTTGGGCGGGGTCGTAACCAGTACGTATGCCGAAGATACTATACGAACACAATATTACTTGATGGTTATGGTCCTAAAGCGTAAAATAGCACTGAATTATGTCTATCTATGGGCTGGGCAGTCTTTCAATACTTCTCTAGGCTTGCGAAGCCTTCACAGTGGGTCGTCGCTGCGTACCACAGGTTCACTAGACCGGTAACCGATCTCTCGTATGAAGACAATTGTCTACCGACGAACTTGTTCTCTAGTAGACAGATCGGTCACCGGTCTACAGGTCCACAGCACCGACGCGCATACGTGTCATGCCCCATTGGGGCGTGGGGAAATGCACATGATGTTACAGCCGTGACAAAACCGAGGTCCGGGGGGCACCCCGCCAACAATTTCAGACTAGATCCCACTCGAATACGTGAAATGGGTCGCATCCTTTCTAAAAAATAACCACTCCCATTATACTGCCCATAGACCGGGCATTACTTACACAGTGACATGTCAGCACGCAGAAAATTGCGCAGAAGCCGGAATTCAGCATACGCGCGGCAGCGGCGCACCACAGACATTTTGAACGCAGTAATGGACAGGGGAATTCAGTGTACTGGTTGCAGGGGGCCCGCAGCAAATCATGCGAAGGAAACTAACCACTGCGGCACAACGGCATACGAAACCGCGACGGTTCGTTCACCACAGTCACACCATCCCCAACGGTGAAGTGGCTGGGGGTCTACCTCGACTCCGCCCTTAGCTTTAACCACCATTGTGCCCCCTAATCTAGCATTTGGGCAACTCAGGGTATTCATTTCGCTGAGACACAAGCGCACGGTGACATCGGTATGCCTCCCATCTTTATCGTTCCCGCGCGGATTATTGATTTCTCTGTTTTAGATTACCGGCGACGGCCTATTGCGCTGAATACGGGCGGGAGCAGCAGCTGGTGGTGGCGCGGACTTGGTAGTTTTTTGTTACATGCCTTTGTAATACAGTACCAAGAATAACATCGATTTTATGCAAATAAATCAATGGGCATTTGAGAGCAACCCACGGCGAGTCGGAGCATAAAATGGGCAAATGCGGGCAGTTTGCGCCAGAATCGCAATATGACATAGGCTCATTTCGACGCCGCCATACGCCCAGAACTGCCATGTTCTGGGTGAGCAGTTTGGGGCATATGGCGGCATTCCTCGGCATACGGGACTTTCACTGGGGCGGAGCCCCCGACAAGCTGTGCGACCGCCGTAGGTGGGGTGGAGCGCAGCAAGCCCACCGCGCCGAAGGCGGGGAGCTAAAGCTTGTTTAATGTATAGGACAAGATACGCCTCCGCTTCGCTCCGGCACCCGCGGGGCATGGACATTGAACATAAATGGCGGACTCGCTTGAGTTCTACGTCCCGCTGCTCTCTGTATGTTAGTTTGAAGTCAATATCGATAGCAACACTAGTGGAAGAATACGGAGTGCACGAGCTGCACTCCGATGGACTCGGAATGCACTACCGGAATCTGAACCGGGAAAGCGAGCTGCCAATCGATTTTTCTTTTTCAGCGACGTACCTCAGAAGCCACGACAGCTTTGATTCAGCTCAAGGATCTAGTGATGAAGAGTCAGAAGTCTCCCAGTATCTCTGTATCCAAATACCTACTGTGTTGCTTGTTGTTCTCATCAAGGACCTAGTTGGCCCAAACATTGTAAATCTTCGGAACCATATTGAGGCGGCGGTCATTCGAGCTCCGATGAAGTGCCTTGAATTTGATCAATTGGGACGGGACGGCAGAAAATATTCAATGAGTTGATTGTTTAGGCTTGCCAGCATTCTCAGACCATCCATGTTGAAAAAATGTAACAAAAAAAGATTGTTGGGGTTGAGGGCAGGCAGTGGCACGGCTTGATTTGAGTGCAATTCGATTGCGTTGAGTATGAACAGCTGTAGAGCAATGTTGAATGACAAAGATGGGTAATATTGAAGCCACAAAGTGACCGTTTGACGAGTAATGGAAAGAAACTTGACAATGGTTCATCAGATCTGTAGCGATATTCTTGGAGATCGCAGCGACACTGAGCGACAACCAAGCAGTGCGTAATCGATAGAGTTGTGAGTAGAAACCAACGCAGCAGACTGCCAGCAGCGTTGAAGACTTGAAGCTTTGAAAAGGAAGGCACGAGTGTTCGGGTTGGCGGCTGCTGAAGGAGATCGATGGTGGGAGACGGCAGGAAGCAAATTGAGAAACAAACCCTCAGCTCTTGTTTTTGCTTGCCTGCGGCGTAGTCCATAGCTGTTGCAAAAGCTGTTGAGCTGATAAACGGAAATGAATTCATAATTTGTCGAGCTTAGAGCACGAAAGCAAATATCCACTCCGCAGGCCGCAGTGATGTGAAATGAACGAAAGTCAACCAATGAGCGAACGCAACCAGCTACCTCAAGAGAACACGACAAAATTAAGCTTACGAGAAGGAGATGCTGCACTGCCGAGAGACCATCTCGTTAAAGAACGGTTAATTACATCTCGGCCACACTGCAGCTGCTCTAGTAAACACCGGAGGCTTCTATCACAAATGCTCCGGTCATCTGCCTCCGAGGGCTCCATTCGGCTGTCGTAGGACCCCCGACAACCACCTATGATGCCTGCCCGCGAAATTTTCAATTCGGATAAAACATGCCCAAAATTCGCGCGCACCCTGCCCGAATTCGGATGAGAAATCAACTTTTTGGCGGCCAAGCCTGGTCAAAAATTCGGATAAAGCATGGGTGGTTGCCGACAGGCCTGGCCGAGGTTCGGATAACCTGGGCTGCCGACGGCTCGGCTGCGGCTGGCCATTGACGAAATTCGGGTCAGTTGTCAACCAAATCATGGTAAATCAGTGAAATCTCATAATATCGACCTTTTCAGGCAGTTTCGGGAATATATGAGACAACGCTTCGGCAGGGCCAATGCAGGCCAATGCCTGGCGGAGCTGATAGTAGCCTGATACCCGAGTTAAAGGAAGCATTTTCGCCGTCACCGAGAACCGAAGGAGCATCTGCAAGGCCGTCCCAGCCGTAGGAGCAAAATTTCGATTTTTACTTGATTTTAGGTGATTTTCTGATGCCTGGTCAACGGTTCCGATAAAACTTCGACCTCCTGGGAGGCCTGGTGCCAATTCGGATAAGAAATGCCCAATTTGGGGTCCGGATAAGATGTCCCAAATTCCGGATTTTCCGGGGCAGGCATCATAGGTGGTTGTCGGGGGTCCTGCTGTCGTGTCTTAGCGTCACTTAGCGTCACTTTGGAGCACTTGGGAAAAATTCCACGCCAAACTTTTGGTGAAATACTCTTAAGTGACGTCAAGTGCTCCGAGATGACGCAACCGAATGGAGCCTAAGGCTTGTGCCGTAACTTTTCATAACGGGCCACCGCTGATTTGTTCGAAGCGATGATGGAGGAGTCTTTGTAGCTTCCCAATGCGTCGCATCTAACTTTGTGGAGTCATTTTTGTCTCTGACGAGGGAGTGCGGCTGACTGTGAACCAAATCAGCAGAGTTTCCAGCTGAATCACTGGCAAATTGTGGCAATCAGTGCGGATTGGTGAAATCTATGATGATCTCAGCTCAAAAATGCCGACTGTCAATCTCAGGCAATCAATGTTCGGATTCGGTAGGTTCAGCACCCAAAGAGGATGCCCGGACTAAATAAAGCCTCTTTCAGCCGAAGGACCCTTTGAACTGTAAGGAGAGAAATATTGATTTTACTTGATTTTAGCCGATTTCCTGGGGCCTGGTCAACAATTCGGATAAAACATCGACCTTGGGCGAGGCCACGGATGAGATTCCCCCCTTTTGAGGTCCGGATAAGACGTCCCAAAGTCCAGATTTTCCCGGGCAGGCATCACAGCTGGTTACCGGGGTCCTGTCCACGGACATTATGCATTATGATGACTGTAATGTCATGGGAGGAATGACGAAAAGGGTGTGAGAGGGTGTGAGTGGGACTCGGGAAAAGCTCGGAAAAAGCCCGACAGTGGGACTCGAAAGCTCGGATGAGAACATTTGAGCTTCAACAGTGGGACTCGGCAATCCGGCACATCATTACATTTGATTTGAATCAATACACGAAATTGGCTTGAAAATACCGCCCCGACGCTTCGAAATAATGCCTGGCCCCACGCAGTGGGCCTCCGCGGCGAGCGGTAGCACCACGCAGTGGGCACAGCGGCGAGCAATGGCACCACGCAGTGGGCCTAGCGGCGAGCGCCAAGGGGGGTCCGCGGGGGTCTCCCCCGCGCTACATGAATCAAATTTTCAGAATAAACAGCGAAGAAATTCGAAGTACTGAGTTGAACAGTTAAGATATGCCGTCAGGTCAAAGGAGGGGGGTCTGGGGGGAACCACGTTCCCCTCAGAAAATATATCAGCTCAAAAACAACTCGAAAAATTCAATAAACAATTAAAATACAGTTCCCGGCTCTAAATGCCGAAGATTGATGATACCTGATCTATTAATCAACAACTGATTGCAGCTGATGCGAAATCGATCAACAGTGGGATTCGCTTAACTAGCCGAGTCCCACTCACACTAGGGCCAATGATAAGAGTGAAGGCCTGATGCAAATCCTGACCGAAACCGGAGATTTTTGCGATTTGGCCTGTTCAAAATCCTGACTTTTGGCTTGTTTTTGCGCGACGGCCTGGTCTGAATCCTGACCGAAACCGCGGCAGCGGAGAAAATTTTTCAGAAAATGCCTCCGAAATGGCCCGATTTGAGCCGAAAAAATTGGCCTGATTCCAAAATCCTGACTTTTTGGACCAAATTTTGAGTCTAGGCCTGTATGAATCCTGACTTTTTGCTCGGGATCTGTCCTGACTTTTTGGCTGCCAGAAAATCAGGCCTTCACGGGGATTATCATTGGCCCTCTTACACTGTTCTCGTATATACTCACGTCATGGCTTGAAGCAGCTTTCAAAAAGGGAGCCCTCCCTGCCGACGAAGCCGGCTGGGGGCTACGAGCCTTATGGTGGGACGGAGACCAAGCGGTCGCAATGCTCGTTCAACAGTTCGAATGCGGACACCTTCCAGGGGGCTGGCGAGGGGCTGCGGACTGCTGGTGGGCGTATGAAAGTGGTCCCAGGCCGACAACGGTATCCTAGTGGACCTTCAATTTGACTATGTAAGCAAGCCTAACAAATGATAGGCAGTAAATAGCACACCACTTAAGTTCAGGCCTTAGCTTCAATTGTCGACAGACTTAAGCCTTAATAAAGGGTTAATGATCGATTATGTAACCTTCTTTTCCCCATTATCTCACCAGTTGAACCAACTTGAAGTTGACAATAGCTGAGAAGGCTCCAAAGAGCCTTTTGCTTTGCAGGAAAACATCTGAAAAAGCATTGTAAATATACGAAACAGTCTCAATTTATTTGATGTTCCTTGGATGAAATTTTAGCGACGATTTATTTCAACTTTAGTGGGTGAATGAAGGTCCCTGGGAAGTTTCAAGGGATCTGAGGGGGAAAGACTTGCATTTTGTTCACCTGGAGGTGGTCCTGGCTCCCGCAGAAACAAATTTGAACAGCCCTTAACTTGACCCTTAACTTGCCCTTAATATTAAGCCCTAGTTAAGCTTAAGGCCTGAGCTTCAAATTTTACCCTTATTAACCCCTTAAATTCCAACACTGCTGCCCGAACCAAAAAATAGGTCACTAGATCTATACAGTGCCAAGCATCACTTCTCCAACACTGCTTTTTCGGCCGAACATAAATTTTTGTGATTTATTTCTGATTTTCTAAGGAAGGAAACCGACCAAAAGAATGCGTTTGGCGTCGAGAACTCAATTTTTCCCACGGTGTTTCACTTTTTTCGCGTCTGGAAAAAATTACCTTGCTTGACAAGGTCTCTCCAACCTCACAATTAGCTAAGCAAGCACATCGGATGTAACATTTTGATGCCCGTTTCTCCCCGAGCACAGCATTTACAAGAGCATCAAACCATCCGGAATGCGCTCCCCTCAGCGCTCCAGTGCCAGAAAGCCCGCCGCCAGCGTGCCAATCAAAGCACTACGGTCTACGCATCTAAGTCTTGAATTTTCGGTCACAATTTCAGAAGTTTTATTGGCCTTAGGCCCTCCCTTACAGATTGCTCTCTCGAAGTCTCAGCTCGAAGTCCAGAAAGCCCGCCGCGAGCGTGCACATCAAGACACCCTGCCGGCGAGATGCTCGTACGCTCCGAACTTCCCTTATCCCATATTTACCTGGTGCTTTCTGTGCTTTCTGTGCTATCTGTACTCTTCTGCTCTGCTTTACTTGGAGTTATCACACCTTCAAGTTTCTCTGGCATTGGCCGCCGCCGCATCTCTGCAACTCGACTTCAAGCCTCTTGCTTTCTTGTTCTATGAGTTCAAATCCGTATTGACCGCCCGCCAACAGCGACAACACCGGCATACTAGTGAACGGGCTTTTCTTCCACCAGCACAAATCTGACATCTTCTCAGCTTGCTTGCAAGTTGGTTATCCACCCTCACCCAGCTTCTTGACTTCCCATGCACAAATCAATTTCCTGTTCTGTGTTTCTTCTGGCATTCGCCCCATTTAACATGCTTTTGTGTGTTCGACCTCCTAATCGGTATTCTCACTGTTTTGACGCGTGAAATTCAAATCAAGCGTACCAGTAACTTCATCCCTCGCCGTCAACCTTGTCTGGTACATGGTCAATGATGACTTTTTTTCCCCGAACCATTGCGTTCTATCTTAATTATCTTTCAGATGCATCATCGGCGCTTCAGTGTATCTTTGGTCCGAGCGGTAAGTACGTCAATAGAGGGTTTGCGAAGAGCCATTGGAGCCATTGAATGGCTACCGATTTCCGCATTAGGAAACTTTGATGGTTTGAACTTTTATGTAGCTTCCTTGGACGCGGTGGCGCCGGTTATGTAAACGAGCGGTGCGTCGGCTACACGAAGCCGAATAGCGGAAAGGGCCTGCCGATCTTTCTTCTCCCAAGCAGAGATGGCAGCGGCGCCTTCGGTGGGCTTTGCGATCCTGCCCTTAGGATAGTCGTCGAGCCCGAGGTCAGTCAAGATGTCAGTGACCTTGACGGCCCAGGTCTGGTACTATAATTGAACTTGGTGAGCAAAATGGACTAGAAGAGCAAAATGCGCTCGCTTGAGCTCATTTCTTACTCAATTGCCTTCGGAAGTGGCGCAAACTGTACCGACAGCTCCTCTCTGTATGAATATAAAAAAGGTTTGAGGAATTTCGGACAGAAACTGAGCAGTTTAGAGCCCGAGCCTCAAAACCCGCTGATGCTCAGCAAAACATGCTCTGGATTTAGTTTTCAGCGCAAGGAATTCAACAAGAAATCTCTGGGTGAATTAGAAGCCATATATTACCCTTTCAGTCCAATTTTCATGGTCAAAATCGCGTGGACGAGTGTACCACGAAAGTTTTGGGCTTTTTGACACAAAAAGTAACGCTTGAGATGGCGGGGATCGGAGTTTGAAAATGTCACGAATATTTTGATGTTCACTTTCTGGAGGGCTGTCTGCCCGTTTTTCGCTCGGAAAAATTGCTATGTGCAGTCTGGTACACCTATTTAACATGTCTAGGAACTTTTATGAAATTCTATTGGTTCAAAACTAAATCCTGAGCATGTTTTGGTGCTCATCAATGGGGTTTGATGCGCCGGAGTGTGTCCCGCCCAATACTTGCCCGAATGTGCTCATTTTTGTTACATAGACGTGGAGCTGAGAGTCGTAGCTTCCATTTGCGCAACTTCCGAAAGGAAACGGACGAAAACTGAGCTCAAGCGAGCGCATTTTGCTCTTCTAGTCTATTTTGCTCTCCAAGTTCAGTTATAGTAGTTCTCCTCTCCACGGAGATGCTCGATGCGGTAAGCTGTTGTAGGATTGATCCGTGAGCTTCCACTCCGTTCCGATTTCTTTTCGTCGTTTCATCATCCTTTGCACCCGTACCGTCGCATCGCCATCACCATCCCCTTCACTACCTTATATACTGCTCGTTACCTTTGCTGCCCGCTAGTCACTTGTTCCCCACGTCGACTAGCCTCTCTAATATACTCTAGCTGACTCCGACTCACTTGTTCACGGCCGCTCATCGCGCTCTCATCACCTTTTGACCTACTTTATAAGCGGAAGTGCTGGCGTCGGACGACATAATCGGTTTGAGCTGATAAGGCTAATACACGGGGATAGAATCTATTTGAGCTGATAAGGCTGATGCGATGATGCGAATCTGTTTGAGCTGATTAGGCTAGAGTAAGAGGGTGATTCGAGAGAAGTTCAGTTAGGGCCGGGGCCCATAACCTATTGAAGATATGATACAGCCGTTTTGGAAACAATATACGGGTTTTGATCGAGTGGTGCTCGTTCGTTTGTGCTTACATTTGTTGACGATTCTGTCATTGGCAAAGCCGGGAGCACCACTTTGTGGGGCGTTGCCGTACCACATCAAGTGCCGCTGGTCTCTTGTTTTGGCCCTTGCTCGCAAGTCATGGCCCTGCCGAGCTCTGGGCAAGTAGCAGCTGAGTCTTGATCCTCAGTTCTGTTAACTCCCTGTTTTTTCCTGGTGTTGTCTGGGTGGCGGAAGCTAAACTCAGATTCGGCTGAAGTAGAGCTGGTGACGTGAAGCAAAACAAACGTAAGCACAAACGAATGAGCACCACTCGATCAAAACCCGTATATTGTTTCCAAAACAGCTGTAGAATGGAATAATTATTAGAGGGCTCTCAGCCCAGTATTTATACTACAGATAGTATCTAGAAAGTGAAAGAACAATCTACACTACTTAGTAAGTAAGGAGTCAGATATTGTCCATCCGAGTCAAGTTCAACTCGGGCTTAGTAAGGATCGCCGGACTATGATCCTGCCGGGATGTTTAACTTCAACAAGGAGAAACGTCAGAAAGACGTCAAAATAGCGGACGCGAAACGCACCGCTAAGTTGCTTAAGAAAAGCATGCTAAACAGGTTAAGAACCGCGCCAAGGAAGCGGTTGAAGCGAGCATTGAGCGGGAAATTCGCACCAAAAGTTCTGGTAAAAGCGAACAGAAACGCTCGAATTCCGTTCCTGCTAGACCCCTTGTAGGCGGAACATTTATTGACAAAGTTATTCGCAAGGCTGCCACTCGAAATTCATCCCCACCTTCCTCAAGCTCGAGCTCGAGTTCATCCAGCTCGAGTTCCTCGAGTTCTAGCTCAGATTCCTTCGAGGAAGATTCCTCTGACTTGGACGACGAGTCGAGCAGCTCGGATAGTTCTTCCAGCTCTGACGAGAGTGGTACCGACTCTGGAAAGTCTGTGAAAAGGAGTCATCATAAATCTCGTTCCCGCAAACACAAGGGAAAACGTAGCAGATCTCGTAAGTCGCGAAAATCTAGTAAATCGCGACGTGCGAAAGGTTCTCGTAGGACCAGATCAAAATCTCGACGGGATACTAAGATGAGCTTGAAACCTATCCCCCCTACCAAATATAACGGATCAGTTTATCCTTATGCTTATTTCCGGTTCGTTCGCGAAAGCACGAACTATGTAACGATGGGTAAAGTCCCTAAGGAAGATCAGATTTTCATTATCAGTTATTTCATGACTGGATCGGCTGGAGACTTTTACCAGCGTAAGGTTGTTAACTATGGGAAATCTTGGACTCTTACCAAGTTCTTCACCGAACTGTTGAATTATTGCTTCCCTCTTTCAATCCTTCCGATCGTGAGCACAATCCATTCAAACGTTCGATTACTTCATCAGATTGAGGTTTTGCCAAAGTCACCATGATCAGATTAGTACATCTGGTAGAATTGGCGGGCAAAGAGGCACGTGACAGGTCACCATCAGTGACCTGCGGTGACCCCCACGCCGTTAGTACATGGTAGTCCGGCGAACACCGAATCACTTGGAAGTTGCCGGGAGCCTGTCAAAATTAGCTGTAATAACCAGCAGATCAAGGAACTTGGCTAAATTTTGGGGTAAAAATGACACAGCTGTGTATTCAGGGTGCGGAACATGTCTAAATTGGTCCCGAGAGCGGTAAAATTCACCAAATTGTACGATTTTTGCAATTTCAAAATGCATAAATGCACTCTTCACTATGCAATGGGCATTATGAGGATAATGCATAAAATCCCAGCCTACCAAGTCGGTGGACACCAAAAGTCGATGCATAATGAGGTTTATGCATTTTGACCTCATGCATTATGAGATATCCGACTGTATACAGTCCGATAAATCCACGTCCCAAATCCTCCTGACAGAGTAGCCGCTGCTATTCCTGTCAACGAGGGCGGAAGATACCAAGAAGCAATATGCTGGACGTGGGTGTGCTGAAATCAGTTTCCGAGTCGGAGAGGTGCAAGGGAGAATATAAATGTAGGCTCGATACCAGCCGTTATAGTGGTAATGACGAGCAAGCAGGTATTACTTATTGTACACAATACTTTGCTTGCTCGTCATTGCGCCTACAGTAAGGGCTGGTGTCGAGCCTAATATAAATGCCGCAGAACAAGAAACAGTCAAGATGAGCCAATGAAGAATGGGTCCATCGCCCCGGCAAAGAGGTCGAGAAGAAGGGAGCTGAATGCATGATGCCGGGGAGACCGATGGCGCATCTTGGCGGGTCCGAGTGTGTCGTCGAGGGCCGCGGATGGTGGTGAGAGGCTGTGCGCGGGAGCCGGGCCGCGTTTGAAACTCCGACGGTATCTGGATACCGCATTTCCCACGTCCCAATTGCGAAGCAAAAGCGTCGTCCGACAGTTTAATGTAGTTGTTAAATGCGTCTTCAATGCGTCTAGCTACTCATTTGAATAGCGTCCGAAGCTTTGTCCAGCAATAGACAAGCAAATCTGAAGGAGTTGAATTTGGTTGAACGTGCAAGTGAGACAAATATTGGGCTAATGACATCAGGCGAGTCACACGTCTCCCCGAAGGCAACACCAGTTATGAGCGACGGGCAACTTTCTGGGAAGCGCTTTCTATACGGAGACCCAGAAGCTCCTGCAAGCATGTGGCCATTCTATCTTTGTTATCGCCCGCAAGCAAGTTAAGTACAGCCGTTTTGGAAACAATATACGGGTTTTGATTGGGTGGTGCTCGTTCGTTTGTGCTTACGTTTGTTGACGATTCTGTCATCGGCAAAGCCGGGAGCACCACTTTGTGGGGCGTTGCCGTACCACATCAAGTGCCGCTGGTCCCTTGTTTGGGGCTTTGCTCGCAAGTCATGGCCCTGTCGAGCTCTGGGCAAGTAGCAGTTGAGTCTTGAACCTCAGTTCTGTTAACCCCCTATTTTTTCCTGGTGTTCTTTGGGTGGCGGAACCGAAAATCTGATTCGGCTGAAGTGGAGCTGGTGACGGGAAGCAAAAATATGATTTGCATGCCGGAATACCGGCCTACAGCAGGGGGAGCTTGTGTAAACTCTTATATGGCACACAAATTAACAATATTAATGTTGCGCCGTTGTTTGGGGGGGCATAATTCGGCTGGATTCTTTTTCACGCACATAAGTACTCTAGTAGTACTCTACTCTTGTGAACAAAACACCACCAATCAAATTTCTGACTAGCTTATCGTCATGATAGAATACCTATCCACTCAGGACCGTGGTCTCTCTATACAGACACTATAACTGTGATATCATTTATTTTCATCGCGTCTTTACAGCAACTTTCTGGAAAACTAATAGCGCCAGAACCTGTCCCTCTGTACCGTGTATGAAATAGAGAACTGTATTTTCCCTTCAGTTGAGCAGCTTCGGCCAGGGTCAAGGACGGGTGCACCATCAGTTGAAAATGATGCGCCATCACGCTGCAATCAGTCTGGATCAGTAGGGATCAGGATGGATCACTCGGAGGAACATCGTATCACTCGGAGCATGCCAATCTTGACGTGCGCACGTCAAGGGCAGTGACGCCATCAAAAAGCCGTCTAGCACAGCTTACTGTAGCACTTTGTATGGGTGAAACGTAACGCGTAACGCTCGCCCTGTTTCGTTTCAACGGTAACGCATAACGGTCGGGTGGTTTCCCTGAGGACTGCGTGACATACAAAGATGTCGAATTATCATGTTTGTAAAATCTCGCTGAATCTACTGCTATAACTTGGCTATAATCCTCCTCCTCCTCACTACACTCAATCACTTTCTACAATCTTCGTCAAGATAGAACCGGTATGGTGCATCGGAGACCACGGGCAAGCTGGGAAGGTGTACCAGAAGCTGGTCGAGGTAGTTTAAATAGTCGCTCGAAGAGGGCTTGTGGTGGACCCGTCGCTGGTTTAGGAGTCTGAGGTGCGCCACGGCGCAGTGTTCATGAAAAAAAAAAAAAAAAAAAAAAAAAAAAAAAGTGTACAGTTGAACATCTCATAATGCATAGTGTCCGTGGACCCCCAAGCGCTATGCATTATGAGCAATATGCATTCCTGCATACTGTCACACAGTGTGACATATGTGTAAGCTACTTCTATATTCGGTTGACAGGCATGTGGAGCCGGGTCGCTAAAGTTGCTCCATGGCGTTGGTCCTTGAAGTGGCTCACCACCGTGGAGCGGCCCCGCCCACATATGCCTGCCAAGCGGCCCAGCCGCTTTGCACAAACGCTCTATTATCCCAAAACCAGGCAAAAGTCTGTCGAGCGTACCTATCTTTGGACTCCGAGTCCGAAACAATACACGCAGTGAGTTGAATTGTCATCTGGGTCAGGGGGCTTCTTTTACGCAAGAGATGCATCTGGAATCCCGCTCCATTATCAAGCCCTAGGCAGCGCACTGGTATTGAATGCTTTCCTCCTGAGTACCTCTATCATCTCAACCTGCTCGAGCTTGAACGGTAGGCTGATGCCTGGACCGTGCGACGACCATGTTTACCTTGCCAAAGTCTTCGAACAGGCTGGAAGATATGAAGGTATCGTCAATCCTTGGCCTTGACTTTTTTTTTACTCGACCACACAGACATGGTCGCGAGCATGAATTCCGTCGCATCATTCGATTGTGAACTCAGTGTGGAGCAGCGCAGTCTCCTAGTTGCTGCGTATAGCAACGTGATTGGTGCTCACCGCGCGTCATGGAGAACAATCTGTTCCATCGAGCAGAAGCAGGAATCAATAGGCCCTTCCATGCGCTTGATCCAGAGTTATCGCGAAACAATTGAGGAAGAGTTCGACAAAGGCTTGCGAGTCTATCCTTGCAGTACTGGAGAAGCACCTCATTCCTTCTTCTGTCTCGAGCGAATCCTTGATTATCTATCACACGATGTACGATTTCGGGCTCCATGACATTTTCGCCGACTCAAGTTCTGCTTAGGATGGCTAATCATTGGCGCTACCTTGCCGAGATAACGAAAGGTGATAGGCAGAAGGTCAATACTAGGAAGTCACTCTCGTCCTACAAGGCTGCCTCTGACGTCGCTGTTTCCGACCTCTGCCCCACGCACCCACTCCGTATCCGCCTCGGCCGTAGCTTATATATTCGTTATTACGAACACCTCGACTCCTGGGGTCCTGGCAAAACCTCGGCATCATTATATGCACTTTCGAGACAAATCCACCAACCCGACGGGCGAGCTATTGAATCGTGCGAATAGGTTCTGCATGTAGCGTACTCGTATTGCCAAAAATTATCCGGAAATGGAAAGTCTGCTGTATTTCTCCGTGACTGCACTGGTTCAGGGGAGGGGGATGCATGATCAGGCGCTGTGGAAGGGGTGCCTCGCTAGTCTTCATCATGAAGAGGTCTTTATGCCAGTTCGACTGGCTGAACAGAAAACGATCCACCACAAGGTTCAAGTGCCCAACAAAGGTCCGACTTGAGCATCTAGCTATTCTGGTACAGTGAGGTGGGCGCACTCCTGAGCCTGCGAGAGGAGTGCAATAGGGTTCGATAAGAAACTGAGATGTACAGCTCCGGACAATCAAAGTCAACAATTTTATTTGCGCTCAAACCGCTATTTTCTGGGCTTAGCTGAGTCCAGAAACGGATTCAGCACCCCAGAATACGTCTAAAAACGATTTTTTCTGAATTTTCCCACGACAAAATGGGTTTGGCCAAATTTTTGGGCGGTCTCATCGAAATTGTGTGTACCTTTCTGGCCCCTCCAGACGAATGTTGACCCAACCTTCATGGTTGCTGACCATCCAGAATAGAGGCTTTGCGGTAGCCACTGGTGGCTATTGGTGGCTAATTTTTCTTTGGACCGGATGACAGCCTGTGGGTGGATTAGCCACCATTTGTACGTCCTATTGACAAGATGCAGTGGTGGCTACCTTGAGCCGGAGGCTCAAAAAACTATTGCACACGAGGAGCTACCGATAGCCACCGGTGGCTACCGCAAAGTCTCTAATATACTATATGCAACTACTCTTGTCCCTTTGAGGAACCCATAGAAACCCGAGATTGGCAATGCCAAGGTGACAGGAGGTGACATATACTTGTGACATGTTGTTACTTGGTTGTTACGTATATTACAATCGACCTCCCTAGGCGAATTGACTTGAGACAAACCTGTTCCGAGAACGCCCGAATGCCCCACTCACGTCATCAGCACACAGCCAAACAGCTTACGACAACTTCGCCGCTGCCTCTCCCGTCGACCGGCCTCTGCTCCACACCGCTCCACACCCAACGATGTAGCTACCCGCAAACGTCGCCTTCAATAAACGTTCTTCCTTATCTTTCTGTGTGAACATTGAGCATCTAAATACCTTTTCCACCGTGAAATCGACATTCAAATGTACGAGCGCCGTTTCTCAATTACCGTGGCTGGACTCATCCCGTGTACAGGAATTTATTAACACCTCCAACGACACCTCAACGGCATCAACAACGACAGCGAGAGATTCAACGCGCTATACGCGAAACCAACGAATTTGATTTTGATTTGATTTGAAGTTCTAATATATGCTGTACCTGGCTACGGAAGAGCTATGCAGCAGTACGGTAAGGGTCGGCGGGGATTTCATATAGTAGGTAGTTTGGAAACGGTAACATAGACTATAACGAGAGAGGAAAAGAAGGTTAAGTATCGCGCAAGGGAATGAAAGTTTGAGGAGTAACAGTATCAAATATTTGAGATGGAACGGGAAGGAAGGGGAAGAGGGAGACATAGGGTGGGTATGAATCAAGGATGAAGAATACAGAAGAATAAAAGAGAGCGGAGAGGATTAACGAGGGGATTGTATGTACGGGAGAGGGTGGACCGACGACTTATCTAAAGCCTGGTGAAGGTCCTTCATGCGCTCCGCCAGAGTTACCGCCAACTCTTTCCGACGCGGGCAGGTATACGAATCCGCGCGGTGCTTTCCACCACAATTGAGGCATTCCACAGGGCCAGAACATTGGGAGGTGTCGCCGTGAGGATGGTCCGCCGAGGGCTTCGCACATATGCCGCAAGATGGCTTCTTGACGTTGCATCGAGCCTTGGTGTGTCCGTATTTGTGACATCCCCAGCACTGGGAGATGCGAAGATGCGGGAAGCCACGAGCGACAGTGGGACTAGTGGAACACAGGATGATGCGGCCGCGTGAGAGCGCAAGATCGACCTTTTCGCGTGACTGGAGAAGGAAATATACAGAACCGGCACGTTTTGGCTTACGCCCGCTGGCCACGATGGCGGCTGTCTGCGATTCGGAAGGCGGGCGATTGACCCAAGTTGGGAGACCGGTGACTGGGCCCAAATCTGGATTCCGGATCTCAAACTCGCGCTTCAACTCTCCCATGTCTGCAACCTCATCAAACGGCACTCCGTTCACCTGAAGGTGGCCATGTAATGCTACCGGCGCAACGCGGCCGCCAGGCAAGATCGCAGGACCCCAGCGAGACCACTCCTTGCTGAGTATGTCAGTAGCCGACGCAGATCCAGGTACAAGAAAGATGCTGGTGCTGCTTTGCTTCTTCGCGAAGAGTAGGCTAGGGAGGGACAAGGAAGCGAGGTGTTTATTGACAGTGGCGATGATCTCCGGGTAAGGCGCATTGAAGAGGGGTGGGACGTCACCATCAAAGCGAACGAGAATACGCTCATCGCTTGGCGCAGGTAGCGGAGGTGGCTTTGGTTTGGGAACAGGGGGAGTGGCGGGCTTCACGGCAGCAGCGGCCACCGCGGCGTACGAAAGAGCTTTCTCCGCTTTGAACGAAGCGACTTCCTTCGAGAGCGATGCAATGGCTTTGTTCTGAGCCTCGGATTTCGCGGAGAGCTCCTTGAGGGATGGCGTAACTGCCTGGAGGAGGAGAGCGCTAAAGGAGGAGGTGGATTCCGACTCGCGCACAATGGTCACGTGGTTGGCGAGTCGTTGCTGTATCGCGCTGAGGATCTTCCAGAACTCTTGAGTGATAGCGCTAGAGGTCTGGAGCCATTTCAAGATATCGCCAAAGACCTCTGCCAATGCGTCGAAAGAATCTGCGTCATCAATACGGTCCCGGGAAGTCAACAAGAATTCCTTCTTAGCTCGCGAAGCCTCCACTTGTAACTGCTTCGATTGGGTCGACCTTTCAGCACGCACTGTAGGAGCTGGCTTTGTCAATGCAATGGATTGGTTGACTGGAGAGCTTGGGGAGGGAGGGAGAATCGGCGAGGTAGCGGTAACTGTAACAGATGATGACGTGGCAGCGACGGCGGCGGGCCTTCCGCGGTGATAGTGGCGGTCTGGGCAGTCCTTGTCTGCTTGCGAGTGGCTGGGCGAGGTCCAGGGTCGGTGGAGATGGCGGCTAGGAACTTTGACTTTTCTTTGGATTTGGCGGACATGATGGTGGGAGACCTCGAGAAGGTGACGAAGCCTGTAGGCGTGTACCTGCTCATCGCGACCAGAATGTCCCACCCGATACTTCCACCACTGCGGCCCCAACGCCCGTTCTCTCGGTCAGGTCAGACGACATCAGAGAGCCCGAGAGAATTGTCCCCACCCTCCAACGGAACCGCTTTCCAATAGGTCACAGGCGCAGAGAGCGCGAAGGGAGCGAGAACGTGCTGAAAAGGCCGCGAGAATGGATGTTGACGGTACGTGGTTTCGGACTCTTTTGCTCTTACTGTTCTCTGATCCTTTCCTCTTCAATTTCAGATCCGCCGAAAGCGCACAACTCACGCGTACTGCATAGGTTGCGAGACCACTCCTCTCCTCCCCTAGACTCAATCATGTCTTTGGAGACATAATCTCTGTATGTATGTATAATGTTCCACCTGTCTTTTCACGTTTATTACAACTAAGGCCGACTTTCAGATTATCCCTCTTGGATCTCCAGACGACATCAACCTTCGAACCCATGCTACCGTCCACGTCTGTGGTGTTCCGAGCGACATCGACAAGGCAAATTCGACTTTCGACGTCAAAGCAGAGCAATACCTCTCTGCTACTAGGACACCAAACAATGTTTTCCCCATTCACTGTGTATTCCCTGCAACGCCGAGGTGGGAGAAGTATAAACCCATTCTGGGGAAGGGAAAGAGTGTCTCCGTCGAAGGTTTTCTTACCGGTCTCGAGCTGAACGATGATCGTTCGGTGAAGTATTTCATTGTTGATGTTGAGAAAGTGACGTTCCTCGGCAATGCTTCCTCGACGACGGCACCAAAAGCAGAAGAGAGTCCAATCAAAATTGGTATGTTTCTGTTTTCTATCTCTCAAAGCTTGAATCTCAAATCATCTTTAGTTACCAATAGTACTCCAGCACGCCTCAAGTTCACCGGCTGTTTTGAGGGCAGTCCAGCACCGAGTCTTCCGAGCCGAATTCGAAGAAGCGCAAACTAGATCACCGCACCAACGAGCAAGGGGGCAGGGACTTTCAGTGGTCGTCGCGCCGGTGGTAATGGTGTAGACATTGAATCAACCATACTCAAATTTCAATGTATTTGTAACACAAGCATTTAAAATCTTAATAATAAAGTTCCATTTTTATGGCGTATGATGCTACTCTAAACATGAGATTTCTACTATTGATTGTATATAGGTGGGAGTGGTTTTCGTGGGTTTAATATACATGAGGGTGGGAAGGCAAGAGGAGGGAGCAGGGATTGGCATTGGGAGAGTTATTCCGCACGGAAGAACGGCCCCGATGCATGGTGCTCGGCTGCGATGCGACGAAGAATCGACTGACGGACGGGACATGCAGGATCAGTGGATCGGTGCTGCCCGCCGCATCCCCGGAGGGCGCATTTGAGCACGATATGGGAGCATCCAGTGGAGTTGGTACGGCAGGGAGTCTTACGGGGGCAGTGGCAGTTGGAAGTGGCGTGGTCGGAGGCGCAGGTGCCGCAAACAGCAGAGCGTTTACACTGCGCAGCAATGTGTCCGAACCGGTAGCAGTTGAAGCATTGGAGGGGCTGCGGGCAGTATTTCTCGGTGCGATGAAGGTGACCATGGAGGGCGAGCTTATTCGTAATGAAATAGTTCGCCACATCCAAGTCGTTGAAGTGAAGAACGAGTGATGAGAATTTCTTGGTCCTACGAACCTGCTCGCTGGAACGGCGTCCGATCCAGTGAACTCGGACCAGATTCTGATGGTCAATTTCATTCGCAAGTGCTAGCTCCAAAATGTCTTTCTCCCATGAGTCATTGTCTGCACCGTGCCATTACCAACTTCAAAGTCAGTAGGCACACGATGCGGATGGAGAGCGAGCCTGGAGCAGACTAGAGAATGCCGGCAGCCAGCCGTCGAGATTGTCCCGAAGGACCTCTACCTCGTCGACTCCCGTGAGGGTGAGACGGATGTCTCCATTCAAGGGGGAACCGATCCGCGAAATCTACACTAAGGGTCGAAGTTTTTTTCTCAGCGAAATGGCGGACCCCCCACCCTTCTCAATTAGGGAATTCCTTTTTTGGTCAGCCATCAAACTGCTTTGCAGCCCTTGATTCAACGAATTTTGGCTTGGAAACCTTGCATGTATAATCCTACAGTACTCTGATGCACTTATGTATCTGAGATTCTACACCATGCTCGAGGTAAAGGAAAGGAAATCTCAGTGATTTTATAGTCAATCTGACCACATTCCCGCTAAAAGGTCGCTCAATAGCAGCAGGAGGTAAGGACTTCCAAATACAGTAAACATCCGCGTGATCAATGATGGGCAAGCAACTGTGAGTGAGATTCAAGAGCTTAGAAGAGCAAGATGACAGATCTGAAGGGAATGGGTGCAATTTCTCGGTTAGCTGGGCCCAACACCGTGGGAATATTTGGCCTGAAGGCGTAAATCGTTGTGAGGCGCCTGGTTTTCTAGTCAATGTACTGGGTCCCGTGCCGGAAAATTGCGAAAAAGAAAGGGAAAAAGAGGAAGAAAGGGAGAAGATACGGGAGTTCCAAGGAAGCTTGTCGCTGCTCAGGAAAGACTCAAAAAGGATGAATTGATCCTAAATCCACATCAAATTGAGAGTGCGCGAGGAGGCGCGAGCTTCGCTTCATCTCAAATATTAATATTGACTGGTTGTGTATAACAAGTAATTGTATTGATTGAAACTGCATTGAAGTGCACATTGCGGCTAGCTACTGGCTGCTTGTAGAATAACTGGGTGAAATGTGGTAGCAAAATCTCCTTACTGTGCTTGTTGCTCGTAATGATGGAATCCGCTCTGAATAAGATGACCCGGCTTACATCTTGGAGGACAGTTCCCGCACACCAACACCTGGTCTGATGAGACTTGAATTGATGTGCATTTAGCTTACTTTGCTGACATCCCATTTGGTCAAAATACACGCGATATACAGTTGACAGGGTACGCACCTCCACTAGACCAATGTGATAGCTCTCTGATTGGAGCCGTTCTGCATTTGATGTACTGAATTGAGGCTCTTTGAATGCATTTGAAGGGATATTTTGAGTGGTGACAACGAGTTTGAAGTAGGCCGTCCATTTTGCGGAGTTGAATGCGTTATCGGTGCGGACGCGCTTCAGTTTCCTGCCGGTCTGCTTCTCTGCCATGACCCGGTAGTCATCAAACGCAGGAATTGTCGAGTCGTCGCTCTTATCGCGAAGGTAATCGGTATGTTTATGTCCGGTCCCGCTGTCAACGACTAACATCATGTAGATGTTTCCTCCCGGCGACGCAACTCGGGACGGCCCCCATAGATCAAAGGCTACGAGGTCCAAGGGAGGTACATCCGTCTCCGTTTGGCTATCGTATGGGCGTGTGTGCTGACGGCCGGCGCGACAGTCAAGGCATTTTCCATCAATGGAGTGATCTGTAATGTGGAGGCCGGACACAAGGCCTTCTGTATGCATCTCCCTGATGGTATCCGGACTCGCGCGGGCAAATCGACGGTGCCAGTTCCTCAACGACGTCGGTTGCGAGGTCGAAACATTCGCGTGAGTATTCACCACCTTCAGCACATACATCCCAGCTGATCCGCGGCCCTGCAGAATCTTTTCGCCTGCTTGACCCTCGCGGATGACAACTCCCCCACCGCCAAAGGTAGAATAATACCCTGCCTTATCGAACTGACTGACTGAAATCAGATTCGCTGACAGTGAGGGCGCGTGAAGAGCATTCAATAAGGTGATGTGAACCTCTCTTCCTTCCACGACGAAGACCTTTCTGACTGTACCCTTTAATACAATAGCGAAGTCGCCTTCGGACGCGAGGGCTGATTTACCGGTACGAACAGCCACGGGTTCGTAGGAATGGAAGTTGGAGCGGTCGCGGAAGAAATGGTCACTTGCTCCCGAGTCAAGAAAGGTCACGGTCTTTGTCGGCGAAAAGTTTTCAAAGGTGCGGCTGACAGCGGCTGTGGCACAGATAGACGCATCAACAACATGTTCGGTGTGATTGTCGCTGTCGTCATCTCTCTGCAATGTCGCCTCCGTGTCGGCAGCCTTTGGCCATACGATCTTCGGAGCCTCCTCATCCTCCACTTCCTCCACCGTAACTTTCCGCGCGTTTGCCTTCAACACTCGATGGATTGGCTCCGCCTCGGTCATTGCCTGCCTTGCCTGAGGTCGGTTTCGTCCGAAATTCGGCGGAAACTGGCCCTCTTTCCCTCCCCCGGGCCAGTAACAGTTCTCGAAGCTGTGGCTGGTTTTATTGACTGCTTTACAGTTAGGGTTTGTGCAGCGGCGCTTGGGAGCCGATGTGTTCAGCGCTGTCGAAGTTGTCGCAACAGTGGTGTGCTCCGGCATGCCGGTATTAATGGCGACAGTCTTGATCAGCGCAAACGCATCGTCAAGGTCCGCAGCTCCAAACAGTGCGCCTTGGAGGCCTAGCCAACGCGGGTCGGGAGGAAGTGAGCGAATAAGAACGTTTTTGAGTAGGTTATCATCTGCCTTTCCGTCCAGCATTCTGACGACATTCCCTTTGTTCCGAATAGTGCTGAGAAGGCCGTCAAGGTCATCGCGTGAAGCTCCCGAGAACTTGATCGACTGGAGCTCGCTCTCAGCGAGGGAAAGCGCTGCATCGCTTTTCTTTGCACACGCGTTGACGACGGAGTCCCAGCACTCCTTTGCGGTACCATCACGCTTCACACCCAACCCAATTGGGTCCACAATGCTTGTAACAACGAGGGAGCGAAGAACCCCATCACGGTAAACCCACTCGTCGCGAGATGGGGTCCTTGAAAATACGGGGGTAGGATCTGGTGGTGCGGAGCCAGTGGGCAGCGAGGGGCAGCGTAACGATGGCGGGCTTTGTGATAGTGCCGTCGAGGTACCCTGACAAGCCTCTGCTTGCAGCGTGTTCCTCAATGAGCACCTTGAAGGTAGGAAAGTTGGATTTGTTAGCTTGCAGCTTTTCCGTTGCTAACAAAGCTGGTAGGGTAATCATTTGGGACGCCATCGAAGCGACTTGGTATGATTGTGTGTGAGGTTTGTGAATAAAGTTTGAGTCGGTTTATCGTGTTGTTCTTCTGAGTGAGCTCAAAGGGCAACGGGGCCCATAACCTAAAGTAAGAACACAAAGGTAAGAGCTAGAGTACGAGTAAGTAAGTAAGTCGTAGGCTAGTAGGAATATACTGTACCGATCTGTATGGAGGCAACGCTCTGAGATGCGTTACGCGCCGTTGCTAGCCTTTTATGGTAATTTGCTGTGCAAAAGCAGTGCAAAATTACCATATATGGGACGATTTGTAAGCAAAAATGGCTCTGCGTTATGCGTTATGTTGCTACCATACATATCGGTACAGTAGATAACTCACCTCAGTCGGGACACGATAGGTGTAAACGAGTGAGGTGCAAATACAGGATAGTAACCATCATATACTAGATACTACTCGGCATTACCAAAAGTAACCGAATTTAGAAATGCCTTGCTTGCGACCAGCTAAATACAGTTAGCAGTTGGTTCAACTGGTGGGAGAGGAGGAGGATGGTCATATGCTATTGCACATAACGCCCGCCGAAGTTATTGGGCTTTCCCTGTGCTGATTTTCTATGTTTGTTTATTTATGTGTCAAATCAACAATTTCTTGCTCTGTTTTAGTACCCTCATTGAAGGATGAGAATAGCCCAGCAAGCTCTGAGCTCTCAGATACAAAGTCATGAGATATTAAACCTATTTTCGAGGTACTCACCCACCTGAAATCCTGGTGACTGTGTTCCAAAAAAGGCAAACACTGCCAAATTGATGGTATTGTGAAGATTAATTCATTCACCCACTGTGTGATAGCTTACCCCAAGTTTATGGGGAAGCTTGCTTCCCCATTCATCGGTATAGGGCTCCAAAATGCAGATGCTTACGAAATGACTGGGTGCTTTGTAAGCACAGCTGTAAGCACTGTGCAGGCCTTTCCTCGGACTTCGGAGTCAGTATCATGTGACCTCGGACTGTGCTCCAGAACTCCGAAACTGGGTTGAACCTTTTCTTGTTTTGGATGGTTAATAGAAGATAGTTTTGATGTTTTTGAGTGAGAATCAGCAGACATGCATTCAAACGACTCTCAAATACGCTGTTTTGAAGTGCACTTCCCGATTTGGTAATAGGCTTGATGAACGTGACGACGGTGTGCTCGAGTGTTTGATCACAAGGTTGTTGGTAAAACATTGTAAACATCATAGGAACTTGATTTGATGTTGCGGATGGACTTCGGCATTGGAGATCAGTTGAATTGCCTGCCGAGGCCACCCGGGTCGCGGGTCGAGCAACATCTCAGACCCGACCCGCCGGGTCTAGCCGGGGGTTATAAGTCTAATCAAGGTTGAATCAAGGTTTATAGGCGGGTTACATATAAACCGACATAGAAATTTATGACCCCATCTCCGAATGCTTCGATCTTGGCTTATAAAGCCTGATTAGACCTATAACCCGTTATAATCGGTTATAATTGAAATCCGTTTTTTGCGACTTAAATTTGTCTGGACGTATTCAACCAGGATATTGAAAAGTTCACGGTATGCATTCCAAGCACTGAAGCAAGCTTACCCTCCTATGTGGACCATTGTCCACATACTCGACATGTTATCATGAAGGTTGTAGCAAACACACTGTAAATGAACCCTCCATCGATCAAAGTTCCTTGACCATCGTAATTTGTGGCAAAAAACCCCGAATTCGGTTACTTTTGGTAACTGCGAGTAAAAAGGAAATACGGAACAGTGCGGGTACCTGGCGGGCGTACCGGGCGGGTCTCCTACAACGACAGGGAAAACATTCCTGTACAATTCTCTTGCGCACCAGTTGCGGAGCGAGTCACGCATCGTTCTTTGTGTTGCGTCTTCGGGGATTTGTAAGGGGAGAAGGGCCCAGGAGCCAAGTCGATAACAAACCTGGGGATCAGAGATCCCCAGCGGACTACTTATATACAAGAGGTGACGTAAGATATGACATAAGTGAGCACAGCATGATGTCTTGGAGACAGAGAACTTCTGCCCAAGTCAGAAGACGTCATAGCTGTGGAGTCCCCTGGCAGGATTGCTGCACTGCTCTTGCGCGGCGGGCGTACGGCTCACTCGGTCTTCAAAATTCCGATCGACGGACTGAATGACGAGTCTACTTGCTCAATTGCCAAGGAGAGCTTGCGAGCAGGGCTTCTTCGTGTCACGAAGTTGATAATCTGGGACGAGGCTCCCATGCATAACCGTAAATGCCATGAAGCCGTCGACCGAACCTTGCGTGACCTTTGCGGTAACGATCGACAATTCGGTGGGATCACCATGTTGTTGGATGGTGACCCGAAGCAGATTCTACCAGTCGTACCGAAAGGAACGCCGGAGGAGATTTTAGATGCTTCAATATTTCGATCATACCTCTGGCAATCTACGAAGCTGCTCTCGCTGACACAGAATATGCGACTGGACGCCGGTCAGGATGAGACAGAGTTCGCGCAGTGGCTGCTGGAGGTTGGGCATGGTCAGAACAACGATGCTGAGGGGAATCTCGAGCTACCATGCGATATTGTCACTCGAGACAGCGAGGATCTCATCAACTCAATATTCCCTGCTATGTCTGGACCGACTGCTCCTTCCCAGTACTTTATGGAGCGCACAATCCTGGCTGCCCGCAACGGCGATGTCGATGGCCTCAATGACGATATCTTGGATCGCATGCAGGGTGAAAGCCGAATATTCACCAGTGCAGATAAAATTGTCGCCGAGCCAGGCGCAGATGGACCAACGGCTAATGACTCAGTGCCCCCCGAATATCTGCGGTCTTTGTCTGCGTCTGGGCTGCCTCCCGGGGAGCTGACTCTAAAAAACGGCTGTCCCATCATTCTTCTTCGCAATCTATCACCCTCATCTGGCCTTTGCAATGGGACACGACTGGTTATACGACAAATGTCTGATCGCGTCTTGGAGGCTGAGATTTTAGGCGGGGAGCACAATGGCGAATTAGCTTTTGTCCCCCGAATTATGCTGACACCCTCTGGAGGTACAAATGATTTCTCCTTTACCCTTTCGCGTCTCCAGTTCCCTGTGCTCCTTGCTTTCGCAATGTCCATTAACAAGGCCCAGGGACAATCCGTTAAATATGTTGGCCTTGATCTTCGGATGCCAGTCCTCACTCACGGACAACTCTACGTTGCTCTCTCGAGAGCAACATCTCGGCATCGTATCAAGGCCCTGCTACCACAGCGCTCGCTCTCCAATTGTACTCCAAACATTGTATTTCCTCAGATTTTTGCGCAGTGATGTACTTAATTTGAAATAAATTGTATCCTCTCTCCAACATGGGGCGCTTCGTGAAAATCTCTGAATTTTTTTGCACTGGTAGAGTTTGTTGGCTTCTCTCTGTGAGCGACAGTTTCGCAAACCGGACAAGTCGAGGTTTTTCGTCGTCGTTTCAAACAGAGGGAATACAAGCACAGCCAAATATATCATTTAATTCATTTTTACATTCTGACCTCGTACCAACGCCGAATTTTTCGCTTTCGTTGGCGTCGAGACCTTGATTGATGTCCATTTGAAGGTTCAAAGATCAAGGAAATATGCCCCAGACCCCGGCGCTTGAAAGTTCGAGTCGGCTCAACCAGTGATATTATCTGCTTATAAAAATTACACGCAGCAACAAACACAAAAGGAATGCATATGTAACGGTGCGATATATTTGTTTATTCTATTCTATTTCTCCACACCGCTCTATTTTACTTTCGTCTGTTTACCGTACGCCAAGTCCACCGGTAATTACCTTGATCCGAACTGTTCTGTTGATCGTAGTATATAAGCCTGTGATGTACGTAGTTAGTTCTTTGGTCAATCTTACTCTTACGCCACTTACTCGTTTGTGCGACCACCCAACAAATTCTCTGTGTACCGAGACTAGTAGCGGCCAACCGTCTACTCCTCGTTACATCTTTTTAAGTGCTCGAATTCGTCGCTCCTCTGCTGGTTTCCCCGCGGTCTGATCAACCTTGACTACCACTTCGCTGCCGACACCCCCCCAAATCCAAAGAACTATGGCTACCGATTCTACGGCTGGCCACCACACTCGCGCGGCCACAAGAGCCGGCGTATACCCTCCTCCTCGTCCCCTCTATAGCCCCACCTTGTCTTATGGGTCTATTTCTGGCGAGGACATTGACGCGCTCGTCGGTGAGTCTGCTGTCCCTACCGTCACCTCGGTGACGAGACCCACCGCTGCTCAGTCGGCGAGAGCCGCTCCTTCGGGGGCGAGAATTACTTCCTCACCTTCGGGTGATTTATCTTCGGCGCTTCCGTCTCTTTCGTCTCTTTCTGAGAGTCGGGTTGGCGTACTTGTGGATGTCGATGACAACGACGGAAGGGGCTGGACCCCGGTTACTAGGAAGACATCACGTACCCATCGCGAAGATAATGAGTCTGTTCGTAGTGAGTCTGCTAATGATGATACCACTCCGTCTGAGAAGCCAGCCAACACTGAGTCCACTGTGGCTCAGGCCACTGCCGATATGAGGAACGACGAGCTCATCTCCCTTGCTCGTCGACATGAGGCTTTCGCGGCTCAGCTCCGTGCCAAGGTTGAGCACATGGAGTCAGCTCCTCCATCAGATGCAGGATCTGACCATCACGGAAAACCCGCATCAAAAGACGGAGCGGCCTTCGTTCCCGCTCATAGCCTCAAGGCACCGACTGATGAGGCGATTGAGAAACGGGATCCAACTCACCGAGCTACCGTTGAGGAAGTTGAAGATGAGGATGATCTCATCTCTTTCAAACCATCTGCCGGCCCATCCCGCAACAAAGGAAAAGGCGCAGATCCTGGGAACTGGGGAGACATCAGCTCTCTAGCGAATTTTTCAGAGCGTGAGCTCGAAGCTCAGAGGGATGCTTTGTTAACGTGGAATACTACTCGGTATTGACAAAAGTAACCGTGATTCGACTCGTATGGTCCGAATATTGCAGTATGTAATAGGTTAAAATGCATCGGAATGTTCTCCTGCATGTTTTGAACGGCATCGGACAAAGGCCTGAACCAATCCATCAAGCACAACTGATTTCTCGGCGGATTCTAATTTGCAGCTGTTTTGCACTGTTTGTTGCAATAAATGACTGCATTTCCAATTTTCTTGAAGTTCAAGAACATGCCCTCGGACGGTAGGCCATACTTGAGGATCCATTTCAGCCCCTCACTGCTCGAAATCTCTGATTGTATCAATTTCTTGTCAACATTGGACTGGTTCAATTTCAACCGTCCCTCCTGCACGGACCCAAATATTGCGTGGCCGTTCAAAGATGCTAAGAGCAAAGAATTTAGCTACAGTCTTGGTTAATTTCTAATCCATCACAGTGCTGAGCCCTATTATCTACACATTCAATGTACTTTTATCCCAGAGTAGGCCTCCATGGCTTCCGTAATTCCCCATGTTTGGTCAAGTAAGGGGCCGAAGAGTTTTCAGATTGTAGGCTTGTTTACCACCCTTACTAGCCAAAGCAAGTGTGCAAAAACATCTGAATAGATCACATGTGCAAGCTAGAGGTAGTCGAAAGTGGCCTGGAAGGGCAGTTGCTAAGATTTCCGTTGAACAATGAGCAGAAGTTGAAAGACACAGGTGAATTTCAAGCTATTGCCAAAATTGCGCTGGCTCTGAAGAGCGTCAGGAACAGAGGTTACCCACAACAACTTGTGTAGGTTTAAGGAATATCCTGACGTATTTTTCAAACTCGAAGTCTTGGAGAAATATCACGTGGTCGCGAAGCAATCGTCGCCTTAACGGTTACTTTTGTCAATACCGAGTATTCATCAAATGAAGCAAGAGGAAATCACGCCTCACCTGGAGTTTTCAGAAGATGTTTCACAGCGGCCGTCATCTCCAAAGGTGAAGAAACCTAGGAAGCGGTCAAAGAGTCACAAGGCAAAGAAAGAAAACAGTGACTTTGCCGCTCAACCAGCTCCCAAGCTAGTTGAATTAGTTGAGCCTTTGAAGAATGAATCAAAGGTTCAAGAACGCGCGAATGAACCTGCCCGCGATGAGATTGAACCGCGCGGTGCAAAGTCCGGACGCTCTATTGATGAAGTATATAACTTGTTAACAAAAAGAATTGATGAGTTAAATGTTCAGAAGCGCGCGAAACACGAGAGGAAGACAGAACGGTCTGTCTCTTCCAAAAGCAAGGCTCGTAGCTCAGAAGAGCGCGAGAAAACTCTGCCTAAAGAATTGAACCCGTCGCGAGTCGCGGCTGAAACTTTCTTTGCGAGAGCCTTGCGAAACACGAGATCACCATCGGCTAAGGCCAAACCGCTGCCTTCCGACCCGTCAGACAATTCTAGCTCCAGCTCGGACGAAAGTTCGAGTGAGTCCTCGAGTTCTGACGAATCTGGATATTCCCGGCGGGGCGCGAACAGTCCTCGTTTATCGAGCAAGCGAAAGCGAGGCCATGCTCGCAAGCAAAAGTTGCTTTTGAAGCCGATCCCACCTTCTCGTTACAACGGGGAATCCAGCGCAACTGCGATTCAGCGGTTCGCGCGTGAATCCAAAACCTACGTTGAGATGGGAAATGTACCTGAAGAAAACCAGGTTTATTTTATATCATATTACCTTGACGGCAAGGCACGACTTTTATAACCAAATTGTTCAACGAAACGAGAAAAATTACTTACTTCATGATTTCTTTGTTGAACTGTTTGAGTTTTGTTTCCCCATCGACTTCCGAGACAGACAGAGGAGACGCTTGGAGAGGTGTTTCCAAGGCTCCAAGGATGTTGCAACACATTTTGCGGATTGGGCCGAGATCTACAACACGATCGGCCTTGAGGATACTCAGGAAAAGGTCGTAAAGCTGTTCAGCAGCTTCACGCGATCTATTAAATCTGAAATGTACAAAGACAAAGTACGCCCCGAATTGGCAACATGGGACGAAGTCGTAAACGCAGCCAGGGACGCTGAGGTAGCATTAAATCTTGCCGGACAAGGCAAAGATTCAAACGAAACCTCGAAACAAGGGGGTCAGAAGTCTCAACCTTCGAGTTCAAACAACTCACAAAAATCGAAGCAATGGTCTCGCAATACCTTCAGAGGCCCTGGACGCGGTAATGGACGGCGCGGCAATAATTCGACTTCGCGCGAGGAAGTAATGCGCACT
This sequence comes from Favolaschia claudopus, assembly GCA_037176885.1. Classification (NCBI taxonomy): domain Eukaryota; kingdom Fungi; phylum Basidiomycota; class Agaricomycetes; order Agaricales; family Mycenaceae; genus Favolaschia; species Favolaschia claudopus. The sequence goes on from JAWWNJ010000079.1 coordinate 1,033,483, forward strand.
TCTTCGGCAGAAATCCCGTCCATCCCTGCGGGAGAAAAACAGATGTCTGCAGAAAAGCGAAAAGAACTTATCGCTAAAGAGCTATGCTTCAACTGTGAACAGCCCGGGCACATGGCCCGAAACTGCCCTAAGGCTCGTTCCATGACTTCGAAGAAGAAAGGGAAACCCCCGGGGTTCTCCTCGCATGCTGCTCATATCCCTACAGTTTCACCTTCTCGTGATGTACTGCACGAGAGCACAACGGTCCTCGAATCAATGCATGTTTGTTCAATATCTCTGCCTCTCAAAGACGTCGAGGAGGGCGGGGAACCCCTTCAAATTTTAGAAACTATCAACGATGAATTTGAACTTGTTTCTGATTGATCTGTGGATGCATGCGATTGAATCATATGGGACTCCTCGAAGCGGAAACGTACCTCCACGATCGCGTCGACTCGGCGATGTTCTCGGAAATACAATTGCGGCAGTGTTGGAGTTCTTCCAGCCCTATCCAGGCGACGAACACGTCCGTTGGTCGGACGATAAGCGCGATGGCATTCGTTTCCGAGTTCTGCGGCCAGTTCCAGACTTCTATGTTATCGAGGACGCCTACTCGGATGTTGTAAATGTCATACCTTTGCCCTGGCTGAGGGACCCTTCATTCCAACTTTGTGATTGGTATGCGAACCAATGCGCAAAGGTCTTGGACATTCCGAATGGCGAATCGTCTCCGCTGCATGACTTTCCGATTGAGGAACTATTGACTGATGCAATTCAACAGTACTTCCGAGACGTAAGTCGTGACTTACCTATGTTCGAAGCAGTTGAGATTGAGCGTGTTCCGAGAATGTCTAGCGACTTGGAGGCGGCTGATAATTATTCTATCACCTTCCCAGTCGGTAACCGCGACTGCCACGAGCTGATCTCGGAGGGGCAGTTAATAAACCCCGAGTTCGACCTTGTTGGTTGGGTTTTAAAGCGGCACTGGAAGCAACTGATGTCAGAGCACAATTTCAAGCACGGCTGGGACACCAACCGCCGTCGGGACTTCTTTGGATCACTGTTCAATGAAGCAGACCTTGAAACGGAGGGCGAGTATGTCCTTTATTGCGGTGGAGTTCAAATCCCCGCAAATAGCATGAAGGGAATTTCTCGTACCTCTTCAATGCCCAAAGTACCCGACCGTATTGTCGCGCGCCCACTTGTGATTGTTGTTCGAGTCAACGGAGAGCCAGTTCGCGCGCTCGTTGACACAGGCTCTCTCGGCGACCTGATTTCGACTTCATTAGTTGATCAGTTGCGAATCAAGCGCAAGGAATTGGATGATCCAATTACTTTACAGCTCGCTGTTCAGGGTTCGCGCTCGAAATTAAATCATACGGTGAAGGTTTCTTTCAGTTATCAAGACATCTCTGAGGAGCGAAGCTTCTTTATTGCAAACCTCAGCGGATACGATTTGATTCTCGGTACGGCGTGGATATTCCAACACAAGGTGAGCATTGGTTTAAATCCGGCTCGTGTTTGTGTCGGAAGCGCTAACTCTGTCCCTCTTGAAGGCGAGGCAACAGCTCGAGTATTTTCTGGCGCAGTTGGAATAGAGCAGGATGCTCTACAAAATGCTCGCGATGAGCTTATGGAATATGCAAAGCCTATATGTAAATCTGCAGAGGAGACTGGCTTACCGCCGTTGCGAGCAATATGTAAACCACACGATTCCTCTAATCGATGAAAATAAGGTTCTTCTATGGCGCCCGTCGCGCTGTCCGGAAGCTCTTAGACCCTTATGGGACGAGAAGAGGCGAGTTTACCTTAAGAACGGTCGTTGGAAAGTGACCAACGCCGGGAATACTGCGCCAATGCTGCTTATCCCTAAGGTCAAGTCAGAACAATTGAAGCTTCGAGTAGTCGTGGACTTACGGGCTCGGAATGCCAACACAAAGAAAATGACCTCACCTCTCCCCGACATGGAAGGAATATTACGGCGAGCATCGCGCTGTAAATATAGGTCATTAATCGATGGCCAGGATGCGTACGAGCAGATTCGTATCGCACCTGAGCATGTTGAGCGCTCCGCTGTCAGTACTCCTGACGGAAACATGGTCAGCTTGGTTTTGCAGCAGGGAGACTGCAACGCTCCTGCTACCTACCAGACCTTGATGAACTATCTCTTTGGAGATTATATTGGTCGTTTTATGAACGTATATCTCGACGATATCATTATATATTCAAACACTCTAGCGGAGCACATTGAACATGTCAAAAAGGTTATTGACGTACTGAAGCGACAAAAGCTCTATTTGAGCGCGCATAAATTGCAGCTCTTGAAGTCTGAATTGAGTATCCTGGGTCGAATCGTTGACGATGAGGGCATCCGCATGGATCCCCACAAAGTTGATACAGTGTTAAATTGGAAAACACCGACAAATCGCGACTTACTTCGGGGTTTCCTCGGTTCAAGTGGATATCTGGCGGATGATGTGCCTACTGCGCGGATTCCAATGAGTATTTTGCACGGTTTGACAAGCGACTTGGTACCTTTTCGATGGGGTTACACCCACGAGAGGGCATTTCAGGATATCAAGAGGGAAATTTCTGCTGTACGGGATCATCACCGAAAAGCGCTAGATTATAGCTCAAACGCACCTCAAATATGGCTCGTTACCGACGGTTGTAGCTCAGGAATCGCTGGCGTGGTATGCCAAGGTGATGACTGGAAAAATTCGAAGGTAGCTGCATTTTTCTCGGCTAAGCTAAACTCGGCTCAGCAAAATTACCCCGTGCATGAAATTGAGATGCTTGCCGGGGTCGAGTCAATGTTGCGCCATAGAGACATTCTTCAAGGCTGTAAGTTCGTTTGGATTACAGATCATAAAGGTCTCATTCACCTGATAAATCAGAAGAATCTGTCGGGCCGACAAGCTCGATGGATTGAGAAGATTTCGAGCTTTGATTTTGAAGTAAAATATGTACCTGGAACAGAGAATGTCCTCGCGGATGCGCTTTCTAGGATCTACTCAAATGAAGCTCCTGGTACGGTGCGCGCGCGTTCGGAATACACGTACCACGACGTCATCAATAACGATGATTTAAGTACGGATTCAATCTCGATGCCTGTTCTTGCTGGAATTGAAGGAATGGCAGCGATTCTATTCAGCGATAGAGTTACCCGTTCGATGTCGAAAGCGAATAAGGCGGAGGACACGAAGTCAAAGCCGCCTGCACCCGACGCGAAGTCAAAGGATTTTGGGCCTGACACGAAGTCCAAGACCTCGAGTACACCCCCAAAGGAGGGCGGGAGTACATCTAAAAAAGTCAGATTCAATACTAATGACAAATCGTCAATGTTAGACACTAACGAGCCAGCTGCACCGAGACGGAGTGAGCGAGTGAAGGCAAAGAAGCAAAAGGCCGAATCGGACCGAAAATCCGTGACAGCTGTCAAAGATTTGCTTCCGTCGGCAAACTCCGACGGACTTCTTCCCTCTCACCACAACGACACTCAGCGTATAACGCCAAGTGTCGGCTCTTCTAAACTTACCTCTGGTCCTTCTGGTGCCCCTATTGATGATACTTCTGGCAACAATGCTTCTGGAGACACTCCGGCTGCTACATTGGACACTGAAGAACAACTTGAGAGCTTAGACGAGACTCTGCTCGGTGTTCTTAATTCTGGCTGGCGAGGTCTCGACTTAACGAAGCTTCTCGCACATAAATACAGCGAGGATACCTTGTTTAAGAAGATTCTTGGGGCACCCAAAGATTTCCGCAACTTTGAGGTCGAAAATGGGCTTGTTTATCTCAAGAACACCGATTCTCGAGTACTTGGCGTCCCAAGCATCACTTATCAAGGCCGAAACGTTCGAGAGATCGTGATCTCTGAAGCTCATTCTATTCTTGCTCATCTGGGGCTTCGAAAGACTCTGGATTATGTCCGTGATCATTTCTCGTGGAAAGAAATGGTTGACGATGTTCGTAGTTTCTGTGAATCTTGCGTAACTTGCAAACGGACTAAGCCCAGCAATCAGCGGCCCTATGGGTTTCTGCATTCGCTGAACCCACCGACGGAGCCTTGGGAATCAATTGGTGTCGATTTCGTGGGTCCTTTGCCTGATTCACGCAACCGAGACGGTGTTTTCAATTCTATTGCTGTGGTAATCTGTCTCTTGACTGGACGAGTCCATCTTATTACCGGCACGAATCAATTATACGGCTCGTCAGATGGCCGAATTGATGTTTGAACATGTCTATAGGCTCCATGGACTGCCGAAATCCATTGTGAGTGATCGTGATTCCCTGTTCACTAGTGTTTTTTGGAAACGGCTTCACGAGCTCATTGGAGTCAAGTTGAAAATGTCTAGTGCCTACCACCCTGAGTCGGATGGAGGCACTGAGCGGGCTAATCGGACAATTACGCAGATGATTCGTCAGTGCATTGGTGCTAAGCAAAAGGATTGGGTAAACAAGCTCCCCGCCGTTGAATTTGCATTGAATTCGGCACGGTCAGAAACAATGGGATATGCTCCGTTCTTTTTGGACACGGGACGCATGCCGCGCTCGTTACTATGGAATTCTGACCGCACCCGTGAATTTCCAGGTGTTGCGACCTTTGCTCTGCAGCGCCGACTCGCTATCATGGCTGCGCATGATAGCATCATCTCCGCGCGTGTGAAGCAGACTCGTGCTGCAAATCGCAAGCGTCAAGCGGCTCCTTTCGAGGAAGGAGACTTGGTATACCTTTCTTCGAAAAACATTTCCTTTGAGAAAGGTTTAGCCCGTAAACTTATTCCTAAATTCATTGGGCCCTATCTAATTCTGCGAGACTTTGGGAACAACTCGTTCCAAGTCGAACTTCCTGCAAATTTGAAGCAGCGTGGAGTTCACGATGTTTTCCACGCATCATTGTTGCGGATTCATGTTCCGAATGATGATCGTCGCTTTCCGGGACGATTAGAGTGCCAGTTAGGAATCTCCCCTGAAGACGAGACTAATGAATGGGCTGTCGACCGTATTGTCAGCCATTACGGCCGACGTACCAAGGCACTTTTTGAGGTGCTTTGGAATTCGGGAGATAAATCGTGGATGCCCTATGCGCAGGCCAAGAAATTGCAAGCACTGCCCGAGTATCTCAAGGTGCTGGGCGCATCAGATATCCAGGGGCTTCCATATGGTTCAGGATCACCTCCGCTCCAAGAGGGTCAGCTGTTTGTGGGATCAATGATGCCCTATTTCTGGTCTTATAAGGCAAGCGGACGGATCGAGGAGTTCGCGCCCGCTATCATGGCACCCCAATCTCTCATTGAGAAGTTCACCATTGATGTCCCCACTGTCCTTCCCGCGAACATGGCCAAGTTCAATGGCCCTCGGAAATACTTTCTTCGCATCACCGTCGAACTGTTCCTTTTCGACACTAAGGACCCTGCCTTCAGGCCTCGCCTCTATCACGCCCAGCAGATTCGCCTCTTTATCGAGTTTGCCGTTGCCTGCGTCAAAAAGGGCTCCCCTCCTCGTCTTATGCCAACCGGCTACAACGATCTCACGGCCTGGCTCAACGACTATGAAAACGGCGGCTTCTACTTCCCTCTCATCGATCCAGCCGACGGCAGCATCATGTGGAAGGATTTTTACATACAACCTTCCCACCCTCAGAGCCTTCTGCGTCCAGGATCACGAGCTCTCCCGCTTCCGTGTCGCTCTCCCCGGCCAGATCGTTGTCAGCAAAGAGGAGTATGATGATGGGAGACGTGCACTTGAGGCGGAGAAGTATAACCGGATGAGGGGATACCAGCGCCGTCTTGCTGAGAATGCTGAGAAGGAGCGCGGTGTTGGGCAGGATGACGACGAATACACGGTGTCCGCGGAGGATCTCGAGGTCTTCAAGCATCGTCAGACGGACGATTCGCTTGCCAGCGAGACTCAGAAGAAGCTTGCTACCGGCGACAACACTCCCATCCCCGTCACAGTCCGATCCCACACTTTCTTCGGTAACGGTGCGGGCCCATCCAACTCGGGTGGAAGCGGGGGCGCCGGGGGAAGCGGTCGCGGGAATGGCAATGCCATTAATATGTCCGGTGGTGGGGCGTGAGTCTGCCTTGGGCAGCCTGGAGGGCGGGTGTAACGGTGCGATATATTTGTTTATTCTATTCTATTTCTCCACACCGCTCTATTTTACTTTCGTCTGTTTACCGTACGCCAAGTCCACCGGTAATTACCTTGATCCGAACTGTTCTGTTGATCGTAGTATATAAGCCTGTGATGTACGTAGTTAGTTCTTTGGTCAATCTTACTCTTACGCCACTTACTCGTTTGTGCGACCACCCAACAAATTCTCTGTGTACCGAGACTAGTAGCGGCCAACCGTCTACTCCTCGTTACAGCATACCATTTTTCCTTCGGCTGCCGACTCTATCCCTTCATCTTCTGGCTGTCTGGCTGTGTCCATGTCTACCTTGCTCACCTTCGTCAGAGAATTTGGAGACTGACAGACTTCGCAATCACCTTTCGGATACTGGCGTTCATCGTTGTTTAATTCTCCGTCTTTGGTGATCCTCAGGTTGCTCTGTACGCGTCGTTTAAAGGCGGCCAGTGCGCCCACCGCCGATCCTGCGTCATTTCAAGTTGTGGATCATTCGTCATGGCGCCACTCAACTCCACTCCGCTCCGACTGTGCAGTGCTCGGTTCTGGTTGTTCCACCGTCAGTGACGCAAAACGATAACATGACTGGTCTGGACGCGCTGGATGGTGAGAACTTTCACCGTCGCGTCCTCCTTCGGCCGTTTTTCGTGTCTCCACCAGACTCCACTGTCATATTGCTCTCTCTAGCATATAAAAACCTCAGCTACTTCCGTCGAAAAGTTATCCAATTCAACTACTTTCTACTCTCTATCACCATGCCTTCTTCAGCTACTATCTCGGGTGTCGCCGTCCTCGGAAACCCTCGGGCCATCCCAAACACAAACACCATCTTATTCGACTCTCAGTGTGACGCAGCTACGCTGCGCACATAGAAATCACTGTGTCTTCTGCATACCCTTGGGAAAATCAAAACATCTCATACTCCACTACTTCTCTCTGCGCCCCATATCACTCAAATTGAACAAACGGTCTCGCGAGGAAAATTCTCGATCTTAGGTTGAACCGTGGGAATCATCACGTAATCCCTGATTGCGTTCGACTTCTGCTTTCGTTTATTCTTCCAACCCATCCGTCGGCCTCCCGTACACGTGAAAGCACCCCAAAAGCTTTCTAATTGCCAAGAACCGTCACGAGCGACCACCATGCGGGTTTTTCGCCACTTACTCAGCACACAAAATCACATTTTCCACTCAAGACGGTGTTCCGCACCTTTTCCTGCTGTTCTTCGCCATCGAGAATATTCTAGCCTTCAATCTGGATGTCTTGGTAAGCTCTAGAATGGGGAAAACCACCTGAAGATCCTAGGATTTGGCTGTGCAAGCAGCATGGACGCATTTTTCCTATTTATTTACTTTCACATGAATCTATTACAAGTCTTGGCTTTCCGTTCACTATTTATTCTCAATGTCCTGTATTCAACGTCGTACCAATATTACCCGTTTACACATATTGTCTGGTGCCGCCCTCACGTCTCTATCGCACAAGTTCGCCAGAATTCACCACTGGGGACTTGCCTTTTCTTCTTAACTCATCCTCCCGCTCCACCCTCTGGATTTCATCAAAAAAGGTAACATTCGCTGTAGATTTGCGTTAACATCGTGTTTGTATCCTAGAGAAAAGATCTTGCACTTGCCTTCACCTTCGCAGTATCTCTGCGATAAATCCCTCCGTCCATCCGCTTCACCTATTCCCCAAATCTGTTCAACATTGGCTAGGATTGTCGGACTGACGACAATCAAACCCACTCACCCGCATTTCGTGACCTAACGACTGGTCTAATCGATTCTTCGGGGTATTTATAATACGTCGTCACATCAGATGTACCTTGCGTCTTCTGAGCCTGCTACCGTTGGTTCCTTACGATACTTCAACGAAAACAAACTCGAGTTTGCGCCAGTTTCCTGCTGTAGCGTGGTGATTCATGTACTGTACCGATATGTATGGTAGCAACATAACGCATAACGCAGAGCCATTTTTGCTTACAAATCGTCCCATATATGGTAATTTTGCACTGCTTTTGCACAGCAAATTACCATAAAAGGCTAGCAACGGCGCGTAACGCACCTCAGTTGCCTCCATACAGATCGGTACAGTATGTGTTTATTGCTGAATGTTAAAGTTGTACTGATTTAATCTACAGGCCGCCCGTATCTCGCCTGACATCGAAGTTTTCTCTGACAAACTGGCCGCCGTGGACTACCACCTCTTTGGGGACATCATATCTGTGAGTTTCACTTACCGTTTGGCCTGTATTTTCAATACGCTCAAACTAACAATCGTTTCCAGTGGATACCCTTTGGGTTGCCTGAGAATTTCACCCCCAAATATCACCCATTTGTCAGTGTATGCGGCGCTGCTTCCAATGTCGACAAGCAGAACTCATCTTTCGACATTACCGCTGAGCAATATCTCTCCGCCAACAAGGCTTACAACAACCAATTCCCGGTTCACTGTGTTTTCCCTGATACCCCTCGCTGGCAGAACAAAAAACCCCTTCCTGGGCCAGGCAAGCCGGTATGTAGTAGTTGATGGTTTCTTAACTGGTGTTGAGCGCAACCCGGATCGTGCTGTCAAGCATTTCATCATCGATATCGAGAAGGTCACCTTTGTTGGCCAAGGGACATCTGCACCAAAAGCGGAGCCAAATTGAGTATGTGCTTTCTACATTTCTTTACCCCCATTCATCGCCAACTCTGTCGCCCTCAGAATCCAACTCCGGTGCCTCCTCCGCGCTGATGTTCACTGGCTTTGACGAGGTCACGGAACAACCCGCTCCCAAAAAGCGAAAAATCACGTTAGTCACCAGCGATGATCAACCTACCGAGCAGCCAAACAACAGAGACGACGATAAAGGCGAAGGTACAGTGGCGGCGGGATCTGATGCCACCCCCCAAAAAATGATTGGGTCCCGATCGACTCCACTTGCATCAAAAGTTCCAGAAATGGGCTGTTCTATTTTTAGCGGTGGCATCAGATCCCGCCGCCACTGTAGTTCCACTGGTAATAGTCGTCGCCGTCAGCGCCAGTAGAGATGAAGGAAGAGGGAAAGGAGCGATGTGTTACATGTCACTGATGTCACTAATCACGTGACTGACACGTCGCGTTTTTGCCAAGTCCGAAAGTTGCGTTTCTAACGGTTCGGCCGAAAATTCTCAAAAATTCAGATAAATTCCAGAATTATTGGTCCGCTGTGCTGGTGGGTCCCTTAAATCTTCCATGAGTATGCGGCCTGTATTTCTTGCCAAAGTACTGCGGAAATTTTTAGGATGCCAGGTTTTGCCAGATTCAACAAATTGAATCTGCCCCGAGACACTAAAGACAAAGTAAACTCAGCCGGGCACACGAGAGGGTGAACAACTGTATTAGAATACTTAAAGACAAAGTAAACTAGAGTCGTCGTAGGTAAAGAGAGGGAAGTCAAAGGTATAGAAGACAAACCTCAGCCGGGCACACGAGAGGGTGAACGACTGAGGTGTGTCTGTAGCTACTGCGAATACTGTACCATTTCGATCAGTTCGTCTGCCACGCGTCACAGCCGATTTCCGGGGACCCCGCCAATGGATTTTAGCGGAATTTGGAGATTTGTCGGAAAAATTAAAAACCCCTATACCCTTCCCTTTCTTGTACATATCTTTCACACATGTGCTATGGTCTTATGGTTTATGTTTCCGTTAATACCCCCGAAACCCCAAACTTAACCCACACCCTCACACGACTATACTACACATCCATCGAACACCTCCATTGCACCACCTACAACTTTATTTATCGCCTCCGGGCACCGCGTCTTAGTAGATTGTGTACTTGTTGCGGTATAAAAATGCAGAGAAAAGAAAAGAAAAAAGGTCACGTGCGAGACGAATTGATCGAAATAGTACAGTATATGATATTATCTATATGTAGACGATCGTAGGTAAAATGATAGGAGTATACATATTAAGGGGGCAGGCTATACGAGTAACGACGAATCGTTACTCCGGCTATATGGCCAGCCGAGCCACTACTTCAGCAGACACACCAACTGTGAGTTAAGCCTGGGCGTCGGATACGGTGCTCTTCATATTTTTTGGGATGTGGAAACTGTCAGGTCTTACAAGCTCAAGTGTCCACGACGCGAATCAGACATCTTTGTCAAGCTGACACTGACATCAGGTGTAGGAGCTGTTCAACTTGTCGTGTTCGGCTGCCAGTGGTCCTCGGCTGGGACGCGCGGGGCATGGTGATGTCGGTGTGTCGGTGCAGCGTCCGAGTTGCGTGGGCGATGCTGAGGGCTTGTGAGATGTAGGGCTACCTTGGTCGATGTTTAGGCGGGAACGAGGTGATGGGAACGATAGTGTTAAATTTCGATACAAAAAAACCTGCGATGAGCGCAGAGTGCCGCTATGTACAATCTGATATTATATTAAGTAAACCCTCTCTTTGCATGGGTTTGACGAATAAACACTTCCTTGGTCAATCTGACCATGGTACGGGATGGTCCGACTGTGGGGCCGCAGTCAGGCTGACCGCGCCGCCACAGCCGGTTTGACCGCCGACACGGCTGATCTGACTGTGGTTTACGAGCTTGTAAAAACACGGGATTTATGGGTAGTTATAGGCAGTATAGACTTTATGGTGTGATATTGTGTATTAGACTCAACAGAATAAAGACTTGTAGCAACATATGACAGGAACAGCCAGATTGACTGTGTTGAGAATGACTGTGCGGCGCACAGTCGGCATGACCGTGGCAGGCCACGGTCAAAATTTAGGCGGTCAGAATAACCGCGCGAAAAATCAAATAACCGCGGCGCGGTCATACCGGCTGTGACTTCTCTCTACAGTGTGAAGTGGTATTTGCGCTGTATGTGTTTGGTGCGTGCTCGGAATTGTGGGTCCCGACAGAGGATGATAGCTGCTTGATTATCACAGAAGAGTTCTGTGGGTCCGCGCTGCTCGTGGCCGACTTCTGCAAAGAAGGTGCGCAACCAGGCTAGGTGCTGCCCGGCGTTTGACAGTCCAATGTATTCTGACTCAGTTGAGGATAGGGCAACCATGCCTTGCCGTTTGCTGGACCAGCCCAATGCTCCTCGACCAGATATGAATGCGTATCCGGAGGTGGATCGAGAAGTCTCGTTGTCACCAGACCAGTCGGCGTCAGAGAACCCGTGGAAGTCAAGATCCCCAGCAATGTCCGAGCCGTCGAAGCACAGCTCAAGGTCACGAGTATACTTCATGTAGCGCAGGCCACGCTTTGCAGCTTCCCAGTGGCATGCTTTGGGGTTTGCACTGTACCGTCCAAGCACGCCAACAAGGTATGCCAAGTCAGGTCGTGTCCCCTGGACAGCATACTGAATTGAGCCAACCACAGTAGCGTATGACACTGTCTCTCCGTTTATGGTCTGTTGGAGTAGTGTGGTGTTGTCGACGGGGTCTTCAGCAGTGAGGCGAGGGGTCGTAGCCATTGGAGTCTTTGACGGGTTACAGTCTGCCATACCGCAACGCTTAAGGACAGCATCAATGTACTCCGTTTGGGAAAGAGAGATAGTGCGTCGCTGTCGGTCCCGTTTGATCTCGATCCCGAGGATGAACGAAGCAGCTCCAAGGTCCCGCATCTTGAATGTGGATGCGAGGAGAGCTTTTATCTCGTCCATGTATGGACGGGATGAGGCTGCAAGCAGTAGGTCGTCAACGTAGACCACCAGGTAACATATTTCCCCTTTCTTTCCCTTGAAGACGTACAGGCATGTCTCCGCGTCCAGCCGGTATGCACCAAGTTCCAGCAGTTTTGCGTCGAGAGTGACATTCCACACGCGACCGGCGTCTTTCAGACCATAGAGGGAACGTTTGAGTCGCCAACAGAACCCATCTGGAATATCCACTCCCTCCGGCAGTGAGACGTAGATGGCGTCCTCGAGGACACCGTTGAGGTATGCAGTGGATACGTCCATCTGGTCCAGCTCCAGGTCGTACTTGGCAGCCAGCAAGCAGATGATGCGGATGTACTCAAGGTTCGCAACGGGGGCAAAGGTCTCCTTGAGGTTTCCACCCTGCTGTCCAAAATCCCGGGCAACGATACGGAGCTTGTATCGTTCGATGTTTCCCTTGCTGTCCAGCTTTATGCGCATGACTGGTTTGGTGCTGATTGGTTTGACTCCAGCGGGTGTGGGGACGATCTCATAGACATCGTTCTCAGCCAAGTTTCCCATCTCCTCCGCAAGTGCTGCCCTCCACTTATCAGCGTCTGGTCCGCTGAATGCCTCGGTGAGTGTAGCGGGAGTGGGAATTTCACTTGGGCCGCTATTGGCTACGCCAGCGAAGAAGGCATCGTCAAGCTCGATTTCAGGTTCTTCCTCAATGATTTGTGGAAGGTCGGCGACTTGGAGGGGAGGGGATTCTGGCTCGGCCGGCTGAGGCAGCGGTTCGGGTTTCCGGAGCTGCTGAGGGCCATCTGACTTCTGTAGGTTTCGGTTTTGATCCGCTGGTTTTCTGGCACGTTCTCCTCGTCGGAGTGTGGGCTCGTCAGGCTTTGGCAGAGCTGGGACCGGTACTGGTGGTGCGACGACGGTGGGTAGTGGACGTGGTGACGCAATGGGATTTTTCCTGCGGGCAATGTGCTCAGAGATGGAAGTAGGGCTTACTGGGACAGGAATGCGAGAGGGTGTTTCGCGTTTTACTGTGCTGATAGTCTCTGTGTCTGTCTCCCCCCCTTGCCGAATGGAAAAAGTCCCTGGTGCTCCCACTGGCTCGACATCGTCAATCACGCTCCCACTGTCGGAGGGCTCCCTCTCCTGTTCAGGACGGAACAAGAACTCCCACTGAGTTTGGGGTGCAGGGTCCTGAAGGACAGAGGTGTCTGTTTCCCCTGTCTCATCGAAGCGGACATGTCGGCTGTGGAAGATGGCCTTGGTCTTTACATCCAGGAGGCGATATGCCTTCTTCCCATCCCCCATATCACCATTACCATAGCCAAGCATGATGCACTGGCGGCCACGGTTGGAGAACTTCCCGACACGCTTGTCCTTTGGTATCAAAGCATATCCCGTGCAGCCAAACGGTCGGAACTGAATGGGGTCAACCTTTCGCTTGAACAGGGTCTCGTATGGTGGTACACCGTTGTTGGAGGAGTATGGTCGGCGTCCAAGAACGTAGGAGGCACAGTTCATGGCTTCCTTCCAGAAGTTTTGTGGAAGGCCTGAATCGGTGAGCATGGTGAGGGCGGTGGAAACGAGCGTCTGATTTGCTCGTTCAGCTACACCATTCTGCTCGGGCGTGTCTGCGGCAGTTGTGTGATGGATGATTCCGCTGGTTTTCAATTCTGCCTCCAGTTCGTTAGAGGTGAACTCCCCCCCGTTGTCGGTGCGCCAGAAGTCAATGAAGTTTTCGGAGAATATGATCTCCTCAATCTCTTCCTCAAGAAGGCTTGCACGTCCGCCTTCCATTGTTTGAAGGCAGCATGCACGTTGCTCTTCTTCTTGATGTAGAGTACCCAATCAAAGCCACTGTGATCGTCGAAGAAGGTAATCCAGTAACGATACCCGTCTCGAGACTGTGGGCTGACCGGTCCGCCGACGTCACTGTGTATAATTTGTAGTGAGCGTGTTGCCCGCTGACGTCCCTCAGTTGGGAACGGCTGCTTGCGCATCTTTCCCTGAGCGCAGGCGTGGCTGAATTTAGGGGTACCGGTGGTGCGCTCCACACCCTTCAGGTGTCCCTTCCTGACCATACGCTCAAGGCTGTCCATTCCCACATGTGCCATGCGGCGGTGGAGGACGTTAATGTCGACGGCGGCAAGTGCACATTCCTCCTGGACCACCGGCTCTGCGGTCAAATGGTATAGCCCTTGGTCATGGTTGACCTCGAGAACGACATCGCCATTGCGGTCGAGAACGTGACCACCTGTCCTCCCAAAGATTGAAGTCAGGTTACCCTGTTGGGCTAGCTTCTGTACGGAAATGAGGGAGATCTGGAATGAGGGGAGGTATAGGACGTTCGAGAGTGTGAGGAGTGTCTGTTTGCTTTTGACAGTGCTGAGGAGCTGAATTTCCCCAATCCCAGTGGCGTCAGCGAACGACTCATCCCCAAAGCGTACTTTTCTCGGGGGGTCAAGCTGCTGAAAGGTCTTAGCTATGAACCACTCCAGGACCGGTACCATGTGTGTTGACGCGCCGGTGTCAAGGACTGTTGTGTAGACGAGGGCAGGTGTCGTTTCACTCGCAGCATAAGCTCCAATGCGTTTTGCAAGGTCCTTCGATACAGAGTTTCCGAATGCAGTAACATAATGTCCGCTCTCATCGCCCCCTGCATTTAGCGCCTTCGCCCCATCCTCCTCCGCTTTATTCTTCAGGTCGCAGCAGTTCTTGGTGTCATGATAGCAAAGGCCGTGGACTTGGCACTTCTTTGTGGGGCAACCGGTTTTCTTCCCCTTGTAGTTCGTCGACGAAGACGGCACTGCAGCTGCGAGCGCGGACTCCTGTGGGCCAGTGATGATGGGGTTTCCCAACTCGGCTCTGATGCGCTGCTCAGCTTCAGAGAACTTGAGCTTTCCTCCCTGGGGGACACTGTTGACGGTCTGGGAGACGAACAGTCTCCACCCAGTTGTGTCCGGCAGTGATTTGAGCAGGATCCATGCCATGAACTCATCGTCGACTGGCCGAGACATACTTGTCAGCGTCAGGCTGCCCGATCGAAGTTTGGTGAGGTGGTCGTCGAGCTTGGTGGAAGGGTCCCACTTGGCCTCTAGCATTTGGACCAGGGTGAAGAACGCGGTGGCACCAACATTGACCTTCTCGTACTCCTTGACAATGGCATCCCATGTTTCCTTTGCGCCAGAGAGATGAGCGACGGATATGAGAATGGGGTTGGAGATGAACTTGTGGATGATACCACGAGCTCGGGCATCGCGTACGCGGAAAGAGTCGCGGATAGCGCTGGTGGAAGTGGTTACGACACCATAGATGGCAGAGACAGTGCTGGCAGATGCGGCTGCAGTTTCTGCGGCCGCCTGAGTCGCCGCGTTGTCCTCCCCAGAGATGATGAGGCCAACCTTCTCTCGGGCAAACTCTCCCTCCATTCGAATCTTCCAGATTGGATAGTTTTCTGCCCCGACCAGCACCGGAGTGGTGGGTTCAGATGTAGTCGCCATGTCTGGCGGATGACGTGGCCTGGAGTTGCGAGTGTTTGCAGACTCCTGCGGCTAGTTGGTTTTGCTGTTGAGCTGTGTAGCGTCCGGCTAGCGTTGCGCAGTGAAACTGGCGTCCTACGAGGGCCCGTAACCTCTCAAAACCGGACGTCCGTCCTAGACAGAATACACGATTAGCTCAGCGTCGTGTTAGTTAACAACAACAGCTGAGGAAAAGCTTGGCGCGTGACGTGACGTGACATGTCACCGCTAGCGATGACGCAGTTGGATTCAGATGTGGACAATGGTCCACATAGGAGGGGAAGCTTGCTTCAGTCTAGGCCAGCGTTTCACCCTCTCTTGTATGGAGGACATGAAATCTGAAGATAGTCGTTCAGATCATAGCTTCAGTCCGTACATGCAATTTACTGAATTACATACTACATAGTACAGAGCAAGTACACTTGCTGATCTATTCTAAGTACTCATGCAACTGCTGAAAAGGGTGATTAATCCCGTCGCCGGCAATCTATGCGTAGCTAATATTCGTATTCCTCACGGGCTCAAGAAATTGAAATTCAGTAAGAATATCCTGTATGTCGAATCCATAAGTACTTAAAGTATTGAGTTTGAAACCCAAAGCCTCTCTCCATTCTGAGCATCTGACACACTGTGGTTTCATTTGGCTTCTGCAATGTTTGCAACAGGAAAGGTGATCGAAATGCTATTCCGTTCAATGTTTTCTAAGTCAGCTGGCAGAAGGTATGTGATGGCTGCCACTTGTGCAATATAGCAGGTCAGGATTCTCAGGATGTGGCTCTCTAGCAACTGTCTTCTTCGAGCTTGAGCATTGGGTTGAGCATTTCCCTGTCTTTGTACTATACTTATTTTGCACTGGCTGTACAGAATTCTGCTGCACCGGAGGTGGATCTGGACCTTGAGTTTTATGTGTTGGTGACGGAGGTGGACTTTGAATATCCCGGTCTTCATTCTGTCCTGCTAATCAACCTGAACAAAATTTGGTTGCTGTAAAGGCAATCTCCGGTGTACAGGGCTGTCCAGAGTGCAATTGACATGCTCTTGCTCCTGAGCTGCATTTCATATGCGCTGTGGAGTATTTGGAGGCGTAGATTTTATTTTGCTTGAGAGAAAGCATTGGCTGGTTGATTTGGCTCATACATGCAGTAACATAAGATAATGTGGAGGATGAAGTTTATCTTGAGTGCTAATGCTAACCAAGAAAAAATTAAGCTGCAAGCAGTAAATGGCTAGAAGTGTAAGAAATACGAAAATACATGTCATGGAGAAAGGAAAGAGGGAGCACATCCATTGAGCAACTACACATACTATATAGGTAGGGCATGTCTATACATACATCCAGGTTGAAGCAAGCAAGAGCAAGCAAAGAGGTTCAATTTTGTTTTGGCGAGCGTTCCAAAGTCACGTGACAATGGCAGATGCTGACCGCCGGTCGTTCCCGAAGTCCGAGGCCACGGAGTCAGGACTCCAGGACATGCTTACAAAGCATCTGGACGGAGATTTGTAAGCATCTGCATTCCGGAGCCCTATATAGGGCATTGTTTTTTGATCCAGTTTGTAAACCGGTTTATAAACACTGGTTTATAAACCGGTTTTTTGAACGCTCGGCCAGTTTCATCGGTTTTTAATTCTTCTAGCTGACGTAAGGTGAGAGAAACTCTGCTTATTTTGAGGAAGTAAAGGAGACTAACCGGGTGATGATATTCAAGGGGGGAGATCATACTCTTCCTATCGCTAATTCTGAATTCATGCACCCATTTGCTCATAGATCGTCTGCCAGAATTAATATTCGGGGGGTAGATGGTTTCCTAATTTGGAACAATACGGTAGCCTGCTCTGAATTGACAGTGAAACCCTTCGGATTCATGGTAGAGTGTTGGTGGAGTGTTAATTGAGGAGCCCTGAGGAGATTTTGGCGAAAATTCGCGTTGAAAACCTTGATTTTGCGAAATTTTAGGGTTCGGTTTATAAACAGGTTTATAAACGGCCTGTTTGGAAACCGAATTTAAAAAACCGTTTATTAATGGTCCGGGAATTAAAAACAAGGCCCTAGCCCTATACCGAATATGATGTATGTGGACAATGGTCCACATAGGAGGGGAAGCTGTACATGCAATTTACTGAATTACATACTACATAGTACACTGCGGCCCCCCCGCCGATCTATTCTAAGTACTCATGCAACTGCTGAAAAGGCTCAAGAAATTGAAATTCAGTAAGAATATCCTGGAAATTGAATCTGCCACTTGTGCAATATAGCAGGTCAGGATTGTCAGGATGTGCCTCTCTAGCAACTGGTCTTCTTTGAGCTTGAGCATTTTGGGTTGATCATTTCCCTGTTTTTGTACTATATTAGTATATTTTGCGCTGGCTGTACAGGATTCTGCTGCACCGGAGGTGGCTCTGGACCTTGAGGTCTACATGTTGGTGACGGAGGTGAACTTTGCATATCCTGGTATGTACTATCCTGGTCTTCATTCTGTCCTGCTAAAATACCAGCATTCCCAGCTATTCCCAGTGTTCTGCATCTCAGCAATTCGGCCCGCTGTGCGAGGTGTAAGTTGAAGTTGCTCGCCATTCCAGTTAACCTGAACCAAATTTGGTTGCTGTAAAGGCAATCTCCGGTGTACAGGGCTATCCAGAATGCGATTGACACGCTCTTGCTCCTGAGCTGCATTTCGTATGCGCTGTGGAGTATTTGGAGGCGTAGACCTATTTAATTTGATTTTGCTTGATAGAAAGCATTGACTGATTGATCTGGCTCATACATGCAGTAACAGAAGATAATGTGGAGGATTAAGCTGAAGTTCAGTGCTTATGCTAAGCGCTAACCAAGAAAAAAAATCAGCTGCAAGTAGCAAATGGCTAGATTTGCTAGAAGTGTAAGAAATACCAAAATACCATGTCATAGAGGAGAGAAAGAAAAGAGGGAGCACATCCATTGAGCAACTACACATACTATATAGGTAGGACATATCTATCCATGAGGTTGAAGCAAGGTTGAAGCGGCAAAGAGGTTCAATTTTGTTTCGGCGCGCGTTCCAAAGTCACGTGACATTTGACAGTTGACCGCAGATGCTGACCGCCGGCCGTTCCCGAACTCCGAGGCCACGGAGTCAGGACTCCAGGACATGCTTACAAAGCATTTGGACGGAGATTTGTAAGCATCTGCATTCCGGAGCCCTATACCGATGAATGGGGAAGCTTGAATGGGGAAGCTTGCTGCTTCCCCATGACGCAGTTGGATTCAGAGTTGGGGAGCCTGAAATCCACTTGCGTCATAGTTGCCTAAAGATAGATTTTAGGTTTGGCTCGCTCGCTTCCCGTTGGTTTCGACAGGTTGCCCATCAGCTCGCTCGAGCTCGGAGTTGGGCCGAGGCAGCTTGGAGCTCACATCCATAAACGGAAGTTATCGTCCCACGCTCCCTCATCTGCTGGTTTTAAGCTGCGTTGCACTGTTTCGACCTCGTATACACCTAAAAAAATGTGCTACAATTCTCCTAGAGGTATCATAAACATTTCCACAATAAAAAACTACACAGTTGATAAGTAAATTATGGAATACGAAGCACAATTATCATACAAGTAATACAACGCAAAAATTAAACGGGCGAAGCCCAGGAAGATTCTATAAGTCCCATGTTCTCCCTCAAGATAATTTCCAATGGTTCTGGTTTTGGCTGGCTCCATTGTTCCATGCCTTCGTGCACTGTGGTCGCATAACCCCCTGACTTTCCCATAGTTGGTTCACAAGGTTTCAATGGAAAAATCACCGGAAAACTCTGTGAATTCCACTATGGAGTTGTGAATTTCACGGAGATATTTTCACTGGGTCCAACCATGTGAGTGGGACATTTCATGGTGTTAATTCGAATGGTTTTGGAATGATATCCACCTCATATTCCAATGAAAACTCTTTCACTGTGTTGGATTCCCTTCCAATACTCCGGGAAGTCACTTGAAACATACGGGAAAACACAGTGGAAACTGCATGAGAATTCTACTCACGTACCCCTCGCTTTGACCAGCGCCGAGTACAACAAGTCTTTACTAACGATTACTAAGTTACGGTACTCAAAGTATGTAAATTGACTATATTACTGTATTAGGAACACAACCAGTACTGGTGACCAGAACCATGTACCGCGTTCGAGGCAACTTTAACTCCATGAATTTCACGAGGTTTACGGGCGAATTTCCAAGTCTGCTTTGCTTGCTATCAACAATCTAAATGTTAGTTCATGACCAATTTAGCATCCAGACCAATGTTCAGTCCAACAAATGTTCCACTGAGTTTAGTGGTAAGGAAGCGCACCGGAAAATAATCAGTAGTATCCAGTGAGTGCCTTGATTTAAATGTGGTTCAAATTCGGAACGGGCTTTGGGACGTTTGGTGCTCCCCGAGAAGACCGAGATGCTGATTTTGCCACTTCAAGGTCAGAATCAAGCTTGCTTCGCCAGATAGACATTCAATAAGATGGCAGTCAAAGGTAAGACTTCAATAGCGAGGGGTATTTACTACAACAAATGAGTTGCAAGTGCAGCTGCCGAGCAGTCAAATAAAATAAATTGTATTGATGTTGAGATTCGGCCGGGAGACAGGATATCAAACAACAGCAATTACAGTGACTGAGAAGTGTAGCGGTTATGAGAATCTCCAACAGAAAAGAATAGCACAGGTCATTTATTAATTGCATCTCCAGAAGAACTCAACAAGAAGTCTAACTTGAAGTTGAAAATTAAATGCTGCACTCGATTCCCAAAGCTTTTGAGCTGTTTTTACCTCGTAAATGGTCGGATTTTCACGAGAGACAATCTGGTGAGCTTAAGCCCGAAGGCAATTGCTTGAAAGCAAGCGCGAGGCACCCGTTTTGATAGTTGAACAAGCCAAGTTTGCGGTTTGGTCACAGTCGTGACATAGCGCTTTGTGTTTGCTTGCCATCGGAAATGACGTGCCGGCCGCGGAAAAAACCAATTGGGGGCAGAGGTATCCAGATCAACCACGCGACCGGACCCGGTGAACAGCTCTTACCCGGTGGATAGAGCTCAAAACGGCGGTTTCACACGAATATCTGTCCTTTACGTGGCCGACAGGCCAAATAACGCATTGCGCACCGCAGGCGCCGGAAAAAAATAGCAAAATTGGACATCTTCATACATTGAGAACAACCACCAGATGCACCGAGTTTGAGCCACAAGAAACAATGAGATTCTCTCTTTTCTCTCCTCTCCTCTCCCTCCTTCTTTCCTTTTTTGGGAATTAATATTTTTTCCTCTCGACACCCACAGCATAGGTATCTAGCCCCATTAGCCGCCAGAATAGCCGCCGTATGACGTAGCCGCTGCGTACCGCATGCCGTTGGAGCCGCCAGGCGGCTTCTGGCGGCACACCGCAAACGCTCTAATACTTTGAGAAGAGGTGTAGA
The DNA here is from genome assembly GCA_037176885.1 of Favolaschia claudopus. NCBI lineage: Eukaryota > Fungi > Basidiomycota > Agaricomycetes > Agaricales > Mycenaceae > Favolaschia > Favolaschia claudopus. The sequence continues at coordinate 1,054,160 of JAWWNJ010000079.1, forward strand.
ATAAATACCTTTATAGTGCCTAGCGACTCGAAGTGCAAGCTTGGGGTTAGATTGATGAGAAAACCAGCATTCGGGGCGTGTGATCCGCCATCACATTAACTGATGATCATTGATGCATGATAGTGGCTGGGCCCATCAAATCTGCAAACGAAGTTGAACTTGAAGTTTAAGCTCCAAAACTTCGACCACTGCCAAACCTCGTGTAACAAGTGCCATTTGTGATCTTCGTCCTCTCCAAACCGCTCAACTTCCAGTTCCCAACTTCAGAAGAAAGCTCGAATATTTAATGAAAAATGAGGTCATAACTTTAACTCCATGAATTTCACGAGGTTTACGGGTGAATTTCCAAGAGTTGCCAGGAAGCGAGGAATGAACTTTCTGAGCAGTTTTCACACACATGCATTCATTCGATTTTCGAGTGAAATTCACGCACTTCATATTGCGGACTCTGATTTTGTGAATCGGGTACGTGAAGTCACAACCCCATGAATCTGAATTCACTAGATAAACCCGTGAATTGTGCAATTCATGGTCCGGCTATGGGAAATTCATGGGGTTCTGCAACCACAGTGCGTGGCACTTTGGAAATCTAACGGAACAAGGCGTTAGTTTGTATAGGGCACACAAAATAAAATACACTTGAAAACTCACGGACAGAGGCGGCACAATCAACGAGAAAACAACTTTTTATCCGGTCAATCTTGCTTCATTTCCGTAGGTTCTAGTGCGACGGTTGGCGCGGAAGCGCTGTGAACACCTCGAACAAAATACCAGACATCCGTGGCATCTGTGGGGCGTTTCGCGTCCTGCGTAGCGGTTAGTTGACGACTGTCTATATAGTGTTCTCGATTTTTCAAAGTGCCCAAAACACTATTGAAATGCATGAATCCTGCGATTTGAAACAATGATTTGAGACGGAGCAAGATGAGCCAAGATGATGGCAAGAAAAAATATCAGGATGCAAGATATTCCAGGATATCCCAAGATATCCCAAGACGGGGTTTTCGCTGGGAAGCTTAACCCTTAGGAGGAACACTGGATGGAAGGCGTTCACACCGCCTGCATCGTCATCGGACCGCTTTGCCGACGATCTCGAGCCCGACGCTACAGAGACAAAACGACGTCCCGGCCGCCCGAAGGGCTCAAAAATAAGCCCAAGGAGCTTCCTCTGCCAGTGCGAACACCGGCCAAGTCATCAACAGTTCAGAAGAAACACTCTCAAGCGGGATCAAATGTGCCGGGATTGGCCTGAGTTCTCGAGAGGGAGAGATGTGTAAGCAAGCCATTGATATATTGGGCGTGAACTCCGAAATGGAGCTCGCTGCACTCCGCCCGTGTATCGCAAAGTAATAGTACTGCTAGTATTTTCAGTCTGGTACGTTGTTGGGGCTACTACTTGTCAGAATATGAATTATTCCGGGTAGCCGCCCCGCCGCTCCGGCCCTTGATAGATATCTGATACTTATCGTACAGCCTTGTTCTTACATATAAACCGTGCTCGTCTGTCCACCACCCTCAGTCTTTCATCCCACATTGCGGGAGACTGAGGGTGAGTTCTCTATCTATCTACCTACTTGTATTTACTTACTCATTGTGTAGTTATTGCGCCTTCCGCGCATTTTCAGGTATTTAATATACAGTCCTTCATCCCACATTGCGGGAGACTGAGGTTATTGCGCCTTCCGCGCATTTTCAGATTCTGTTAGGTTATGGGCCACCGAGCGCTATGGTTCCCTCCACTTAGTCACCACCAATTTGTGACAACCGTTACTACTCGGGCAGGAAAACACCGATTTTTTATTCCTCTTGGGAAAACACTCAGTTTCACGCAAGGAATCTTTTGGCAAGACAGAATTTTTATAGCGACAAAATTGAGCGAGTTATAAAACTTCTGACCCCCCAAATTGGGACTGTCCCTCCGAATATGTCCCTACTAGTCAAAACTCTCTGCGACACGTTGTGGGATACGTCTGTGAGACTTGTATACCTTAGAACTAAACTTGCGGACGTGTAATTGAGCATCCTGAGTCGCCATGCCGGATGACGGTGACGATGATTCGGCACGAGGATGTCGACCAGCACGCGCTCTGGCTGCCGCACTCAACAAGTATTTTCGTTTGCGGACCATGGAAGACGGGCAGACGTATTATAGACAGTGTAGATGTAGAAAAGTGTCTTTCTGCAGGCGAAAAGAGGCCGATTTGGGACTAGTACATTTTTGGCGGTGACTAAGCGGAGGGCACCATAGCTCTCTGAAGACATACCTATTGGAAGACTCACCTGCTCGCTCATCAGAGCTCGAAGCATCACAAGCACAGACTTGTATGATAGCGGACCGAACTTCGTGACAAGTCAGATACCTAATTTGGAAATTGTTACTGTGCACTCAGTTTTCACCCAATGGTATTGAAACTGTGCAGAAATGACCATAAGAAGGAAGACTAGAGATCCCTAAGTCTCAAAATCCACAAAATCATTTTTCCTTCCACGGATTTCGCGCTTTCGGTCCGGGCCGAGACATAGCCGGTGGCTGTACGATTCCATCAGCGCATCCGCACCACTGAACCTTGACCAAAACTCGACCAAAACCAGGAGATTTCTGCCATGGATGTCTGCCGGGGTCAGAGTTGAGATACTGACTAACTTTAGGCCATGGGTTGAAGCCTTTTTTACCCGAAATCGCAAGTTAGGTACACACACTTTTGACATTTTGCGCAAAAATTTCGCGCTTTTCTAACCCTAGACTAGGGTTACTTCGTTTTCTCTAAAATGCGAATTTTGCCTATAAACCCACCCCAAGTTCCTGCTAAATCTCAAGTTTCAAAGAATTTTGGGCAAAATTCCGGCTTGATATGAAGTTGTGTCTGCTATCATATCAATCAATCAATCACACGACCTGTTGCCGAAATTCCCTCGGACTCTGGTTATCTCACCTCGGACTTCTCACACAATGTCAACTGCGGCAAACTGGGCTTCTTCCGAGCTTTCCGGAGCAGAAGACTGGCCAATTTTTCATGTTAATGCTACAGTGGAACTGCGCCTACAGGGAGTCTACACTCTGCTTGAATCTGTTATCCTCGCTGCAAATGCAGCTGATGCCTTTGTTGCTGCTGCTGCCGTTACTCCTCTGCCTGCCACAGCTCCTGTTGCTGGAGTAGCTTTCAAGGATACGCCTGGCGAACGTAATAGCCGTGCTTTAGGTGTCATTCAGTAGCTTCTTTCAGCAGAACTGCGCACAGAGTATGTCAACGAATCTAATGCTGGAATTCTCTGGGCCAAACTGCGCCAGCGCTTCGAAGCAAAAAATCGTGCCGATTCTGCAATGGGTGTTCTAGCAGAACTTTTTAGCACCAAGCTCGTTATTGAAGGCGAACCAGAGCTCATGGATCGAAACAAGATTCTTTCTCATGTAGCTGCTATCAAGACCTGCTTTGATAGGCTTGCACGCCTGGAATTTCCATTTCCCCCAGAGCTTCAGCCTCTCATTCTGCTCAGCACTCTACCAGATGATAGCTACTGGACAGGCATCAAAGGGAACATTGTGTCCTCTCTGGGTACAGGCATCACTTGGGATAAAGCTCGTGCTCGCCTGATTACTCTTGGTAAACTGCCAAAGAGTGAGAACAGCGATGACACTGCTCTAGCTGCTAAATCCACAAACCCTGGCAAAGGAAAGCCATCTGCCAAAGGTGATAAACATTGCCTTATACATGGACAAAACAAATCCCATACTTCCGATAACTGCTATCAGGTGAAGAATCTAGTGCAGGGATCAAAGGACTCCAAGAAGAATGACAAGCGGAAGTCTGAGAAAGCGAGACCTAGAAAGCGCCGTAACAAGGCAAATGCCTCTGCTACTACAGATTCTGAATCTGATTCCGATGACTCTGAACATGGACATTTAGCTGTACCTGTTGTGTCCCAGAAATCTTATGCTGCTATGTCTGCTTATCTTTCGAGTGATGCAAACCCTTCATCCAAAGCTGTGGTCATTGACTCTGGGGCTTCTACTACCATGACACCAAACGAGGCATGGTTTGAGACAGGTTCTTATAAAGTACTCACTCCACCAAAAAGGTTGCGGCTTGGAAATGACACATATTGTGATGCAGTTGGAACTGGAACCATCCGTCTATCTTGCAAAACAAAGCGAGGGATGTCTGATGTCTCTCTACGTGCATTACACGTCCCATCTTTTGGTATCACACTTGTCTCTTTGGGTGCTTTTGATCTTTTTCTTGTGTCAAGCGGGACTAAGGATTGAGTTTAGAGTTGGCTACAAATATTCTCTCCCTCTCTGCGCCTACGGCGACTTCTTTCGTCAACAACGCAAGTTATCGACTGGAATCATGGGCCCAAAATCGACCGTGCAGTGGCAATCGCTGGAGGAGAAGAATATCAAAATGTTCCTTCTGAAGTTATTGAAGAAGCCGGAGTCTTTTAGGGAGGAAATTCACCCGTCAGTTAATGCTCTTCGGGCTTGGATTGGTTTAAGAGTTGATGTCAATTCTCCTTAGTACGATTGCTTCAATAACATTCGCAGTAACTCATGGATACACCGTACAAAAGGAAAACGACCCTTTCATACCGATAGGCAAGAAAGCCAATGCCGATTTTGCCAATGTGTCATCCCAGGTGCATACCTATGCGACTCGTTGCCCATTTGTACGCCACCCGTTCCCAAATTATTTCTTCTATGCGCCGGGACTAATACTTAAGGCTTTGCAAGTGCAATACATTCCGATGTGGATGATGAGGGCAAATTTTCGCCGGGAGGCAAAGGAGTTTCGCCGCGGTGCCGACCTGATTCGGGACGTCCCTTATGATTTCGTGAAAGCGGAGGTGGCAAGTGAAGTATTGATTCGTTGTCTCCAGGCCCTGATTTACGATGTTTCACCAAGGCTCGAGGGATAGCCAAGCCTTCCTTTACTGCAAATTTAATTCAACAATCACAGAATCTCACTACGGAGGAAGATTTCTTGTACAAGTGGACCTCGGCTTCGATTTTCGGAGGTGCAGTTTGTTTCTTCCTACGTCGGTGTATTTCCATCTCTGATTCTTACGTACCGCAGCCGCGACAGATACAGTGAAGTGTTTTCCCAAATGTCTCTTTGCTTCGTTGATCCTTCGTAGACAGTGGCTGCTGTTGAATCGTTCTTCTTTGCCATGTCGCAGTACCCGGAAGTACAGGCCAAGGCTCGAGACGAATTAGATAGAGTGGTAGGCAGGGACTTCCTTCCTTCCTTTGAGGACCGGTCCAATCTACCCTACGTCAATGCTCTACTGTCTGAGGTGCATATCTACTTCGACTGTTTTTGCTGGGTATTCGTGAATTTGAATTTAGGTGCATCGCTGGAACCCAGTCCTACCACTAGCAATTCCTCATCGAAATCTGGAAGACGATACGTACACTGTGGCCATGGGGTTCCTGATTCCAAAGGGGTCGATTGTGGTTCCGAACTCATGGTTCGTGATACTCACATATAGCTGCTTTTCATTCAACTTGAACGAAATCTCCTTTTATCGCTATGTGCAGGGCAATTCTACACGACGAATCCATCTATCCCGACCCCATGACTTTCAATCCCGAACGGTTCTTAAACAGTACCCTTGAGCAACCAGAATTAAACCCCGATCCACGAAAATTTGCATTCGGATATGGCAGGCGGATGTGTCCGGGGAAAGACTTGGCCGACGATATTTTGTTTATATCCATTGCAATGATTCTTGCTGCGTTCGATATTCGTGGTCCGAAAGGAGCAAGGGATGCGGAGACCAAATATACGTCGGCGTTGTTGAGGTATGATTTGCTTGCCGTTGCAAAATAGCGAGGATTGACTGTGTGCTTCCTCATACTCTAGTCGTCCGCCACCCTTCGAGTGCGAGATAAGCCCTCGTTCTGATATTGTCGAAGCTTTGATTCGTCGGTCGAATGAAGAGGAGTAGTAAGGCAGCGGGAAGTCAACTTGAGGTGCACGAAAGGATACCGCCATGTAATATAGCTGGTAGTTCTCAGGGAAATCACACGACCGTTATGCGTTACCGTTGAAACGAAACAGGGCGGGCGTTATGCGTTACGTTTCACCCATACAAATTGCTACAGTACAGAGTTTGTGCGAGCGACCCGGGTCGCTTTTCGACTGCTCGGATCTCCGCAACAAAAGATATCAGGTGTGAGCTCTAAGCGACCTAGAAGAGTATTGCCCTGGGGCACTCCTGGGTCGCTGGGACTTCACACCTGAGACTCGCTGCTCGTTGTCGAGATCTGAGCGGTCCCAAAGCGACCCGGGTCGCTTTGCACAAACCCGCTATTATCTGACAACCGTTTCTCTGCATATTGTGAAAATTGGATTCTGCCTAACACCTTGAGCAATATTCTTTTGCCGTCGTGCTCCCTTTGATATCACGTTGAACACTTCAATCAACCTACAATACATTCAACATCCCTGTGAATTCAGTTCAACAAACTTGCTTGGCGCTTCGACTCGGTGATATTCACCTTTCGCGACGGTCATTGGGTGCTTCAGCAGTTGTGTAGAATGGGATAAAGTGGGGGTGAGTCTTTTATTTTCCGGATTTTGTTCTTTTTTGGTCCTTCCGTTTTCCGTTCCATTTGGTACTTATTACTTTATATAGCCCAGAGCCTGCGACAAGTGAAGTTACTGAACGAACTCGAAAACCGCTTCGCACCTTTGATCAGCAATGGATGTCTCATTGTTAAGTAAATGCAGCAATCAATCAGTATGGATGTTCCTTGCAAGCAATTTCTCTCTGTTCAAAGTTCCCATCTGCTCCGACCGTCGACGCCACTGTGCGCGAAGCCCATGAAGGTTACTATTTGAAAGCATGCATGCGGCGCGCATCGATTGAGCAGAACTGATCATTCTGGCAGATCCGACCCTTCCCTCTGTCCGCTCATCTGAGTTGCATCTGAGCAAACCAGGGCTTAACCCGCGGCCGGAGCGAAGCGGAGGTTCAACTTGTTCAACAAATTGAAATCTCCCGCGAAGACACACCAACTGTGAGTTAAGCCTGGGCGCCAGATACGGTGCTCTTCATATTTTTTGGGCTGTTTTAGTGGAAACTGGCAGGTCATACAAGCTCAAGTGTCCACACGCGAACCAGAATTACTGTAAGTTCGAGTCGGAACTCCGTGTCAACTCGATCGTGCTGAGTGGGATCGAGTTGCGACTCGAGTTGACAGCGAGTTCCGCGCGACGTTTCCCACCCACCACCAGCCCCTCCACGGAAATGCCCGGAGTGAAGCGTGCATCGTTGGCCATGTCACTTCAGTCACAGCTCATCGACCGGAGTTTCCCGAGGCAAACTGATATGAGAATGTGAGCAACTTCAAAGTGAGATTCTGCCCTAAAGTTTTAGGAAGAGCAATCGGGCGTGCTAACTTAATAGCTACCGCAAAAAAAATCCCGCCTAAATCAGACCAGGAACGGCGGATTTTCGTTTTAGGCTGTCAACACTCGAGTTGACACTCGGCCGAACTCGAACGGATCGAGTTGTCCCTTTTTCGAGTCGAGTCGGATCACGACTCGAGTTAGACTCGACTCGGTGGCAACACTAACCAGAATCGGGACAGCATACTGAATTGAGCCAACCACAGTAGCGTATGACACTGTCTCTCCGTTTATGGTCTGTTGGAGCAGTTCTCGCTCCGCCGTCGTCGTTCGGGTTTGTCCGGGATACAACAATTACCTTGCTTGACAAGGTCTCTCCAACCTCATAATTAGCTAAGCAGCACATCGGATGCAACCCATTGATGCGCGGTTCTCCCCGCTGCACAGCTTTCCAAATCCGAAACCACAATTCCATCGGGGCACTAGATCCGCGAAAACAATTTCTTTGCCAGAAAGCCAAGCGCGCCCAAAGCGCCTCCTCGAAGCAAACTACAGCGCGTCCACGACCGTCTTGATCGTCTTGAACTGGCTGCAACTCGCCCAGCCGTTGCCCATGGGCCATTATGGCCTCTTCGAAACATAGTCAATCCAACAAATCATTCCTTTGATTCAATCCCTACATGACACGATTTTTCAGCTGTCAAGGCTCAATGCTCAACGAGAAAATGCCAACAAGCGACAGTTGATTTTTCACTGCTGAGAATGGTGTCTTCATCTTGCGTCCCATTTTCTGCATTCGGTATAGCGCGATAGTGTTATGTTTTGAAAGTACAACTTGTGCCTTCAAATTCATGTGTTCATTGGCGGCGATTGTTGTCTCCAGGTGCCTATCCACTGGAAGGAGATGCAGGCTGTGCTGCGCGCGGCAGAGCTGTGGCACCCACACTGGCGTGGGTTTGAGGTTATCTTCCATATTGATAACGCTGCTGTCGCTATCTGCCTTAACTCAGGTTCTATTGATCATCCTCCAACCCAGCGGAGATTCAACCCGCACCCGGAAAGTGTGACGCGTGACATGTCACATTTCCGTCTTTTTTTGCCTTTTTCTCTGCCTTCTGCACTCAAACGCCCGAAAAATCAGGCCGGTCGCCGGAAATGCAGAGCACCATATATACGAACTTTTGGGTTGCGGGCGCCGGCCCGGACGGCTGGGGTTTTCCACCCCAGACCCCGACCGCTGCGCGGGGCTTTCCGCTCGCCGCGGGGGCCCACTGCGTGGTGCTTGCGCAGCCGCTCGCCGCGGGGCCATAAAAAATCGAACCGTGGGACTTGAACTCGCAACTTTCAGCAAAACATATACTTATGTTTCTACATCTTACTACTGGGGCAGAGACGCTTTGAGGTTGAACTGGACGGTACATACATATTGGGCGGGCATTGGGTGCGTGACTGATGGTCACAGTTTCCGGGTGCGAGTTTAAATTCCCAACCCAGCAGCTCTTCAGGTCCTTTGCGTTGTTGGCGGCGCGTGCGGGGTTTACATTTCGTTCTGTCTGGATTCCCACTGCTGCGAATGGTATTGCTGATACCCTTTCTCGTTTTCAGTGGGTGAACCTCGACCGACTCCGTCCTCACTGGGTACTCCCTTACCGGAGTGGCTCGAGGCCAACTCGCACCTCCACCCAGCCGTTGCGGACCTCATCTGGTACAATCTCAAGCCTACCACCCGCGCCGGGTACGATGGTGTTGTTGCCATGTACTCCGCCTTCGCCCGAAGCCGTGGTTTCACCCATCCTGGCGGCAAGGTGCTTCCCGCCACCGCCGCTGGTCTCCAGCTCTGGATTGCAGAGAAGGCTCCCTTTGTCCAGCCTGCTACGATCTCCCGTTACCTCTCCAGCTTGCGCACCATCCACATCGAGCATGGATGGTCAGTTGAGGCGCTTGACGACCCCATTCTCAAGCGCCTCATCAGCGCCGCTGAACGCCGGTACGGTACTGCGCCCCGCCGCCTTCGTCGGCCCATCACGCGCCAGATCCTCGCTGACATTATCGCGGAGCTCCCAGACGACCATGATGGTAGGATGCTCGCCTCGGCTTTCACCCTTGCCTGGACAGCATTCATGCGCTGCGGGGAGTTCACAGTCGCTGACGGTGCAGCCTTCGACCCCTCCATCAACCTTACGGAGGGCTGCATCTCGAACGTCACTGACTCCTCCCTTCTCTGCACCATCCAGGCAAGCAAGACAGACCCTGGGCGGCGAGGGGCTCAGATCCTTTGTGGGGCCGCTGTTGGTACCCCAACCTGCCCTGTTGCCAGGTTCAGAGCGTACCGTGAGTGTCGTCCAGCTGTTTCCCCGTATGCTCCGCTGTTCGTCACCTCCACGGGTGCACCCCTCTCACGCTCCTTTGCTCTCCGCACTTGACGACTGCCTCCGAAGGGCTGGGTATAGCTCGGGTGAGTTCACCGGCCACAGTTTCCGCCGTGGAGCTGCCTTCGCTGCTGCAGAGGCAGGGTACACTCAGGAGCAGATCAAGCTCCTGGGCCGCTGAAAGTCGGACGCGTGGAAGCTTTATGTTGACTGCCCCCTCTCCATGCTGTTGAAGTCAAGGGGTGTTCAAAAGCTGAATGATGGATATCGACTGGGTGGTGGTGATACTCAATCAAGTGTCCGGGGTCCTGGGAAAACGGTTTTTACAGCCATTTCAGCGAGGTTTCTTGCTTTTTCATCCATCGGAACTGGTGTTGGAAGTTTTGCAGTACCTATACGTGTAAATTACGCATAGTATCGTCATTATCAAAAAATTATACAGAGAGATGTTGTGGATCGAAAGTTATTGCTTGCGCAAGACGGGATCAATTTTGATCTCAAAGACAACAAGTGTCAACAACACGTCTCTCCTTCCCAAAGCGACGACTTCTCGACGCGTCCATCCCACGCGTCATGGAAGAAGCGGACGGCTTGCCGCCTTCGAGCCCTCCTCCTGCACCATCCTCTCCGCCTCCCACCCCGTACCAACCGTATCCGGGCTTTGACTACGCGTCGGCCTCTCACTATGGGCTTGACTTCATGTCGGTCCCAGGCAGCCTTGACTTCACGTCGGGCACGCCTCTCTCGGCATCATTCTTATCAACACCCACGTACACCTCGTTCTCTGCCAGCCTGGACTCCCCATCATTCGGCCACGGACCTGCTTGGACGGCACTCGGCACTACCTCGTTGTCCCAGCAAGCCGCACCTCCCGAACTGCCATCGATATCTACCCCGATTGCCCCTTTGGACCTTAATGAGCCTCGGCAATATCGGGAAATACCTTGCGACCTTTGCGGGAGGGTCATTAACTGCACTCAAAAATCCATCGGTCCGCTTCGCGCGCATCGAAATTCTAACGACTGCAAAAGACGGGTGAAAAAGGCACAACGGGAACGTGAGCAGACCGCAGCTGCAGCTGCTAGAGATGCAATAGTGTCTTCGTTGCCGTCGACGGAGCATACTCCGTCGACGATTCCACGATCTTCTTCAGAAATATGTGTTCTGCGGGGAAGGGAATTGGCGCGGTCTCGACGTCGTGCCCGTTCCAATTCACGCTCGTACTCACCCGCTCATGGGCATCGATCCTCATCCCTTCCTGCCGACACTTCTTTCAGTCCTTTTACGCGAGAGAATGGAGACGAGGAAATTACTGCACCCTCTCTCTCCAATTCTTGCCCCGGATTTATTCTCGAATGGGCTTCTCCCGAGAGCTATCCGTGGGGAATCCATGCCTCAAATAGCCGCATGAATATTCCATATCGTCTGGAACGGTTCTCGAATGATGAACATCAGCTCTGCGCGCGATCCGTCAACTGCACTGGTTCACGCGGTATATTGCAGCCTGAATGTGCATCATGTCTTTCAGTAAAACTCGGCCAAACTCTCGTCAATCTCGAGTCTCGAGCGCAAACTGCTCCCGCACACACTCCATATCAATATCTCACTCATAATCAGTTGACTAACGCTTTACGCGAAGTTACTGCTCAAAAAAATGAACAACGGCTTACGGTTCGTGATATCTTTCTACGACATTCATCAGTTAATTTATTTGCAAAGATTCTAAACATGGCTCGAAAGGTTTCCCGAACCACCGCTCGCATGAGCGATCATAAACGCCTGCTTATGGCAATGTCAACATGCGATATTCCGCGTCTAAACATGCTCATTCGTGTTGGGCTCAAACAGCGGGCCGGTCCGAATGAACTCATCAAACGCATTGCCGGTGCTGTTAGCACTTTGAACCCGAATGGATACTCCACACGCAGCTACACAGACACCGACAAGAAATTTATGCGCTGCATGAAGCATATTGCCGGCCGAAAAGGTGTTTACGCCTTGTCAAAAGCGCTTGGCTTGCCATCTATGTCTACAATTCGGGCGTCAAAACCTCTTCGGCTTCTTCCTAGCTTCGCTGTCCCCAAACCTGCCGAAATCGGCGCCAACATCTGCACATTCTTTGGTCCCGATTCCCCCAATTCGAAGTTTCCGACTTCTGGCCACGTATTAATGATCGACGGGCTCCATCTTTCTCAACGTGCCTGTTGGCACCGCGCTAGCAATCAAATTCTTGGGTTGTGTCGCGAGCATTCAGAGACTCTTGACCTTTCCATGAATAACATGGATTCCGTACTCAAAGTGGTTGATGCAGTTCATGGCGAGGCACCCACATGTCATTACGGCCGCGAAGCCACTGTGCTCGCAGTTGGCGCTTTTCGCAACAGCAATTACCACGGAGTTCCCATCGGGCAAACTCAGACTTGTAAAAGCGAGAAGGGTCCAGCTTTCGCTGCCCTACTCCGTACCGCAATCGAACAGTGGGAAGTTCATGGGGAGCCGCATAACGGACCGCTCTTCCTCGTCAGCACAGACGGTGACTCCGTCTTTCGCGAAGGTCTTTTCCACGTGTTGATGTCTCAGACCGTCGACGAATCAAGCTCGCTTTATCTCAAACTTGCGGGATGCCAGGGTCTCAATCTTCAATGCGGCAAGAAAAATGTGGTGGCTGGTCCTGATACCAAGCATGTGGCTAAACGTGAGTAGATAATTTGTATTAACGCAGACTCGCAGAGTTCAATTGAATCTTCATCCCGATCTAGGAATCGCAACGTCTGAACGTAGCCCTGAGGGAACCGTTATCGATCAGGTCGTTCTTAACCGCCCTATCATCACTCAATGGCTGGAAAAGCTTCCCGGCGAAACCAAAGAAACTGTCGCCATTCTCGTTGATCCCGCTGATCACCAGAATGTTCCGAAAGCATACAAACTCTTGCGCGCCATTATTTCGCTGGGGAAAGAGGGCATTCCTGACTCTCCCAATCTGTCTCCTACAGACAGAATTACTCGCCGAGCCTTTGAACTTGCTGGCGAAATGTGGCGCGCATTTCTTGACACCTTCACGGTTCGGGAGCTCTCGTTATCAGAACGTCTCACCAACCTTTCCCAATTTGCTCATATGGCATTTGTGTTCTATCGAATGCACGGCTCTTCATTCTTGTCTAATCAGCTCTATGGCGACCTGCAAGCCCTTGTCAAGGCCGCATTTTTCTCAGTGGCTCGGCAACAGGAACTGGACCCGGAACAAGCATTTTACTTGTATCAAATCGGCAGTGATCGCCTAGAGGAGCTCTTTTCCGAAATTCGTACTGAGTCGCACGATTCCAATTGCGACTCTTTACAGCTGTCCGAGAGACTCTCAACCGCAGCTGATACAGTCGCGATTTTTGCCGAGCATCCGGAATGGCACCAAGGCCACGTTCGCCGTTCTTGGTCGGGGAAAGAAGCCGATCATGTTAATCCCACCTATTTTACTGGAGATCAGACGGTAAAGAATGTTGTCCTCACCACTGTCTGGCAATCAGGGAGGAGCGCAGCCGACAAATTTCTTCTCGACCACGGCATCGATTTTGATTTCGTCGAGGTTCTCTCTAATCCAGAGGTCGATTTTTTGCGACCGAACGGCGGGGGCGTTTATCCGGGTATTTCAAAGGAGAAAGACCGCTCTTTACCTCCGGACGATGAATCCAGCCCCTCTGCTACGCCGGACGTTGTTGCTTCAGACAGTCCAACCGACGTTGATGAGCCGATGGACGAGAGTGCGGATGATCACACCCCAGAAGATTTACCGAATATCACTCTCGAGGATCTTCTTCCTGAACCAGAGGACGACTCGCCGGCCCTTCCACCCCATTCCCAGACTGCATCCCTGTCGATTCCCGCCAAGTCCAACCAAGATTGGTTGGAATATCAACTCGACAACGGCGGAACAAAGCATCTCCACAAGGCTTCGATTTTGAGCACTCTATTCAACTCCGATTATCGACATCTTGCCGTTGGGCGACTGCTTCGTGTCCGATGTTATACCAAAGACGGCGGGCGGAAGCCGAATTTGAACAGCTTGGATTTTTCCGGCGAGCACTGTTTCAACGTCGGGGACATAGCCGTTGGTTTAATTCGGACAGGGGATCTCGTCGCGGCTGCCGTTATCAAAGTTACAGTCATTTTGAAAGAAAAACAGCGGGTCAGTCAAATCGACACACAGGAGCTCGGCTCTCCAGAGTCCAAGGTGTCGATTACTGGCCAGTTGCTCGTTCTCCGTGACGTTCTTGTCGTAGGCGATGGAGAAGCGAATCCGTCAACTCACAAATGGCTGTGGAACGGAAACTATGCAAAATTCGATCCTGTTAAAGGCGCGCAGTCGGCGGTCGAAGCCGGCACACGTAAAGCTCTCACGGTTCAAATTCCTGGAGCTTTTGTCCACCCATTGGACGCCGAGATCGAAGAATCAAAACATCTACAGTACGACGAATACCAATCTCTTCGCGCCAAACACGTACTGCATGTCTGGGCTGTCCAGCAAGAAGATCTACTTGCAGTTGTCTCTACGATGTACGACAATCTTGACGGTCCGAGCGTTGTGAAGACTCTTCCAAAGCACGGAAAATCTACGCAGTTTCCTTACTTGAATTCCAATCGTAAGCTTTTTGACACTCGATATATTTATTCTCTCATCCTTTTGCAGAAACAGCTGCTTTCATTATCGCGTCTCCTACCCAAACTCTTTGCGAAAAGACTGCGAACAGCGACAAGATTCAGTGTTATCAGTGTCATCTCTTTATCAAACCCGACGATTCGTGGGCACATGTTGGAAGCCACATCTTCAAATCAATCAAAGGCATTCCTGAGCCCGATCTTCATGAACAGGTACGTCGTTGATTATATTTTATTTACAACAACATAAGTCGAATTTCGGATACTAGGTTGCCTCTGTGAATCCCTGCGGTTTCTGCGGTCGAGCTGGGTGCGACATCGACCTATCGGGCACGCCGGCCGCGCGATCGACGCCGAAACTCACCTCTAGCTGCTCGCGCGCACATTCCTTCAGCTACGGACACCGCAAAAAATATTCGGCCGCCACTCCGTGCACTAATGTCCCCATCTTTTGCTTGTTATGTCCAACTACACCCCCCAGAAAATCGCCTCCGGTGTTCTGGAAGTACTCAATTTATTCCCACATACAGCGGGCTCACCCGCAACATTGGGATGAGTTGTGGAGCCGTCCCACAAATCTTGGCGCAGATATGGCTCTCAATATTTCAATTTCTCGGGAGGAAATGAAGGCTCTTGGAGCCGTTCATGGTCTTTCCGAGGCACCACTGGCTCACACACTCCAACCTTCATTGCGTCGTGGTCAGAAACGCCCACTAGATGACATTACAAACACCGACCCTTCGCTGGAGGCGGGTCCTTCCTCGCGGTTGAGAATTTAATTGTTTGCCTTCATATTACTTAATAATGCTCACAATACACAGATCTACTTACCATATCCTCCATATACCTTGTACAGATCTTTCCTACTCTTACTCTGCCGAATGTCTCCTCCTCTTCGACAAACTCGTACATAGTTCAACTTTACCGCCGTCATATACTCACCTTATTTCCAATATAAATACTCACTCTTGCCTGAATACTTCAATCTAAATTCAATCCATTCCTCCACCCCAATTATCCATCCGGCCGTATGCATCCTTCAGAACTTGCGATTCAAACTGCAGCGAACGGTGATTGACTTCCGTTTTGGGAAGGCGGACCACCGGACCGAGTGATTGCCGAGTGGTGGTGGTCTCTAGGGTTCCGGGGTCTTGACAGCTAGGTTTTGGGTAGTCGCGGTCGGCAGGTTTTGATTCCGAGTCCCCTTGGTTGAAGTATTTATTTCTCTTCCATTTACCGTACATACCTTACATTCTCCAACTCGCAATCCGTTCCGTTACGCGTCACACATTCCTTATGTAGCTTTGTGTCACCGTCACATTCCTCAGTCGTTTCCTCCACGACTGAGGTATGTGCACTCGTATCTACTGTCCTTACAGCTTACTGATTCTCCTGGTAGTTTATACTTACTGTAATCTATCAGGTATATAATACACGAGTCGTTTCCTCCACGACTGAGTTTATACTTACTGTATTCTATCAGGTTATGGGCCACCGCGCCTCTGCTTAATCTCAGCCAGTACCGGACCGCTACTTGTCGAAAACTCAACGACTCTCTTTATTATCTCATTCCCCACATCTACCCTGCTTCCCGCCACATTTTACACCAAACTTGTCGACTTCTCGCTGACACGTCATGCCCGATCCGGACACCAAAACTTCGACGGCTTCTTCCTGGGATTTACCCCAACATGCGTGGGAAAGTCGTTCGGCAGCCACCGGCATCATTCAGACACGCAAGAAAACGACTCGGATGAATCTATGAGTTGTCTATAAGAGTGTTTTGAGAATACCTAAGCCCTAGATATGATATTTACGTCCATTATAATGTTGTGGGGGACCCGTCGATGAGACGAGTACTTTTTCACGGCATATGCCGCCTGCCGTAGTCTCGGAAACCCAGACGTTTCCTCGTATTCCTTGTCGTAGAAAACAGACCGGAGATCTTTCCATATATAGTGAATGCAAGACATTTTTGACAGCTGATTGATCTCGGAGCCAGGTGGGAAAATTAAAAGACGCTTTGGGCGTCCGTAAGCGGCTTGTGCCTCGATCCCCCACCCACACCTTCATCTTTTTCCACCTGATCATCTCCCTCAAACTCGGTTTCAGCGTCGGTTTCATCCACGAAGTCTGGGTCCTCGGTTTGGGCACTGGCTTCAGCTGCCTTTGAGTGTGCTGTCTGGGCTGATTTCTTCGTCTGGGCCGCTTGCAGTGCGCCTTTGCGTTGTTTCGTGGGGGCAGACATGAGAAGAGAAGAGCAAGATGACAGATCCGAAGGGAACGGGTGCAATTTCTCGGCCAGCTGGGCCCGAGAAAGTGAAACACCGTGGGAATATTTGGTCTGAAGGCGTAAATCGTTGTATTTTGAGGCGCTGAGTTCGCCGAAAATGGTCAAAAAAATCACAAATTTTTACCCGGCCGTACCGGCCGGTGTAAGGCAAGTGCCTAGTTGCACTGTAGGTAGGAGACTAAACCCTCTAGAGGGATTCCTCATACGCTCAAAACTCACAATAAATATATTTTTCTCGGCATGAATTTGAGACCTCACTGATGCAATCAATACATCACTCACGTGTGGTTACAGAATGGTCCATTTTGGGAAACCCTGAATGACATCTATGCTTCCAGAGTCATAGGAAATCCTCTTGATAAACCTTACATTGCTCTCCAAGTTTTCTCAACATACACACAATGACCTCCTGGCCCGTATAAAATTTGATTTTTGGTTCTTGGGCGATTTGAGACATCAATGATGGCATCAGTGATGCGACCTGTTTGGTGGTGTTTAGCCATTTCGCACCATATAACGTCTGGTGCAGTTTGACAGGCCGGGTTGCGCTCGCGTCACGCTGTCAATCCCTCCAGCCAAAACCGTGACATTTGTGCTTTTGGGCAGGCTCCCATTTTGTGGCGCAATGAATGAGCTGCTGGGGCTCAGTAATGTTCCAGATATTTGCTTTTCACTCCTCCCTCCCAGATCTTTTTGAATTCTTGAATTTGGCCTGAGTTACCTGAAGGTACATGACTCAATTGGGGTTCAAATGCGGCGAAAAAATTTAGGGAACGATTTTGACAATATTCATTTGTTTCGCAGCACCTCTTTCAATATATACAGGTGCTGGAGGTTTTCTACCACTGGCAATCTTTTTGCTGGAGATGCAGCGTAACATGTTGTTACGAACCGTGACGAACGTGACGAAAGTCACCGAGCGCAGTCTCCGCGGTCAGATCTTCTAGGAGTGATGTGGTGTTGTGATCTTGTGATCACAGTGCCCCGGCCATCACTCCAAAGATCTGGAGCCGAGATTCAAAATGGACTCTTCTGGAATCGTCTCAAGGCTATTGCAAGACTGGATTGGGGATTTGGAAGTGAAAGCAAAGTGGGATTGGGCAGCTGGAGCAGCAGGTACGTTCTGGCGCTGGCGATTGTAGGCATCGATTAAAGTCTCGTTTTGATTTCCAAAGCGACGAAGCAAACGACCATCCGGCCATTCGACAGTACCGCGTTCTCCTCGCTTAAAATCGCCTCGGGCAACGACTTCTTAAATCTTCGTGCAGTCCCCATGATGAGGCAGGAAATTGAACATGCCTGAAATAAATTGATTTTTCAACCTTTCAGTTGGACAAACTGATAAAACCTGTCAATAAGGAACTAAATAGGGTACTAGTTGTCTCCCAGGACTGAGTACCAGGCTGCTTGACGCGTTGAATACCAGATTCAACGATCATTCACATACTACTGGTTATATTATCATTCCTTCAACTTCAAGTTGTACATACAGTTGCGGCAAGATCAATTTTCTTACCTTTTATGGAAATTCTCATCAAACTGCACCTTTTGCCTTTTGGAAATGGATGAAAGTGAATGTTAAGCTGCACATAGGGCTCACAGTAGTATAAATGTATACTTAATGCGAAAAAATTGAGCATTTATGTATAATTTTTAACCCAGTGAGAGGCGGTTTTTGGATCACAACTTGGCCCAAACAGTGGGGCAGATGCGTGGAAAATGACTGATGTTTTTGCATATTCTGTTGCATTTGGGCTATCTCCCTGCCTCTGTGCACTTTAATTGCCCATCTAACATCTTTCTGAGGGGAAAAGGCCGGATTTGATCGGAATTTCCATAAAAGGTAAGAGAATTGATCTTGCCGCAACTGTATGGTGCAAGGAGATTGAATATAATATCAACGTCTAGGCCACCAAATATACATATGGGATGCTCGAAGGAACTTAAACGAAGCTATTTTGCGTCTAACCACTCAGTTGCGCCCTCACAGGAATATATGGGAAAGGATACTCAAATGGGGAACTAAGTAACCCAATAAGGAAATGGTGGGAATACTTTACTTCCCTTGTGCGCATTTTAGGCTCGATGGCTCAGGATAAAATTGGAACAGTGTCTACACACTATGAGACGGTCATAGGCCCGCTCAGAGGCCTTTGATCCGCTTCAAATGCTGCGGAATAAATCAAGGATCAATTGTCACTGCAAAGATGACTAAATTACATCCTTTTCATGCGAAGATTGCTACGGAATTGGCCCGGAAACCATCGGAAACTACAAAGGACCAATTCTGCTCACTAATAGACTTAGAAATACGGCCTCAGACCGCCGGAAAGCCGCCGGATCGCGGAGTTATTCAGGAATCTTTCAGTTATCTCCTTATATTGTAGTAGTATATAATCCTTTTTGTAAATTATGTACTGGAGCGAACTCTGCTCCCCATCATTGGCATTATATTTGACTGGACACTCTTAACTGAGCGGTGGATTGTCTGAGGTCTTTATAAGACTGAGCTGTGACTTTCCTGAGGTTCTGAGTTGTCTAATCGTCTTCAATTGCTGAGCTGTGAGATACCCTGAGGTCCATTGGTTTTGGGCTGAGCTGTGGGTTCTCTGAGGCATTGAATTCGGTGTGGGTTATATCACAAAGGGTTACACGACCGAGCTGTGGCGTTCCTGAGGTCACTTAGTGGCTGAGCGGTGGAATTAGCCTGAAGTCCTCTGTATCTTTTCTTTTGTTGAATCTCACTGCGAGGTCAAGCACCGGTTTAAGTCCAATCTTGGTTGCGTAGTAGTTTTGGAAATCAATCAGATCCTCGACGCTACGTAGGGTCTCGAGAGAATTTTATTGGAAATGTATGCATGAAACCTTCCGAGTGGGAGCTTTTTGGTTCCACTTGAATAGCGCACATCCGATGGGCTCTTGCCAGAATTGCGGAGTGACAGAGTCTCTGGAACACATTGCTTTGGAGTGTGCGTTGCCGGAGCAACAAATAATCTGGAACCTTGCCGAAAAATTATGGTCAATGAAATATTCACGAACAAGCTGGCCGAAATTAAATTGGGGACTAGTACTGGGATGCAATCTAGTCAAGTTCAGATCCGAACGGAATATGCTTTTGCCTCATAAGTCTCGGCTATATGCCATCCTAATATCTGTATCGTGGCACCTTATTTGGAGCCTACGAGTAGACCGTGTAATTCAAAACCCGGGGAAAATACACTCCCACGCAGAGGTTTACAACAAATGGTTGTCTGCAATAAACTCGGCTTTGGATCGCGATCGGATCCTGACAGACAAAACAAGATTCGGCTCCCTTGCATTTAGCAAGAAAGAGGTATTGAATACCTGGAGCGGGTTACTTATGGATGAGGACTCGTTGCCGGATGATTGGACATATACAAGGGGGGTTTTAGTGGGTATACAGCCTGCGAAAATCGGAATTGGATAAAGTCGATTGCTGGAGTCCCACACTGGTATTAATCGTGACCATCTCCCCGTTTCCCACGCCTGACCAGCGTCGGGGGGCACTGAGGTCGGCGTTGGTTATGGGTTAGGGTGGGCGTGAGCCAGGGGTTGCACCCAAGGGTGACCTCCACACCCGCGCTGCCTTCGAGCAGCACCGCCGACGAGCGGAATGAGGCCGACGAGCCCTTTTTATGAGCCTGCGAGGCTGCACGGCTGACGCACGCCTCCCCCCACAATGACTTGCCTAATTAGGAAATTTGGCGCTGAGTCAGGGAATGGAATGGCTCAAACTTGAGGGCTTCCAAATCCTCTCTAGTGTAATGGATAACGTAGTTGCTAGGGACTCGATGGCATCATGTGAATGTCTTGGGTTCGATTCTCGATCCTAGCATTTTAGTTAATCATTTTGTTATTTTGATCTGTTAATTTTTTCTTCTCGAATCCAGCAAGACAATAACAGGACATGGTGGTTAGGGTTAGGAAACTCCCTCCCCAATGGAATCCACTGTTATCCAAAATTTTTCGGCAGTTTCGAATTTGTAATCGCTGGACACAGAATCCAGCAAATGAATGCTGGGTTAGGCAAGGAAAGCAGCAAAAGAGTGAAGAACTAGCCATTCTTGGGGGTCCGCTCAGTCGATAATGCTAACCAAGAAGCATGGATAACAGAAGAGACTTGTTCAAAGTATTTGATTGGAAGTGCACCAAAAAAGTAGGTAATTGACCTTCCAGGTTCGAACCCACGCCATCCCGAAAAAGGCAATATATCACGTGACTGTCATTGCGGGGGGAGGCCAGAGGGTTTTAGGCTGCACCTTCGAGTGCTATGTATATTGCTATCGAACCTTGGGTGTTTCGGGAAGATACTCCTCAACTTCAAGCTTTTAGGTTCGTCTGCTACTGCTTCTCTCTTCCTCTCCCCCCCCCTCGTTCCTACACCGACCTTGTCCTACCATCTGTGCTGCGGATGGCGTAACAAATGACTCAATCTGTCACGTGACATATTCCGCTCCGCCTCTAAATTTAATCGATTATCCATCGCGCCGTTCGACGTTCAAGCTTTAGCGCCGTCTCCAGCCCTTTCATCAACTCGGCCAGTCCCGTCTGCGTACATCCTGGGTCCGCCTCCCTACAGGTGCTTCGGTTTAACGGGATCCTGATAGTTTTGGAGTCGTGATCTTACCAACACTGCGTTCTTTACTGGCTTTTTTTCGGTCCCTTACCCCTCGTCGTTGTCTGTGGTACTTCTCCTTCATCTTGCCGCTGTTCACCGTCTGCCCCCCACTGTACTTTGGAATGGCGGCAGCATTGGCTCAATTCTCCTTCGCCTGATTTCGCTCGTCCAGTACTGCTTCTACTTATACACCGTACACTTGGTCTCCGAGTATCATGACCTCAAGATACATTCAATTTCAAGTCTTCACTCGCCGTGTCTTTCCCCTTCTAACCTGTTCTTACGGAGCGTCGACAACACGGCTCTACTCCTCTACGCGCTCCTTTCAAATTCTACTTATGGAAATATTCGGACGGCGGTCCTTAATCGTACCTCAACATGAACCACACCAACAATGACATAAGAATGAGTACCGAGGGCCCACCTGGAACACGGGAGGGTTTCGGGGACGTGGTACAGCCCTCTCGTCAGTGCCTGCAGGCTGCGAGTTCACAGAGCGAAACCAGCAGGAGTCGAGGTGATTTGGGGTCTAGCCCCGACTACCCTTCACGCGACCCCTTCTGTAGCGGTTCGTCTGCTCTGGCTGTTACAGTGACGGGCAAAGAGCACAGCCCTCGTCCCTCTTCGGTTGCGACGGTAATTTTAGATGATGATTCGCCGTGGTTGCGCCCAGCATCCGCGACGGATCAGAACTTAAGATTTCGGTCCAACGATACTTTGGCCGACATGGCTATGTCAAATGTTTTGCGGGTAAATGAAGAGGGACATGCGAGCTCCCGCAATACCAATATTGATGGCACGCAACCAAGTGAGGCATTATTAATCCCTGATATACACACAGACAACTCTAACCTCGTGCCGCCTCATCAACTTCAACGCGATCCAAACGCCAAACAGGATTTAGATAATCCAGGAACCTGGGAAGAATTAAACCAAGAGATTCGAAGACGCAACAAGCCTCCGAATCCACCTCGAACAAACAGATCAACGCGGTCGTCTCTAATGTTATGCTCACTCAATATGAACGGCCGTGATCAAAACAAATCGATACATCGGCCTGACCATAAATTCAATCATGTCAAACATACGATAGACGAAAATAATATCGGAGTCCTCGCGCTACAGGAAACACACCTTGATGATATCGCGGTGAGTCAATTCAACAACGTATTCCAACGCTGGTTCAAGCTGTTCAATTCATCTCATCCCTCGAAAGCGACATCCACAGCCGGTGTCTCTTTCATTCTCAACAGAAAGTTTGTTGACACAGAAAATGTGCGTGAATATGTTCTCGTCCCGGGTCGCGCCTTCATGATAGTCGTACCATGGCACCGCGGGACAACTCGGAATATTCTGAATATATACGCTCCAAAATCTCCGGAAGAGCGTCGAAAATTGTGGGACTACCTCTGGAACCTGTGGTACACCGACTGCCACTTACCCCTACCAACTGAAGCTGCAGGTGACTGGAATTTTGTCGAGGATGATCTCGATCGTTTCTCGGGTGTGTCAGACTCGGTCCCTTCCAGCTTTGCTCGTTTGATGTCACTTTTCCAATTCCAAGACGGTTGGCGTCTGACTTTCCCTGACTCAAGCGATTATACTTGCCGACAACTTCGCACAGATAATACATCCGGTACGCAACATATTTCTTATGCCAGATTGGACCGAGTCTATGTAACGAGCTCGAAATTGAATGAGTATCGTGACTGGTCGATCAAACATTGTGCTGTTGCTTCTGACCATCGTTTAGTCTCCGTCGAAATCGTTTACAGACAGGATGAACAGCCAGGTCAGAAATCATTGCGCCACCGCGTGTCGCGATCCGTAATAGCTTGTTTTGGAATTCAAAAGTGTGAGATAACGTGTTTGAAAAACAGCTGTGCTGCTTCGACTTTGGAAATCTCGGTCAGGCATGGGATGAAGAGGGCGTATTTGGTGAGCTTATCAATGATGACAAGGATATTTGAATATCCGGATGAATTCGGCAGTTCTGGAATGAAGTCCATGGACACTACTTCGAATGGCTGCGTTGGTATAGGAATTGGTTGGAGAAGTCCAGTAGGCGCGTAGCGGCGGGGTTTAGTTTTCTGGCAGATGTCACAAGTAGATGTATAATGCTTTAATTAGAGAGTTTGTGCGAGCGACCCAGGTCGCTTTTCGACCGCTCAGATCTCCGAAACAAAAGATACCAGGTGTGAGCTCTAAGCGACCTGGAAGAGTATTGCCCTGGGGCACTCCTAGGCCGCTGGGACTTCACACCTGAGACTGCTCGTTGTCGAGATCTGAGCGGTCCCAAAACGACCCGGGTCGCTTTGCACAAACCCGCTATTGGCGTGACATACGAGGCCAGTAGTAAGTAGAAGCTAAACGATTATATGTTGAGTGATAGCCCGCGTGAGCCGCTTCTGTGAGAGTATTATGAGTTTCCGCCATTACTTGGACTCTGAAATTTTCTGGGACGCAAAGGCGGTTATTTCCCTGCCAATGTTCGAAATAGATCAGTCCGTTATCGCTGTAGTGATATTGAGGATAAAGAGGGTTGGACCAATTGTTTTCCCCCTTCCATCCCTTCAGAACTTTGGAGAAATGAGGGTCTTCTTGATATGCAGAAGCCCAAGACCGAATTTCATCTTCGGAGATGCCGACCAAGACAGAATAAGAGCGCGAGGTGGAATAGGATGAATGGAGCAAGTCGTCGGAACCGAGAGCGATGATATCATGGTGAAGAACATCCTTTTCGGGATGATCTTCGAGAGTCCGGGCAAATCTTGTGGCGACAGTGAGAAGTTTTTCTTCGAATAGGGGGCCCAACTCATCGTACATGTTTTTCAGAGGGTTGTCGCTGCCCAGTTCAACAAAAGGAATATTATCGGTAGCCGGGCTGTCGTGGATGGGGACGCGGCGTCGAAGCCGGGAGATAGGATCCACGTTAGAGCGGACCCGACCCGCACGATGTACAATTTTCAAATCCGGATACGCGGAAAACACAGTTCCCCATGTAAGCAATCTGCGATTCACATTTTGAAATGTTCGGCTCCAAGTCAGAGCGGCGTGATCTGTGATAGCAGCGACACTCTCACCATCCAGAAACGGCTGAAATTTAATCAAACCTTCCTTGAGGGCCAGAGCCTCGCGTTCGGTCGGTGAGTAATTGCGTTCAGCTGATTCGAGAACCCGAGACCAATAGCAAATTACTCGCTCGATGTGAACGGTGGTGTCCTCGAACTTCTCGCCCCAAGGTCCAGGCGTAGGAATATCATCAATGCCCTTCACCGCGGTCACAAGAACAGGTACAGACTCACCATTTTTGAAAGCACGTTCGAGGCGGTCGTATATGCGGGTACCGCGTAGATCTCGGATGCTTATTGGTTGAACTTGTTGGAGAATGGCTGCAAGTCCAAAGTCACAAGCGTCAGAATACACGCGATAGGGTTTACCGCGCATAGCGTAGCCTCGGACTGGAGAGTTGGTTAAGACTTGTTTGCATAAGTCAAATGCTTCAGATTCTAAACTCGTCCACTCCCATTTGACACCTTTCTGCAGGAGTCGAAAGAATGGACGCGCAATCCAAGCGTAAAATGGAATATAGGAAGAGAAATATACCATCATTCCGAGGAATTGTTGGAGTTCGTGAACATTTGAAGGTTCATCGAGCTGTAGGATAGCATCTACCTTCTCCTTGTGAGTGGAAAGTCCTAAACGCGAGACCTTCTGACCAAGAAGAAGTAGAGATTGATAGGCTAAGTGACACTTGCCTGGTGAAAGCGTCAGGTTGGCGCTAGCGATGGCGGAAATTACTTGGTCGAGGTGTTGCGATCGTTTGTAGACGGGATGTGAAGTAAAGCACGCTGCCAAGGAGTGAGTGTGTCGAAAGTGCCTCCGATGTGAAATTCGGGAGTGAATCTGATTCAGCCAGTCTCGCAGCCAAAGAACATCCGAGAGATGATGAGGAAAAGATTCGGGAGGGGACGGAGTTGATCAATGGACCAGAAGAGCAATTTGTTGCCGAAAGGACGTCCGTCGATTGTGAGCTGGTCCGGCGAGGCGGTTGGGTCCAAGAGAAGGTAAGGGTGGGCGGCGATGTTGGAGCAAAAAACAGGCAGTTTGCGATGCAGATCAGTAAGCGACAGCAAATTCACAGGCCACTCCTTTGTGGCGCGGACCTGGGCCATGTACGGCCACGAAACCGATGCTCCATATAGCGCCAAGGCGACCATCTCCGCCATTGTAACCGGACACGCCAGCCCATTGAGGACGTTCTGTTCGACATGATTGGCTTTGCCAGTATTGGTTTTGCCGTCCAGGGTCTCGTGGATGAGTTGATGAATCAAAGTGTGGAAACATACCACTTCTGCAGCTGCATAAGTGTAGGCGCCATATCGGTTATTTGAGACGTCGGGGAATCTGCTAGGTTCGTCCAGATCGAAGAGCTCCATCTTGTGTTCTCGCATGAATATTCCACACTTATCTTGATAGCCTCGCTCTTTATCCCTGTGTTGAAAGTGAGCCGATGAGTTGTAGCAGCTTGATGGCACCGGAAGTGCTTGATTCTATGGCGTTCCGTACCGCCGCCTCGCTGTCGTTGTCGCCAGCTCCAACTCGGATTGTGGACGCGTGAGCTTTGTTGGGGAGGAGAAGGGGAGGAGGGAGTCCGTATTCATCGTAAGCGCGTTGAATCGACAGGTAGCCATATTTGACGACGTTTAAATCCTTGTGACAGCAGCATCCTCCGAATATATGAGTGCATTTATTTTGTTGTTCCTCCGGCGAAAGCAAGTCGAATTTCTCCTGGCCAATCTTCAACTCGAGCGCCGCCTCAGCAAGTTGGGATCGACCCTCAGTCGACCTGAGAAGGATAAGTCGCGGATAAACTGCGAATAGGACGTACAATTCAGCCAACTGTTGGGTCGAAATTCTGCCTACGGCTAGCAAGTCTGCATCTTTGACGTCGAGCACGCTGAGGAGTATTTGTCCTGTGGTGAGATCTTCGTCGTCTAGAGCTTCTCTTCTCATGTCACGGACAACGACCTCCTTCTTATAGTCCGCCGAGATTTTAAATCCTTTCTTCCCATCCGCCGCATGATCCTTCATCTCCCCCATCTTCTTCCGCCAATAATCGTTCTTGTCCATTATCCATCGCTCTTTGGCTGCCAAAGGACTGCTGCTGTATACAGTCGCCACCCGAGCAGCAGCTTCCGCCTCTCCTTCGAATTGACGCTGCGCAGTATGGTCCAGAGCGGGGGCAACCTCCAGGAACCGTGTTCGATGGGTCCAAGTGGACTGGTCTGCGTCATCGACTCCGGGTTCATAGCTCGGGGTGAGAAGCGTGATGTGGCGCGACTCAATAGTGAGACCGCGCAACGAAGTACCATCTGAACTCGCAACAAAACCTAAATCAAGTTAGCGGCTGAGCGTAGAATCTCTCAGATCTTTCACCTGGAGCATCCATAATCTCTCTCGCCAACTGAATCTCGCCATACTTCCCGCCTTCGTCAATCGCGCGCGCTACTGTCCTTGCGCTTATGAAACTGCGCGAGATTCTGATCCCAAATGCGCTCGCACAGCTCTCCACAGCGTATGCAATCTTCTCAGCAGCACATCCTGCCTGCGTTAGACGACGAGCTAGCTCTCGAGCAGCAGTGGTGAATTGTCTATGGAGGGTTGGATTCCAGGTAAGAAGGTTTTTGTATTTATGTCGTATCTGCACCAGCGCCACAGTCAGACGATTGTTCTTCTTCTGAGAAGCGTAGAGTTGTTTCCGCGTCACGGTCAGAGTGGACTGCTTTGTTTTTACAGTGTCCTGAAGTATCTTGATAGTTTTATCCCGCAGTACCAGTTCGTTGAGCGCAGACGCAAGATCCCGTCCCAATTCGGCTATTTTCTGAGTCTGGGCGTCGAGAGTGTCGTCGAGTTTCGTTAGCTCAGTGCAAGAAGTCTCTGGTGGTGCGCTCCTTCTCCAGCCTCTTTATCCGTTTGTTCTTCTTCCGCAGCTCCTCCGTGAAGGTAACATCGGCTTTTCTTTTCAGATTTATCAGAGCTTTGTGTGCAATTGCCGTGACCTCGTTTTTGCTGACCAGTGCAGTATACTCTCTTTGTAGCTCGTCGAACTCGTTCTGTAGTCGTCCGAGTGCTGCCTCTAGGTTCGTGACCGTTCCTTCAAGCTCCGTGATCCGTTCATTGCTTTCCGCTAGTTGCGCTGACAGGGTCTTCTTTTTACGTGACGGTGGGGTTTGCTGTGGATGAAGGGTTGTCGGGAGGAACGTTCTCGCAGTCACTATCATCCGAAGGAAGCTTCTTCGCCTCCCGGGCCTGTCGAGCATTGTCATGAAGTCTAGAAGTCGATTTAGGGACCCGAGGCATGCGGAAAAGTGTCGGTGAGCCTAGTCAGTCGCTGCATAGATGTTACGAGCCAAGAATCCTGTCCTAGGGAGGAGTATTGCAAGCAGAAAACGAGTTGCGATAGGACGCGACCAGGAAATCAATGAGTGTCACACTTGTGACATAGCGCGTTTGGTGTCTTCAATCGACAACCTAAAGCTTTTTCCCTGCGTCACGTAGCGTCTAACTTTCGCTGTAAAACTTGTAGGTATGATACATGTCTACAACCTGCCTAAGAGAGATTATATAATTTGGTTGATTTACTTTCGGAAGATCCTGTTCGCGGCGGAGACGCGATCCCTACATACAAAGAGCCGAGAAAAATTGAATTTGGCTTAGGGAGACCATTTTCGTGCTTATTTACTACAGAAGTCTCAGCCATATTTTAAAGGTACCACGTCTGTGGAAAAAGCCTTAGGGATTTGAAAACCGGAACCAAGGGCTCCTGCCAACCAAACACGGGCAAACATGCCGGATTCGTCCACGGCGGTGCCGGTCCCCACTGTATAGGATGCGAAACGAAGTTTGATGAGTTGCCTTTTTTGGAAAACACTCTGCCCCAGGACGCTGGGGCTGCCCTCAGCACCTAGTGCCTTTTGAGCAACTCAAGCACTACCAGAATATGGGAAACAATATCATCATCGTTGAACAAAAATATGGGCTGATCAAAATTGACCTTTTGACTTGCCTCAGTGCTACAATATGATTTGTATGCCAGTTTCTGGCCTACAGTAGGGCGACCTTGCGCAAATAACAGACGCGGATACTTTTGAGGCCGAACTGTTCAACTGATTTTAATTTTTGCTGCAAATTCGAATTCAGACTGTCTTCTTAAGACTTAGAGTCTTCTACAGTTCTACTAATCCTGCAATCAGAGAAGTACAAAACGTTGGGAACAGGGCGGAAGAAATTGATGTAAAATTCTCGGTATGGTTATGTACTTATGATTTCGGCAAAGTATATCTCCCTGCTCTACTTACGTAATAGTGCACATTCAATAGTCTCGTAACAAGATTTTATATACTCCTTTGAAGATAGTCGTTCAATACACATTCAATAGCTAGAAAGACTAAGAAACCTATGAACTCGGGGAGGTCAATCAGTGCAGCACATGCTTCCATCAGACAGGATCAAGCAGTGTTGCCGAAAGATCAGCAGGAACATCGCGGCATTACACTGGAACAGCAATCTATCACGGCTTCATCGATCACATCAGAAGTTACGATACCCATCAAAAGTGCAAGAGCACAGCTTATTGCTTTTCGGTGACGGCTCTGATAAAGGGGGAGCAAGCTCCCCCAAATATGATTTGTATGCCGGAGTACCGGCCTACGGCAGGGGGAGCTTGTGTGAATTGTTCCTGGGTTGGCACGCAAATTAACAATAGTTGTGCTGTTTGATTCAGCCGGATTCTTTTCACGCACATAATCTACTACTGTTGTGAACAAAACTTTACTTATGCCGGGCAATGACGTTTCCAAGGATGAACCACCAATCATATTTTTAACCAATTGTAGAATTTCCACTCAGAACCTAGTCTCGGATACCCAGACGTACTAAACCAGACTAGACCGCATTATTTATGGGCTGCCGGATATCTTTCCGTATATGGTGAATAGAGAACGTTTTTGACAGCTGATTGATCTTGGGGGGTGGGAGAATTTGTTGGGGTTTTCCGCTCATACTACTGGGTCACCGAAGGGGTAAAATCGCGGAAAAAGAAATGAAAAGAGAGAGAAAGGGAGAATTTCAAGAACTCATTCTGGTGATTGTCCAGGCAGTTCAGGAAATAGGTATTGCTATTCAAGCTCACCCCCGCAATGCAGAATGTTCACAAATTAACTCATTTTGAATTAAAATTTAAATACACATTGATATAGAGATGGTAAGCTGCACCTGCACACCGGAAAGCAGACGTGACGACGAGACAGAAAACGCGAAGGGGGGCAATAGGAATCCATCCAGATGGAAGGATATGAATTTAGGGGCACTGGGGCATGTTAAACGTAAGTTTGTAGCCAAGCAAACATAGCAAAAGCACAGAAATTAGATTGAACGCGAGATTTCAGGGTTGAAACACACCTGAGAACCATGAAGACGCTTCCTGTATACCCATACATTCAATTCTGGCCAGAAAATGCGCTCGCAGCGGCGCCAAATCCAGTACAATTGCCAGCCCATTTTCAGGGCTAAAACGGCATGAAAACAGTAGTGGTCTTGAGAAGTTGAAAGTGCCAGAAAGCGCGCAGAAAAGTGGGAGAGGCGGGTGGATGGTGGAAGGAGAGGTTACGACGGTTAAGTGTGACGTGACGATCACGTCACACTTGACATCTTCAAAGCGTCATTTTCAATGGCGCTGACAATGGGCGTAAAAATTTCGCAAATTTTGTAGCCAGCATCATTCATAGCAGCTTCGTCCATGTGCAGGAACATTTTGGGGGAGCTGGGAGGCTTGTGAAGAAACAAAAAAATATTATCGGTCCTGGGTCCGAAGATGGCTGTGCGACTTGACATGTCAAGTGGACCCAGGTGATTACAGAGTACTAGTACACTCATCAGGATAGTGAATGAAGCCCATATCCTTCGCAGCACCGTCGAGAAACCAAGGCAGACCTGGGCAGGGGTTCCCGGGTCCTACACTGCCACCCTGAGAATTTTTTACGTTTTCCGCATAGAACCTAAAACCTTTGTTGGCGGTAGTACGTCTGAGCCGTGGCACCTACCATCACCATATTATTCTGCGCGTCGACGCGTCTCTATCCGCCGAAATCCTCAGGGAATGCCTCTAGGCGACGAGGCACGCCATCCCGCCCTCTGTCTATGCTTAGGTGCATCCTCTTATCCTGTGCACGGAACTCAATTTCCACAGGAAGATGACGCGAGTGGGGGTGATGGTAGGTGTCACGGTTCAATCGGCCCAGACACAAGCCCCACCATTTTCCCACGTGCCAGAGATCAATCAAACTTCAAAAACGTCCTCTATTCACCATATATCTGGAAACACCTCCGAAAGGTGGCCTACGACTCGAATTGCTTGTCTACGTCTGGGTATCCGAGACTACTCAGAACCGTAGTCTCTCTAACTGTATAGACACTATAAACTGAGCAACATTGATATCACAATCATTTAACTTACTTTCATCGCCTCATCACGGCAGCCGTTTGCAAAACTAATGCTCCTCTGTAAAATGGAGAACTGTATTTTTCACTTCTGTTGAGCAGCTTTGGGCAGGATCAATCACCCGTGCACCATCAGTTGAAAAGGTGCGTCATCACGTTGCAATCAATCCGGATTAGCAGGGATCACTCGGAAGAGCGTCATATAACTCGGAGCATGTCAATCTTGACGTGCGCGGGTCAAGGGCAGTGACGCCATCAAAAAGCCGTCTAGCACAGCTTATTGCTTTTCGGTGACGGCTCTGATAAAAGGGGGAGCAAGCTCCCCCAATAAAAGGTCTGGAGATGGCAAAAAGTGTTCGATGGCCTAGATAATGTATAGCGCCATAGAGGTGAGGATGAATAAAGCCCTCCACAAAGTATCTAAGGTAAGTAGATGTTATGAATTGATGCTGCGCGGGCCGTTTGTATCATTGACCCGTTTGTCTCATAGGGTCGTTCACACATTCCTTTTTCCTCCCCTTTTTCGCTTCCTTTTTCACTCCCCTTTTCGCTGTTTTTGGGATTCTCTTCGTTTTTTGCCCAGGTTTTTTTTCCCTTTTCAATTTGAATAGTTAAAAAGGGAAGACCTACCAAAAAAAACGGAGTGAATTGGGCAAATCTGGCCAAAACTGAAAAAAAAAAAAAAAAAAAATGGTGTGAAAAAGGAGCCGCCAAAAGGAATGTGTGACAGAGCGTCCTTTTTGGGCCCTTTTGATCTCATTTTATTCTTCCTTTTTCATGATTCCTCTCATTAACCTCAGTCCTTGCCTAGTACATGCTGACTGTTCAGAGGTATAAAAAGGCAAAGTTACAAAAAGAAACAAGTTCTACAGAGCTTTTTTGACTAAAATGCAAAATGAGCAAAAAGGAAGAGAAAAAGAAGCGCGAAAAGGACGCAAAAAGGGAACCAAAAAGGCGAGGTGTGAACAACCCCATTGACTGGTAAAAAAACTGTGCATCACCCTGTCAGAAAAAATGATATTTCGCATTGGTGCATTTGCCTGCGTAAACAAAGCCCGAATAAAGTACGATTACAACGTTCAAATCGTCAATCACGCGTCACACCCCCCTCTGTCGAACCGAGCTTTTGGCTGGTGTCACGCCTCACAGGGCCCTTGTCGAATACAACTTTCGGTTCGCACAAACCTGTAAATCGGTGGGTCTTATGAAAACCACCCTAAAAATACCTCCTCATATTTAGTAAGTACTTTTTTCAACGTTGCTCTCATCCTATGCGATGTATGTACTCCGACTAAAGCTTTGGAAAGTGGCTACTTTGATCAGTGAAAAACACACTGGAAATGAGTCGAGAAAATTGGAGGCATGAATCAATGGAGTCTCCCCTGTACTTTGCGCAATTTTAGAACACATAGAACGGTGGGGAGGGGGAGGAAAACTGGGTGTGACAACATGGGTGGTGTGACGGGGTAACTGCCCCAGACGTTCTGAGAGCAGCCTGCGCACATCAAATTTACCCGACCTCGCGTGGCAAGGATCAATTTCGGACCGCCGGTCCGCTCATGCGCGCTCACTTTCTCTCTGTTCTCTTGCACCGATCACACCGATTATCAGCGTAATTTGCGGTATCCCCCGTATCGAGTTGTAAAGACGGGTAGTCGAATGCGTTTGTGTAGAGAACGTCGTGGTTCCGGTTGTAAACGCATAAAGACCAACGAGGTGCGGGCCGGAGAAGCCGGCACAGGGTCAGCCCAGGAGGCCGATAAAAAAAATAATGACCTTTTAGTTTTCGCTGGGGGGTGACCTTGGGAGGCTTTAAAATGAGTAGAATGTGCTGTTTCGGATATTTCAACGAGTTCTGAGCATTCTTCAGTCGAAACCAAGCCGTCCCAATATGGAAGCATCGGCCATCAGCTTGGCTTTGTTTGGCAAAAGCACACTCAATATATGTTCAATTTTTGGAACACAATTGGAGTGTTGGAAAAGATGGATCTCCATCATACTAACCTCTCTGGGCCTGTGTTGTAGAATACGCGATGTATTCTTGTTGAGTACGAATATATATTGCACGAAATCCGTTTACAGTCCTAGCGTAGCGTGCGGGTTGCCCAAGAAGTCGTAAGAGCGCGTCTTTACGATATCTTGAAGCGGTAGTCCGAAGGAACAGCAAGAGCGAATCTTTACTGAGTCTTGAGACGAAACGAGGCGGTTTAGGCGTTCGTTGAGTGCACACAGAGGCGAAGAAAGTGGGAGGAAAAAGGCAAGTTGATTTCGTAGCTAAGGAGTACTTAAAAGGGTGTGGTATAGACTACATGTGAATAAGTAGCATGTGGATGGTTGGAAATAGGTAGTAAGGGGTAATTGGAAAATATATGAAACAAGAGACGAATGATCGTAGAGTAAGATACTGTTAATCATGACAACCTGTTTCGAAGCATTCAGATCAAAAGTGATTGAGAAATGGGTATGATAGCGGACCTAATTCCGTGACACGTCGGTTACCCAATTTGGAAATCATTACTGTGGCCTCACCTTTGACCTAGGTGAATTGAAAATTGTGTAGAAAGCACTCTAAGAAGGCCAGCTAAAGATCCCCCGGTGCAAAAGTTTGAAAAGTTGAAAAATTATTTTTGCTCCCCGGATTTCGCGCTTTTGGTCCGGGCCGACCATGACAGAATTGTCAACAAACGTAAGCACAAACGAACGAGCACCACTCAATCAAAACCCGTATATTGTTTCCAAAACGGCTGTAAAATCTCCTCTCCAAAGGTTTCGAGGCTCGAGCAGCCTGTATATATACTTCCCCGCTCGCAGAAGAGACTTCAAGAAATCCGGAGAAGAGGCGGTGTCAAATTTACACGTGTTGTCATGTTGATGTTTGTCAGCCTTGGCTGCCGCGTCGTCGCTCTTGTCTTCTCCCCCCACCCTGTCTGCCCACCCCATGCTCGCCTCTTCAGAGGCTCTTTATCTTTGACCGCACACACATCAAGGTGCTTCAAGGCCAATCATTGGGCTGTCGCAAGTATGGTTCGAAGCAAGCTTTCGTCGAGGGCAAGAGAGCAAGAGTCAATATTTCAAGTGCGCGAGATCTCAAGGCTGCGAAACCCCGGTGTCGCAAGCTCCAAACCAACTCCAAACCCTCAAAAATCAAGACTGGTCACTGCAAGCTTCAGAAGCGCCCACCTCAAGCACCCAAGCACCTCAATATTGTCCTTTCAAGTCCTCTTCACACTTTAAGCGCTCCCCTCCGTGTGTTCAAGACTCAAGTCCCTCTCCCACCTCGAGTCCCCTCCCCGCCCTGCCTCTCGTTTTATGCATTCAGCTTCCTCCTCTCCTCCCATTCCTCTCTCCCCGCGCTCTCTCTTAGAATTGTAGTGTGCTCGAGTGTACTTTGATTTTATGTACACACTTGAATTCATTCTTTTTTTTTTTTTTCACAAATTTATGAATTAAAATTTATCATTTAATGGGAAGCCGGAACCGTCGTCAGCAAATCCGAAATATGTCCAGGAAAGCTCGAGCGCAGGATGTCCCCAGGACTGTCGCTGCCTGTCGATTGCCTGGGAATCAATGTTTCGGTCTCCTGGGGATGCTCCGGAGATGACACGCTGACATCAGACACCAACATGTCATTGGGGGAGCTTGCTTCCCCTTTTACCAGAGCCGTCACCGAAAAGCAATAAGTAACAGATTTTCTTTTGGGTTCAAAGAGGCTGAAAAGGGTGTAAGACTATTCATGAGCGTTTCCATAAGGTGTAGTTAATACATATATAAGATCTAGTTTCTGCGTGAAGAACTCGGCTGTGACGGATCGACGTTCGCATCTGCTCACGGCGATATTTCCACCGCCCGTTCCTCATTGGGACCACACGGTTAATGCATCCTCCTCCTCCTCCTCCGAGTCGTTGCCAAGACTTTGATACACAGCCTCCATTTTCTAGTATAAGTAGTTAGCTGTTGTCGTAGATTGCTTTCCTTTGGTCAATCTAGGACTTACACCAGTTCCCTTGGGTGGATCTTTGTGTGCCGGAACTCGAGCTCCCTTCGCTTCCGTCACATCTTTTGAACTCTCCAAGCTCCTAGACTGTCGACGCACTTGACTACGCCTACCCCCGACCCCTCCTCTGATTTGTGCTCGACGTACCCAGATGACTGACTCTGGCCGCGCCCGCTACCCTCTCCGCTCGCATACTCAGATTGTTCCTCCAATGCCTGCTTCGAGATCTGCTCGCGCTGCCGACAATGTGAGTTCCCCCACTGGAACTCACCGACCGGAGAGCCGTGCCTCCTGGACAAACGCACGCCCCGTTTCCCCCGATTTATCATACAGTCGGGCGGTCTCGGGTGGACGACCTTCCCCTAGTGTAGACTTGCCGCTGCCTTCGGGTGGTGAGACCCCATCGCCTTCGGGCGGTGAGACACCGTCGCCTTCGGGCGTCGAGACGCCGATGCCTTTGCGCATCGTGAAACCGCTGCCGTTTGGCAGCGAGACCTCGCCGTCGGCATCCCCGATGCGCGCTCCATCGTTCACGCCGATGCTTCCCGCGCCTAGCTCGCCGCACTTGACTTCAGTTGTAGACTGGGGAGTTTTGGGGGATAGTAATAAAAATTCCTTCGAAACCGTTGCTACGCACCATGTGGGATCACGTTCACCAAATCCCAGAAACACTGTAAGCCCCCCGGATTTCCGCTCACATTCCACATCCACCGTGTCGCGTGCGATTAAGAATATGAGCGAGGACGAGCTTGTGAGTGTGGCTCGTCGCCACCAGGCTACTAAACGCTATTGACCCAAGACTGTAGCGCATGCCGTAAGTCCGGTGACCTCCGCTGTCACGTCTTGGAGTTTTTTGGCAAACGTTCAGAGGGCAAAATATGGGTCGCGCTGCACCTGCCCTTTGAGATGGAGGTAGATAAAGTGTATTACTTTGGCGACTACATGGGCTCAAGGTACCAAGCAGTCTGCGAGGTATACCCGCAACACGATGGGGTATAAAGTTTTGTAATCATTCATCATGTCGCAAATTTCTTTTTCCTGTCTGAGTGTTGGTGGAAATAAACACACCGGCCACTAATAAGGAGTCTCCCCACCATTTGCCTTCAACAAATCCCGCACCCGATTGGGCAAGCTGTCATATAACTTGTCGATATATGCCTGATCAATTTGTTCCCACTCTTCCTTCAAAGCGGCCCATGATTCCTCCTTGTTCTTCGGCAGTGGATCCCTAGCACGCACCATGGTCTCCAAATGATCCCAAAGATTCTCGATGATGTTCATATCCGGTGAATTTGGTGCCCAGGGAAGAACCTCAAAGCCTTCAAGCTCGAGCCACCCCAAAGCATGCTTGGAGCGATGCTTTATCGCCGTCCTGCTGAAAATAGACAGTCGAGCGATCCAAATCATGCTTGTCGAGGGTCCGCGGGAGGGTTTCGGCCAGGATGTCGGTGTAACCGAAGCGGTCGATGATTCCGTCGATCCGGTGAAGTTGTCCGACTCCATATCGGGTAATACACCCCCACACCATCACACTCCCGCCACCGTGTTTGACTTTCTTCTTGGTATATCGGGCGTCGCTTGCTTGCCCCGGCTCTCTCCAGCACCACTGCCGCCCATTCGACCCAATGATATTAAATTTTGACTCATCTGAGAATATCACCGCCCGCCAATCCTCCGGTGTCCAATAACAATGCAGTTCCCCCCATTCTTTTCGCTTCCTCCGGTGGGCTGGCGTCAACAAGGGTCGAGATTGACGCACATAGGCATTCAATCCTTGTTTTTTGAGGGCAGCCCGGATCGTATCGACGTGCAAATGGGGGAAATATTTCCTCTGCAAGTCCGAAGCATTCTTGGCTTTGCCTGAAGACAGCAGTCTAAGTGCTTTACGGACATCCCGCTCGTTGATTTTGCGTGGGCGTCCTTGCCTGGGAGTTTTCGCGTCAAAATTGTGGGTTGGTCCGTAGCGGGCATCGATTCTGGAGACGGTAGAGGGCGCAACATTTTCCTTTCCTGCCACGTCCCGATTCGACCGGCCAGCCTCCTTCAGCGCGACAATAGAGTGTCGTTGTGGTGGTTCGGATTAAACAATGTGACAGCTGTCAAACAGGGAAAAACAATTGGATCACGTGTGCGCGATGATCACACTCTCTTGCCACTAGTGTTGCCGCGGCTCGGCTCGGCTCCGGCTAGCCGACCGAGCTGAGCTATTTTAAGCTGAGCTCAGCCAGCCGTTGCCAGGGCGGCTCCACGTGGCTCGGCTCAGGCCCAAGCCGGCTTGAGCCCGGCTCAGCCGCAGCTCGAGCACAATTTTGTTCAACCTCCGGTCTCGTTGCCCAACGGATACAAAGGCTGTTTAAATACACAAGAATACACATCTACCATCCCCCAATGCCCCTCACCTCCAAACTTCACCTCTGGGCTGTCATTTGCGGCGCTTTCGTCACCATGAGAAAATGTGTTTAAAAATAAATTTAATAAAGATTTAGCGAGTAACGTGGCTCGCAGGTGTCGACAGCCTCAACATAGCCTGTGAGTATTCTCAAAAGACTAAAAAGGGTGTCTGTATGTTATTTCTATGTTCTGCGGTCCATATACAGTGCTTAAACTGCAGCTTTGTGAAAAGCTTGCTGAGCCGTTGCTGAGCCGTGGATGAGCCGCAAGCCACGTAAGCCAGCCGTCAAAAATAGCTCGGCTCGGCTTTTTGCGGTGAGAGCCGAGCTAGCCGAAGCCGAGCCGCGGCAACACTACTTGCCACAACACCGCCGAATTGGACCTCAAGCTTTTATGTGTAGAAAGGGTACATGGTAAGGTACTTCATACACTATCTACTTTAGAAACTCCTCTCACACTCCAGCCTCAGTAACGGCCCAAAGTTTTAGAACCCGGTGATCCAATACTATTTCCGAGTCAGTGTAATAAGCTCTATTGAGCAAAACTTTTGGCTGTAGAGAATGGTTGCATATCATGTCCAGAAACAATGACTGTTGCGGATTCTTGAATTTTAGCCTCTAAGTATGCAAACCTGGCAAGTTTGACTAATCATCTGTGTATATTGAAGGAACAAGGGAGAGTAAAGAAAATCGGGAACAGTTATTTTGTTGAGAACAATGCTAAGGGTTTTTAGAACCCATAGTTTGAATATCGAACTAGACGTAAGTAGTAGCGAGTAAATTTTAGACGGCTGGCAGGGTGTGCATATGATAACTCCCACGCTGGGGAGTATGGTTGCGGCCAACACTTCGTGACAAACTTTTTACTCGATTTGGAAATCGCTACTAGTGCCCCAGTTTTACGTGGATTTTCCTGAAACCGTGCAAAAAGCATCAGAAGAGATGTACCTAGACACCTAAGTTACTGGACCAAAAGTTTGAAAACTGCTAAAGATGTTTTTCACACACAGATTTCGCGCTTTTGATCCCGGGACGGGCTCTACGCGGTGGCTGTGTATGTCAATCACCTTCCTGTTTTGGTCCTCCAGCACAAAAAGCCCACATTTTGCATCAAATGCCAGCTTGAGGAAGTTTTTTGCACCTTATTGTAATGCCATACAGCACTTTCCGAGCCATCCAAGCCCATTTTTTTTTCTGAACCTCGACCAAATTTCGCGTTTTATATTCCCACGGTACAACCCCCCCTCAAAACAAAAATTTTACTAATAAAACCGCATTCTGCGGGTCTGAATCTGCAATCTTGACCAAAATTACGGCTTGTCATGAAGTGTTGGCCGCAACCATACTTTTGAGCGAATCTTGCGCTCATAAGGGTCTAAATGACTGTACAATGTGTTCATACTTAGTGTAAATACAATTTTATAAGGCTCATGCTACTGTGTTCTGAATAAAAGAGTGGAATGGGTATGCGGCGCCTTCCAAATGCGGCAATACCAGTTTTGACATCACCGAATTTTGACAGCGTTACCGACCACCACAACGATCCTTGGGCGTAGGCTCACAGCATATTATCATTGTAATCTAACGACGCAAGGTATGGTAGGTCAACGAAGGCCCAACGAAACTCTTCAGGTGGCCCGGCATTTTAGGCGGAAACGGTAGCAAAGAAGATCTAGAAGGGAACCTGGGATGAAGAGGCCCACGCGAGGGAGGATCGGCGGGATTATCCCCAGTCTTGGCATACTGTACACTCAACCAGATGTCGTTGTCGAAGAACAAATTAAGTATTTGCCGCACGATTCGATTTTGAGCCGAGTTGCGAGACATGTCTCGGCGCAGCGCGCCAATGACGCCGGTGTTGTCTGACTTCAAGATAACTTGACAGTCCTTGAAACCAGCGGCTACCAATGTCCGGAGCGCCAGCTCAACCGCGACCATCTCCGCCCAGCCAATGTCCCCACCTTCTCCTTTCCAATCTGGAGGGGCCAAGCTAGCCAGCGGTTGTCGAGCATGAGGCCGATCTCCCAAGAGGTAGAAGCGTCAACGTGGAGTTGGATGGGAAGCGGTGCCGGGGGTCTCCCGAATGTGGATGCCGCACGAAGAATTCTGAAGGCGGTCCATCCACCATTCAGCATCCGCAAATGTAAAGCCACGGGGCACATTGCTCGTGTCTGCCCATTATTTGCCGCGGAGCCCATCGCCTGTTAAGGCAAACACATTATTTGATTGACATCGAACAGCCGTGATAATCTGCTGAGAAGAAGTTCGAGACGGATGTAACGCATGGGAGCAGGATCATCATCGTGCAAGTTTCAAACAGAGTTCTTTGGCAGAGTGACGCGGATGCCATGTGAGCATCATCATTCGAAACCATCGAGCACGGAACTAGGAATTTATTTGGAGACTTTGGAACTTACTTCGAAGGACCTCGCTGAGGGAGAGTGTTGTAATTATTGATTAGAGATACAGCTTCGGCCTTCGGGCACGCTTACTCAGTCTTGACTCACAATGGACATTGCAGGTATTCTGTAGATACTTGTAGAATATTCTAGATACTTTAGCCAGTAGTATATAAACCCCCCTGTACTTCCTGCTAGAGCATCTGATTGCTCTAAAGCAGCATTCCAACCAACATTGCTATTGCAATCATATTCTACCTCTACTTCTAATCTCGCCCTCCCCGCTTTAATTCTACAACAGAACCAGTGGGCACTTCCGAGATATTCAAGAACTTCGTGAAAATGACCACCAAAACCTCTTTTCGCGGACCCCGGATACTAGATCGACTACTACCAGTGGGTAGTCATGGTCCATCAATCCAGTTTCCGCCACCCCTTGCGTATCGCCGCCGCTCTCGATGCCGTCATTGGGGTACGCTTCCATTCATTGCGTCGTTTCATTGTCACTGCATCAGAGCTGAGGAATAAAGCTCAGTCTTGAGTGATACTCGTCGTAAGTCGGCGTCTGTATCGATTTCTACCACTTCACTGAGTTGTTCATCAGCTCCGCAATTCTTTCTGGTCAGTGGGATTGAGTCGTGGTGGTTGTAGTATAGCAGTGGTGGCGCCCACCATATGTATCAATATACATATATGTAGATGATTAATTTCATTATCTTTTCGCCCGAATCTTACTTGAGATTCCATTAAATTCAGGATACGCTACCATGATTTTGTGAGGAGATGGGACTTAGCGCCAATTTTCATGGTATCGGGACATTAAAATGGCACATGAAAACGTCGAAAAAGCATAGGATTTTGTTCAGAGCCCAGGACATGATTTTCGGGGACCAGCGACTTATTTTCAGTGCATGAGGACATGATTTTTAGGCTACCGAGGTAAGGTAGGGGACATACAAATGCTGTGAACGTCCAAATATGGACAAGATCAGATCAATTCGAATATCGCGCGACCTCTGACCACTTTGGGGCTTATCCGTCCCATGAATATGTAGATATACTTCTTGCCTACAACTCCAGCTACTTTGTACAACATTCGGCGAGCTGTGGATACTGTAGTTGCGGCCAGAACAAGCCATCAACTTTTCCCATGATTGATTGATGGGAATTTTGCGAGCACATCTCCTCCCGCAACTCGAGGTCAAATCCTTAGCGGGCTGGGAGGGGAATGTATAGAAGGTTTATCTACAGATTCATGGAAGGAATAAAGCACAACCGTGCTTGAACTGACCTGGTGAGAGGATTGATCTGATCTTGTCCATATTTGGACGTTCACAGCATTTGTATGTCCCCTACCTTACATGAAATCAGGTACCCCCATCTTCACAGTGATCTTGACCTCCATGTCGAGTCGAGCCATCATCTCCTCATTTTCATCTAATATACTGATCTGGGACGAGGTTAATAATTAGAATACTTACCTTTAACTGGATAACAGTCAACAGCTTTACCTGATGCTCGGCGTTCTTACCGTTAGTTTTTCTTACTCGAGTATAGAGTGCGCTGACCTCCTGCTGGAACCCTTCCCCGACGCGCGTATTCATATTACGACTCGTCCCTTTGAGTTGGAAGTTTTCAACGGCGTGGCTCAGGAAGTTCTTCTTTAGAAAGCACTGTGGGGAGAAGTCGCAGTGTAGCGCATGGGTAAGTGGTTAGTTGCTAAGACCAACGCTATCCACTCCTACTCCTCACATTGTACCTATAGCAGGAAAAGACGTTCGCATTGAATATACGGAGGCGGTGTCCAAATTGTAAACAATGTAAGACATGATGTCAATTGGCACACAAGGACCACCGGGGCCGATGTTACTTATACCGCGCCAAATATCAATGCCCTCACCCGTGTGGTGCTATCTATGCCCAGATCACAGAAGACAAGGCGGAGTGCGCCAAGACAGGAGATTGTGGATCTCCTGCAACTATCTCCTGCCCGCGATGTCAAAGGTACTTGGCTTTTATCCCGTATTAATGTATCATATGTATACTAATTTATTGCCCTAATTGGATACCTGCTGGAAACCCTGGACAAGGCGGTGGTGGCTGCTATGGATATCCCAGGAACCTACTCAGACACCTCATTTAAAAGGCTTGTCTTGCGTTCCGAAGGATCTGACATGGGGGTAATGCTGGCCGCACTTGTGTATCTGCATCGCGCCACGGGCCACCTTCAGATCTGCGCTGGGGATTGGATACCACACCGCATATTGCTCGGCGCTGTTGTTTTGGCTCATAAATACGTCCACGACGGGCGCCTTTCAAACAGCTACTGCAAAGGTCTCCGAAATCTTTAGCTGCGAGTCAATCGGGGTCATGGAGCGCGACTTTCTGATGGTCGTGGACTATGATCTCCAGGTTCAGGAATATGATATCATGGGTCATCACGAAGGATTGATGCGGGCCTCATATCGTGGGATCCGGGTATCATCCAGTCGGAAGCCGATCGATCATGATGAACGGCGCTCCAAATCGAAACTGGACTGAAATCAGAGAAGGAACGTCAGGCTTATACCAGGTTGTAGCGTACCCTTGCCAAAACATGTTGGGCCGTGAGGGTTTGACGGGAGCTACCGGACCTGGCGTCCACGGCCGCTTAAAATCTGTTCTGGAAGATAGGGCAGAGGCGGTCAGCAGCACCATGGCCCTCATGTGGGTGTCTAGCTATCTTGCAGTTCATGCACGCGCGCTCATCGTCTGACGCCGTGCATTTATCAATGAGATGCATGGCCGCACAGCGGGCGCATGAGGGGTGGATGGAGGTGCATTATGCGACGACATGCCCTATCCCCTGGCATCTGAGGCAACGTATTGGTTCAGCAATGAACTTGTTTAGGCACAGTCGTTTATCCCTCCGCCTCCGAGATGCAGAATTGGTCCGTGGTACCTCTGTGTTCCGCACCTTTATACGGGCCCTTGTGTTTGTCTCGGAAGTGATCGGCACGGATACATGATCAGCTCTGTGCGCTGCTCAAGCACCTCATCCGGAACCTCTCCAAATACACGGAGTCAGATCAATATGGGCAGCTTTGTGGTACTCAAATCAAGAATTTCCCACACATCGGCAATCGCCGCCTTCGTGCTGGCAGTGTGCTGTGCTGTCAAAGTGCCGTTGCCATCAAACGCCGTCAACTTTCCAGCAACTTTCTTCGAATAAGGGAGGATACCGGGCCTATTAAAATCATGTAGATACATATCATAACGCAGTAAAGCACTCCAAACCACACGGTGTGCTTTATACCAGTAGAACCAGTGGGCCATATATCAGGTATTTTTTTGTCCGTCCCAAAATTC
Source organism: Favolaschia claudopus (assembly GCA_037176885.1). Classification (NCBI taxonomy): domain Eukaryota; kingdom Fungi; phylum Basidiomycota; class Agaricomycetes; order Agaricales; family Mycenaceae; genus Favolaschia; species Favolaschia claudopus. The sequence continues at coordinate 1,097,095 of JAWWNJ010000079.1, forward strand.
AAAAACAAAAAAATACCTCAGGATATATGGTCTGACTAGGGAGACTAGGCACTAACGAGATATTCAAGAACTTCGTGAAAATGACCACCAACTGCTAAGATCTTCGAAACGGTCCTTAATGTGCATACTAGACTCCCCTTTGTTGCTGCCGAGCTGCCCACAACATGACCAAAGCATGTGCCGGGGCGGGCCGAGGTGGCAGTGCTGTGGCAGTGCATTCCAAATCTTTCGACAGATTTTTAAAACGCGCCGCTTGACGGGAAAACACGATTGCAACACTTCCTTGAAAATGTCACACTAATGTCACACCTGGTTATATCCTTTCTCCTGAGGCTTTTCTGGTCAAAACTCTTCATAGAATGCCATCTACTGCTCTGTAACTTCCATTTCTATGAAAAACCTTGGCCCTAAGTGGCCTGTTACTGACGGTATAAATGCGTGACAGATGACACTGAGACTGCTGACATAAGGGTGCGGGGTTCCTACGCTCTCCATCTTAATGTAATGGGACTTGAGCAGAAGTGCCCATGCGTTTGTGTAGAGAACGTCGTGGTTCCGGTTGTAAACACATAAAGACCAAGGAGGTGCGGGCCGGAGAAGCCGGCACAGGGTCAGCCCAGGAGGCCGATAAAAAAAATAATGACCTTTTAGTTTTCGCTGGGGGGTGACCTTGGGAGGCTTTAAAATGAGTAGAATGTGCTGTTTCGGATATTTCAACGAGTTCTGAGCATTCTTCAGTCGAAACCAAGCCGTCCCAATATGGAAGCATCGGCCATCAGCTTGGCTTTGTTTGGCAAAAGCACACTCAATATATGTTCAATTTTTGGAACACAATTGGAGTGTTGGAAAAGATGGATCTCCATCATACTAACCTCTCTGGGCCTGTGTTGTAGAATACGCGATGTATTCTTGTTGAGTACGAATATATATTGCACGAAATCCGTTTACAGTCCTAGCGTAGCGTGCGGGTTGCCCAAGAAGTCGTAAGAGCGCGTCTTTACGATATCTTGAAGCGGTAGTCCGAAGGAACAGCAAGAGCGAATCTTTACTGAGTCTTGAGACGAAACGAGGCGGTTTAGGCGTTCGTTGAGTGCACACAGAGGCGAAGAAAGTGGGAGGAAAAAGGCAAGTTGATTTCGTAGCTAAGGAGTACTTAAAAGGGTGTGGTATAGACTACATGTGAATAAGTAGCATGTGGATGGTTGGAAATAGGTAGTAAGGGGTAATTGGAAAATATATGAAACAAGAGACGAATGATCGTAGAGTAAGATACTGTTAATCATGACAACCTGTTTCGAAGCATTCAGATCAAAAGTGATTGAGAAATGGGTATGATAGCGGACCTAATTCCGTGACAAGTCGGTTACCCAATTTGGAAATCATTACTGTGGCCTCACCTTTGACCTAGGTGAATTGAAAATTGTGTAGAAAGCACTCTAAGAAGGCCAGCTAAAGATCCCCCGGTGCAAAAGTTTGAAAAGTTGAAAAATTATTTTTGCTCCCCGGATTTCGCGCTTTTGGTCCGGGCCGACCATGACAGAATTGTCAACAAACGTAAGCACAAACGAACGAGCACCACTCAATCAAAACCCGGGAGGAGGAGGAGCGAGCGCGGCGCGGAGCGCCGCGCGAGCGACGACGACGACCACAGAGGTGATATGCTAGAGAGAGAAGACGGGCGGGGACCCACGACGTTTGGGCGCAACGTTTCGTCTGCAAAGACTCATCAGGTGGCAGTGTTCCCTAACGGTACGTGGTGATTGTTTGTTTCCAGCGTATCATGTGACTGACACGTGCGTATGGGAAAACAAACCGAGTGCCAGTACGGGAGTCGCGGAATCCAGCCAAATGGGGACTCGACACGTTTTCCTCCAATAACTGCTTCATCCTCCTCAGGGCTCCATTCCAACAATGCTAGCATTTCATTGATCTGAATTTCATGAACACGAGAGGTACCATACAAAAGCAGCCGCATCAGGGACCCGATACCTGGTCAGAGGTAGGAAAAGTGGGTTTTATGGGCACGTTCGGGGAATCCGGTCAGAGAACTCGACCCTTAGCATTTTGTATTGACGGTAAAAGATGAAGGAAGAACAAATTTTAGAAATCATTCATTTTTTCGAGAATCCGAAGGCACGCGCCGCCGCAGAGCGCGACCCGAAGGGAGCGTTAAAATGAGTAGAATGTGCTGTTTCGGATATTTCAACGAGTTCTGAGCATTCTTCAGTCGAAACCAAGCCGTCCCAATATGGAAGCATCGGCCATCAGCTTGGCTTTGTTTGGCAAAAGCACACTCAATATATGTTCAATTTTTGGAACACAATTGGAGTGTTGGAAAAGATGGATCTCCATCATACTAACCTCTCTGGGCCTGTGTTGTAGAATACGCGATGTATTCTTGTTGAGTACGAATATATATTGCACGAAATCCGTTTACAGTCCTAGCGTAGCGTGCGGGTTGCCCAAGAAGTCGTAAGAGCGCGTCTTTACGATATCTTGAAGCGGTAGTCCGAAGGAACAGCAAGAGCGAATCTTTACTGAGTCTTGAGACGAAACGAGGCGGTTTAGGCGTTCGTTGAGTGCACACAGAGGCGAAGAAAGTGGGAGGAAAAAGGCAAGTTGATTTCGTAGCTAAGGAGTACTTAAAAGGGTGTGGTATAGACTACATGTGAATAAGTAGCATGTGGATGGTTGGAAATAGGTAGTAAGGGGTAATTGGAAAATATATGAAACAAGAGACGAATGATCGTAGAGTAAGATACTGTTAATCATGACAACCTGTTTCGAAGCATTCAGATCAAAAGTGATTGAGAAATGGGTATGATAGCGGACCTAATTCCGTGACACGTCGGTTACCCAATTTGGAAATCATTACTGTGGCCTCACCTTTGACCTAGGTGAATTGAAAATTGTGTAGAAAGCACTCTAAGAAGGCCAGCTAAAGATCCCCCGGTGCAAAAGTTTGAAAAGTTGAAAAATTATTTTTGCTCCCCGGATTTCGCGCTTTTGGTCCGGGCCGACCATGACAGAATTGTCAACAAACGTAAGCACAAACGAACGAGCACCACTCAATCAAAACCCGTATATTGTTTCCAAAACGGCTGTAAAATCTCCTCTCCAAAGGTTTCGAGGCTCGAGCAGCCTGTATATATACTTCCCCGCTCGCAGAAGAGACTTCAAGAAATCCGGAGAAGAGGCGGTGTCAAATTTACACGTGTTGTCATGTTGATGTTTGTCAGCCTTGGCTGCCGCGTCGTCGCTCTTGTCTTCTCCCCCCACCCTGTCTGCCCACCCCATGCTCGCCTCTTCAGAGGCTCTTTATCTTTGACCGCACACACATCAAGGTGCTTCAAGGCCAATCATTGGGCTGTCGCAAGTATGGTTCGAAGCAAGCTTTCGTCGAGGGCAAGAGAGCAAGAGTCAAGATTTCAAGTGCGCGAGATCTCAAGGCTGCGAAACCCCGGTGTCGCAAGCTCCAAACCAACTCCAAACCCTCAAAAATCAAGACTGGTCACTGCAAGCTTCAGAAGCGCCCACCTCAAGCACCCAAGCACCTCAATATTGTCCTTTCAAGTCCTCTTCACACTTTAAGCGCTCCCCTCCGTGTGTTCAAGACTCAAGTCCCTCTCCCACCTCGAGTCCCCTCCCCGCCCTGCCTCTCGTTTTATGCATTCAGCTTCCTCCTCTCCTCCCATTCCTCTCTCCCCGCGCTCTCTCTTAGAATTGTAGTGTGCTCGAGTGTACTTTGATTTTATGTACACACTTGAATTCATTCTTTTTTTTTTTTTTCACAAATTTATGAATTAAAATTTATCATTTAATGGGAAGCCGGAACCGTCGTCAGCAAATCCGAAATATGTCCAGGAAAGCTCGAGCGCAGGATGTCCCCAGGACTGTCGCTGCCTGTCGATTGCCTGGGAATCAATGTTTCGGTCTCCTGGGGATGCTCCGGAGATGACACGCTGACATCAGACACCAACATGTCATTGGGGGAGCTTGCTTCCCCTTTTACCAGAGCCGTCACCGAAAAGCAATAAGTAACAGATTTTCTTTTGGGTTCAAAGAGGCTGAAAAGGGTGTAAGACTATTCATGAGCGTTTCCATAAGGTGTAGTTAATACATATATAAGATCTAGTTTCTGCGTGAAGAACTCGGCTGTGACGGATCGACGTTCGCATCTGCTCACGGCGATATTTCCACCGCCCGTTCCTCATTGGGGCCACACGGTTAATGCATCCTCCTCCTCCTCCTCCGAGTCGTTGCCAAGACTTTGATACACAGCCTCCATTTTCTAGTATAAGTAGTTAGCTGTTGTCGTAGATTGCTTTCCTTTGGTCAATCTAGGACTTACACCAGTTCCCTTGGGTGGATCTTTGTGTGCCGGAACTCGAGCTCCCTTCGCTTCCGTCACATCTTTTGAACTCTCCAAGCTCCTAGACTGTCGACGCACTTGACTACGCCTACCCCCGACCCCTCCTCTGATTTGTGCTCGACGTACCCAGATGACTGACTCTGGCCGCGCCCGCTACCCTCTCCGCTCGCATACTCAGATTGTTCCTCCAATGCCTGCTTCGAGATCTGCTCGCGCTGCCGACAATGTGAGTTCCCCCACTGGAACTCACCGACCGGAGAGCCGTGCCTCCTGGACAAACGCACGCCCCGTTTCCCCCGATTTATCATACAGTCGGGCGGTCTCGGGTGGACGACCTTCCCCTAATGTAGACTTGCCGCTGTTTTCGGGCGGTGAGACACCGTCGCCTTCGGGCGTCGAGACGCCGATGCCTTTGCGCATCGTGAAACCGCTGCCGTTTGGCAGCGAGACCTCGCCGTCGGCATCCCCCTTGCCTATGCTTTGAGACAACTTTGAGATGTACTTGTATCCGTGGTTGGACTATAAATTTTGCAGTTCAATCCCAGTCTCTGCAAAGGATCCATACTTTGTTCCTCTAGGCCGGCACACTCTTGTTGGTGACGAGCGTCTAAAATAATGGAATCCGGGAAATGCTCTGGTACTCGACTGCTTCCATGAGTGTACTTACAGTGGCGGCGGGATCTGATGCCACCCCCCAAAAAATGATGTGGCCCCAATCGACTCCACTTGCATCAAATGTTCCAGAAATAAGCTGTTCTATTTTTAGGAGTGGCATCAGATGGCGCCGCCACTGTACACTGCATTTGTATCGTGTTCTATACTCATTCGTAGCGGAGCTGCTACAGTCAACTCTGTCTTAACCCATAGGCCTCCGTTCCGCCCAAATCCTATGGGGAATTACAGAGTTATGGGTTATCCCAGTCAAAATGTAGTCAAAATCTACGAAAATTGTATGGGTTATGGCCCATTATGGGTTATGAGAGGTATGGGTTAAGACAGAGGCGACTGTAGTACCAGTGTATAATAGTGTAAGCCCCAAATGGAACCCTCAGATATCCAACTTGGATCTTTGCGATCAACTTCAACTCTCCGAAGCAGAACAAGACCAAAACAGCCAGGAACTGGCAGTAGATCACGAATTCATCTTTGATCCCGACTATTCTTTACGTCTTTTGAACGCAGGTTTCCGGATTTTCGCAATCGAAGAGAGTTCAAACACTGTTCCCGCAAGAAGAAATCAAATCCCGTACACAAACGACGAACCAATAACTTTATTCCTCCGTTGTCGTGTGCTGCACCCCGGTGAACACAGACCCATTGTTCAACCTCAGATCAGTACTCACCACGAAGATGAGTCTGCTACGATGCATGAAACTTTGCAACTCACGTTTGACGCGGCGGACATTCCACTTTCATATTCAACTGGTTTACTTGGCGCATTATTATACAAGTTGCAGTCAATACCAAAATCCATACCTTTGCTGATTTGTTCAAATTCCGACTATCTAGCACGCGTCCTCGTCAAAGAAAGGGCACATTTCGAAAATGCCATGCTCGACCCAAACTTCAAGGTTATCAAGGCCGTGATGGCCGCTAGACTCGTAACCAGTCTGCTACGCAAGGCCGACAAATGTGGCGAGCACGTCGGGCGTAGCAGTAACCAGTCTACTACGCGAGGCCGACAAATGTGGCGAGCACGTCGGGCGTAGTAGACTGGTAACTCTCGGGACATGCCAAAGGGCTGTCGCGGAGTTTCAAAAATTTGGGTGGGCCCCATCAATCTGTTCCTTTTCCCCCTCTAAATATATATTTAAGCTTCAAAAAGTACTACAATACACTCTTATACAACATTGCTATATATCTAGCTATTTAGTTCAGTGTTTTCGACGCAATAGGTAAAGGAATTGATGGTCAAGAAATGGCTGAGTCACAGAATGTCACACAGTTTTTGACACGGTCGCATCACTCGCCGAATAGCCGGCACCACTCAAATTTTTGAAACTCCGCGACAGCCCTTTGGCATGTCCCGAGAGTTACCAGTCTACTACGCCCGACGTGCTCGCCACATTTGTCGGCCTCGCGTAGTAGACTGGTTACGAGTCTACACGTGCTCGCCACATTTGTCGGCCTCGCGTAGTAGACTGGTTACGAGTCTAGATGGCCGCTTTAAATGAGAGAACTGGCCGAATAAGATTCAAAAAACTTTCCGAGTTACCTGCGGCTTCATTCGACTCGATTGCGCCCATGGAGATTGATTTACAGACTGATATCATGTTCACAAACTCAGGGATTCAGCTACAACATGGAACTCAACGTACCCTCACCAAAATAATCCGTGGTCTGCATCCCAAACCACTTCGCAAATCGACTTTTGTGAATCTCGATCGCATACGTTACTCAGTGGAAGAATTCTGCGAATATACACCTTCGGACGAATCGATCTGGAGGTCTTTAAGATCCTCTACATTGCGCAGGGTATCAAGAGAATTTTTGTGGAAATGCGTGCATGACACTTTCCGAATAGGAGACTTCTGGTTCCATTTGAATAGCCAGCATCCTATGGCGAATTGTAGGGATTGCGGTGTGACCGAATCCCTCGAACATATTGCCTTATGTAGACTGTAATGTTTCCGGTCAGCAACTAATTTGGGCCCTGGCACAAAATCTTTGGGAACGAAAATACGCCGACTCAAGCTGGCCAACTCTCAATTGGGGTTTGATACTTGGCTGCAATCTCGTTAAATTTAAATCGAGAAAAGGTTCCGTTTTACCTCATCAAGGCAGACTGTTCGCTATATTGATCTCGGTTTCTTGGCACTTGATTTGGAGGTTGCGAGTGGATCGGGTGATTAAAAACGCAAACAAGATGACATCGGAGGCACAAATTCATCATAAATGGCTTGCGGCTATTAATTCGGCGCTGGAGCGGGACCGAATACTTACCGACAAACGAAAATTTGGTCGACTTGCAATGAGCAAGAAATTGGTACTCCAAACGTGGAGTGGTTGACTCAAGGTTTACTCATGGATGAGGACTCATTGCCGGATAACTGGACATATACAAGGGGGGTTTTAGTGGGTATACAGCCCAGGAAAGTAGGGATAGGATGATCTACAGCTGGAGTCCCACACTGGGTGAATTCGTGCGTAATGGCATTTCCTCCCGGACACATTAGTCTGTTAGTGACCGCGGGGGTGTGACAGTTGCTCGACTTATGCCGGCATGTGCGGAGTTTGAATACTCTCTCACGGATTCTGGTGCTTCGTTCTCCCTCATCCCATAGAGCTTGGTTTGATCAATGAGTGTTTGCCATTGGGTGATTTCCTCAGTATATATCCTATTTTTGAGCCCTGTGAGCACTGAGCAACTTTGGCGGCTTCAAGGAGCGCTGACTGGTGCGAAGGCGGCTTCCCGATGATGCTTTGAATAATTTTGACATGCGGAATTTTGTGTCGATGCTTCCGGAGCTCAGTAATTCACCCTTTTTGAATTTTGCCTTGGTTGAAAAACTCACCGAAAGGATTCTGAGGTCTTGGCAGCTTTAGAGCCCATTATTTCCTCCATATAAATGGCTTTGTGAGTCTAACTCTCAAGGGCACTCAACCAAACACACGGTCTTCCTCAAAATCGCGAAAGAAACAGTTCAACTTGAACTCAACTTGAACTTCACGATGGTGGCCGGGAATGGCCGAGCATCTGTCAAATCTGACAGTGGATTGATCGGACCGCAATTCTCGCAGCGCAGTCTCCTACAGTTGCGGCGAAATTAAATGCATTACCATAAAAGGAAATTATCACCATTTTCATCCCCTCTGGCTTGGAAGCGCCGGTAGAAGGCTCGATATAGCTTCATGATACGATGGCAGGTCTGTAAGTGCAGTACAAAAGTATGAAGTAGGTCGTTTGCATCACGATTGAACGAGAATGGTGCAATAAGCTGTTATCTAAATCGACCAATCGGAGCCCAGACTAACTTTCCCATGGATCATTTTCACTGCCAAAACATCTGAATTGGTGACACCAGATGACTCGGCCGCGTTGCCCTGTCCAGAGTTGATTTAACAGAAATTTCCTTTTATGGTAATGCATTTAATTTCGCCGCAACTGTAAGTATATACTCCGTTAAATATTCGAGCTTTGATCTGAAGTCGGTGACCGGAAGATGAGTGACATGGAGAGGATGAAGATTCCAACTGCCACCTTGTACTCGAGGTCAAGCAATGGCTGAAGTCATCGGTACGAACTTCAAGTTATACGTCGTTTGCGGGATTGGCCTGAGCTTCCGGAGAGAGAGGATTTCTAAGCCAAGCCATCATTTATTGGGCTTGAACTCCGAAAACGGAGCTCGCTACACTCCACCGGAAAGGCGGGAGAGCCAAGGCAGCCCACAACCAACAGCTCACCATGAAGCAGCCACAGGCGGGCGAAAACAGGGTGAAGCGCCAGAGGCTCCAAAAATCAAGGGAAAGAGAAGGCGAGCAGGGGAGGGGAGGGGGGAGGGATGGGGGGTGGGGAGGTCAAAGATGGTGGTGTGAGGAAGGTGAAACAGTAAGGGAAGAGGGGGAGATAGCGACTGTGGCAGGGCGGGTACCAGACTTTGGGAGTGGCCACAGAGGACGCAACTCAGCAAGACTGAGCCACTTGAAGCGAGAGAGGGCGTCAGCGATTGCGTTTTCATGGGTGGGGATCCACAGTGGGCGGAAGGTGAACTCGTGATGCACCGCAAGGAGAGCAAATGCACGAAACAAAGCCTGAGTTGGTGGGTGATCAATGGAGCCAGACTGTAGGCAGGTAGAGATGGCTTCGTTATCAATACGAAAGACAACCTCAAAGCCAGTCCAGCAGTGGCCCCAGATCTCCGCAGCACGCAGGACTGCGCGCATCTCCTTCCAATGGATTGGATGACGACGGTAGCGTGCTGGCACTGGCTCAGTGAAGAACAGGTCAACACCTGCCCAATGGCCACCAATACCAAGCTTGCCACTGGCATCAGTGAAAACCTCGAAGCTGATACGAGGAGGTCCAATCACATAAATGCCATTGAAAGTTGGCAGGAATGAGTTCCACCAAGCAATGTCAAGCTTGGCAGAAGCAGGAAGGCGACGGCGTTGGCGACGGGGAAGGAAGGCGAGACTCCGCAGGAAGTCTCGGATGCGACGGGTGAAAAAGCGACCAACGGGAATCACGGACTGAGCAAAAACGAGGTGACCACACAACTGCTCGAGTTCGTAGTGGCTAGCAGAACCCCGGGACAGACACTGATCGAGCAGCAAAAGAAGCCGACTAAGCTTGTCTGCAGGAAGACGTGCCTGCATCTTCACGGTGTCAAGCTCAATGCCGAGAAACTCGAGGCAGTGAGTGGGCCCCTCCTCCTTATCACCGGATATTGAAAAACCAAGCTCCGCAGCTACGGAGCGGAAAACAGCACGACCATGCTCAGCATATGCCAAACCCTTGGAGGCAGGGGTGACATTGATCCAGTCATCCAGGTAATGCTGGATGAGCTTCATGACTTCATCACGAGACAGTAGAATCCAGTGATGAGCCTCCGCAAAGTAATTGTACAGGCGTGGACCAGTACGAATACCGAACGGCAGGAAGATGTCCAGGAATAGACGCATCTTCCACTCAGATGTACATGGTCTGGGTGAATTGGAATATGCCTGAACGCTGCCTCCAGATCTGCCTTGTAAAGGAAGGATCCAGGGCCTGCCTTCCGTACACGGTCAATAGCCCCCATGACAGCCTCGTAGACCAGATGGCCGCACTCAGCAGGGATCGCGTCATTGACTGAGGATCCAGGAGGATATGAGAGGTGATGGATCCGACGACGTTTCTCACTATATTTCTTGGGCACGGAGCCCAGCGGAGAAAGGACAGGTTTAACAGTATCAGCCATGTCTGTGACGTCAATGATACGCCCAAGAGAGACCTCATGGGCAATATCCTTGTCCACTGTCTCGGGGAACGCAAGCGCGGATGGAAGAGGGGCAGGGGCAGAAGGAGATGGAGAGGGCATAAGCATAGGATCCACACCTAAGAGGACACCGTGGCGGATAGCAGAGACAAGGGTCTCAGCAAACGAGCGATCTGGGTAGTCTGCGAGCGCACGAGCCCACGCCTCGGGGTGAAGCTTCGTCGGAGGCATGGGTTTTGAATGCGGAGTAGTGAGAGGGAAGAGTAGGTCCGTGTTGGGGCGTGCCGGGGGGAGGGATTGCGCCATAACCTCAATCGGGGAGAGAGGGCGGTCAGAATCAGCTGTATGGGTGACTAGGGGAGGAGATGGGACTTTCCTGGCTCAAATCTGAGCGAGGAGAGCCAGGAGCATCTCCCCCTCGCTCACCCGGCTTCGATAACGCGCCATCAGGGGGATTTTCCTGAGGCAGGACTGGCCGAGCTACGTCCGGGGGGTTTGAGGAACGGCGCGCGCAAAAAGGCGCGGTGTGGTGACGACTACCGCAATGAGAGCAGACATGGCGGCGTAGGCACTGGCGGCGACCTTCCCAGCAGCCTCCTAGGTGATTGTGGCCCCAGCAGATCTGTGCACGTACTCGCGTTCCGTTCTCCATCAAAATCCTTCCATCCGTCGGAGGCGTCCAGTGCCCACGATCTTCATGGTGCCAGCTGAGTAGTCCATTAACCTTGATGAGTCTGAAGCCGGGCCGGAGAGAAGGCATCGAAGTCGACCAGCCGAAGGTGGGGGAGGGAACGAAGAGGCAGCGCAAGCACCCAAGAAGAGAAAGGAAACAAAAGAAAATGACACAAAAATGAGCTATGACGACGACGGGGGGAGAAGACTAGGGCCCGGGGAGAAGACTAAGGTCGCACAGGAGGGAGGAGGGGAGTCACCGAGCCAAAAGCACGACGGGGTGGAGGCCGGCGAGACGAAAAAGAGATGGAGCATGTGATAGATGGGATCACCTTTGCCAATCCCGCTGCTCTCTTCAGACCTTTCATGATTTGATGCATTGGAGCCGAAATCATCCATCAGTGATCATCAGTCGATATGATAGCGGATCGCGAGCCAGAATGTTGTCATCAAACTCAAACTTTCAAACTCGCCCCAAACTCGCACTTCGAGTCGGTAGGCGCTATAACGGTTTGCTACACTTCTTTTATCTCTTCTGAAAGATATCTCTGTCCCAGTGATCGGCATTTTCGAAGATCCTCATAATTCAAGCTTTTCAACCACATCGGTGGAATCAATATTGACTTCAAGACTCACACAACCCCCTCAACTAGAGCACCGTGTCGGATTCACAAATTGACTTAGGTCTGATACTATACACTGTACAGAGAAACTCTGATTTAAGACTCGATGGATCACAATCTTCAGTGAGTTCAAATTCTTCATTCAACTCTATCAGATTTGGGATATATACTAAGTAGATACCGATGCTGAGCTAGGATTGCTACGAGTCATTCACAAATCCCGTCCATGTTAAGTCGTTGAATCTCTCAAGCAAGCTTTGAAAGCACTGCTGTCAATGATCTCAAGCTGTAATCCGTTGTGAATTTGAAATTTACATGCTCAAGTTTACAGAATTGTCAACCTTTTCTTCAACTCGGAGGGCGCCGGAGTTTATATGCATACATGTTCTCCTCAAACGAATGACTCTTGCTGGTTTGACATACCTCTCTCTTGACCTGAGGAGTCTCAGTGGGCCGACTTTTTCACTTTCCGCCTTCGTTTAATTTACTCGCAGCAGAGAAGATTGCTCTCCGTCACCGTAGCTTAGATTTCTTGTGTTTTCCTCAATTCTTGACGTTCATTCTCATTGAACGCGGCATAGAACACGAGAATCTCTTGTTCAGAATGTATGTATTCCAGGCAAGCTGATTTGTTCATTCTTACACCTTCAACAATTTCCTTCGCACTTCTCGCATAGGGAGAGTTGAGATTCTATTTTATGCTTGTATCAAATTGAAATCTAACAGTGTTCTGCACAGGTACATCTCCAAAACTGCTCCACAGAATATATAGTTACCCAAGTTGGACATGTCTTGGGTTCAATTTGCGCGGTATTCAGCACAATGGTGGTTCGCTCGACAACAGGGGAGCTCTCCACTTCCAAACTCTCTCCACTCCTGGTTCTACCAACTCAGCTTAGCAGCATCCATCCCAGGCATCTTCTTTCAACAAGTCAGTGTCCCGCAATTTTGCTTGACTGAGCTTTGGTCTTCTTCAAGTCTTTGCACTCATGCGTTTCCATGTTTGCAAATGGGCTGGGCATTTATTCTATCCAACTGCTTGGTATTGTATTGAGCATATATTTGTCTTGATCTGTTTCCATGAGGAAATTTATTCATTCGCGGTATCGGCGTACTACTACTACGTAGGCATGTAGTACAGAATCTGGGTCGGTATAATTGCCTTGCATTTCAGCTGATGCTGCGACCTTTCTCGATTCAGTAAATACCTCGTTGACTAGTGATACTATTGGCGATATACTGTCAAATAAATAAATTTACTCGATTTCGCAAATTTGAGGGCAACTCCGTCTTTTGATGACAACTTGACCGAGGAGATGACAACTTAGATGAAGGTGGGAATCGGTGTACAACTTTTAGCATTGACAACTTCCTTTTCCGACAACTTCTTCGTGCGACAACTTTACGATAGGCTGCCAGCGTATCGACAACTTTCTTTCAAACCACTACCTCTCTGGCGACAACTTTCTTCTAGGTAGTATACTTTGGGCGACTGGCTTTCGTTGCATACATCTACAGCAACATACAACTCTCTGGAGCGTCAACTCAAGAGTTTACAACTTTGCTTGGGAGCAACTGTATCTGGATACAACTAATGTCTTTGAATCTGAGGGTCTTCCAGCGTCTTCGAGCAGCTGTGAGACGATAGGGGCTTGATACACTGTTTACCTCTTCAATTTGCTAAGACCTAATGGAAATTCTGTCATTGTTCCAATGAATTCTCTCCGGAAACGGGCAAAAATACTCCAAGACTTGAATATTGCAAGATACTGAAGTACCAACCTTTGCATTATCTACCGACGGATAAATTACCGTATTTGGGATGCCGCCGGAGCCCTCTCGCTCCGTTGCCTTGGAGCATATGGGTAGTCTTACCTCAGCTTCTCCCACCCTTTACTCTTGACCAAAACGACATCCACTCCCTCATTTTTGAATCCATCCCTTCCTCTTCCTCCATTCGATTAATTCCTTCATTCACTCATTCATTCATCGTATATCTTCTATTAATCCTTTTTTCGAGGTACGACTCGTATTTCTACGTCTGTTTCGTCGTCATTGCTGATTTGCCCGCCCATTTTCTCGTCAGTCTTTCTTTATCAGCTATTCTCTCTCTCCCTTCCTGTCTCTACATACCCTTCCTTCTCTATTCCTTCTCTCGTCCTCTCTAATCTCAAAAGGTATCTTGATGTCTCCTTTCTGTCGCTGTCGTCACCGCGCTGACTGGCTTTGTCTCAGGCCATGGTCGATAGTCACCGATTCGGACCCTGCCGCAGCCCCGATTGCGCTTTTAAGGGCTCCTGCGGGACCTTCTTCCCCGGAGCGGCCCAGGACGCCAGCGCCAGCAGCCTGGGGCTGCAGTGCATCTGCGGCTGCCCCGGCGTGCAGCATCTTGTGCCCGCAACTTCCCCTCCGGCAGCGTCTGCTGCCCCTGAGGTGTGTTACCCAACCTTGTCTCTTCATCTCCTCGACTCAGAGTTTGCAGGGGCCGACGGCCACTTCAAGCAGCAATGCTGCCCCTCCTCCCCGCTCTACAGTATGTTTTTAATATCATCGTAACATACGCTCCACTGAGCATGCTGATAGTCGGCTGTGCCGAATCCCACCACCCTTCAGCTCCTTCGCCGAAGCCCTCAACTCTCGTGCTGAGCGCAAAGAGCAATCGGCGACTTCGCGCAAGTCAGAACAGGATGCAAGACTTGGTGATCACCTTAGTCATGTGTATCAGTCGTCTTTCATTCCCTCGACAAAGGTGTGTATCTTTCATTCTATTTTTTTCTCAGCTCTCTTCTCGTCTCATTTCGTCAAGGCCACGGCTGCTGGGTGGGCTCGAGGACCCGCCGAACCCCCCAAGAAGCGCAAGGCGTCGTCCTCCGTCTCTGCTGACGCCCCTCCGAGCAAGAAGCATTCATCGTCGGCTCATTCGACCAAAATGAACTCGTACACGCTTGTCCTCAGCGAGAACGCGTCTCTGGTCGAGGATGAGGGATATTTCATGCCGAATCAACCCAAGTGCGTTGCTATATTTCATTTCACAACTATCTATCTCACCATCCAATAGGATGCAGTCGCTCTACCGTGCTGGTAATATTCAGCCCATCGAGATTCCCGCGAATACTACGCCGGCCGGGCTTGACGCCGCCGTGGTTGCTGCGTTTGCTAACCATTCGGACCTTATCTCAGGGCGCATCAACTTTCACAAATGGCGCAGCCTCTCGAAGGTCTCCGTCTCGAGCGGAGCTCATTCTTTGCTGAAAGCGCACCGTGAGGCGGGCCAAGTTACCGTCCAGGACTTCGAGTGGTGTGTTACTTATCTCTTTTCCTGCATCTATCTTTCTGAAATGTTATGTAAAGGTCAGCCGAAACACATCGTCAGGCAAAAAATTTCAAGCGTTGCGTTTACATTGCTCTCCCTCGCTGGGCCCCAACCATTGCGCTCGACATTGATGTCCCTTTCGCAAGCGACTCTTCCTCGGCGGGGGGCATGGAGGATCAGCCCAGTGACCTACCTGATCGTGAACCCACTCCAGACTTTGTGAGCTTCCTTTTGCCTATACCAAGCATAGTCTCGTGACCAGACTCTTATGCCATCCCAAAGGGAACCCTGTCATAAGAGTCTGGAACAATCAGCGGCCACATAACCGTACCATGGCTCTATCAAAATTGATGGAGTTTTCCCACAGTGTGTGGACTTTACCTCCGTTCAAGTCTATCTGTGCAGTTCAAGTCACATTTCTGCGTCGAATATCAGTACTTTAAGAGGGTTGAGTATACTGCATAATAAGGATGACTGTTACGTCCCAAAACGGGTCGAGGGCCTCAAGTAGCTCATCTTGAATCTTCTGTAAACTATTAGGTGGTAAATTTGGTAGATCTAATCTCTTTGAGCTCCTGTGTGTCGAGAAAGTTGGCCCTTTTCGCACTTTCAGCGAACTTTTGACAAGTTAGACCGTTTTGGGAAGTGCTGTCAGCAGAATTACGCACAGGCTGAATATCGTGCAGCTACGACCATGGTTAAGAAAAAAATTTGTTTGGAAGGCTCAATAGACTTTGACTCCTAGTCTATCTTGCTGTTTTCATGCGCACTCACGTAGCTACAGTATCCTGTAGATACATAGGGGGCTGCCTCGGCTCTCCCGCCTTTTCCGGTGGAGTGCAGCGAGCTCCGTTTTCGGAGTTCAAGCCCAATAAATGATGGCTTGGCTTACAAATCCTCTCTCTCCGGAAGCTCAGGCCAATCCTATCAATGTTAGGTTCATCCGGAGAATCCTTGCGGGCACTGTGGACGAGGGTCATGCACATCAGACCTTTTTGGGCTTCCAGACGCTCGCGCCGCCCCAAAACTTACTTCAGACTGTCCTCGCGCCCACTCGTTCAGTTACGGCCACGCGAAGAAATATTCGGCAAACACCCCGTCCACGAATGTTCCCGTTTTCTGCACATTGTGCCTACCTGTTCCTCCCAGAAAGTCACCGAAGGTCTTTTGGAAATATTCCATGTTTGCGCACATCAGATCTGAGCATCCGCGCTACTGGGACGACTTGTTGCACACTCCTGTTAACCTTCCCGAACAACTCGCACTGGATCTCGCCATTTCCCGCGAGGAATTGATGGCTTTGGGGGTTGGAGGTAATAATTCAGCTGCTCCTGCCGCTGCTACGCTGGCTCTCGCACCTCGCCGGGGTCGCAAACGACCACTAGAAGATTCTACGAACATTCAATCTAATACGGCGCGAGTCGTACCTAGAAGAAAAACCTAATTAATTTCTCAGTATAATGGTACCTATTCTCTTTGTATATCTCTCTGTACATTTCAGCAATAATTACAGTACATACTTGCTTGTTCTCCGTACAACATAACTTTGTTTCCTCTCCGCCTCTCGGGTTGATTACCATTTTGGGCGGCGGACCATCGGACCGACTGATTGCCGACTGGTGGTGGCTCTGGTTCCCGGGGTCTTGACAGGGAGGTTTTGGATACCGTTGGTCCGGAAGTTCTGTCTTCGCCACCCCTTGTCCATAGAGTAAAACAAGGTCGAATCTGAGAGGTCTATTTGATATTTGGCGAACCAGCCATCTGACCGCGGTTTTGACTAGATAGGGCGACCCAGCTCCTCTAAACTAAGCGTTTGCGCGCATTTTCAGAAATCAATCGTGATTTTTGAAGCCGCCAGAGCGCCATCAGTGCCGAAAAATAGAGTAAATCAGGCCGAAATTCGACGAACCTACTTAGTAGGTACATAGTGACCGGGGGCCTGTTCGATTGGTCTAATTAGATTGCCCCGAATGGAAGTCACGTAACTAGTGTTGCCGCGGCTCGGCTTCGGCTAGCTCGGCTCGGCTCGGCTTTTGATGGCTCCAGAGCCATCACCGCAAAAAGCCGAGCCGAGCTATTTTGGACGGCTGGCTTACGTGGCTTGCGGCTCACCCACGGCTCAGCAACGGCTCAGCAAGCTTTTCACAAAGCTGCAATTTAAGCACTGTATATGGACTGCACAACATAGGAATAGCATATAGACACCTTTTCTAGTCTTTTGAGAATATTCGCAGGCTATCTTGACACTGTCGACACCTGTGAGCCACGTTACTCGCTAAATCTTTATTCATGGTGACGGAAAGCGCCACAAATGACAACCCAGACGTGAAGTCTGGAGGTGAAAGGCATTGGGGGATGGTAGATGTGTATTTAAACAGTGCTTGGATCCACTGGGCAACGACACCGGAGCCTGAACAATATTGTGCTCGAGCGGCGGCTGAGCCGGGCTCAAGCCGGCTTGAGCCTGAGCCGAGCCACGTGGAGCCGCCCTGGCAACGGCTGGCTCAGCTCGGCTTAAAATAGCTCAGCTCAATCGGCTAGCCGGAGCCGAGCCGAGCCGCGGCAACACTACACGTAACCTCGGGCAGTGCAAACGGGCGGCTTCCGGATGCGCTCATCAGGCGCTTGTCCATGCTCCGGTTCCTCTCTTCCTCTGTGACACTGACCCCCTCCCGCCTACATGATACACATATGTCTTGGCGCGTTGATGCGGTTTGATGCGCCGCCTCGACTCTCCCAGCACTTCTAAGGCAACTACTTGTGCGCCTTTGGAGCGCCTCCTCTGAGACTCCTCAGAGCTCCTCTTCACTCGCAAACCACTGTGAAATGATCTTCAGCTTCTCATCTACGCTCTCGAAATTTGAATGCTTTGTGTTCTGCCTCACTACTCCGAGTCTGCGCGTTATGATATTGATGATCTCCTGGCGCCGCTCACCGTCCCACCCTGCCTTCCCGCCTCATTCGCGCCGGCACCAAGGGGAAGTTATTTGAGGTGCGAATTTCTCGGAGCAGTAAAGGTTATATTCAAAACCAGTTTGGCAAAGCACGAACGCGCACAACAAAGATATGCGCGCGATTGGTGAGCTCGCTGTAGGCCAACTGTAGGCACCGATGAGCTGCCACAGGCGTTGTTGGTCGCTTGGTTACGGGAATGTTGTAAGTGGTACATAATGCATCAAATTTATCTCCGAGCTCGGGCTCGGGCTCGAGCTCGGACGCCGGAGTAACTCTAAAAGACCATTTTTGTGAGGTCGGAAATTCCTAACAAAACGTCATGAATTTCGGTCATGAAGGAGCTGGCCTATTTTCTGCCAAGTCCACTACTTGAAAGATAAGCCTGACATACGCCCATTGCATAAGGGGTTTTGATTTTGTTTACAAAAAGAACAACATATACCGCATTGAGGACCTCGCTTGTGGAGCTGGTGCCATTACCCGGTACTGCTCATTGGACGGTCTTCTTCCAGCTCGAATAGCAGGGCCTCGAGCGAGTCTACCGCAAAGTGTTTCTTTGGCAGGCTGTTGACCATGTCTCGATGCACCTGCATTGATTGCAAACGAAAGACAGACGGATGGTCGCCCTCCAATGCATCTCGCCCGCTATTACTTGTAAGTGCTATGACCGCGGTATAGTCTGATTCACCCCCGCTACTCTCCCGGAGGTGCTCCTTCGCCTTGTTATGGTTTAGTAGTCTGTCAGGGTATCCCTCCAACGCCAGCAGCAGATATATCTCCTCGAAAGAGAGCAGGCGCGCAAACGAGACGCGTCACCGCGAGCCTTTGTTGGTATGTGGGCGAGGCTCCAGACCTATAACGATAGCACCTTCGTCGATGTGGTCCCATCCATCGCGGAGATGGAGGGCTCGGATACACGCCATGAGCAACGTGTTGTGAAACCGAGCTAACCAGTGACGCAGGTTTCGTTGGAAGGCTGTCTCGTTTCCGTTTAGCACTTCAAAGTTGCTATTACATGCGGCCTTGTGGTTTTTCCAATCTTTTTCTGGCGTTGCGAATAAGTCAAGATGAAAGCTTGCCCCGATATTTTTGTGCACTCACTTTGGCATTCTTTCGACTTGATCCCCGTAGTCAGCTAAGAGTCAAGACTCTTTCCACGATGATACTTACACAGTAATGCACAGTTCTGTGAATGCATTCTAAGCAAATGGGAAGCAAGACTTGAACAAAAAGGTTCCCACTTGCACCGCTTACAGGTCTTCAGATTCTTGGGGTTGTTACAGTCGCCCACCACACAGAAAATCGTAACCAATTCTGTTGAGTGCAATGGGTGGTGATTAAGTTAAATGAAGCGACTCACTGGCTTCAGCAGGCATTGTGGGCTGCAGCAGTGTTACTGTATAGCGCAAAACAAGCGCAAAAGAAGAAGGTGATGCCGGTGACCCGGAATCACCACGTTTCGTGGTCACGAGAATCTCGTACAGTGGCGGCGGGATCTGATGCCACCCCCTAAAAATGATGTGACCCCAATCGACTTCACGAGCTGTGGGGCCCGCGCCTTCGCCACTCAGGACTCCTTCGAATGTTTGACCTACACTCATTTGCTGCTTTCAAGGCCGACGGCGCCGCACTGCCGCTCGCGGGATTCTCAGGCTTTGACAGAAAGTCACGGGGTAAAATCCCCTTTGCTGGAGCTCAGGCTGTGCTCTTCTTCTTTTCATGTACTTACAGCCGCAAAGTCGACAACTTTGATCTTCCATTTATGGAAGGTGTTACACATGCCCAGGCGGCTAGTTCTTTGTGTAAACACGATGTTACGGACCCAAAGAATGGTTTTGCACGAGCCGATTTCCCCCAAACTCAAAATTAAAAATTAAAAAAAAATTGACCCCAAAAATTTGGCCGAACACCTAAGAAAGGGTCAATTTAATTAAGGGTTAACTTGGTCTTAACTTTAACCCTTAGCTTCAGCTAAAGACGATGTTAGGTCTTACGGTGACATGTCACGTCACGTCACGCGCCAAGCTTTTCCTCAGCTGTTGTTGTTAATTAATATGACGCTGAGGTGAGGCTTCTATTACTCTGTACCCAGGAATACATTACTTACAGTATTCTCTAGCTAATCGTGTATTCTGTCCAGGTGCATAATAGAGCTGTTGTTGTTAACTAACACGACGCTGAGCTAATCGTGTATTCTGTCTAGGACGGACGTCCGGTTTTGAGAAGATTGCCTTAGGAAGGTCTGCTCAGTATCGAAAAATACTCGTCTTTATTAAAGGAATGCTTCATGAATGATAGTTGGCCTGTTACTGAGACTCAGGACTTGAGTGTAAAAAGAGATCTCGGCGGCTGAAGTGACGACAACAGTATAAATTTCCCGATTTGGCGAGGTTTCGCACGCTACATCAGTAACGTCGCGGGCGTGGTTCATTGTTGATTCCTCCCAGCACAGGAGATAGAGGGTGAGACTGTCTCAAATTTTATTCTATATTAATATCTACTCAGTTATATGTGTATGGGGGTAATACTGTAACATTATTCAGCAAATACACACACCTTGGATAATTCAAAAAATGCACACCCTTAAAAATATACACACCTATACACGTCTTCAGAGAAAAATACACAGGTACCCATTTTCCAAGCCCTCGGCAACCATGACCGAAACTGATGATCAATTGATTTCCAATGGATTAAAGGCATAAGCATTGACTAGCTTTCCGAGACCAAGTTTGCAAGCTGCCTCTTACTCTCCCCGGCAGTGTTCTATATACAAGAGAGAATATGTTGGTGTGGATACTCGGCATTACCAAAAGTAACCGAATTTAGAAATGCCTTGCTTGCGACCAGCTAATACAGTTAGCAGTTGGTTCAACTGGTGAGAGAGAGGGGGGATGGTCATATGCTATTGCACATAACACGCGCCGAAGTTATTGGGCTTTCCCTGTGCGGATTTTCTATGTTTGTTTATTTATGTATCAAATGAACACTTTCTTGCTCTGTTTTAGTACCCTCATTGAAGGATGAGGATAGCCCAGCAAACACTGATTTCTCAGGTACAATGTCATGAGATAGTAGACCTATTTCTGAGGTACTCACCCACCTGAAATTTTGGTGACTGTGTTCCAAAAAAGGAAAACACGGCCAAATTAATGGTATTTCGAAGATTAATTCATTCACTCACTGTGTGATAGCTTACCCCAGATTTATATCATGAGAGTTGTAGCAAACACGCTGTAAATGAACCCTTCATCGCTCAAAGTTCTTTGACCATCGTAATTTCTGGGAAAAAACCCCGAATTCGGTTACTTTTGGTAAGTGCGAGTATTGTATATAAAATCTCTTCCCTTTGCTCAACTAGTCTTTGAATCCAAATATATCAAATAAGACTCCTTTGAGAACGTAAAGAACCCTAGCAGTTCCCACAATGGATCCAAGTGAATCGCTCCAGAAAGTCAGTCATCCCGTCGCAATTGGAAGCACATTTCCTGGAACTTAGATTCATGATACATGAACACAATGACTTGATACCAGACGTAAATCCAAATTCGGCATCCTCTCGGATCAGATGCCAACTGATGACTTTTCAACTGCCAAATTCATGGTACACCAAGCACCTGCGTATCTTTTCACGAACTATGGGCAGGGGTGTAATTCTCCCCTCCAAAATACAGGTTGTGTATTTTTTTCACCGACCTGTGCACAAATGGTGAAAAATCTCCATTGGCGGTGTATCAACGCGTCAAAATCCCTGTAGCGGTGCAACAAATAATAATGTTACACTATTACAGCCATATTTGTGCAGTGGGCTCAAGAGAGATGCAATATGCACTCACTTGGCGACAAAACATCATGGAAGAACTCTATGTACTCCATCAGCATGTATCAAGCATGGATTATACTTTTTGCATCCCCAAACACGCAGAAAATCGCGGGACGGGCGAGCGTCGGGCTTCGCCGCGGGTCCGGCAGGGCGGCTTGATGACAACAATGGGAAATCATTACCCTATATAGGAGGGAGGGGGGAAAGGGGGGGTCTGGCCGAGGCCTTGAAAATTTTATCGACCCTATATCCGATTTTGGAATCCCGATTCCCCCTTGGTGTCGACTGAATTTCCGAAAAAGGAAAATGCCTGCTTTTCGCTAGGATTACGAGATAAATATTCATTCAAGTGCTCAAATCTGTACCTCTCAACCCTATCAATATTTATATGTTTAAACTAGACCTTCATTGGTCGCCCAAAGCTTGTGGTGAACCGTTTTCTTCTAACTCAGTCTTACAGACAGATGGGTCCCCACAAATACGCTGAGCATTGTGATCCATGATGAGGCCACGTGGCACGGACCCTCAGATGGTAGGTATTAGTAAAGGGCCCCTTCCAAAGAGTTTTGTTATGCATTTTCCTGGTCTGAGCCATTGCAGTCGCGGAGAAATACAGCCGACTTTCCATTTCCGGATACTTTACGCAATATGTACCGACGTGGCAGCCAAGACCGACAGGGAACTTCTCCATTCCGAGGGTGACGGCAAAACGGTCGAGATTCCCACGGTGGGTCATTGTTTTCCCTGCTCCAAGGGGAAATCCCTCGGCCGGGAAAACACGTTTTCGGCACCCAGAAAAGCCTCGGAATGACCGATTTTTCATCCACCCTCGACGAACATCACATGATATTTCTTTTTTCGGCGGGTTTCAGTAAAACCTACCCGTTCCATACCTTGTAGCTCGAATTTAAGAAATCCCCTCGACCAGATCCTTCATTTTGATGTTAAGAACATTTGACTCCCTGGAACCATAAAGATTCCATGAGTTTCTGAGGCAGAGTTATCGATTCAAGCTCAGCTGTCTGAAACTTGCTCTCACGGCTGATGGGACATCACAAAATTTGTTTCAGAAACTCCTTGTCACACAGAACGCGTAGAGCTCTAAATTTTTGTCTACATACACTTGAATACATTTAGAACAATCTGGTCGCGGGGATTTAGCCTGTTCTTCCTGGTTGTCGCAATATAAGAGGGTTCGCTGCAAATAGAAAGACCACGTGATGTTCGTCGAGGGTGGATGGGGTGTACCTTATATTGCTCTGAAATTTTGCCTACCCTCCCATTTTAGTATCTTCCTCACAGGTCTGTGTATTCAGAATAGTGCCTATTGTCTTGAACGTCGTACAATAAGAGGAATGATAAATCGATGGTGAAGTAAACGGCTATGACAAACTGACCTCGTCCGAGGACCCCGACAAGTCCGACTTCGTCCGAAATGGACGAGAGTGCGGATGCACGGACCGTTTGTATTCAAATGATCCGGACCCTCCCTTGGGGGCACAGCATGTCAAAACTTTGAGAGGTTGATGCAGATGTCGGAAACTTTTTTTTTTTTGGAGCGTTGGGTCTTTGAACCTCAACGATATCAGTCTGCAGAAGCATTCCGAGTCGTCCGCTTTGGTTACTGGTTGTGGACCAGAAGATGCCGGGGAAGATGTCCGGGAGGAAATGCCTTACGCACGATTTATACCAGTGTGGGACTCCAGCCAATATCCGACTCCAGTTTTCTTGGGCTGTATACCCACTAAAACCCCCCTTGTAAAGGTCCGATTTTTTAGCAGATAGAACGAATTTGAGAGCGAGAAAGAAGAAGAGAATTGATAATTTGGTAGGTGAACTACTACAGCTTTTATACTCTACAAAATATACTAGAAGATTCTAAATAATGAGTCAAACTGAGTCAAGTACAAGTGGAAACTATCTAGAGAATAAACTGGAAAGTTCGCGCTAGGGCGCGCTTAGTAAAGATTCGTACCGAAGGCGGTGATGCGCCTCGGCATGGTTCGGCTTGTTTAGCCGATTATTCCAACACTCCCCCTCAAGCCGAACTCAATCCCAGCGCCTGAACCATCGGCTTGAATTTGAACGACGCGAGAGATTTGGCGAGGACATCTGCTGTCATTTCGGATGTAGGGCAGTAGATGACTTCAAGAATTCCGTTTTCAATCTTCTCGCGGATGAAGTGATACCGAATGTCGATGTGTTTGGTCCTAGCGTGGAATTGTCCGAGTTCTGCGTGTGCGGGAGCGATAGCCGACTGATTGTCGTTGTAGATAATCATGGGGAAAGTGATGGGGCCGAATAATTCGGTGAGGAATGCGCGAAACCAGATGGCTTCCTTTGCAGTGTAAGTCAGAGCAATATACTCTGCCTCCGTGGTAGATAATGACACGATCTCCTTCTGTTTAGAAGACCAGGAGACGGCGGCGCCGTTCAAAATGAGGGCATAACCTGATACCGCCTTCCGGTTATCAAGTGTCATCCCGTCGGCATCTCCGAAAATGTCCAGTCCCAGCGATGAGTCGTCTCCCTTGTAGGTGAGTGCAAGCAGTCGAGTTCCCTTCAAATATTGAAGGACATGTTTGGCTGCATGCCAGTGTGGTAGTCCGGGATTGTCGACAAAACGGGAAAGGGTACATGAAGCAAAAGCGATGTCGGGACGGGTGGTGGAGCAAAGCCAGATGAGACCGCCAATCAACTCGCGGTAAGGATATTTCTTCATCTCGGCAATTGCCTGTGGTGTCGTAGGGCATTGTTCGCGGGTAAGTTAAACCGTGGGATCCAGAGGTACTGAAACTGCTTTACAGTTCTCCATGTTGAATTTGCGTAGCAGGGAGTCGATGTAGGTCGTCTGAGACAACGCCAAGGTGCGTTTCTCCCTGTCGCGGGTAACCTCCATCCCAAGGAGCCAACTAATCGGTCCCAGCATCGTGATTTTAAACATGCGACCAATCTCCTCCTGGATTTCATCAATCAGCGCGGGGGAATTTCCGGTGATGGTGCTGTCGTCGATATGGATGGCCATGAAGATGACCTGGTTGCCTCGAATGAGGCGGAAGACAGCGTAGTCGGAGCGTAGGGGATAGATGCCGAGTTTATCGAGTGCAGCAGTCAAGGTCTCGTACCATTTTCTGCTGGCTTGCTTGAGTCCGTAGATTGTTCGGCATAGTCGTATGACTTCATTTAGATTGCCGTTGGTGAAATGCGGTGGTTGCTCCATGAAGATCTCTTCGTCGGGACCGAATCAAACAGTTTGATGTCCCAATCAAAGCGCGCGGCAATGGACAAAATTGTCCGAAGTGAGGAGAGTTTGGCGGTAGGGGAAAATGTTTTGTAGTAGTCGACCCCTTGAACCTGCGTGAAGCCTTTGGCAACGAGACGAGCTTTATACTTGTCGATCTCGCCATTGGCTTTCCGTTTGATGCGCAATGCCCATTTGGATCCGACCACGTTCCGATCACTCGGTCTCGGGACCAAACGATTGCCGAATGTACCCGTTCTTTTCATCGCCTCCATCTCTACTTCCATCGCCTCCTTGAATAGTGGCCAGTCTGGCCGTCCCATGGCTTCTTCGACTGTGGGTGAGTCTGAAAGTTCTCCTCCTGCAAGATATGCGAATACTGTGCTGATAGAGCTCTCAGGATCCAAATGATCCTTCGATGTATCGGCTATGTGAGCCGCTCGGCGTGTTCTCGATCCTTCGATAATATTCTTTGGGTCGATTTTGCTGCTGATATCCTGTGGCGCTAATTTCGGTGATGGGCTCGGTGAACGAGAAGCTGGTGGAGTGGTGAGTGGTGATGTTGGTGCGCGGGAAGGGGTAGGAATTGTGTCTTGGGTTGCCGAAGGTGCGTGCTGGATGGTTTTTGAAGTTTCTTCGTCCTTGCCAACCGCTTTCTCCCCCTCATTCAGCACTCTGTAAATTCCTCCACTCCTCTTTTCCTCCAAAAACTTTACACTTCTCTCCGTCCGAACCATCCGCCGATCTGGATAATAAATCCGATGCCCGTCAATCGAGTCTTGGTCATAGCCGACCCATCGACCGTCGCGAGCGCGGCCATCAAGTTTGCCGCCATCTTCAACATGAACCGAAACTTTGCAACCCCACTCGTGGATATTGCGTTAGTCTGGTTTGCTCTTGTGAAATATTTCGTGTGGTGTGCGGCCTCCTAATGCCTTTGTAGAGGTCCTGTTCTTCAACCAAACAGCATGTTTCAATGCTTCGCCCCACAAATTCGCCGGTAGTCCCGCGGCATGTAACATCGCGCGGACTTTCTTGAGAAGTGTCCGATTTAATCGTTCCGCAATGCCGTTGTGCTCGGGGGTGTCGTGTACGGTGTACCGGCGTGCAATTCCTCTGCGGGCGAGATAATTATCGAAGGCATGATTTTTGTATTCGCCTCCGTTGTCCGAATGAAGAATTTTAATTCTGATGCCGTGTTTGTTTTCCCAGCGCACATCTACGTTCTCGAAAGCTTCCAGCGTCTCATCCTTGGTGTGCATCAACACAAGGACAGTGTAACGCGAAGCTTCATCGGTAAACGAGACGTAATAGCGCTTGTGCTGCGGGGTTTCAACGGTCGCCGGTCCCCACACATCGGAATGAACTTCATCACCAACTTCCCCACTAGCCTCTCTCTCCACGGACTTGGGAATCGGTTTGCGCGTCATCCTGCCGTGCAGGCATGATTTGCAGTCGCCTGTCGATGTATGGTGCGTCTCGTCCAATTCTATTCCATCAACCAAATTATTTTTGACCAATTTTGTTGCCGCATCCACCGGCAAGTGACCCATTAATTTGTGTAGTTCTTCGGGTGTCACAACCAGCGGGCCGTCGTTAGCCACGTTCGCACGCGGCGTCGTAATCGGTACTTGAACGCGGTAGAGTCCACGCTCAAGCGGAATGCTGCCGATCCGTTTGTTGTTCCGGTCAAAAATCCGACACTCCGTTTGACGGAATTGGACCGCGTAGCCGGCCTGAGCGATGCGACCGATGGAAATCAGGGTTATTCCGAGTCGAGGTGCGTGTAAGACATACTCATGAGGACCCTGGTTGATTTATTTGGACCATTGGGGACTTGTATTAGCATATCCCCCATGCCGACAGCTTCAAATTTCTTGTTGTCAGCTCCAGCAATTCCTCGCGGCTGTATAGGCCCCCGGTCACTACCTACCAGGTTCGTCACATTGAAAACCCGAATTTCGGCCTGATTTACTCTATTTTGCGGCACTGATGGCGCTCTGGCGGCTTCAAAAATCACGATTTTTTTCTGAAAATGCGCGCAAACGCTTAGTTTAGAGGAGCTGTGTCGCCCTATCTAGTCAAAACCGCGGTCAGATGGCTGGTTCGCGAAATAGACCTCTCAGATTCGACCTTGTTTTACTCTATGGACGTGACGAACCTATATGTCAGTGACCGGGGGCCTGGCTGTATAGCCCGGTAATTCGTCAATCGATGCCGTGAGGGTGTCATGTGCTGTGTAGCACCCGAATCGTAGATTTCGAGCTCGTATTCCTGCGTTGTGGTGACTGCTGCCGCGACCAGATTTTCCGAGGTAAGTGAAGTTGATTCCTTCGATTCTTCATCTTCCCCGGCATCCTCCGGCTCGTCGTCGCTATCCGACACGTCCAAGAGTGGCGGCATATCCGCCCATTCATCGCCAGTGTCCCACTCGAACTCTTCCTCATCAAGTTCATCAAACTCGATGTGATCCTCCGGCCTATCCGACGCTGCCATCCACGCAGCATCAAACTCTGGTTCCGCCTTCGCGGTATTTGCCTGGCCTTTACCCTTCCTATGTGGGCTCTGACCTTCCTTCCCTCCTCCTTTAGCCCAGCAATCTCGTGCCATATGCCCTTTCTTGTGGCAATTATAGCACTCGAGTTTCTTCTTCGACTTGCCGTCATTTCCGTAAAATGCGGCTTCTTTCTCCCCCTTGCCCGTAAGCCTGGCTTTCTTCCTATCAGCTTCATCACTGATGCCCTGTAGCACCGTGTCCGGGTCGAGGTCTTTGCCGAAAAGTGACGCAGCTCCCGTTAATGCGGAAAGGTACGTCTCAAATGCCGAGGGGAGGGATCCGAGGACAATCGCAACAAAGTTGTCGTCTCCGGGGTCGGCACCCATGGCTATTAGGTCCTCCCGGATCTTCTGTAATTTGTCGAGGTGAGTTTTAACATCTCCCCCATCTACGCAGCGCTCATCCTGAAGCTTTCTGCGCAGATCAACCGTGACCATCTTTGACTTCTTTTCATATTCCGCCGTCACCTTCTCCCACATCTCCTTCACATTTGCCGCACCCTTGACTTTCAAGAACAAGGAATCAGGTATGACCGAAGCCAGTCCCTGTTTGAGTACTGCTTGTTCTGATTTCCAGATCCGCCGCTTCGCAAAATATTCATTCATCAAGCGAGTTTCGTCTGCCGTGGGTTTTTCGGGATCAGCCACGGCAGGCTCAGCCGGTGCCTTTGCGGTTCCTTGGGCACTGTCATCGAGATGATTGTCAAGACCGGCAGCTTCAACGGCGAAGATGAATCTGTCACGGAAGAAGACCCAATTCGTTCCGTCGGCCTTGCAAGCGGGGAGTTTGGCGAAGTATTCGCCGAGTTTCGCAGTCGAGGAGAATGTGTTGGTGGACATAGTGTTGTTGATTTACTTGGAGTGTGTAGAGGTAAGCAGTATTCGTTCTAGGTTATTTATGCGCGGGCGGGGCCCATAACCTTTTAGCAGATAGAACGAATTTGAGAGCGAGAAAGAAGAAGAGAATTGATAATTTGGTAGGTGAACTACTACAGCTTTTATACTCTACAAAATATACTAGAAGATTCTAAATAATGAGTCAAACTGAGTCAAGTACAAGTGGAAACTATCTAGAGAATAAACTGGAAAGTTCGCGCTAGGGCGCGCTTAGTAAAGATTCGTACCGAAGGCGGTGATGCGCTTCGGCATGGTTCGGCTTGTTTAGCCGATTATTCCAACACAATTGTCCGGCAACGAGTCCTCGTTCATGAGTAACCCACTCCATGTATTTAATACGCTCTTCTCGCTGAATGCAAGAGAACCAAACCTCGATTTGTCTGTCAAAATCCGGTCGCGATCGAGAGCCAGATTGATAGCGTGTAACCATTTATTAGCGGGTTTGTGCGAAGCGACCCGGGTCGCTTTGGGACCGCTCAGATCTCGACAACGAGCAGTCTCAGGTGTGAAGTCTCAGCGACCTAGCAATGCCCTAGGGCAATACTCTTCTAGGCCGCTTAGAGTCCGCACCTGGTATCTGTTCTTGCAGAGATCTGAGCGATCGAAAAGCGACCTGGGTCGCTCGCACAAACTCTATATTATGTATTTCGGTTTCGGTATGAATTTTTCCAGGATTTCGAATTACACGATCAACGCGTAGGTTCCAGATGAGATGCCATGATACAGAAATTAATATGGCGAACAGTCTGGACTTGTGAGGTAGTAGTGCGCCTTTGTTCGATTTAAAACGCACCGGATTGCATCCAAGAATGAGCCCGTAAGTCAACTTTGGCCAACTCAAGGCTGAAAATTTCATCGTCCACAATTGACGTGCCAGTGCCCATACCTGTGATTGCTCGGGGAGAGTACACTCCAAGGCAATGTGTTCAAGGGACTCGGTAACTCTGCAATGATGACAAGAACCCATAGGGTGCGCACTATTTAAATGGAACCAGAATTCTCCAACACGGAAGGTTTCATGAATGCATTTCCAGAGAAAATCTCGCGACAACCGGCGCAGATTAGACTAGCGTATAGATCTCCATATCATCTCGTCGGACGGTGTATAGTCTGAAATTTCATTCACAGAGCAGCGGATGCGATCCAGATTTATAAACGTGGACTTGCGGAATGGTTTGGCTCTGAGTTTCCGAATGATTTTTGTAAAGGAGTGTTGACTACCAGATTGAAGTTCAATTCCAGGACTAGTAAACATTATGTCTGTCTGCGTCTCAAGTTCCACTGATATAATTTCATTGAAATTAGCACACGGCATCTCGGAAACTCTCTTGAATTTTATTCTGCCCGATCTTTCGTTTAGCGCAGCAAATACAGCCTTAATGAGTTTGAAATTCACGTCGAGCGGGTCATTTTCGAAACGAGGTTTTTCCTTCACAAGCACTCTCGCCAAGTAATCAGATGAGGAGCAAATTAGCAGAGGCACCGATTTAGGCGTCGTTTGCAATTTGAATAGAAGCCCTCCCAGTAAACCAGTGAAGAACGAAAGAGGTATGTCGGGGGTGTCGAATGATATTGCCAATTTCTCATAGGTTGTATTAGATTCGGTCGAAGTTGTAGTGGCCTCTACTTCAACTGTAACAGTAGGTTGGTATTCCCCAGCGTTTTGGACTCGGCAATGAAGATAGACTGTGTGAGGACAGGCAGTTGGATCTGGAACGGAATTCCGTCTCGCAGGAAGGGAGTTCATGCTCTCTTCCTCCGCAAAGATCTTGAAACCTGGGTTGATACGGTGTAGAGAGAGATCAGGGTCATAGGTGAATCTAATCTCCTCGGACAATGACTTACTGTTCTCCTGCATTAATGTCGCAAAAATCGAAAGTTAGAGATAAGAGATTATAACCACTTACAGCCGATATAACCGGTTATAGCAAGGTTATAGTGAGGTTATAACCCAGCTGATAACAGCTTATACCTCAGGCGCATCCTAATGGCTCTGGATCCATTCTGCAATCCAGACTACCTACCTCCCTATGCAAGTATAATGCAACCTCATCGTACAGATTACGAACAAAAGATTTGATTTTGAGCCGTGCGTGGTTGGTGTGTGGACAGTTGTCACTTGTCAGTGGAGCCTCAAGGCAAATAAAATGACATCATGTATAGTAACGGCATATATGGCGCAGACTGACCTTTTATCCAATGGCTCCTTGGTGGAGCGGTAATGGTGTATGCTTTCATTGCGCATGAGACGGTCGGCAGTTCAAATCCCGCCGGGTGCAACCGCCTCACACCGCTTCACGCTCCCGCGGTAGCGTGAGTGTCGGGATGCGGCGAGGTTGAGAGAAAAGAATTTTTTCAATGCCCTCGCCCTCACCTTTATAACTGACTATAATGCTATAAGGCTGTAAGTCCTTATAATGCTATCTTAGCTTTATACCCCACCGCCCAGATTATAGACTTATAACTGGTTATAACCTGATATAACCCCATTTCGATTTTTGCGACAAATTCCAGTTCGGAGAGTTTGAGCTCGCTACAAAAATCAACTGCAGGTAATCGCGGGTCCCACTTTGGATACACGCTGTTTAGTAGAAATTTAGCGGTATCGATACAAGCACCAGGATCAGTGCACCCAAGCTCAACTCGATCGCGATGACAGGGTGGACATCCACAGTTTTTCCGTCCAAAGCCAGATGGATTAATTTGGTGTGGTTTACGAAGAACAGTCGTACTTCGCTGGGATATTTCCCTCAATTCTTCTAGCGTTTTGATACCGTGATTCGAGCGAAGGCACGTTGCGGCGCGTCGGCGGTTTGCTGACTTGAATAATTCAACATCAACTCCCGGATGCCTCCATATTGGCAGACGTAGTTGTATATTGGACGAGATAGACAACCCGGTGAATCGTAGGTTATATTTCTGTGCAGCAGTGATCAATCCCTTGACCTGATCAGGAAGTTTGGTCTTGGAGGAGATCGGGATGTGTATATTCTGTAGAAAGATATTTATTACTTGCCCTGTACGGAAATTGAGGTAACTTTTCTCGGCATAATTTCGAATCAAGAAATCTACAAAGTAGGACCATCGTGCTCGATCTTGCTCAAGGTTGAGGTAGGTCTGGAGATTGAGCACGTCAATAGCATCGTTTCTCGATGGAAGATCGAGAACTTGTTTACCACCATCGGAAATGTCCAAAATCATGGTTTCGTGGCCAACTCTCGCACGTTTACCATCCCAAAGGAAATCATTTTCCAGTTTTATTAGCTGCTCTTCAATCGGTTTTGGCATTCCTTGAACTCTGCTCAAGTATTGAGTCCTGCCACCAATCACCATGTTAATGATATGTCGTTTTCCCTCCAATCCGGGCTTCAACATACCCCATCGGCGCAGATCACATGTGATCTTATCTATCACTGACGGCCAAGGGGTCAAGCAGGTTGTCTGGTTTCCTATCCATGAACCGAGAATGCGGCAAGTTCCTCCATCAGGTACAATCCGAATTTGCTCTGCAATGCTTCCGATCGGTGAGGTCTTGTTTATTCTTCTATCGCGAAGGGTATCAGCTCGATATCCGGGTTGTCCGAAAGGAAGAATAATAGTCTTGTGTTCGTTGAATTTTGCGGTTGAGGCGGCACACCACAAGTCGAGTATTTTCCAAAGTTCATCCAAGGAGTTGGAAGACGACAAAAAAATTGTTATATCATCGGCAAAGAGAGAGATGATGAGATCTTCGTCAGTCCCAGGAATGTGTATACCCTTCAGGTTAGAGTTTCTGATTAGGCATGCCAAAGGTTCGATCGCAAGATTAAATAAGAGACAGGAAAGCGGGTCGCCTTGACGGACACCGCGCACAACCAGGTAGGGATCACTAAGCATCCCGTTAACTATGACTACTGTTTCTGCGTTCGTATACAGATGCTTAATCAGGTTGCAGAATCGGGGAGGGAATCGAAAATGTTGCAAAACTCGGAGTAAATAGGCGTGGCTGATCCTGTCATAGGCTTTTTCTTGATCCAAGGCAATAAGTGCACCATCTTCTTCTGCCTCGGCGTAATCCAGCAGGAATTTGCAGAGTTTCACTTGATCTTCGATTTTCCTGCCTTTCATAAATCCGGCTTGATCTGGATGGACCAGAGAAGGTGCAACATTCATCAAACGTAGCGAGTGCGCTTTTGTCATTAACTTGTAATCCGTATTAAGGAGTTTGATCGGACGGTAGTTTGAAATCAGGCTCTTGTCGCCTTTCTTGAAAAACGGGCATAACCATCCGGAGTTGAATTTTGTGCCATTGACAATCCCGTGGATCTCGATGTCTTGGAATAATCTAGCAAGAAAGCCAACGATGTTGAAGAGTTTGTGGTCAAATCGTTTGGACTGCATATAAAGGCGGTCAAGGTGTTTGAAAAACTCATAGGGGATGCCATCAAGTCCGGGTGCCTTGCCATTATTTGAGAGTTTCAGCGCTTCCCGAATTTCGTCTTCAGTAAGTGTTGTATCCAATTTCTGGAATTCATCTCGCGAAAGATGTACCTGGCTTTGTTCGAGAACCATCTCAGTACAGAGAGCTCGACTATACTCATCTGGTAGGTCGCGCGTTTGGATATCATCGTGATATTTTCCGGCCATTTTAGCGATTTCTCGTGGTCGTGTTTCGAATCTGGGGCGAGTATGATGCAGTGGATCAGGGTCCACTCTGAACTCGTCTATCGAGTCTTTCAATGTGTACCCTTTCGCAGAGTTAGTCCAGAGTTTTGTTCTCAAACTTTCGCCTTCAACATCGTACCGAGCTTCTGCCATTCGTTTTTTTCGATCAGCCTCTTCTTTAACGCAGGCATCAATTTTGTCTTCGATGGCACGGATTGCTAGGAACCGGTCTTGTAGAGTCATGGCTTCATCATGTATGACCATGCGAAGCCTCGTTTCCAATGTCCTTACCTCTTTGATATGCTCGTTCAAGAAACGGGAGCAGTGCTTGCCAAAATCAGTTATATCCGCTTTATATTTGAACCATAGGGTCTGTTCGTTGAAATCGGGAAGTCGTTCACCGTCGTTCAGCCTATCGATGTCTTCGCCAAGTTTAGTGTTCAGCTCGTGAACTCGTTTCATAAATTTGGGTGTTTTCAGGAGATAGAGTGGCATACTCCACCTTCCGGGTCCTGGTTTCTGATCCCAACGCGAGACAATGTCGACAGAGACCAATCGATGATCGGACTTAACAGCACAGTGATTAATGGACCAGTTACGGTATTCGTTGAAATGAGTACTTGGAATATATATCCTGTCGAGTCTAGCATGAGAAATATGAAGCTCACCGCTGGAGCCATCGGTACGAATCTGTCTGCAAGTATAGTCTCTCGTGTCTGGGAATGTCAAACGCCAACCATCTTGGAACTGAAAGAGCGACATCAGGCGAACAAAGCTCGATGGTACAGGGTCTGCGACTCCTGAAGAACGATCGAGCACATTTTCAACGAAGTTCCAATCTCCCGCACCTTCGGTAGGCAGCGGTAAGTGGCAGTCAGTCTGCCATAAATTCCACAAATAGTCCCATAGTTTACAACGTTCGTCTGGTGAATTCGGTGCATATATATTGAGGATATTGCGGGTGGTCTCGCCGTGACCTGGGACGACGATCATAAATGCACGACCAGGGACCAGTACATACTCACGTATATTTTCTGTGTCGACAAACTTCTTGTTCAAAATGAATGACACACCCGCCGTAGAGGTAGGTTTTGTGGGATGAGAAGAATTGAACAATTTGAACCAGCGTTGGAAGACATTGTTGAATTGAGTCACTGCGATATCATCGAGATGGGTCTCTTGAAGGGCAAGAACTCCAATACCCTCGTCATCGATCATGCGCTTTACATGGTTGAATTTGTGATCGGTATGATGAATGGATTTATTTTGCTCGCGTCCGTTCATATTGAGAGTAGAGACTTTTAAACTCGCCCTGGTTGATTTGTTGGAACACGGTGGGCTTGGTGGCTTGTTAGCTCTACGAATGTTTCGATTGATTTCTTCCCAAGAGTTAGTATCATCTGTGTGTGTGTGTCGAGATACGACAGTTGCATTTGAATCTGTACTCGGTAGATCTGGATCAGTAGTTATCAGCAAGTTGTTATTGGCAGCGCGGGAGCTTGTAGGTCCCTCTTCATTTACCCGCAAAACATTCGAAACATTGTTGGACTGGAATTTTGAGCTTTGAATCGCCGCAGTTACCGAAGGCAACCACGGAGACTCATTGTCTGAAATTACGGTCGCAACTGAAGAGGGACGGGGGCTCTGCTCTTCGCCTGTCGCCGTAACAGCCAAAGCAGACGAACTGCTACAGAAGGGGCCGCGTGAAGGATAGTCGGGGCTAGGCCCCAAATCGCCTCGACTCCTGCTGATCTCGTTCTCTGAACTCGTAGCCGGCAGGCACTGACGAGAGGGCTGTACCACGTCCCCAAAACCCTCCCGTGATCCAGGAGGGCCCTCGGTACTCAATAGTGTTTCAATTTTTGTATGGTTCATGTTGAGGTACGATTAAGGACCGCCGTCCAAAGGTAGGGATAGAGAGAAGATTTCAGAGGAGATCGGAACAGAACGCGGTGTACCCAGGCAGCGTGTCAAAATCCAAGAAAAAACATGTCTTTGAAGATGATGATAAGATAGAGAGCGTCAAGGGGCACCCATCCTTAAAATCTTGGACACAGGGTCGGAAAACTGACTTAAGACTCGGCCGACCCCCACCCCCCATACGTAAGTGTTACATAACCCCCAAAACGGGTAATTCCCATCAAAAACTGAGAAAATTTGTCCAAGTTTTGCCGTGATTTGGACTGTACCAGCACACTTCCGGGACACTTTGGTGCTCAAACGTGTTATCCCACACAATTTTGCCTCCCAGCTGGCCAAAAGTTGCCGTTCGGGTCTGGTCGTGGGACATCCAATATATTATGTAATCAAATATTTTCTGTTACTTTTTTTTTGACCTTCGGAAACGCGTTTTTAGACCGATCGGAGACTGGGTCGGAAAAGCGAAATAAGATACTTCAGACCCCCACCCCCCTCCAACCCCGTGTCTCGGGTTTTGCCGGTGGGTGCCCCTTGGAGAGCGTGGGATCCCCGCACCCTTATGTCAGCATCACACTGTGACATTGTCACGCTCGACGTCGAGGGCTTATAGCACGATGCTAAGGTCCAGATTGGGAATTTTGCCCAATACAAGTCTTAGATAGAGGTTCAATGAAGGGTTCCTATTGGGCAGAGTTGCCAAAATGTCCCTTGGTCTCTTGCTATATGACCCACAAAAAAATTCAGACCACTTTTTTCTGAGTGTTTCTATGTGGTTTTCTCACCAAATGGGACACTTTTCAAAAATTTCGGAGGAAAATTTGGCCAGCACAGCCACAGGATAGTCATCTCGGCATGCTTCGGCAGCTCGCTTAAGGGTGGGACCTGTCAAACCTTTGCGGCGCAATGAGTGACAGAACCTCCTTGCAGTGTGGAAGGTGCTTTTCAAAGCAAAAACCAAAATTTCAGAGCCGAAACAGCGAGAATGTCTTCTAAGTCTGTAGGTCAGACCTTCCGCAGGCCGGAAAGAGCACGAATTTTTTTGTGCGACTGGATTTGGCCGTGGGAACGATTAATAAGTGTTACATAACGTGCTTAAGTAAGGTGCGGGGATCCCACGCTCTCTATCTTATTCCTTAGCTGTCGACCGCTGGGTAGATCGACGGAATTCTCGGATAGATCTGTGTGTGAATCCGGCAATACTGCTTGTAGCGTACAATAACAACGAGCATAGATTCAAGTAATTTCAAGGAAGTAAGTCAGTTGTAGTGTTACATTTGCGTACGGTACACTTCGTACGGAAACTTCTTCTCCCCTTGTAGTCATACAGGTGTACTATTCATTTGCGCATGCGTAGATAGAGAAGCAAGTCCAGAGGCGAACCAAATTTAGTAGCCACGGTGTCCATCAAACCCGCGATAACCTCCGCGACCACCTCCAAAAAAACCGCGACCTCCTCCATTGTAACCGCGCCCAGAATAACCGCCACGCTGAGATCCAGCATAAGTATTGGTAGGCGAGGGAGCGGGAGCCTCCATCGACGAAAAGGTGGTCCCCATCGCAATAGTCGGCTGGTTGGACTGCTCGTCCGCAAAGGGGTGGACTCGACGGTGCCCTTCGCAGTTGATCAAAAGGCAGTCGCGCTTGAAATGATCGAGGCCGGAGCACTCGTAGCACTCCATCGGCTTCTCAAAGCGCCCTTTGCGAACAAAGAAGGGAGAGGCGACCCCCTGGTGGCCGACGTCGAAACTGAAGTTGGGCGACATGAGTCGGTCCTTGAACCTGGCGATAGCGACGTCGTTAATCGAAGGTGCCGGCATGTAGAGGCGAAACGCAATGCGCTCGGTGGGACGAGCCCGGCGCATGCACCGGGTATTTGTCGACTTTGGCGAAATGAAGGAGGATGGTGACAATAAGGTCCATGTCGAAATGGTCGAGCAGAACCCGAGTATGGTCAGCGTGAACCATATCAACGATGATCGGGTCAGCGACGAGTCTAGCCCTAAGTGCGGCAAGAAACCCAGCGGGTTTCGTAGTCTTCCTGATATTGATGTAAGTGCCAGTGTACCAGCTCTGTTCAGCGGACGGGTCGATGAAATAAATCGAGTATCCGCGATCCGAACCATCCGGCAAGAAGTGAAGTTTGCCTGCCGCCACTAGTCGTCGTTTCAAGTCGACTGAGCAGTCGGTGATGATGTTTGCGATGGGATGGATGTCGTCGTTGGGGTTGCCGACGTCAGGAATGGGTGGGATGATATGAAATTCGTCTTCTTTTGCGAGGCCGTCGTGGACGATGGCAGCAGCAATGATGTCCGCCCCTCCTGCACGGTCGGTGGGGCGATCGGATTGGCCGAAAACAGCCGCAAGAGTCGATGCTTAATATATATTGGTAGAGTTTCAAAACGGGAATATTAATATGCTTTACCTGGCTTAGTTTCAAGCGCGTCCCTCGCCACTTGACGTTGGCTGTGCTTCACCCGGGCCATCGTCCAACCGTGGACCACCGGTGCGTCTGCGTGAGCGCCAAGCAGCCAGGCGTAGGCGGGTAGTCCCATGATGGTGTCCTCGGCGGGTCCCGCAGGAGTGTCGCGTTGACCGGGTTCGACAGGGGGTGAAGTACCGTTGCCGGAGTCAGAAGCTGTAGCCGCAGGGTTGTTGTTAGCATTGGCTATGATGGCGTTGGCTACGGAATTTTGCGCCGTGGTCACCGTCTGTAATGTTGAGTCAATGGTAGATTTAAAGAGATATGGCATCACCGGTGGATCGACTTCCATGGTTTCGCCGCCTCGGGTAATTTTTGCAGGGCGCGGGGAGGGGGGGTCGGACGTGTGGCCGCGCTTGTTGGATGCTGACGAGTTCTCCAGGGCTAAGCTCGAAAAATTACGCAGCGGAGTAGCAAGGGGAGACAGCGCGGATTGTTGAGAAGCCAGTTTGAATGATGTAAGATGGAGGAGACGGCTTGTATAGTACCGCCCACCTGGCAACAGTGAGTAGTTCGAGTGAGTGGGCGCCAGGGTGACCTGAACGCGATTTCGGTGAATAAAGTGCATTTATAAGGTGAATCTCACTCAGCGAGGAGCGGTGCACGTCATGGTTTTTCAAATTTTCAAAGGAATTTGAAAGTGAAAGGCGGGCTGCCGTCGGACATGTATGTGCCAGATATCTATGAATCTACAGAAACTTTATTCCCGCGCACCTCTTGCCGTTTCCCGTCATCACTGTCCCCGGTCAAACGTATTGATCACGTGCCTGGCACTTAGTCTCAGTCTGCGATGTCCAGCAGCCGCAGTTCAAGCCCTTTGAGCTCGATTGCATCGGTTTGTCCCTCCCCAAAACAGTGAGGGTTGCTGTTGAGTGTTCTAGATAAACGATGAAGTGAATGAGTCCGTTGAAGACACCGAGTTGAAGCAAGCATTTCGTATGTCCTTTTTGTTGGCGTCTTGATCCTTTGGTCGAAGCTGCTGATCCGCAGACCTTGTCTCGGACGTCGTCGAGCGGTTGAAGATTGTCGAAAACGTAGCTCCGGAACGACAGCACGACATGCACGATACTATTCAGCTCCTGGGTGATGGCGCTTTGCAGGCAAATCACAAGGTTGCTGTGGTGGGAAGAACAGGTAATCCATCTTTTTGTTTTTGATTTTGTTCTGCCGTTTGAGGAACTGAAACCTTACAGGGGTCCGTGTCTATGTTTGGAACCTCATCGTACTCTGACTGTTTGACGTCAGAGTGGCAAATCCACCCTGCTCAATGCCGTTTTGGGTTGCTCGCTGCTTTCTGTCTCCGATATGGTTGTTTTACATCCTCATGCCTCTTGTCATCGTTGCTACTTAAACCTACTAATCCTTAGGGAGCGGCTTGTACTTCAGTTGTCACCGAAGTATCATACGGGGCTGGTCCGCACGTTCTGGCCACGGTTGTGTACAAAACCCGGCAGCAATGGGAACTAGTAAGGGCCGCCAGTGGACCAATACATTTCTCACCCTCGCGCAGGACTTGAAGCTTCTGTTGGCTGATGTGTATGTTGATTCTGTGCAAAAATTGTGCATCAATGATTCGATGGAAACCCAGCCAAGACGCAGGGGATTCCGCCGACAACGATGTCCTGTACGCTCGGCAAAAGTTGTTTGAAGTTGGTTGCCTCCCTTGTATTTGCTAGCTGTAACATCTCATCAGTGACTCTGGTTCTTTTGTTTAGATATATCCGCAGTGCGTCCGAGTGCACCAATTTTTCCAGCCGCGCTGAAGATCAAGTAGCTTACGGCAAGTAGAAACCGTGGACTGGTGTGCGCCATCGCTGCTGGGAACTTTGTTGGACGATGAAGCTGTGAAGAGCAAGCTGGATACAACCACCACTGTTTCAAGTGATGCAAAGGAAATGGGGCAGCAGGTGAATGTTTGGATGCTCTTATGCGCTACCGTGTCTCATCTCTGGCGCAGTTGCAGCTTCTGTGGCAGGACTACCTTTGGCCGTTGGTCGAGATGTTAATAGTCACTTTCCCACTGACTTTACGCTTTTGACATCGATATAGAGTGAAAATTAACGGCCCATTTCCAGTGTTACGTACTGGCATCACTCTTGTGGACCTCCCTGGTCATGGAGATGCAGATGTTGGTGCGCACTTTTTTTTTTTTTTTTTTTCTTTCTTTCTTTCTTTCTTGCTCTTGCTTTTCTTTTCTGTCGTTGCTTCCTTCTGCTTTTCGAGCTGATGGATGCCGCATGTCCAGTCAGGAACCAGGTAGCCGACAGGTATATGCAAGACGCCAATACGGTTCTTCTAGGTATGCAATGCGTCATATCTGCCAATCATGAACTTCATGTCGCATCCACAGTGTCAGCGGTTCAGAGGGCGATCGACGATGATGTAAGGCCTGACACGTATACGGCTAGTATGCTGTTGACCTGGGATCCCTTAATGCAGGGCATACAGGGCTATCTCAAAAAATAGTATGCTAACTTGTTCCTTCTGAAATTCCCCTTCATTGCCTGGCAGCCTGTCGCAAATGATAGTAGATGGTAGATTCCGTGAAAATTCCGTCGTCTTGGTTCTTACACAAAACGATGTGAGTTCCCATTACTACGAGGGCTGTTGTACAAATTCGGTCTCAGGTGGTGGGAAACAATGACTTCATAACTTCCAACAAGGACGAGGTGGGCCATAACTCAATTGCGTTTGTAAAATTATTTATCAGGCTCAGGAAATCAAAAAGAACCAGGGTGCCATACAAAAACTGGAAAAGCAAATCCAGAGGAGAAATGAACGTCAAGACCCGAAAGTTCCCCAGCTGCGTGAACGATTAAGCAGCCTTCAGGCAGCTAGGAAGGCACTGGTATTCGAAAGACAAGGGGACTTAGCAGTATGTCGCCGTGAATCACCAGACGCAATCAACGTTGTTTCTGATCATATAGGAACGACGAACCGTCTCCGTAACAAAGGCATTGCAGCAGAAGTGCCAGGCCCTATATGCAGAAATTTCCCAGCTTCCGGGAGCAAGAGATTCTCCATGTGTTCCGATTTTTTGTGTCGGCAGCTCTGATTACCTGTGCGCGACGACATTTGCGGCTTTGGGCATATCCTTATTGGAACAGGTTTTTCTTAGGGTTACAGAACAATCAAGTCGAAAGCAGGGTTTTTTCCTCGAAAGACGCGGTCAGTGGCAATTGCCATGAGCAACCAGCTTCGCAGTTCACGGCTCTTTTCTAGACTCGGATCCCAGAATTGCATGATCATTTGGTACGCGTCGGGGGCCAACACACGGTTCAGAGAGCCATTGACCTGCTTTCCCTGACGTATCGGTTGCTCACTCGCGGCCCATCTGTACCTGAAGGCCAGACCAGATACCAACAAGAAATTCTGGATCTTGAAAATGTTTGTCACTGGCATTAATTCTTATTGCCAGTCTATGATGTTCGTGGGTTTACAGTTCTGCATTGGCCGGGTTCATTCCCTGGTCGATTCTGTGAATGATGTCCTGACAAAGATTTTGGGCGAGGCCAATGCCGCAATTGACGAAGTAAGTCTCCTTCCGTTATTCTGCGGGTTTCCTTGATTTCCATGCAATCCAGGCGCGAGGTCAAAGTCCCTACGTCTTTCAGACTATAGCTCAGCAGTGCAAATGGAACCAGTATCTTGCACTCATGAGGCGTCATGGCGAGTTTGGGTCGATTAACCTCAACGTGCGTCTTACGGCTGCGGTTGCGGAGTCGGCGTCTCTGCGCACCCGATGGCACTCAGGTTTCAACGAAGAAATCCCGGCTTTAATGTCAGAATGTGCTAAGGTCATTGAACAAATTTCGTGCTCTTGTCAGTTTGCTCATTCTTCCACCCAGGATCTTCAAACTCGCGTGCTCTTGACTGTACGAAAGTTGGCTGAAAAAGTTCAAAAACCCTTGGACAAATTCAGCCAATCACTCGACACCTCTGTCGAGCGCCTTTTCACCAGGGTTGAGACCCTGGTAACAGTTCAGCAACGTCAAAGTAGTCGAATTTGGGCTCCAGCAATCAAACGCGCCCTTGCACCACAGTATGCGTCAGTTGCGGACACCTCCCCAGGTCACAAACGCTTTGATAGAATGAAGGTGTGTCGTACTTGAGTGCTTCTGCGAAATCAATTCTGACCTTCCACTGTAGAAGGCAAGTGCTGAGCTTGTTTCTTGATTCCTCATTCCAACCTCATTCAACCGTGTTTGCAGGCAAACGAAGTGTTCTTGGAGCAATCTGCGCAAACAATCTTCCAAACGTTGAAAACAGACATTCAAACTTCCTTCGCTAGCTGCATCCACTTGGCACGCAGCGAACTGCTAGTTGGATTGCACCAAACATTGCCAGATGTCCCCTTGTTTCTCACGGGTAAGGTGATTTAGACACATTTAAACTTTCTAACTGACGATCTGCGATCAGGTGAGCCTAATCTAGACGGCCCATCTGTTTTCGCCAGAATCCTTGAAGAGAAGGAGGAAATGATATTTGAAACGATGGATATTTTGAAGGCCCGGGTCACGGTGCAATAGTTGCATTATATCTCGAGTAACTCAATACAACCATTGACGGCGACATTAAGTGTCTTTCCTAAAAAGGAATTTTTTCGCACAACAGCCAAAGGACGGGTGAGCTCGAGTGTATGTATGAGACATGGTTTAGCCTTTATTCACATCTAATGGACATTGGGTGGGTAGTACATATACAAAATCCGGTCACTGAAAAGCTCCAAACACGGTGAGACAATACGACAAAAAAAGTCCGGTCAGATCTCAATAAACTCGGCACTGATTGCCGAAATTTTTGCTGCAGCAGGCAAATAAGTACATGCCTCAAGCACCTCAACTGCGTAGTTTGGCCGGGGTTGAAAGATACCAAGTCACATCGCATTGATCGCGGCAACGGATCGACTGCATCACTTTGCATCGAGGTGCATCGAGAAGTGTATTGCATTACATCGACTTGAACTGCATTGCATCAGTTTACATCGGTCTGAATTGCACCGTGTTCATGACGTGTTGGAAAACACTCGGGCCATTGCGATATCCAAATGGCATTCGAGCAAATTGCCAGAGTCCGCGATGAGTTCGAAAAGCCAATTTCTCCGCTGAATCCGGATGCATGGTGAGTTGAGTAAATCCCGCGAGAGCATCCAGAGTAGTCAACCACTGAGATCCTTCAAGAGCCTGAAGAACGTCGTCTTGTCTGGGGAGCGGGAATTCATCAGGTACGACCATTTACGTTCCAAGTCGCCCGTCAAGTCCAAAGCCCGTGCTGTTTTTGACGCAAACATCTTCCAGACCTTGTCGTTGTTCAGCCGTTAGATTTTTGGAGAAACTCCAGCGCGTCGAGAAGTTTTGATGATTCAACAACCTCTGGCGGCGTCTCAGCGGCCTTGGGACCTCCTTTCAGCGGTTCTTCAGCGGCAGGATCGTCCTCTCCAGTCGCATTTCGGTGGGCCTTCGAAGACACGTTGGATTCGGTGCGATTCAGGCTAACATCCGCTGAATTATCCGGCGACTGAATTTCAACCAGCTGACGAATAAAGTTCGCGTGAGCTTCGGCGCGAGCTTTGCGAGCTGGGGACATCTTGGAACCTTTATCGAGCCAGGTATGTGGACTATGAGCCGTCCCAACGACTTGTCCCTCTGAAATGATCACGAGAAAGTCGGAGAAATTGGCGATGTGAATGGCGGGATTTGACGAAATGAAGGTGTCCGCGCTTCCATACACATCGTCAACATTTCCGTGCTACTTGAGGTGTTTTTCTCACTAGGAGTTGTTCGCCTTCACGAGTCGGCTAGTCTTCGCTGGAATCACAACGCGCTCAGTACTCGAGACTCTTCCATCACGAACTTTTCGACGAGTGCGCTGTCTACTGTCGTCCTTTGGAAAGCACGGAGGGGGCAAGGTTGGAGAGGATCCAACAAGGTGAGCGCGAGACATGGCATCCGCTTTTTCATGCGATTTGTATGCTGAG
Source organism: Favolaschia claudopus (assembly GCA_037176885.1). NCBI lineage: Eukaryota > Fungi > Basidiomycota > Agaricomycetes > Agaricales > Mycenaceae > Favolaschia > Favolaschia claudopus. The sequence goes on from JAWWNJ010000079.1 coordinate 1,140,485, forward strand.
ATATCCCGGTTGCTATGTTTGAACATATCAACATGGTCCGTTGGCAAACCCAGCAGGGTTTCTTCGTGGAACACAATAGCACGATGGAAGTCGACAACCGTCCAGCTATGATGAAATATTGAGATGGTCTCTCCTTCTTGTGCTCCCCATCGCGATAGGTCATACGTAATGCCTTGCCGCGGGTACGATTGAGCCAAGTGTTAGTCTGAAATTGTTGGCGGGGTTCGACCCGGACCTCGGTTTTGTCACGGCTGTAACATCATGTGCATTTCCCCACGCCCCAATGGGGCATGACACGTATACGCTTCGGTGCTATGGTACGCAGCGACGACCCACTGTGAAGGCTTCGCAAGCCTAGAGAAGTATTGAAAGACTGCCCAGCCCATAGATAGACATAATTCAGTGCTATTTTACGCTTTAGGACCATAACCATCAAGTAATATTGCGTTCATGGAATAAGTATAGTATCTTCGGCATACGTACTGGTTACGACCCCGCCCAAAGTCCCAGATGCTTCACAATGGTAAATATCAGCCCCGGCAAGTGTAAATAAGGGGTTTCAAGCCCTCCATACAGCCAACAAGCTGCATATTGGGCTCAAGTTGGACCGTGCGGCGAGCACCTGCAAACACGAGAACACGTACTGAAAGAGTGCGAAAAGTACGCCCGGCACCGTGACATCTTACGCAAGGTATCACCGGACCTCTCCCTACCGGACATCCTAGGTTCCGAGAACGGGCTGCAGGCGCTGGCGGAATTCCTCGAGAAGACCGGCGCGTTCACCAAAACCGGCCAACCGAGGCGAACGACTGAACCATTGGAGATAGCGGACGATGAAGAATGGAGAGGTGAGGAAGAGGAGGAAGGAGAGGAGGGCTCGGGAGAGGAAGAGGAAGAGGAGGAGCCCGAGGGGAGCGAGGACGGCGATGACGACGAATAGGCGTTCACGCCACATCAACCAACAACGCCACGCGCAACGACGCGGATCAGGACACAGCGACCATTCCGCACAGGCTCGCACACGACTTCAAAGAACCACACTGGCCGTTTTTTTTTTCTTTTCTATTCATCTATTTATTACATATGCTATAGGACCCATGCTCTCCCTCCCGGCCTTTTCACTCTTGTCTGTTCGAATTATCCGCGCGCTTTCAAACGCAGACCACACCTGTAGACTGGATACTCGGAGCACGATGCTAATACACACCGCAGACGATTACTTACATATCACCCAAGACGATACTTTACTTATTGCGTAGTATTATACTCTACGCGGGCTTCTTAGCTACGTAGCATAGCTTGTGCCATAAACCGAATCTCTCTCTCTCTCTCGCTCAAGTTGGACCGCCAAGTTTTCCGAACGACGTGTCATTTCCTTATCCGACCGTGTGAACTGGCACGTGTGTCACAGAATCCGAGGTCTTGGATGACAGGCGCCATCAAGTTCAGACTCTATATAATAGATTCATCGACTATCATAAATCTTGTAGAGTCTGACTTGGTGAGACTAAGCCAAGTGTTGGATAAGAAGAATTCTCCAGCCGCATATCGGAAAGTAAGCCAGTTTTGTCGAATCTCTTCTTGATAACTTGGATCCAAGGCAAACCACCAACTCGCAGCGTTTCCGTCAAGGCAACGTGGAGCTACAGTTGCGGCGAAATTAAATGCATTACCATAAAAGGAAATTCCTGTTAAAACAGCTCTGGACAGGGCAACGCGGCCGAGTCATCGCAAGCTCAACATTGGTGTCGCCAATTTATGGTGCCCTCCACTAAGTCACCACCAATTGCTGACAACAGCTACTACGCGGGCAGGAAAATCCGGATTTCTTATCCCTCTTGCCAAAATGCTCTATTCCATTGGTAGAAACTTTTGGCAAGAGAGATTTTTATTGGCGGCAAAATTGAGGGAGATATAAAAGTTCCACCCCCAAAAAAATTGGGACTGCAGCCTACAAACGTTCGCATCCCCCTCCATTTACGCTCACTCACACGTTCCCAATACCGCTATGTGTGCACATATGATATGGCGCTGCTGGTTGACGTGAAAGCATGAATTTCATTGGCGAAGCTCGAGTAAAATCCAAGCAAAAGCACCGATCTCTGGCACTAAAAGAGGTAGGCAGAAAAAAATCTCAGCCTACGGCAGATTTGGGACTAGTCAAGCAGTGGTGGTGACTTAGTGGAATGCATAAACCTCATTCTGCATAGTGTTTTGGGGTCCACCAACTTGGTAGGCTGGTGTTTTATGCATTTTCTCATATTGACTAATGCATAAGGTTTGGGGCAAGTTTTTAGTGCATTATGCATTATGAGATCGCAAATTGATACAATTTGGTGACAATTTGCCCGTTTGTGTCACTCTTCACGCATATGGGTACTATTCACGTCAAAAACACCAGATTATAACATGTTACAGCTAAATCCAAGATTTTGACCGCTTTTACGACAACTGGTGGACAATCCGGCATCTGCCGCACTCCCATATATAGTAAATTCGTGACAGTGTCACATATGTCACACGGTGTGACAGTATGCAGGAATGCGTATTGCTCATAATGCATAGCGCTTGGGGGTCCACGGACGCTATGCATTATGAGATGTTCAACTGTACCTACAGTGGCGGCGCCATCTGATGCCACCCCTAAAAATAGAACAGCCTATTTCTGGAACTGTTGATGCAAATGGAGTCGATTGGGGTCACATCAATTTTTTGGGGGTGGCATCAGATGGCACCGCCACTGTAGTCCCAAGCTGTTCACATGCCACAGGCCCTTCAGAAGCGAGTCCGTTGAGGCGTTGAACCCATCGCATGAGCTTGTCGGGGTCACCGTCCCATTTCGGCACGTCCGATTCCTTCAGTTTCATGTCGAAATAACGATCCGACTTCCGCTCATTCTTTTTATCCACAACTGAACGAAAAGCGTTCAAGTCATTCCATCTGGAATTAGGACCACCTGAACGTCTTCCATCGTAACGATTCTCATTATCCGAACCACCCGAATCATCTCCGGGACCTCCACCTGCTCCAGCATGACGAGATGACGGTTTTCCAGGTGGTTTGCCTGAACCGTTCCCTCCATTTCCGCGACTTGACCCACGATGATCTGGCTTCCTTCCACGACGATCATTCTCCGAATCGCTTGGATCATCGCCTGGATCAGGAGGGTTTGGATTTGCGAATCGAGATGGCGTCTGGGATGAGCGGAAACGAGCACTGGATGAGGGCAGCGGAGTCTGGGATGGAAGTTGAATACCAAGCCCTGACGTGTGAGGTGGGGCACCCCGTTTCACACTGGCACGCTTTTCACCCTTGTAAGTGAAGGGACCAAAGGCGGTTTGAAGTTGAAAGCCAGAGCCCTGCGTGGCAGCTTTGCGGAATGCCTTTGGCGGAACGGAGTCACGAGGAAGAGGAAGAGGAACAATTTCTTCAACATCAGACAAAGGATCGTTGCTTCTCGTTTAATTGGCGTTGGTCTGTCCGCAGGAGGAGGAGTGGAAGTGGAAACTGGATGGAGAACACCTTCAAACGACGAGTTGCTTGCAACTGAGTGAGTTGCCTGTGGCGCCACACCACTGAACGACTGCTGATAGTAGTTCATGGCCTCCTCACTCGGTGGACGAGGTTCGTCGTTGACGAAGTCAAAGCGTTCATCCAGAAGTACCAGGTAATGTTCAACCTCTGCGCGGAAACAAATTGCAAGAATGTCAAACTCGTTTGCGGAGTAGAAAGCCTGCGGATCCTCGCTGCGTCCCCAAGTTAGCACATTTGGCGAGCCAAATCTTCCACCCAACGCCACGATAGCGTCCTTGGAGCGTCTGCGGAGATCATCCAATCTCTTCCAGAAGCCCCACCATGTTACCATCTGCAGACGATACACGGGTCCACCTCCATTCACCAATTGCGCAACTTCAACCGATGTGACAGCGACGGTGAGTAGTTCTTCGCGAATGCGCCTGCACCAAATTCCAACACTTGATCACGGCGAGCAATAAGGTCGGGAAACTTATTGTTCAGGATGCGCGAGGAACTGAAGATCGGAGGGCTCATCGTATACCTGGTAATAGCCACGGTATGATCGATGTCGGTGGTGAGACATGGTCCAGCAAACTCCGTGAGCTCGGCGACGAGGAAGCTTTCGTCGATGAACTCGACAGATGGCGCGGGGGAATGGACGGAGCGTGGAGGAGTGTTCAGGTTAACAAGCTGCTCGTCGACAGCGACGTCGGCGGTGTTGTTAACGAAGGGTGCGGCGGCTCCGGAGGCGAGACCTGCGTCCTGCGGTGCACGCGGAGATGTTGGTTCTCTGCTCATGATGGTACGAGAGAGCAGAGAGGATGGTGAGCGCTAGGGATCTGTGTTTGACGGATTTCCCAATGTGTCCACGAGCTGTTGTAGAATACGGATGTATTCTTGTTGAATGCAAAATATAGAGTCTAGAAATCCGTTTACAGACAAGCTTAGCGCGCAGGGTCGTCCAAGAGAATGCAAGAGCGAATCCTTACAAGGTCTTGAAGCGGGTGTCCAGAGGAGTAGCAAGAGCGAATGAGCACTACGAAGAGCACAGTGGGTTAGGCAAATGCGAATTGTGCGCAGCTGAGGCAAGAATGTGGGTGGAAAAAGGCAAGCTGAATTTGGTAGATACCAGCTACTTATTACAGAGAGACGCCATAACAACTGTAAGTAAGGAATGGGGGGATTAGAAATTAGGTAGGTAAGGGATGTTGAAACGGAGACAACGAGCGATCGTAAGATAATAATGATGACATACTGAGATTATTACTTGATTCATGACAGCCCATACCACCACCACCCGTGCCAACCCTGCCTAATATAGTGGCTGTCGTTCAAATACGCTCGCCAGGCTCCGCTATTTTGACCGACAAAACGCACAAATTGCGTGCAGACGGAGTGTTTCCCTCTTCTCAGAGATTCGGCGGATTGATAGATGTTGAAAGGATCTGGTTTGGACGAGAATTCAATGAGGCGGACGACGTTGCCTTTGAAGTCTATGACGCACTCCCAAATCTTCACGGACTGCTGAGACTTTTGGAGACCCCTGCATCAGCGGCATGTGTAGTTCCACAGGCAGCACTTACTAGCCCTGACGCTCGCCTGTCGAGTACGGTTGAGCGCAAAGTTCGGTTTGAGCGCCGGGGAACGCAGCTGTTCTGAAGAAGTGGGTTTCCACGATCGACGACGCACTGTTGTTAGCACTGCTGAGATTGGATGAATCTGAATGTTGAGACGCTGAAGCGGTTCGAGGGGTATTGGGATGGGTTGTGGATGTTGTTCTAGTCGAGCCGAAAGAAAAAGAGGACGGGGAAGCGCTGACGCTTCACGTCTAGCTTCATGCCTTCGTTTTTGGAACGTACGCGCTCGGGAGGCCCCAATAGATTAACAAACTACACACGGACACTTGTGACTTGGTGATACATGTCTATCCTACTATCTTCTCGTTAGCCACCTCTCAACGCGATACGAGCTGGCAAAACGCACCTTGGATCAGTTGTCCTCTTGTAGCGCCTTCCCTTACGATCGTCCGCCTCCCGCCTCGCTTTCCCTTGGCCACTTTGCTCTGCTTTGCGCCGCTCGGCATTCCTCACAACCTCTCCTTCGCCGCATAGTACTCCGTCGACGATCAACTTCCGCTCTCTTCGTGTGCAAGCTGCGAACCCCGGTCATATCATTCGATCCGGCAGCGCGGCTAGTCGGAGTCGCCAGTGGGAGTGTCGGATTGCAGGATTACAGGCGGGAGGTTGGGGAACTTGAACTGTGCTAGGAGAGAGTTCTATGGGCGTCCACGGAACAGTGCACGGCTTCCGATAGCCTGTGACACGTTGTTGGGAGCGGAGATCTACGAGCGCAGTAGACGTACCTCGAGGTTTCTGGCAGTGAATACTCAACCTGCACCTCTCTCCCTCTTCATGCTGCGAATCCCAATCATATGATTGCGAAGCGCGGCCGAGGAGTGTCGCCAATGGGGGGCAGCGAGTCATCGTACTTGACAACGAAGACTTGGGGAAACTGCCTAAGAGCATCGTTAGCAAACGCTCTGCAAATCCGCGAGACGTACCGTCTCGCGTGTCCCTTTCCTCCGCCAACCGCCTTGCCTCGCGTTCCGTCGATTACCTTCGTTAACCGTTGTCCTCAGTAGAGACTGAAGCGAAGAGGACAACATTCCCTATAGTTAGGCGCTGATCCCGGCTCGGTGACCACGTCGACATAAAGCGCCTTCAATGGTTGTGCCTGGGCGGCGTTCGCGCTGGGGGGCATTCACAAGCTATTACGATCCGAAAGAAAGTCAATGACGCACTTCGAACCTTTCTGAAACGCAGAGTTTGGTCGGAGATCTCTTCCTAGGCGGCATGTATAGTCTCGCAGGCCGCCGTATCGACTGGCATTGGCGCTCATTGAGGGTGTGAAGGGAGCACCATCGGACGCGGCCGCCTTTGGAAGCAAGTGATTCTCCGTACTTGACGACGCTGCTGGGACCGGATGAGCTTGTGACGTCGAAGTGGATCTAGGCAGCTTCGGTGCAGTTTGACGAGGAAGCGCTGACGCTCCGCGTCTAGCAGCATGCCTACGTCCTTTGAAGATGCACGTTGGGATTTGGACAGTCGATTCTCCTCGAACTTCCACGGGCCGCCTCCGCCGGTATTGCGATCTCCAGCGTGGGGGGCTCGGCTCATCTTGGCGTCGACCTCGGCCGCCGCTGAGCGAACGGCTGAAAGCTGTCGATACTTTGGGCAATTGGGTAGAGGATTAAGTAGGGAGACTGGAAGGTGATTGGGGATGGGATACGTGGGGATTACAACAATCGTTGTTTGAGGAAGCGCTGACGCTTCGTCGTCTGGTTGCACACCTGAGACCGCCTTTCTGATGGTAATTTAACTGGTTATCCAGTGAGGAATCTCCGAGCGGAGGGCAGCCGGCGCCCTAAGCTTGAGTCGTTGTTAACTAGCTCGTCGTTGCAGAGAAAACTGAGGAGCCTACTCTGAGTTCACTCGCCTCCTAGCGAGGTCCTTCGACCTCCATTCTACGACGAGTCCATCGATTACTTTTCTCCCGCTGCGCGCATAACTCACCTGCTAGCGTTAACGCTCTATGAGAAGTGAATGCGGAGGCGTACCGCGAGCCCGCTCGCCCGGTCGCGCACTTCTTCATAGTCTTTAGCCAATCACCTCGCGCACCCCTCTCATCGCCAATCGCGTTCCTCGGACACGCTTCTTCACAACCTTATGCCTCCTTCCCTACGCTTAATTCCTTTGCTTTGCTTGAATTCACTCGACGGTAATGGCCGTGCTGGGGGGCTTCTGAGCACGGAAGGTGGAGCGGTCAACCGCGCTGCAAGGGCGTACGGTATCAGTTAGCCGCCAAGGCAGATTGAAAACGGAGTATACGACGTACCTAGGGACCACGGTCTCCATATAGCGAGTGTGCTTGGACAGATCCCGACTCACCGTCGTCCACATTGCACCTCCAAAACTCGACTTCCACTCTCCATCTTAGCGCGATGTCCAATTGTAGGCATATTATCTCGAAGTCAAGCTCTTTTTTCACGGAGCTAGCATCTTGGGGGGCGTTGAAGCTGTTGAAGGACAAGATGTCATTGAGAAAAGCGGGAGGGAAGGAGCGTCGACTTTCGGTTCCGATACCCGGAACATCATTCACCGCCGACGCGCCTTCTCCTTCTCTTATCCGTTATCGAGGCTCGCTCGTCTCTTGAATATCATCGGTCACTTCTACCCGCTAGATTCCGTATCTTGACCTTTCAACTCTTTCCTCAACTGCAGCTTTGACGACAACCGAACCTCCTCAAGTTTTAGCATGCTTCAATTCCCGTCTTCTTATACACCGCGCCATGCCGACGATGCAGCGCATCTCCTCGTTCCCCGCATTGACAACGGCTACGAAGCGCCGACGCTGACTCGTCAGAGCTGCATAGTTAGTCATTTATTCGTGCTCCGTTTTGCTTCTTCCGCTGGCATTCCATGCCGATTTCGCTTTTCGCTGCGCATTTGAGCGGAAGTTCGGCCTCAGGCGCATGGGGCACGCGGAGGCTGGGATTTATGATCTCAAATTTTTTCTCCTTCTTTTGTCGTCGCTGGGGCCGGAAGCGATTTTGAAGTTTCATTCTTCGTGCGCTGTCGCTGGGGGGCTGAGGGATCTGGATTCTGGAGCAACGCCGCAACGAAGACGGTACCGCTACTGCTCCGCGCCATTCAATCACGGGTGTAGCTGCGGGTGTCTGTCTCATACATCTTCGAGCTCACTCTTCTCGCCGATTCATTCTACAATGCACATCTGGCGGCTGTCTGTCCCATACACTCTTGTGATCGACCTGCTCGCCACTCCTACCCCATCTCACCGCTCGAGTCGCGGGCGCGTTTTTGAACGCTGCCTTGCTTCTCGCATCCTGTCCCACATCTGGCGCTAGCAACGCGTTTCCACGGTTCCTTGGCAATCCGCGTCAACTTGCCGTGCTTAAATGCGCTAGTCATTCCGCTTCCCGTATTCCCTATTCATATCAGCTGTGGAGCGCTGCGTGAGATGTGCCGACCAGTCTCGCCATTAGCTGCCCCTGCTGTCTGTCTTGTCCCTGCACATTTACGTGCTACCAGTTATTCCTACGCATTCCGAACATGCTTGACGAGGAAGCTGTGCTTTCACGACACATTCCCAGAGCGACTTGCGAGATTCAAGTCCCTCTCTTATTCACACCGAGCGCGGTCGATTCGCTGCTGGTCAGTGTCTCAGTGCTTCCTCGACTTCCGAAGGAGGCGAAGTTAAGGGTATGCATCTGCAGCTTCATCCTACCCCAAGCAGAAGCTGCAGATGCAACACTATCCAACACGGGTCTGTGCGCTAGTCGCTACGTCCTGTGTCTCGTTTCTCCATTATGCCGTCTCTCCCAATTCTACCTACACACTTACTTACCTACCGACGGCCACGATCTCGATGGCCAATTATGTCATATGCTTCTCAATGCACTTTATTTGCCCGTGCCACGACACTCCCATCATATTCAGCTTCGCCCCTTCGACTTGCCTGTGGTCTTCCTGCCCATCATACTGCTGCATCTCAAACCCATTTCCATATCCCTTCCTCATCCCGAGTCATCCGGCCTAACACATCACCATCCGTTCCGTCTTCTCTTTTCCCTGGACTCGACTTCTGGCCTCCACATTCACCTGCTTCGCAACAGCACCCATTTTTCCCTCCGACTTTTTTTTTCTTCCGCAAAACCTACAAATATGGAGGAATAATTTTTCGTCATGCAGATCCTGCTCAGCGTCTTCGCATGGACTACATGAAGAAAAAGTGGAGGGCTGTAGGGGATGTATAGGGAGTGCATACCCTGAGTCTATGCATAGCGTAGACTCAGAGGCTGCTGGAGCGTCAGCTCTATAGCGCCAGGGATGCACTCAACATACCCTGCAGGTCAGACAGGAGCAATACGGGCTGGCCTAAACAGCTACAAGGTGCTGCCTTGAGGGAAGACCTGGAGCATTGCTGGGGCGATACTGCAGAGTCTATGCATTAGAGGCTATGCCTCCATAGCTCTGCTATTCCCCCCAGCGTGCATACCCCGAGTCTGTGACTCGCAGCGGGCGGAGCATTAGCAGATCCTAGCGTCTGGGATGCACCATAGCTCATACCTCTTTCCAGACGAGAGCAACAGAGGCTGGCCCAAGGATCTCTGTGGAACACAGAGAGCTTAGCCAGGGCGCACTGCAGGCGCAGTCCAGAGTCTACAGATGAAGACCTTCCTTGTGTAGCTCTGCTAGCTGGCTGCCAGCTGGGGATAGGCAGCATGCCATTGCGGCAGCCATTGATGCAGAGCATCCTGCCGCATTCTCCAATAAAGCTGGCTGACTTTTTTTTTTTTTCTCCTTGGTGGGAATCTCTTCATCCTAGCGATGCAGAGTTTGGGGGGCCATTGTGATGCTATCATGGGATGAGCATACTCAATTTCTGTTTCATGGCAGGCACCAACCGTGTGGGGGGCACTGTGATAGGGCTATATTATATTTACTTACTTACACGCTTGCTACCTTACATTCCGCTTGTCAACTATTACATAATAATAACTTGACCACCATATCCTACGGTTAAGAGGAATCTCACCGAGAGGCGGCGCTACCGCCGAAGGCTAACCACCCAGGACCCGTTGCTAGCCTGAACATGCGTATAACTGTTCCCCGTGCCTCCTAGGTCACAGGAGCCCGACTGAGGGTCATACAATCCCTTACCGATGGGCTACAACGGCCTTGCGACTCACGACGACCTCCTCCTCCTCGGCTCTTCCTCTACGGACACCGTCTAGCGCCGTAGTGGCTGCTTCGGAGGTCCTGCTTCAATACCGTGAAGCCATGCGAACTGGATGCAAGACGACCCGCATCATACCTCACAGCTCACCCCCTCTTCAAGATTCATCGCCCCGACGAAGACCAAAGCCCAGTAGAATGAACGATCCTTCAAAATTCTGGATCGCCACGGAAGAGTAGGTTGCCCTGGGAGTCAATCCGCGCGTCAGACGCGGACACTGCACCGCCTCGCCGTGCCGTCTGTTGGCGACGTCCCCTTTCAGGTCGAACAGCGTCAATGGCCATGGGCGAAGGAGCTGCTGAGCGTGGAGAGGGGGATGGGACAGCAGTGGGCATGGCCACCGAGGGGACATGAGGAGTAAAGCTGGAGTGGGGAGTAGGAATAGGGGACGCCATTACCTGCGTAGGAATAGAGGTGGTAGCAGGGATATGGGGTAGGGAGTGAGAGGCGTGGTAAGAAGACTCCTGTGGTGCGAATCGCACCCCAGACTTCCTTGGTCGTATAGCGGCGCCAACTGGGCGCAGCTGAGCACTGGCCGCTGGAGGGGGTCGAACCGAAGCAGGGGCCAGAGGCAAATAGGGAGGGTGTGCGCGCTTCTTCAGCGGGCAAGCGCCCTCACTCGAAACGTCCAGCGAAACCAGCGCCGGGCTAGGAGGGGGAGGGGCAAGGTCCCCAGAAGGGCGTGACGGACCTTTCTTCTTGGAGCGGATACGCTTACGCATGAACCGCTTCCCAAGCGCAATCAGCGCTTCACCGACTTGCTGGTCGGTACCACGGATAGAGACACGGCGCTCCAGGGGGGAAGCCTTATCCGTATAGGCTCGAAGCTGGGCGCCGGAGACGTCGTGCGACTGATGGAGACCCTTACCACCACGGCCAACGATATGCCCGACAACTGAGTCAGGCACCACAAGCGTACAGGAGTAGCGGGACGGTGAGTCCTCAGCAGTAGGGAGGGTTTCGGCAAGTGGTATGGTGGTGTGGCCGACAGCGATGATAGCAGGGGTAGGGGCTGGGGTTGTAGGGGCAGAGCCCCAGCGAGCACCATCCCAGTGGGAGCGCCAGGCGTGCCCCCGGGGTGTAGAAGCTGCAGCGTCTCCAAACTCAAGGCGATGGAGGCGATCATGAAGGCGCTCCAGTTCGCTTCGCAGTAGGAATAGAGATCCTGAGGGGCCGAGGGGGTTGCCATAGCAAGGGAGGTGTGAGGTCGATGGTAGGGTGAGGGCAGAGTAGGAGGTAGAGTGGTCGACTGGGGCTAGGAGAGTGCCAGAGTCGAATAGAAGGTTTGTTATGCTGTGAGGGGAGAAGGGCCCAGGAACCAAGTTGATAACGAACCTGGGGATCTCTGATCCCCAGCGGACTACTCTATATACAAGAGGTGACGTAAGATATGTTGAAGTATTTATTTCTCTTCCATTTACCGTACATACCTTACATTCTCCAACTCGCAATCCGTTCCGTTACGCGTCACACATTCCTTATGTAGCTTTGTGTCACCGTCACATTCCTCAGTCGTTTCCTCCACGACTGAGGTATGTGCACTCGTATCTACTGTCCTTACAGCTTACTGATTCTCCTGGTAGTTTATACTTACTGTATTCTATCAGGTATATAATACACGAGTCGTTTCCTCCACGACTGAGTTTATACTTACTGTATTCTATCAGGTTATGGGCCACCGCGCCTCTGCTTAATCTCAGCCAGTACCGGACCGCTACTTGTCGAAAACTCGACGACTCTTTTTATTATCTCATTCCCCACATCTACCCTGCTTCCCGCCACATTCTACGCCAAACTTGTCGACTTCTCGCTGACACGTCATGCCCGATCCGGACACCAAAACTTCGACAACTTCTTCCTGGGATTTACCCCACGGCGCTGGGACTTTCTTTCCGCGCGGGGAGGACCGCCTCAAGGACGAAACCGGGTACTTCCCGTGGTCCAAACGGATGAAGTCAGCGTACAAGACCTTAACCTCCCCTCTTGTACTGCCGCATAGCCTCACTGGCCAGGTACGGCATATAATAGAACTTCAAGTCAAGTCAAGTCAAGTCAAGACAATCGAAATCTGGGATATTGTTTCCACGGTATCTAAGCCGGGGGACAAGGCGTCTGCGGAGGAGCACAGGATTTGGAAGAAGAAGGACAGGTCCGCACTCTCATATTTGCTGTCTTCTGTCGACAGCGAGCTCGTCGTCAAAGTCTCAGACTACGACACTGTCCACCAAGCTTGGACCGCTCTCGAGACCGAGTTTGGGCAGACTGGGACTGGGGGTATTATGCTCTGGTTGCGTCAGCTCACTCGTCCCCTCCTTGACGATGACACGCTCGCACTCGATCAGCATGTGAAGGACTTCCAGAAAGCGCAGACTCATCTTACGAAGGCCGGATTCAGTATCCCCGGTCCTATCGTTAGCGCCATCTTCCTCTCCACTCTTCCCTCCGATCCAGACGACCCCAAATCCTACTATTCCCTTGTCCAGAGCGCCAAGATTGACGACACAACTACTCTGGTCTCTACGATACAGGGTGTCCTCGATTCCCGTCGCCGCAGAAAGTCCCCGAAGACCGAGGGTCAGTCGCAGGAGTCTGCCCTCGCAGCGTTGGAGCACGCTGCCATTGCTCGCGGTACGAAATTCTGTCGTAACTGCAAGCATGAAGGTCATATCGCGGACGACTTCTGGCAACCGGGTGGCGGTAAGGCCGGTCAGGGCCCGAAGCAGCAGCAGCATAAAAAGAAGGGGAAGAGGGGTAAGGGCAAGGAGAAGGCCCACAATACGGATGGAGGGGGAGACGAAAAATCCAATAATGTACGCTTCAAGAAATGCTTAATGGCCTCCGTGGCCGACTTCTCCTCTTACTCCCTGCGTGATGAGAGCATTCCGGCTACACCTCCGACGTCATCCTCCCAGACCAACAACTCCGCGTACAGTGCACGTACAGCGGGTGCGTCTACCATCATCGATTCCGGTACATCGACACACATTCACTCCGTTCGACGCGACTTCGTTTCTTACGCCCAAGCCGTATCCGGAAACATCAGCGGGTTCGGCAACGGTTCGAGGAAAATCGAGGTTCGCGGTGAAGCACAGCTACTAGCGTCCCATCCTAAGGGTGGTAACGTCCGACTCAGGTTGAAAGATACCTGTTATGTCCCTGACTCTCAGCCGACGCTTATATCAGTGTCGCGGCTTGATCAGGCGGACTGTTACACCGTCTTTGGCGGTGGACGCTGTGTTACCTTTGAGAAGGGTGACAGTGGCAAGCTCATCCGCAACCTCATTTCGTCCGAGAAGGTTATTCTGACCGCCTCTCTCGGCAGCGATCGCCTCTATCACCTCGATTCCTCCTCGTCGACGGAGAATTCTTTTTCGACCTCGTCTCGACCTCCGACCTCAAAGCTTGAGGAGCTGCATCAGCGTCTAGGGCATCTAGGCTACTCTGCGCTGCGCGCTCTCGTTCGGAAGGGTCACATTTCAGGTGTGAAACTATCTATGGCGGAACTCAATGCTGAGCCGCCGGTATGTCAATCTTGCATGGAGGGCAAGATGACTCGTGCCTCTTTTCCTCCTTCGGAAGAGGAAAATGCCGAACATATTCTCGATCACGTTCATTCAGATCTTTGGACTGCTCCAGTCCGTACTCTGAACGGATCGAAATATGCCCTCGCTTTCACCGATGACTGCTCTCGCTGGATTTGGATGTTTTACCTGCGTCACAAGAGTGATGCAGTAGCTGCATTCAAGGAGTGGTTGGAGATGGTCGAGCGTGAGACAGGTCGCAAGCTTAAGGTCTGGCACGTCGATAATGGGGGTGAATTTATCAACGAAGACCTGAAGCGGTTCTTGAAGGCACGTGGTATTCAGCTCAAAACCAGCGCTCCACGTACTCCTGAACAGAACGGTGTTGCCGAACGTCAGTTTAGGTCTATTTTTGACCGCGTTCGCACCGTCCTCATCGACGCGGACCTGCCGCTTAGCATGTGGGCTGAGGCCAGCAATTACATGGTCTATGTCAAAAACCGTAACCCACACAGCGCTCTCGACCTTCGTACCCCTTTCTCCATCCGCTTCCCAAACCGCAAACAGCCGAAGTACAGGTCTTTTCACCGTTTCGGTTGCAGGGCTTACCTCTATAATGACAATCCTAATCGCAAAAAGTTCGACCATCGCGGCGAATCGGTTATTTTTGTTGGGTACCCGGATGATCGCAAGGCTTGGAAGGTTTATCGCCCCTCAAAGCGTACCTTCGGATCGTCGCCTCATATCATATTCGACGACAACTCAAATTGTGGGGAATTTCGGACTGAGGGGGAGATACACTCATACAAATATTCTTCTCTCAAATCGTCTTCGACCGAAGCTGATGATGATGATTACAGCCCTCCTTCCTCCACTTCTACGCCTCCAACTGCCAATCCGGTACCTCCTCGTGCACCATCCCCTCCTGCTCCGGCTGGACCTGCGGATGTCGTGTCACAACCTAAACCCCGGGCACCTCGTCAACCTCGTCCTCTACCACCTCCGCGCGACACATCTACCCGTATCCGGGAAGCCGCTGAGCTCAAGGCCGCCGCCGCAAACCTTAATTTAGGCTTAGCAGCAGCGCCAGCTCCAGAGGACCCTGACCGTGCGCCGGAAGATTCTGCTTTCGCGGAATCCTGGGACGAATTTGAGTACGCTCATATCATTGGTCCCGGCGAGGTTCCTCGCAACTACAAGGAAGCGATGGAATCGCCCGATCGTTCCGAGTGGGAGAGCGCGATGGAAGTCGAGCTCGATAGCATTGCGAGGATGGGTACATGGGAACTTGTCCCACCACCTCCCGGTGTGACTCCGCTTGGTTCGCTCTGGGTCTATGCCTTGAAGCACGACAGTACTGGTGCCATCACTCGGTACAAAGCTCGTCTATGTGCTCAGGGTACACCCCAGCGGCCAGGTATAGATTCTTCGATGTCTTTTGCTCCTGTTGTGAAGTCAGAGTCGCTTCGTTACCTCCTAACCCTAGCTGCAAAGCTGGACTGGGAATTTCACGTTGTGGACGTCGACTCCGCCTTTCTCAACAGCGAGACGGATCCAGACGAGCCACCTATCTACATGCGACAGCCTCAGGGCGATCGTGTTCGTGGAAAGGAGGACTATGTCTGTCTCCTGAAAAGGGGAATTTACGGGTTAAAGCAAGCCGCACTTCTCTGGTACCAAAAGTTACGTTCCATTTTGGTCAAGATTAGTTTCCGGGTGTGCATCGCTGATCCGTGCGTCTTTATTCGTCGCCTGGAGAAGGCTATTTCCATCATCAGCGCCCACGTTGATGATCTTGGATTATTCTGCTCCTCTGTTGCAGAGGTCAAACTTTTAAAGAAGCAGATTTCCGAGCATGTCCGAATCAAGGACTTGGGAGAGTCAAAATCCATTAATTAATCTTGGCCTCGAAATCCTGCGTGATCGTGCGAACCGCACCATCTCCTTGTCTCATCGCTTCTATATTGACTCGATTGTGGCTCGGTATCGCATGGAGGATGCACGGCCCGTATACTCGCCAGTCAACACGTCGGCCGCTCCGCTTTCCAAGTCTCAATCTCCTCAGACTTCGGAAGAACTCCAGCGCATGGCCAACGTACCCTACCAGCACGCCGTTGGTTCGCTTATGCATACCGCTGTTCAATGCCGTCCAGACATCACAAAGGCAGCCCAGTCCGTATCGCAATTTAGCTCCAACCCCGGTGAAGCTCATTGCGAAGCCGTTAAACGGATCCTCGCGTACCTCAAAACCACACGCGACTCTGTCCTTGTTCTAGGCGGCAATGAAGACCTTACCCTTCACGCTTTCAGCAATTCAGATTGGGCAAACTCAAAGGATCACGCCCGATCCATTTCTGGGTATGCTGTCTTCATCGGATCCAGCTTAATCGCTTGGTCAGCGAAGAAGCAAACCTCCACGGCTCTTTCGACTGGCGAAGCCGAGCTCTACGCTGGCACACACGTCGGGCGTGAAATCATGTGGCTCCGCTCTCTTCTGTTCGAGCTTGGTTTCTTACTACCTCCCGGACCGACTTCACAATACTTCCACCATCCGGATGATTGTCAATACTGATGAAGTCACCGCTCGAACGAAGCACATCCACATTGCCATCTGGTGGATCCGTGAAGCAGTCCTCCATCGCTGCATCGTCCCTGTTTACGTCCCTACGGAAGTGAATGTTGCCGACTTATTCACGAAACCATTGTCGGCACCACGCCACAAGACTCTCGTCAAAATGTTGGGCATGGCTCCCCGACCGGATGCTCGTTGAGGGGGAGTGTTGAAGTATTTATTTCTCTTCCATTTACCGTACATACCTTACATTCTCCAACTCGCAATCCGTTCCGTTACGCGTCACACATTCCTTATGTAGCTTTGTGTCACCGTCATATTCCTCAGTCGTTTCCTCCACGACTGAGGTATGTGCACTCGTATCTACTGTCCTTACAGCTTACTGATTCTCCTGGTAGTTTATACTTACTGTATTCTATCAGGTATATAATACACGAGTCGTTTCCTCCACGACTGAGTTTATACTTACTGTATTCTATCAAGATATGACATAAGTAGCACAGCATGATGTCTTCTGGACAGAGAACTTCTACTCAAGTTGGAAGACGTCATAGCTGTGGAGTCCCCTGACAGGCGACCGCATAGTCGCCCACTGCTCAGGACACCGGCTCCCATGGCCGCGCGTCTCGCCTATTGTACTGGCCGCATAGCCACTTGCCCTCTACCGTCCTGAGGACCGGAATCCTGATTACATTACAGTCATATCGCAGGAAGCGGAGGATGCCTTCGAGAACTTCAAGTTCGTACCATACACAGTGCTGACACCGTCGGCCCGCGAGTCGTACAGCCGAGACGAAGACGAGTTCTCGGCCGTGCAAGTAAGACAAGGAGAGACCCACGCCTCCCCCAGTCTGACATTCCCAAATAGGGAAATACTTACTTACCAAATGCAGTAATAGGCGGGAACCCAGTGGTGGATGTATCCTACCGGTTGGTATGCTTTGCTGTGGTCACTCTCGTCGATTGGTAATTCATATGTTCCAGTAAGTTGGACGGTCGTGAAGAGGGTTCGGTTCGAACCCGCTGGCACGTTTTAATTTTTATCGTGAAACTGGTTTTTTTTTTTTTTTTTTTTTTTTTTTTTTTTTTTCTGGTTTTGTTTTGTTTTTGGGACACCGTACTTTTTTGCCGGCGAGTCCCTCGTTTCCTAACGTGAATAGGATATGTTCGGCGCCTTTTCTTTTTCTTAATAATTCTATAGAGCAGCACATCATCAAAAATACCGCAGACCACTTGTTTGAAGTCAGTCTATCAAGGTTTTCTTGAGAAGCAAAAATGTGCATTCATTATAACCATCCCACTCTATCATCCTGACCTCAAGGAATGCCCCAGGGCTCCATGTGGAATAACTCAGTCTCAAAACATTCGATGAAAGTCAAGGGGGAACCGATCCGCGAAATCTACACTAAGGATCGAAGTTTTTTTGCGGACCCCCCACCCTTCTCAAATAGGGAATTCCCTTTTTTGGACGCGATCAATTCCCTTTCTCGGACGCGATCAATCACTCACACGCTGTCGGTGACGCGTGTATCTTGGCCCTTGCTTTGCTCCTTCACTCTCTACCGCGCGTATATGACTCTCGGACATCAGCAAGACCATAACTTGGCAATACACATGTGTCTACTCGAATGAATCTGATTATTCTTGACTCATCTGCACTTTTTCGCACCTCTGCAAGACTCGCACACCCATGGCTTCCGACCATCAGCGTCAACACATTCAGAGTGGAACTGAGAAGAAGTGAGAGCTGTACATGTAAGAAATGAGAGGCATACCCAGACTGTCTCGCATCCCGCCCTGCTGCAAAAATTGCCGTGTATGCCTTAATCACCGAGGGTAAATACAATCAAGTATCAATAACTCGCTGTTAGCCGGCCTTACAGTGATTCCATCGCTTGTGGGCACTATAATTTGTTACACAAGGCTTCAAGTACCGTATCTCGTTCTGTCGCGCCAGCAAGTCTCCCACATGGTCGTTGCCTAGCATTGCTTCTCGTACTGCCGCAACCCTGTCAAGCACCAACGCAAAGCTCCTAAACTCTTGCCTGGAACCCTACGTCTCCTGCTGCGCCGTCGTGTCCCCTTCTCCGCCAGCCTTGGACTTAGAATCACCCTCAGTCTTTTGGCATTCATGGGCGCAGGAGCATCCTAGCTTCTCAGCTCGAGTTTCTTTAAGTATTTGACTGCTTCCGCGCGGTAACGCTTCCGCTCTTACCGTTCTATACCCTTGTTTCTCGCTGGTACATATAATGCAATTTTTAGAAAATCTGGATATTCGAAATATTCAATGCGTAGTATGGTCAAAGGAAGCGTGCCTCGTGCAGTTTCCTCCCCGTGTATGCACGGTCAGACTGACGAACGTAAGCCTGACACGTGCTGGGAAACCATGCCGTAATGTCAGACTGGGGGAGGCGAAGGGGTTTTTAAATTTAAGACAAGTGCCTAGTTGCACTGTATGTCATCGTGGAGTAAGGCATGTGACTTGGCCCGGGATCATTGCCGACTGCTCCGAGCTTGTGGGAACTAGTTACCATATGTTTCAAATATGTTTACTGCACCTAGCGTGGGAATCCTCAGCCTTTCTTCTCTTCGGATTCTCCCTGGCTAGGTGCGCTGTGATGTATTCTTACTTAGTAGCTTCTTAATTAACTTCGGACTCTCCCTCGCTAGACCCTCGAGATATCTCGGATCCTAAAGGTTGCCCTCACAGCAGAAGAAAGGCTCCAAGGGCTTAACTGGTCAAGATTGCGCGCTTTGGCGATTTTTCAGACGCTTCGTCGGACTCCTCCTCTGCTGTCTCGGACGCGCAAACCGCGAATCTTGCCCCCTCCTCCCCCTCTCTAGAACCTACCATGACCGACTCTGCCGCCGCTGCTGCAGCCGCCGCCGAGCGGATGGATAGGCACGAGAGGACTGTTGACCGTCTGGTCGAGCTTTTTCAAACCGCTGCCAATCCTCCCACTACTCCTGCTCCGACCCCTGCCGCTCATCCAGAGCCTCCGGCCGAGAGTCCAAGACTCTTTGCCAACCTCACACCGGCAGCAAAAACGGTCCTTCGACCGAACCCCCCTTTCGTCTTTTCGTCTTTGACGGCGACCGCTGGGCTGGCCGGGCCTTCCTTCACTCAGCTCGGACTTACATCCGACTGGTTCCGGAGGCGTTTGTCGAAGGCGGCGAGATGTCTGAGGAAAATGGCAGTGCGTTTCACCATGGTGATTATGCCCGGTATATGGCGGAAGTATCAAATGAGAATGAACAAGGGAAATTTTTACACCGAGCTTCAAGCGCATACACAATCGCGTCACGGTGCTCACACGTTTCCCTCTCCCCAACGGACCCCCATCGCCTGGGCCTTGAAGTGAATCTTTCGGTGTTTCGTCACGATACCCTCTCCAGACATTCTGCGGTTGAAACCGTGATTGCAGCTCTCGTTGCCGCAAGAGACCATCTTCGCATCCAATGACCGTCCCAACCAGGAGTCTCTTCGAATATTGTCTCTTTTGCATCGTAACTTGGAGATTTGGCTTGTGTAAGAAAAGTCCCAGATGGTAAGGTTCCATATTCGGTTCGTACATCTGCTTAACACCTTTCAGAAAATGCTGTGCCGCCGGGTTGCCAGGCTGACAGCCTTTCAATAGGTCCCACCTACTGTACCAATACTGTACCAATCTGTATGACTGAAACGTAGTCCTGCGCGCAAGATTCAAGGCACTGAATGTGTGAAGTAAACCTTAAGAGATATTTTATCACATCGATCCCATTGAAACAACCCGATGGGCGGCCGGGGCATTTCATAGCGCAGGGATGTACCATAGTAGCGTCCAATAAACGTAGGTTGTGTATGTCGGTGCTGCATATAGGGTGAGTATTGCCTTCTGGGAGCTTGCGGAATTTTGAATGGAAGGTCTTCATCGGGCTCGTCGATTCACATCAACGAGGTGCAACCGTGGGAAAAAATGCTTTCGATACTTGGGAAAATGTTGGCACCAGTGTTTTTCAAGCTTTTCTTAACATTGCGTACATGAGGGCTACAATCCGGTTAATTCAGATTCGTCAGGATAAGGATTTCGCCATTGCTGGCTGTAGACACAATATTTTGATCCGGAGGCTCCTTGATCCGTTACCATCACCACCTCACACTTTCCCACGCCTGGACGGCGTCGGGAGTGACCAAGCGGGAATAGCGCAAGGTGGGCGACAGCCAGGGGTTACAGGTGACCTCCACATCCGCGCGAGTTGCGGAATGAGGCCTGTGATCCCGGCCTCCGCAGGTGCATGTACATCATTGAAAGAAGTTGCTATGGTTTTGTAGTCGAGAATCTGGCTCAAGGTCGACATCCCCGCTGGGGTTTTCTTCGTTCTTTACTCTGCGCCGCGTCAGCGGTCTTTCACGATTGCGCCCACTGCAAATCTCCGATTACGAGACTGTTTCGAAGCGGCGGCGCTGCCTTCCTGTGACAAGTTATAACTACCCTCTCTGTTTTCTGCTGCTCCGTTACGCTTGACTGCAATTCTACTCCTCCTCGTCACCCACACAACCCAAAGCCAAAGTTCTGAAGATCTTCTAAGCCTGCCGTTCTCATTGCTCAATCCACTTGAAGAATTCGCCTTCAGCGCCCGGATCATGCTTGCTTGGCACTAGCAGTTGTTGAGAAACGACGGATCAATTCCGTGGGAGGATGATCAAAGGAAGTTAAGTTTGCGATCGCGCTGTTTGTGAGAAGAGCTCGCGTTAGAGCAAACCAATGCTCTACCGCTGAGTGTTCATCGAGTATTTATACAAGTTACAATTGTATCTAGAAAGTTCTGTAATAAAGGAGAAAGCTTAGTTAGTCACCCGAGAGAATGTTCTCGGTGATTCCCGGAGCTCAACGCTCAATCTCCAACAGCAGTGATGCGTCGATGACGACTTTAGGCGCTCGAACTTTTGAAAATCGCCTAAAACGTCACGGCAGCACATCCGGTTTCCTCCGCTCATGTCTCCCCACGTCGAGATAGTCGTCGTCTCCCTTTTTTTTATGTCCTTGGCTCTCCCTTCCAACTGTGTCTTAACAGCTCTACCGCACTCGCTCTCACCATGGCTTGCTAGTTCGGGGTCACCAAGGGGTCACACTCTTGCCCCTGTCGTTCTCTGCTGTCACCCGCCCCCACCCTCATTCGCTACCTTTTGGCAATTGCCCTTTTCCCTCCCACATCCCAGAATGAAAGCCGAATTTACAGCTTATAAATGACGATTCGAGCCTCTCACTCATGGCTTTCCCGAGTGTCAACGCCTCTCCGGACATCCATAACTACTTCTCCCCTAAAACTGCAGAGGTTTTACGTAAACACCGTCGCCCACAAGCTTGCTTATCTTCCCTTGAGCTCTCACGCGCTGAAACGCCAGCCCTCGGACTCTGCTAGTCTTGGACGCAATTCTGGAGAGAATGCCTCGTGTGTAGGCGCGTTCTAGTCGCTTCCAATCTACATGCATTTGTAGCGCGGATTCCAGTTAGATAACTTATTGTTCTCGTGTCTCTTCTCTACTTCCACCGTGATCACAGTTTTGTTCTCTGGTTTTGTTCCTTAGGCGCGCGTAACAATTCTCTGCCGTGCGGTGTATAGCACCAGGGGTGCGTCCTCAAAAGGAAAGGACGCTAATTTTTCGCCAAATTTCGCTGTGGCGTATTCTAATTTTTTTGCTCTTTTGCCACTGGAGTCTGCGTGGCTTACTTACTATGAGCCACTTTGTACCACACATACAATACTAAGCATGCCAGATGACTATTTTCTGAAGATCTCAAGACTCATTCTGTGTGCATAACGCTGCTATGCACATGGAGTAAGATCAAATGGTCCCAAACAAATTATTCTGATAAGTTGTTATATACACCCGGCAGCCACAATTTAAACTTGCACATATGCCAAGAGCGACCAAAAATGCCTTCCAAGTGCGCCTACACATGGGCGATTCCGTCCAGAATCGCGCCGAGCGCGACAATGTTGGAGAAGCTGGATGTCAAGTGGATGTCGGCCAAAATGAAAGTCGGAATTTTGCCAATAAAGTACCAGCGTCTTGAGGCCCGGATTAAGGCGACCTCATACATACAAGAATGGTCGAGATTGGGCAAGAAACGAGCAAGAACGAGGCAATACAAGAAGACGTGTTTTTCGTGCTTTCTTTACATGTGATGCGACGTGGTGTCATATCATTACATCTGCAAACTGCTGTAAAACCTTTATATTTTCGTTTAGTTTGTGAGGGGCCGTAAACCATCGGTAAATGGTTTATAAACCTACTGTATCCCTCATCTGATACAGCCGTTTTGGAAACAATATACGGGTTTTGATTGAGTGGTGCTCGTTCGTTTGTGCTTACGTTTGTTGACGATTCTGTCATCGGCAAAGCCGGGGGCACCACTTTTTGGGGCGTTGCCAGTGCCGCTGGTCCCTTGTTTTGGCCCTTGCCCGCAAGTCATGGCCCTGTCGAGCTCTGGGCAAGCCGTTGAGTCTTGATCCTCAGTTCTGTTGACCCCCTGTTCTTTCCTGGTGTTCTCTGAGTGGTGTCGCCGAGATGGGTTCTTTGTTGGTAGACAGAAATTTGGGTCAGAAGTCTGGTGGATACAGCGCAAAGGTGTATGGAAAATGAAGGTACTCTAAATGTCCCCAGAAAGTCGTAGAGGCGTAGAATGAAAAGAGAGGCTCGGAGTATGAGAACGGCGCGGAAGCTCAGAGTACGCGTCGGGCTCGGAAATGCGAATTTGAAGGAGTATTTGACTCCTCTGTTGGAAAGGGTTCACTGGCGACTTGCCCTCGGTGAGGCACTCGTGTCACTCGTCGCGTCGGTCGTGGTGGTTTGGGATCAAGAAGCTTCCTTGTTTGGCTAGCTACGTACAGAGTAAATATACCATACGATTGCCGAGACCAAATGAGGTAAAGGGAAATGAACCCAGGAAGGGGAAGTTGACCTGCCGGCCATCTCACCCTTCCACAGTGGCGGAAGCAAAACTCAGATTCGGCTGAAGTGGAGCTGGTGACGGGAAGCAAAACAAAGAGGTAAGCACAAACGAATGAGCACCACTCGATCAAAACCCGTATATTGTTTCCAAAACGGCTGTAACTTGACTTTTTGGCGCGTTTCGGGTTTCTCGGCAACATTCTGACACATATATGTACCACAATTTTTCGGCAGCTCATGGTCTATCTGCTCATTTCTTGTCTTCGGGTCGTGAGCGCTTCCCCCTGGGACTCATGTTGTAATTCCAAGGCTATGCCATTCGGTCTGTGGCCGTGATTCTTCATTCAGATAATGCGCAAGATGGGTTGGCAGTTACAACTTCTTTCGTCCAATCAAGTCTTGCCTCTGGCCCGCGGTGTGACGGAAGCGAGGGGGAGTCGAGTTGTTCCGGCACACAGGGATCAAGAGAGAACTGGTTTAAGTACTAAATTGACCAAGGGAAAAAGGCTCATTAATCATATCCGTGGAGGAGTATATCCGCAAAAGGCATACTCGAGTGATCCGACTTGATCCATCAAGTTCCGATCAATCAATATCAACTCTCGCGTCCAACGCGTGCGGCGTCAACCGACAACCTCTATTGCTCTCCACTACAGTATGCACGGCGGACCTAGAAAAAACACTGGAAGAACAAGGCTGCACAGGAACTCGGCTCATCCTTAGTATCTAATTGCCTTCCCCCAGCCCACAATCCGCCCCACCCCGACCACTCATTTTCGACCCTACAACCTCAGCGCACCGGCATGTTTTCGTGACCGGAAGGTGGTAGGGAATGGCGTACTTGTCCTCAATTTGATTTGGCAGAAGCTCCAATAGTATATCTGCTCCCAACCTTTGGAAGCCTAGTTGAGAATTCCTAAGAGGGCAATTCAAAATTTGTTGCGTGTTTATTTCAATGTTCAATTGGCGTTCTCTGATTCAGTATCTGGATGTTCTAGCACCAATTGCAGGTAGCTCGCTGGAGAGGACTGGTTCTTTCAATGGGATCAACACACAAATATGTATCGCATTAGAGTATATGTTCCCGAGCTGTCTGTAACGAAATTTCAATAGCAAGAAGTTCCTCCTGCCCCAATTTGACTGGCCCCACCGAGTCGAGGTATATAAATAAACTCCGTCTCGGGCTTAAGTTGCGTTCGAAGTGTAAAAGGACGATCTCAGTCATATCTGACTTTACCTAGTTTGCTGCCGATTTGAGCCCGTAATAGTTGCTGTAAGATGGCCATTTTGGCCTAAAAATGCCAGATTTATTCAAAAAATGACCAAAATGACCATCTTCAAACAGCCATTGCGGGCTCAAAACTGTATGAATCTACAGTCGGATATCTCATAATGCATGAGGTCAAAATGCATAAACCTCATTATGCATCGACTTTTGGTGTCCACCGACTTGGTAGGCTGGGATTTTATGCATTATCCTCATAATGCCTATTGCATAGGGTGTGTAAGGGCAACAGCTGCCAGGGCCTGAGACCCGAGGTACTCAAGAGTCCAACAAGCACTGGGCAGAGGGAGAATCCTTAGAGAACAGAGTAAGGAGTCTCCATGCCCAGGCGTCACAGTAAAAGGGCGCGTGACGCGTGACTTCTCACGGGGTGTGGGAACTATGTAGTAGCACAGCATCTATGATGTGATATCAATGATCAGATGATCCAACAGTAGCAGGGAGCCAGGGATATGCCCAGAAGAGGGAGGATCACAATACTGGTCCAGAGATCGTAGACCGACGAAGGCCCGGAGATACCCTGTGGTCCGGGGAGCGTGGGAAACCGGAGCCGGAGTCCGGAGGGTCGGAGCTCGGGGCCCGGAGGGTCGGGTAACCGGAGGAATAGAGCCCCAAGGGGCGACCTGTCAAGCGGCATCAGAAATCGACCCCTTGCAGTATGCTCATGTTTGTCACAGCCATCGATCCCGCCCAACCAATTCACTTGAAGCCCACTACCGTCGAAGCTCTTGCACAAAAAATGATGGATAGTGTCTCTATGATGGTATTAGGACAGACTGACACCCCAGTATGTATTCAGACAGAATTGAGGGAAGAGGTGCCCAATCAACGCTAGTGACAAACACGAACATACTTCACTGACCCTAGGTGCTCTTCAAATTTTACCCTCGAGGGAAATAAAAAAAACCTCAATACACTCTTCTTAGATGAGAACAAGCATACTGGATGATTTGGCGCAATTTATGTAGTCCATAATGGAAGGTTATGGGCGTATATGGATGGGATCGATGACTGTGACAAACATGAGCATACTGCAAGGGGTCAATTTCTGATGCCGCTTGACAGGTCGCCCCTTGTAGAGCCCAGGGAACCCGGGAAGGGCGCTAGAGCCAGGGCGAGACAACGGGAGCATCGAGGCTTGGGTGACAGAACCGCTGGAGCTTGGCCCAGTTCCGGGGGAGCGTGGGAAGCCGGGCCGGGGACCGGGGGACCGGAGCCAGAAGGCCGGAGGTCCGGACGACCAGAGCTCGGGGTACCAGAGCTCTCGGAGGGCTAGAAGTCTGACCGGAAGACCAGTTGGGAACCGGGTTGCGCTGAGCACTACTTAGCTGTAGGAGCGCAGGGTCGACAGGAGTCTGTCGAGGAGGGGAACGGAGGCATACTGTACGTAAGGACAGCATGTGGCATGGGCCTCTACGGCAATAGGCCATGCACAGGGAACGGGGGGTCGGAAGGAGGAAGATGTGACGAAGGGGGAAGTCTGGAGAGAGTAGTGTTCCCAAGAAGGCTGGAGTGATGCAAGGAATAGCGGAGCGGGTCGGGGAAGCGGGGGGTTCCCCTGACATCGGTGAAGAGTGCATTTATGCATTTTGAAATCGCAAAAATCGTACAATTTGGTGAATTTTACTGCTCTCAGGACCAATTTAGACATGTTCCGCACCCTGAATACACAGCTGTGTCATTTTTACCCCAAAATTTAGCCAAGTTCCTTGATCTGCTGGTTATTACAGCTAATTTTGACAGGCTTCCGGCAACTTCCAAGTGATTCGGTGTTCGCCGGACTACCATATATAGTATTTTGGTGACAATGTCACGCATGTCACCTAGTGTGACATTATGCAGAAATGCATATTGCTCATAACGCATAGGATTTGGGGGTCCACGGGCCTTATGCATTATGAGCTATCCGACTGTAGGTAAAGTAACATATGACTGACGTCGTATTTGCGAGTACTTTCGACCTATGAAGGCCGTTTTTCGGTGGGGTGTAGCACGGAGGAGTGCCCTGAAAATAAATCCCTTAAAAAATTCATTACACTCGAATTACTATATATGGTAATGGGGTAAGTTGTGCAGAGAAAAATAGTTCACTCGTATTCCTTGTCTAGCGCTTTGTTTGCGTCAAAAGACGCACTGAATACCTCAGAACCACGTGTTGCAGTATTTTCTGCGGCCACTGTACATACATCGGCAAGTGACTGTTCACTGCAATTTGATTACTGTAGAAGGAAAAACAACAGCAATAATTCGAATTGTCATTGTCGGGCTCTTAATGTTGAGGTAAGAATATGATTCTTGTTGAATAGAGGGCCCGCAAGCGACCGGCTGTGTTCAAAAGGCCAGGATCTGTCACCTCTATTCCTTAGATTCCCTATGAGACAACACATGTACTTGATTATATTGGTGGTGCTTGCGGGCAAGTCCTCCGCCTTCTTCATTCCCAGCTGTGGCACAAAATCCACGTTCGTTTCCGAGCTTTCCACTGGCTCACAATCCATGCTCGTTGCCGAGATTTTCCCTGGCTTCCAACCACTATATGAACAGTAATTTTTAGCGACATCAATGCAAGCCGGAGCCACTCAACCCAAGGGAGCAGTTCCACAGCAATGCCGTCGGACCCTAATAGCCTGTTTGCGATGCAGCCATTGAATGGTTAATGGCTAAGCAAGTGTCCAAATTCCGGCGTATTGACAAAAGATACAGTCGAAGCTGTCATAACCCATAGCTCTCGTAACCCATAATCTGCCTTAACCCGTACATTTTTCGGGAATTTTGACTGACTTTTGACTGGGATAACTCATAAATCTGCCATATGCCATACCTTGTGGACCTAACCGAGGCCTATGGGTTATGACAGCTTCGACTGTACCCCCAGTCCGAGTACCCGAACTTCATTCCAGGCAGCTCTTCTTAACTTCTACATGAAAGTTTGGCCCATCAAAGTTTCCTAATGCGGAAATCGGTAGCCATTCAATGGCTCCAATGGCTCTTCGCAAACCCTCTAATGCTGCCGCCTACTTCGATGCACATAATGAGGAAAGATCGACGCTCGGCGTGGCTCCGCTGCAATGGAACCTGAGGTCGGCCAGGGACTGGTCTTCGAAGTGCAATAATCACCACTCCAATGGAATCCTTGGCCCCCTAGGTGGTGCGGACCCCTTCTGAGACAAATTTATTTTTTATATGAATGTGTTCAAGAGAATCTTGCGGCTGGAACAGGGGTGTATTCGGTATCGGATGCCGTCCGCTATTGGAATAATGAAAAACGTACGCATTTATCTCACGCGTCAACGTTGTTTGCGTTGAGCCTGCCATTAGCGAGCTATGACCCTATGAATCCCCAGCCATCTCATTGGACGCAGGTGGTGTGGAAGGAGACTACAGACCTTGGTGTGATCTCTGAAATCAAGTACTTTGCCTGAGCATCTGATTGCAAAGCAACGTAAGATGCAGTGTGTATGCATGCCCGGCAGGCGTGATATTCCCAGGATATGGAGTAAGCTTAAGCTTAAAAGTTCTGTTAACAGCCTCAATATTTACCTGAACTAACTACAGATCACCCAATACCATGTCTGTGAGTACTGGCCGGCCGGTAAATGCACTGGTGAATGGTTATCTGATGTACATGTTGCAGGCTAAATGTGCAGGACTGAGCTTCTGGGACGTACATGTGGATTCTGGAGCACTAGTACTCGAAACATCATTATTGTTGACACCGAGGCCTAAATCTCAAATCTGGGGAGGACTTGACCAGAATCACGGCTTGTCATGAAGTTTTACCGTACAGTGGCACTAGTGTTGCCGCGGCTCGGCTACGGCTAGCTCGGCTGGACTTTTGATGGCTCCAGGAGCCATCACTGCAAGAGCCGAGCCATTAATAAACGCCTGGCTTGGGTGGCTTGCGGCTCAGTTACGGCTGCGGGGTACGTCTAGAGACTTTGCGGAAGCCACCGGTGGCTATTTGTGGCTCTTCGTGTGCAATAGTTTTTTGAGCCTCCCGCTCGAGTTAGCCACCCTAGCATCCCGTGAATAGGTAGTACAAATAGTGGCTAATCCACCCAGAGGCTGTCATCCGGTCCCGAGAAAAATTAGCCACCAATAGCCACCAGTGGCTACCGCAAAGTCTCTAGTTTACACATCGGCGCGCTTCTTAGGTAGTTAATACAGTCTCTTGTCTTCTACGACGACGACTGAGGGTTTGCGCATCGTCGCGCTTCTTAGCTTTTGTTAGGTTATGGGTAGTCTCTCATACAGTTGCGGCAAAATCAAATTACTTACCAAATATGGAAATTCTCATCAATCCCCTCCTTTTGCACCCAGATGAATGGTTGTTTCATGCGGTAAGCGGACAGAAATACTTAGAGGCTCCATCTTGTACGCCTGGTGTAGAAAAATTTGTGTCTTTGCATTGATGTTGGCTGGATAGCCGCCAAGTTTGTGTATCAAAGTGCGGCCAAAATCAGTTGGAAGTATGATGAATTTGGTTGTTTTTTGTGCCTAGATGTATTCAATCAAAGGAGTCCAGGCCTTTTGTGCCATTCCAGCCTACGTATGGATGGTTTTCTGTGCGGTCGGGCAGTTCTGATGAGAATTTCCTTATTTGGTAAGTAATTTGATCTTGCCGCAACTGTAGCTAGTCTCTTATAAACAGACATTAGAATACAAAACTCCTCGTACCTGCGGTGTATTATAATAGTCTGTCACTTCCAAGGGGTTAGTGATTGGCGGGTCCCCTTATTATATAATCATAAATTTCTCACGTTCCATCCTGGCATCTAGAACGCGTATTTACGCGCCTTATTCTCGCAAAAGGCTTTAAAATGATCTAAAACGCATTATCGGCACTTGAAGCCAGAAAAAAGCTCGAGAAACGGATGAGATTTGGATTAGTTCAATTTGAGGTGTTCGCCGGCGGCCAAAGGCGGCGAAGAGAAACAATACTCGCCTTTGGACTGCAAAATGGAAAATAAGATATTCTGACCTCTGGGGAGTGTAGAGAAATTAGCGACTTTGCGATGCAGCCACTGGATGGCTGATGGCTCCACAAAGCTCTAAATTCCGTTTGAGGAGTAGCACCTGCTCCCCAACTCGGGATGCAGATTTCATCCTAGATGCTTTGTCGACACACCCATGTCGAATTTTCGTCCATCAAAATACTCTGATGGGGAAATTGGTAGCCATCCAATGGCTCCAATGGCTCTTCGCAAACCCTCTATTGTTATTAATGCATCTTACCGTTCATACTATGGGAAAATGAGCGACCACACAGTTGAAAGAGGCAGGAACTGTCGTGGGAACAACTTGCCAAACGCGATGATTATATAATAAGGCGACCCTCCTATGACCTGCCACGCGGTAAATTCCAGACTACTCTCATAGCCAGACTTCAACTATTGAGCTCGTATCTAGGGCTGGGTATGATAAGATTTCGGCTCGGTATTATACACGGCCGCGCAGCGGCCTTCAGGTATTGAAATACAGGCCTGTACTTTACGTATAATACGGGCGCCGCAGGCGAAAAAATTTTGGGTATAATGGATGACTTCCCATAGTACTAAATATTTTTTTTTAAATATATTTGCATTTCCGGAGGAGATGCCGGGGGACCCCATCGGGCTCAGATCTCATTTCAGCTGTTTTTAACCCGTACTAAAGCTTGTTAGATGGTAAATCTGAACAGGGGGTAGGGAACCCCCTGTTCAGATTTATAATACGCCTGTTTATCCACTGAATAGATGAATCTGGGAAGTGTGGACCTTGTGCCGATCTCGGGTGCTCGGTTATTCCCGCGTGCCATTTGTCGGCAACCGTTGGAATCCGTAAGTAGTGGTGATGCCGGGTGAGCCAAATGGTCCGTTTGATGGTCGCCACCAAATACGCGTATTGACGCGTCGCAAACGCGTCGAGACACGCTGATGGGTTGTACACTCAATGTCAGACTGGAAACAAAGGCTGAGATCCCCCTCCCGGAGGGCCGACATTGACTGAAGTGGACGCTACAATCATACATTTAATACCTCGATTTCTAGGGCCCTCTGGTATCGAATGTATCATACAGTATAATACGCTGTATAATACGGCTTGTATTATACATTGGCTTTCCATACCCGGCACTACGAGTCGTACCTCGATGTGTTGAAGTCTGTTTTTAAGTTCATAGGCGTGTCAATGGTAGAATCTTATTATATAATCTTTGTGGCTGTGTTTCTTACGGCAAAATAGTCCACTTTTCTTATAGCAGCTTCCTTCTGGCACCTACAGTGGCGGCAAAATCTGATGTCACCTCCAAAAAAGGAAATTCTCATCAATTCAACTCGTTTTCTTTTCTGTGCCCTGTTTTATGTGGTCGGACCTTTCACAGTGCATTCAAAACATAGATTTGTAACACATGCACCCTTTTCCATCTTAGGATACCTCGAAAATTGACACTTTTTGGGCAAGACTTTCCTGCCATCTTCGGCCCAGTCCTCCTCAATGAATGTACCTATCTTTCTCAATCTTGCTTCCACAGGCAGTGTTTTTGCCGTGCCAATGGATCTCGCCCCCAGACGGCGATGGCAAGGGCAGATTAGAGGCGGTTTGATGAAAATTTACTTTTTTGGAATTGGGGGGTGACATCAGATTTTGCCGCCACTGTATAGACTCGAATTCTCAATAGAAGGCATCTATGGATATACATATGGCTAGCTACCTCTCAAAAAAATTGCAATGAAATGTATCTTCTGCGCCGACGCATTGACCCTTCGGTCTGTCTTGTGACACATGTGACAGATTCGTCACGCATTTTTTCAACCACTTTCCGTGGTGCTCTGTCATGATTCCAGCCAATCAAGAGCTCCAGGCGGCTCGTATGGGTCTACACAGAGCTTTGGTCTTAGATACCACGGCAATGGGTAGAAAACGTGATTACATAATCCGAATTCTACTCCTTGCACGCCGTTGATCTTGAAAATGGACTAGGCCCTTTCTAGCTGTCGGTAAACCTCTCAAGCTCCCTCTGGACTCAGGTGCTCCTCACAGGACGCACTACCACTCACTCCATCTCTATTCCCTCCACTATCTCCGTCATCATGGCTGCTGATACAGACTTGCTGCTCCGCTCTGCACGCGACTGGAATGCCTGGGAATCTTATACAGAAGGAGAACTCCGCAAGGAGGGGCTTTGGCTTGTTGTAGAAAAAGGCGATACTACCGCCTCTGCTGCTTCTGGTTCATCTGCTAGCTTAGTTACTATCACTGTCCCACTTCGGGATACATTTGCAGAGCGAGACAGTCGCGCACTAGGTCTCATTCGCGGTCCACTCACTCAAACTGTTCTCAACAAATTTAAACCCCATCTCCAAAGCACTCTGGGAGGCTTTGAAAAAGGAATACTCCCAGGCAAACAAAACCGAAATAGCCTTCGCCCTTCTTCAGCAGCTTCTTAGGAGGAAACTACGCCTAGAGGATGGTCAGGAAAAAGTCACCCTCAGTGGTATGACTGCACATGTTGACAAATTCGCCTCGGATCTCAATCGTCTTGATGGACTTGGATACAGCGTTGATGCAGATCTACAGCCGCTCTTCCTCCGCCGCACACTCCCTAAGACTTCAGGTTTTGAGGCTCTTCAAGCATCTATTCTAGGTTCCGTTGCTGCCAACTCCAAATTGACTCGGGACCAAGTCGAGGCCAAAATTTAGCCAAACTCATGTCTTATGCCAAACCAGATAAAGATGACAGTGACTTTGGATCTGACACTGATACTCCTCAGGCCAATACGGTCTCGGGACGTTACTGTGCATTCCACAAGTCCACTACTCATGATACGTCTGACAAAGGAAAGGAGAAAGGGAAAGCAAAGGCTCAGGAGGAAAAGACAGACAAAGCGAACTCAGCAAATGATAGTGACTCTGAAACTGATGATGGAGCAAATGTAGCTTTTACAGTATTTCTTCTCAACTTTACAAGAAAATTTCTGCCTATGTGTCGCGTGATTCAGATGGTGAACTCTATGTGAACGAAAGAGCCAACCGTGGTTATGTTCTCATTGACTCTGGTGCTTCTTGTACTCAGTGTTACAAAAAGTGACCGACAATGTGCCATTTTAGGCCGAATCGTGTATTTTAGGCCGAATCGTGTATTCTCGAGTCCCCCATGAATGAATTTGGCTTACATTAAGTTGCGGCTCACGCGTGGCCGTCCCCATCGGAAGCGATATATTTTTCATATCGTTGGAGGCTTCGGGTCCATTAATCGACACCAAACAAACCAGTGGATTGGGACAATGACTTACTTGACGAGGTCAATAAATGAAAAACCCTACCCGCCTCAACAGTTGACTTCCACTCCGTTCCTAGAGCTACAAAATCCGCCCATTGGCGGTCTCTGATGGACTCGTCTACTCGGTGTTACAAAAAGTGACCGACAATGTGCCATTTTAGGCCGAATCGTGTAGTATTTTGTTGGTAGAGCTACAAAATCCGCCCATTGGCGGTCTCTGATGGACTCGTCTACTCGGTGTTACAAAAAGTGACCGACAATGTGCCATTTTAGGCCGAATCGTGTAGTATTTTGTTGGTTCAAGCACATAGGAATGTTCATTGGGATAATTTGTACCCATTTGCATGGCAGTTTGTGAGAAACGACGCCGTGAATCTCTCGCACCAGTCGGTTCAATCTGACAGCTAACATTTTGCCTTATTTAGAAGAAACCATTTGGCTCTCGCTTTGTTGGCACAGGAAACACAGTTTTAAGTATTCTCTATTGTATTTTATACACCATTTTATTGTTTGACCAAATTTGGTCTGTGTGAACCATGTCATTGGGGCTTTTTTGAGCGTCTGAATTCCACCACTCAGATTTGATTCAGTTTCAAGCCGGGTATCAGCTCGTTTTGCTACAAAAAGATGGAACTAATGTGAAAATTCCAGCAGCTCTCTTGCTCTCTGTGTCAATCAAGTAACCAGGAGTTATTCAGCGACATATATTATCTGCACGGATCTTTTTATGTATGCTGTAGAGAATTGTCAGGGGTATACTTGATGAAAAAGCCCTCTGTCTTGCAGAAATCAATGACCATCACCGGAGACTTGGCCATGCCAACTTTGAAAGTATTCGAGACATGGTTCGCCACAAACGCCTGGCAGGCATTACTTCTCTTACTGGAGTTCCACAATTCTGTGAACCTTGTGTTTTCGGAAAGCTCAAAAAGCTACCTTTTAAACCTAGTCAGACCGTTGCAAGAGGACCTCTTGACATCATTTCTTCCGATGTTGGTGGACCTGTTACTCCTATTAGTGAAGGCGGCTATAGCTACTGGATTGTCCTCTTTGATCACTATACCTCTCATCCTTGGGTTCTCTTTGCTAAGCGCAAATCTCAAGTGTATAAGATGATCAAAGCATGGCGTCGCGAGACTGAGGCACATTTCCGTACTCAAATTGCAAACTGGGAATTCTGTGCAGGCTGGACTCGTTTTCATCGAACCGATGGCGGCGGTGAATTCACTTCTGCAGAAATGGAAGCCGACTTCCGAAAACGTGGTATCATCCATGAAACGACGGCTCCTTATACATCTGAACAAAATGAGACACTCGCCACCAGAGCAATAACTAATCTCGCTGCCTCTCATCTCCCTCGTCGATACTAGAACCGTGCCATGTCTCATGCAGTCTACACAGTTGCACGCTCGCCTGCTACTGCTCAAAAGGGTGTGACTCCCCATGAACGAGCTTATGATTGCCCAATTGACATTCATCATATGCATCCATTTGGTTGTCCTGCATATCCTCTCATTCCCAAGTCGAAGAGACCTGGAAAATTTGCAGATAATTCCAAACGAACAGTCTTTATTGGCTATCATGAAGGAAGCAAGGCATATGATCTCCTCGATGTTACTACTAGAAAGATCACTAGTACTACCTCCAGACACGTAGTTTTCAATGATCAAGCTCCTATCCCTCCAGAAGCTCAGGACACTTCTGAATCTCGCCTTCACAAGGCAACAGATCTTGAGACCTTTGCCCAGGATCTACGACATAGTGATATGATTTTGATACTTCAGATGACAGCTTGGTTGCACCACCTAAGCTAGATATGAACCGATCATCGATTCCAGTGGGGGTTCCTGATCTACCTCCATCAGTGGGGGCATCTAAATTGATAAAAGAGGAGCCCATCCAGTAGCGAGACCAACTTCTCCTCCTTTACGCCGCATTGCGGGAAAACGAGTTGAGCCACCTCGTTCAGAAACTCATCCGAGACCTCCATCACCTCCTCCTGAGAATCTCCCTCAGCTCGTGCGCCTCTCTACTCGGCCTCACAAACCAGCACAACATCCTAATATTGCATATCAGGACCTCAGCATCTCTCTGATACTAGGGACAATTCACCTTCTCCACCTTCTCCTCAGAGACTAGAAATAATCACTGAAGAAGATGGAACTTATGCCTTTGTTGATCCTGATGATATTGAATGCTTTGCTGGAATGTCTAATGAACACATCGATTCTCGTATTGCAAAAGACCCGGAAGAGGCTGCCCATGGACCGGATGCTGAGAAATGGGAAGAAGGTTTAAACGAAGAATTAGCAAACTTCATTTCAAACCATGTTTACGATGAGGTTCCCATTCCTGAAGGCGTCACTCATATTACATCCAAACCTGTCATGAAGATCAACAACCCGGCCCCAGGTTATCAATGACCACACCCCCAACAATTTTGTGCGGCTGTCCCCTTCAACCCCTCTTCTGCGAATCCCCTACTCTGTTTACAGAGGTAGGGTTCTGTGGTGCTAGATGGAATTCTTCCTCTCTCCCTTTGATGGAATCCTCAGAGTCATGATGTCTTATGGCCTCCACTACTCTACTCCACTATTGAATAACACGACTGAGTGAGTTTGGTTCAAATACCGTCGACTTCCCCTACTCTGTTTATACAGAGGTAGAATTGGTGCTGGATGTACAAGGCTGTATGATAGATATCTGATCTGTATCATGGACGGAGTTCCGGTCATATCCTGACAATAACTACGTACGTTAATTTGTTTTCAGTGATCTGGGGGCTGCAGTGAATAGGGGAATTCAAAGTAAAACTGCGCTTTTGCGCTTCTCGCGCTTTTTACGCTTTTGCGCTTTTGCGGCTGAACCGGCATCCCACGTCAACGCGGCAGCTTTCGGCAGACACGGAGGGTAACATTGTCACAATCCTGCCATTTTGGGAATTTTCTACTTACGTAGATTCAATCGTATTTTATTCGTTTTTCGAATGCGATAGTGGATCCTCTGTATCAATTATACCACTTGAGTGCAGCGGAATAAGTTGGTCGATTTCCTTCAGACGCAGCTCCGCGTCGGCCGAGTTATGATCCTCGTCATCGCTGTCCAGCTCGTCCTCGTCTGCACTGTCGCTGTCGCCTTCCCGTTCCGGCGTAGTTTCGCGGAGGCCATGTTGAGAGCAAAAGCAAAGGGGTGGAGGTAGCCAGCACAGTCAAGGTACAGTACGCGTTTGGTACGCGTCGACGGTAAAATTTTCGTCAGACTCAGATAGGGGCTTCTTGCCAAAGTTTTGAACGTCGCAAGAGCACGGCTGCTAGATGACCGAGACATTGTATTCAAAGACAGAAGAAGCATGGAAGGCAGGACTGCGCCTCAGAAGGAACCAGACCTTGAAGAAGAGCTTCGAAGACGAGTGTGGCTGATTTCAGCACTGAGTTGCGCAATGGAGAGATGGTGGCAGAAGCCCCGGGATCATATAGCGAGCTTTGAACCAGAAACCGAAACGACAAACGGTCCATTAAGCTTTCGTGAGAACGCCAATGAAGGGCAGAAGACTCTGAAGTTGCTCTGAAGAGAGGTGCATTGGGCGTGAGAACGTGACAGTCACACTGAACATGATGTGACGCGCCACAAAAATCTCTATGACTGGATTTATATCAGTCGGCTTAGTATTCGTGGGGTACGTTACGTTTGGCCTGTCAGATCACGTGCTGATTGATCTGCGTGCCCGGTGCGCAATCATTCCCTTCGCGATCGGGCCTCCGGCCACCCTCTCCTCTGTGACATTGACGATCGGTCTTGTATTTACTGTCAATCAAACCATTTTCTGGGACCCACAAAACACAACATTCCTGCAATTTTACACAAAAATAATTCTCGGAGAGAACCTGCCGTTGAAAAGAAGTCGCTACAGCCACTGATTGGCAGGCGTGATTTGGCAGGTGTCAATAGGGTTCTCCCTCACCCCACGACCTTTCAAAACGCGACGCGTTCCCGCCGGACGCGTTCTTTTAGTCGTTGCCGCCCACGCGCCGCCGCTACACCGCTGAATTTGATCTGTGTTTACGTGTTTCATTTGTGAGTCAGGAGAAAATTTCTCGTTCCTTCTCCATCCACACTCGGCATCCGCTAGCGCTATGGCTACAGTTCGACGGGTACTGCCGGATGGACTGACGGTTTCGACGCTTCTATCTGCCAATGGGGCGCAACTGAAGTTCTGGACTACCCAAACCAATGCTTCTGCGGAGGAGAAACTATCTGGCACAGTTGATCAGCTACGCACGAATCTGGCAGCATATTACGGTTTAGACCTCACTGTGATACCCCGCGCACATGAGGTGACTGTACCAACAATAGAGTAGACGAGTCCATCAGAGACCGCCAATGGGCGGATTTTGTAGCTCTAGGAACGGAGTGGAAGTCAACTGTTGAGGCGGGTAGGGTTTTTCATTTATTGACCTCGTCAAGTAAGTCATTGTCCCAATCCACTGGTTTGTTTGGTGTCGATTAATGGACCCGAAGCCTCCAACGATATGAAAAATATATCGCTTCCGATGGGGACGGCCACGCGTGAGCCGCAACTTAATGTAAGCCAAATTCATTCATGGGGGACTCGAGAATACAAGGCTTATGTCTGACAACATATGTAGAATCAAATTCCTCAGTGTTCAAATAGTCCAAAGCACTCCGCCGGCATCGTCCCGTCTACCGATTCTACGGGAGGGGCTCATCCAAGGGGATTCAAAGATAAGAGAAAAAGATATCACCTACAAAAGTTTTTTTTCGGGGGTCGGCTGACCCTCCCCCCCTTCCCTCCTGCTATATCAGGAAGGAGATTCCCACAGTTGTCGCGGCCCGCTGTTGCCGGCTGAGTACCAAATTCGCTTGAAATTCGCAAATAATCGCTTTGCCTTCATTCTGCGCTAATCTCGGACTGGAAAATCAAAGTATTACCTCTGAGAACAGGTGTCCGTATGCAGAGAACACATTTGAAGCCATGGAAATTCAAGATTTCTATTTTTTCACTGTAAGATCATAATCTGCCGCAACTTGACTTTATCTACGATGCTTTTTTTGTCCGCGTACAAACGTCGCACGTCCACCCCTTCGTAGTCGTCGACGGACGTTGCACGTTGCATGGAGGGAGACGGTAAGAGAGAGCGATCAATGATCAGATGTAACAATACAGTCGGCCGACGCGGCACTCACCCGGAAACAGCCGAAAAGGGTAGGAAGTCGGCAGAATGCATGGAAAATCAGCTGAAAGTGTTGAGATAGCGATTTTGGAGGTCCATGGATGCAGTACAGCCCATTCCCGGTGTGAAAACTTTTGACCTACAAAAGTTTTTTTTTTGAGCCTCAGCCTACCCCCCCTCCCTCACCTGATGCCATCAATTCTTTTCGTTGAGACCCCTTGGGCTCATCAGAAAGACATACATCCCATCACCCTTCCTGCCGACAATCTATCTGCTCATGCTCACGATTCAAATATCACCTCGGCGTCAACAGGTCGTGATCTACAGAGCCCCGATACGAACACCCCAGCTTCGTTGCATGAAGCAGCACTCCTCGACAATCTTTCGCAGGTTGTTGAAGGCCTTGAACGCTGTGAGGGTCTGCGGGACATAGTTGAGCAAGTGGAGTCAGGGAAAGTTGCGGAGATTCGCGCTCGATATGGGCCCGCGGAGGGGCGTCGTGGAACAGCCGATGCGGCGTGGCCCAGATTCAGGAACATTGTTTCAAAACGCGAGCGTTTGTATCGAATACTCAAGGAGGAATTCAGCGGAGACAAAGAAAGGTTCTTCTCATTTTTCTCTGTGCCCTCGGTGACGAAGAAGAGGAAGCGGCCTCAAGACGAACCTGTTGCACCTGAAGAACGATTCCGATCCTTTCGCAAGATAGTCGAGGCTGCCCCGTGGTGTGAAGCCGATGTTTTGGCGGAACGTCAGAAGGAGCAATATTATGGGGCTGATGGAGAGTTTTCTAGCAGTCTATGGGGCGAGCGATGGGGCTCAATGAATTCATGGGAGGTGTGGCGAAGCATGGAGAAGGAACACTATGAGAAAAAGAAGGATTCCATTTGAACTCGAGGTACAGAATTTGTCTAGTAGTTTCTATCGTAATCGTGCATGTATTCGTGATTGTCATTTGGGGAGTAGAAATAACGGAACATAGTCACCGCTTCTACTTGTGACCATCCGCCCCATGCAGCGACCATGTCTGCGGACCACTGTTTGACTTTGATTCGATATTGACAACCGCCGCGACGACAAGAATGGGTCCTATAGAGGGCCCAGGTTGAGTAGCCAAGTTCCTGCAAATCCCTTGCCAGAGATCGGCTAAGAGCAGCCGCAGTCTGTACTCGGTATTGACAAAAGTAACCGTTAATGCGACGATTGCTTCGCGACCACGTGATATTTCTCCAAGACTTCGAGTTTGAAAAATACGTCAGGATATTCCTTAAACCTACACAAGTTGTTGTGGGCAACCTCTGTTCCTGACGCTCTTCAGAGCCAGCGCAATTTTGGCAATAGCTTGAAATTCACCTGTGTCTTTCAACTTCTGCTCATTGTTCAACGGAAATCTTAGCAACTGCCCTTCCAGGCCACTTTCGACTACCTCTAGCTTGCACATGTGATCTATTCAAATGTTTTTGCACACTTGCTTTGGCTAGCAAGGGTGGTAAACAAGCCTACAATCTGAAAACTCTTCGGCCCCTTACTTCACCAAACATGGGGAATTACGGAAGCCATGGAGGCCTACTCTGGGATAAAAGTATATTGAATGTGTAGATAATAGGGCTCAGCACTGTGATGGATTAGAAATTAACCAAGACTGTAGCTAAATTCTTTGCTCTTAGCATCTTTGAACGGCCACGCAATATTTGGGTCCGTGCAGTAGGGACGGTTGAAATTGAACCAGTCCAATGTTGACAAGAAATTGATGCAATCAGAGATTTCGAGCAGTGAGGGACTGAAATGGATCCTCAAGTATGACCTACCGTCCAAGGGCATGTTCTTGAACTTCAAGAAAATTGGAAATGCAGTCATTTATTGCAACAAACAGTGCAAAACGGCTGCAAATTAGAATCCGC
Organism: Favolaschia claudopus; assembly: GCA_037176885.1. Classification (NCBI taxonomy): domain Eukaryota; kingdom Fungi; phylum Basidiomycota; class Agaricomycetes; order Agaricales; family Mycenaceae; genus Favolaschia; species Favolaschia claudopus. The sequence goes on from JAWWNJ010000079.1 coordinate 1,180,482, forward strand.
CGAGAAATCAGTTGTGCTTGATGGATTGGTTCAGGCCTTTGTCCGATGCCGTTCAAAACATGCAGGAGAACATTCCGATGCATTTTAACCTATTACATACTGCAATATTCGGACCATACGAGTCGATTCACGGTTACTTTTGTCAATACCGAGTAGAAAATAAGTCGAATGTTATGAAGAACCATGCAATCACGCACAACAGGTTGGTTTTGCATCACAGCGCCTTGCGCCGACACATGCAAGAACAGCGGGCCGGATTTTTTTAATTTCTGTACCGTAAAGAGAGGCTAAGAGAATAAAGGCTCGTACAGGACATATCATGGGGTCGGCGTCATTGGCATGCAGCCGCCATGAATGTAACACTCCAGTTTGATTTTGTTTGCGTGTATTCAAACTAACATCAACGAATTTTCCTGTAATGATGATCTATTAGCTCGTTTCTTCGTTGAATGAATCCCGACTTACTTTCTCCCGGAACCTTGTCAATATTCTCAAATCGGAGCTTGATTACTTCGTCGACTCGTAGGAGCATGAGCCATGCCAAAAGGTAGGCCACCTAGTAAAAGTAATGAGAAAGTCTGTTGGAAATGCGGTGTGGGAAGAGACAAACATAGCGAACGGTTCCGGCTCGCCTCTGCGCAGAATTCAAGTTAGGATTCATGAAGTGCTTCTAGAGCCGGTGAATGTCATCTAATGCCAGTGCTCGTGCAGATGAAGAAACCTCTCCAGACTTTGCTTTTGTTTTTTCAAGTCCAACCATGAATTGCGAAACCTGCCGGGAGCGAGTTGGTAGTCCCCGCCTGTGTAACGATATGAGAACATAGATGCAGAGAGGAGATTGATAGTATGAGAGCCAACCATGTATTAGTAATTGAATCGAGCCGCCATTCCGTCAAACTCTCGTTTGGGCGAAGATGCTTGTGCCACATAGTCAGTGCCGCTCGTGTTGAGACCGCGGTCGAATACTGTCATTGAAAGCCTCCAAGCCAACGAATTAAGAACCCCAGATTGCCAGAGAACTCACCTTCCGGCCCTCAAAACCCTCCTCCACCGGCCCACATTTCTGAGTGATGAATGCAGCAATGTCACGCGGAGTTTGCTCATCGACGCGTTTGGCGTCCCATTTTTTATTCCGTCTTATATGGAAGGTAATGTAGTGACGGATAATCCTTTACGACACGTTAAAACTGAGAAATTATTAGCAGAAGTAGTAGATCTTACCGCACGTGCCCATTCCGTGTGCCTTCGGTAATACTGGCCTTGGTCATTCTCGCAGCATACCTGGCGGCGTCATCGTCAATTTGGTCTTCGGGAAACTCGTCTAGGTGCTGCGAGATCAAATCTTGAACGTGTTCAAGCAAGGAATCTGCGTCTTCAAGGTCAAGAAGGCAGAGCTCGTCTTCAACCTCTCTCAGAAGTCAGTATGCTGTTGACTGCTATATATAAAAGAGAAGGAGCAACCTACCTCCTCGTCCGTAGGCTTGGAATGCTCTTGAGACGCTGGGAGAGAGCCCTGTGTTGACATGGTGAGGATTGAAAGGGTGAGTGAGACAAGAGAAATAAGAGGAATTAGTGTCTCAAAGCAAGAGAAAGTGACCTCGGACACGCGTTTTCGACGCGTTAAAAGTTGTAAGAGCCCTGTTAATCCCTTTATGAGGTAAATAGGACTAAGTAGGGCTGCGAATCGGTTGCTTTCCGCCGATTTTACCTCGATAATTGATCATTGGAAGTATCTTGTGAATACATTGAAACAATCGGCTTTGGAAAATAGTTTACAACGGTTGCAGGCCTGGAACTGGTCAGGGGAGGATCTATGCACGCAATAGATCCAATACAGACCGTATATTGGTACAACATGCTGACTTTGTCATCCCGTGATCGTGTTCTATCTTACACGTCAGAACAGAAATGGCGTAGAAGAAATGGCGTACCAGAACCGTGCACGCCAGGCAGGCCATGAGCTCAGGCCCGCGGAGCGCGTGCGGCTTCGACTCGCGCTCCCGAATCAATGCCGGTAGTGCGGCACGAGCTAGATTTGACGTGAACTGCCGGCCAGTAAATTCCTGCTTCAAGTGGAGTGGTTTGAATGGGGAGTATGCTGCATAAAAATAAGGATTGAAACAAAGGATATGGAGGGGTTTTTCCGACCGGCGCTGACGCGCCGGTGTGGGGAGGAAAACCGAGCGCTTGAAAGTATTGAAGCTGTTTAGGGCTTTGATAAACTTGATTTGTCGAATAAAGATTGAATTTTTGCGTCCGGCGCCACGCGCCGGCATAGAGATGGAACCAACCGAGCAGACTGTCCGGTGCTTCAAAAGATTAGCATTACAGCGCGGTCACGCCGTCTAACTATTGTAATTTTTTTTTGCATCCGCGCCCCGCGCCGGCATTGTGAAAATTGATCCATACCAGATTCCGAGGGCGCAAGGCAGCCCCGTGCGTGGTTTCGCAGGATATAGCGGTGGCGGAACCGAAATCAAGCTGATTTCGCAAATGGAAGACTAAATTCTTAGTAGAGCAGAATAAATTGTGATTTTTTCTCGCCCCGCGCCGGCATTGTGAAAATCGATCCATACCAGATTCCGAGGGCGCAAGGCAGCCCCGTGCGTGGTTTCGCAGGATATAGCGGTGGCGGAACCGAAATCAAGCTGATTTCGCAAATGGAAGACTAAATTCTTAGTAGAGCAGAATAAATTGTGATTTTTTCTGTGACGGCGCTACGCGCCGTAAATGTATCGATTGTGGGTGCTTGCATACACGTAGAGAGGACTTCTACATAGCAGTATATTTCTAACACTGCCCCGGAATTTCTGGTGTATCATTAGCAATTTGAATCCAGATTGATACGGGCGAGAGCGCACCAAGACCGACGCGATTACGTGACAAGACGCGACTGTGAGGCTAGCGACCCGAGGAAAGGCGGGGTTGCGGCGGGTCGAGGTGTCAACGTTGCCCGGCATAGCGTGGACTATCGAAATCGAAGTCTTCTCGTATTGACGTCGGGGGTGAGAGCAGCCGTGAAGGACGGAGTACACTGGTCCGCGGCTGGTTTCAAAGTCTTTGAATCTAATCTACGCAGCATTATCTAAGCATTGACTTAGAAATTCATGGGGTACGGTATGACTGGCGAGTCCCTTGACATTCTGCGTACCCCATAGACGTGTAAATGCTGGTTTCTTGCATGGGGTACACAGGCAAGGCGGTCCGCCGGCCCTACCTCGAGCGAGCCCGTCCGTGGCGGCGGCTTGAGGGAAGCTTGAGGTAAAAGAGTGTCCCTTTGAATCTTGTAGCAAAATCGGAGACCAGAGGACTTGTAGCTTGGAGATTATTGCATATCCAAGAAGTGCAGCCTTGTAGCTTGCTTGCAGTACCAAGATCTCTTCAAAAGATTCAGAAAAACAAGAGATATACGCTGCGCCATGTTGGCGAGAAGATCACTTCATGTCACACGTGTCTGGGGGCTTCGGCCGAAAGAAGTGCGATGACAGCACTCTATTTGTCAATGTACCTCAGGTCTATCTAAGGGTTGCTTTTTTGTCGACTCTAGGCTCAATGAGGACCCATGATACTTAATATGGGCTAAGGCCTGGAGCCGGATTTTCTACTTTCCTCTCAGAGAGCGTCGAACTAACCACCTCGGCCCAAAAAGGTTCGATCACGTGGGGCAACCGTATTTGTATGGCCCCTATCTTACAAGCTTACTTACTACGGGGGGTACGCAGCTTGTCGGGGCTCCGCCCCAAACCCGCCTGGATTTTTTTTGCTGGATTCCTTGCCCGCGGCGCCGCACTGCGGTAATTTATGAATTCGGTCAGAACAGAGTTATGGGGGCGAATTGGAATGTTGAAAATCTTCTCACGTCCCGGCTCAATGGTATTCTCACCCCTTGAAATGTTGTTTTTCCCAAGGGGTGGCGAGGACAAGGGTGCACCGGCAGTTAAGAAAAAGATATATGGCCGATTTTTTTGGTTTCTGACCTCTTGGCTGAACTAACTGACTACGTAATCGCCTTAACAAGTAGCAACTTCCCACGGTTAAGTCACCGGCCGACATTCCCGCCACAAATAAATGTCGTGGAGGTCGAAAAAATGCCTCTAAGGCTCCAGCTCCAATGTCTTTCGTCCCTTATAAAGCTAGTGAATGGTTATCCGAATGCAAAAGCATCCTGACACCAGTTGGGTAAACAAAGCCCGCATCAACACTGACTAGCAGTGAATACCCAGGAGAGCCTAATGAGCCACTTTGACTTACATCATGCCACATAGGACAGACTGCCGATAGCCCATTCCGACCAGAATTCATAAGGTTCATAATTCTCTTTTCCGGCCTAACGGCCGGACTAACTAACCGGCCCTTAGTCGCCGGTTTAGATGCCGGCGCACCGGGCGAGGAAAGAACTTTCAGACCAAGGGTACATATGCGGTACATACCTGTCAAGACCCGCGGGTCCGCTCACCTACACTGACTCGGAAATATTACGGGATCACGCGATTTTGAAACTTTAACCTGTTATTGAGGGCGGAGATCGGAATGAGCTGGCAAAGCAAATAGTCCATCAAATACCTTACCAGTATCCCTTCCTATCTATTATACAAATCAGAGTATGCCGTAATCGTCTTTGTCTTTTGTCTCAAGACAAACCGGCTTCGGTTAACAGTTATCCCGGCATCCGGTTGTTCGGTCTTCCATCCTCTTCCGTCCTTCTGTGTGCTTGCTGCTCTGTTTTGCTCCAATTCGGCGTTGTTGCTGCTCAAGCTCAGGTGCTCAAGTCCTGAAGCTTGAAGCCTTCGCCAGGTAACGGCCAATGCCTGGCATCGATCAGAATTTGGTTCAGCGGTCTATCACTTCGGGCGGGCCTGGCTTGCTCAGCGGAAATTAGTATCCCCTACGAGCATCAGCCAGAAATGCTCTATTTCGTACCCCAAGAGTGTCATCATGTACGGACTGCTCGCCTTTCTCACCGGTAATACTTACTGAATTTTTTTTCAATGGCCTCCAGTTACATTCAAATGAGTTTGGATTTTGATATGGTTGTCCTACTTCTCACTCTCCACAAATCTCAAAACTTACCTACGAGTACACTTATTGCTGGCTCTTCTTCTCATGTTTCAAGCCCAGGAGCGAGAAAACTTGAAATTGGCTTATCCTATGGGTGTCATCATGAATGTCCACTGTATGTCTCTGACCATGCATGTATGGAACCTCTTCTGTTCATTCTCTGAGCTGTACTGTATGTGTGTTGTTCGAAGTTCTCTCTGTGTTCACTTTCAAGTGATCAAAAATCGAAACTCCCCACAAGTGTCATCCTGCACTTGCTCTTCCTCCTTGGCAATTCCTACGAGAGTCATCTTCTCTTTGCTCGCTGCTCTCACTGATTGTCCTACTGGACTCATCAGAGGGGATGGGGCTCAAAATAAGGATTGGGACTGAGATCTTGGATACTCGATACAAGGACACGAGGAACCAACCGCAGGTTGGTGACGAGTGTCCATGGAACCTGGAATGCAAGCTTTTGTTTCAGCCGTGGTAAAAAGCGGCCCTTCATCTACGACTCAGATGAGGCAAGAACACATATGTAATGGATCCTTAATTTGCTTGAGCTCTGAATCTGGGCAATGTGTACTTCAATTATATTTATTCCTTCGTAGCGGAGCACGAGTTCCTGCTAGTGCATGATAACTTGAGGTCGCCCTCGGCGGCGTTGGAACAAGCCTGTGGTGACCCTTGAAAAAACCCCGCCACATCTCGTTGATCCACTCCCGACCGCCATCCACATGAACTCGCTTCACCTTCTTCCCCGTCCAAGAGGTAGCAGATCGGGTGGATCTGGGTTTTCATCTGATTTTAGGAGAAATCAAGCTCAACTTGATACCATCACCCAACGGCCATTTCGGCACGTCAAAACCTTCTCCGAAAAGTGGGTTTTTCAAATCTGGCCCGATACTGATAAAAGTGCTCAAAAAAATAAAATAAAATAAAGATAATGGATAATAAAATATGCACATATTTGGACACTTTTCGGTTGATTTGGGGAACCATTTCCGTCTCTTCCGAGTTGCTTCTGGGCGATCGATCGTCGCCAAATGTCAATGATAACGGAGACTGCCGCTAGAACACGTCATCCGTCGATACTGGCTAATCCAGAGCAAAAAGCCTGGAATACTAACGGCGGCTCCGAAACCCGCAAAAAAAAGGCTCTGGAACGAGAAAAGCTAGAAGAAGAGGTCCCGAATAAAATTGGGGCTGGCAAGTGTCAGGGGAACCCCTCGCTTCCCCGGCCCGCTCCGCTATTCCTTGCATCACTCCAGCCTTCTTGGGAACACCACTCCCTCCAGACTTCCCCCTTTGTCACATCTTCCTCCTTCCGACCCCCTGTTCCCTATTGCCGTAGAGGCCCATGCCACATGCTGTCCTTACGTACAGTATGCCTCCGTTCCCCCCCTCGACAGACTCCTGTCGACCCTGCGCTCCTACAGCTAGTGCTCAGCGCAACCCGGTTCCCGACTGGTCTTCCGGTCAGACTTCTAGCCCTCCGAGAGCTCTGGTACCCCGAGCTCCGGCCCTCCGGACTCCGGCTCCAGTTTCCCACGCTCCCCGGACCACAGGGTATCTCCGGGCCTTCGTCGGTCTACGATCTCTGGACCAGTATTGTGATCCTCCCTCTTCTGGGCATATCCCTGGCTCCCTGCTACTGTTGGATCATCTGATCATTGATATCACATCATAGATGCTGTGCTACTACATAGTGCCCACACCCCGTGAGAAGTCACGCGTCACGCGCCCTTTTACTGTGACGCCTGGGCGTGGAGACTCCTTATTCTGTTCTCTAAGGATTCTCCCTCTGCCCAGGTGAGTAGACACTCTTCCTCTTGTTGTAGCTAGCTTTTCGAAGTTTTGCTCCAGTACGTTTGTAGATTACCTTCTTGCAATGCTATTTACACAATCCCAGGATGTCTCAATGAAAACGACGTGACAGTATCAATTACCAAATTGGGACTGCGACTTGTCACGAAGTTCGGTCCGCAACCATACGACTCAATACCATTGCTGCTGTCTTTACCGCTCCCCGTGCCCTTGCCGGCCGCTGCTGCGTCCAAGATTTCAAACTCTACCTCCCACTACTTTGTGTCTAAGCCAGTCCGAGACGTCATCGCCCTGCTCAACGTCGCATTTAAATCGTGGCCGCAACTTTTGTTCACAGCTCATACTTCCCCATTATCTCTCGGATTCTCTCCCCTTGTTCAGCAAAGCAGTGAAGTTCAGTCAAGAATCAAGATTCGAGATCCGAGACAAGGTTCTGCGGCCTCAGCAGGCAAGCTCTGGTGTATGGATTGAAGAGAGAGTGTTCATGCGGAATGGGGTGTCCAATTGGGAAGGGGATGGAAGGGTTCGTGTACAGGTGCGTTGATTACTGGCCTTCATATTGGCCCATGCTTATAGACCGATTTACGATCTTATGCGCGGGCGAATGATAGTTTGTCTATGGTGCGGATCACTTAGTCACCACCACATTTGTGCAAGTCCCAAATCCGCCGGAGGCGAAATCTTTTACGAAAATGCACTTTGTTGCCTATTTTTTGCCTTCAGAACGGTCAAATCTGTGAGCAAATGTCACTCTTTGGTTGTAAGTTTCAATCTAAAGGGCTTACAATATGCTTTCTGAACAGCATATTGAAGGTAAGAGATCCTCCCAACCCACTTCTACCAGCTTTGTGAGGCATATGTGGTGTGCAGTCCCAATTCAACTCCAGGAAAAATCTGTTACTCAGTCAGATCTGTTCTCATTTAGAATCCCTCTTGGGAAAGTGTTTCTCTTACTGAAATGAGCATTTGAGCAAGAGGAATAAGAAATCCGGTTTTTTTTTGGGTGAGTAATAGCGGTTGTCACAAAGTGGTGGTGACTAAGTGATCCGCACAATACGTCCGCCATTTTCTTCCGCCACCATCGCTTTGCCATTCTCTCCGCCAAAACAACTATCTTGTCGCTACGCTGCCGCAGTACCGAATGCCATTACAGTAACTTAGTAGATGAGTCCATTTAATTCACCTTTCTTTCTCCATCCCACGGGCATTGGTTGTGCGCAGCGAATATGCGCGTGTAGAGCTGCACGTTTCGCGGGGGATGTGATTTCACGTCGTCCGCTCCTCGAGCAGCTAACGCGTTGCTCTTCGTCTCCGCATTCTTTCCTTCCTATCTTTATTGAAAAATATCGGACCTTTGTGAGCTTCCTACATCCCTCTCACCATCACGAACCATCATAGTCAACGTCTTCCATCACTTTCTTCTATATCAAAGCAAGAAATGTTGTCGCATGCCTTGTTCATTGCTTTGTGGAAGGTTAATCCGTCATTTGGGGGCCTTTGGATCGTACTGCTCGTGAACATCCCCCGCCACCTCGAGGATACTCAAGTGGCTTTGGCTCTGAACGTTTGTAATTGGCTCTGAATACGGGCCTACGGCGCTTTTCCTGGCGTAAGCCCTTTGTTGTGAGCTGAATATATGGACTCTAAGGACGACCAGATAATTGAACCAAGAGCCTTGTTATATCTGTTTCCCCTCCAGGCGCATGTTCTGTGTTGTATCTGCGTCCTATTATTTTTATCTTTATTTTTGCTTGCGACAAACTTCAACGATCCTTTATGCTTACGCTTTTGCGATAGCAGCTGCATAGAACGGGGGAGCCGGCCCGGGTACCACGTGTTTGCAAACTCCGCTCGGTATCCGTTATCAGTATCGAACACCTATATCAGTATCGAGCCGGTTTTTCAGCCAAAATCGACCAAATCAAGTGGGATTTTGAGGCCAAAATCGTGTTTTTTTTCGGAGCAGGCTTCGCAGGAGCTTCCCGGGGCCTTAGAATCTGTATTGTAGATACAAAGTGAAGGACCCTCGGAATGGAGAAGTTCCCGTTTTAGCTACATGGTTGGCTGCCGCGGCCCTCCCTCTTGTAGGAGCACTGCGGGGCTCATAATATAGCCCTCATTTCTTCTTTCTTCTCGAAATAGGGGAGGTGCCATTAACTTTGCAAACAGCTGTAAAATAGAGGATTGGGCTGCTATTGAGAGAGCTATGGCCCAAGTCTCTTGTGACAAGTATGCGCCAAATCCACCCGAAAGGCGGAAAAGGCGGGAATAAATTTGGTCTGAGTCTATATTCTACTGTATAATACCCACCAACATCATTCTACATACAACCTCCTGATAGCTCAAACCCTCCAAAGCTTGGAACAAGACCGAGATTGATGGGAATTTTGTTTTAGTAAGGACATTTGATTCTGCCGCAACTGTAAGCCGTCGACTGCCGGTTTCTGCCGGTCGTTAAATAGGCTGATAAAAATAGCCATCGTCGATCATTCGATCACACTGCAAGTGTCGGCTCAGAAGAGGCTTTGCAAAGAGTCATTAAAGCAATTGAATGGCTACCAAGGCGTACCCACCGGCAAAATCCGAGACACCGGCTAGGGGGAGGGGTGTCGGCGACCTCTTATTTCACTTTTCCGACCAAGGTTCAGAACCTTTCAAAAATGTGTTTGGAAGGGTCAAGAGGAAAAAGACGAAAAAATATTTGTTTATATAATATTCTCGGGTCTTGCCGATTGGGGGGGGGGATTGTTGGGCAAATGAGTAGACCGGTGACCGAGTCTGTCTATGGAGCAAGCTGTCGATAGACAGACCGGTCGATCTGAGTTTGAATTCCCATGACGCGCGAGATACCCCATATGGGATGTTTGTAAGCACTATCAACGGCCTCGGTAACATATGTAAATAACGCGTCTCTTGTCTTCTACCGCCGTCTGCGACGCGTCAGCTCACTCTATGCCGCATTTTTCTTGACTATGGACACTCCGGAGGTCCAATTTGACGCTGAGGCCGCTGAACTACTTCAGGAAATTCGGATATCGCCACTAGAAGAGCTAAAATCACTCGCATCCAGCTTTCTGACTCTCGACGCGCCTCTCGTTGAATACCTGGAATCCCTCGTTGATAAACACAAAACTATTGCATTAAAATCCTGTTTAATCGTCCAGATAATCTCAAGATACCGAATAATTCCTCGAAAGTTCCAACTCGAAGCCGTTCTCGCACTCGACGAAGGCTGCGATGTAATCCTAGAGTCTGGCACTGGCTCCGGCAAAACTCTCTGTCTCATCATCCCGAATCTTCTCTACCCCGACACAACGTCTATTACGATTTCTCCCCTTAAAAGACTACAAATTCTCCAGGTATGAACTTGTCTCGCTCTGGTCAACCTTCTCGGCAGCCTCTTTCTCCTGGCAGGCATCAGAGCTAGAAGGGTGGGGAATACGAACGGTGTGCATTAACGAGGATACTCCCAGCGATAAAGCTCTATGGACGGTGCGTCCTTCATATCTTTCTCTGACAATCTCGCTAACAGGGAACAGAAAATAACTAGCGGCTACTTTCAACATATCATCACCCAACCTGAGCAGCTTCGAATTCACAATGGACATCTTCCTCGCTTGGCGAAGCTTCTTAACGATCGTCATTTTGTTTGCACTGTGTCTCGCGTCAACGTTGATGAAGCTCATTTCATTTACACCGCCGGGCTCCCACTTTACGGCGTTCCTGCATTCCGACCTTCCTGGGGAGCTCTCAATCTACTCCGGCTACGTCTTGGCAAGGGAACACCATTACTGGCCATGTCAGCTACTTTGCCGCCGCATATCAAATGTGCTGTCGTTCGCAATCTCAACTTTGATCCCTCCACCATGTTATCGCTCGAGCTCCCAACCAGCCGTCCAAATATAATCTATTCCACGCACCGCATCGTTGGCTCGCTTTCCGAATACCGCAATCTCGACTTTCTTGTCTCCGAAACGCCTCGCAAAACACTTGTTTTCCACGATAATACTCAACAATGCTCGGATTCTCGCGCTCATCAGAACAAGCTGCTGTCAACTGATATACAGAAGAATGGATTGATACGACACTATCATGCAGGGATGTCACAATCAAGCCTCGCGCCCCAGGTCTAAGACAAGGGGTTGGGTGGTGCGGTATTAGCTCGAGAAAATAACTGAATAAAAGGACTAGGGGTACAAGAGCGAATAAACTACTCTACTTATACTGTCTACTGAACCGTGTGAACTATTAACTACATGCGTACTCTAAGTGTCAAGCGTGTGGGAAACATGTGTTCTGTGGAACGTTCTTCAACCTGTCGTCATCCATGAGGCTTCCCTCCCTTTATGGCATGGCAAACATGTGGCTCCCATGTTGTTGCAAAAGGACTGTGGTGAACGATGGGAAGGGTGCATTGTCCTCATGGTTCATACCTGTGACGCAGCAGTGAATGATACAGTGGCGGCGCAATCTGATGCCACCCCCAAAAAAATGATGTGGCCCCAATCAACTCCACTTGCATCAAAAGTTCCAGAAATGGGCTGTTCTATTTTTAGGGGTGGCATCAGATGGCGCCGCCACTGTAGATAGCGCGTGTGATCATGTGTGTGGACGACGGTCATGAAAAAGAAGGGCGAGGGCGGTGGATAAGATTAAGGCGTTGTCGCGATAAGATTGTCATTCAATCGTGACAAGGGATGTCCAAGGCGTATCTGAAGCAGGTGTTCGACGATTTTGCGAAGGAAGATGGGGCGTGCAAAATTCTTCACACAACCGAAGGCCTATCAACTGTGAGTGGTCTCGAATTTCAACTTTATAAACAATGTAACGTCGTCTAGGGTTTGCATGTGGCGGATGTCGATGTCGTCGTGGATTATGGAGCGCCACGAGCCATGCCAACTGTGATTCAAAGAGGCGGACGGGCCGGGCGACGCGGTCAACTTTCAGTATACCTTTTGATGGCAGAACCTTGGGTTTATACAGCTTCTCTCGATGCAGTGGACTCCTCCAGCGATGACCCGGACAGGCCAATCTCGGGCAGACTCATCAAAAACTCGATGGCTGTCCCCTTCCGCAACCAGTGCTGACAATTCACGGTTTTAGCGCTGAAAATCACAACGGATTGGTGCTGCGACCAACCTCACGACACCGAAATCCAATTCGATAAACGAACCTTCTTTCCTGGCCGGTTTATCTACGAAGAGAAGGACGGTAAAATATATGCAGGCGACGTCGATGAGCCGGATCGAATTCATCTCAACCCACCAAAAGCGAAGAAGCCGAAGGGCAAAGGTAAAAAGAATAGAAAGGTCGCTGATCGCGTCCCTTTACAGGATCAACTGAACGATTGGCTTTCCTCTGCGCATACCACTGATCCCTTACGCGCAGTCCGGCCCCCAACTTTCATCCTTGACGCTAAATCAATCAAGTCGCTTTCCACTGTCCATCCCGATCGTATGCGCTCGTCAGACGACGTAACTTCCACCCTTGATGAGACACCAGAATGGGCGGAGGAATGGGCGTCCAGAGTCTTTTATGCTATCTCCAAATACGACGATGAACTCGTGCAGCGAAGAGCGACCATGCCTCAACGGAAAGTAGGGGGTAAGAAGAAGCCGCGGAAGGCCACAGAGTTGGAGGCAGATGTGGAATGGGAGCCGCCGGCGAAACGGCAGAGGAAGGGTGCACCACTGGTGGAAGTGTCAACGAATGTACGACGCAGTTCACGACTCAACAAATGATTACAATCGTACAACAATTAATATTCAACTGTATTCTTCTGGAAGATCGCCTCGTAATGCCATCGCAGGACATTCATCCTCATCTTCTTCAAAACTCAATCCAGCAACCAGCGCCGCCGTCTTCTTGTTGAACGTTGCAAGTGTTGAAGACTTCAATTTTGCCTCCCCAGTACTGAGAATATCAACGGCGGGCTTCTTTTGTGCATTACGAGCTCTTCCGGCTTCAAAAACCTGCAGCTTTTCCTCAGCAATCTTGGCTTGAACTCGCCACACAAGATGGGAAGTGTTTGGTGTCGTATGACCGGTGCTTTGGTATGTACGGGCTTCCGAGAACGGTTGTTACTTTCTTTTTGACGGCTTGAATGTGACCGATGGCTGCAGAAGTATTTCCAAGGCGATCCCATGTTGAATCTAAGCCCTCCACGCGCAATAAATTCTGCGATAGGATCAGTACTCAGTCCAGCAATGAAAGGAAGTTCAGACCTTCAAATAGCCGATCAAATGTTCGATATTTAAATCAATAGCCATGCAATGTCCAGGGCCTCTTCCATTCAGGCAGATGATCATATTGTCGCGCATTATATCTCTGTTTGACCTCAGCAGAAATAGTTTTCATTGATGAAACTGACGCACGCAAACTCTGGCGTCCATACATACTTGAGATTTTGAAGGAAATGCAGAAGTTCGGTGCAATATTTATTGCACCCAGCGCCGCGATACATCATCGCAAGGTGAGGAAGTAATACCTCGACTCGACCAAAGTCGCCGTCGGAAATTGCCCGTACCAAAATTGCCACCATGAGTAGGTCTCGAGTGAGTAATTGGAGATTGTGATGTGCGATATCGTCTTTAGGATTCAATGTGGGGCGAGATTGTGTAGCTGCAGGTGTTGGTTCGGAATCAGAGCCAGAGTCGGAGGATTCGTCGCTGTCTCCAGGTATGTCGACGTCATTAGAGGTTGTGGAAGCCGCATATTTGTTGATTATTCGATGCGCGATTCGGCGTAAGGTTTCCGGGGTTGGAATGGAAGCAGCGAACGATTTCAGAGTCACGAACCCACACTCTCGCAGCCAAGTGTTGAGAATGATCCCATCCAGAACCTGCATCAACGCAGCGAGGAGAGTATGATAGTCCGGCTGGTCGTTCCCGAGCCGTGTCTTTTCCATGAGGGCGAAGAAATATGCCAGGCTTCCAGCATCATTCACGCTGCCACGATGAGTGTGGAGGATGGCCCACATCAGATTCAAACACGCATGAAACAGACCAAACCCGAGCTGGAATACTTCGCGTCGCTCCCACGGATTTATGTCTTGGGCTCTCATGGACTGCGCGGACCGAATTCGAGCGTTTGTAAGTTGGTCGTTGTAACTCGGGATTGCATATTTACTGAGGGACTCGGGGTCTTGTTTGAGCAGGTGAATATAAATCTCGTCGTGATATTGCAAGTTTCCGAGCACTGTGGCTTCCTCGATAGTTGATGCGCGCAGAGGATAGTATTTGGTTTTATAACCAACGGGAATCGGACGACGGGGGATGTGCTGCAAGTCAGGGTGCTTGGAGATCCATTCAAACTCTTCCTCGTAGGCGGCAAGACGAGAGATCACGAGGATTGTGACCTGATCTAGATATGAGGCGAGATGGTCGAGAGAAGGACGAATGTCGCGGTTATACTGCAGTCCGGCGAGGGCTCGGAACCGCTTCATCATCGGAGCAAGGAGCATATGCTCGCGTTTCGCGTTCCGAAGACAGAAGAGTCCGAATGTACCCGAGGTGACCTTCCCAACACCACGCTCGCCGACCTGCTCGTAGAAAATGGAACGGCTGACATTGAGATTGTCATATTCGAAGCTATGTGGTTCCTGTACAATGTTGGCAGCGGCGTCCATACAGAAATCGGCGGAGGCTTCAATATGGCTTTGAACGGAGTAGTAGCCGACCGACAGCGCGCATCGAAAGAGGGCGTCGATTGTTTGCCGCGCACAGCCAGTCGACCAGAGGAAGAGGCCGAATGCAGTTTGAAATGCCAAGCAGCGATTTGAATATTGGTAGAGAAGTTGCCGAGTTATCACCTGGCATAACTGGAATCATTGTCAGAGGTCAAGCGCCCACATAGTTACACAGAACATACCTTGGTAGGATTCTTTTTCTTGTTCTGAATTTTAGCGCGATCTGTTTGGGATGCTGCCTCAAGAATTGACGAAAGGAAAGGGATCTGGTCTTCTTCTTCGTCAAGACTCAAGTTCTCCATGAAAGTCGGTGTCACGACTGCAACCCCTTGTAGAAATGAATTCTTTCGCCTGGTCTCCATCTCCTGCGCCACTATATCACAGGCAAACTCTTCGAGATGGGGTCTCATGCACTCAAGCAGCTTTGCTTTACCCTTATCATCTGCCATGATATTTTCGATGAGATTCGAGAGTTTATCGCTGTCTTCTCGATACAGGCCGATGCGATAGCGGTCGTATGAGGCGTCCATGGGATTAAGAACTTGGTTTAGAATGTCGATCGGGGAAATTCGGTCGTCTCTTAGTGAGGGAAGTAGGTTATCAATTTTAGAGTAATCATCGACTGTACGTCTTCGACGTGAGGGATTGGGAGTGAAAGTTGGAGTCGAATCGAGAGTGGGATCATCGTATAGGGTGAGAGAATCGACACTGGGCATCTGAGCGCCGTCATGCTCATGGTGCGAGTCAGAATTGACTGAAGTAGCAGACCAGGAATGGTCTGGATGTCGTTGTGTTTGGGGACGTGATAACGAAGCAGGGGTGATGGGAGGTCGAAATGTGAACTCTGACACAACGACTGGAGTTTCAGGGCTTGCAAGAGGCACCTGCGATTCACGAGAAGTCGACGGAAGAGGCAGAGGGTGGTGGTCCTGTGCAGAGAAAGTAACGGTGCCAGGAATTGGTTTCCGTGGCCTTATTAGAGAGCTTGAGCTGTGGGGATTACTCCCAGCTTGTTCACGAAGGCGTCTGAGTTGCTCCGAAAGGTCCATGCGCGATGATAGGGCAGAACGAAGTGGATTGAGTCAAAAGTACGTGTTGTTTACATGTATTACCGAGTGCCGTTGATAGTGCTTACAAACATCCCATATGGGGTATCTCGCGCGTCATGGGAATTCAAACTCAGATCGACCAGCCTGTCTATCGACACAAACTCCCCAATGTAAATCTTCGATAGACAGGCTGGAATCGAGCCTAGCAAATGAGCTGAAACGGTCGGAATTGTGATACCAATGCGTTTGGTCCTGAGCTGATTTTTGACGAAAGCCTGACAATTTTTGATGGAAATTACCAGATTAGGCGCTTACATAACCCTTACGTAGGGGAGATGGGGGTCAAGAGAGCCTTAATTCACTTTTCCGACCTTGTGTCCGAAATTTTAAGAATGGGTACCCCTTGATGGCTACCGGGTTCCGCGAAACTTTGATGGTTCAAAATGTGATGTAAAAATCAAGAGGACCTGCCTGAAATGAAATTTAGATGCTTCGACTGGGAGCAGCTTTTGTCCGTATCCCTAAGTTTGGACCCTTGTGTAGCCATTAGCCATCCAATGGCTGCATCGCAAACAGGCTAACGAGGTTCATATAGCTGACCAAAAACGCTGCAACCTGAGCTCACTGAGCACATAACGCGCATCACAGAAATGTGTCGTGTCGGTTGTTGTATATACTGTGACACAGCTGCGCTGTTTACATTACAGCAGTTTGCACATGTAATGACACCTCCTGAGTTTTATATGAAGAAAAACACGGTACGTTCTTGACCCTGAATCTCGGTCATTTCTGGTCCAATCGGTTTGGTTATGGTATCATTCGAAAGCCCTTAAGCAGGGCTTTTATAACCCGACAGTGATTCTTGTTGGAATATGAAGCCGAAGAGGTCTCGGGCATTGTTACTCAGCCCGAGTACCTGAACTTTCTAGACATTTCCTTCACTTTCTATTTTACTCAGCGACCCGTAGTATTACTAATATTCCTAGAAGGTATAAATACTGAGTAGCTACGACTCTGTACTTTACTGGTTTGCAAGGGAATAAATCACCTACTTCTATTCCAAGCTCAAACCACCCGCTTTTTCTACAATTCTGTTCACCATTCTCCAGTGATAAGCCCGATCACCAACATTAGAACGGGCAGAACTCAATCAGATCTGATCACAAGGTTTACGGTTGGCGGGAAGGCCGCGGTTGGTTTCGACTTCTGATTTCTGTCATCGGCCATTTCGGGAAGTTGTCCGAGCACATCCTTGCATACAAAACCAAGCACCACTTTGCCATAGGGCTAGTGGGGGTCGATCTGAATACATCAATGTGACACTAAGATACTCAGAAAATGGAATTTATCATGTTAATAGAGCTCGGAACGCTTGGAGGATGGTTTCTTCCTCAATAAGGCAATGCCGGTTATAGCGGAGACCCGGCCACGCGATCATATGACCCATTATGATTTTCTTTTGCGCCGCGTTATGCGTGAGGGAAGCCAGTCTGACTTCAGATTGCAGCAGTTAACAGACTGGGGTAGATATAGGCGCTTTGTGCCGCATTTTCAGCGAAAAACAGCGAGGTTCTGCTTGGTAATTTAAGTATGGACAGAGATAATGCTATATAGCCCATCCAGACAATGCTTCAATTGTCGGAGAGCCCAAATGGATATAAACTTCGAATGCAATGTTGTAGGATGATCCGTACGCTCCCGCTTCGTTCCGCTCTCTTCCTTCCTATTTCATATTTCCTTTGCTTCAGTACTGTTGCATCACCATCACCACCACCTTACCGACCATATATACTTCTCCTTACCTTCGTTGCCCGCTAGTCGTTTGTTCCCCACCTCGACTAGCATGCGTATACTATTCCATTACTTTTCCTACCTATACTTACCTTCTCGTAGTCACTAATATACTCTAGGTACCTAGTCGTTTGTTCCCCACCTCGACTAGCTCACTAATATACTCTAGTTGGTATTGATCTCCATGTAGTTGCCCACAGAAAAAATCAGACTGCCTTTGGTGTCGTCAAACACAAAGAGAAAACAAGTCAAAGAAGTCATGTGATTGCGTTGCTCTGCTGATTTCCCATCAAAGCCCATTATTTCAAGTCCCTCTGTGATCTAACGGCTTTTGAGGTGGAAGATATTATTTATTAATACAATACATATGTACCTACACCACAAACCTCGGCCAAATGATGACCATGGCAAATTGGCACTTGGTTTTGTGTACGAGGTGAGCTAGTACAGCCACTCGGCCGAGTACCCGAAGGTCCGATGACAGAAATCGAAAATCAAAATCAACCGCGGCCTTCCCGCCAACCGTATACAAGGTTAGGCGGGATATGGAACGCATTTTCTCAGATTTACAGCACTCGTTGTCGAGTTTACTTTCCGCAATTGATTGGCGGACACTGTGCGCAGCACCCTTTTCTCCCATTCGGAAGGGGCCTAGTCCGGGAAGCGCCAGTCATCCATTCGGGGCCGGGGCTGCCGAGGTGGGCAAACCTTACTGATGACGGGCATGCCCCTTGCCGAAAACGGCAGCTTTATTCGTGTTTGGTTGGCTGAGCACCTTGGTTCCAACTTCGCAAAGGCTTCAACCTCTTCAAACGACATCCAATCTCTTAGGTCACTGGGAGAATATTGTAGGAAACAAGCATTGAAACAAAAGTACCATGCCGGTTTTTGAATTTTATGTGATTTGGTCTAATAATTGCCTTGTTATTGGAAAACCCGACCATCACACAATATATGAGGGAAAATCAAAAAGATCCGGCATAGTACCTTTGTTTAGTTGGGGGCGTTGTCCGTGGTAGTCAAAGGATTCGGAGAGATTTGAAGGAGGAGATACATTTCTATGGTGATCACTCGGAACCGCCCACGGGAGAATTCAGATACAGCTGGTATGCTCTATCAAGTCTTCAGAAAACTTCGGAAACTCAGTAGCAACATGTCTTGAGGGTTTGAGGAGGATAAATGGACCAGCAACAATCATAAGGAGGTGATCAATGCAATTATCAAAGTAAAATGCTGATAACTTTTTCATTTCACAAGGGATTCACTAAGACTAAAGTAGGACTATCTATCAATTCATTGCCTTTGTAGAAGTACTGTCCCAGATTTTTTATTTTCGAGCTTCAGGGCTCACAGGACGTTGATTTCACGGAAATTCAGCGAAAATTCATGTTTTCTGCCATGAAAACAAAGATCCCTGTAAACATGATGATATATCGACATACGCTAAACACATTTCACACGGAGGTTGAAATATTTTGGGCCGCCGTTCGGCCTGGGGAGCGAGTGATATGCGCCGTTGTTGACTGTCGTGATGGCTGTGACATGAGTCACAAGCGAGCGAGATCCACGTATTTCTGGTTCAATTTCGAGTCTGGAGCAAAGTCAAAGGATGTAAAGTGTAGATGTTGAGTTATCGAAGGGTTTGGAGGTGTTTTATATAAGGTATGGTTGCGGCCAAAACTTCATGACCAGTCCCAATTTTGCTCAAAATCCTTCGGGATTCGAGATTTAGCAGGAACTAGGGTATGGTTTATAGGTGAAATTTTTATTTCAGAGGAATCGGAGGTACTCCTAACTTAGGGTTACAAAACGCGAAATTTGAACAGCGAAAAACCAAAATTGTGTGTACTAAACTCGCGAGTTTGAGGCAGGTAATCAAGTCTTTCTCTGCCATTCTGCCTCTGCAACCCCGGACTCCTTCTTCCGGACCCCACAGTGAAAGTGAAATATCCTAACCAAGAAATCGGCAATGGCCAGGCGACATTGATGCTGCTGCACAGCCACCGGTCCGAGTGATCCGCAATCAAAAGCGCGAAATTGCCGTGCAAAACACGGAAAACCGATTTTTCGAAGTTTTGCTCCAGTACGTTTGTAGATTACCTTCTTGCAATGCTATTTACACAATGCCAGGATGTCTCAATGAAAACTGACGTGACAGTATCAATTACCAAATTGGGACTGCGACTTGTCACGAAGTTCGGTCCGCAACCATACTCCCCATCCACCTTCGACAAACATCACGTGGCCAAGTGTGACAACTTCTTTTTTCGGACTGACCCGATACAAAAATCTGTAGAATTATGCTCTGGCCATATTAGCTCAAATCCTTCGACCAAAACCTTTAAAATTAGTCTATCTACTGTCGTAAATTCTGGTAGAATCAAATCCTTCGAATTGGTCCAGGAATTATCAAATCTCCGTCAAAAACAGCACTTTCTCCGCCAACGCGTTGTCAAATCTGCCTATGGGAACCTACTCAAGGCGCCGCAAGACCCTGGCAATGAACCTGCTTCAAAACATGAGCAATGGCACCAAGCGGGTGTGGGAGGAGCTCAGTTCCTGGAGGTCTGTTAGCGATATTCGGCTATACGGAACGCGCATGATGCGCGGGTGTTGCGATAACGGCGGAACGGTCCGGATAGGGCAGTGCTGGTAGCAACGTATTATATAGTCTGTATGGGCGTGAAGTGCCCTTCACCCGTTTGTAACCCTCGTCCTCTTTGTACCTTGAATAGGAGCGGCTTTGCTTCCTGGACTTCTGGTCGTGACTATTGAGGCGGCTGATTTCTGACAAGGTCAAATCCTCACCTATAATATTCCACGCGGTTCTCAATTGGCTCATATCACTCAGAAGGTGGAGAATTTCTCACATACTATTGGAGGGCCATGTTATAGAACATTATTTGAAACTTTCCTACCCTCAGAATTAAGCGTCAACATGGTTGTGGAGGGCAGAAACCGACGGAACATGCAGAGAAGGAGTTTGATTGGGGACAAACACGAACAAAGCTGGCGCTTTCGGCAAGGGGCATGCCCGTCATCAAAAATTCTAGCGGTCCCTGTACACCTGGACTGAGTAGCTGAATTATTTTACTTGTAAGCTCCAGACTGGCCCTTCTGAACACGGAGCAGAGAAAGAATTTCAAAGCCTTCATTGACCCCTAGCTTTTTGAATGTTGTCGTTAGCGTGATGGGTACGTTGTTGTCAGATGGGATATGTCGTGATAGCTAAGCAAAGAGCTACTCCCTGTCTCCCTGGCGTCACCGTCGCCTTCACCAGAGAACAAGGGAGAGTTCAACCAACGCAAAGGTGGCTCAGTGCACAAACTCGGATCGCTGTTGTAGGTGACCGGAGTGGGCTATTTTGGGCTGTACTTAAAACAGAGCGCGAAGAGCTGTCCGGGAATTGAGTCTCGGGTCAAATCGGAACAAGGCAACTGGCTGCGAGCGTGGGCGGGAACGTGCACGCCCGGTGGTTAAAATCAAGGCGGCAGTTTGCAGCCCAATGGTGCTTCCACCCATAAGCTTCATTGTAACGTAGGTTTTGTATGCCGGTGTCCCGGCCTACAGGTGGGGGAGCTTGTGCGAATCTGAATATTCAACGAGATGAGGCAGTGGGGTAGATTTAAAAAGTACAATACACAGTTATCTGGTTCTTGTATGCTTCCGTACATACAGGAGTCTCAATAAAAATATTGTTCATTCAGTTCAATGTCCTCATTACTCAAAGTAAAGCTAGTTGAGCACTTCTCGCATGCCTCGCGATATCAGTCTCGAGATCAATGTTTTCATTTGGTCTAGGGCCCTTATAGCGAGTTGTCAGACCTAAGCTGGAAGTCGGTTCAAAGTCGGTTGTGTGTATCTTTTTTGAGAACTTGTACTGTTGAACCTCATCGCAACTTGCTCGCAAGACAGTGCGAGGGGAATTCAATTCCCAAGCCTTGTTGACCGCCTTCACTTCCACCTAATTTTGCAGAGAAGGAAGAACCTACGTTCAGCAACACCGTTAGCGCCCGCGAAGACGCGTTCACAGCTGTCAAAATCCGAGCTACATCACCGGAATCAGTCCCGCATCACGCTGGATCACGCTGGCGTATGCTGGATCACGCCACATCACTGATATTGCTCTCGGAACGTGTTTTATCACGGCGGTTTCTGATTTACGTCACCCATCATACGCTCCAGCACAGCCCATCACCATTTGGTGTCCGCTCTGATAAAAGGGGGAGAATAATGATTGGGCGAATCTAATCAGATTTTCTTTATTCTATCGCCGTGCGGTGAATGACAAGTGCTCCTTTGCTTTCCATCTAAGTTTTCGTCGTCCTTGATCCCTCGCTGACGCAATCTCATCCTTCCAGTTCTCCCGGGGGTTGCGCACGAATGCCGGGAGGAATTGGACCAAGTCGTGCCTCCAGTCTCGCAATGTGTAGTTCCTTTTATTTCTTGCTTCTAGATGAGAAGCTGAAGCAAAGCTGAAGATCATTTCACAGTGGTTTGCGAGTGAAGAGGAGCTCTGAGGAGGCGCTCAAGTAGTTAGTTGCCTTAGAAGTGCTGGGAGAGGCGAGACGGCGCATCAAACAGCATCAACGCGTCAAGACATATGTGTATCATGTAGGTGGGAGGGGGTCAGTGGGAGCATCGACAAGCGCCTGATGAGCGCCTCCGGAAGCCGCCCGTTTGCACTGCCCGAGGTTACGTGACTTCCATTCGGGCAATCTAATTAGACCAATCGAACAGTTCCTCTCAAGATTGCTATGCTCCGAGTGATACGGTGGCTTCCGAGTGATCCAGAAAACGCCCCGTTGATCCCAACTGATGGCAGCAGTGCACATTTGCAGGGCCGTCTCCATCAAGGCAGTTGAACGGTTTGGGTGCACCTTGTTTTACGCACGTGGGAATGCATGACATTTCACGAAGCCAATATTTGATAGCGGTAACAAATCGGAAGAGAAGAAACACTTGAGGCAGGCACTGAAACTCGGGCGATGTAAAAGCAGGATGTACTAGTAAGGCACTCAAACTAAAAATGGGGTGACCTTGGTGCTTCCAGGCTTTTGTGATGTTTAAAAATATTCCATGGTTTATCTACCTTTCTTGTTGACTAACCTTAAAAATGTGCGTATTGCGCAAGCTGTAGGCCCAATGTAAGCCGAATCTTCGGCAAACAAATCATATTTTTATCAGGAACAGAACCAGCCCAATTAACGAGGTCGATCGCGCTATGTTTCGTAATTTTTCCACCAAATTTTGGGGCCTGATCGGGCCCGTCGGTAACGGCACGGTAACGTGAACGCCTGGGGCTTCAAGTATCCTCCATGGTACCTCTGTGACTATACCTCAATGTAGTGAGGTTAGGTTACCAGTTTCCCGCTTTATTTGGTGCGGTTTTGGCCAGTTCTTGCAAAACCGATGGTTGGCGTGGAAACCTTGTGTGTGCTTCCTGGGGGTTTGGGAGCCTAGCGCTTCGAGGTCATCCAGGGGGATGAAAAATGCCGAAGAAAATGAATTTCAAGTTGTTCTTCCAGCCACCGAATGAGCCACCATAGCGCGTAGCCGCTCCACAGCGCATGCCGTGATGGAGGAGATGTGTCTCATAGGTCGGTGATGTTCGTCATTTTGCTGGCCCGACGGACTGGTATGTACTCGCCGGACAACTTGGGCTAAATCAGGAAATAAGGGGCTCTGCAAGGTATACTAAGAACACTATGGGCTATCAGAGTTAGATTTGATATATACTTAAACTCTGTTCAATCTTTGACGCCGCTACATTTACTGTATATTGCATGTCGGACCTTACTACTACTAGTATATTACCTCAAGGTATTCATAGCATTGTAGTCTCGGGGGGCTGTTAAATGAATGAATTCAGAGTATGCAGACTCATTCTATAGATACATAAGAAGCAATTGGCTTCCTATGATTGTGTGGCATTAAGCCCCAGCTACAGTAAAATCGAGACATACGTCGCTTTGGCCGCTTCGGCGTTCCCCGGAACTGTCCTGACAGCGGAGATCCCGGGCTGATGGCGTTACGGCATGCGCTCCAGTGTTGGGAGAATAGTGTTTAGTGCAATAGAGGGTTTGCGAAGAGCCATTGGAGCCATTGAATGGCTACCGATTTCCGTATTAGGAAAGTTTGATGGACTGAACTTTTATGTCGAAGTCAAGAAGAGCTATTTGGGAATGAAATTCGGATGCTCAGACCGGGGGTAGCCTAAGCCTTCGTCAATACGCCGGAATTCGGACGCTTGCGTAGCCATTAGCCATTCAATGGCTGCATCGCAAACAGGCTAATTAAACAGCCGTTTCAGATGGCTTTTTCCGGCTTCTTGGTGGTTTTACCGTTCGGCTGCTCCTCCTGACCTCGCGTGAGACTCGTCAAGTACAGAGATATAACCTACTAAATTGACAATATGCATGACAACTTCCTTCTTACGACGAGTACTTGAAGTTTGATCAGGTCCCTGAACGCATCCTTGACATCTTGTTCCGAAGAAAGTCGTCTGTGGTAAGGGTCTCCACGACGTTCCTGCCTGCCTTCCTTCCAGCCCAGCATTGCCGTCTCTGGTCAACGACCGGTCAACATTCATCTGAGCATGCATACGCGAGAGAAAGTCGGCAGGCGGAAGGTCGGCAGCACGATGATGCGCAGCTTGATGTTGAGGAGTTGGGTGAGGAATAGGGCCCGTGCCAAGTAAATAGGCGGTTAGAGCACCGTATGGGGTAAGCCTTGGGGTGCCATGGGTGCGCAAGAGTGGGTGAATTTTCTATGTCGCTAGAGGGAAGGTTTTGAAATTCATGATGTTGTTCAGGACCTTGTGTCAGGTATTTCGTCGTCATTTGTGTTGAATTTCATGGGATTTCATGACGAAACGTTACGATCCGGGGTCCTCGACTTAGGGTTCGCCACCGTACCCGTAAAATACGGCGTCCGACCCCGTACAGTACGGCACCCGTAGCCGTCCCGTACAGCACGTTGGGTGTTGCCTTTACGGTACGGTTAGTAGCCGTCTCGTCTGCCGTATGAGGCCGTATGGATACGGCCGTATACGGCGCTGTACGGGACCGTAAATACATCAAAATGGTCTGATTTTCTCCCTTCGGCCGATGGCATTCGCGCAAGCCGGTCATTGCCATGATTTTACCGGCCATCCACGCCGTTTCCACGTGTAGTGATCTTGTTGTCAACGCAGCCAACGCCTCCATCTCCTCCTTCGACGCTCTGTAGCTGCTTGGCATCCCGAATTCGTGCCCGCTTGATGTCCGCACAACGCGCTGGTCACGTCGATCCCACACGCCTGAACCAACTTGGCAGCACCAAAGTCGCCGAAAATATCCGATTTCACCATGCATAAAAGAGACGGCTGGTCTGAGGGCTTGAAACTTCGAGTCTCCTGTGAAGGATGACGACTTCAGATACGCTACCATCCAGCTTGCTTGCTCGCAGCCACATTAAGAAAGGTGCTTTTCACTGCGAGTCGCGCTACATTCTGATTCATATCATCGCGAACAGCTCATAATGGTCGTGAGACGCGCGGGGTCTACAAGAAGACATCAGTCAAAGCAGTCGGCTTCTCCTGGAGATCGATCCTCGGGTTCTTCTTTGGCTCTCTCTTACTGTTTTGGTCCCCTTGCTCGCGAGTTTTCCGTTCTGTCTGGGAAATCTACCGCCGTCGACTCTCGCTTCCTATTTTCAGTCTTGCTTGCTCCGCTTACGTTTGCTGGATCCCGACATGCTCTTTAATCTGTGAGTGTTTATCAGCAAAAACTCTGACTTGCACTCGGCAGAACTTACAGTGCAGGACTGGACCCGCGATTGAAACAGTCGCAGATTGGCTGCAGACTTTCCGCGCAGCTACCACCGAAATGTCTCGCACTTCACGTCCCATGCTATCGTCGACTCATTCCACATTCCGCGGGCTCCAGAAGATACTGAAAGACAAGATCGGCGCCCTGCCGCCCAATGCATCGCCCGAGCTTCGTGAAGGGCTCGCTCGCGCACTACCTCAAGTTGAGTGATTATTATTATAAATTCGACCAGTCTCCATTCTACATCTGGGCTGCGCGTGAGTTCGAGGTCTGCTTTTATTTGATCATTTTGTACTGACCTTGCACATTTCAAGTCCTCGACCCTCGATTTAACCTCAAAAAATTGCAGAAGGATTACGCGAGTGACCCCGACCTTAAATCATATCTTGAGGTGCAGACGGACGCTTTACGTCGATATTTGGACGACCGTTATCCCGCATTGACACCGACTACCTCCGCCGCCGCTGCTTCTCGCAGTAACTCGGTTCCGTCCCGCAGCGAGTCCAGTTTTGCTGCGCTGGATCAGGGGAGCGATGACGAGGAGGAGGCTGACGAACTCCAGCGCTATTTCGAAGCTCCCGTCCAGCATCGAGCATTGACCCGGTTGAATGGTGGTATGCGAGAAAGCGCGAGTTTCCTCGCCTCTATCGTCTCGCCCGGGACATCATGTCTATTCCAGGTAGGTATGTTCTGTGGATCAAGGAGAGGAGTGCTGATTTTCTTGTGCAGGCTCCGCTGTCGCAGTCGAGCGGGTATTCTCTGGCGGGCGGGATGCTATTTCCCTTCGTCGAGCTCGATTGCAGCCTGAAACGATCCGAACACTGATGTTGGTCAAGCATCATTTACGCCTGAAGCGCACAAAATTGCAGGAGCAGCTGAACAAGGTAGATTCATAATGTATAATATCTTCGCTACTTCATTTTTTACACCGTCGTAATTGCTATATAAAAATTTTAAAAAATGTACGGCCGTACGACCCGTAAACGGCCCGTAAGACACCCCCTACCGTCCCGTATGGGCCTCTTTGTTAGCCTATACGGTTGAGGTTACGTGCGGCGGACCGCCGTAAACTACCGTAAGTTGTACGGGCCGTACCGTATACGGTACGGTGGCGAACCCTACCTCGACTGTGGGGCCCGTTCCTAACGTTTTTCATGACATTTTGTCATGATCTTCACAATGATTTGTCCGAAGTACCACCAAGCTATGTAGCCAGCTATCCCGACGCCTTCAGCTATCCCGACGCCTTACCCCTTAGGAAAGAAACTCCATGGAAGAGGTATAAAACAGGATATATCTCAAGTACCGGACAATACAGTTGCAGTACTACTACATAGTATAATAATATTCAACAGCTTGCGTGGCTCGGAAGCACACTACGGAGAATGAAAAAGGGGTAGAAAAGGGAAGCAACTCACCGGGTTAGACTGAATGCTCTGTCGTCATCAAAGAGCTAAATTACCACGTCAGGGAAAGAGCACATTAATGAGCTGCAATGCACTCCCGCAGTATCACTCACAATGATACCCTGCCCAATCAC